>OW964566.2:37508216-38796692 GCA_943138885.2 Tholera decimalis | reverse complement strand
AAATGCTTGCATATACGGCAAAATTACAAACTTAGCTCAGAAAATATTTTGTACAACTTTGCAAAAAATGTTCTTCCTATCAAGTTCAAAATAATTTTCCTAGAAAGTCTTTATAAAACTCTACTTTTGAGATTTTTTCATATTTTCTAAACTTATTGTTCAAAAGTTAGAGGGTGGGACACACATTGTTTTTTTTACTATTGTAGCGATTATTTCAGAAATTACTGACACTCAAAAAAATATTTTCGTAAACCCTTATTCATTTTTAAATACATATCCAACAATATATCACACGTCAGGGTTGAAATGAAAAAAAAAATCACTTCCCACTTTACATGTAGGGGGGCTACCCTAATAAAATATTTTTTCCAATTTTTATTTTACCACTGTCGGCGTGATTGGTATACATATTGGTACCAAATTTCAGCTTTCTAGTGCTAACGGTCACAGAGATTATCCGAGGACTGACGGACGGACTGACAGACAGACATGGCTAAACTATAAGGGTTCCCAGTTGATTACGGATCCCTAAAAAACGTAAACGTTCTCGGGATTAGTGATTAGCTCTGAAGCATTCATATTAGATTAGTAATACCAAGAAAAACATAAATGTACTCGTAACATAAAAGCAGCCAGATTCGGTACCGAGCTGATGTCACCGGTAACAGAGTTGAAATAACGGTAATGTGTGTACTGCACAATCAAGAAATAAAAGAATATTATGTTGATTTGCTTTACTTGTTTTATTTGACAGATTTCCTCATTACAAAAATTTCTTTTGAATAAAAATACTTTGATATCATAATTACTTCTGCTTTTACCTAAGTACCTACAAAGCTAAATTTTAAAAACGTCAGTACCATATGAAATGAAACTAATCTAGACTTAAAAAATACCGTGAGGTTGACCATAAAACTGAAAATCGGATGTTTCAAAACAATGTAATAATTGGTGGATACAGTTTTCTCGTCTTTCATTTGCTCTTCCAATGGCATATCCCACCGTGTAGCATTTTCCAATTGTCTCCAAATTCAAATTATTTAATTCAGGATTCATTTCATCCATGTTATCAGTGTTTTGAATTGAATTTAACTCAGGAGTGGTGCCATCAGGATCTATTTCATAACGACGTTCTATAACTGGTGAAGAACTGTGAGTTGATTCTTCCATATTCAAATCATCTTCCTCGGATGACTCAACTACAAAGTTTTTTGGGACTGCGAAGTTATTAAAACACAATGTATGAAAATCAATATACATAGTACAAAATGTTGATCATTTCTGCTAAGATTACGAAACTTGCTTACCTTTAATCTTATTTTCAGACATATTCATCAATTTATGTGCACAGATCCCTGAATATTCATTTTTTAGATGCACCATACAACTAACAAATGTCGCAATCAACAGTAAAATACACTAATTACCATATTTACAATTTATCCTATGTACAGTGCCGGTGGGCACGCTTGGCGTGACCATTGATTTCATCTTGTAGTGCCAGTCACACGCGTTGCGTGTTCACCGGCGTTTGTAGGCGGCATCGCTAAGGACAAGGTAAAAATCACGGTGGCAGTGAAAGTGTTAAAAATATTACTATTTTAAGACAATTGATTTGATTTTGATCCATTAAACTTAATCTTTTGAAATATAAATTTAATTTTGAATTTTTATTCCATTGTGAAAACACCTTTACCCTTCAGTTGCAGTGCAGTCAAAGTATGTCTCTTTTAAAGTCCATACAATTCGTGTTGATCAAATCATATGAGAACGATGTAGGTTAATGTCTGAAGTGATCTTTTGAGGAAAGAATCACACAGATTTAAATGGTCCTTTGCAAGCATTTTTCAGTTATCGTGTAGCTCAATTTGAGCAGACCACAGAAGTACTGAAATACTTAAATACACAAACATATTTCAAATAATTGTTTTAACTTTCAATCCCAGTTAATGTACCATTCAACCCCTACTATTTTCAGAGTCCTCCACCGAGAACAAACAGACGAATGGAAAGGCTGGATGCAGCTGGTAATCCTCGTCTACCAAGTCACAGGAGCCAGCAAGATCCTGCCCATCTACATGCTGGTCCGAGCCCTGGTCTCCGCGTACCTGTTCCTCACAGGATACGGCCACTTCTACTATACTTGGAAGACGGGAGACACCAGCCTAGTCAGATACTTCAGGGTCATATTCAGACTGAACTTCCTGACTGTTGTGTTGTGTCTGACCATGAACAGGCCGTATCAGTTCTACAGTTTTATTCCGCTGGTGTCGTTTTGGTATACTTTGGTGAGTATTTTTATCCATTAATTTTTGGTAAGTATACAGAGTTGATACGACAGAGGGGCATTAAATTACACTACTACTTCGATACGGTATAAAAATAAGAAGCGCCAATATATTTTTTGTCAAACAAAGTAAATAGCTTACGAAGTAAAACACGACCACCCTTTGTAAATAAATGTGACTAACCTTAGATAGCTAGGTAACAAAATGGCATGGTCGCGCGATGGTGTTATCTCGTGTCGAGGCGGGGGGCGGGGCCTCCGTTCGCACTGGCTTTTAGGTTAGGTAGAGTCAGAGCGGCAACAACGTATCGTAGATTATACTTAGATTTATCGTTTTAAGATACATCTCATAAAAATAATTTGCGACTAAACTACAACTCCTATTTAATTGATTTTCAACCGACGACAAAAATAGGAGGAGGTTATCAATTCGACGCGTATGTTTTTTTTTTTTTAATATTCATATATAATCTCCGAGTACTCGAAGACGGCTGAAACGATTTGGAAAATTCTTTTTTTGTTTGAAAGGGTATACTTCGAAATTGGTCCCATTGTCACCAAGTCAGGATCTGATGATGGGATCCTGGAGAAATCGAGGGAACTCTTCAAATATTATAGGCACACCTATAGTAATTTGAGTATTTTTTATAGTAACTTGTGTAGTTGCATTCGAAAAGCACCATTTGTGAAGTGGACCTGATGATGAAGACCACAGATGACCACTAGAACTAGGAAGATATATAAGTAGGAATAATAAGTATTTCATGTGTTCCGCTTTGATTACTTGAATGTGGTTATTAAGCACAATATGCTCGTAACAATACATATGGTGAAGTGAAGCTGATGGTGAAGTACCAGGAGAACTCCTCAACAATTAACGGCCCAACATTGGGAAAAGCAATATTTTGTAAATGAATATAAGTAGTTGACATTTAGGCTCTTGTAACTAGGTAAATTAAAAATCGATCAACTAAAAAGAGTGAAATAAAAACTTTAAACCAAAACATTAAACCGACTCCCAAAAAACACTGCAAAGTGAAAAATAACTTTAATTTCGGAAATCGGTGCCAAAAACGAAAATACAAAACTAAAGACACCAACTACCGAAATTAAAGTTATTTTTCACTTTGCAGTGTTTTTTGGTACCTAGTATAGGCAGTTTAAAGGAAAGCCCCTCGGTCGTATCAACTCTGTATAAGAAGTAGACAAGATAAATGTGATAAGTTTAGAGTCAATGAGGTGAACACTTAAGAAGGGTACATTAAGCTATTAATTTTCCCGGTAATCATGGAATTACCTGGAGCTACCTCCAAAGTAAATTTTCAATTTAAATTAGAGTTTCACACGCCGATTTGTGGATGGGTGAAGGGTGAGATTCTTCTGTGCCTCGGAAAGTCGTTAGTCCTGGCTGTCATTTGTACATCTTTGACAGTCGTTACGGGAAGACAGAAGTCGGAAAATCTGAAATAAGTCGTACCAAAACGTACTGTGTTACCAAGCTTCTGGGCAGTGGCGGTCAGATAGGCATTAATCATCACCTGCTTAGCCTTTTCCTAACTATAATAATAATAACACTTATTGACAAAGAAAATAAACACACATACATAATAAATATCGCAGTTCCTAACACTAATAACATACAGAAAACCATCTCAGAGAAAATATACAGAGCTACAGGAAGAAATTACCCGAATTTGGAAAATAAATAGAGTCACTATAGTCCCAATTGTTATATCAACAACAGGTGTTATACCAAAACAAATATTTAATAGTCTTAATGCACTCAACCTATCTAAATACACATATCTGACACTACAAAAAGCCGCCATACTAAACACTTGCCGAATAGTTAGAAAAGTTTTACAACTAGACTTAGATTACAATTTTACTGAAGTACATAATAATTTAGTTTCACAACCAGAGAACTAGAATGTCGCCTTGGTTCACACCCGCGATATTCTAAAAATACCAGGTATTAACCTGAGAAAACGAAAGCGTAAAACCATAATATTAATATTCCACAACTTTCACACAACGCCATCTAGTCCCACACTAAGCAGAGCTTGTGCTATGAGTACTAGACAACTGATAAACATACATATACATTTCTAAATACATACATATTATAGATAAATTACACCCAGACAAAGGAGAAATGGTCGTGCTCATCACACAAACATTTGTCCTGGGTGGGAATCGAACCCACGACCTTGCGCATAGCAGTCAGGGTCTTACCAGACTCAGCTGAGTTTTCGTGTTTTACGTAAAACGACTGCTTATCTGACCGCCACAACCCAGTATCTGGGTAACACGATATCTCTTGGCCAGACCAGTGTCAGATTTGCTGGTAGTCGACCAGTAATGACTGCCAAATGATAGCCGGGATTAACGGTTTAATATGCTTCCCGACGGTACGAGGGTATCACAGCGCCAACTTCCAAACTCTATTCAAACCCAATAACACTTTTTGCCCGACCTGGGAACTAGGGCTTGCAATCCTGGAATACCGAGATCATTGTCATTTTCCAATCCCGCGTGATGCGGTATTACGGGCGCGTGATCAGCGGGATTTGTGGGACTGAAAAAAGCATGCATGTGACCTCGCGAGCGCGATCGGTTGGTGACTGGCGGCCGGCAGTGTTGCAAACAACGCGGGGCCGATGTCGCCCGTTTATCACAGCTTAAGTTGCCTAATATAGCCGAATTTTAGTCAGTGGTAGCCTAAGTATGTAGCCTAAAATATCAGTAAAGTTTTTTTATTCAGTATTTGTTACTATTTTTTGTGAAGAAAAAACGGTGTAATTTGATTGATATCATACTAATAGTAATACGCACGTAATTCGTAAATAAATGTAGAGTTAGTTGATTAATTCATTGTTTTTTGTGATAAATAAACGGTGTAGTTTGATTGATCAATGATTCATGATAAATTCATTCTTTTATTTGCCTTATATAAATGTGAATATTTTCAATATGCGGGATCCCGCATTTACCGAGATCCCGCGGGATTGAAAATTCGTAGTCCCGCAAATACCGAGATTTAATTCAGGCTGCGGGATTGCAGCCCTACTGGGAACTGAACCTAAGCTGCTACATATGTAAAAAGTGTGTATGTAAAAAAAATATATAAAGCATCGTAAATGTTGTTTGTTCCAGATGTTCGCAATCTTCGCCCTTCCTCCACACATAGCTCCTGCGTCCAGCCACACTGTAGAGTCCAAGCCATACCAGTATTTGTACATAGCTGTCAAGGTACGATCACGTATAAGTTTATTTTTATTTATTTTACTGTGGGAAAATCATCTTATGGCTCTCCGCTCTGGGTGGAGTGGAAGGGAGTGCCAAACTTTACTGACTAAAAACCCACCCTGCTCCTTCTACTGCCCTTACGTTTCGGGGCCGCGGTATCTCGTTAAAACATTCCCGCAACCCTGTATATTCCCGCAGCCCCGGACGACGTTTAACCTACTTCTTCATAATATCAACGTGTAACGGAAACCCCATATCTATCCAAAAGGACTGAAGACAACATCTGGTATGGAGTCTCTATGCAAAGTTTCAGCTCAAAATAAGTGACTCACAGAATTGACCCCAAATTATTGGTTTCATATGTTTCTTGAATACCAGTAACAACAAACGTGTCACAGCACTATGAGGGTCATCACTTTCCACGTCACTTGCCAATAAAACGATAATTCTCTTCGTTCTTCTTAATTTGAAAAATTCGGCCTCTGGTATCAATGTATTGAAATTTCTAATATGCTCCACACATGTAGACATAGGATTACAAAACCCTTGCTATATCGTTTGTTATCATCCAAAGAAGCCGTGCACTCGGTGTGTTATATACCCTTTAAATTACACATTGTACAGGGTTTCATTTCATTTCATTTCCTGCCAATGGAACCTGCATGTATGTTCAGTAATATTCAATTGATAAACAGACATTTAGGAATTTGAGTGAGCTCGTGGCTAAATAATAGGCCGCGCGGGTCGATCTTTATGGTTAAGCAATGCTTGTCTAGGCCAGTCCGTTGATGGGTATCCATATCATGATCTCCCTATCCTCGACTATGCTGATGCGAGTTATCCAGATCTCACTGAAGCGCAGCTAGATAAGCTTGTGAGACATCAAAATGTTTGTATTAAAATGAAAAAATTGTCTGTGCAAATATGATCATGTTTCTGAATTTCACTTACTCAAATGGCTTGGATTACTTTATAATATTCTTTTCGAATAAGTCCCTTTTATCTTAAAACGTTTTAAGTTTCGTCATGTTAGAGATTTGAGATCATCGGAGAATAGGGTAGTTTCCTAAAATATTTGATTTAGTCCGTCACGTAGTTTAACGAAAAACATTGGACACGTATTTTTTAGTTTTTCACGGAATTGAAAAATTAAGACGATACAGTGAATTGAAATTTCGCATGACGTCACACCTCGGTATAATTCTTAGTAAGGTGTGACGTCAGCAGCCCCCACTCCTGTACTTTGAAGCTTTCCATTTTTGTAATTTTTTCTTGACTTGAAAAAGCAAAAAATACGTGGCCAATATTTTTTGAAAATCTACCTAATGGACTAAATAAAATAATGATCTTGTAACACAGGAAACTACCCTATTTGAGACTTTTAATGCCTGCACATTCCAATCATTTCTATGGCTCATCGTTTACGGTGCAAGCTATTCGTTTGTGGAATGCATTGTCGGTGTCAGTAAGACAAGCTCAGTCACTCGCTATTTTTAAAGGCTCGGTTGCTAATCATTTTCATTCAAATTTATGATTATTCTTTTGTTTTCCCTCCACACTAATTTAGCCCTCCCCACTTGAATTAAAGTTTTGAAAGTCCTTTCAAAGGTAGTCTGGAAGATATCGCTTTTAGCTATAAGACCACCATTAGAATTAAGCAATATTGTTAAATAGGTGTGTCTAAATTTTAGTCTACAATAAAGTATAGTCTATCTATCTAAATATCATTTTATCGTGCGAGCTGTAGATGTGATTAGTAACGTTATGTATCTATTGTTTCAGGTGATCGGTCTACTGGTAATAGTGACGGTCCTATACATGAGTGAAGTGTTCTTTCAGAAGATATTCGTTACACGGCCGTGGAAGGCGCTGTTTGTCAACTCTGATGACGATATCCATCAGTGGTGGCTGCAATGGAAGCAAGATCGGTGAGCGGACGCTTTACTTATTTTCACTCGTTTTTCAAGTTCTTAATAAAACAAACCCCGAACTGAAGATAACATCTTTTCGAGTCCTAAACTGATCTTTCGACTGGTTGTAATTTTTGGTCAAGTTTCACATGTGTAGTCTTAATAGTTTCGGAATAAAATGGCTGTGACATACTAACAGACCGACAGACAGACAAACATGACGAATCTCTATAAGAGTTCCGTTTTTTTGTCATTCGGCTACGGAATCCTAAAAAAGATGCCGTCGGTTTTAGTTTCGGTTTTGGCTGCGCGCCTACGTAAGGGATGTTTTATTTTAAGAGGTATACAATTTTCTAAATTAAATAAAACATTAAAATAATGTTAATCCATAATATATTTTTGATATTGATTTATGCCATTTGTATTTAAATATGATGTCGGGCATAGGAACGCCACGGATAGCTCGAATGAACCGCAATCGGAAAGCCCTATTTTTTGACAATTTTTTCTAGTTATTGGGGCTGTATATCAGCAGTAATACGGCAAATCTTGATTTCCGAATGGTTTGACGTCTCTGGTTTATCAGCACCGATTTGGATGAAAGGGGTTCGAACCTTTTTGTATGGAAGCTGGCATATCGACCCGCCGCCATTTTGAGTTATTTTCAAAATCGCGGCGCACGATCAAGTCGTATATATATGGATAGAATCCACATAGACATGTGTACAGCGAAAATCATAAAAAATAGACTTATTGCGTGTCTATGTGCGTCAGATTGTAAACAATTATCATTCCTAGGTTGATTGTTATTATTACTGTTTATTGAATGTGAGTTGGTACAATACAGACTACTAGGAGTAAGAAAAAACTACTACTACAGTTAATTATTTATCCACTAAATAGCATCGCAATGAAACCCGGTTGACATATCGCTGACGCAAATCATGTGACATATTACTCAGTTTTAAGCATTTTTTTTAAATAGGAAGTATTGCAGCTAGTTACATATTATGTAGTGCTTACTTGTACCAAATAGCAACAACAGTAAAAATAATTTTACTGCCTAACTACTGGTTAAAAATAAAACAAAGGTATGTGATTGATGTTAACATTTATTATTACTGATGCGATGCCATTTAGTAGGCAAATAATTTATTATACTAGCAGTTTTCCCGTGCTCCTAGTATTATGTAAGGTACCTACTCTCTTACAATAAACAGTAATAATAATAATTAACCTATGAACGATAATTTGGATTCGATCTGACGCCTATCTATACTAATATTATAAAGAGGTAAAATTTGTAAGATAGATAGATAGATAGATAGATATACTCTTTATTGTACACCATAACAGAATTAAATAAGGACTTAAAAACTACAAAGGGTGTTACAATGGGCGGTCTTATCGCTAAAAGCGATCTTTTACAGACAACCTTTAGATGGATTTGACACAGCAGGAGAAAATAAATTCGCGGGTAGTCCATGGTGTACTATTTACTTATATACAATAAATAAGTAATAACCTACATACTCAATACACATATACATATATATACATAAAAATAACAAAGCTGCGATATATAAAAAAAAAAATAGTAACATATTAAAGAGAGAGATAGAGATCTTTTACCATGTTTTTGAAAGAAGGAAGGGTTTGTGCTTGTCTTACTGACACGGGAAGAGTATTCCACAGTCGTACTGCTTGAGCTGCGAACGACTTACCAAAGAAAGTTTGTATGTATGGGGTAATCTCTGAAACTACCGAACCGATTTTGAAAATTCTTTCGCTTACATGTAGCTGCATTATCCCTGAGTGCTATAGGCTATAAATTATCTTTATATCATGCATATTAGCCGAGCTATAATCTTTGTTAAGCAAGTCGGGGACGGGATCTCGTGGAATATTTTCGACTTCTACGCGGACGAAGTCGCAGGCAGAAGCTAGTACGTAATAAGTTTATTTTTAATGATTGTCGTTATACTAATATGTCGATGTTTACCTTCAAATATCTCGGTAACGTGACACTTTGGGTACTATGTTACATGACATTTTGTGTTAGTCTATGTGTCCTCTATCCATATATACTCCATATCCACTTACATCGTGCGCCGAGATTTCGAAAAAAATACTCAAATGGCGGCGGGTCGATATGCCAGATCGGTTCTATCCCCTTTAGAATGAAAATTGTTGAAGACTCAGTATCAAACACAGGCTTACACTTTTATTTCAAAAATGTTTTTTTAGGTGATTTAAATTTGTATGAAAATTTATGCAAATGAACTCGCAGGCGACAGTTAGTGGTAAATATCCCGTTATAATTTCTAATGATACTGGTAGTTAAAGCGTCTATTGTGACTGCAATACTAACATTGACCCAAAATATAAAGCCTACTACTTAAATACTAAACGAATTCTATTCTTCCACAGCTACTCAATGGCGTACGGCATCATATTCGCCCTAGCGTACCTTCTCGCCCAGCGGTACAATCTCCTCGACGACAACAATCACAGTAACCTGTTCACTCCTGGCATCTCCCTGAGTGCCACTCTCCTCGCCTTCATAGGCCTTGGAAGCTACGTCACTTTCACATTTTTCTGCACAAACACCTTCGATTGCAACGAAATCCATTCCTACGTCGCCTTTTTACCTATTGTCAGCTATATTATACTCAGAAACGTATCAGGAGCGCTTAGGATGAGACATAGTTCTATGTTCGCCTGGTTTGGGACTATTACATTAGAATTATTCGCGTCTCAGTCCCATATTTGGTTAGCTGCTGATACTCATGGTGTCCTGGTACTTATTCCCAGTGCGCCGATATTAAATTTAATACTTACGTCATATATTTTCGTTTGTACGACACATGAGATTCATAAGTTGACGGGCATAATACTCCCGTATGCGGTGCCTGATGATTGGAAATTGGTTCTGAGGAATTTCGGTATTTTTGTCGCGATTTTAGTACCGATCGGTATACACGATGGTATGTTTTAGTGGTAGGTTTAGTAAGGACTATTTTCGGCTGTGTTAATTGTGAGTGAGAAATGTTTGATATTATTGTAAGTGCTTTTAAAGTGAACTTTTAGTGATCACGATTGAAGTTTTTCGTACGTTTTTTTTTCGGCTTTAATTGAATCTTATCGTGCTTATCCAAGTCCACACACTTGCACGTCAATGCGTATACTAAAAATACATAGGTGAGGTATGCATACCTACCCCTTTTTCGGGGGAATAAATCAAAAATTACCCCTCGCGTTCAGAGTGGAGTGGAATGGGAGTGTAGTGTAACTAGACTTCTACTGACTAAAACTCACCCTGTTCCTTCAATTTTCATTGCGTTCCGGGGCCGCGGTATTTCTTTAGAACCTTCCCACAACCCCGGCGGTTGCATACCTTGCATTTACCTCTAGAGTATTGCGAATTGATGTATTTCTCTCGAATGTATGTGCCTCAAAATTATCGAATCTCTTACAAAAAAAAAAATACAAATTTTATTCAATATACAAGTAAGTGATAATTTATGTACATATTAAAATTTTGTATAATGTATTAAAGTCTAGTCTGTTTAGTAAGATCATTTGAATAAACTATGAGTGAGCTGATTTAATATGAGACTGGCTAACATGGAATTTGGATACGCTGATCAAAAAGTCTTTGCACCAAAGATGATGTCTTTTATGAAATTACGTGAGTATTTGAGGTTAGAAGATTTTGTCTGATCCAGCCTGTCCCTAGCTGCCCTCCCCCAGCGACGCCCTAAGCCGACGACCGTACCCTACAGGGTGCCCTTAGCGTGAAATCTCCTAGTTTGTAAGTATAATAAAAGCCCTGGCTGGAGGCTTAAATTATTATAATTAAGATCGCCGTGGACAAGGCGAGTTAAGCAGTTGACCACCTCAGAGGTTGATCTACGAGAGGTCACCCACAAAAAAGGGTTAGGAGATCGGGTTTAAATAGATCGTGATAAATATATATAATATGTAACAAATTTAATGCACATCCTGGAATTAATTTGTTCAGAATCGTTACGGAATCGATTTCTATAATAGATATTTTTATATGCAAAAAATAATTAAATCAACGTAAAATACGATTACAGTATCGTTGTGCAGTCCAAACAAACCAAAATGGATCGTAAACCAAAGTTCTTTGAATCCAGTTTTATGCAAATACCGTCATTCAATGCAAATTAAAGAAAAAAAAAAAACTCATGTCAAGGTAGTCTTCAAAACAAATGTATAAAACACGTAAAAAAATGTGTATATATTATGATTATAATACACAGTTTTAATTGGGTTGCTTTAATTACGATACATGTGGTATATGTAAAATGTATTTATACAACTACAAATTCTCAATTCAAACATGGACGATATCTCATTCTAGTGTTACAGAGAAATGATATTTATTTTGCGAATTAGTTATTAAATAACACTTTTACACCCAATTTTAATTTAGTAAATTTAAACTAGACGAGTCTGGTGTTTTCTAACTGACTACTCTGAGGAGAAACACCGAAACAAACTCGGAGGTCAAATTCTCTTTTGAAGTACATACGATCTGTATCGGTTCCCATAATTATGAGAACGATATATAGTAGTACCCAACTGATAAGACGCGTCGTGAATTTTCGTTCGCGCAGAAAAGAAAGTACGGCCCCGAAGATTAACGAAAGAATGCTTAACTTACAATCAACCTTAGGTGACTACTATAAGGTTCATAATACACTGCAGCTGTTAGTTCCGTCTCACTCACGCGTCACGCGCTAATTATTATTAAATGGCGGCAGCTGCCGACCAATGGAGGAGCGTGGAGCGTGCTGATTGGTCAGTAGCATTTCCCGCGCTTTGATAATTGGTTGTCTGCGCAGGTACATCGGTAAACCATATCAGTTGGGCTGCCCTACACTAACTAACAAGCTCAGACCAAATAAATAAGAAGACGGAACTCTGCGAACATAAAAGTGAGGCCGGTTTTCTAAACATGTGGTGCGTGGGCCGGTGTTGCCATGATAATTCAAACTACCCCAAAATAACGTTACTAATTAATAACGTTATTTTAACGTTATTAGTTAGTAAATTAAAAACGTTATAACATGATGTAAGAAGTGTACTGGGCCAGCAGTCTCGACATAGATAACAATTCAATTCAATTAATAACGACGCTGTCGCAAACTTTCGATCATTCTCGATCGATCTTACGAAAATTCGGTTGAAATAACGATGCTCGCGAGAAACACATCCTGGATGCAACCGATTTTATCTTTAGTAATTAGCGATTAAAAGTTTGCGTCATCGTCGATATCTATGTCGAGACTGCCGGCGCCCTGCGGGCTTAGACAAAATCCATTTTCTGTAAGCGTTAACGCCAACGGAAAAATTAAATTGTATGGAGTTGACATTTACTAACACGTGACAATCACGTGACATGTGGTTAGCAAATGTCAACTCCATACAATTTAATTTTTCGGTTGGCGTTAACGCTAACAGAAAATGGATTTTGTCTAGGCCCGCTGGTGATCTCGTGAATCTAAAAAGGTAATTATTACTGGCTATAGGTACTATTAAGCATGAAAGGATAACAAACGCTTTTACAATATAATTAATACAATCTTATAAATAAACTGCCAATTAACATAAAAATGCAAAATCTATGACAATATTAAAGAAACACCTAAAATTACATACCTACAATAAAAATAAAGTGAGCGCACCTTAGTACAATATTTACCACATCTAGTAATAATAGGTACTATTAAGCATGAATGGGTAACATACGCCTTTACAATATAATTAATACAATCTTATAAATAAACTGCCAATTAACATAAAAAATGCAAAATCTATGACAATATTAAAGAAACACCTAAAATTACATACCTACAATAAAAATAAAGTGAGCGCACCTTGGTACAATATTTACCACATCTAGTAGCGCGCGTTCCGTGTATGTTTACATTTTGCGTTTTTGTATACAATAGTTTAACATTTCTCATATTCAGTGAAATAAAGATTTCTTAAACCTCTTATTAATATGGAAAAATTTTATGGTGGTATGGCACCATAATTTTTTTCATATATGACCTATTTAAAGAAAAAATAATCATAAAAATCGGTTCACAAACGGTGAAGATATCGCGTAGTCATAAACATAAAAAAAATACAGTCGAACAGAGGACCTCCTCGTTTTGTGTAGTCAGTTAAAATATGTACACTGATAACTATCCTATAAGAAACGAGTAACATTACGTTACATCTTACATTATTACTCAATAATAGGGTAAACGAAAACATTTCATACTGACAACACTTGTCTTAAGCAATAACCTCAAAGTTTTATTTTGATTTATTGAAAATATGGGTTTCCAAAATAACTTACGTGTGATATGTGATTCCATCCAGTTTTTTATCTTTTGCGGAGTGATTCGTACACCCTTTCACTACACAATTCGGCATTTTTCAGTGATAAACACCCACGAGCTGCGATAGCTAGACTGACAAGTCAAGACGTAATTTCGTTGTACGTGTGTGCGTGTGGTTGTGTATGTACACGGCAAGACGTAATTTGGCCGGCCTCACTTTGCTGTTCGCAGAGTTCTGTCTTCTTATTTATTTGGTCTGAGCTAACAAGCTGCTAAACCCAAAAAGTACTACTACGGTTGTAAATTATTTTTGTGGGCATAGTTTCTATGCACAATATATAACGTACTTTCTTGTAAATATTAACTATTTTTAAGTATTGTATATAATAGTATTGTGGTTTAGTCGCTTTTTAACTAAGAAAGTGACAATGATGTGGTTTAACTGCTCAGCAAAATTGCTGTATCTCGAAAAGTATTAATCGTAGGAAAATAATTCTTAGACCAAAAGATAGAGAATCATAAGTAGTTTAAGGATACATTAAAAAGTGAAAAAATACCTTTCGTGGCTTAACGGCCTTTTAGTTAGTGCAGGGCAGTGGGTACTACTGTGCAGTAGTTTAATGTCTGGGGTGCTCTTTTGAGTTAAAATATTAGTTTGTGCTGAATGCTTCATATATGATTTGCTTTAATTGTGTGGGTAGACTGAACTAATTTATTATATATTTTTTTTATTTTGTTCTGTAATTATGGAAAAACATGTTTGTGTATTTCATAAGTGATGCATAGTTTTTGTTACAGCGTTTTTTTATGAAAAGATTGTGTATTTAAGTAATTTTAGTGGTTATGAATGGAATAATAAAACAATTATTGTCATAATAAGTAGGTATATAAAATAAACGATTTGCTTGTTAGCATTTAAGGCATGGTTTTTTTATGTAATGCCGAAACAAGAAAGCAATACAAACTACAATAACTTACGCCATTTACAATTTATTTAACGTTCATTGTATTGACATATTTATAATAACATGGTATAAATATATTGTAAATAATATTTATTCAAAATAGTTCGTAGCTTCGTACAAATATAATTACTATACTGTATACCTATAGTTTTCAAACCTAGAAAGAACGAAACATATGTATGACACGACCGAACACGAACTTCATCGTTTTCTTTATTATATGACATGTATAACTAATGCACATCCTAAATTTGTTGGTTCAGGATCGTTTCCTGAATTGATTTTTTAAATTTTAAACATAGTTTTTTTTTTATCCTAAAAATAATGAAATCTACGTAAATTACAATTACATTATCGCTGTAAAATCAAACCAAACCAAATTGTAAACTTAGTTTAAGTTCAGTTTTATACAAAATGTGTGATTCAATACAAATTAAAGAACAAAGAAACTTATTATATTATATAAGTCTTACTGTTTATGCAAGTAAAACTGAAAAAAAAAAACCAGTGTGTGTTAATACACATTCCTAATGGATTATAACAATTTT
This sequence comes from Tholera decimalis, assembly GCA_943138885.2. Classification (NCBI taxonomy): domain Eukaryota; kingdom Metazoa; phylum Arthropoda; class Insecta; order Lepidoptera; family Noctuidae; genus Tholera; species Tholera decimalis. The sequence continues at coordinate 38,781,368 of OW964566.2, read as the reverse complement.
CTAATAAGTGTTAGAGAGTGTGCGTTAATTACGATACATATTGTATATATGCTGTTTCGTGTCATAAATATGGCGTTCAAAAGAATATGATTCAGCTTTAATTTCGCATTAGAGCCTGTTCCACAATGTCCGGACGGCCGCTATGCATCTATTTAGTCAATTAATGAAAAAATTCAATATCCACTAGATATAATTTTAGATGGTGGACACTTGGACTTAATGGACAGGCTCAAACTGTCAGTTCTTGTAAAATGTACATTATTCTGTACAGATTTGTGTGATAAATAAATTATTATGATTGCTAATGTATGGTTTTAATCCTGGTTACCTTCATACCTCTCAGCTACTGCTGCTTCACTTGGTAAATCTTCTCCATTTGTAGAGGCATCTATAATTATTAAAAATAATATATAATTAGCAATGTGGGTAGAATTCAAATTACTAGCAATCTTGTTAACCCCTCCAACTAAGCTAAATATGCTTGTATCTGGAGTGGGTTCACGACAATAGTGTAATGGGTGGGGTTCGAACCTGAGACCTCTGAACCACAAGTCCGACAACTGAGCCATTATGTTATTGACGCTTCAATCAACTCCACATACGAATCATCTCATGGCGCACAAGTCCAAAATCTTGGTATCAAAGTACTTCGCGAAATCCTCAGATATCCCACCCATACGCACGAAACGTTTTGGGAATACTTTCATTGTGCGTACGGCTAAGGAGTGGAATTCCCTGCCGGAGTCTGTATTTCCTGATAGTTATAACCTGGGAGTCTTTAAGTCAAGAGTGAATAGGTTGTGTGGATTGTGGTCAAACGCAAGCCTATCAACTATAAAAAAAAAAAACAAGTCGCGATACACTCAAAAACTGCTGGACAGATTTTCATGCAGTTTTGAACAATGGACAGAGTGATTCATGCAGAAGGTTAAAGTGTATAATTTACTAGCTTGTGCCAGCGGCTTCGCCCGCGTGGAAAGTTTTTCCCGTGTAAATCCCGATCTCGTGGGAATTTCGCAAAATCCTTTCTTAGCGGATGCCTACGTCATAACATCTACCTGCATGCCAAATTTCAGCCCGATCCGTCCAGTGGTTTGGGCTGTGCGTTGATATATCACTATGTCAGTCACCTTTGGGTTATATATATTTAGATTTATTAAGGTTTGAATTCTCAGAATGAGATCGTTCGCAGCCGGGCCGGGTTGCTAGGTACAACATAGACAATAGCCCAACTGCCTTACAAACATCAGGCAGTTACCCACTAGATACAAATCCATATTGTGTATAAATTATACGAACTGAACAGGCTGTGACAGCCTACTAGTTCTGTTCAGTCGATGTATCCTTTTTATTTCCCGATTGGGAAAATCATCGTATGACTTCTCCCCAGGTATGGTGTCATGCTCTGCCGCAGAGCCACCATAATAGAAGTCGATCAATTATATCTTAAAATAATGTACGTGTAACGAACATAATGTACGCATATCGTAATTACTGTACGTGCATTAGGTAATGATAAAATAGACATTGATTGTGGCTCTGGTACAGAGCATACTCTCTAGCAGAGCCACACGGAACTTAAACTCAGGAAAGACAAATGCGACTGTGTTTTGATAAAAACTGACAGTGTTTATTGCGTACGTGTTGAAAATATCATTATTATACAGCGGTTTTATTTATATCACTTGTTTAAACTTTCATAGAAAGCGCCTGGTTATTTTCTGTCAGCAATATGTTTTGCAGCCATTGCTATATTTGTGATTAGGCGCACAACTATAAATATTATGATCGAGGAAAATAAAACCGCTGCATAATAATTATATTTTTCAACACGTACGCAATAAAAACTGTTCGCACAACAGTTTTTATCAAAATACAGTCGCGTTTGCCTTTCCTGAGTTTGTTGACCCCCCCCTCTTCGGACCGCGCATGCTTCTCCCGCTGTGGGTGGAGCGGAAGGGAGTGTCAGACTTCCACTGACTAAAAACCCACCCTGTTCCTTCAGCTGCCCTTAAGTTCCGGGGCCGCGGTGTCTCGTTAGAATATTTCCGCAACCCCGGCCTTTTCAATTAAGGTTGTCGAGAATTTATACCCTGTTCCGCATACCTCCATATACACAATTTCTACACAATGTATATTGTTCTGAAATAAATAACTTTGACTTACACGCCGACTTATACTGAAGACGTGTTTCACCTCCACAGAGCATCCTCATAAGTGATAAACTCGTTGACCGCTCAGAAGTGTCGAGTAAAGGTTTGGGTTGCAAGTTGCATTACTGCAACTTTTGTATTGCTTATATTTATGGTAGGAAGAGCAGTAATAATGCATTCAGGCTTGAGAAACTAGTTTTTGATGGAGAACACTAAATATTGCGCTTAAAATATACAACGTGTAACAGAATAAACGCCATTCCTGAAAGTAGTTGCTTCAGAATCGGCTTCTGAATCGATTTCCGTCATAAGAAATAATAGGTGTTAAATTTTGATAGAAAATTATTTAACTTAAAATGGAAACACAGTATCATGGCATATTAATACAATCCTTAATTCAAGGAAATGCGCTCGTGTGCGTGTCGGCCGCTAACATTGCATGAGTGTATGCGTCTGCGTAAGGATATTGTATGACGCACATACGTTTAGCGTTTAGTAAGGACAACTATTTTATAAAGCCTGCAATACATGTTGGCCGAGCGTTGTCGAGTGAAGGCCAATACCAACATGTAGACAGTATATTTGCCTTGTCTTGCTATCGCTCGGTGTCACTTGCCTAGTTGGCCGAGGGGAGGCCAGCGCCAACGTGTATAGAGCTCATTTGGTGCAACTTGTCTTCGCTCGCCGTTGCTCGTGAAGACTTGCCTCACTTCGGATAGGTATCCATTTTTGGTCACAAATCAAAGGCGCTCTACAGACCCTCTTCTACATTGGTCGTCTGCATTGGCGTTCGACGAACTTGTCGAACGTGTGGACAATATTTCTTGCCTTGTACCTATTTGCCAACGCTCGCTTTGGCCTACGCTCGGCCAACATGTATTGCAGGCTTAAAAAATGCCTAGGTTTGGTTTCAATTTATTTAGTTACGGATGTTTTTTAGACTTATAATTTAATATTCTAATTGGGGTGTCTGAGGTATTGCGCTTAATCTGTTACACGTTGCATATTTTAAATATTATTAAAAAAATATCTATTTGTTATAGAATAGCTTCAACACGCGACTTCGTTCGCGTGGGAGGGATTTCCGCGTAAATTCAGATCTGTTCTGCCAAGATTTCAACTATGTTCATACCACATTTCATTCAAATCCGTTCAGTAGTTGTTGCGTGAAAGAGTAACACACATCCATCCATCCTCACAAACTTTCTCATGTATAATATTAGTAAGTTAATCATATGTATACAGTATGCTAACTAACAGAGGGCGTTCCCGTTAACACGCAATAGTATAAGCACATCAATTAGATCGCCGCACTCGCAGCCCGTCTTTCATAAATAAATTGTGACGTTGCCGTCCTTCAAGTACGCGTGTACAGAGTGTTTCTTTTCCGTATCAATTTAATATTTTTACTGAATATTTTAATATAAAAAAAGAAACATTTTGTAAAACAAACTGGTAATATTTTTTTTAGCATGTATGGATGCTATAATATTGCGGGGTAACTGGAACGCCCTCTGTTAGTTAACATATTGTATAAATATCATAAATATATATAAATCATCGAAATATAACGGGTGACTCCATTGAATAAAAATGCCAACAATTAACAAGCAAAATTTTATTTACCTTTATATTTTACATTGTGAATAAGACGTTAATATAATATTGAATATACACCTTAAATTATTATGCGTATGGTGTAAAACATATGTACATAACTCGCTTAGTGCTGCAAACACCTCAATCAATTGAACGAGATAATTAAGTGTTAGAATTATATATTATAAACAAGACAATATTGAAACACTGGTTTGAATTAAAAAGAAAATAAAAAACTGATCTAGTTCATTAAATGATAAGCCTTTTCCCAACTAAGGGTTGGCCTCCAGTCTATCCGGTTGCAGTTGAGTACTAGTATTTCACATGGATGGGTAACACAATACCCCTTGGCAAGAAGTGACAGATTTCTTGGCTTCTGACTACCCGTAACGACTTCCAGTGATATCCAAATGATAGCCGGGTGCAACGTTTTAACGTGCTTTTCGAAATACGGAGATATCTTGATGTGTTACGATAGCACCACGACTAACGACGATAGATCCACGGACTGACCTCGCCAAGCGTTGCTTAACTTTTAATAGGGGCCGTTCAAGTATTACGTAAGCACATTTTTTTGCAATTTTTAACCCACCCCTCCCCCTCGTCAGCAAACGTAAGCAAAGCTTTTACCCCTCCCCCCGTGCTTACGTAAACATTGGTAAAATTAAATGATTCATGAGCAGCAGTTATAAATCTAGAAATAAGGAATAGGTTTGGAATAGAAGTCTGTAACGCACATAATATTCATTTAAATAAACTTTACTAACACGGAAAACAATTCATTATTTGTAATCCCTGAAAATGCATTTCGTATTGAAGCATAGACAATGTGTGTTGCTATATGTGTAAAAAATTAAATAATTACTGCTGACGTAATCACCATTTAGATCTCCCCACCCCCCATGTCATGAAAAATAAGCAAAGCAAAGGCCCCCACGCCCCCCTATAGTGCTTACGTAATACTTGAACGGTTCCATATCGACCCTTGCGGCTGTTACTATTTACCCACGGGTTCCTCAATTTGAACAAACTGATCAAGTTTGACATTCAAAATATAACATCCAAGAGTCTCATTAACGCATTTTGCAATGTCATACGAAATTAAAACGACGTCCATTATACATAGTTACATATCATATTTGCATGGTAGGTAGTATGTTACAGTTAAGTTAGGAATACTGGCAGAACTGGTTATGACCAGTTATTATGTTTTATTATGGTTTTGAAAAATGATCATTGCAAAAAAATTTTTGAACAAAATTAGGTAACAAATATTGTTGCAGTGTAATTCAATTTTTAAATAACGTGGTTATTATTATCTGTATATAAAAACAATTTAAAACAAATTCAAGACGACAGCGACGCCTAAACCGCATTTGAGCTTCACGCTTTCAATCACAGAATTTATTTATTTTATCATACAATTATTTTATTTCCTAATTTATATAATAACGTATTGCTTACAATAATTGGGTGCTCTCACGATGATACTAATTTTGACTTTTCTATGTTGATTAAATATTAATAATATTCACTATGATGTAGTTCAAATAAACAACAGGCATAATCAATCTTCATAATAATGTTTGTTTTAAATATTTTTTTATTTATTTATTCAATGAGACGCTTTTGTCTGTTGGTCAGTTGTTCCAAAATACTTATTTTATGACCAAGTAATGAACTCCACTTGAAAATGAAGAATAAATAAATTGATTTCATAAAAGACATGCGATTAAATATGCCAAACATTTTTAATGTTCAATTGGTAATAAATATCACTGAATCGCGATGATTTTTCCCAACGATTAGTTGATCTATAAACGTATGTACTAGAAAGTTATAATTAACACGGCCAAATGTTCATATCTACACATTTTCCACAGAGTCGAAGGCACGGAAACGTAGATCTCACTAAGATCTCAGGATCTCAAGTAATAAAACTATAGACAGATTAAATGAAACACATCCACACATCGATCGAGCGAGAAACGAATAAGCGACATTTTAAGAGTTAAGTTTTAGAAAATCAGTCTCAATGAACAGGCCATTATTTTTCATAATTTTTAGTTATACTATTTTACATTTAGACGCGTTCTAGGCATTGAATAGATATTAGTTAAACTTGGACAGGAAAACGATCTAGTGTTATTTACCAAAAAGTTTTGAACGTATCTAACATTTCATACCTTTCCTTTTTTTGTAAGTTCATCGTGGCTATTGTTTTAAGACTCAAAGACAGTAATTTAAACGTTAATTTTGTAATGTTGTAAAAAGGACGCATATTATGCTTCACTACTTAACTTTTGATTGAATGAAACTGTTTAAATTAGTTTCTGCATATGACCACTAAATTTATGAAACTGATGTTGCAGTTTGTTACACGAAATCAGACATTTCGATAAATGTCTCTTTTACTTTTTTCTTACGAAATAACATTTAAATAAAATAAAAAACATTAAACATCAAACATATAGACAGTGACTTACTTAGTTATAAAACATAACTGTAATACGCATTTATTATGATACATATTGAAACGTAACACAGATGTCTAAGTTTTGTTAGTGCACAAACAATGTCAGTCTTTGTACAGTCGAATCACATAAAATTATTGCTGAAACTGTAGGTATCTAAGCATCTAAGTTTGTTCATACTAATCTAGAGTAAAAAGGACCAAACTAACGAACGTTGAATCTCTATTACAGGAATGAAGACAGGATTATTTTGGTAAACTCAAGGAAAAAATCATATTGAAGAAACTAGAAATCTATCTTATATGGAACGTTTTTAGGGGTTTTATATTATGTTAAGGCTAATAAACTATGTATCTATTGATTATAGGTAATCCTTCTATTCTGGCTTAACATAAATATGCATTAGGAGTAACAACAAAATAGCGAGCTAGTCAACAGGACATCTATGAAGGGAGTCTCTAGAAACTCGTACAAGTGTGGGTTTATTTAGACATAGATGCAGTGAACTATTCTATTGGTGCATCAAGTACATACTTACTTCAAGATATCAATATATATCTTAATTAATTATGAGTGCTTATATTCATATATATAATTGTATATAAGTAGTAATTGTGCAATTGGTATACAGATTTTTTTGGGCCTTTCACTTTGTTTTATACTTACATTCTAGAAAATTTTACATGTACGTTTTTTTTGTCAAGAAAAATGAAAAGATTTCTCTCGAATCCGATATTTACAATAATAAATAAGTTACATATTATATTTACAAAACAGCAAAAAGTGCGCAAAAAACGATTTCACAAAATATGCATTTGAGCAATACGTTTAATATATTTACAAAAAGCATTTTATATATAGTTTTATTTAACAAAACTACAAATCAAGCGAAATAAAAAAATAATGTACCAACGACTTATTAAAAAAAAAAGAAATCCTAATTAGTTTAAGGTATTCAAATGATAGCGATGACTTGCTGTTGCCTACGTTACAATACCTTGCTACAATTACTTACAGTAAAATATGTCTTCCTACAAAATCTTCTACAAATAAGTTATTGCTATCGAGAAATTATTTACAACATGAAGCTAAGTTACGAATAAGTTAGAGACATCAAAAGTGAACAGAAGGAAATGAAAACGTTCGATTCCTTAAACATTATTCCTAAAACAATAACATTCCTAGTAATCATGTCGCTTAGTTTAATATATCACATTGGATTAGAATCTTGTATACTCATATCAATTTGATAGTTGCTGAACATGGAAATAAGTTTGTTATGTCCAAAAGAGTTTTATTTGATAACAGATGTCTTACTTAGCGAACAATTTATTCTTCTTCACAAAATCCAATTTCGAAATACATGCTATGATTTTTTTTATTACTGGTTGATTAAGGCAAACTGAAACTAAATGTTCTATTTCAGTCAGAATTGTCTTGACCCGCGGCAGTATTTAAAGTCCTTGTGTCTTCACTTATTAGCGACCTATCGTAACGTCTTTGTCTAGTTATTTTGGGTCTAACTGCACTAAGTAGAGGAGCTGATATCGCGTGGCTGGGAAGTCGGCTTAAGTCCTTCCGTCCTTGGAGTAGAGGTGAAGTGACGCTCGAGGATTCGTCTCCTTCGTCGTCGGAAAGAGCTGGGTAGCTTTCTTTCATTTTCAAGCTGCGCTCTAGCCGTCGGAGAAATCTGGAATAACCTATTTGATTAACAAAAACAGAAACATATACTAGCATGTTAGTACTTAGCGTACTAATACATTGATATTGCAAATTGGTAAGTAATAGAGAAGAATAAGGGTTATTTTCGTTGAGCAGTGTTGAGACATACCTTATTTGATTGCTAATTGTCCGCAATTTGTTGACTTTCGGCGGTTTTCTGGAGTCCTCCGTTAGATCCAAACTCGACGATATTTTAGACGACGTGTCCTGTAAGTTTAAAATAACATAAAAAAGATGCACATGCACTAGACGCACTACATTTGTAACTATTTTCAATTACCATGCCTCTATGTTATTTTGTAACAATGATAGGTTGCATGAATTCTCTACACATTCTTAAATGATCGAGTTTGTCTACTCCGCATACTTGAAACATTTAAATTATCAAATGAACATTCAACATAAAAACGACTATTTCATTTTATGCACATTGTACAGGAAACAGTTATAGAACTTTAAATAAATACACACAGAAATCCGGACAAAAATAATAAAAACCCGAAGAAGATCCGCAAATAACATCTTAAACAGCATGAAATGCAGGAAAGGATGGAAATAAATGTATTTGGCGACTGTAGCCCTGTACTACAAAATGAACAAAGTAAGGTCATTTCTGCCAGAATAAAATCACCTCTGAACTACGGCACTTTTGTCTCCTGAGCGGTTTCCTCAAGCGCATCGGCTCACAAGGCTGAAAATAATCCAACACACATCTACAACCTACCGTTAAATAATTATAAGAAGCTAAAATTATCAAAACATTGAGAAATTATATTTTGTTGAAAATAATAGCGTGATTGATATTAAAAAGTGCACGGTTAAGGTTTTTTACATTACGTACATATTATGTTAATGTTAGGATTAGTGCTTTATTTGGATTCAGTGCAGTTATTAAGAAAAGTCACATAAATATAGAATACACAAAAATACAACACTGAATAATAGATAAACCTACAAAGTATAAGACAGCAATTTGGTGTGCTTAAAACCACTTATAATTTTTTATTATAAATGTAGTTTTAAATGTAAGTATTTTTAATGTTGAAGTTATTTAATTTTAAATTTTTATATTCAATTTAAAAGAGTAAAGTAAAAATATGCAGAAAATTAAGTAAGAACCAAAGACTTGTATCGTCGAATATTACAAAAAAAGACAACACAACTAGACTTTTTTGCAATATCTGTTGTTCACAATTGACTACAACATTAGTTATTTAATTCTGATAAGATTTATGAATTATAATCATAAAAATGATATTTTATATACAGAAAAAACTATTACTTGACATCCAAGCAAATTACTGGTTGACAAGACAACTTAAAAGGTTTTATACCTGCATGTCTATATCGGGCAGCCTTAGCTCTCTAGCAGAAGCGACGGACGCGACGCTGGCATTAGACACGGAGTCTTCAGAAGAGGATGACGAAGCTGGCGCCGGAGCCTGCGACCGAGACCGTCGACGCCCACCCTTACGACCACCACGCGCTGCGCCGTCGCCGCGACAGCCGGGAACCTGCAGGAAACTTAACTGATTATATAAACTTTCTAGGTACACAAGCAGGGAAAGATTAAAGAGCCACAATTGCCCATAAACCTACACTTTTGAGGACCTAATGAACCCCACTGACGCTGCTATTAGCATACAGAAGGATAGGTAACGTCAGGGTAGACAAATTAATGGTCTCACCTCCAATAAGTTGTGCATAGAGTGCGGCATGTGCGGCAGCGTGGACTTGGTGGTGCCGGTGACCTCGTGCGAGGAGGTCCGCGTGTTACGTCTGTCTCGCTTCCTCCCGCTCTTCTTCTGGCAGTTACTGCCCAATTTGTTGGCCGCGCCCTTCACGCATTCCGAACTCGGAAAGTCGTACAACCCGTCAGAATCTGTAAACGGCAGCTGCCTACCGTAAAACTGTGGCGAAAACCTTCCCAAACCAGTTTTGTCGCTTAACGGACTCTCGCTCCTTGAACTGACCGGGCTCAGAGGTCTACTACCTTCTGGTATCAGGGTGGGCGGCCTTAAACATGCCTTCTCGTCTAGTCCTCTCTCGACACTCACACACTTAACTATAGAACACTTGGTCACTCCGCTAGGGGAGCATAGCGTCGCCGTTGGAACTTCTAAAGTCTCTTTCAAGGCGACTAGTTCCATCTCTTTCGCACTTGTCGGAACATCATCTACTCTTTCGTCCGTCCCTATGCCTTCGTCGTTGGATTCTAACAGGGGGTCGTCGGAGAGCGTTTCGGAGTCGGATCGGCCTCGCCTACGTTCCTTACTGTCGTCGTTGGAGGCCGCCGGGCTGGAGTTGGTCTTCATGAGTGGTCGCCTCCGCGACTGAAAGCACGACGGTCCCCCGCCGGAGCCAGGATCCTCCATCTCCGAGGGGCACAGAGGATTGCTCGAGCCGCACCGCGAAGGTCCAGGACTCGCCATAGAGCTGTACCCTGACGAGGATAGGTTGGATTCTGAGGGAGCTCGCTCTCCTCGCACGGACATGGAGAAGGGACTAAGATAGCACATATTGCCTGAGGGCGGGGGTGGTCTAGGGGACATGGGTTCGTCGGACTCCTCGCTAGCGTTGTAGGTGACGGTGATGAGGGGGGGCGGCTGGAACTCTAGGTGCGGCGGAGTGCGGCGCGGTGGCGGCGAGCCGGGCGACGCGCGCTGCACCTGCAGCACCGGCACCGGCGCCGGCGGCGACAGCGGGGACGACGGCTGGCTGTGCGACAAGCTGGGGCTGGGGGACGACGTTACGTGGCTCGACGCCGTCGGAGTCGTGGTTGCCGTGTCCGTGCTCAGTAGCGGCTGACGCAGCTGGAAATATAAAAAAAGAATATATAGTGGTCAGATTCAAATCAACATTCCCAAATCTACCACGTATGTATATCGAAGATAGGCTCGTAACGTACCTTCAACCGCAAACCAGAAGTTGGTCTCTCGATCTTTGTTTCGCACTTTATTTCATACTTTATTTCGTCAAGTTCATCTTCACTGGGTGACATAATGGTTGCCCTGGATTCGCTCTTACCGTCCATCTCCATACTTGCTCTAGGCATCCTAGGGGATGGTAGAGGGGTGGGGAGGGGAGTAGGTAGCGGGGTAGGCAACGGGGTAGGAAGCTCTCGTATTGGGGACAAGCACTTGTTGATCCCGCTTGGCACTTCTAGAAGTATGGACGGTGGGTGGAGGAGGTTGCTACCTGATGATGAAGATTTGTGAGCGCTTAGAGGATCCAGAACCTGAAAGTGAAAAGAAAAGGTTCAACATGCTTGGCTTGCTTTACATCTTACGTAGGAATGATGGGTTGCACAAAAAAATATCACTCTATAGAAGAAAAACCGCTTACCTGAATCTCGATAGTATTATGCGGCCTAGTGACAGGCGAGTCTGGTGCCAATGAGGGTATATGCGAAGAAGCAATAGACAAATCATCAGCGTCCACCGTGTCATCCTGTGGTGATGAAGCTGAAGGCGTGCTGGAGATGGACACTCCTCCTGAGGATGCTCGTGACACAATCGCTGCTGAAGATGACGAGAAGTTCCGAAACATTGCAAGGATCGAATCGGCGCTCGAAATTTTTGGTTGTCTGAAGGAAACAGTTGTTTCAGGTTAGCTAAATTGGGATACTCCACTTTTTGATAAAATGGAGTGTATTGTTGATGAAATTTTCAAATAAAACCGACCTGGAATATTTTTTGAGTGCAGCATGCGTTAACGTCAAGTCGAGACTTGACATTGAATCACTTCCTTGATTGCTGGAGGTACTATGAGGAGATCTCATTTCGACCCCTGGTGACGGTGGGGTGCTGGACGCCTTCGCTCTCATCCCTCTATCTGCTATCACTGCCATCGGGATCGTTATAGTGTTCACCATATCCACATCAGAACTAGAACTCATTTCAGCCGAAACTTTGTTAAGTAATCTCGCAAATGTTACTTTCTTTTCTAGTTTTGGATCAGATATGTGCCTCATGGACGGCGACGTAGATGGTGTAGACGCTTCACTTGCAAACGAAGTCTCTTTATTCTCATTCCCATAATCCATGAACGCCGGCGCACTCTCTACCGTACTTAACGTCCGCTTCTCAGACATCTGTATCAGGTCTCCCATTGTTATCTTCTTTGAATGATCGTTAGTCGTTGCGGGACTTATGAGTTGTTGCAAAATTTGCTTTTTCTCTGCAGCATTTTTCTTAGTCGGAGTAGAATTATTACGTTTTTTACGCGGTGATGGTGTTCCTGTATCGAAAAACTCACATATACTAAATTATTGAGTTCATAAGGTTTCATGAGAAGCGACGACATCGAATGTTAATGACAAAAGCAACACAATATTTAGAAATTTAAACAGGGGATTGAACAACAACAGTTATAATTTGAGAGATCTTCATCATGCCTTCAATCTCTGTGCACACTAAGGAAGCCAATTCTTTAGGGTAAGTGCCAATAATCAAAATAATTCAGGAAGTGCCAATTGTAATTTCAATAGAAGTGTTTTGTGTCGTGTTCACGGCATCAGAATGAGTAATGAAGTGATCTGTCATGTTGTATAATAATTGGAACGGTTAAAGCGACACATAAAGCCACAGGCATCAATAGTATTACAACATTCGTTCCGATTGCTATACAATACGACAGAGACAGTGTTTTGCTTTAAGTTCATTTATTTATGTTTCTGTTACCTTGTATTTGAAATTAATTGCACTGTAGTAAGAAAGAAAGATTATAGTTTGTTTACTGTGATGAGACAAAACAGTGTCTGAGTAATGTAGCATGCTAGCGACATTCATATACAGAAAGAAGCCTTTGGATTGTCAATAATATTGATAAGATTTCTGTTGAAGAAAAAAAAACAGCACATCAGAGAGGGACAACAAACAAGAAGTAATCAATATTATTGACAAAACAGAGGCCAAGTTAGTTGGACGATCTAGAAAGGTGTCAACGAAGGAAGGAGCGGCTACGTTAGAGATGCTGTGTTTGTGCTGTCAGGGGTGCACACATCGACATCGAAACAAGTAAGAACAAGGGTATCAGGCCATTTTACATTGGTCTTTGCATTCCACATAGAAATTTCATTCACAGCAGGGACACATCCAGTGCTAACCGAGCCGACCGCCGCGCGCTCCGCGTACTGTTTGAAATGTTTGCGATATAAAATGATTTTGTAAAGGAAACTCAAACAAAACATACCAATAAAGCCCTGTGTCTGATAGCAAACAAGATGGAACAGAATACATGGTTAGTTTTGTGACTCTCAGTAAAGCATGAAGTATGATCGGGCAATTTGAAATGTCTCTGATTGAGACAAAAGGCTTTAAGCATTTTAGTTTGACTTCTCGTGAAAGTATGATCTGTTGAAATGTACATTTTTTTCTACTCTAGTACATCGCAGCTAATAGAAATTTTAGTTGGTTGCAATCTATTCAGGCAAACCATCTAGTTGGTTTACAGAAGAAATAGTTTTAGTTACAAAATCTCAATTAAGATTTCAATGAACATTAAGATGATTCGTAACAATTTAAATGCAGTCGCAGGCTACATGAGTATGGTGGAATGTTCGCGGCGGTGCGGAGCGCGCGGGTGGCGGCGCTGGGAACACATCGCTCCAGTCCTTACGTCCGGGCGGCGGCTTTAACAGATCGTCCAAGCTAAAGGTGCGCGCGGCTCGCGGGTGCGGCGCGAGCCCCGACACCGACGGCTTGCGGATACCCAGCCGCGTCAGCAGCGTGCGGTGCGGCGCCGCGTCGTGCAGCACGCCCGCTGTGGACAAACGCCGCGTCACGCCTCGCTGCCGCACGCGCCCGGCTCCCGCGTGGCCACGGCCGCGTAGCCCCGCCCCCGCCCACGCCTCGCCCCCGCTAGCCCCACACACACAGGATTGCCAGATACGCACACACCAGTAAACATACAATTTTGATGAGCGTCAGTCACGTCTAGGGTTGCCATACGACCGGAATTTTCCGGACATGTTCGGTAATATAGGTCTTTGTCCGGAATGCGGAGGGAATCCTAAACCGTCCGGAATTTCTACAATTGAATGAAAGAGTGAAACATAAAAAAATATAATGTTTTTATTTCAAATTAAAGAAAGTCAGGAATCTTCATCAAATGTCCGGAATTTACTCCGGATTTTCGATTTTTTGATCTGGCAACCCTAGTCACGTCCCAGTCGGTTCAGTCCGTCCACTAAGCACGTGATGGTTGTTACGGACCACATTGTCTCGCTGGGATTTCATATACCATTTTTGGATCTGGTGAAGCTAAACCAATTCTTTCCGGTCAGATTCTAACTTCTGGCAATCCTTTTCGACATAACTATTGGCACGATTATTTTAACTTGCCGATCCGAGGGTGGCTCTTCAGGACGAATACATATAAACAGACAGATGCTACTTACTGTTTGCAGTGGGTGGATCAAGTTAAAAGAACCGTGGTTCAACGGACTCCAGAAACCTGAGAAATGCATCTATCAATGAACAGTCATCTAAGTCATACATGCATCGATGCAGCAATATGTACAAACTATATCACATTCAGTTTCTGGACCCGCAACAGTAAAACATAGAAAAGAAGAAAGTCAAAGAAGAAAGAAAAGTAAAATTACGCAAAACGTGTCCTTACCATCCCAGAGACAGTGCGTTTATTGAGAAAATACATGAGTATAGCGGAAACAATCTGATAAAATGTTGAAATAAAGCATTATTGTACTGTGAGTCACAAATATCTCTCCTTGGACGGTCAAACTAGTTTACCGTGTATTATTTAAGTGAGAGTGACAAGCCGAACTGAACGTATATTGAAAGTGTGCTTATGAGAGAAAATTTCTTTTGGGGTTAATTTTTGGGTCTGATATTGGGCCTAAAGATTTGTCCTCCATGATGATTGAGGGGGGTACTTACGTCTAGCGCATCGATCAGCCTCCTCGGCGAGGAGTTTCTCGATCTTCTCAGGAAAGTGTCTCTTGGCGCACCAGACCAGCCCGATCATGCCGAGGACTACGAAGACGGTGATGAGACCGAGCCAGAACGGTTCTTGAAGCATGCGCTGACCCAAACTGATGATGTTGGGAGTAGGATTTGGGGTCTCACATCTGCGAAACAAAAGACACGCTCACCATGGTCCTAGTTGAGGTAACTTTCCTTCATAATTAAGATTACGTACACACATGACTCTTAAAAAGAAACAAATACAAATAAAAGAGCGCAAAAGTGCTGCTTATTTCATAAGATTTTTCTTTCAGCAGACTTGCGACGGGAGAGATATTATCGTACCTCTTTCCCTTCCACGAGGGGTTGCACTGACACAGAAAGCCTCCATCCCTCTCGGTGCAAGCTCCCCTATTATTGCAGGGCTTAGAAGCACAGGGGCGCACTCGTTCGGCACATCTCCTTCCTTTCCAGCCGCGTGCGCATGCGCATGTAAAAGCTTCGCCGGCCTCGTTGGCTCCGCCCACCACTAAGGAACAGTTTCCGTACATGCATGGAGACCTCTCACATGCTGTCACCAAGCAGAAGAGCCCTGAAAAGTATTGAACGGATTAAAGTAGAAGTTACTATTGCTGGTATGTGAAGACTTTTATGTATAGGTACGTTAAGGCCCAAAAGTGCCCGTCGTCGCGGGAGACCGTTTAACGAAGTTTCAGCCCTAATATGTGAAGCAAAAACTTTGTATCTTTGTTTCTTCTTTGTTCTTTTTTGTATATATTTTATAGGAGTATGAAATTTAGCACATTTAAACTTTATGTGCAAAAGGTATGTAGGAAGAAATTTTTATAATAACATTCAAACTTGAAATTTAAATGAACTATGGTAAATTTTTTTTCGACCACTAGTTTGCATTATATTATAATACATATAACGGGTGGTTAAATTTTAAGGGCCGATGTTGAATGTGAACCACACCTAAACGTCAAGTTTTTTTCTGCATTTCATTTGACATTTCTCAATTTCAGACTAACTCAATTTGAATCATGGAAAGATACACAACCGAGCAAAGCGTTAAAGTTATTCAGGCTTATTATGAAAATGGGCGTTCAAATCAAAATGCACTTACTCTAGTTACTGTACTGCAGTTACTGTGAATGGCGTTCGCTATCGTGAGATAATAACGAACTTTTTATGGCCCAAATTGGAAGATATGGATGTGGACGATATGTGGTTTCAACAGGACGGTGCCACTTGCCACACAGCTAACGAAACAATGGCTCTTTTGCGCGACAAATTCAATGGCCGCCAAGATCATGTGATTTGACACCGTTGGACTTCTTTCTTTGGGGTTATTTGAAAGAAAAGGTGTACGTCGATAAGCCAGCAACAATTCAAGAGCTAAAGGATGAGATAATTCGGCACATTAACGGCATAGAACCTCAATTATGCCTCAGCGTCATCGACAATTTGAACCATAGGATGGAGGTGTGCCGCCGAGGTCGCGGCGGCTATTTGGCTGCATACATAATTGAACCATACAATGACATGAAATGACAATAATTTCCTAAATAATTTGTGTTCTATTCAAAATCAACATCGGCCCTTAAAATTTAACCACCCTTTATTTGAATGTGAGACGACTAGCGCTATATCTTAGTCTCAGTCTTATCTGTTGATTAAATTTGGAATACAGCGGCACGCGAGATGTTTTCAGTTGTAATTTGAAACATTAAAATAACTGTTTTCAATTAAATAATCTGTATCTATTATTGAAGAGTTCCTGGCCACAACTTAAATCCAACACAAAGTTATATTTTCCCATAGTTGTTAACCAACTGTATGTTTAAACCCAGTGGTGATTGTATATCTCACCAGCATAATATCCAGCACACTGGCAGAAGCTTCTCGAGTCGTCTGTGGCACATCTTCCATCGTGTAGACACGGGTTAGGGTAGCAGGACTCCAAGCTGGTCTCCTCAGATATTAGCAGTACCTTGCTGTGGTACTCCGGATCTAAAAGAAATGATCATTATTAACCCGGGATGACCTATATGCATCGTATTTTCGTCTTCATTCCTGTTCATCATCTTTTTAGCCTTTTCCCAACTATGTTTGTTGGGAACGGCTTCCAGTCTAACCGGTCACAATTCAGTGGTAGTGTTTTACGTGTTTTTCGTAACACGATACCTCTGCAAGACTGGTGCAGATTTTCTGGCTTCTAACTACTCGTAATGACTCTTTCTCGTCCCATAATGATCTTAACTTAGTGAGAATTGAATTGAAAAACATTTTTCAATACACTTCCTCGAAAACTGACTCTTATCGTACTACGATTAGGTTCAACATGCAATTCACACTCGTGGATTTTTTTACACGAGGGTTTTTTTATTCCAGATTTCGCCACAGATAACATTAAACAACTATTCAATTCCCTATGTTCGGCGGTGATTGATTTTTTTTTTCACAGCAAAGAGGCGCATGTTTTTAAGGCCTTATATTTAATGAAAATTAAAACTGCGTTTATGAACAGAATATCAGAAATAAACATTATTTTTATAAAATAATTTTGCTTTTATCAACAAATTAACATTTATTTGTGTTCTAAATAAATAAAAAAATCTTTTAATATCAGGTTGTTTTGCGGCTTCTTACCTTTGCTTCTCCTGTAACCCACGAAGGTAAAGCGCGGGGAAAAAGTTAATTAAATCTTATTAATTTGTGTTTCTTGCGTGAGTATGTCGAATTTAAATTTTGGTGAGAACAATTTAGATGCTACGCCGCCAGATATTGTGATTGAGGCTCAAAATGCTTGCGATAGCCTGTTGCCATCTAAATCGAAGCTAAAATATATGGCAACTTTGCATAATTTTCTTCATTGGAAAACAAATAAAAATGCGTCGTCATTTTCGGAGCAAGTATTTTTCTTCGAAAGTGTATTGAAAAACGTCGTTTGATATACGTGGACATTTGTTACTGCAGTACCTACTCGGCTCCATAATCCCCTCGCCTTGCGGCTCGGGCGTAGCTCCGTTTCGGCCGCAATAACAAACTTTCTCCACTTGTATCAAAATGTACTATATTCGGATAAAGACAAACAACATACAATACAAAAATACAAACATTATAAAAAAAAAATAACAAAAATTTCGCCGAGCTTATCCACACTGAAAGCTTTGATTTTTTTTGTTGTTAAGTTACAGGATTCTCACCGTCATTGACAATAAGCGAGACGTCCATGTTGACTCCCCGTTCCCCCGCGTGCTGCGTCACACTCAGCGAGTGCAGGTATGAGTTGATGACCAGGGGCGCGCGCGGCTCCAACTTCCTCTTAGTCCTGTCCACCTCACAGAGGGTCCATTCGGTGCCATTGTTGTCTGTGTAGCTGTCTTTTACCTGAACGACGAATTTATAACAGAATTTAACCCGTATGAACTTTGTGACTGATGTACATAGTAGCGTCCTCTGTTGTTGAAGAGCGAGAGTATGGTGTATCTTTCTGTTTGCGCCACCGGCTAAAAGATGGCGACAGTATCTATGGAAGATTTGCTAGTAATGAATGGGTTTGGATAAATGATTTCGTTTTTCGATACCAGGGGGTGGAATTATGAATGGAGGTTGTGTAAATTATGAATGAATATTGAAGTTGATCGCCTCTCGATACTAGAGGAAGCACTGTGGCTCAACCTAGAATATTCTTGATCTTTCTGGAAGCCGGAAGTTGGAATGTTAATGTAAGCTTTTGCCGCCCACATTTTGTTTCTCAGTTTAGTAGTTCCCTAAGTCTGCTTCCAGACAGTAGTGTTAACTAGTCTCGTAATTGTTTTAACCGCGTACATATTGAACCGAAGTCATGCAGTAGATGTAATAATTTAAACCTGTGGTTTTGACAACAACTCTGGAAGTAACGTTTGAAATACTCTTTCATTTATTACCAGAAGTCCGCTACCTCAACATTGGCCCGTCGATAGCCGGACTAGGCCAGTGTTGTGCTCAATAAACTTTATAGTTCAGTAATGGCTCCGTGCTTTAGAGGCAGGCACATAACTTGAAAAATTAATCATCACCATTGCTCTCAAAACTGTGGTGGAAAATATCGTGGGCAAACTGGCACGTGCTAGGACCTAAACATCCCAAGTCGTATTGTGACATCTATCACCCCACACTGGGTATGCGAGGTGGATTATAGCCTATTCTTCTGAGACGGGGCCTGTGTGTGTTCCAAAAGTGGGAACGTTACAACTGATTGGGACATGTTACGAAATACCCGCATCATCTAGTTTAAATTTACAGAAAAAAATGACGTTTTTTTTTTTTTTTTTTTTCGTTTTTTTTTCGATAGGGCCACTCGTAGTTTAGCTCGCTAAGGCTAATATACTACTTAACCGGGCGATCAAAAAATGACGTGTAAAAGTGTTATTTCATAACCAACTTACAATATCATTTATCAATGAAATAATGATATTTATGTTTCAAATTTCTTTTTTCGTAAATGTAACCTAGATGAGACCAGTGTTTTCTTAACTGACTACCCTGAGAAGAAACGCCGACACAAACTCAGAGGTCAACGTCTCTTTTGGAGACGGACTTTATACAGTTGAGACAAAAAAGTTCAAACATGTGTTATGATAAAACTCATATTTAGAAATAATGAAATAATGATATTTTCAACACACTTGCTCATAAAATGGCTCTAAATTCACCGCAATTAGGCAAATAAGGACACCTGTAATCAAACTGTGACTCTTTCTTTACAAGTGAGTTATAGGTTTTTTTTTTAATTGTTTGAGTTGCTTTGTTTTTAAAAAAGTTTCGAAACAAAAAAGATCGTGTTCAACAGTACAAATAAATTAATGTACCTACCTATTGCTTGCTAGTTTCATGCAACTTCGTATTTAAATAGATAAATTTCAACTTGTACGTTTTGAATAAATACAACTTTCACTCAAATATAACTTTTGTTTTTTCTGTGATAAAGAAAACTTTGAATTACCCATTTTGTACGTGGCTAAAACGCTATCCGAGAAAAGCCAAAAAGAAGAAACCTCATTCTTTTCGTCTATGGCCGATCTATTAGATGCGCGCGCATAGGAAAACTGATAAATTTTTCCCGCCATTGCGAAAAAATTTTCACAACTCGTTTTCACTGTTGAAATTATAGTTATTTATTAATTAAAATGTCTACAAGTACTAGCTATGAAGAAAATGATTTATGTTGTTACACCACCCGATATAAGATGTGAAGCCCTTAACGTTATGGAAAGTTTACTACCTGGAAACTCCAAGGCCAAATATAAAGCGTACTAGCGTATTAGCGTATCAAAAATTCATACAATGGCAAAACAACCAGAGTACGCTGTCTTTTTCAGAAAATGTGTTCATGGCGTACTTTAAAGAATTATCTTCTAAGAACAAACCTAGCTCTTTGTGGTGTATATACTCAATGTTAAAAAGCACAGTCCGAACAAAGAATGGCTTGCTGAATGACTTAAAAACATATTCTAATTTGTCAGCTTATCTAAAGAGACTATCCGATGGATTTAGAAGCAAGAAATCAAAGGTTTTATCGTCTAACGATGTTGAAAAATGCTCCAGATAACCAATATCTGGCTACTAAGGTTAGTTAAATTATATAATTTTATATAACTACGCGACTTCAGACTGTGTTTTGTGTTGAACTTAATTATTGTTTCTTTTTTTCAGGTTGCTTTAATATTTGGTGTAACTGGTGCATGTAGGATACAAGAATTAACAAATATAACTGTAAAAGACATAGAGAACCATGGCCAGATGCTTTTAGTGAAGATACCTATCACGAAAAATAAAATACCTAGGTCATTCACCATACACGGTCCATTCTATGAAATTGTTAAGAAGTATGAAAGTTTGCGTTCACCAAAAGCGAAAAATGACCGTTTCTTTCTAAATTACCAGAATGGTAAATGTACCTGTCAGCCAATAGGTATAAACAAATTTGGTTCTATGCCTAAAGAAATCGCTAAGTTTTTAGATTTAGCAGATGCTGAGAGCTACACTGGACATAGTTTCAGAAGAACTTCAGCTACATTGCGGGCTAAGTCAGGAGCTGATATTATGACTTTGAAGCGTCATGGTGGATGGCGATCTAACAATGTAGCAGAATCATACGTAGAAGATTTCATACAAAACAAGAAAGAAATTTGTGCAAAAATCACAAAAAGAATTAGACTTGATTCTGAGGCGCGTCCTACTGGCGAAACACCAAGTACATCCAATGATTGGATTTCACCTACCTACACGAATAATTAACCATCTCAAATAACAATACAACATGAAAGTATTTCAGTAAATCAGAGACCGCTATGCCATCGTTTGATGGCATAGCGGTCTCATCAGTTAATTATAATTTTACCAACTGCACATTTACTATTTGTTTCTCTAAATAAACTTTTTACTCACTAAATAAAATGATTTTTAGTATTATTTTCTTCACAAGTGTGTTGAAAAACTTCGTATGATACACGTGTGTATTGATGATTACCGTCCTCGGTTCTCTTAAGACCCTTACCTAACGGCTCGGGTCTCAATGGCGCCTCAGCGGTAATCACCAACATTACACACTTGTACCATAATGTACTATTATTTTTCAAATAAGTATGTTATAAATAACATTTTACACATCATTTCTTTTTTCGTAAATGTAAACTAGATGAGGTCGGTGTTTCCTAACTGACTACCCTGAGAAGAAACACAGACACAAACTCAGAGGTCAACGTCTCTTTTGTAGACGGACTTTATACAGTTGAGACAAAAAAGTTCAAACATGTGTTATGATAAAACTCATATTTAGAAATAATGATGTTTATTTTGCAAATAGGTTATAAATAACACTTTCACACGTCTTTTTTTTCGTAAGGCCAGTGTTTCCTAACTGATTACTCTGAGAAGAAGCACTGAAACAAACTTAGAGGTCAACGTCTCTTTTAAAGTCCAGACAATCTGTAGTGATCAAGGATCTTCTACAAGTTCCTTGGTAGTGATCAAATCATATGACAGCCATGTAGGTTATTGTCTGTGGCGCTTTTTAGAGGACAGAATCAAAGAGATTTGAGCAGGCCCGTCCAAACAGTGCAAGCATTTGTCAAATATCGCGTAGCTGGCGTAGAGCAGGAGATCATAGGACTCCATCGAGAGGAGTGATTAGAAATTAAAATCAAGGATTTAGAGGTAAATACCTGTATCCACCCGCTGCCAAGTCCGCAAGGCCAGGGTCCCTCCCCCGAAGCCACGAGCGTGGTGGCGGTGAAGGCCAGCGTGAGCGTGTGGTGGTGCGGCGCCACGAGGCGCGTGCGCAGCGCCGCGCGCGCCGGCGCTTGCTGCGGCCAGTTCGGTGCCGCCAGCCTGCCGCCCGCTCCCGATGCTACTTCTACCACGTGCGACGCGTTCAGGTAGCTGACTGGAAATCAAGGAACATGACTGGTCTAATTTGTACATATCGCTGGTTTGCGAGAATATCGACGTAACTCGAAATGCTGTCCAATTTAACTAGACACTTGTGTGAAATAATCATAAAAAGTATAACATCGTGAACTGAGACACAATGCCAATTTTATCGACGTTCATCAGAGACTGGGCCTGGGTTTGACTCAAACCCAGACCTAGTCTCTCTCACAGAGGAACTTTGCGTGCTTAAGTTTTAAGCAAATCATGTTTTATGCAAATAAAGTATAGTGTTTTTTCTTTCTGATGAATGTCGGCGCAAAATTGGCATTGTGTCTCAGTTCACGATGTTATACTTGAATTTATGATTATTTCACACAAGTATCTAGTTAAATTGGACAGCATTTCGAGTTACGTCGATATTCTCGCAAACCAGCGACAACGTGTAACATAGCTTTATTAAGGAATAACCGGAATTTGAGTATAGGTGTGTTAAAAGCTAGGCTGAGAAAACTGTTTCTCGGGGACGGAGGCACGGCGTCGGGCTGTGATGGGCAGTGGGCAGTGCTAGGGTGATCAGCACCCGCTGAATACTCTGGTCTGGAAGTCGCAGGCTATTGCAGATTTGTCGTTGTCGAGGGATGGTTTTCTTAACCTAGATATCATATGTGTAATAAAATAGAAATGTTGTAAATACCTACTTGTAGAATGCATAATTGTGTCATGTAAACATATATGTAAGTAGTTAGTAAATTTATGTGACTATTTATGTTTAATGTAAGTTACGAGCGATTCTCGCCAACAAACTGCGAAGTTTGGCGAGTAAAATATAATTATAAGCCTATTTTAATAATGCAGAAATTTAATTTAAAAATAAAAGATTAAGCGCAATACCTCATACACCGGTTAACAGAATAGGTACATCTACCTATGAAGTTTCACATGTGTAGTCTTAATAGTTTTGGAATAAAATGGCTGTGACATACGGACGGACGGACAGACGACAGACAGACATGATGAAAATATAAAGGTTCCGTTTTTTGTCATACGGAACGGCTACGGAACCCTAATAAAAATGGTTTAAACGAAACGAATTAGGTCTACTTTTTTGTTTCTATATTGTATCAGTTATTCGAGTACTTATACACAACAATTACATAGTTATAATACAAGTATCATGTCCTGATAGTGTCGGGTGAGGCCAGGTTGCTATTCAAAATTTTTATTTTGGGCTTTAGATTAAGTATTTTTAGTATAATAATGAGAGGGTGACATTTTCGTTACTGAAATAACCCCTATCAATAAAATTAAAGATAAAAAAAACTACAATATAAAGTTACAAACATCATAAAAATATCAACAAAAATTGTTCTATGCGTGATCACACCGAATGGGTATAAGTTTTTAAGCTAACAGTATCATTAGAAATTAAAACGGGATATTTACCATGTGTATTTATTGTTCCGAGTTTGAATATCCCGTTTTAAGTTCTAATAACACCAAAAGGGTATCTGTTAAAAAAAACATAAACTCACTTGTTTTAAAATACGCCAGAAACCCCTGTCCGGTAACATTCTCGCCAGTTTTAATCCTCAGCCGGAGTATTTCTGACTTCGACACAAAGAGGCCGTTGGTGAGTATGTTGGGGTTCAAGAACGACCTGATGGGCGGGTTCTGCAGATCTATTTGCACGTCTATGTAGGAGTCCTCGGGTATGGCATCTGTCACGTTGATGGAGACGCCCTTGGCAAACACTCCATAGCCAAAGTCGAAGTGGCTGATGTTGAGGAACACACGTTTTCCTGGAATGAGAATAATAGTGGTGAGGTTAAGTATTGCAAGTCAGTTGAAAGACAAGCCGTATTAATTATATATTTTTTTATTCATTACTAGCTTTTGCCCGCGACTTCGTTAACGTGGGAGGTTTTTCCCGCATAAATCCCCATCCCGTAGAAATTCCGGGATAAAGAGTAGCCTATATGTTATTCCGGAATGTCTACTATCTACATAACAAATTTCATTCAGATAAGTTCAGTAGTTTTTGCGTGAAAGAGTAATAAACATACATCCATCCATCCTCACAAAGTTTCACATTTTATAATATTAGTAAGATACATTCTTATTGAGAAGAATCCTTGCTATCTACAGTATGTTAGTTTAAACGAGGGACATATTCAAACCTACAATAGTGTATGCTTACATGATACTAATAAAAATATGAACAAAAAAAACACCGATAAATAACAGACAGAACCATACCAAAAGTCCTCGGGGGGACACCCGCGGGGGCGGAGTTTACACACGAGCTTCCTTTATTGGCAGGATCGGGCCGTGTTTTGCCACGTGATTACTTTAGGTACTGTTTACAGGTTCATTCGCCTCTTGCGGCTCAGAGTACATGATAAATGTATTATACTCGTATTGCTGTATTACGTAAAAAATTTAGGTTATAGGTTTTTCACATATTTGGGATGAGAATCGAATACTGAATACCCTCCCTCAATAAGTCCCTCGTTTAACCTAACACACTGTATATAATGACATTTTCATAATTATTGCTGACTGACTATTATATTTTAAGACATCATATTAGGGTTCGTACTAAAGCAAATTAATGAATGGAAAATGATAATGTTAACGGATTGTAACTAATTTTATTAATAAGTATACCACTGACTTTATGTGGCTACTCATTTATTTATTTATTTTATTTTATAATTTTTGGAAAACTTATAGCTAGACAGAGAAAATAATACGGATAATAAAAACAATATGGCCAATTACAAGTTTTCACTAATAACTAGATACCTATACAATATAATAATACAGACTCATTTAACCCTTTTACACTTAGTTGTTCTATTAAGTTCTATTAAAAATTAGGATACACACCTGTAGGAGCCAGGATATCGATGGTACAATCTAGGTTGGGCAGCAGAAAGTGAGGGTAGTTGGGACTTCGTAACACGCCTTCCTTCGATGTTATGGTCTGCGATGGACAGCCAGTCAGCTCAACTGCTTTCCATGTGACGGAGAATCCTGAACCTTGGGTGCTGGGGAGCGGAAAATTAGTATTCGTTACTTATTGAATCAAAGCTCCAGAGCCTTGAACATCGACGACGAGTTGCAAGTCTATCGGTTTTCTATCGGTTACATTTCGGGGAGTGTGCGATGGAATTACACAATCTAATTCCGCCAAACCCGTTCCATCATCGGACTTTTTTTTTTTTATTACTTATGGGCCCACTCTTGACCTCGATCTCGCCTGATGGTAAGCGATAGACGAGGTCTAAGATGGGACGAGCGAGCCCAGAAGATGCCTATTTACTCGTGCTTTAAAAGTTGAAAGGTCATAAGTGGCATGGAACACAAGCCGGCAGAGAATTCCACAGCTTGGCTGTGCGCACAATAAATGTGGAGGAGAAGCGCTTGGTACGACAAGATGGTATATCAACCAAGTGTGGATGGTAACCAGCCGTGCGTCTGGTAGACCGGTAGTGAAAGGGAGATGGAGGAATCAGGTCATGGAGCTCCTGCGCACACTCCCCGAAGTACAATCTGTAGAAAACCGACAGGCAAGCAACGGTTCGCCGATGAGCCAGGCTATGAAGCTTGTTCACCAGCACCTCGTCGCCTATAAGCCTTTTAGCTCTGCGCTCGCTCGAGTCCAATGCAGCAAGTTGGTACTTTGCAGATCCATCCCACAAGTGGCTGCAATACTCCACGCAAGAACGGACCTGTGCTTTGTACAGATTTAGAAGCTGTCCAGGCGTGAAGTACCGCCTCACCTTTTGTAGGATTCCCAAACTACTTTCCCAATTTCCCAGACTACAAGACAAACGGCGATGCGCCATCATTAGATGGTGAACATCCCACCCATACGCACTAAATGTTTTGGGAATACTTTCATTGTGCGTACGGCTAAGAAGTGGAATTCCCTGCCGGAGTCTGTGTTTCCTGATCGCTATAACCTGGAAGTCTTTAATTCAAGAGTGAATAGGTTACTTCTAGGTAAGCGTGCTCCATCTTTGACCACATCATCACTTATTATCAGGTGAGATAGTGGTGGTGATAACATAATTATTTCAGATTTTTATTTGCCCGATCGCCAACAAAATACTATCTTCAGAACACCAATCGACCGACGACAATCAGTGTCAGCGACTTGTCAAAGTTTCAAGAAATTAGAGGTGATTTGACGCTCGATCGACGCATAGTACGTAACGTTAATTTCTACTCTGATGTTAGGTGGTTTAGGCAATGATCACTTTTGCAAGTAATTTTTATTTTGTAAATTCAAATTAGATGGGACCGGTGTTTCCTAACTGTCTGGGTCTTCAAGTGAAGAAAAAATAGATCATTTCTAGGAAAGCATGCTTCATCTTCAACCACTGCATCGCTTACCATCAGGTGAGATGGTGGTCAAACGAAAGTCAACGCAACTAATAAAAATAAAACAAACTCATAGGTAGAAGTCTTTTTTGAAGTCCAAGCTACAGGACGTACCACGTAAGTTAATGTCTGAGGTGATCTTTTGAGGAAAGGAGAACACAGATTTGAGTTACGAGACCAATGAATGGTCAGGGCCAATTTACAGGTAATCACTCACTTATAATCAGAATGGAAGTACAGCACGGCTCTGTTGGTAGAGGCGACCCAGCGAGCTTCACTGACCGAACCGCAGTATCTCGACGACTTCATACTCCATGAGTCACGAAGCTGAAAGAGTTGAACATTTTGAATGAGTGAAGTAATTGAATTAAATTATATATTTATTAATAAAAAGACAACATAGATCCAATATTCAACACATTACAATAATACAATACAAACACTAACTATAATAATAATAAACTATAGTTAACAGCGAAATAGTCCGCTGTGTCAGTATACAGTGTGAGTCTTTATAATGTGCACATATCGAAATGAGGGAATCTTTACTTAATTTTATCGACGGTAAAAATATTTAAAAAAATCTAAATATTTATTTTTTATGGAATTTTAAAAAAATTTGTTCGCTACTGTGACCCCAGTGTAAACAAAACGGTGTCACTTTTAAAATAAATGATTTATCACGATGAAGCAAACTCCTTAATGATTGGAAGTAATTAGGCGTCCTCATTAAATGAAAATTATGGAAAAAACTACCCTAATTGAAAATAAACATGTTTTTTTTATCAGAAATCTGTTTTTTTTTTCATAATTTTTTACAATAATTGTAAAATTTCTCAATAAGACGCACCATTACCTACTTTTTTATTACTTTAAATTAATCTTCATCGTATTCGCTACCCAATAGTAAAAATTGTATGTTTATAACTCAAACATAACCTTTTCTATCAAGTGTTAAACGATGGTACTCTGAACGCGCAATTTATTGTTGTCTTAAGGCTGGTTTGTACAGGACAGTCAGGTTTGGCTGCTATAAAATGCAGGACGCTGTGCGTACTCCCACACAACCGACTGAGCAGTGATGTGGTCTTTTTGAATTAATGATTTAATTGCCAGATTAAAGGTACAATAACAATATGGTGGATACATTTAGGTCTCACAATATACGACTTATCAGTCGTGCAAATATTTATTTTCCGTTATAATTAATCATATTAAAAAGTACAGTCATGGGTTTATTAAATTATCACAGTCAATAGGAAGTAAATATCAAAGTGAATTATAAATATTTTAAATAAGTTATACGTCATAAATGAAATAGATTTAAAATAAAAATAGTTATCAATTGAATAAAAACATCTGACACATTGTCAGTTATATAGTGTCCTATTAAACTAAAAAAAGGAAAGTGTCCAATAGTTCCAGAAATATTTCGTATAATTTTTCTGGAACTATATTATAATTTTTCACCGCCATAGTTTTACCGCCATAGCTTTAATCTACTACGAGGAATTATTAGGGGTTTTTGAGTTAGCTTCTGTCTAAGCGGATCATTATCCTTAGGTTTTATACTGTGTGTGTTAATAAAGTTAGTGATTGATTGATTGATTATCATGTTGTTCAAAACGCGGTAAGTTGTTTTTGACGAATTTCCCCTTTCTAAAAACATATAAAGATGGAAATGTCAGTAAAAAACGGTCGGCAGGAAACCGTCCACTTAAGATTATAAATTGATTGCGTACTTAGGTTAAGCAACGCTTTCCGAGTTTGGTCCGTGGATGATCATCTTAACATATTACTCAGTGTCTCGGAAAGCCTTTGGTCCCGGCTGTTATTTGTATATATTATTGTTCGTTGCGGTGTAGAAGTAAGAGAGACTGCCGCCCCTTGTAAACACATGGGTCCTATGCGGATTAAGAGTCTACCTTTTCAAACGACGACAAAAAAATTAT
This sequence comes from Tholera decimalis, assembly GCA_943138885.2. Taxonomy (NCBI): domain Eukaryota; kingdom Metazoa; phylum Arthropoda; class Insecta; order Lepidoptera; family Noctuidae; genus Tholera; species Tholera decimalis. Next base: position 38,752,731 of record OW964566.2, on the reverse strand, counting down.
CAATTTATTAGATTAGATTTAGATTATCAATTCGACGCGTATATTTATTGTTCTTTTTTTTTGTTTTTTTTTTTTTTTTTATATACCTATGATCACCGATTACTCGAAGACGGCTGAACCGATTTGGAAAATTCTTCTTTTGTTTGAAAGGGTATACTTTGAGATTGGGCCCATTGCCACCAAGTCAGGATCGGATGATGGGATCCTGGAGAAATCGAGGGAATTCTTCAAATATTATAGGCACACCTATAGTGATTGGAGTATTTTTTATAGTAACTTGTGTATTCGAAAAGCACCATTTGTGAAGTAGACCTGATGATGAAGACCACAGATGGCCACTGGAACTACTCAATATATAAGTAGCAATAATAAGTATTTCATGGGTTCCGCTTCGGTGTATTCCCGTTGTCCCCGTAGTCCGTGTCCCCGTTAAAGGGGACAAAGGGAATTTAATAAAATAATTAAAATTACTTCCCGTTGTCACGTACGCTGTCCCCGTTAATTTCTTGTAATATAATATGCTTTTCAAATTATGCCCGTTGTCTCCGTTGAGTTAAAATTAGAAGTGAGAGTGCCTTAATAGAGATAATATTGTACCTATACAAATGAAATGGAACTAAGGACTACATATAAAATAAAATAAAAAACACATAATATCTAAGCAATAGCTACACATGTGATTGCAACACAAGTATTTATAATTTACGAATGTATTAAAAATAATAATGAAATAAATGATAATATATACATGTTGATTATTACCAATTCTGTGATCTAAATAAATGTGATATTATTAATAAGTATAACATCAAAGTTCGGTTTGTAGTCAATTTTATTTTAATTGTTTTGTTTTTTTCATTATGTTTAAGCTTTAAGTTCAATCCTATTTTTGTTTTTATTATCTAAATTGTTTTTATGCAATGTTAATTCTGTGACGTTATAGTTAAATAGGTATATTAATGGGGTATGTTTTTGTAAGTATAAGATTTAAATACTTTGTGTTTCATTCCACCCTTTCATTTAAAACTAAATCAAAATAAATAAGGTATTTAGTAAATAAATAAAAATTTAAAGGGGACAACGATACGTGAAATCTTAACTGTCCGTTGTCCCCGTTGATAACGGGGACAACGGGAAGTAATTTTAATAAATTCCCTTTGTCCCCTTTAAAGGGGACACGGACTACGGGGACAACGGGAATACACCTCCGGTTCGACTACTTGAATATGGTTATTAAGCACAATATGCTCGTCACAATGCATATGGTGAAGTGAAGCTGATGGTGAAGTACCAGGAGAAATCCTCAACATTTAACGGCCCAGCATTGGGAAAAGCAATATTTTGTAAAAGGTTATAAGTAGTTGAGATTTAGGCTTTTGTAACTAGGTAAATTATAAATCGACAACTAAAAAGAGTGAAATAAAAACGATTTACCAAAAAATTAAACCGACTTCCAAAAAACACTACAAAGTGAAAAATAACTTTAATTTCGGAAGTCGGTGCCAAAAACGAAAATACAAAACTAAAGACACCGACTTCCGAAATTAAAGTTATTTTTCACTTTGCAGTGTTTTTTGGAAGTCGGTTTAATTTTTGGTAAAAAGTTTTTATAGTCTTTAATCGTCAATAACCTAAGCCTTGGCAGAGAGCGTTCATCTTACAAAAACGAGCCATAAAGACAATTGTTAGAATTTCACAATGGGTCTCATGCAGGGATTACTTAAAAAAATAGCAATTAAATAAAAAAAACAAACTCTTAAGTCATTTTGCCATATATCAGATTAACAGAAGACATATCAGAATTAAAATCACACAGTAATAAATGAATACATATAATTTATATTATACCTGATCGGAAAGTGCCTTATTACTTTTTAAACAGTTTGACAGAAAGGACGTCATTACTATTTTGCGTCATTACTATTACAAATGTGCGGGTTGCAAAAGTGTATGAGAATTCATTACTAACGTGCTGAAGACACTGGAGCTCAAACTACACCCTCGTTGGTAATCGGTCACTTTCTCCCCTCGATGAACAATGTACTATTTCATATTTCTGTTTATACTATAATTTCATAGTAAAATAATGTTAAATGTCAGCAAAAGAGGCATAGGGTGTAAAACAGGTTTTTCGGTCCCCATATGCCAGTAAGGGTCGGTACTGATAGGTAAGGGTTCAACCACATATAGAAACAGGTAAATCTGTTCTTAGTGACCATCATGCCTTCAAGTTCGTCGGACATTACAAACATATTTATTGAAACCCTTTGGAGGCCGTGAATTAACAGAGGAGTAACGTAACTTCAACAGGCGGTTATCTCGAGCAAGAAAAACAGTGGATTGTGCTTTTGGCAGATTATATTCCAAATGGCATTTACTATCTAAGTGCATTGAAACCGATATTGAATTTGATGACAAAATCGTGAAAACTATGTGTGTCTTGCATAACATTATTATTGACAAAGAGGGTTTTGATAGGCACTTGACTCCTGTTCAACTTCCCGGCCGTTGATTGTGCCATCCTTGTCTTACGGACAAGGATGGCACAATCAACGGCCGGGTCCACCTTCGAATTTAGCAACAAACGTCAGAAACATTTTTGTACAGTATTTCACACATAACCGATTGTTGTACACTTATATATAATGGAATAAAAACAAAAAAAATATTCTATTTACTTACATACCATCATGTTTCATTTCTAAACTAATCTCCTTCCAATATTTATCAATCACATTTCTGTTGCTGTGTAATTTATGTCTTTTATCCCACAAATGTGCTTTAGCAAATACCAATGCTATTAAAACATCGCAATCCACATCCATTTTCACGACGGCGAAGACGACACCCTACGCTGGCAAATGCTTAAACCCGTACATATCGATGTAGATAGTCGGTACCGACAAGTTTCCACCTGTTTCTTTATGAACGAGCGCATATTGATTGTATGAGCTATTTTACCCGTACCAATCGGTAATGATCTGTACCGACCTGTCCGTACCTGTAACCTGCTTCTTTATGTTTGCACCCTTAGTTGGAGGGATTAACAAGATTGCTAGTAACGTGTATTCTACCCAAATTGCTAATTCTCTTTAATTTTTTTTTATCACAAGTATGTATACTAGTCTATCTATCTCTCTAATATGAAGGTTCCCGGAAGCCTTGAATACGAACAAACAACCAACATTAAAATTTAATTTTGATTTGTGCGATATTTCTAGAATTATTAATAATTCCCCAAACGCTACAGCTTACGGTAAAGCACTATCCACACATTTCCGGGTCAGGGCTATCCGTGTTCCGAGTTGTTCGTTTCAGTGTTCCCGTCAGGGACGTGCCCTCCGTCACCCGTGTTCACACATATCAGGGAAATCGGTATCAGCGTAATGTGTTTCTTTAGCTGATATACACACAACACGATGTCCTTATTCAAATAATGTGGATTAGAAAGATCGTAAAGTATATTATTCTGTCGTACAAGTTCTATCAACCTTTCTGTGTTAATGTTGTCATCAATGTAGCTAGATAAAAATCTGTCAGAGCATAAGTGCGTCCGAGCGTGCTCCAGGACACTGACAATCCGGATACGCTGGAGCTATGTGAATAAATTCGTACAAATTGTACGTAACCGATTTTTTTCCCGTCCCTGATGGAACACGGCAGGGCCGGGTACCCGGAAATGTGTGGATAGCGCTTAATGACGCGGAATAACAATTCCTGATTGATTTTTTAACATATTTATTTTATGTAATCTAAATATTCAGAATTTCTGGAATCGTTTGGTAATTCAGTGATTTGAATACATATTGGGATTATTCTAATCGAACGTACTGTACTTTTAATTTCTATGGTAACAAGGGATTTTTTATTTTTATTTTATGGTGATTATCATCAAATGACACCTCCCGCTCTAGGTGGAGCGGAAAGGACTTCTACTGACTAAAAACCCACCCTGTTCCATCATTTGCCCTTGCTCTCCGGGGCCGCGGTACCTCCTTAGGACACTCATGAGGATCAATTCAACTCGAATAATTTCTTTTTTGCAAACATGGGTCATAGATAATATATACATGCTTGTTTCTTATAAAAAGTTCTCAATATTCCAACGTTACATGGGTATGCAAATAGTGTAACATAATTGAAACACATTAAACAAATGAAAATTAAATTAAAATTGAAAATAAGGCAATTGTATTTTTTTATAAATCACCAAATTTACGTGAGACTAAATTTGCAGACAGAGTACATCTTACCTCAACAAAATCATAAAGGCAGTCCTTTTGGTATTCTAAATCTATGTTTTGGAAAACAAAGACCAGGCGCGTGTCAGCAGGCCCCACCACGTGCACCCAGAAGTCCAGGTCATTGTCGTAGATGCCGGGGTGGTTGGGGCTGGTCAGCACTCCTGGAACAGACCAGAACATTTATAAAGATAGCTTGTAATCATGACTTGCTTGCTTTTTTGCGTCCAGAGGTGTTCCTAGTGGTATGCAATGCTCTTGTTTAATTTAAGATAGCTTCTCCCCGTGGCTTCAATTGCATGAAAAGATTATTTAGTGAAAATAAAGTAGCTCATGTTACACGCTGATGAGGAAGCTTTATATTGGTGAAATGATGTTTTAAATTAGTCCAGTAGTTTTTGATTTTATCCATAATACACAAACAAAAAAACAAATCTTTCCCCTTTATTATAATAATAAAGATCTATATCTGTCGCTGTCGATATTAGCTACGGGGTTTTCCCCGCGTAATCCTGTGGGACAAACAGTAGCTATGTATTATATGTATACTGTATATTGCCCAATAACCTTCTCTATCTTCCAGTGACCAGGTTATCCCATTAAAATCTGTTCAGCCGTTTCCAAAATTAGCCCGTAAAAACAAATAAAAATTGTCATTTGTAAATAATAAATTAAAAAATAATCTTCTATAAAATAAAATTGCATCGCTAAATGTGTTGCTAAGCGCAAAACACGAAAATGGCTGGACCGATTTGGCTGATTCTTTTTTTGTTGTTTGGTTTAGTTAGGAGGTTCTTATGAAAAAAAAAAGTAGGAAAGGTCTCAAGGGTAGGGGTAGGGTATAGGTAGTGTAGGGGTAGGGTTAGGGTACGGTACGGTAAGGTAGGGTAGGGGTAGTGTAGAGTTTGGGTAGGGTAGGGGTAGAGTAAGCTATGGGTAGGGTATCGGTAGGATAGGGGTAGTGGTATCGGTTGGGTAGGGGTAGGATACTACGCGAACGAAGTCGTGGCGGGTCAGCTGGTATAATATATAAAAATAATCCTATCCTACTAATATTATAAATGCGAAAGTTTGTGAGGATGGATGGATGTTTGTTACTCTTTCACGCAAAAACTACTGAACGGATCTGAATGAAATTTGATAAGTATATAGTTGGCAGCCTGGAATAACACATAGGCTACTTTTTATCCCGGAATTCCCACGGGATCGGGATTTGCGCGGGAAAACCTTCCCACGCGTACGAAGTCGCGGGTAGAAGCTAGTATAGAATATAAATAATTTAATACAGGCAGTCAGGAGCTAGAAAATCTGATACCAGTCTTACCAAGGAGTATCATGTAACCCAGCTAGGTTTATGGAGGTCAGATCAGTCAGTCGTTCCCTGTAAAACACTAGCACTCAGTTGCCGGTTAAGTGGACAAAATAGTTGGGAAAAGCCAGATGGGGATATTATTTTAATGTTTTGCGTACCTGAGATTCCTTCAACGGTTCTGTTCTTAAGGATGTGTTCTGGGTTCAGCCGCCGCTTGCACACATATCCGCCCGTCATGCCACACTTGTGCAAGGTCCAAAATAGTCCGCTTGGCAGTGACGGCACCGGTGATGACTTCCACTGCAAACATTCACGTTTAATTAACAAAAAACACATACCTATCGTAATTAACGCACACCCTCAAACACCCCAATCAGAAAATAATGTTATTATCATAGTACATACACTGAATTTTTAGTTGAATGACGAAATTTATATAAATCTGCATTTAAAAAGTTAGTACTTTAATTTACGGTCCATAGTTAGTTTGTTTTTACTATGCAGCGAAAGTGTAATTTACGTAGATTTAATTGCTTTGGGATAAAAATTTCGATATATTTTTTTAAATTAAAAACGATAAAAATCCATTCAGTAAACGATTCTGAACAAACTAATTTCAGGATGTGCATTAATTATGTTACATGTTGTAGAGGGCTTTTTCCAGGAGTCGCTTTCTTAATTTAATTAATTAATAATATTTCTTTCTTAATTTAACCTAGCCATAGACAATAAACCATACAGATTATAAGCATACTAGCTATACCAGTGATTTCGTTTGTGTGAGAGGTTTTTCTCGTGTAATTTATTTAAATGTGTAAACAGTTGTTGGTTAGCCAAATAAAGAAAATAAAATGAAAATAAAATGGCTCGAGGTGGCGCTGAAAAACGAGTGTGGTTAGGAATTGGGAAGGTCTTTGCGGAGGAGAGTGCAACATAAACAGCTGAAAAAAGAAAATCTTTATCCCACGGGGATTTTGGAATAAGAAGTAGCTTATAATATGTTACGATATAACCTCCTTTGTCTTACATTATAAGTTCCATTAAAATCGATTCAGCCGTTTCAAAAATTAGCCCGGACAGCCAACCACACAAAAAATTTGTTTGAGTTTTGCTATCATGTAAATAACTACAAGCACTTAAACACATTTATTTTGTAATCACAGACCGACACTTAAATTTTACTATATTTATATCTATGTATGCTGCATAGATAGTTATACCCAAATAAATTGGTTAGGACGAGACTTGCAGCCAAGTTGAAACTTACAAAATAAAGCCAATAAAATCTAAAAGTATTGGTCGCCAGTACGGTACCCGTAATGGAGAAACTTTAGAAAATTCGTATCTCAGTAGGACGACGCAAAGTTTACAAAGTTGGCAACTTACCTGAATACCTAAACAGGCATCTTCTATTTCCTCAGTGTCGTTATAAGGCGGCCATCCTTGGTACACCACAGCGCTTCCATCGATCCAACTAAAGCTGAGTCCATCCTCTCCTCCCTGGCGAGCTCCTAGCCAGTATATGGATCCAGCGCTGTAGTCGCTGCTTTGTCGGATCCCTGAGACAATGAAGCGCTCTTCGTCTGCTGAGTGAACTGATGATAGATGCATATTTAGGCCTTCGCACACCTGCAAACCAAACATTTACAAACATCTTGTGAATTTTTGAGGAACCACTAACAATATTACAGAGTGAAATTTTCAACATTCCTGGATGCCCAATTTCGATACTATGAGGAAAATAGAAAAATATTCAAGGAGTCTCAAGACCGATTTAGATGAAAACTATAACTGCATAATTAGATTTTCGAAAAATCAACATTCCTAGCCAGGAACTGAACCTGTTGATTTCGGAAGAAACACACGCCGTATGATTACACCTTTTGGCTTTTTGTCACTTTCACTATTAGAATTCATAGTTTCCGATTTGGCCACACCCACTTGGAAAATTCACCCTATACATGTATATGTATGGTATTTTCTGGAATCCCTTGTAACTTTATTGGGCCCCAGAAAAAGGATATGGCCGTAACATTGACAAATAAGGTGATCAGCGGAGACATCTCGCTAAGCACAACCAAGGTTATGGCATTGTATAAATGTACAGCGCCAAGGTTGAAACGATCCCCTAAAAGGATTACGGTTAAACATTAACATTATGTATATCTTAGAAAACGATAATTTAACAAGCAACAGAACTGGAACAAAAGTTTTACAACTTTGTTGTTCTGTTTACTTGTAAAATGTAATCAATCTTTTTGGGTCTAGTGAAGCGTCATGACTTCAAAGATGTCTTTGAATTTAATTATTATAAGTATCGGAGTCTTGAGAGAATATTTTGGGTAATGCTCGATCACAGTCATTGTAGGTTCACTCATTAAAAGTTTTGAATAAACATCCCAATAGAGATGTGTAGGCCTAGTGTTTAAAGGTCCGACTATCGAGTTGTATGTTACGAGTTTGAACTCAGTCTGCCTATACTTTGTTTTTAAATAAGTTTATTCTATGTCACTGCTTCTAAGCATTCTACATAATATAAAGTGCCTCCTCTTACCAGTTCAAGAGGAACAATAAAATAATAATAAACAATTCAACCTGTAACAATCCTACGCCTAAGGCCTATCCTATCCATGAAAGGATCATTCCCATACACAGAGAGGAAACCTATGTCCATGGGGTTGGAACTTTATGGACTTAATTATTATTAAATTATCATCCCAATAGTTTTTCTTCTCAATATTTTCTGTTTTTGTCAAATCACTATATTTTCGCTATTTTAATACAAATTAATGTAGCTACTTTTTTGAATCGGCGCGGAAAAGATTTTGTGGTAGGGATTGGTCGAGGCTTTTTTTTAGTGTAGGGCTAACTAATGGTTATATTCCAACAGTGTGAGTGCCTCCTGTATCTAATACTGTTTGCTACTGAAAAATAATGCTTCAGACAGACAGGAAGGCCTTTTTATTTAACGCGGCAACATCGTCTGGAGGACAGGGGATTAGGAATATAAATCATTGAGGATTACACGACAGAGGGTCCAGTGGGCTTTATCTTCAGCGCTATTTGGATACTTACAATCTTGGAAATGTCTTTTGATATAAGAATAGTCATAGAACGTAATCGTGGTTGATAAGGAGATGTTGCTACGTGATAATTATACTAAAAGAAAAAAAAAATCATTCTCACGAAGGAATCTGTTAATTAAATCTAATTGAAATTGAATAACTATACATATTATATCACAGTAAATAAGTTGTAATTCAAACAAATTATAAATCTAAATTAAAATTTAAAACAAAATTGAGATTAATTAATTGCTATTAAATCGGAAGCTAAATTGCATTTTTCATCGTTCTTGCTATGCACTGGAACTCCGTATAAATATGGTAGGTAGCTGTATATATTACGCAGGTTTCGTTTCGAAGAATCTATATTAAATTAAAATGAAAGTCTGTATGTCTGTCTCCTTCGCTTTCTCGGCTAAACCGCAGCACCGATTTGGATGAAATTTTGAATGAAAATAGTTGACGACCTAGGGTCGTCATCAGCTATTTAAAAAAAAATGAACGCCTAAAGGATTGAATTGATAGGGGATGATAGTTTGTATGAGAAAAGTTTTTCCTCAAATAAACACGCGTAAACCGCGGGGCACAGCTACTTTGTTTTATTTCAGCCAATACCTAGGTTTTCTTTCTAGTTGGCACGCTGTGATATATCGCCTAGATATACCTACCCTTCTGATATCCTTGTAATTGTTTTTATCTTTTTCATTGTAATTGATGTTTATTTTTTCCGTACAACCTTTCCACATTTTGACTACTAATGATTGTTAAAGAAATATTATACAAGCGAATAATCTTATGAGAAGTAAAGAATCTTTAAACTTAAAAACGAGATTATTGATTTTGACCTTAGATTGCGTATAAATAATATAGTTTCTTAAATTTCGCTTTATTATATGTTGTACGTTGTACTGTATGGTAATGAGTATGTAGTTGTGTTTAAAGAGACCTAGCAATGTGGGTCGAATTTGCATTTCTAAATTTAATATAATCTTGTGTGTCAATCATTAGGTTATTGGCGCTTAAAGTAACGGCTATGAACGTAGGTATATAAGTGAATGCTTTATGGACTACCCGCGTATTTATTTTCCCCTTTTGTGTGACATACATTCTAAGACAGTCTGTAAAAGATAGCTTTTAGCGATGAGACCGCCCATTGTAACACCCTTTTTTTTGTTGTTAACTCTCGATCATTCTATGTATTATGGTGTATAATAAAATGTATCTTTCTATCTATTTTTCCAAAACTTACCTGCTTAGAAGTTGCCCACGATGCCTTCGGGTAACCAGAGAAAAGGTAGCAATGTCCATTGAAAAGCACCTGTTTTGAGTCCATACACGACTGCGCTGTGAACAAAATAATATTATAATTATTCTTTCATTTATTTACCTTTTAAAACAGTTGCATTCATGTTAATTAACGGAACAAGATGTAACTTGCTTCCACGAGAAAAAAATCACTCTAAATTTAATACATTCATTAAAACTGGGCGTATTCTTTTGTTACAATTGTTCGTGTATTTATGAAAATAAATAAATTATGCTGTATTTTCTTTGTTTAGGCTCGTTCTAACGTTCAAGTTTAAAGTACCAAAATGTTAGTTGGTAAAGCCTAGTAATTACTCATTTCGGCCACACAGAACAGTGAGACAGTGATTATGGGCCCGTTTCGCGAGTTGCAGGGTTCAAACCCAGTCAGGCTTTACTTTGTGTAATTTATATCATCAGCCCTGCTCATATCGGTTCAGGAAAATATCATGAGGAACGGCAACGGCATGGCCCAGGATCAAAACTTCGAAGGCATATGAGGACCAACTCGCACCGAGCCCGCGTGGCGGAGTACAGCCCATTCTCTCTCATAGAGAGGACACTTGTGTCCGAGTAGAACGTTGAACGTAAACGTTATACACTGAATGATTTAATACTTAATATACTAATTTGTTTACTTATTACTCTACTCTGACTAAACCTCTAATAATGCCATAAAATCCAAATGACACGAAGAATGACAACATTACCGCCATGTTTTCTTGTCGAGCCGCTACTAGGAGCGCATGAAATATTTATAAGTTCAACGATCGGAGCTCACCGGCAGTTGCTGCGCAATGGACCGAGTAATCTTGTTGGCAGGTGTAATGTACCCAATTTTAGGGACATTTTTTGCCGTAATGTAGAGGGACAAAGTCGAACATTGTGTGGTAAAGTGTACCTTTTTATTGTATTCACTAGGAAACGTCAAAAGACTTCCGGACTTTTGAGGAAAAGACCAGGGAATGTCACGCTAATGGAACACTAACGGAGAGGTGGAACGCGGTTAAAAAAACGTCTTCGCTTCTGAAGAAAGACAGTCACAACAGTATCCTGAGAACGGTAGGCGAGAGTGTGTGCTCTCTAATTAGGTATGAAGCAGTTTGTGCGGAGGGTGCTAGTTACTAACACTGGACAATAAGCTATTATGTGTAAGTTATTAACACTTTTTGGATAATGCAGGATTTTTACTTACAAGGCCCATTGATTTGACAAAGACCATTGTAGAAGGGGTCCCGTTACACCTAAAAAGAATACTCCTGAGCAGACTTCGAAGGGGAAGAGCCTCCCTGTTTAGGGTGGCACGTAATCAATGTGCCAACATCTTTCTTTGGGGTCACTCGGTAAGCGAACAGAGCCCCACACTTAGCTGCGCCCGTGACCCCAGGGACCCACCAAACGAAGTGTACCTAATCGTTAGCTACAACCAGCAAAAATGCAGGTTATGAAGTACTTAGTAGATATCCCGCGTGTGCATCGGTCTCATTTCTTGAACACAATATATAAACGATCATTAAATTTGATTAAAATTTGACAGTGCTTGTAACTTACGAACGCTGAACGTGTTTAAAAGTTGAGTAGTTATAAACATATTTATTAAAATTCTTTTAAACAAACTGAAGAGCAAGTTACTTTAATTTTGCTCCGGAGAGCACAAAACACGTTCTTATTACGTATTTATTTTTGACCGTTTAACTAACACTAGCACAAAACGATGCCATTTTATCTCATTAAGAAACGAAATAAGAAGACCAAGAATAAACTGGCGGCACTTAATTAGTATTCCAAGAGCTCTAAAAAGTGTTTTAATTAAACATGCGCGCGCATTCCTTTCATCGCCGAACCACGTGGTGATACAACTGTTCGGATATATTCATTAGCTGAATGCAAGCTGAATAGCGAAATGGTCATAAAGGCCGAAACAGAGGGTGCGGCAACACGACACGTTTTCAACGACGAATTTTAATAAACTCCGCATTGTGGAGATAAAAATCACTAGTCTAACTGTAACTGATATTATGAATATTTTCTACATTAAAAGCTACGGTTAGTGCGATTTGGTAATAAATTTACTCCAAGTTCCCATAATTACAAGTAGGATGGAATACCCTGACGCCTGACGGAGTCTGCGTTCCATGGGCTCTAAGCTAAGAGAGAATAGTAAAGCGACTCTATCGTCGAGTGTGCTATGATATGATGAGGTTGATATGATGCTATATAAATGCATTCTATATACTATACACATATAAATAAAATACTGTTGCTGATGACAAAAAACAATATTAAATAACATATAATAATAATATTTATCTAATTTTAATAAAAATTCGTATTTCATTAATAACTTTTCTTGTCACTTTTTTGTTATTATTTATTTTTTTCCTTTGGCGGGCAGTTTGATACTAGGCAACTAACGCGCTTTTTGGTGGCGAGTTTCAAATTACAATTTAAAGGTTGTTTTTTTTTTAGCACGTAGCACGATATTAAACGTTACTATTTTGTTTTATTTATGTATTTAATACACTACACATTCATTAATATTAGTTTATTTACTTCCGTGTGTCACTGCGGGGTGCCAACTGAAGACCAGCGCTGGGTGTCTTTCGCCCAGCAAATGCTGAGTTGGTAACCCTTTCGGTGTAGACATGCTCAGCGAAATTCTTAGTGTAATTTTTTTTATGTTTGTAATTTTCTGTTGTTGTGTGTGTTTATAACCGAATAAATGGTTTTCAATTTCAATTTCAAAAAATAACTTTTAAACTTTTCGAGTAATTTCAATGAATGCCGTTAACTAGTCTTAGTTTTGGTTTGTTTAGGTTTTTATTGTGTGTATACCTTACTTTCTTTGTGTGTAAATATTTTTCTGTGCATGTTTTTGAAGTCCAAATAAATATATTAAAATAACGTATTATACATGTGTATATTATTTTTGTCACATGTCCATTGGGACAGCGTGGAAGCCGTTCATCGAATTCCCGATTGGTAATCGATAAAAAAATCACTTTCAGCGATAACACCACTCATTGTATCATTCTTTTTAGTTCTTAAGTCATTATTTCTTTTCTGTTATGGTGTTCAATAAAGAGTATATTATCTATCTACCTAATCTGTGGCCTGTGCTAGATATTTGCAGATAGGGTATTGTATAAAACAGTGTATTTAAAGTTACCTACGTAAGTAAGTTAGTAAGTACTACTTTCCATACTATTTAATATTCGAAAATACCTATTTATCTCCAACCTAGCCACTGCCGCGTAAGTGCTCAATTAATAGTCATATCAGTTGACTATAATAACCGTATAAAAGCATTATTTATGCATATTACTGGCGGTATATTTCGACTATTATCTACAAACTAATGGGTACTTTGTTGTTTATTTCGAAAACACTAGTATTATAATAACGTGGAATAAAAGAAGCAGAGTATACCGAAAATATAAAAGGCGATAGCACAGTTTCTGAGAGATATATGCTTGAACTTGCTCTTGAAGGCTGTCTCCGAATAGGGCGATGCCAACTTGGTCAGGCTTAATGCAACTAAGACTTGGCTCCTACTTTCCATGGTGTAACCGTGCCGATAACCGATCATATTGAGCTTCTTGGTGTGACTTTAACTTGCACACTCAATTTTGGCCCGTTTATCGAGGCTAAGGCACAACTAGCATCAAAAAAGTTGGGAATCCTAGCCAAGATGAGACGGTACTTCACACCAGAACAGCTGCTCAATTTGTATCAAGCCCAGGTTCGGTTATGTATGGAATACTGCTCTCATCTTTGGGATGGATCTGCGAAATACCAACCGGGCGCGCTTGAGTCTATCGAGAAGCGGGCCAAGAGACTCATTGGCAACAATGCACTGGTCGAGTCAAAGCTCCAGAGCCTTGAACATCAACGACGAGTTGCAAGTCTATCAGTTTTCTATCGGTTACGTTCGGGGAATGTGCGATGGAAGTACTCAATCTAATTCCGCCAAGCCCGTTACATCATCGGACTGCGAGACAAACGGCGAAGCGCCATCGTTACATGGTGGACATCCCACCCATACACACAAAACGTTTTGGGAATACCTTCATTGTGCGTACGGCTAAGGATTGGAATTCCCTGCCGGAGTCTGTGTTTCCAGATAGCTACAACCTAGGAGTATTTAAGTCAAGAGTAAATAGGTTACTTTTAGGTAAGCGTGCTCCATCTTCGACCACATCATCACTTACCATCAGGTGAAATTGTAGTCAAAAGCGAACCTATTTAAAAAAAAAGCTATCTATAAGCTATCTTACTGCTTACTAAATAAAATATAAAATATTATCATTGCGTTAGTTTCTGAGGATAGATGTATGGATGTTTGTTATTCTTTCACGCAAACATTACTGTACAAATCTGAATTAAATTTGATAGGTAGATAGTTGAAATCCTAGAATAACACATAGACTACTTTGTATCCCAGAATTCCCATGGGATCGGGATTTTCGCGGGAAAACCCTCCCACACGAACAAAGTCGCCGGCAGAAGTTAGTATGTTCATATTTATTAGCGAACTTTAACTTAGTCAAGAAGTGTAATTTACCTGGGTAACACTATACCACTTGGCAAGAATAGTATCAGATTTACTGGCTTCTGTCGGGTGTAACGACTGTCAAAGATACACAAAAGGCAGCCGCGACTAACAGCTTAACGAACTTTCCGAGACACGCAGGAAAGAAATATTAAGATGATCATCCATCAACGGGCTGACCTCGGCAAACATTGCTTAAACTTAAAGATCTACCCCTGTGCAGTGGCGTAGCGTGAGTCATTGTCACCCGGGGCGAAGCATACTTCGCCGCCCTTTTGACGTCGTAAAAATAATAATGTTGGTGTTGGCGAGAAAAAACGTAACGAAATGAAAGAATTGAGTGAAAAATATTTATTTCAAAACCATGTACATGTGTAAAAAACGATAACAATTTACACTATAAAAATAACGTTTAATAAAGTCTAAACAGTCTAAAATTCTACTTTTTGGGACTTACGCATAGTATTTTTTTATATTTTTTTTCCAATTTTGCCGCCCATCTAATGGTGGCGCCCGGGGCGGTGCGCTCCTCCGCCCCCCCTCCTTTGCTACGCCACTGCCCGTGTGGCTGTTGTTGTGTAACGGCGACCTTGATGACTTCATTTTGTTTGGATAAAAATTGTCTATAGAAAAAGATTCATATCATAAATTCGCAAGATCGAATTTATCATAAACCCCTGTTTAAAAATATTTTTCTTATTTAACTACCGTCTCCCCTACCCTATAAAACGCTCCACAGACATAGGCCAAACATATTTTAGACTAGACTACTGATTACTCTGACTCTGTGCTCGCTGTATACATTTTTGAGTTTTAATTGGGACGCGCCCCCTCTAAATATTAAATGGACGGTAAAAAGGGAGGGATTCTAATCTCGCACCGGCTTTGTTATGTTTAAGTTTCCTGGTGTTTGAATATTTAATTGCGGGACCGTGGGAGGACACTGCTGATTAATTCTTGGATCGCAATCATCTTGAACGTGTTTGTTGGGAATTATAATAGATGTTATGTAAACGGATGTATGTTGGAAACCATGATTAGTTAGGTTTAACTGAAAATTAGTTTCTGTCTTGTAGAATATTGAGGTTGGGAAACTAAGCCAAATTGAACTATACATATATAATATCTGCTTAGCTTTATAGAAAACGTTATATTTCAATTTATTTGATTGCAAAAAACCTTTAATTAGATTTTGTGTATGTTACATACTTGAAGTACCCTGAAGTTTCCCCTCCCCTCATTGTTTTATGTTCATAAAGTCAATTCAAAGGTTGTCTGGAAGATATCGCTATCAGCGATAATACCGCCATTGTAACAGTAAAGAATATTCTATCTGCACGTATTTTCAACAAAATTTTCAAGACTTGTAATCGAACAATGTCTGTAAGCGCTTTCATATTGTTCATCATCACAACTGAACCACTAAATCAGAAATTCTTTTACTGTCATCCCTCGCAAGAACCACAAAGCCTGTTTTAATGTAACTCTCAAATAAGACACATGTACTTAAACATGCTTTTACCCCAACCTAGTGCATCAAAGGTGCTCGTTAGATCAAATTATGTTCAACAGTTCAGCTCTCAGAAAAAAATAGTCAGCAAAAATGCGCTTCCTCGTTAACTAGTTTCATTCATCCATTCATTCGTTCGCGAATGAAAGGAATGCCAGCATCGTTATTAAAATTTTAGTTTTGGAAATGTTATGAATTTAGCTCACTCAATGAAAAATGAGTTGGATTTTTGAATTTGAACACTTCGCGCTTTATTGATCTGTTTTGTACCGTCGAAATAATAGGTTGTAAATGAAGGCATCCGTAAGGAACAGAGCAATGGTAGACAGACAGATAACGATTATATGTATATAAAAGACTAGCTTCCGCCCGCGACTTCGTCCACGTGGAAAAAAAATCCCCCGATTTTGAAACATTCTTCATTAGTGCTCCGCTCCTATTAGTCTTAGCGTGATGATATATAGCCTATAGCCTTCCTCGATAAATGGGCTATCTAACACTGAAAGAATTTTTCAAATCAGTACCGTAGTTCCTGAGATTAGCGCGTTCAAGCAAACAAACAAACAAACAAACTCTTCAGCTTTATAATACAAGGTGTCTCAAAAGTAAGTTCACATTTGCTTATCTTATTACGCGAAAGCAACTATTCTGAGGGGCGCGGGGTTTATGTCAGTCGGTAGTCTGGCTCTTGGGAATTTAGTCGCTATGGAGCGTTTCTCTGGTGCGGACCGTGCGTTGTGCGTACGTGAGTTTTACAAAAACGGTAATTCGGCGACTGTAGCGCGTAGAAAATTCTGCAGTATTCGACATATTCGTCACTTAAATGATGCGCCTAGCACTCGTCTCATTGCAAAATGGGTTGAGAAGTTTGAAGAGACTGGGTCAACTCTGGAGAAACCAAAATCTGGGCGACCAAGAACATCAAGAACAGCCGAAAACGTGGACAGTGTTACTCAGTCTATTCGAGATGATCCAAACCTCTCGATTCGGAAGCGTGCTGTTGCTTTAAATGTGCACAGATCTTCATTATGCCGCATTTTACACAAAGATTTAAAGCTGCACCCGTACAAAATTCAGTTAGTGCAAGAACTGAAGCCTCAAGATGCTGGTCAGAGGCTTGCCTTTGTAAATCAGATGATTGAGCGCTTTCCAACGTTCACCAACATCTTGTTTTCCGATGAAGCCCATTTTCACCTGAATGGGCATGTAAACAAGCAAAATTGTCGTTACTGGAGTGCAACCAACCCAAAACAAAAACATCAGAAACCGCTACATTCACCCAAAGTCACCGTATGGGCAGCGATGTCGGCGCGAGGAATTATCGGCCCTTACTTTTTTGAAGATGGAAGGGGACGCACACTCACAGTGAATTCAGAGCGTTATGTGGAGATGTTAGACGAGTTTTTCGTACCCCAACTGCAAAACTTTCCTGGTTACAACCAAAGAACATGGTTCCAGCAGGATGGAGCAACTTCACACACGTCCAACAGATCTCTGCCTCGAGTTCGAGAAATTTTTCCGAACAAATTAATCTCCTGGCGAGGTGACATAAATTGGCCTCCACGGAGTCCCGATTTAACGCCTATGGATTTTTTCCTGTGGGGTTATGTCAAATCAAAAGTTTACGCTAATAAACCGACTTCCCTGGCACAATTAAAAGAAAATATCCGTCATGAAATGGCAGCCATCACGGAGACTACCTGCCGAGCTGTCATAGGCAATTTTAGTGCCCGACTAAATGAATGCCGGAGCGCAACGGTTTACATTTGGACGATGTTATTTTTAAAAAATAAATTCCCAAACAGTGTACTTGAATATAAAATAAACATTTTTTCAATAAAGCTAAGACTTTTCTTTTAAAAAAATATTTAAATGTGAACTTTCTTTTGAGACACCTTGTATTAGTATAGATTTCCTATAGTAACTGGGTTCAATTAAAGTACCAATTATACGGCGCTGCTTCCGATTCGTTTTCAATCAGGTTACCAACTTTTTATCAGATCAATATTCATATTGTTTAATCTACAACGTGTAATTTAAAGGGTATATACATACCGAGTGCACGGCTTCTTTGGATGATAACAAACGATATGGCAAGGGTTTTCTAAATATCCTGTGTCTACATGTGTAGAGCATATTAGAAATTTCAATACATTGATACCAGAGGCCGAATTTTTCAAATTAAGAAGAACGAAGAGAATTATCGTTTTATTGGTAAGTGACGTAGAAAGTGATGACCCTCATAGTGCTGTGACACGTTTGTTATTACTGGTATTCAAGAAACATATGAAACCAATAATTTGGGGTCAATTCTGTGAGTCACTTATTTTGAGCTGAAACTTTGCATAGAGACTCCATACCAGATCTTGTCTTCAGTCCTTATGGATAGATATGGGGTTTCCGTTACACGTTGTATATGCTGAGTATCTCTTTTATTCTATGGAACTTTCGGATCACAATCGCAGACAGTCAAACACGTCTACTAATTACCCTACACTTTGGCTTAGATGATATTGCGGTCTTCAATAGAATTGATGAGTTTTCTTAAACAAAGTAAGACGATCTTATATACGGAATACTATCTCTCTAATTTTGTTAACAACTACAATAGTTTGTAATAACGAACAAGCTATATTTGTCAAACTTGTCAAAAGCGATGTCGTGGAACAGGCGATATTGCCGACGACATGTTTCGACATCACGTCAATTTTCGCATTGTCAGCGGAAGCAATTTGTTCCCCGTGACATGGTCGGAGTGAGGGCGGTGACGTGGTATTGTATCGAAAATTTGTTGATACTGCTGTGAATAGGTGTGGAACTTTGTAGGATCTTGACCTTGTCGAAACTCCTACTCTGAATGTAGAAACTAGCTGTGCCTCAAGGTTTCGCACGCGTCTCATCTTTAGAAATTGTGACCTATGTGTATAAGCTGTATCAGGGTTTCCCAAACTTTTTTTAACTGTGACGCCCTTGGAATGTTGACATATTTTTGAGACGCCCTGGCGTTCTAATATAGTTGTAGTTCTAGCCCAATAACAATTTGTCAGAAGAACTCCAAATAGCATCTAAATTTCTCATTAGAAAATAAATAATAAAAATGAAAGCAAACAAACAAGATAAAAAACTAGCACACCCTTTTTAGGGTTCCGTAGTCAACAAGGAACCCTTATAGTTTTGCCATGTCCGTCTGTCCGCGGTTTAGCTCAAAAACTATTAGTACTAGAAAGTTGTACTTTAGCATGAGTATACACGTTAATGACGCCGAAAAAGTGCTAAAATAAAATTTTGAAAAAAACAATTATTTAGGGTACCTCCCATACATGTAAAGTGGGATGATATTTTTTTTTTATCGTTCTTCCCGTAGTGTGGGATATCGTTGGATAGATCTTTCAAAAATATTAGGGGTTTGGGAAGACCGTTTTTTGATTAAGTAAACCGTTCGTGACTTATCAAGCTTTAAAGTACCAATTTTCGTTAGAGTCAAGTGTCCTCCCCCTCTATCAACTAAACGGTTGTAGTTAGAAATTCAAATATCACGGCAGTAGTACCTATATATAACGAAATTTAAAGGAAAACTATCACACATAAGTGGGCTTTAGAAGTTTACGAGTAATAGTCGACCAATTGTATTTGACTCGAAAATTTCGAACAACTCCATAGAAATGTCGATAGATGGAGCTAAGCGCCAGTTGTATCGAGCTAGTTTCTTGTGACGATTGAGTAGTGTAGCTCTGTGTCCGTATTTAAATTCAAAACACCGGCTATGTCAAGTTTTATACAATTCTCTAAAAAAAATTAAAACTTTCCGTGCAAAATTGTCGGATCAGGTGAGGATTTGTATAGGAAGTCAAATTAGTTAGGTAGTCATGTTTGGCTTTTAGTTAGAGCATGGTACGAAACGATCAGTCAGCGAATACGACACGCACTTGGCTGTTATAAAAACTACGGAACCCTACACTGCGCGTGGCCCGACACGCACTTGACCGGTTTTTTTATCTCTTCTCGTTTGGTATTAATGAGAAGGATGTGCTTGCTCTAATGAGCATAGTTTCTCAAAACGAGGCTCAAGTTTCGAAAGTGCCTCTCTCGTCTCTCTCGTCTCTCTCGTCTCGTCGTCTCTCTCTAAATTTATTTTCGATCTGTACTTGTTCTCAATTACTGAAACCAGCAGAGAAATCTGTCTCGCACAAGTGTAATGTCGCAAACGGCAATACAACCCTCAATGCTGCAGTGCTGATGGAACAATACTCTTGATAAACTGAGCTCCGGTCGACTGGAAAGGGTTTCTAATCCAGTCAAATTGCTCCAGATTTTCGGGGAAGGCCCGCGCCCGCGTCTCTCACATCACATGGCACTCACTCGACTCGGTCGCATCGACATAAACAGCCAACCTATTTAGATCGCCTCACGACGCCTCTTGAATAATACCGCGGAGGTGCAGGGCGTCGCGACGCACAGTTAGGGAAGCCTTAAGCTATATGACTATAAAGTTTCATCTAAATCCGTACTGAAATCTGAAGTTTATGCGTGTAAGGGTTACAAAAATCCACACGTCTAAACATCCATCCTCACAAACATTTGCACTTGTAATAATAGTAAGGAGTAAGATAAGATAGGTCCCATCACTGTTAATCCATTTCAGCTAAGAATACTGACTGAAACCATCACAGAACAGATAAAAGAGGTTAGAAAGGAAAGTTCCTGATTTTTATGAGAACATGTGTCGCCGCTTGTCTCCCACTATTTAGCTCCACTACAAGCAAGAGGCCCGTTATGTACGCGAATTACGCACACAAATAAATTACACACACTTAAATCGAGAGCTTGCTACTGATTGTAACTCACAGTCGATAAACATGCGCCGTGCATCACGGTCAATCAGGGCAAAGGACGAAACGCCAATGGTTGAAGAGTTGAGGACGCAACGCATGCAGTACATTGTAAGCGGACTTGGTCATTGCGTTGATTAAGCAAGTACACATCGGGCAATGTATATTTTTTGTAACTTGTTGCAATAATGTTGTTAATGTTCGGAATTTCATGGTGATCAGAATACTTTTATGTTTTTTTACTAATAAAATTGTAATTATTTTGGACTTACCGATGGAAAAATATACCTCCTCGCTCTATACTTGCGGTCTGACTTTTTGTTTCACAGGTTATAATTACACAACACGGCATTTTAAAGCAGAGCTCTGTGTTCCGAAGTATTCCGAAGCGCACTAAACGCGGTGAATGAATTAATCGGTCGAGCTATGATTTTTGAATCATAAATGTGGCGTGTTCGCCACGCCCACATTACCATTCCAACCTTATTCATCTATTCCGTGGAAACCATCATCTGCTCAGCGTGTTCCCAACTATGTTGGGGTCGGCTTCCAGTCTAACCGGATGCAGCTGAGTCTAAGTGTTTTACATGGAGCGACTGCCTGTCTGACCTGCACAACCCAGTTGCTGGGTAACACGATACTACTCGGCAAGACCAGTGGTAGATTTTCGAGCTCCTGACTACCCGTAACGGTTGTCGAAGATGTACAGACGCCAGCACATCAAGCTACAACAATCTGTCAAATTTCTTTAATAGATTTTCAACTTTATTGTTAAAGGAATTAGGTTCAAGGTTGATCGGGAAAATAATTCAATTTGACAGTTTCGGGTAGCTTCATGTGCTGGCGTCTGTACAAGTGACAGTCGGGACCAACCGTGCTTTCAGAGGCACGGAGGAACCTCCATATGTTAAGATGCTCACCCATCCACAGGCAGACTTCGACAACGTTGCTTAACCTTGAGATCAACCCGTGTGGTTGTTAATATTTAGCCACTACCTCCACGAAGACTTTGGATTGAAATATTGTATTTAAATAGACTAGGGGGCGGTGTCTAAAACATTTGAAGTAATTGATATAAGGTTTCTAATTTTATCTATAAGGTTGTTTTTCAACCGACGACAAAAAGTGGAGGTTATCAATTCGACGCGTATATATATATATATATATATATTTTTTATGTATGATCGATGATGATTTTTATGTAAATCGGTTCAGCCGTCTTCGAGTACTCACTCGAAGACGGCTGAACCGATTTGGAAAATTCTTTTTTTGTTTACAAATTTTATGTTACTCCGTTTTTTTTTGTATTTATTTTTTAGTTTTAGAAGTTTTAGTTTCATTTTTTATGTAATTTTGTAGAATTAGCATAGATATAAGCGATTTGGTGTAAACTGTTAGCTTATATTTGATAAATAAATGAATATGAATGAATGATAAGCTTTACATTTTTTTTTGTTTCCTATGGCAATAAATAATTTTTCTTTCTTTCGTCTTTCATATTTTTGGTTTAGGTGTACAAGCTGAGCTGTGCTTGGCATACATTGCGATGCCTCGATTTATAAGCAGTTAGGTTTTTCAACCAAGCAATGTGCATATTGTAATCCTCTTATCCAGAAATCTTTTCGTGCATCTTAAGAGGTTTTGTTTATACAAGAAATTAGCCTGTAAGAAGTTAAAAAAAAAAACTTTTTAATTAAGGCCTATTAAGAGAAAGCGGATTAAGATTAAGAGAATTATATTTATTACTCATAAATAGGTAAAACAACTTATATCAAAATCTGCGATGAAATAAACTAAATATTAGACTATAATCACGCCCACTAGGGCCTGGCGGCTAGACATTAAATTATCATAAAGTTTGACGCCTATTAAATTTCCAATGTTACGCAGGCCTGCCTCTAATGCCAGATATTATCTCCGGCCATATTATACTGCTTTAGTACCATCTAATACCATTATTGTTCAGGATTTTAGCTTCAAACCGAGCTTATTACGCGGTTTCACTACCGCTACTGATTAAACCCACATAATTTGTCAAATCATTCCGTTCGCTATACATTGCATGGTTAGTTCATTAAAGCGATGTTCGCAGTTAGGTTAGAGAGGCAGTGGATCGTGCATGGCTTTGTACTGTCGCGTTATATTCAGTTGTACGGCTTCACTAAAGAGTATGTTATTTGCTTGATTAGAATAAATTATGTGAGTTGCGAATGAAATGGATTTTCTGTATTAACCGCCTTTACGTTGGGAGTTCTCCGAATATGTGAAAGAATTACGGCTAACTGTTTGTTTTTGAAATTGTGGATAATTTTTCGCTTTGTTTTAAATGAAGTTAGCTTCAAGAGAAATTTATACAGCTAGTGGTCGCTTCTTGATGGGCATTCGACCATTTATGCGTCTCTGTCTGCGTCATTAGTACGGAATTCTCACAGATCGAGAATCGACCATACAGCACAGCATTCTGAAAGTCATACAGGATTGTGTTTTCCTGCGGCATTGGACTCGCATGCATTGCAGTGAAGCTGATGCTGCAGGAAAATATATGAATTAGTTTTTAGTTTATTATTTCCATTTTTTATTACTAACATAGAATGTAAGGTGTTTTACTAACAAACTTTGTATGGATTTCTTTTCTGAAATAAATAAATAAATTAATAATTCGTTTGCGTCTGCGTAATTAATGTACGTAAAAAGGGGTACGATGCATCACGTATTTATATTTATATATTATAGCATAGGCTATAATATACAACGTGTAATTTAAAGGGTATATACATACCAAGTGCACGGCTTCTTTGGATAATAATAAACGATATGGCAAGGGTTTTCTAATCCTATGTGTACATGTGTGGTGCATATTAGAAAACCTCATGCGCCAAGCCCTAAAAATAGTAGAGGACTGGTGCCGAGAGTATCAACTCTCAGTGAATCCTACAAAAACTGAGCTCATACTTTTCACCAAAAAGAGGAAGCTGGTGGAGCTGACACTGCCAAAATTCTTTGGCACCACTCTAAGCCTTTCGGCTGAAACCAAATACTTGGGCATCTTCCTGGACAAACAACTGAATTGGGCAAAACACGCTGAGCACATCACCAAAAAAGCCAGTATCTGCATGTGGCAGTGCAAACGCATGCTGGGCAGAAACTGGGGTATCAGCCCCAAAACAACCCACTGGCTATACACGACTGTTATAAGACCAATTATTACGTACGGCTCCCTAGTCTGGTGGCCCAGAACAGACTTAAGCACGGCACAAAAGGATCTTGAGAAGCTGCAACGACTTGCATGTGTGGCGATCACTAGCAGCATGAGAACTGCACCCACTGCCGCTCTACAGGCCATGCTGGGCCTACCACCACTGCACCTTATAGTACGAGAAGAGGCTGCCCTGGCAACCTTCAGACTTGCTATATCCGGGGCACTCTTGCGAGACTCCAGGATCAAACACACACGCATCATGGAGGATTCAGTCAAACGACAACCCCTGATGACTGCACCATATGATAAGACTGCAAAGACGCACCACTTCCAAAAAAACTACCAAATACAGCTCATGCCGGAGCCCGAGGACTACTCAGGGCCTGAGGAGCTCAGGATTTACACTGACGGCTCAAAGACAAACACTGGAACTGGAGTTGGAGTTTTCTCCAACGATCTCAACATAAATATATCCAGACCGCTGGGGAAGCTCAACACCGTCTACCAGGCGGAATGTGTGGGCATTATTCAGGCGATCCATGCCATAGAAGCCAGGAAAGTCACGGATAGTCACATCCGCATACTTTCCGACAGTGCCTCAGTACTTCAATCCCTAGAGAAAAATTATATCACGTCCAAGCTCATACTAGAATGTCACAATGCGCTGCAACGCTCAGCGGTCGAGAACCGCAACACTGTGACACTGCAATGGATAAAGGGGCACAGCGGATCACTCGGCAATGATGCGGCGGACGAATTGGCCAGGAGGGGGTCCGGCGCGATGGTTTTCGGACCCGAGCCCATCGTGCCGCTCCCCTTCACCCAGCTGCGCACATGGCTTAAAGAACACACACACGACCAAGCCCGAAAATGGTGGTCCTCGGCACCAGGCTGCAGGCAGTCCAAAGAGGCGATGCCAAACTTAGATAATAAACTAACCAGGCGCCACCTACACCTGGACAGAAGAAGCCTGCGAATGGTGGCGGGGACCATCACCGGGCACTGCTCACTGAACAAACACTATCACACAATAGGTATAACGGACAGTCCCCTGTGCAGGGCATGTATGGGGACGGAGGAAACGGTAGGACACGTGCTCCTAGAGTGCACGGAAATCACCGAAATACGGAAACGAACCCTCGGGTCATTAAATTCCCTTACAGATATCCTGAATAGACCGAAAGACCTGATCTGCTTCTGGAGGGAGGTTGGCTGGATGGAGTGACGGCCGACATGGCTCACGCACAATGGTCTCGTACAGAGACTAAGTGCGGAAACCAAACTACAGAAGAAGAAGTGTGGTGCATATTAGAAATTCCAATACATTGATACCAGAGACCGAATTTTTTCAAATTAAGAAGAACGAATAGAATTATCGTTTTATTGGCAAGTGACGTGAAAAGTGATGATCCTCATAGTGCCATGACACGTTTGTTATTACTGGTATTCAAGAAACATATGAAACCAATAATTTGGGGTCAATTCTGTGAGTCACTTATTTTGAGTTGAAACTTTGCATAGAGACTCCATACCAGATGTTGTCTTCAGTCCTTTTGGATAGATATGGGGTTTCCGTTACACGTTGTATAAATTACAAAACAACACAATAAAACTTTTTAAATGTTTTTGTCTGTCGCTCAGTTTGTTTTTCTGTTTGTCCAGGCTTACCTCTGGAACGCCTGTAACGGGAAAATTTTAATGGGGTTTTCACTGGTGGATAGAAGACGTCATAGGTCACGTCATAACATATATGTATATCTGGAATTCCCACGGTATCGAGATTTAAGTGGCAAAACTGCGCACATATTATCGTTTCAATCGAACCATGTTGTGATCACTAGCTGTAGCTAGCAAGTATATAGATTTTAATTAAGCTCGTAAAGTGTTTCCAAAGGTTGTCTGGAAAATATCGCTCTCAGGGGAATGCTCTAACAAGATACCGCGGCCCCGGAACTTAAGGGCACCTGAAGGGACAGGTTGAGTTTTTAGTCAGTAGAAGTCTGACACTCCCTTCCGCTCCACCCAGAGCGGGAGAAGTCGTTCGATGATTTTCCCCCCGTAAAAAAAATCACTCACAGCGATAAGGTTAAGATTTGCCAGACCTGTTGGTCTAGTGGTCAGTGACCCTGACTGCTATGCGCAAGGTCGTGGGTTCGATTCCCACCCAGGACAAACGTTTGTGTGATGAGCACGATTATTTGTTCTTTGTCTGGGTGTAATTTATCTATAATATATATGTATTTAGAAATATATATGTATGTTTATCAGTTGTCTAGTACTCATAGCACAAGCTCTGCATAGTTTGGTACTAGATGGCGTTGTGTGAAAGTTGTGGAATATTATTATTATATTATAAGACTGCCATTGTAACCAAATATTTAGCAATATTGTTATTTAAGTGTATTTCAATTATTGGTGTATAATAAAGTATATTCTATCTATCTATCTATAGATATAAGATCGAATGTGGACGTAAAGTCTAGCGAAATGTAGGTTAAATATATTCTAGGATAGCTATATCTTGTGTTGGCTTGTCAACTTTTATATACGGGAGTAGGTAATGTTAAAGTCAAATGAGATTTATGCGTCTCATGCAGCGTCGAGCGCAGGAAGGTGACGTGACGTGGGTACATGTACAGAGAGTATCGGTTTTTAGGGTTCCGTAGCCGAATGGCAAAAAACGGAACCCTTATAGTTTCGACATGTCTGTCCGTCTGTCTGTCTGTCCGTCCGTCCGTATGTCACAGCCATTTTATTCCGAAACTATTAGGACTATACATGTAAAACTTGGTAGGTAGATGTATTCTGTGAACCGCTTTCCGATTTTAAGAGAAAATTTAAAAAATATTTAAAATAAAGAGGGCTCCCCATACATGGAACAAGAACTGAAAATATTTTTTTTCATGAAACCTATGCGTGTGTAGTATCTATAAACAGGTCTTTAAAAATGATATAAGGGTTTCTAAAATGACTTTTTCATAAAGTTAATCGTTTAAAAGATATACGCTTCCAAAGTGGTAAAATGTGTGTCCCCCCCCTCTAACTTCTATAATAATGAAGTGAAAAATCTGAAAAAGCCATATGTTGTAGACCTTCATGTAAACTTTCGACCAAAATTGGTTTGAATGAGATCGAGTCAGCAGTTTTTGAGATACAGTATATTTTCAAAAACCGCAAATATAACTTTGTAATTCATACAAATACTATGAAAAACAAAGTTATTTGAAGTAGTTGTAAAAATTGTAAAAAAGCTAGTTTTAAGAAATTTGTAAGGTTTTTGATTTTTTTTTTCAAATAAATATATTAAGTATGTTATATTTATTATAGTTACTACGGAACCCTTCATGGGCGAGTCCGACTCGCACTTGACCAATTTTATATTCTTTGCGTGGGTACCTCCTCGAAATCCAATAGATCCTAGTTGTTGATAGGTTTGAGACGGACATTTCATATATTTTACGTCAAGCTACTGTTATGATAGTGTTGTTCGGCATACACAGGGTAACCAGGAATCCACACACACACACAGGAACCACATCAATCCAAAACTTCTCATCCTACCAATAGGTAGGATGAGAAGTTTTGGATTGATGTGGTTTCCGGAGCACAGAGGTATCACATAGTCAACTTTCAAACTCCTGGCTACTACTGAAAAATTGGCTATAGAAAAACTCAATACCAATTTTTGCTTGACCCGGAAATCGAACCTGAGACATCATGCACAGCAGTCGCACTTCCGACCACTGGGCCAACGAGGCAGTCTGTGAAGAAGATGTATATATCTAAATAAAAATAAATGCTTGTATGTTTGTCCTAAAGGTGTTGAACTATAATAACAATAATAATAATAAAAAAAAAAAAAAAAAAAAAAAAGTTGTGGAAGTTGTTGTGGAAGTTGTGGAATAATATTCCACAACTTTCACACAACGCCATCTAGTCCCAAACTAAGCAGAGCTTGTGCTATGAGTACTAGACAACTGATAAACATACATATATATTTCTAAATACATACATATTATAGATAAATTACACCCAGACAAAGAACAAATGATCGTGCTCATCACACAAACATTTGTCTTGGGTGGGAATCGAACCCACGACCTTGAGCATAGCAGCAGGGCCACTGACCACTAGACCAGCAGGCCTGTCATAGATCTGATTGTGATGAATCTATGTGCTGAGGTGGCGTGACAGAGTTTCTGGACCAAAAAAGTAGTTAAAAAACAATTCACGAGAATAAACCAACGAGAAAAAGCTACCATATTATGAAAGCCGGGGTTGCGGAAATGTTCTAACGAGATACCGCTGCCCCGGAACTTAAGGGCAGCTGAACAGGGTGGGTTTTTCGTCAGTAGAAGTCTGACACTCCCTTCCGCTTAATCCAGAGCGGGAGAAATCATTCGATGATTTTCCCACCCAGAAAAAAAAACGTATCATGAAACAAACCGGCAATTTGGAATTTAATTTGACATTTAATTTGTATTTAATTTGATAATTTGACATGATTTTTTATTTATTTATTTGTTATTATTAACTTAATTGACTTTTAATATATCTTGGAATCTTTTTGTATGTAAATTTCTCCCTTTGTATTTTAAATTAGGAAGCCGAGCAATTGTTTTAATTTGTGTATTTTTATTTTATTTTATATGGGTCTTGGACCTGAAATAAATGAATTTTATTTTATTTTATTTTTAAAATCGACTAGGTAGGTAGGTATTTCTAATGAAGGAATACCCAGCAGTTTTTAGCCATTTAGAAGGAATAGTGGCGATTACTTGGCAAGTCTCCGATCTTTAAGATTGTCAGTTCGCGCTAGTGAGCAAGACTTAAGTTTGCGGACAAGGCGCACGCTACCTCAACATCGAACCATAAGAAACTAACCAGGAACTATGAAGTCTGAACAAAAAACAGCGGCGAAGCCTTACATAGCCGTGGTTAATTAAAACTAGACTGAGCTTTATTCAACTTGCCTCAATCTACTTGACAAACTTACACTACTGCCCCTACATTCAATAATAAACTCTACGCTCTCATGAATAAGGTTAGGTTAACTGCATTATAAACTTTGTTGCCATTGTTGTTAGTGTTAGAGGAATTTAAACTTTATGTACAGGTGCTAAAGGAGGTAGTGGAGGTGCACAATAGGTGCAAGTTGGCAACTTTATTTGTCCTATAGACGGACCGTTCCGTTCCAGTGGCGTCCGAACGGAACACAGCGAAGAGTTGAAATTGAAAAACGAAACACGCGGAGATTTTTTAGCGTAAGAGTGGTTTTCCATACACAACTCTTTATTGTAGACCATAATAGTATTATATAACGACTTAACAATTAAAAACGATATTACAACGGGCGGTCTTTTTGCTAAAAGCGATTTACATTTTTGCGAAACATGCGTAGACTTTTTCGACCTTTCCATCAGAGATAAATTAAAAAAAAAAGGTTTATTTGACATAGAGTATATTTATTTGACATACACAATTTGGCATTCCTGCGCTTCAGACAAATTTTTAAGTATTATATTATGGTGTATTACCAAAAGGTTCTGAGATACTGTTTCCCAAACTAGGCTGGAGCCTGTATGTTGGGAGACAGCGATCAGACCAGCACAGAGGTTATTTACACTTATCAAAAATAGAGTCTTCTGTCAATAAGAGATAAATAAAGTGTTTATTGTGGGTCCCCTATGTTGTTCCGAACGCCGGTGTTGCGACACACGCTGTTGCGAATTATTTTTCCACTGGCTCACAGGTTCGAAAGCTCATGGGCTCGAATAAAGTAGTCGCGAAAGACGATTTTTCGAAAAACATTTTCACTGCCTCATACGCTCGAATGCTTGTGATTTCGATTTATTTAGTCATAAAGTGTACAGAAAAATATTTAAGCAGTAATTAAATAAAATCAACAAATTCGGTGTCAACATCATCATTTAATATTGTTATTAATATAGTAACAATCAAAAATATTAGTACCTCAACTGTTCATTTTTTTTCTATGAGTACAAAATTTTTCAACAATTTTTTATAAAGATCAGTCTTAGATTTGCTTATGGCATTCGAGCGTATGAGGCAGTGAAAATGTTTTTCGAAAAATCGTCTTTCGCGACTACTTCATTTGAGCCCATGAGCTTTCGAACCTGTGAACCAGTGGAAGAATAATTCGGAACAGCGTGTGTCGCAATAGCGGCGTTCGAAACAACATAGGGGACCCGTTTATTGTACACCATGACAGAATGGCTCTCTGCCTCTCTGCTGGTGTATATTCCTGTCCAATATGTGACCGTTCTGCCCACTCCTATTTCGTGAATATAGGTTTGAACGAGACGTGTCGGATCATTAGTGAGTGCCTGAAACCAACCCCGGTACGAATGGATTGCGCCTCCAATTGTTCACATTGAGAGGACCAGCTACAAGCTGACTCACGCCACAGGTCAGATGTATGTAAAGCCCTAGCTCTCTCTCTCCGCTGCATCCGGTAAGACAGCAAGACTACTCCAATTAGTTTGAAAAGGCTAATCAGATGATGATGATACATTAATAATATATAATAATATAATATTTATTTATAAAAAAGGGAGATACACATACATAAATTACATCTGCTTTGTACTATAAAATAAAATAAAATCTCCGACGAAGGGGGTGAACTGCTGTTCTGCTAGCTAGGCTACAAAATAGCCTGTATTGAGGAGTAACAGTGCCGAGCCCATAGAAATATACTTATTTATTTTATCTATGGCCGAGCCCCTCTTATTAACAGTGTCAAATATTTTTAAGTACATTGTAAGGTATTACTAAAAAAATTTAACAACAAGTGCTATAATTTATGCAAGGTAGATAGTTGCTGAGAAGTACTCTAGATCATTTTTTTGTATATGTGAGTGTATGTGTGGATGTTTGTGTGTATATTAATGTCAACTATCGGTGAAAACCATACTTCAGGAGCTCGGCATCACGCAGCGTCTGTCGGCCGTAGTACAGTCGCGCACTGCAGTACTTTGGTCACGTCTCTAGGCGGGGGAACGACTATATAGAGCGGCTGGTCGTTCAAGGAAAGATGGAAGGAACCAGGTTGTGTGGCAGGTCACCAGTGCGCTGGACTGACCAGGTGAAATCAGCTCTGGGAAGCGGCGTATCGGAGTGCGCCAAGCACCGTTTCCGCCCCTACCACCAACGCGGAAGCCTCAACGTGACCACGGCCGCTCTGTCAAGAGCGAAGCGACAAGGAAGATCGGTGAATCACCGGCCTACCGTAGATACACTCGTCTGCACAGCTACACTACTTGCGACCATCCATAGCACGTCTTTACAGCACGGATCTATCCTAATTAAAAAACGAAGCTTAGCTGAAACCGTTTCCACCAGTGCTATGCTATGTGTACAAATACATATGATTGCTGAATACCGAACGCATCCATAGCAGCATAGCTTAGCACATCTCTGGTGGAAAAGCACCCTAAATACCTACTGGAGACGTGGCCGTATTCAATGAAATTCTGATGAAATACTTATTCTTCAAATCTTTTGTAGGAATGAGGCACTGATTTAAAAGAACCTATAACTTGATTTTAAGGCAAAGTTCCAGAATCCAGCTTTTTTTTTATTGAATGTAGGTTCGCGTTTGACCACTATCACAGATGGGCTTTCTTATCTATTCTGTTTGCTGTTCGAAGTTTTAAGTCCTTATGCCTTATACAGATTCAGTCTAGATTCCGGCTTTTTTAGTTAAGCTCCCGTAAACCATGACAAAATTGTAATAGCTAGCATTGTATATGCTATTTTTCTCATAGTCAGGTGGGATGGCAATCCGACAAGACCGGAGAGAGATCAGGCAGGTGTGTCACCTATCTATCTGTTTCTGATGGAAAGGACATGTGGAGATATTTTTCAGCATAAGGGTGAAGTTGAAAAATATCTCCACATGTTTCGAAAGAATATTCTAGTTATGAAAATAAAATAATAATTCAGCTTATTGCGTTCTTACTGCTAGGTCTCCTCTCTATCAGAGGAAATGGACATAACCCTGCATTATCCGATCCCAGGGGCCATATTATGACGTGTTAAACTTTGAGTCGTTCCAGCGAGAAAGAGGGATGAAGCTATGCACGCTATATAGCTCCATACCTCTTTCTCGCTGGAACGACTCAAGTTTTAACACGTCATAATATGGCCCTAGTGCAGATTAGTGTATTTTATATTTTTTTTTCATAATAATATAATTTTGTTTGTTTCTTGTATTTTTTTTACTGTGTGTACTTGTGGCATGTGTCAATAAACGTTTTTTCTTTCTTTCATATGTCTTCGAAATTTTGGACCTAAGAGTCCTAAGACCTAAGTTTTTTTTCACCGATTGCAGTGATAATGATATAAATTACATAATGTGCCTGACTGGGTTCGAAACTTTGACTTGCGAGCTGCAGATTGTAGTCACTAGGCCACCAGTAAAGTGTAGATATAACTCTGAATATTTTTGTAATTCCTATCTAACGATAAACTAACGACATTGCGTCACTCGCCTATGTTAAGGTGAGTACCCAAATTTCCTTAAATTTACTTGTATGCAGGGGCCATAAATAATGTTTTTAATTTATATTATACAAGTTTGTTTTGTATTGGTATGATTTATGTCTGTGTTCATTTTCAAGGACCAATAGTTTAGATAGCACCAATAGGTACTTTAATTTAGAGTAATTTGTCGCTTAGCAAATTCACGGACGGACTTGGCAAAACTACAAGAGTTCCTTGTTGTTCAAGTAAAATATTGTGAAAGGTTGGTGAGACGAGAGTTTTCCGTTTAATTTGATTGGATAGTACTGAAGATCCAACAAATAAAATCAACACTTCACTGATGTCTAAAGAAAACTGAATATCTCTTGTTCAGTCAATTTAATTAGCTTAACAGAATTTTAGTTAGTTTATAGACGTATGCGAAACAGTTAAATAGTCCCGCAACGTCTATTGAAAAAGGAGAATTTTCTGACCAACCAGACGGGCGTTGTGCCTTTTGGGTCAATACCAGTTGGTTATAGTTAGGCTATTAATATTAATAAAATAATTTATTCCGTTCAGTTTTTGGTACATAAAAAGACCACAATCACAACTTATGGTAAGCGATGATGTGGTCGAAATTAAAGCACGTTTACCTAGGTAACCTTTCCACTCTTGACACAACGAGCCCAGATTATAGCTATGAAGAAACACAGACTCCGGGAAGGAATCCATCCAATCCTCAACTATACGCACAATGAAAGTATTACCAAAACATTTTGTGCGTATGTCTGAACGCAAGCATTTATTTTGCTTAAAAAGATATTCCACAATGTAATGCTGTACACTAAATTTAAGTTGCTGAATAAATTATTGTTATTATTATATGGCCCCATACGCCATCTTAAGTCAAAGAAAATAGTCAAGCCAGTTTATGTACTTACAGTCTGTGACAGTCACTTTCGCCCTGAACCCCGCGTAGTGCCTTGAATGGTCTGCCCTGAATCTGAGTCGCAGCACATTGCCCCGCGACTGGTACCGTAACAGCTTGAGTTTCCCGCTCCAATCACCACACAGCCGACGAGCGCGCGTCGCGTGCGCATCCCGCATCCAGCCCGCGCTGATGGCGTCTGATTCTGGGAGCAGGGTCTCGGCTTCTTCCCAAATCTGGTGAGCAAAATCAAAATCAATAAACTTGAGAGGTGTCAAGGGACACCCGGATGGAACTTCGTCCTTTCGATTAATTAGTGAAGGAATTGTAATATTTTTTTTTTAAGTTATAATAATATTTTTTTTATTATTAACAAAGACGAAAGAAAGAAAGAAAATAAAAAAACAGAACGAAAGACAAAACGAAAATATCTGGCTTGCTTTCTATAAGAGAGAGAGAGAGAGAGAGAGAGAGAGACAGACAGAGAAACATGCGCACGCCGCACGGCTTACAATAGCTTACTATAGCAAAAAGTGTCGTTACAACTTTTCGTCTTAATTTTTTCCGTCTAGCCCCCTTTCGCAAGGCGCGATAAGGAACTTAGTTCCAGAAAAAAAAAATATGTCGTTGACTCTTGACCTTGATCACGTTTGATGGTAAGCGATAGATGAGGTGGGGAGCCCAGGACATCCATTTCATTTTTCAAACTGGGTTGACAGTCACCACTTTTTGAACGTCTTCTCTGTCTAGTGGAATTGTACTGTACTTAATATTACTTTTCATATTTTAAGTTGCATTAAATTTAGATACTCCTATCTAATATTATTGTTACATGATGTGTTATTGATGTCCCATAATTTTATTAAAGAAACCCGAGGTGTTAATGAGTACATGATATTAATTTTGCAAATTGGTTATTCATTAACACTTTTAAGCATCATTTTGTTTTTCGTAAATTTAAACTAGATGTAGATGTTTCCTGACTAACTACACTGATAAGAAACATCGAAACTTACTCAGAGGTCAGTCTCTTTTGAAGTCCATACAATCTGTACCAGTTCCTTAAAATTAGCATGTATTATCATGTTTTAGCTTAGAAAAAGAACTGGCACATTAAACTCAGTAAGAAAAACTTGAGTTTATACAGCAGAATAATGAAATATTTTTTAACTAGAAAATTAGGTTAAATGATATGCCTTATGTTAGCTAGCACGATATATATAAAACAACAACTATTAAATCGCAATTAAAATAAATAAATAAGTTACATATTCTAACTCAAGAATGAAAAGCAACTGAAATCGCAAAGTTCAAAGGAGTCAAAGGTAATACAGATACGCAAGTTTAATTGTACAAGTCTCATAGCCATTATTTGAAATCCTGCTTCAAGGTGAATTCAATAAGTATATTTCTAGTAAAGTACGCTGCATAATTATACATTTCGTTTTGATAGTTCATAACCAGACAACTGAAATATTCAAAGTACCAGATAGCGTCGTGGATAGCTAAAAAACATTGGATTGCTTTTGAATGTTTCATCGCGAGTCCAAAATAGAAAAAAAAGGCTTATTTTTCTAACTTCAGATATAGTTTTCGACCTGGCTCGGCTTCGCACGATCACAATATGTTAATCCATACAAGACCTAAATAAATTATACGTTAAAACCTTGCTCATGAATCACTATATCCATTGGTGAAAACTCAGGAAAATCTGTTCAGTCGTTTTTGAGTAAGCAAACATACAGACAAAAAAAACGCGGCGGTTTTATAATACGGATTAGCGGAATATTTCCGGTTTAGTTAACAGTAATTATTCTGTTATTACCAAAAAAGAAGCAGTGTTTTAATCTCCTTACAACTTACAACTAAACTATTTATTAATGTTACATAATGATAGTGTTTTCTCTATTTCTCTTATAATACATTTTTTATTTATTTAAGTAATTGACCTTTCTTGTGCTAGCAAAAGTATTACACTGGAAGTTAAACATTTAGTATAATGAGTCTTACATAGATAGACAGAATGTCTTATCTTCGGGGACGTCAGCAGTCGGTCCGCGTTTATGAGAGATCTTCAAATTGGCGTGGTCTGGATGCTGGTGTTCCACAAGGCGGCATTCTTTCTCCATTATTATTCTCTGTCTTCATTAACTTTATAACTCACTGTCTTCGGTGTTCGTATCATCTTTACGCCGATGATTTACAATTATATACTGCTATGCGGGTTGCAGGTTTGTCGGATGCTATAAGGGATGTAAACCGAGATTTGGCTGCTATTAATAGTGGGTCTGACAAATTTGGGATGTCAGTAAACCCCTCAAAATGTCAGGCTATTATTATTGGTAGCTCACGCATGATGGGTAGAGTGGTGGCTAACTCTCTTCCACCTATTATTTTTAATGATGCCGTCATTCCCATCAGCCCTTTTTTTTTTTTTAACGTGGTAAAATTATCAAATAAGTCCTCCCACTCCATCTGTCAGACTTTTACTGACTAAAATCCACGGTGTTCCTTCAATAACCCTTTACATACCGGGGCCACGGTAACGGGATGAGTCCCACGACCCCGGCAGGCTTCGGCCCTCTGCAGAGGGGGCCTCGTCATGTTGCTGACACTCTTTGAGGCACGCGTGGAACACGACGCGCCGTCGACCCGGGCATGGTCCATGGTCGGACAGCGAGTTGCCCTTTACTCGCTGTCCGCATGCCCGCGCCTACGGTGGCCGGAGATCGTCGGCCGACGTCCGACGCCGTGGGCGTCTACCACTGCGGCTGGGCTGGAGGGAGGACGCCATCCTCTCCCTCACGCGGCCCGCCTCCTCCTTCGGAAGCATGACTGCTTCGCAGAAGGAGGCGACCGCTTCCCACTCCCTCTCGCCCCGCAGCATGGCCTCGACCAAGGCCGGGCGCGAGAGGTCTCCGCCTATTGTCGCCGTGAGGACACGTCGGTGCTCTGCCCAAGCTGGGCAGTCCTGCACCGTGTGCTCGACTGTGTCCTCAGGGCGACCCTCGCAGTGGTGACACCCAGGCGTCTCTTCCTTACCCATCAGACACAGGTACCTCCCGAAACTTCCGTGTCCGGTGAGGACCTGCGTCATGCGGTAGGTCAGGACGCCGTGACGCCGATCTAGCCACTCCTCAAAGAGGGGTCTTACCGCCGCAATTGCGGCGTGCCCGGCCGTCGGTTGCGACAGTCGTTCTCTCCATACTGCCCTGAGATCGCGCCGGAGCTCTTCCCGCCGCGCCTTGACTTCTCGAGGCAGCGGGGAACCGCCCCGGCGCTGCGCCTCCACGCGCCATTCATAGACGTGCTGGAGGGCAGTCGTCTCCAGATCCCAGGGCAGCAATCCGGCAAGGAGGTTGGCTGATTCGCCGGCGATCGTGCGGTATCCCCGGATCATTCGGATAGCCATGACCCTCTGGCATGCGACCAACTTTAGTGGTCGCGTCCGGATGCACAGGGCCCACACTGGGGACCCGTAGAGGGCCATGGACCGCACGACGCCGGCGTACAGCCTTCGGCAGGAGGCGTTTGGCCCGCTCAGATTAGGCAGGAGTCACCTGAAGGCGGCTGCTGCCTGGTTCAGCTTTGGGGCCAAACTCAGGAAGTGCTCCCTGAAGTTCCACCGGCTGTCGAGGATGAGTCCCAGGTACTTCATCGTCCTCCCGACGCCGATGCGAACCCCCTCTACCGTTTCCCATCAGCCCTAGCGTAAAAGATCTCAGTTTGCATCTTGACGCGACACTTGGCTGGCAAAATCAAGTTTCTAGTGTCAGCCAAAGGGCCAATGGCACTTTGCGTTCCTTGTATCGTCTGAGGAACTTTTTGCCTGTTAAGGCGAAGACTATGCTTGTGCAGACTTTAATTTTCCCATTAATCGACTATGGTGACGTGTGCTAATTTGACCTGAATGCGGTCTTGCTCGATAAGCATGATCGTATCCTCAATAACTGCATTCGGTTCATATTTAATTTAAGGAAATATGACCATGTCTCAAGTTGCAGGTATGAGCTTAAATGGATGACCATTCGCCAGAGGAGAAGTTTGCGCGCTTTGACAACGCTTTTCTCTTTACTCAACTCTCCCAGCCCTCCTTCTTATCTAATGCCTCACTTTCAATTTCTATGTTCTTCACACAATAAGAAACTACGTTCATCCAATAATCTTCTCTTAATCTGCCCTTCTCATACATCTGACTTTGTTCATTCTTCTTTTCATATCCAGTCGATTCTACTCTGGAATACACTTCCTCTCGAGATCAGAACGGCTGACAGTCGCTATGCTTTTAAAAAGAAATTGCGGATCTATTTTCTACACCAATAAGCAGAATTTCCACATTCGATTTTCATTTGCTTCTTCATTATATATATATTTGTATGTATTTATATAAGTATTTATTCATATATATTATTTATGTAGATATCTATTTTTAATGATACTAGTTTTTGTGTTATTACTATTATTATATATATTTTTTTTTTCTAATTTTACATCACACGTTCATATTGCACCTCCCACACTATCTCTTCACCACTCATGGTTGACTGGTAGAGAATGCCTACGGCATTAAGTCCGCCTTTGTACCTATGTGCATAAAGTGTAAATAAATAAATAAATGTACTTTATTGCACATAAAATAATTATTGGTATGATTATTGTATGGGTAACCAAGATACTAACTGTGCCTAGTTTGGGATTCGCTTTAAATCTGTGTCAGAATTCGAACTGAGATCAGACTGAGATAAATTGACTGAATAAAGCGTCAATATCCTAAGGCTCAATTTACACCGCCGCAGAATGGAAGCGTCAATTTCGCCTCATGACGCGAGAAGTCGCCCGAATTCGCTGGAATGCTCGAGTATTCTCGCGCATTCCAGCGAATTCGCGTGACTGCGCCATGAGGGACGTTCAGTCTAGATCTATTAGTTTAGCACCGCACTGCTGTGACAGACCCAACCGACTCCCCGTTCGCGCCACTTCCTGCGGATTCCACAGACAGACGGCGCCGACAGTAGCTAGGGGAATTCTCGAGAATGCGCAAGGCTTCACCGGAAGACGCGCAACCTTTTTTTGGCTCCTATTTAGTTTGTACCTATGTTATACAATTGACAAAGTTCATTATGCTACGTACAATTTCATTGCAAAAGGTAGCTTCCATTCCATTCCGCGGCGGTGTAAATTGAGCCTAATTCAATTCATCGTTTTATATCAGATACCTATAAGATCCATATTTTGTTAGTAACAGACTTTAACTTAAAATGCTATTGTTAGTAACTTAAATCTATACACATAGAATTATTAAAACTAAATAGGCACAAATGCATGGAACTAGGTAATTAGTAGGCTGGGCCGTTTTTACTTTTTTCGAGTTTTCCGGGGGGCTTATTGCGGAAAGTATGCATAACGGCTTCAAATTAACGTGTGTAAAATATTATTCCTTTCCGATAAGGACTTCTGCCTCCGGATTGTACTCAAAGTTTCGATTTTGGTAGTTTATAGGGCAATCTGCCGTAAGGACATTATGTACTAAAAATCAAATTAAAAGATTTTTTTTAAATTAAATTACAATGGTTTAATAGCCTACTTAACAAATAAAATTTTGTTAGGTAACGCCACTCACAGGGGTGAAGCAAGGGAAGTAAAATCAGCGCGTCGTAACACACCTTGCGCACCCGCGCGGCCATTTTAGTAGCGCTGCGGCTTCACGTGTGAATAAATTATCCACAAACAGAAAAAAGCTATGACTGCACAATGACGATCGAATGGTAGGTCACAGATCAAAGGAACTGTCAAAATTTTAGTAGATTACCGCTTAAGTCAGATATTCATTTGTCATTATGTACGAGATTACCAATATAGGCCATTTCGTTCAATGAAGTGTCAGTGGTTGACTATTGGAAAGCCATTATATTAGTAGATTACCAAACTTGTCAAAATCAACAATTTTGAAATCAATGATAGACCATTTTGACACTATTGTATAGCAGACATGAGGCCCAGTACAGAAGTTATTGTGTTAAAATCGGATTTGCCGAAAACGTGACCTCTCAAGGAAATGTGCTGTGAAAAGAGCCAAAATCTTTGAAGTACCAGCTTTATACTTTGACGGAAGAAAAGATAAAACATTACTTGTATCCAAAAAAGACGGAAAAATGTATAGAAAGAGCATTCTTGAAGAACATATTTCCGTTGCAGTGGATCGTCTGCCTTCTTCACATTAACGAACTGCCTTTTCATCACTTGTTCGCACTACGCTTTCAGGGCCAATCAGCAAATATCTAGAAAACTGTGAGAAGAGGCCTATTGTTAAATTTCAAACCATTCACGTAGTGTTACATGATGTATCTGCAAAAAATATGAGCGCTGACCAAAAATGCCTCTACAGAATTGTATTAGTGGTAACAACAGGTGAATTTCCTTCTCATTTAGCAAACAAATCGCCAGGAAAAATGTCCCACTCCAGATGGTTAACTCGCGCTAACAGAATTATGCGGTTATATGTTTCAATGGAATCTTCTTCTCAAAACCTGATTGTTCTTGCAACGTACGTCGTCAAAGCTTACTCTCCAACTTGGTTCGCAATAAAAACACATCCATCAACACGACACCTGTACCATCTCATAGCTGCCACTAGGTATTTACCTACAGAACTGAAAATAATAGTTGATCGGCTAATTAAAAGAAATGGTTACTTCGCCCAGCCTGAAAATATATTGTTGGCTATGTTGACCGATTCACATCGCACACATCCGAGAACTTGGGGCTCGTCGCATTTTGAAAGCTCGAAGCAACCAAGAGAATGGACTACGACTGTTCCAAATTCCTTCTTTGAACCTCGATGCATCGTCCTACATCGAGCTTATTGACTGGCAGAATAATATCACGGAACCACCTATATTAAAACTGATATCCAATGAAGACATTGAAAATCTTATCGCACAAAAAGGAGATGGTGACTTGCCTCTTTTACGTCTGTCTTACCACTCACAAGCAGTTGAAAGAGCAGTTAAGACTGTTACCGAGTCTTTAGCCAAGTTAAGCACAAAAATCGCTAGAGAAGGTTATATAAAAGCCCAAATTGAGTCGCGAAGAGCTATGCCAAAGTTTGAAAATAAACAAGATTTTCATACTAACTAAAGTTAATTTTATGATGTCTGTAAATATTTTTTGTTTTATTTATACGTGTAACACATAAATAAGTATAGCTATTTTTATTGTTTTATTGATAAATCCGTATTATTCTGCCTTTTACCTCGCTGTAACAACTTATTGTAAATCAGGCTTTTTTTTTCTAAATTCCATTTTTTCAGGTCCCATCCGGAGGCAGAAGACGAAATTCTATCGTTACCATATTTTGTATACAATCAAAATACATCATTTGGCACCTGTTCAAGAGTGCAATAGGCCAGCCAACGGTAACTGGACGTGTCCGGAACCCTTCCACGATACGTGGAGACTACCGTTGTTTTCAATACTATAAACAGGGTTACACAATGGCCTGCCTCTACTAGGCTTCGGCCTACAACAATAAAAAACAAAAATGTACCACTAACCTGAGTGCTGGGGACGCCAAGTTCGACCTTCAAAGGTCACGCCCTAAGTGTGGGTTGTATGTGATATGAGGTGAGTAATTGTAACGTGTGATGTAAGTTACGGGTTCTAGGACGGTCCCAAGGCGTCGATCTTCAGATGGCGCAGTCCCGACCAGCATCACACCCAACTCGTTTCCAGCAAGCGCGCGCTACGCGTGGTAGACAATAAGGCGATGTGTTCCGAGAAATATCACTGGATTATTGTTAATCCGAGATTACAAAGTTCAATCAATCACTGAACACAATTAATCTGTTCATATCTCGCGAGATCCAATTCGATTTACAACAAATTCCGCGTGCCGGCCGACCGACGACAAGGCGGCGTATAATTCAACAATATCCCGGGGTTTTCAACAAATGGGGAATACACTTCAACCAACAAATAATTCGCGACCCAATTATCGGTCTCAACGGGCGAATTCAACAATATTTTACCAATTACAATCAAATCAAAGTCCCAAACGTGCGGACATTTTTCCAACAAGCAAAATCAATCTGTCAAGTCAAGTAATGTCAAGTGTCAACATCAAAGACAATAGAATGTTGCCACACCAAAGAGAGCGTTCAAAATTACATTTGGGACGCAACATCTACCCCCCCCGGACGGGCCTACCCGTCCGCTAATCAATTGGAAGTCTTGACAAGGTTGCAAATTCAACACAGCTTCAATGCGGCCAAATACCGTAGCTAGTTCATTAAAGGTGAGAACGGTGTCTCCCAACAATCTCCGCCAGCGTCCCTTTGCCGCTTTCACCGCGGCCCCAAAAATACCCCCCCCAATGGGGGGCAGGCTGGCGGGTCAAACAACCAAGTGACCCCTCGGCGGGCCAAACTATTACCAATGTCAACCTGGTTCTCATTAAGGAAGGCGTATACCTCCTTCAAATAGTTACTTGTACCCTTGTAATTCGTACCGCAATCAGACCTAATCAACGAAAGTAACCCACGGCGAGACACAAATCTTTCCAAAGTCGCCTCAAAGGCCTCTGTCGAGAGGGAGGTTACCAGCTCCAAGTGTACTGCCTTGGTTGACAGGCAGACAAACACACAAATAAGCCCTAACAATCTTGCTATTACGAAGGGTGGACGTCTTCAACAAAGGGGGACCAACAAAATCCGTTACGACGCCAGCAAAGGGCCTCGCCTCATTGACGCGATCAGCCGACAAAATCCAAAATTCTCGCTGCAGAATGGCCAACAGCGCATTGCAACCGGCATGCGAGTTCTTAGTGTGACGATCAGTCACCAACAATTGTACCAAGTTCAGTTACAACAAGGGCAGGAGCACCAATTTTAGGGTAAGGACAACTCACAAGGGTGACCTCAAACCAGGTCCTTCCCTCAACAGTGGTGTCAGCCGGTTCGCCAATTCCCCAAATCTTGCCTGAAAGGTCGTTCACCTTCAGGCCAACCTGTCCCGCTAACCAAGAAGACAAAGGCAACCCCGGACTCCCGTCTCCAAAATGGCACAGACCACAATCGAGTCACCCAAGGGTCCCCAGACCGTGACCGAGGCCGTTGACAACAAAACCGTCTTGATCGGGGGGTTCCTTTAGCGGGGCAGGCGTCAATCTCTTAGTGATGCCTGGGCGGCGACCGATCGCCGCTTCCAGGCTGCCTTCGTTCACGACGAGGCCAACAATCAAACCATTCGTCCGCGCGGTGTCCCAAGCCGCTCGCCATCACTGGAGGGGCATATCCCACCGGATGCCCGAATGGCGGAGGGCGCGACTCCAGCCGGGGACGTTCCGCCAACGGAGGGGAAAGGGAGCGGCGCCGACCCGGCCACTGCTGCCTAGCAGCCAATGCGCGTTCTCCCTGACGAGGGAAGACCAAATGGCGCTCGTGGGGCTCCCGTTCAACTTGCGCGGGGGGTGGAGTGCGGCGTACAGAATCGCGGGTCTCAGCCCGGTGCTCGTCTCCGGGGTACCCCCCCATGCGCGAACCCCCCTCAGAAGCTGGTCTGCTGGAGCGGTTCGCGTTGGCGCACAAAATCTCCAAGTGGGACCCTTCACAAATTCTACACGGGCGGGGGTCGGGGCAGTCCCGATGGAAGTGGGCCCCCAAGCACGAAAAGCACAAACGGCGTGCGTTGACAATGCGGCGGCGGGAACTTACGTGCAAATTCAAAAAATCCGGGCAACGCGCCATGACATGCCCCGTTGCCTTACAAAAGTCACAATGATGAGGACTCCGGGCACCATCAAAACGGGGGGCGGGGCGAACATCAACAGGCCCCCTAGCCCGAGGACTCCGGGCGCCAGCCAAACGGGGGGCGGGGCGATCATCAACAGGCCCCCTAGCCCGAGGACTCCGGGCGCCAGCAAAACGGGGGGCGGGGCGATCATCAACAGGCCCCCTAGCCCGAGGACTCCGGGCGCCAGCCAAACGGGGGGCGGGGCACTGCCCTTAATGAGGCCATTGCAACAATCAAATATTAAACAAACAGCAATGACTTGTTAGCCGGCCAAATATATTCAACAAAATAAAAATTCAAATTCAATTATTTCAGGTCCAAATGCGACCCTGTACTTATTCCAAGTATGAATCTAGCTTGGTACAGATGGTTAGTCACAAATAAATAACAATTCAATGTATAATACAATGCTGGATCAACCTCAAATAAATATCAAGAAGCACAACAATTGACTGTATAATATTGAGCCGGAGAATCTCTAACAACTATCCAATAATTACTATAAATGCAATAACCAATACACACAATTCAAGTCCTATTATGTTAGACTATGTGTAATTATTATTTAGATAACCTTTCAAATTCAGATCAATGACATTCAATTATTAATTGCAACAAATACCAAACAACTTTTACAACAATATACCAACTTATGTACCAAATTATGTACCAAATTATACCAAATTATACCAATAATTCCTAATTTCACAAATAAATCCTACCTGTCAATGCAATGAAAGAGGCTACAATACAAATTACAAATACAACTTCAATTGATTCAACTTCAATTAGATAGCCCGGATGACATGGTAATATATTCAATACTTATTAAGTTACAAGTTATGTTAAGTAATTAAACTCAAGTTTTAAGTTTTCAACAATATTCAAAACTTCCAATTAAACCAGTGGATCTTATATTATAAGAACCGCGCTTCTGCTACCAAATTGTTCAAGAGTGCAATAGGCCAGCCAACGGTAACTGGACGTGTCCGGAACCCTTCCACGATACGTGGAGACTACCGTTGTTTTCAATACTATAAACAGGGTTACACAATGGCCTGCCTCTACTAGGCTTCGGCCTACAACAATAAAAACAAAAATGTACCACTAACCTGAGTGCTGGGGACGCCAAGTTCGACCTTCAAAGGTCACGCCCTAAGTGTGGGTTGTATGTGATATGAGGTGAGTAATTGTAACGTGTGATGTAAGTTACGGGTTCTAGGACGGTCCCAAGGCGTCGATCTTCAGATGGCGCAGTCCCGACCAGCATCACACCCAACTCGTTTCCAGCAAGCGCGCGCTACGCGTGGTAGACAATAAGGCGATGTGTTCCGAGAAATATCACTGGATTCTTGTTAATCCGAGATTACAAAGTTCAATCAATCACTGAACACAATTAATCTGTTCATATCTCGCGAGATCCAATTCGATTTACAACAAATTCCGCGTGCCGGCCGACCGACGACAAGGCGGCGTATAATTCAACAATATCCCGGGGTTTTCAACAAATGGGGAATACACTTCAACCAACAAATAATTCGCGACCCAATTATCGGTCTCAACGGGCGAATTCAACAATATTTTACCAATTACAATCAAATCAAAGTCCCAAACGTGCGGACATTTTTCCAACAAGCAAAATCAATCTGTCAAGTCAAGTAATGTCAAGTGTCAACATCAAAGACAATAGAATGTTGCCACACCAAAAAGAGCGTTCAAAATTACATTTGGGACGCAACAGCACCCTTTTTG
Organism: Tholera decimalis; assembly: GCA_943138885.2. Taxonomy (NCBI): domain Eukaryota; kingdom Metazoa; phylum Arthropoda; class Insecta; order Lepidoptera; family Noctuidae; genus Tholera; species Tholera decimalis. The sequence continues at coordinate 38,707,759 of OW964566.2, read as the reverse complement.
TGATAAGCCCGAAAGAAATCAAACAATTTTTTTTCCCCATACAAAAACGGCCCAGCCTAGTAATTAGTCTCCGCACAAACTGCCTCTACATAGCGGAGGAACTATCACCCGCAAGGGCATTCAGGATACTGAAAATAATGCCAAATGGATAGGATGTCAGACTTGTGATCATGAGGTCGTGGGTTCAAACCCCACCCATTACTCCAGACACATGCATATTTAGCTTAGATGGAGGGGTTAACGAGATTGATAGTAATGTGAATTTTACCCACATAGCTATTCTCTTTAAAAAAAAATCTATAAATGATAAAAAAAACCTTTGCCATTTTGACCTACCTCAGTATCCGAGCTGAACGCCTCATGGTGGTCGTGTAACTGCCACTCCTGCGCACCGCTAGTGTTGTCCACGCCCACCTCCGAAATCTCCAGGTAGTCGTAGCTGCAGCTGCAAAGAACACTCAACTTTAACATCATTCCATTAGAGCAGAAAATCGGTTGCCAACAAGTGTGTGTAAAGTACAAGGCTTTCGTGGACTTTTCACATACCGTAGACCGACTTCAGGTCACCGAACTATCTTGTAAGAGGATTTCAAACCCTCCAGGGATACTTAGTCGCAACAGGTCGCCGTTATTGTTGAGAGCAATGTGAATGCCTCGGAAGATTGGCAATTTATCGAGCTGTGGCCATTGATATACTAAAAACCCAAGATGCACAGTCTCGAAGAAAAGTGACGCTCGAAACTGTCGCCAAACACTCACCACCTACGTAGTAATAGTAATGCTATAAGTATAAAATATGTTTTTGCAAATTCCATCTTATGAAAAGTGTTTAAAGTTGTTTTTACAAAGCAGTGTGCGAAAGACAATCAAATTTTACGACTGACGTTGCTCGATAGGACAAGGTCTTGAGTGGAGACTTACACCTTATACAAATTTTTTTTATAAGACATTTTTGTTAGTGTTATAAGTTTATTACATTGTGTTCTAAAGACGTAATTATAGCGTAAATGTTTTTGGGTAGAACATGTGTATATCAATGAAACAAATATTAACTGTTAAAATCGTTTAATATTTTTTTTTAATTCATTAAAGTTTTTGCCGTAATATACATAATATCTTAGTCAAAAAAATTTGCCATAAAAAATACTTATTTTTATGGCATTTTTTTTAAAGCTAGTTTTTTTAAGACTATTGATGTCTGTTCTCCGCATCGTATTTGGTCACGAGAAAAACTAAAGTATAAAAATAAAAAGTTATTGAGAATGGTGTTGCGCCAAAGCAACACTCACACACACTTTTATCATTAACATATCGCATGTCGTGAACCCATAAGTTATCCCATGATGAATCGATATACTTAAAATATATTTTTATTCTATTATTAAATCATTTAAATTATTTCAGTATGGGGAGGGACGTTTAAAATTGTAATACTAAGAGCGGAAGGCGCACAATGGGCAATACTTAAAGTGATGTCGTTCAAAAAACAAATTTATCCCACTGGACTGCTATACTCGGAAGCTCAAGTACTTACAGTTCCCAATATATATCCTCCGTACCATACTACGTAGACACAGATTGTTACAAGTAAGCCCAGATTTGATAAGCAAACGCACTGGGTTTCCCGTTTTGTAAAGTTCCCAAATGTCACACTAAACTTATGTCTAGATACTTTTAGGCATTAAGTTCTAGGATCTACAATAGAGCAAATAAAATTATCCCAATTTAGAAGCTTATGTGACATAAGGTCAAACAAATTTTAAAACCATGGCTTCAGTCTTTGAGCTATGACGATATTAAAAAAATCATTTCGTCAGTACAGTAAATTTATGCTATTCAAAACACACACTCATGTTAACGCAAACGCGTCCAGAGTTCCAGACACACACACTCCCACACACCCACACGCAATTACGCACATACACTCAAACTTACACACACATACACGTTTCACTTCTATTTCTTTTGTTCTCAATACCTTCTAATGTTACTTTTTGTTTGTAATTTATTACATAAAAATTGAAATGTGTTTTAATGTATAGCGTAGGACACTGATTCCTGTAACACAGGCTCGCTTAGCATAGGAGTCAGGGGCTTCACTTGAAAGATTTAATATTTTAATGTTCAATAAATAAATTATTTATTTATAAACATAAAAAAAACCGTAAAATTGACAACCTCTTCTCCTTCAGTATATTATATAACGTATACATATTTGCCAAAAACTGAATTAGTATTAATTATTGTAAAATAGATGTGTTTAACTTTTGGTGTACAATAAAGTTTATTTTAATCTATTCGAAATACTAGCTTTTGCCCGCGACTTCGTTCGCGTAGAGGTTTTTCCCGCGTAAATCCTGATCGCGTGGGAATTTCGGGATAAAAACTATCCTATGTCCTTCCTACGGTCCTAAACTATTCCCATGCCAAATGAGAATGCCAAGCCTTCCTTCAAGAAAATTTCTTTTAAACGGTGTACTTATACAGATTTTATTTATACTGTATAATTCTTACAGTTTTATATAATAAATTTTCATTAATTTAGAAAGTCTGTCGGACACTACATGATTCGAGCCGAAACTTGGCATTCACCTTTAATCTAAATCGGTTCAGCGGTTTAGGCGTGAAAAGGTAACACACAGACAAACAGAGTTACTTTCGCATTTATAATATTAGTATGGACAATAAAGCATAAACTTATTAATAAAAAATAAACAAATACAAGAAAAAAAAATCGACTCCATTATTTGTTCAACAGGGTAATTTTTATTATGCGACTAAAATAAAAAAACATGCCATAATACATTGTTTTGACACTGAAAACGCGGCCATTGAAATTTGACGCGATACTATTTGAAATGAGCGCATCATTTAGAATTAAGCACTCATTTTATGCGGACGGTTTTGAGACGTTGAGTGTGCATCTTGAGTTTTTAGTATATCAATGGCTGTGGCCGTTTAATACAACTTTATATGTAGTTAAGTAAAATTGAGTACTTAGGTGTTATTTGAATAAGATTGATAAATTGAGGTTTATAAGCATCCTACTTGAATGCCAAATTTTGATAGGTTGCCAGCCTAAACTGTTAAACATGTTGTAAGTTTTGAAAAATATTCAATACTAGCCGATGCCCGTGTCTTGATTCGCGTAGATTTTATTCCAATTTTCATGGGTTATTAATTAGCATATGCGTTATTTCAGACTTTAATCAACCTCTTTGCTAAATTTCATCCAGCTCCTTTTACCCATTTTTGCGTAATTAAATAATATAACGTAAAAATCATTTATACATTTATCTAAATATTCACGTGGGATAGTAGTATGGGTAAGATTCTTAAATTAGAAAGCGAGGTAATTCGATTAACTTTTATATATTGAAAACAAAAGTCTTGGTATCTTGCAAGTCTTTCACTCGTAAGATTACAGATACCACTCTAGAAATTAAGGTATAAAATAAAGTTTAGTTCGAGCTTAGAGTAAGTACGAGAAAGTCTTGTAAGAAACCAAGAATTTAAGTTAGCAATAAAATCTCATGATCTGTGAAAGCTTTTTAAGTAAACATTTTCGAAGACTGGACTCCGTTTGAGGCGCATTGCACTAAGAAATTAAATTAACTTCACTGAATACTTAAAATGAGTACGAGATATATCAAGTTAGGAGATTGGGGTTTTTCTTTTAAGAGCGCAGCAAACGATCGCTACTGATGCTTTCATAAATTAAATCTTAAGGCCATGAAAGGAAAAGTTAAAAGATGCATGATTTGATGTTAGTGCCTTATACAAATCTATATATTAATAACTGAAGAAAAAACTTTGTGTCCTTTTTAAGAAAATTACGCAGACGGACTAGTATGAAATTTGGAACAATTACAATTAATATGGAGTGCAGAAGCCTAATATTTTTGTAAAACATTCAATATTTAAAATTCAACTTAATTATGAGTCCCATGAAGAAAGCCAATTACAATCAATCTGGCACGAATCCTACTCCAGGCTTCTCCTGGGAAAATAAATAGAAAAACCAAGTTGCATTTTCACACATCCATATTCTAAAATGTTTTTATTTCTTCATTTTTTAACCAGGGTCTTACTTTTGGTAAATGTTGACGTAGCTCGCGTAGGGACTCGTAGCTAAATATTAACAACCACTGGGGTTCACCTTTGCAAAACGAGCCAGCCCGCGATGCTGAGCCAGTAGCAATAAATAACCCGATTAATAATAATATGACCCAGCCTGACCCTTTGCTGCCCTCCACCAACAATCCCGCTATGCCGAGGCCCGTACTCCACAGGGAGTGCCCTTAGCGTGCGGTTGTTTAAATGTAAATATTATATATTATATAAGCCCTGGCTGGGGGCCTTTAAATTTAGAGGTCACCACAGGACCATCCGGTTAAGTAGTAACTGTAATGAAACGCACGCAAGTTGGTTAAACACCGATTTATTTTCAGACACCCTCACATATAAATTATAATGTTAACACACCGTCATTATTACTATATACTACATCTCTTCCCTTCCAGAAAACATTGTACAAATATATATAATACTAACAATTACATAACAATAACGTACTTAACAAATTGTTTATCTGTGTTTATTTCCAATCTAGTTTACGTAACAATTTATGTATTTATCAATATATGTAATATTTACTTACTATACTTATAGCTATAGTATTTAAATCTATGTATGTACTTATTTACTATTATTTTACCCAACATTTTCTTACCTATATACCTACATCTCTATTCACGACCAAAACAAATTCGTCAGCATTCGTGCAGTTCTTTCTTTAGACCTTTCAATAGGTACCTCGGGAGGCGACGGTGTACTAGAAGTATCGAGACTTTCATAACTCCCGCTAATATCGAGTGGTGCTGACTGATTGTTACTCGCTGCACTTGCCTGCGCCCTAGTAGTGACTGTGGCTTGTTCCAGCGGACTTTCTGGCAACTTTAAATCACTAAGCTCACTTTCATGCTGCCCAATTGTTTTTATCTTTTGCCTGCGCCTACGCACCCCTGTCAGGGTCCCCACACTTGATGTTTTGCTACTAAATTCACCGGCAGGTGGTTGTCTCGCAATTTGTTTTACTCTTTCTGTCGACCCTGCCGTACGCATTATCAATTGATTTCGTGTTCGCCGATACCGTCCACCACGTTCGTCTTCTACAATGTACGAGCGTGGTTGAGATGCTTGTGCTACTACAGTGACCGGTTTTCTCTCGCCATTACACACTAACGTTGCCTTATCACCTAGTGATAAACGCTTAAGGGTGTTTGCCGTTTTGTCGTAATTTATTTTAATTTGCTCTCTGTTAGACATCATGGTTTTATAATTTTTTTCGTTATCTACCTTCTCCGTTAGTAACTTAGCACTGACCGGTAATTTGGTTTTTAATCGTCTCCCCATTAAAATTTGTGCGGGCGAGTCTAAATCATGCCGCGGTGTTGCTCTAAAATTTAATAATGCAATGTTGAAATCTTATCCCGAATCTACACACTTTTTTAACATATTTTTTATAGTTTGTACTGTTCGTTCGCTTTTTCCGTTTGACTGAGGGTAATGCGGCGATGACGTCTCGTGTCGTATTTCCCATTCGCGCATAAACTTTTTAAAATCATATGAGCTATACGCCGCACATACGTCAATATTCCACATTTACGCGGCCAAAATTGAATTTTAAAAAATTACGATAAACACATAAAATGGTACATGCAGAGCTAGAAGACAGTTCCAAGAATCCTAACTGAGCCCCACCACCTACCTGCGATACACCCCGACCGCTTTCAGGTAGTCGGTACTTGACCGTCAACCCGTGCGCTTGTTTTTGCTGCTTAAAGTTACAAACACAACAAAAGTTACAACATTTTTATTTTTTTTTCGATGTAAGTTTTTGAAGTGAAAGTGATGGATTCTAATAACACAGGTATGGATCTTTATTTTTATTATTGTTTACTTACCCAAAATGCCCAATTCGAATAATTAGGGGGTTTCAAACACACGGGTTGTTTTAGACAAATTTTGAAGTAATTTTGAACTTTAAAGGTGAATTTGTTATATTTCTCGATGAGATACGATCGTCATTCTTTTTTTATTTGAAAGTACAATCCTTAGAATAAAAGAAAATATAAAAACTAGCTGCGGAAGAGTGCGGATGACAAAACGGGGGACCTTTTTAACCATTAAGATTTTATATGAAAATATAACCATTTTTTTATTAGTTAAGTAATCTTAGCTTTTCATTGTTTTAGATACTTCAAGCACATCAGGTGTGAAAATTGTTACTCGGAAATACCTTTATCTGATTATGAAAAATGAAAATTTACGAAATTTCGATGCAAAAGTGAATTATTTAGAAAGTCCGAACAACGAAATTTTGCCGCCCAATAAGATTTCAGTTTGTAAAAGAGTATACTGACGTGATAGAGGAAGAAATAAGATACGTTGAAAGTTCTGTGAAAGCACTGAAACCCACTGAAATAAATTTAAACCAAACAAAATTTTCATTTGATCATTTTTTTGAAATGACTATGGTAGATGGAAAAGTATGCCATGCTGCAACCGGCACAAAGTCTACTAGTCGGTGCTATATTTGTGGTGTAACATCGAAAGACTTCAACAAAATTGAAGATAAAAAGGAAACATCAAGTTTTACGGGTGTTAATTTTGGGCTTTCTGTATTGCATGCCAGAATTAGATTCTTTGAAAGTGTTTTACATTTGGCATATAAATTACCAGTAAAAAAATATAGGGAAAGGAGGTCTGAGGAAGAAAAACAACTAGAAGAAAAAACAAAAAAGCACATCCAAGAAAGATTTCGGATTGAAACTGGATTATTGGTAGACATGCCCAAATCAAATTTCGGAAATACCAATGATGGTAACACCAATAGAAGGTTTTTTGAAAATCCCCATTTGGCAGCAGATATAACCGGGATAAACTATGAACTAATTTATAGATTAATAGTTATATTGGAGACAATTTCAAGTGGACATAAGATAGATTCACAGAAATACGATTCTTATGCCAAAGATACTGCAAAATTATATGTAAGCCTTTATGGATGGCACCCTATGACTCCGACCATGCATAAAATATTGACACATGGTGCCACTATAATAGAAAATGCTTTGCTGCCAATAGGTCAGCTATCCGAAGAAGTCGCAGAGGCCCGGAATAAACACTTCCGTGTATATCGCGATAACTTCGCCAGGAAATTTTCTAGGGAAAATTGTAATATTGATGTGTACCATAGATTACTACTGAGTTCGGATCCACTTACTAGCAGCTTGAGGCCCAAGAAGAGATCAATCCCCAAAACATTTTGTCCGGAAACAATAAACATGCTAATGCCAGAATATCCCGACGAACCAGACTCAGATAGCGAGTAGCAAGATTACGATTACATTACGCGATAATATTTTATTTGTGTAAAATTCTTCTGTTGTATTAATTTGTTTGTAATATTGTACAAATTTTGTTTTATTTTGTGTGTATTTCTATGGATTCAATAAATAATTATGTGAAATAATGATTTTTTACCTTAATTTACAAAAAAAACTTAACTAAATAAAAAAAATACTCTTAAGAGATATGTAATATCATGCAGACGTGATATAAGTAAACAAATAATTTTGGCCGCGTAAATGTGGAATATTGACGTATGTGCGCCGGTCCATTATCACTGACTAATTCGGCAGGTATACCATGTCGCGCAAACTGCTCTTTCATGAAGGCAATGACTTGTTTCGAGTTTATGCTCGATAACTGCCCGACCTCAACATAGTTTGATAAGTAATCAACTAAAACAATGTAGTTCTTTTTTTTATATTGGAACGTGTCCGATGCCAGTTTGTGCCAGGGCAGCGCCGGTACGCTATGCTGTAGCAGCGGCTGGCGGCGCGGGCGCGGCGCGTGCAGCGCGCACGCCGCGCACGTGCGCACGACTCGCTCCACATCCTCGCACATCCCCGGCCAAAACATTACCTCGCGCGCGCGCCGCTTGCACCTTTCTATACCTAAATGTCCCTCGTGGACTCGTGACAACATGTCTTCTCGTAATGCACGAGGAATAAAAATACACTCACCCTTAAAAAGTATTCCGTTTACGTAATGTAGTTGTTCATGATATGGCCAGAACACGTTTACTCTCTGGTTCACATCGCGCCTATTTTTAGGCCAGCCTTCCGTTATATACCTAATTAACCATTTGCAGTCACTATCTAACTCCGTTTCTTTTTGAATGCTTACCATTCTTGGTTGGCTAAAAGGTATATTTTCTAACATGAAACACGTTTGTATCTCAACTTCTGTAGACACTCGGTCATGCATTTTATCCTTGAGAGGTGCCCGCGACAACGTATCCGCTATATACATGTACTTGCCCGGCGTATATACGACTTTAAAGTCATATCCTTGCACTCTCATCATCATTCTTTGTAACCTCGCTGGTACCGAAACTAAAGGTTTATTAAATAAGGCTTCTAGTGGCTTGTGATCGGTGTGCACGGTGACATCAGCTCTTCCATAAATATACTGCCTGAACCGTTCGACGCCAAACACAATAGCCAGCATTTCTTTTTCTATATGTGCGTATCTTGTCTGAGTGTCGGTGAGCGTGAGCGAGGCAAACTCCACCGGCCGGCCATGTTGCAGCAGCACGGCGCCCAGCGCGACGCCGGACGCGTCCACCGACAGCACGACCGGCGCACTGTCGCTGTACAGCGCCAGTACCGGCGCACTACTAAGCTTTGCCTTAAGCCTGTCCACTGCCTCTGAATGTTGGGATTCCCATAACCACTCAGATTCTTTCTTTAGCAACAACCTTAGCACATTTACACTCTCTGAATAATTATGTATAAACTTGGCCAAATAATTGACCATGCCTAAAAATCTCTCCAGAGCCTTCCTATCAGTCGGATAAGGCATCTCCATTATAGCCTTGACTTTTGAGTCATCTGCCCGCATACCGTTTGCGTCAAACTTATGACCTAAGTAAGTAATTTCCGATACACCAAACTTACATTTTTCGCGATTAAATTTTATACCAATGTCTTTAGCACGTCGCAAAAGACACTCTAATCTGCGATCGTGCTCATCTATAGTGCGTCCCCAAACAATTACGTCATCAATAAAAGATTCGACTCCTTCTAAATCTTCTAAATATTGCCTCAGCTTCGCATGAAATACCTCTGGCGCACAGTTTATACCGTATGGCAAGCGTAGAAATTGGTACCGACCGAATGGTGTGCCAAATGTACAAAGATCGGCGCTCGCGTCATCTATCTGAACCATCCAGAAGCCACAGCGTGCGTCCAGCACGCTGAACACAGTAGCCCCGCGCAGGCGCACGGCCAGCTCGGTCACCGTCGGCAGCGAGTACTGCGCGCGTCGCACCGCACGGTTTAGCGGTCGCGGATCTAAACACACACGAATGCTGCCGTCTTTTTTCGGGACTAACACAATTGCATTTACCCATGAGGTGGGATGTGTCACCTTCCTAACTACACCCAATTCTTCCATTCTACATAACTCCTGCCTTAATTTATCCTTAAGTCCCAATGGAATTTTCCTAGTTGGGCATATAACTGGTTGCACATTTTTATCTACGACGATACTGTATTCCCCAGGTAATTTTCCCAGTCCTTGAAACAATTCATAGTAGTGATCAATATTTATTGTATTTAATTGACTTATTAAACCTAATACAATGCATCCCTCCAAGCCGAGTACATTCTGACAGACTAAATCAGCTACAACAAATGCTAATATGTAATTAGTGTTTTTAAACATAAATGACACACTACCAATGCCGATAATTGGTAACCGATTCCCTGTAAACGAATGTACACGTTTTGTGAAAGGTTTAAGGTCCTTAATTGATAAGCCTAAGTTTAAATAACTCACTTTAGAAAGAACATTAATCATTGATCCAGTATCTATTTTTAACATTAAGTTTTTACCTTGGCATTTTACAACTTCTGTCCATTCCATGGGGGGCTTACATTGCTTTTTCTTATCTTCTAGTGTGTTGACATAAAACATTTGGTTATCGCTATCATCACTGTCACTATTTACGGTTTCTATACTCAGATTTAACACTTTGCTAATTGCTTTCTTATGCTCACACACACGCGAGAAGTGACCTTTCTTTTCACAAACATAACAGTGTGCACTACGCGCTGGACACCGGTCCCCGCCGAGGCTCCGTCCGCCGCCGCACCGCTCGCAGGCGCTCCGCTGCGTGCGCGCCGGCCGCGAGCCGGCTGCTCCGTCGCCGCGCGCTCGGGCTCCGCGCCAGCCTCTAGCGCGCCCGCCTCGTGCGCTGCTATTGCCTTGGACTGCATTCACTTGCACACCCTCTGATACGCCGTCGATGCACTTGCTTTCCTCTTTGGACATCTCTGCCGCCTGACAGATTTATATCGCCTTTGATAACGTTAACTCATCTGTGCGAAGAAGTCGATCTCTCACCGTATTGTTTACAATACCACATACGATCTTATCTCGCAACAGGCTCTCGTGCAATTCACCGAACTCGCACTGCTGACTCAATAGTCTCAATGCGGTAACATATTGGTCGATGTTCTCGCCCTCTTCTTGATTGCGTGAAAAGAATTTAAACCGTCTCACTGTGATATTTGGTTTTGTGCCGAAATATTTATCAAACTTTTTCAACACACAATATATGTCATCTTCACTTTCACCTTCTTCGAACGTAAAAGTTGTAAAAACCTCATAACCAGCTGATCCAATGAGGTTAACCAACAAACTAGCCTGAACTTCCTTCGGCTCTTTGCTCACTCCAGATGCTTTAAGAAACACCTCAAACTGTTTCCGCCATTTTAGCCATGCGTCGGACCGTACGGCCGGGCCGCCGTCGAGCGATAACTCCGCTGGAGGACGTGCGTGCTCCATTTTTATTTTCCCGTCTTTAAACACACTTAGTTACAACAGTTTATAGCTACTACAATTCTTTTTAACCCGTTATTTGTGTTAAAAAGGCACACCGCTGTCACCATGTAATGAAACGCACGCAAGTTGGTTAAACACCGATTTATTTTCAGACACCCTCACATATAAATTATAATGTTAACACACCGTCATTATTACTATATACTACAGTAACCAGCCTTAGTGTGCTGAACTACGAGTGGCCCTTTCAAACAAAAAAAAATTCAAGGTTAAGCAAGCTTGCCAAGGTCAGTCCGTGGATGGATGACCATTTACACGTATCGAGATTCCTCTGAACCACGGAAAGCAGCTTAAGGCTGCGTTTCCACCAGAGATGTGCGATGGAAATGTGTCGTGCGAGGATGTCTAGCTGTGCTGTCAAATGTGTGGGGGTTTCCACCAAAGCTGTGCGATGAAAATGTGCCTACGAGGATGTGTAGCGGAGCTGTGAAAATGCGCATTAATGTGTGGTGCGAGGATGCGCAAACCTCGCAACACATCCTTCTCAACACACATTCCTCGCAACACATCCCTCGCAATACATCTCCCGCACACATCCCTCGCACACATCCCTCGCTTGTTTTGTATGCGCAAAAATCTAGCTCCGCTGAGCCGTTTCCACCAGAGCTGTGCTGACCGAGGCGAGGTAAATGAAGCAATTCTATTGGTTCTTTACAAACACATCCCTCGCTACGCATCCTCGCACATCTCTGGTGGAAACGCAGCCTAAGCCGTAGCTACCGGCTGTCATTTGTACAAATCTCTGAGCTCACGCTGGCAGTGCCCATTGAAAAAACATATCTCAAACTATCATTGAGAATAGCACGCGCATGTGTGTGTAAGATACGCTTCGTGCATCCTATTGGTCAAAATACATGCATTGGACGATCGAGTTGCGAGCCGTGCTATGCGATTATAGCCTTAAAGGTGAGCATGCGGAAGTGTGGTCGATACTACATCTTGTCGTTACGGGTAGTCAAAAGCCAGTAAATCTTACGCTATAGTTTGTTCACGTAAGAAAATAGTGACGTCATCATTGCAACTGCAGGGTAAAGTTGTTTTCACAATGGAGTAAAAATTCAAAATGAAATGTATATTTCAAAAGAATAAGTTTAATGCAAAAAATTAAATGAATTGTCTTAAATTAGTAATATTTTTTAATTTGTGTCACTAGAATCTTCATTTGTATTTATTATGAAAGAATTTTGTTCTACGTTCTCTATGATGTCATCCAAATTTCACATAAAATTTTCTTCTTGTATCACGTGGTCGCAGCATTTCTTCCATCGATTAGCATCTATTAAATTTATTGCGTCACAAAATATGTTTTCTACAACATCTTGAATGTTGAGTTATTGGCACGAACATATTTTTCTTATGAGGGCCCACACCAATTCAATAGGACTGAATTTAATTAAATTATTTAATGTAGGTAGGTAACGCATAAAAGACAACCGTTTCGCCATAAAAACTATTCATCAAAAAATTAAACCGACTTCCAAAAAACACTGCAAAGTGAAAATTAACTTTAATTTCGGTAGTCGGTGTCTTTAGTTTTGTATTTTCGTTTTTGGCACCGACTTCCAAAATTAAAGTTATTTTTCACTTTGCAGTGTTTTTTGGAAGTCGGTTTAATTTTTTGGTAAAAGGTTTTTATTTCACTCTTTTTAGTTGGTCGATTTATAATTTACCTAGTTACAAAAGCCTAAATCTCAACTAAATATAACCTTTTACAAAATATTGCTTTTCCCAATGCTGGGCCGTTAATTGTTGAGGAGTTCTCTTGGTACTTCACAATCAGCTTCACTTCACCATATACATTGTGACGAGCATATTGTGCTTGATAACCATATTCAAGTAATCGAAGCGCAACCCATGAATTACTTATTATTCCTACTTATATATTGAGTAGTTCCAGTGGCCATCTGTGGTCTTCATCATCAGGTCCACTTCACAATTGGTGCTTTTCGAATGCAACTACACAAGTTACTATAAAAAATACCAAAATCACTATAGGTGTGCCTTTAATATTTGAAGAGTTCCCTAGATTTCTCCAGGATCCCATCATCAGATCCTGACTTGGTGGCAATGGGACCGATTTCAAACTATACCCTTTTAACAAAAAAAAAGAATTTTCCAAATCGGTACAGCCGTCTTCGATTAATCGGTTATCATATACAAAAAATATATATATACGCGTCGAATTCATAACCTCCTCCTTTTTTGTCGTTGGTTGAAAAGATCTCCAGTGAACAGGTCACTGTGAAAGTGTGAACTTAACTTTCTAATTTGTTGCGACCTGATTGGTCGAGAGGCGCAGACAACGATGACGTCACGTTCACGTTAAGAAAATAGTGACGAAATCGTTGTTGACAAGATACCCTTTGACAAGACTATAGTTGTATAGTCTTGTGAAAGGGTATCTTGTTACCCAGCTACTTGTGGAGGTCAGCTAGGCAGTAGTTCCATGTAAAACACTACTGTTCGGCTGAATCTGATAGACTGAAAGCCGTTCTCAATATACATAGTTGGAATAAGGCTTAGCTGATGACGATGACGTAGTGCACTATATCACATGCTTACTTCACTAAAAGTATAGGAACTTATATTCTGAAATGTTTAATTTCGATTCTTGCCAATAGCGTTGGCATACATATTCTAAAGAAGTCCTGACAATGGTTATTAAATTCATTATACATATTACGTAATTATTTATACGGCACAGCGTTATCTGTTCTTTTCAACACGAATGACACTTTGAAACATGAATCTTGACATATTGAATTAATAAATTACATAGACAAGAGACTAATGAAACGGAATTATTAGTATACATATTTATGTATATTTTTACGTCAAACGCACACATTAAATAAAATTTAAGTTTCAGTCTGTGATTTCCAAATAACTGTAATGTTACGAGCTGGGGTTCGGGATATAAATAATTAACGCCAATTAGACCAAAATTAACACTTTAATTAAATAAACACAAAAATAAAAATTAACACAGTTATTCACTCTGCGATATTTGTTACTGAAATTAACTTGTAGATCACAGGTTATATCACCTCGTATCTTGTAATAAGACGGCCTCTCTGCGTCCCTTTGCGATCTATTTATACCCCGCTCTGCGTTCTAGAACATTCTTGTAAAATCGACTCACTGCCTACACTGCCAAGAATATTCCAAAAGTTACTTGAGATACACAGTACTGCTACTCGCCGCTAGATGGCGTTAGTGTCTCGAACGTATTAGAAGTCAGACGAACTTTCTCGATATACTCAGTACTGCTACATGCCGCCAGGTGGCGTTAGTGTCTCGAACATTCTAGATTTCTGTCGAAGTTTCTCGACGTACTTCGCTAAGCGACTGGCGTAACAGTAATTTCTAAAGTGCTTAGGTATATTAATTAAACAATACTATAACACGAACAAACTTTTAAATTTTTAGTCTGTCTGTCTTTCTTCCTCTCTCCAGTCTAATATGAGGTACGGCTAAAACGATTTTCATTCGACATTTACTTTTTATTTTCACGGATTAGGATTGCATTCCCATTGTCATTTACATGGGTAAAACTGGCGTTGATGTTATGGGCTCTTAGGCGAAAGAAGTCGCGGGCATTAATAGTGAATATTACAACGTGATACCGTGTCAAAATCAAAATTTAGCAATTTAAATATTACTTTCTAGTTGTTTGATAATAATTTATGATGCAATCACAACGGCTCGTTTATTATGACAAACATTGTTTGAAAATGTTTTACAAATGTTGAACGTGAGTTATTGTGAACGTACGCTGCAGCTAAATAAGTTCGCATGGTAAACACTGTTTCGAGGATAAAACTTTGAGTTTTTAGCTATGACGTTTTCCAGAAGGAGCCACACATAGCAGAAACAATACTTTATCATCATCATTACATCAGACGAAAATCCTTTCATTCAATGGGCCTCCCCAAAATTGTCACCACATGGTTCGCTCCTGTGCGTCACGTAAACTCAAATTCAGAAATAATTTATATAACATAAGCCTGAATTTGCACTTATAAAACGTCAGAAACTAGTGCACGGTTCGAATTGGTCGATTTCTATGAAACGAATCCATAAAAACGACAAGAACCGGCAAGAAAAGAAAACATAATTGATTTTCACAATATTTCCATAATACCGTTTTATAGTTATAAGAGGACAGCATAGACCAATAAACATAGTACAATGTAATTAATACGCAAAATCGAATCAAAGAGTCTACAATAGTCTCGCAGCCAGGCTTCTACTAACATAACGAGGTCATTGGTCAACTTTCCGGAAAAAATACGATTTATTTCAATGGGAGTAACATTATCTTCAAGCAACATCAGCGGATAAACAATCTATAAATCTATCTACTGAACACTCAGCCTGCCGTAACTTTCGCAGAACAATACAGAAACCCATTACATAAATGCGAGCACCATTAAGTAGTTATGTCTAAGAGTAACTCCCTCACAATAGCGCCTCTAATTCCTCGTAAAAGCTGGCTAGTTGATATTTTCATGGGAACAACATTCAAGTGACAGGAATTACGTAAGAGTCCATTGTCGATGGTCAGCTCCGCCATTCGTCTGCTTAGTCTTTTCTCAATTATTTCGGGGTCAGCTTCTAGTCTGTTTGCAGCTGAGCTGAGTAGCTGCGGCCAGTAGATTTTTCAAAAAAAAAAAATAAGAAAATTCTGGTGAAGCTCGGAGTAGCCCCTGCCGATTAATAGTAATTGGCTTTCTTCATGCGATTTCAACATAACTGTCTAAACGTCGTAAAATATGGACCATAACAACTATAGGTGTGATACTGCCAAATCCCTTGGCAAATAGGAGCTTAATAATAAGTGAACTTCAATTTTATGAAGCTGACGAAAACATGAATCCCTCAAAACCGAAAATAAAGACAAAAGAAACCCATAGCCGTTTACTTTATCCATCTGTCATTTAAGGAATTGACGAATAAAGCCGACGAAATCCGAAAAGGGCCGAAGTTGACGTAAAATAAACAGTTTGGTTTATCCAGTATATCATTGCGGGTACTGGAGGGTAGTGTTGACTCATCGATATAATGTTAGCGCACACGAACCGAATTTAAGGCCGCCTGTTCATAGACGCGGAACTGGGTAGGTAGGAGCGGAGCGAGAAAGCGATACGATGTTTACGGTCCATGGATACGAAGCTAGTAAGCGAAGCGAGAAATAAATGCGGAGCAAGGTTTTCCCTTTTTATTAGTTCATTTAATTTTGGCAAAAAACACTCATATCCAAACAATATAATTCTTAAGACTATTGGTTCCGTGCAATTGACGATAATGTGATGTCATTACATCACATCATTTTACCTTTGTAAAAATAAGCACAATGTGCCCCTGGTTAGGAAAGACGCGTTTATTTACCTACACACTGAAAAATATGTTATAATGAGTCAGTAAAGTGATCAAAAAGGGAAGTCTTAATTAGCTGATAGAGCTACTTTTTAGCTTAAATTTCAGGCTATTAAGAGAAATAGTCTAATAATCTACGTCTGTAAATTCTCTGTTATAATTGTGTATTTATAGACATCTCTCTAAACAATTCGAAACTCTTTTCGGATTGTTTTACCACGTCGCGACGACGGCGACGAGTCTACATACCTGTTGGTGGCGGGCTTCTCCTCTCCCACCACTCCACCTCACCGCTTTTTTTTCTGGGTGGAAATATCATCAAATGACTCCTCTCGCTGTGGGTAGAGCAAAAGGGAGTGTCAGACTTGTACTGACTAAAAACCCACCCTGTTCCTTCAGCTGCCCTTGCGATCCGGGGCTGCGGTGTCTCGTTACAACATTCCCGCAACCCCGGCAGGCAATGGCCCCAGCAGGCATTACCCCCGTCACTAGTGCTGACGAACCTCACTGCTCTGATTCTCATCTCCGCAACCCTGCTCCGCGTTAATTCGAATGAATTTAAAACAAGTTTTAAAAACTTGTTTACCTGTGCACTAAAGCGGAGTGAGTGAAATTTTTTTGCAATTTGTTTGGTTAATTTTGGCAGCGTGTTTTCCTCACAATTTCAGTGGAAAGGCAGCCTTAATTCGTTGTCAGTAGTAATAGAACTCTCCACATGTGTCGTGAGTTACGTCGGACATAAATCTTTTATTTCTTCATTTGTGATGTTTATGCCTATTCATATTTGCTATCAGTCTGAACTGTGAATAGCTCAACCCTTGGTTTGTAAGTAAGGTGGTAACGAAACTGTTAACCCTAGCAAGAAATCTTTATGAATTAAAACTGTATGCACAAGTGAAAAACTCTGTACAAAGGCGAATTTAATGCCTTAGGCATTTTCCACTGGGCACGCCGCAATAGTGGCGGTAAGTCCCCCCTTTGAGAAGTGGCTAACGAGGCGTCATGGCGTCCTCACTTTCCGCCTGACGCAGGTGCTCACCGGAAACAGTTGTTTCGGGAGTTACACGTACTTGTGTCGGATTCGGCGGGAGGAAACGCCCGGGTGTCACCACTGCGAGGATCGCCCTGAGGACACGGTGGAACACACAGTGGAAGTTTGCCCCGCTTGGGCAGAGCTCCGCCGTATCCTCGTAGGGGCGATAGGCGGCGACCTCTCGCTCCCGGCCTTGGTTCAATCCATGGTCCGGAGCGAAGAGGCATGGGATTCATGGAAAGCAGTCACCTCATCCTGCGAAGTGGTTATGCAAGCGAAGGAGGTGGCGGGCCCTCTCAGCCCTTGCGCCCCAGCCGCCGCAGGAGACGCTCCGGGCGTCGGGAGTCGCAGGGAGACTCCCAGCCACCTCCGGGCGACTGAAACCAGGTCAGTGTAGACGGCGCGTCGTGTTCCACGCGCGCCTCAGAGTGTCAGCAAAATTGTCAGAGCCCATAAGGGGGCCGTTGCCTGCCGGGGTTACACCCTACAATATAGTGAAGCATGACAATAAATATATTGACGCTGCAGGTTACCTAAAAAAGGCAAGTCTACGGTTTAGGGTATCATGTACTTAGTGGGTTCGTTCATGCGTAGCAAGTCGCAGGTTCAAATTTAACGCACTCCGATATTTTTCTGCCAGTATTACGCGAATATACTAAAAAGATAGCGCGGCCCGGAATGCAAGGATAACTGATGGAACAGGATGGGTTTTTACTCAGAAGAAGAAGAAGTCTGACACTCCCTTCCACTCCAAC
Source organism: Tholera decimalis (assembly GCA_943138885.2). Classification (NCBI taxonomy): domain Eukaryota; kingdom Metazoa; phylum Arthropoda; class Insecta; order Lepidoptera; family Noctuidae; genus Tholera; species Tholera decimalis. The sequence continues at coordinate 38,689,612 of OW964566.2, read as the reverse complement.
CAGACCGAGAAAAGTCATTTGATATTGATTGTTACCCTAATAATGCAACCTAGTTTGTACCAACATAGTATTCAAAGTGATAGATAATATATTAAAGAATTATGCCAACATCACAGAAACGTGTTATGCAGATGTTATGATAGAATGAAAATGGAGGTACACATCAAGAACGCATTTGTGATGTGACATCTTGGCGGGGATCCGACACACGAGTCTAAGATGCTGTTGGAAATTAGATACCTACTTGGGAATTCCATTACTACGCCTTTGGGAGTATTTCAAACGGAACATGTGGAGAGTATACCTATAGGAATGGCTTTCTAGACAAGGTCTGTCTAATCTATTTATCTTCTATATACACATATAAAAAATTAAGTCTCTGTTTGTGATTTGAAAATAACTGTGTTTTCTTAAGTGCTTATAGTCTTTTTTTATTTATGTTCAAATGTTTGTCGCAGAGTTTAAATACTTTTATGCTAAAAAAAAGTTATTTATAAAATCTAAAAAACCCGACTGCTCAACTGAAATGCAAGAAATTTCAGTTGGGCACTCGGGTTTTTAACCGACTTCTGAAAAAGGAGGAGGTTCTCAATTCGGATGTTTGTTTGTTTTTTTTTTTTTTTTTTTATGTTTGTTCGGGCATAGCTCCGTCGCTCGCCAACCGATTTGAAAAATTCTTTTTTTGTTGGAAAGGGTATACTTCCCAAATGGTCCCATGAAAATTTTATTGACATCGAACAAGCCGTTTCTGAAAAATCAACAAAAGTCTAAAAAAAATATTTACATTGATGACCTTTTCGGTTACTCTATATTGTGTTTTTTGTTCGCGCGTTTTTAGTTTTTTGTAGTTGACATTTTGGCTTTTATAACTAGATTAATTACAAATTGACCCACTAAAAAGCGCGAAAATAAAAACTTTTTTGCAAAAAAATAAAACCGACTTCCATATCAAAACACTACAAAGCCAAAAATAATTTTAATTTCGGAAGGCGGTGTGAAAAAAAAGAAAATACAAAACCAATAACACCGACTACCGAAATTAAAATTATTTTTGGCTTTGTAGTGTTTTGATATGGAAGTCGGTTTTATTTTTTTGCAAAAAAGTTTTTATTTAGATTTTTGAAATAACTGTTTTTTCAACTTTTTAGTTAAGATATTAATTGTTAATTAACATATTATAGTTTTCCCGGTCGTGTCACAATGGCACCCACCGAATTCAGAAAGTGAAAGAGCTAAGACCATATTTTTAAACTTTCTCATTGTATTATTTGTGCTAGTATTACACTAATGATAAACATCATATACCTTTTTGAAATCTTTGTCTTAAGTCCTTTAATTTGATACCCATATGGCAGTATTAAAAAAAAAAAAAAACATTTTGTATAATGGCTTCGCACAGCCGCCATGTTTGATTTTTTCAAATGTCACCTATCTAAGAATACTTGGGCTGCTAAGACAAATCTAACGATACCTCAATTATGTGAATCCGTTCAGCGGTTCTGGAGATATGGGTTAATAAATAATATTACAAACATACATACATACAAGATACGCGCGAAAAACATAACCCTTCCTTTGCAGTCGGGTAAAAATAACAGAAAATAAAGATTATTTATAATTATAATCTTTAACTTTCAATACTCAACACATTTATTGCATTCCACAATGTGAGCTTAGGTGGTAGGTATCAGTGGCGAAGGGTGAATTTTCATAAAAGGGAAGCCGGACCATAAAATGCTTACCTTGCTCAAGTGTGATGCGTGAATTCCAGTAACTGTGGCCCTGTGGCTGACTTCGAAATCTTGTAACTTCATAAATAATTATTTTTGTAATTGAAAATAATAGATTAGGTACTATTTATATATTCATATATAAAATAATAGACTAATATTTGCCATATTTCAAAAGAGGAGCCGGTAGGAATCGAGTTGTATGAAGCCTTCGCCACTGGTAGGTACACACAAAATATACATAGCTATAGATCATTGTGGACCCATTCGGGCGCGCGCAGCAAATTAGGATAGAGGAAGAAGGCTATTATAATTATAAATTATTTGTTTCTTAATTTCATGGCTAGTGAAAGTTACTTATACGATACTAAAATACCGTCAATTTTATCTATCTGTCTGTCTATCGGTCTGTCTTTCTTTTTCGAAATAATCTCCTATCTGTCTGTCTATCCGTCTGTCTTTCTTTTTCGAAATAATCTCTAGAACGGCTAACCGATTTTAATGGGATTTTTTTCTGTAAGATATTTTTTTTTTTCCACAAAGATAATTACACAAACTATGGGTACGGGTAAAATACTGGTACTTAGTTGCACCCGATTAGAGTGTAATGCGATCCCAACATAATTGGAAGGCTGGGCATATGATATGCATAAAAAAGTTTATGCTTTATTTTGTCCTACTTCCATTTATAATTCGAGCTAAAAACTTACGTCTGCTCCATCTCAAAAACATAAAAAATACGTAAAATACAAAATTCTGGTAATACAACCATTCTGTGCACTATCTGGAATTGTAAAGTGAAATATTTTATGTTGTAAATTGTAATGCGTGTACCGAGTGTGTTCAAGAATGCATCAGTGTAACTCTCAACAGTGCTTAGAAATATTTCAAGTTATTATGCTATAAAATGCAGCAGAATACCTGCATTTTATGGTAAATGCGTTTGTATGTTGGTATGTCACAAATCACGATAGTTTTATCTATTTATTAGGGACATAAACAGTTACATGTTAAGATGATGATAGATTAATATTCTTAAGATGGTAAACATATAACCAAACAAACTATTGCCCACGGATTAATCAATAGCATACTATATAAGTAGAAAATGGAAATTAATATATAAAATTTAACTGTTTATTTTATACATTTTTATTATAATTTAGATATTAATGCACTGATAGCGAGTGTTTTCATTTTTTTTATTAGAAATTGAGATAATATACGATCGGGAGAAAATTCTATTGCAATAGGCCAGTTTCATGTGTTTCAAAACGATTACTCTATTTGGCCCGTGTAACGTTACAGTTTCCCTGGGTAAAGGGAAATTGTAAGGTTGCAATAACTAATTAGGAGGAAGATGACCAGGAAAAGAAATCAAAGTGAGGAAATGTAACGTTATTTATAAAATTTATACAATGTTGAATCCTAAGGCACAAGAGATTGTAACATTTTTAGAACCCGTTTATAAAAGAAATTATAAACATTTGCTGGAAACCTAAGAGCACAAAGAGATTACGGGAGGGTCTCTGATAAGTGGAGCGGATGATAAAAGCGGAACGAAAAGGTGGCTGCAGGACGAGTGGTCTTCGACGAATGGTCTCAGTAGCAGAATGAAGAGGGCAGTACGAAGCGGTGGCTGCGGACGGCTGGCCTTCAGTCGGTAGGCCTCAACAGCAGAACGAAGAGGGCGTCTGGAGGTCCGGACCACGGCTTGTGTATTAGGAGGCGACCAAGCCGTTTTACTTGCCGACTTCTTCACTGTTTGTGTTCCAGGCGTAGACTGCCTGTCTCTCCGTCATCTCTCTCATTACATTAACTTTCTAGCGTTAGAATTAGGTTCTAGAATGAAAAGAATATACATATACGACCTAACCTAACTCCAGCAATGAATTAAGAAGAAAACTAGTCCTGTCACAATGACTTTACAGAAACGTAAACAAACAAAGTATTGTATAAAAAATAACTTAATATCAGAATATTAGGAAATTCTAAACCATGAATGATGTTATAACGTAAGTGGAAACATTACACCCGTTAGATAGATTTTGATGAAAACAAAATTATAGTTCTTGACTTATCTATAAAAAAATACAAAGATTTAAGCTTTAAAGTTCAGGAGTGGATGCTGGTAACATCAGTCACATAGTGTTGAAAAGTGTAACACAGCGTAACGTTACGTGTTACAACTCGCTGTATCGTCTTAATTTTATAGTAAGTACTGAGAAAAATAAAAGAAAATACTTCAAAATATTGAATAAAAATAAAATTAAAAAAATTATAAATGATTAATATACCACTTGTTGAGTGCTTTTGCAAATCTACTCTCTTTATTGTGATTTAAAAATAAAAAGAGTAGATTTGCAATTATCCACAGTTCTCGTAATCATAATCATAATAATCATTTATTTGTCAGAACATGGTCGGTATGCATAATTACATGGTCTTAAATTTTGCATATACGTATATTGTTTCATCATATTCTATCACATGGGCGTACAAATGTCAAGTTGATTACATTGATGCTAAATTATAATTACATTTTTTAAAAATAAGTAATGATTCGAATACCAGAAATAAAATAATATAAACAATAATTGAATTAAATTAATGTGTCATTTAAGTAGTCATTCAAACTATAGTAGCATTTATTATTGCTTAGAAATTCTTTAAATTTTTTATTTGAAGATAAATCCGTGCCGCTATTATATTTTATCCACGAGCTTTTACACTTCTACTAAAATTATAACGTTTATTAACATAAATTCTGTGCATTCATTTAGTGCGAGTATTTGTATTTTCGTTCAAAAGAGCGATCTAATTTTCACCGAAATTATCTGAACACACAAATGTTCGATGTTCAGCTAATTTATTTCGTTCAACCGTAAACCAGTACGCTGGCTTTAACAACTCAAATTAGGTAGGCCAAAGCTATATTTAAAACCTATTTAACTATTTTGCATTATCTGTTAAAATTCTAGGGGAGTTTGCTAAATAATGACAACCGCAAGGGTTGATAGAAAGGAACGGGTAATCCTAATGGTGGTGATAGGATGAAAACGCCAGTAAAATTATAGTGGACTGTATTTTTAACCAACTTCAAAAAAAGGAGGTTTACAATTCGTCTTGAACTTTTTTTTTTTTTATGTATGTTACCTCATAACTCGGAGACGGCTGAACCGATTTGAAAAATTCTTTTTGCGTTTGAAAGGGTATACGTTCTAGTTGGTCCCATTGTTACGAAATCATGATCTGATGATGGGGTCCTGGAGAAATCGAGGGAACTCTTCAAAAATTATAGGCACACCTATAGCGTTTTGAGTATTTCTTGTAGAACCTTGAGCAGTTGCTTTCAAAAAGTACCATTTGTGGAAGTTGAACTGATGATGAAGACCACAGATGACCACCGAAACTACTCAATAATAAGTATTTCGTGGATTGCGATTAGATTACTTGAATGTAGATGTTAAGCCTTTATGCTTGTCACAATGCATATGGTGAAGTAGAGCTGATGGTGATGTACCAGGAGAACTCCTCAAAAATTAACGGCTCTACTCTGGGAAAAGCAATATTTTGTAAAAGGTGATAAGTAGTTGATATATTGGCTTTTGTAACTAGATAAATTACAAACCGACCCACTGAAAAGCGTGAAAAAAAAACTTTTTAGCAAAAAATAAAATCGACTTCCATATAAAAACACTACAAAGGCAAAAATAACTTAAATTTCGGAAGGCGGTGTCGAAAAAAAAAGAAAATACGAAACAAATGACACCGACCACCGAAATTTAAGTTATTTTTGCCTTTGTAGTGTTTTTATATGGAAGTCGTTTTTATTTTTTGCTAAAAAGTTTTTTTAACGTGAATGTTTATAACAAGCAGATATATCAAATAAAGAAATTGGATGGCAAAATGACAAGAGTGCGTGTTTAGTAAGGCGGACGATGACGCAGTGGTTGTGCCGGCCGGCGCTCGCTCGTCGCAGCTCCGCCGCGGTTGCCCCGAGCGTAGTGATGTTCTCAACAGTTGATCATCGAGGCTAACCAACGGATGCCGAGGTCGCTCTTTAGATGAGTGACAATCTTAACATATCCAGATTTCCCTGTGCCTAAGAAAGCTCGTTAAGCCGTTGGTTCCGGCTGTAATTTTTACATTTGTGACAATCGTTACGAGTAGTCAGAAAATTACACACGTAGATACATAGTACTATACAACGTGTAACAGAAACCCCATATCTATCCAAAAGGGCTGAAGACAACATCTGGTATGGAGTCTCTATGCAAAGTTTCAGCTCAAAATAACTGACTCACAGAATTGACCCCAAATTATTGGTTTCATGTTTCTTGAATACCAGTAATAACAAACGTGTCACATCACTATGAGGGTCATCACTTTCCACGTCACTTGCCAATAAAACGATAATTCTCTTCGTCCTTCTTAATTTGAAAAATTCGGTCTCTGGTATCAATGTATTGAAATTTCTATTATGCTCCACACATGTAGACATAGGATTACAAAACCCTTGCCATATCGTTTGTTATCATCCAAAGAAGCCGTGCACTTGGTATACCCTTTAAATTACACGTTGTATAGTTGTATATTCGAAAAAGTGAAATAATAAATTAAGAGTAATGTAAGACAAAGTATCAGCAATTTTTGTGACTGTTTGTTTATCGATAATAGGCTCGCGTTTGACCACCATCTCACCTGATGGTAAGTGATGATGTGGTCAAAGATGGAGCACGCTTACCTAAAAGTAACCTATTCACTCTTGACTTATAGACTCCCCAGGTTTTAGCGATCAGAAAACACAGAGTCCGTCAGGGAATTCCAATCCTTAGCCGTACGCATAATGAAAATATTCCTAAAACGCGCGTATGGGTGGGATGTCCACCATGTAACGATGGCGCATCGCCGTTTGTCTCGTAGTCCGATGATGGAACGGGCTTGGCGGACTTAGATTTTGTAATTCCATCACACACTCCCCGAAATGTAACCGATAGAAAACCGATAGACTTGCAACTCGTCGGCGATGTTCAAGGCTCTCGAGCCTTGACTCGACGAGTGCATCGTTGTCAATGAGTCTCTTGGCCCTTTTCTCAATAGACTCAAGCACGTCCAGTTGGTATTTGGCAGATCCATCCCAAAGATGAGAGCATTACTCCTTACACGATCGAACCTGGGCTTGATAGAGATTGAACATCTGTTCCGGTGTGAAGTACCGTCTTACCTTTGCTAGGATTCCCAACTTTATTGCTGCTAGCTGAGCCTTAGCCTCGATAAACGGACCAAAATTCAGAGTGGAAGTTAGTGTTACCCCAAGAAGCTCAATACGATCGGTTATTGGCACGGTTACATCGCGGAAGGTAGGAGCCGGTCGGAATGTTAATGAAATAATGATATCTGATGAAATACTTATTCTTCAAATCTTTTGTAGGAATGAGGCACTGATTTAAAAGAACCTATAACTTGATTTTAAGGCAAAGTTCCAGAATCCAGTTTTTTTTTTTATTGAAAATAGTTTCGCGTTTGACCACTATCTCAGATGGGCTTTCTTATCTATTCTGTTTGCTGTTCGAAGTTTTAAGTCCTTATGCCTTATACAGATTCAGTCTAGATTCCGGCTTTTTTAACCGACTTCAAAAAAGGAGGATTACAATTCGTCTTGAACTTTTTTTTTTTTATGTATGTTACCTCATAACTCGGAGACGGCTGGACCGATTTGAAAAATTCTTTTTGCGTTTGAATGGGTATACTTTCTAGTTGGTCCCATTGTTACGAAATCAGGATTTGATGATGGAATCCTGGAGAAATCGAGGGAACTCTTCAAATATTATAGGCACACCCAAAGCGTTTTGGGTATTTCTTGTAGTACCTTGAGCAGTTGCTTCCGAAAAGTACCATTTGGGGAAGTTGAACTGATGATGAAGACCACAGATGGCTACTGAAACTCCTCAATAATAAGTATTTCGTGGATTGCGATTCGATTACTTGAGTACGAATGTTAAACACTTTATGCTCGTCACAATACATATGGTGATGTAGAGCTGATGGTCAAGTACCAGGAGAACTCCTCAAAAATTAACGGCTATGCATCGGGAAAAGCAATATTTTGTAAAAGGTGATAAGTTGTTGACATTATGGCTTTTGTAACTAGATAAATTACAAACCGACCCACTAAAAAGCGCGAAAAAAAACTTTTTAACAAAAAATAGAACCGACTTCCATATAAAAACACTACAAAGGCAAAAATAACTTTAATTTCGTAAGGCGGTGTCTTTAGTTTTGTATATACTTTCGTTTTTGACACCGCCTTCCGAAATTAAAGTTATTTTTGCCTTTGTAGTGTTTTTATATGGAAGTCGGTTCTATTTTTTGTTAAAAAGTATTTTTGCAAAATGGTTTTAAATATCACTTTTACACATAATATTTTGTTGTGAATGTGTGCTGTACAAGGCTGGCCGTTTGTTTACGGTTTGCTTGTTTGGTTACATAACTCCGAAATTACTCATCCGATTTTAATGTAGAATAGAGTAGAATAGAATAGAATAACATTTATTTGTAAGAATATTGTACAAAGTTGTTAAGTGCATTATTAATTAAGATCAGAATATTCTACCGTTACCGGTGTACAAATATGTAAAATTATGGTTCAAATCTTTAAATTACAATTAAATTAAATAAAATTAGAATAAAGTTTACAAATACATAAAATTAATGGTGCAACAGTTGTTAATGATAATAAAATGATATAAGTCAGATTTAATGGGCATCAATCTATACTAATATTATAAAGAGGTAAAATTTGTAAGTTTGTATGTAGGGGGTAATCTCTGAAACTACCGAATCGATTTTGAAAATTCTTTCGCTTACACGTAGCTGCATTATCCCTGAGTGCTATAGGCTATAAATTATCTTTCCCGTGGAATATTTTTGACTTCTACGCAGACGAAGTCGCGCGCAGAAGCTAGTGTCAAATATTTTGGTAAATTTGTCATTCATATAGTCGTTAGTCGAGTAATAACATTTACTCTAAAGAAAGTTAAATAACTTAAGTTTAAATGTTTTAATTAGTTCACTGACTGGACGGTGATGGTGAGGTACCCCTGCTCGCCATCCGTAGGTTACCTTTCTTGCCTACCGAGTTGTATTAAATGCATTCAGACAGGAAATATGACACATAGGCAGACTAGATAATATCTAGATAATTAATTATCTAGTCTGTCCTTTTCCTGTGGCATTTGACCTTTAGCCTTCTGACCTTTCACTGTGGCAATGTTAGTTGGTTGGTTTTAGACCTCTAAAACAGACAAATAAAATACAAAATAAATCCGCAAAATAATATTCGTTTATTTTAACTATACGTTTAATTATTATTAAACGTATAATTTAAATTGCGTTCATTTGTTTAACGAAGAGAAATTTTAATTAAGAAGACTCGCGTTAATCTGCTAACTAATCCTCGCCACGTTATTAATTAAATCATGTTCATGTTTATGATTATGTTCATAAGCAATGTTCATTTTGTTTGTTTGTTGCTGATGTATTTCAAAGGTCAAACGGATCAGTAGTTCGTGCATACGACATGAGTACGTCATACCGTTTGTATTAATGAAGAGCAATTTTGAATTTATTAATTTTGTGTTTTGGACCGATGGGTGATAAGATAACGTAAGATCTTGGTATGGCTAGGTATTTGGCTGGCCGCGGAAGACTGTAGCTCACCGTCCGGTAAGGACCAGGACAGATTAGTCGGCGCGACGTGTTCCGCGCGCGTCTCTAAGAGCAGTCAGTGATATTGACGGGGCCCGTGCCCCATCCCCGGTAGGGGTTTCAGGAATGTTGAAACGAGAAAAAAATAAAAAAATAGCTATATAGCTGGATTTTAAACCGAGTTTCAAAAAAAAGGAGAACGTTCTCAATTTGTCTGTATATCAACCAGAGGGGTAAACCTAGCCCTTATTATTTGTTTAAACTTTATGTATAATAGTGGTACATGGGCGGACTTAATTCAACAAGGCTTTCTCTACCATTATAAACGAGATGAGTGATCTTCTTCTTATCGTGTGGGTGGTAAGGTCTAAACAACCCCACACACCCTAGTGTCAGAGATTCTAGACCGCCTCAAGGGCCTCTGACGTGGTCTATTGTGACGACCGCCATCTGGGACCGGGACCACCGGCTTATACGTGCCTTCCGAAGCACGGAACCATCTTTTTATCAGACAATTAGGTGGTTCATGCCTACAATGTCCTAGCCAAACTGGAAACAACTTTAGAAAGTATGCTTCCCGCGGGAATCGAACCCACGACCACCGGGTCACAAGGCAAACGCCTTAACCACAGGACCACGGAGGCAGTTGAGATGAGTGATGAGAAACAGTCTTAAAGATTATTTTTCGTTTTTCAGTAGTGTTTTTGTTTGTTTTGAAGTCAGTTTAATTTATTGTCAAAAAGTTTTCTTAATGTTATATTATTACCAAAATCTAAAGAAAAGATAGGACCCACTGAAAAATCGTTTTAAGATATATATTTGTAGGTATACGTAGGTGACCATGGAACTAATCAAAATCTCCATTGCTGGGATACTGGCTAAGCTTTTTCTTTCTCTCCTCTCTCTCTCAATTTCGGCTCTCAATTCTCCACACGGTCCCAATGGTTAGTGGATGTCACATGTCTTTAAATTTTCAAATGAATGGTAAAAAATGTTTGTACAGTTTTTTATTTGAAATGAAATGAAATATTTATTTTGTAAAGTGGTTATAAATAACACTTTTACACGTCATGTTTTTTTGCGTGTTAAGTTTAGCTAGATGGGGCCGGTATTTCCTAACTGACTACTCTGAGAAGAAACACCGAAACAAACTCAGAGGTCATAGTCTCTTTTAAAGTCCAGACAATTTGTATTTGTATATGAGAAGCATGTAGGTTCATGTCTGTGGTATTCTTTTGAGGAAATAACCACGCAAATTTGAGCGGACCTGTCCAGACAGTGCAAGCATTTGTCAGTTATCGTGTAGCTCAACTTAGAACTTAAGGAGCTCAACAATTTGACGAACAATACCAAAGTAAGGACCTTTGGGCCACACAAGTACTCAAACTGCTTGACATCATTAAATAAATTATAGTGAAAGCAAAAACAATGAAGAAAGAATAACCTACATCGTCCTCACATTTACAATAATGAAATAATTATATATATATATATATATAAAAAAACAACAATATAGAAAAAACAACAAACAAAAACAAAAATTAATAGGTATATACAATACTTGAGAAAGCAAAATTTTAATTAATCAAAAATAAATCATCAATCATAATTTTAAAAAGAAATAAAAAAGGCACACGTATATCACTGGAGCATCTCATTCCCAAGCCTTATTGTCTTCAATATAATCTTTAACACTGTAAAAAGCTTTCTGACATAGCTTACGTTTTATAAACAATTTGAATTTATGAATACTTAGTTCTTGAATATGGCTAGGAATTTTATTATAAAAACGTATACATTGGCATCTAAACGAACCACCTATTCTTTTCAACCTTGTTTTAGGAATGACATATTTGTCTTTGTTCCTTGTATTTACACTATGAATATCACTGTATTTTTTAAACAGATTAATATTTTTGTGTGCATACAAGAGATTCTCATTGATATACTGAGATGGCACAGTCATAATATTAATCTCTTTAAATTTGTCTCTTAAGGAGTGCTTAGGACTTAATTTATAAATTGCACGAATGGCCCTTTTTTGTAATACAAATATTGTGTGAATGTCGGCAGCATTTCCCCAAAGTAAAATGCCGTATGACATCACACTGTGAAAGTAACTAAAGTAGACTAAACGTGCTGTTTCGATATCAGTTAATCCACGTATGTTTCTAACGGCATATGCTGCAGAACTTAACTTTTTTGACAATTTATCTATATGGGGGCCCCACTGAAGCTTCGCATCCAAAGTTATGCCCAAGAATACTGTGGTATCTTCGGGTTTCAATATTTCGCCCTTTATTGATACACTAGTATTCACTTGTCTAACATGAGGTAACGTAAATTTTAGGTATTTGGTTTTTTTCTCATTAAGAAGAAGATTATTAACATTAAACCAGCTAACTACAGTCGCAAGGGCTCTGTTTACTTCTTCAGTAACCTGCTGTTGACGTTTAATTTTAAATAAAAGAGAAGTATCGTCAGCGAATAACACTATGTCATGATTTTTGATCAGGTACGGCAAATCATTTATATAAATAAGAAACAAAAAGGGACCTAAAATTGAGCCTTGGGGGACCCCCATCTTGACCACAGATCCCGGCGATCTTTTGCCGTTCACATCGACTCTCTGAATCCTTTCACTCAAGTATGAGGTTAAAAGATTCAGAGAGGAGTCCCGGAATCCGTAGTGGTGCAGTTTCCTGATTAATGTCTCATGGGGAACACAGTCAAACGCCTTAGACAAATCGCAAAAAATGCCCAACGCATCGCATTTATCTTCCCATGCATTATAAATGTGTCCTAAAAGTTCAACACCGGCATCAGTTGTTGAACGACCCTTTGTAAAACCAAATTGTTTATTATGTAGCAATTTGTGTTTATTAAAATATCTTTGCATCTGCATTAAAATAATTTTCTCAAAAATTTTACTGAAAGTGGGCAGTACAGAAATAGGTCTATATTTAGTAGGGTCAGATGTACTACCCGATTTAAATAGTGGGATTATTTTACTATATTTCATTAGATCAGGAAACTCACCGCAATCAATACAATCATTAAATATAACAGCTAATGTAGGAGCAATAATGTGTATAATTGACTTAGTAACTTCAACAGAATTACCCCACAGGTCTGCAGTCTTTTTAATATTCAAATAATTAAAAGTTTTGATGATGTCATTAGAAGTAACATGTTGGAATTTAAACTCTGAACTACAAACTGGCACATTTTTTTAAAGTAATGTTTCTGCAGCAATGGGAGATGATTTTAGCGACTTGGTTGTCGATACGGGAATGTCAGTGAAAAAATTTTCAAATTCTGTGGCGACGTGCGAATCTAATGTTATTATATTATCATCAATAGTGAGGGTGTAATCAATATTTCGGTTGCAAGACCTTCCCGTTTCGCTTTTTATAATATCCCAAGTCGTTTTAATTACATTACTACTATTTTTAATTTTAGAACTCAAGTAGCGAGACTTGGCAATATAACAGACTTTTTTAAATAATTTAGAGTAGTTCTTAACATATAAATTAAATTCTACCGAGTTAGTGTAAGTCCGCTCCTCATAGAGTTCATAAAGCCGATTTCTACTTTTATAAATACCAGTGGTGGCCCAGTCACTGAAAGAAGTGTTACTATTTACTGAAGCAATTTTGGGAATAAATGTGTTATCGAATTGTTGGCAATATATTTTGAAAAAATCATTATAATGTTTATTAGGGTCCTCATTAGTTAAGAAACAGGGCATTTTATTTAAGAGTTTAGTTTTGAATGCTTCCAGGCGATATATAGTTTTTGGATTTACAGTGATATTCTTTTTTAACATCTTATTGACTTTTTTTGGTAAAGTAATTAATTGCCCACAATGATCAGAGTCTATTAAATTAATTATTTTTTTGTGAGTCGGTACAACATCCGTAAAAATATTATCTAAGCAAGTGGCACTAGTAGGAGTTATTCTAGTGGGCTCCATAAATAGGTTTACAAGATTGTATGATTGGAATAAACTAATAATGTTAGTGCTCAAACCAGAATTTTCTAATAAATTAACATTAAAATCACCACAAACAATGACATATTTACTCGAGTTACAGATTTTATGCAAAACTTCATCCATTACTTTTTCAAAGCAATCGTACAATCCTGAAGGTGGTCTGTACACACTTAATATAATAAACTGCTCCAATTCAATACAGGCTATTTCAATAGATCGTTCAACAGAGAGGCTCACAATATCCATTCGGTTCTTGAATTTAAGATTATTACTTATTAATATTAAAGAGCCACCATGTATAACATTCACTCTGCTGAAAGAACTACCAACCTGGTAATTATTATAATTGAAAATAAATTGATGGCTTTGAAGCCAATGTTCAGTTAGGCAAAGAATATCAATATTGTTAAAATTAAGAAAAAACTCTACTTCTAAATCTTTGTTTAAAAATCCTTGAATATTTTGATGTACCAGGTTAATAGTATTTATTGATTTTAAAACTATATTTGTGTCCTCTTTGCAGTTTAAAAGTTCATTACTGCTAGAGATTCCCTCTGTTGTCAAAATTTCTAATTTAAATTCTCCGTAGTAAAATTGTTTGCAACCAAGCAATTGGTTGAGTTATGTAAACTGTCAATGCAATAATTAATTTCAGTATTATTAGATACCCTAGATAATACTGAATATTCACTTAACCTAGGATCAGTAAAATTATCAATAAATGAGTGTATATTGTACGCTAACAAAGTAGCCAATAAATGTCGACTTTTTTTGGGAAGATACATATATTCCCGAATCAAAACAAAATCTCTAACAAAATTGTTAGTATCAAAATACAATAAATGGTCACTATGACGGCATACTAACATATGCATCAAATTATTAAGTCTAAAAATATATTCATTTTCTATACATGTCAAATTATTAGAATAAGGCAATGCACATAAAATTAATTTGCCTAATTTTAATTTAAGAAGGGTGCCAATACCATTAACAATGTCCTGTTTTGACACATTAAGGCTGTTTCCAAATAAAAGAATGACTGTAGTCTGCTCATTCAAATTTGATTGTGTAATTTTATGAATAAGCTCAGTGAAATGCAGGTTATGGTAACAATGACTTACTATAGTATGATCACAATAATTATTTAATAGTGAGCCAAAACCTGTGCCTAATCTATCTGAATAAACTAAAATGTTACTTTGAGCTGGGCTTGTGGTTTCCAAAGTATGAGGTAAAATGTGTGAGGATGCAGGAATAATCTGTGGTAACATGATGGCCGGGTGATTTGAAGCACAACTACAGGTGAGGCCATTAGTCAATAACTCATACCTCTCTGCGTTGTGCTTAACCAAGTCCACCAGGTCACAGGCCTCCTGCATGCGCTCATTTAACATTTTTTGGCTAGACTCATACTTACAAAAAATATCCCTTAGTGTATTTTCCCTAGTCAATAATTCCTTCTGAAGGTTATTTATGTCAATATCATACATTTTTCTTTGACTATCCAGCATGCAACTACATTCCTTTAATTGGTTGTTTAGGATAACACGCTGCTTTCTAAGTTCAATGTTATATTTATACACACTTCTTGATTTTAAAAGTTTCTTGTACTTTTTAATGTTTCTATTAATTTTAATATACTTCCTTATTTTGTTGTGACTACCTAAAACAGGACAGTTTGTTAATGTATCGTCCCCAGTTAAGTCTATGGTACAGGTGGGCTTCTTACATTCTAGTCCGGATCCACTACCCACCAGCTCGTCGAAAAGGCTGTTTGTGTTGGCCAATTGTTCACTGGCTCTCAAGGTTTCTATATTAGATATTGTGCTATGAGCCTTGTATAATTCCGCTTCAAGTCCTGATATACGTTTCAGTGCCTGATCATGTGTGTCACTGCATTCTTGAAATTCAGACATTAGATTGCGGAGATGGTGATGCTGGTCCAGTATGTCCGTGTGCTGGGTGTGAAGTTCCACGAGCTGTCTCTTCAGTTCTGTGTTTTTGTTGACTAACTTCCTGACTTCCACCTCGCTTTCTTCTCTTTCTTGCAGCAGGTCACTGCAGGTCTTCTTTGAGACCTCAAGCTCCTTCAGTGCAGTATTAGTATTTGAAATCGTTTGACCAATAATCAGATGGGTCTTTTTAGGATTCCGTAGCCGACTGGCAAAAAACGGAAACCTTATAGTTTCGTCATGTCTGTCTGTCTGTCCGTCCGTCCGTCCGTCCGTCCGTATGTCACAGCCATTTAATTCCGAAACTATTAGGACTATACACATGAAACTTGGTAGGTAGATGTATTCTGTGAACCGCTTTCTGATTTTAAGAAAAAAAAAAATTGGAAATTAAGGGGGGCTTCTCATACATGGAACTGAAACGAAAATATATTTCATGAAACCTATGCGTGTGTGGTATCTATAGACAGGTCTTTAAAAATGACACTGTGGGTTCTAAACCACTTTTTCATAAAGTCAATCGTTTAAAAGATATACGCTTCCAAAGTGGTAAAATGTGTCCCCCCTCTAACTTCTATAATAATGGAAGGAAAAATCTAAAAAAAATATATACTTCTTCTCGTATTTTGATATATTTCGATCTTAATGTAAACTTTCAGCGAAAATTAGTTTGAACGAGATCGGGTCAGCAGTTTCTGAGATTTAGCATATTTTCTAAAACCGCAAATATAACTTTGTAATTCATACAAATACTATGAAATACGAAGTTATTTGGCGTAGTTAGTACGGAACCCTTTATGGGCGAGTATGACTCGCCCTTGGCCAATTTCTTACACTATTAAGTCGATAGAGTTAGTCTCACTTCAAGAGAGACAGGTACGGTATGCCAGACGTCGTATTATTTATCTGAATACGCCTCCAAGAAGGGATAACTATATTCGGTTTTACCCGGACGCAACTGGAGTCTGCTCGAGTTGTTTCGGTAAACAGAGAGCGTTCGAGTCTCGACACCGCACCTGTGTTTGGCGGCTCGATATAGAATATCGACTTCGGTTTTACTTTGCTAGATATTGGGCACTACACACTGTAATGGGCGCCCCGGGCACAGATGAAGTTAGGTAGCACAGACTGCACAGAGGCGGTAGTCATTGGCCGGCAGTGAGTAGAAACTAGTGTACCAATATAATTCGCACAGTTGGATATAAACGGAACTAAGAAGAGTTCTTGATTAAATAATAATAGTCGCACGGGTCGATCTGTAAGGTTAAGCAACACTTGCCAAGGTTGATTTGTGGACAGGTGACCATTTTAACACGTCAAGATTCCTCCGTGTCTCGAAAAGCTTGTTAATAATAATCCCGGCTGTCAGTTGTAGGAACGGGTAGTCAGAAGTCAAATTATCTGGCACTCGTCTAGCCAAGGGGTAGTCTTACACACTTGGTGGGTTGTGGACACAGATCATATAAACACAAGAGATATGGCAAGGGGGCGTGGCGCTTACGAACGCATCTGGCCTCAAAGCGTCTTGTTGCCATTTTCGGCCATTAGTCGGATGTCAACTTGCGACGTCTTTGCTGCTTATGATTTTTGATAAAATGCCGCGTTGTTTAGTACTTGTTTGCAAAAATAACAGCTGTATTGTGAATTACGTCAAAGATGGCATCTCATTTCGTTAGTACTAAAATAATATTGTTTTTCTTAATAAATTCGTTAAAATATTACTTCGTGATACTAGAAACACGATGAAGTAAAGGATTTATAGGAGGGAAAGGAATTTTATCGACATTTTTCGACGATTACAAACACGTACAACTTAACATCACTTTTCGCGTAACTTGCATAAGTGTGTTTATTCTCGAGTCCGTAAATACAGGTAGAAAAGCCGCCCCCTGTTTGCATGTGTTTTATTAGTGAGTTTTTAGTGTTGCTGTAAGTTTCTTAGTGTGCGGGAGAAATGTGAGTTCCTGTGTGTGTCGTTCTCATAGTTTTTGCTTTTGTGTTAGTGAATTGAGTGGGAGAAATGTGGAGACACCTGAACACGAAATATTTTTTTACAAAACATATCTCTGTGTTTATCTGATCTGTGGTTGTAGAGGTCAGATAAGCAGTCGCTCCATGGTAAAATATTGTTATTCAGTTGCATCCGGTTAGACTAAAAGCTGACCCTAATATTATAGGAAAACTACTACACAATTAGTCTTCAATTCGTAGTCGTGGTTATGAAGTTAAAATTTTGAGTTTATGCAGTTTTAGATCTAGCAGTGCAATATGTAAATTTGTTTTTGTTTTGTTCTGAATAGTGAACTTACTGTTTTCTTCAATGTACTAGAAAATTGGTATAATCCTTCAAAAGTTAATGTTAAAGTAAAATATTATAGAAACATATTATAATTATTTTTCAAAATCCATCCCTCCTACCAAGATGACATAAGGGAACTCGGAATTATAATTCTTATTTTATTCTTGTATTTAAATCAGCACCGGTAATATTGTATCTAATTACACGTTTTCTAGAACTATCCTTAAGGATTGGAGGGTGTGCTTTGCGCGGTAGTCAGTACGTATTCCATGCGGACTTTAGTGACGGGCAAAGAGTAGCTCAATGTAAAATAGCAAACGTTACGAATTATTTACAAACATTATATCGAAGTATGAAATGTCTCCTATGGAAATGCCAAGGGAAAAAAAGGTCATTCTATTAAGTAGGTCTAGTGGTTAAATAGGTCATTTATAACGCCTAAGTTACGAATATCTATGTAAAAATACCAAATTATTAAAATATCGATAACTAGCTGTGCCTCGCGGTTTCACCCCCGTTAATTTGAGAAAAAATCCAAAATTCATTAAAGTTGGTTAAGCAGTTTACATGTCTTATACATACTTACATCCCCTATTTCAACCCTTAAGGGCTTGATATTTGAAAAAGAGTAGTCTATATTTGACCCTGGGTCTCCAATTATTTTTAACCAACTTCAAAAAAAGGAGGAGGTTCTCAATCAACTGAGGAT
Source organism: Tholera decimalis (assembly GCA_943138885.2). Lineage (NCBI taxonomy): Eukaryota > Metazoa > Arthropoda > Insecta > Lepidoptera > Noctuidae > Tholera > Tholera decimalis. The sequence goes on along the minus strand of OW964566.2, from coordinate 38,671,212 downwards.
GCTGTTCTTCAACTGACAAACCAAATTGTAAATAATCTTGATTCTAAGACTAAAACTATAGGTATATTTCTCGATTTAGCCAAGGCCTTTGACACGGTCTCTACTCCTATCCTTCTGCGTGGTTTAGAAAGCCTAGGAATAAGAAATAACGCTCTAAACCTCTTCCGTGATTATCTCACAAACCGTTACCAACGAGTTAAGGTAGACAACTACATCAGTGATGATGTCAAGCTAACCTTTGGTGTACCACAAGGCAGCGTACTGGGGCCTACCCTTTTTCTTTTGTTTGTTAACAGATTGTGTCAGCTGTCAATCCCACACTGCCAGATACTTGTATATGCAGATGACACTGCGCTTATCGTAAGTGGAAAAACATGGGAATCTACTCACCATGCAGCTGAAAATGCTCTTGCCATAGTAATGGATTGGCTTTCATTAAATCTACTAACGCTAAATGTCTCTAAAACACACTTTGTCCCTTTTTCAGCGAACACTGCTACACAACCTAGTATGCCAGACATTCGAGCCCATAGTTGTCACTCAACATCAACTCCTTGCAGTTGCCCTAGTATAAATAGAAGCTCTTGTGTTAAATATTTAGGCGTGCACATTGATAACACATTAAGTTGGCACGAGCATATCAGCGTGACAGTTACGCGTGTTCGCAAACTATTGGTTCCCATGAAAAAACTAAGAAGTGTAGTTGACGACCGACTGCTTAAAACTGTTTATTTTGCCTTGGCTCAGTCACTTCTTACCTATTGTATATGTGTCTGGGGTGGTACATTTAAAACGTATTTACTTCGCCTTGAGAGGGCACAAAGAGCTGTCTTGAAAGTCATGCTTCACAAACCTTACCTATACTCGACTACCCAGCTTTATAAAGACATATCTGTACTTACTGTCCGACAACTCTGTGTACTAAACATCACTCTACGTGTACACTTATCATTGACCTATGACCCAAAATTATTAAAGCAAATTAAACGGCGTAAAGATCCTGTATGCCCACTTGCCACCGCCAAGATTGCTCTGGGGAGGAGAAGCTATCCGTATCTTAGCACTCGTCTTTATAATAGTATTAATGAAACCTACAACATATTCTTTACAAAAATTTAAATTTAAAGCTATAGTTAGTTGTTTTCTTCAAAAGTTAACCTACAATGAAACTGAAGAATTTTTTACAAAAAAGGCCTATTAAAATTCTATATGATGACATACAAAACATACATACACACCCGCACATACACCCACAGATCACCCACACCACACCAATACATTCACTCTCATCACAACCACACATACACCCATCCATTCTTTGCTTTTTGTTTATTTTAGTTTAATAATATAAATTATAAGTTAGTTGATTTGTAGTATTAAGTTAAACTTTGGTTGTATATTTAAAGAAACTGCCACAAAATTGTAAAAAACTGTAAAAGGAAGGCGACTGTGTCTGTAACACAGTGTATACTAGCACAGACACAGACGTACACTCTGTCTCAAAAAAATAGCATTGTTCCTTATAAAATGTCGATTTTGTTTTGTTTTTTCTATTTATTGTGATGGACCAACTGTATTTGGCTTTTTGGTAATAAAGTTTTTATTATTTATTTATTTAATTCGTCTTGAACTTTTTTTATTTATTTATGTTACCTCATTACTCGCAGATGGCTGGACCGATTTCGAAAATTTTTATGAAAAAATTATGATGGGGATCATGGAGAAATCGAGGGAACTCTTCAAATATTATAGGCACACCTACAGCGTTTTGGGTATTTCTTCTAGTACCTTGTGCAGTTGCTCTCGAAAAGCACCATTTGAGGAAGTGAAACTGATGATGAAGACCCCAGATGGCCACCGAAACTACTCAATAATAAGTATTTCGTAGATTGCGATTAGATTACATGAATATAGATGTTAAGCACTTTATGCTCGTCACAATGCATATGTGAAGTAGAGCTGATAGTGATGTACCAGGAGAACTCCTCAAAAATTAACGGCTCTGCACCGGGAAAAGCAATATTTTGTAAAAGGTGATAAGTAGTTGACATTTTGGCTTTTGTAACTAGATAAATTACAAACCGACCCACTAAAAAGCGAGAAAAAAATTTTTAGCAAAATATAGAACCGATTTCTATATAAAAATACTACAAAGGCAAAACTAACTTTAATTTCGGCAGACGGTGTGAAAAAAAGTAAATACAAAACAAATGACACCGACTACCAAAATTAAAGTTATTTTTGCCTTTGTAGTGTTTTTATATAGAAGTCAGTTCTATTTAAAAAAAAAATATTCCTAATTTAATCCAAATCGGTGCTGTGGCTTAGCCGTGAAAGCGTAACAGACAGACAGACATTCGCATAATATTAATTAAGTATGGATGTGATCAAAAACTGTTAGTCGACGAAGGTCAGCCTTAAGTTTCGATATTCAGAACTTCAATATTTTTAGTGTAGATGTATTCATTGTCGAAATTCAAATACGGACCCAAATTTGCAAGATTTTATGATCATTTTCTGAAAAATTTCATATTACGTCTGCCGGTTTTATACTAAAAATAATATTATATTGGTTCCCATGGCCAAAGTCTGAATTTTAAAAGGTAGTAATAAGTAGGTAAATTTTAGTATGTGAAAAATATTAAAAAAAAGTTACTCTTTGAACAAAGCCATCACTCGGAGTAATTGGCTGTGTGTGGGTTTGTAACTTTCGGAGTGCCGAGACTCAATGTGTACCCTCATCGGAACCCAGTCTCGCAATCTCCGAATTGATTCATGTCAGGAACATCGTACCTACTTTGCCAAATGTTTGAGAACTGGAGCCGAATTACGAGCCCGAGATGACATGCTAGTTAAATATTTCTTTTTTTTTTTTTTAATCTAATTTTATTTAGGGGCTTTTATCAAAGATATGTCAGCCCCATCGATAGTTAAATATGTAAAAGCCAATTACAGTATTTTAAATGAGTTCGTAAACGGAATGGAAGTTACGCCAGTTTCCATTCGGTGTACGAATCATTGCGAAAATACATTAAAATAAATATTTTTCATTTAAATACATGTTACTAAAAATACATTTCTGTTAATTAGTCTCGCTAAGACTCGAGAAAATCAGTCCACAATTTTCGAATTCAATGTGATATTATCATATTTGCCTGTAGCAGTTTAAAAGCCTGTGCTCCAGGCGATAAAGTACCTACACATAAAAAGATAACTAGCAATATGGGTAGAATTACTCCACTATTATTACTAGTAATCTTGTTAAACCCCTCCAACTAATGCTTGAGTCTGTAGTGGTCACAACAGTAATGTAATGGGTGTTTGAATCCGCGACCTGTCGATCACAAGTCCAACACACTACCTATTAGGCTATGGTCGCTTAGTGTGCATCTTTAAGCCTGCAATACATGTTGGCCGAGCGTAGGCCAACGCGAGCGTTGTCAAATAGGTACAAGGCAAGAAATAATGTCCACACGTTCGACAAGTTCGTCGAACGCCAATGCAGGCGACCAATGTAGAAGAGGGTCCGTAGAGCTGCCCACACGTTGGCCGAGCGCAGGCGAGCGCGTTTGATTTGTGACCAAAAACCGACACCGATCCGAAGTGAGGCAAGTGATCACGAGCAACGGCGAGCGAAGACAAGTTGCTCCAAATGAGTCCTATACACGTTGGCGCTGGCCTACACTCGGCCAACTAGGCAAGTGACACCGAGCGATAGCAAGACAAGGCAAATATACCGTCTACATGTTGGTATTGGCCTTCACTCGACAACGCTCGGCCAACATGTATTGCAGGCTTTAGAGTGTTAATACACACATCAAAAGTGTCTAGGGATCAAGCATTTTTATGCGGATTTCTTGAGATTGAGATGTGGCTTTGTAATAAATTTATGATTTTATAAATTTATATGGATCCTTTTTGGTGCATTTCATAATTTGAAACAGGAACTGTTAATCAAATTCGAGTAAAAGATGAAAATCAGCTGTCAATATTTTCCCTATAAAAACATACAACGCATTGAAGACATTATTAGTGCTACTGTTTCCCTACTACTGATTAAAACCAACGTTATTATGGAGCGGCGACGTCATTTAAGCAGGGAAGAAATGCTCAGAGCCGTGGGAATGATAGAAGCTGGTTCCCGGCAACGTACTGTGGCTTTAGCTCTGAATACAAGTCAGAGTGTTATCAGTCGACTTTGGACACGTTACCGAAGCACTGATACCGTGGCTGAGCGCCATGGAGGACGGTATCGCTGCACCACACGGAGACAAGACCGATACATTCAAATCTTAACTCGAAGAGCTCCAACAATAACCGCCATGATGTTAGCCGTGAGGCTTCATCACTCTTCAGGGAACTTAATTAGCGACCAAACAGTCAGAAACCGCTTGCATGAAGTGAACCTTCATTCCCGAAGACCGCTACGGGTACCACCTATAGCAATGCACAATCGTAGGATTCGATATCAATGGGCTCTTGAACACAGAAATTGGGCAGAAGAACAATGGCGTTTCGTGTGCTTTTCTGATGAGTCTCGTTTTGGTATGAGACCGGATACAAGACGTATACGACACTGGAGAACCCCTGGACGCCAACAGCGATTAAAATCCTGCCAGGAAGTCCATCCTTATAGTGGTGGAACCATCATGGTATGGGCGGGTATTTGGATCGGCGGAAGAACTGAGTTGATTTGGATCAGAGGCAACCTCAACGCTCAAATTTATGCTGAGACGATTGTATCTGACGTCATCGTTCCTCTACAAGTGCAAATCGGTCCCTTATTTCAGTTAATGCATGATAATGCACGACCGCACACCGCAAGAGTTGTAAGACAGACTCTCGCCGCAGCTAACATCAATGTCCTGCTCTGGCCTGCTCAGTCGCCAGACTTGAACCCGATTGAGCATGCATGGGATATGCTACAGAGAAGAGCTCTGCCGAATATGGAGGGTATCCAGTCGCAAAAAGACCTTTTTTTGTTGTTGCAACGAACATCGGCGGCCATTCCACAGCGTGATTTGGATGAACTCATTTTGAGTATGCTAAACCGATGTTCTTGTGTTGTTAGTGTTCGCGGTAGAAACACGGATTATTAATTGTTTAAGTTACCCAATAAAATTTTAAAGAAAACTGTTATTTCAGTCTTTTTTTCGAACTTTAATGTTAGTGGTTCAAATGTCAAAAATCCCTTTATTAGGAAAATGACAAATTTCTTTATTAACGCAAAGGTGACTTGGTTTATCGTTACTGTGACAAACGAAAACACTTTATTTGATGAATCCTTAAAGAAAATTTTAATTAATATCAATCAGGAGAAAAGTTATTGCAAAAATATATGTTGATCCCTAGACACTTTTGATGTGTGTATTTGTTGGGGAAGGTCTTGACAGGGGTTTTTTTAACTAGTTTCATCTATTTGCCTGACAAACTCGACGCTTCAGAAATGTTAGCAAAATTGTTGGTAGGGAAAGGCCACAAAAACCGACAACAATTGGATTCGAGGCGGACGCGTCTGCGTGCGTATGCGGACGTTAAATACCTACAACAGATGCACAAATTACCCCTCTATACGTCTGCGGACGCATCCGCAGATGACCTCGCGGACGTATCCGCAGATGACGTCCGCGGACGCATCTGCAAACATGTACTTAGAGGAGGCTTTAGATATGTGGGAGTTACGGACAACCATTAAACACGCTCAATTTCACACTGTTTTATTCGCATAGACACAAGTTAGTGTACCGGGACGCAGCCCGCAGACACGGTACGGTTGTTTGAAAGATGTAGAATATAAAAAAAAATATGATTAAAATATACAAACCTAGTATTAACATACAGAACATTGACCATTTAGGTAATACAAGCGTGATGGAACAAACTTATCTCAAAAATTAATAATGTCAAATCGAGTTTACCCAAAATATGCATGTCAATGTCCTCACCATGGTATAACATACTTTTTTTTATTGAATGTAGGTTCGCGTTTGACCGCCATCTCACAGTGTTGATGTGGTCGAAGATGGAGCACGCTTACCTAAAAGTAACCTATTCACTCTTGACTTGAAGACCCCCAGGTTATAGCTATCGGGAAACACAGACTCCGCAGGGAATTCCACTCCTTAGCCGTACGCACAATGAAAGTATTCCCTAAACGTTTTGTGCGTATGTGGGATGTCCACCATGTAACGATGGCGCATCGCCGTTTGTCTTGTAGACCGATGATGGAACGGGCTTGGCGGAATTAGATTGTGTAATTCAATCGCACACTCTCCGAAATGTAACCGATAGAAAACCGATAGACTTGCAACTCTTCGTCGATAGTCAACCTATTACGTCTCAATATAATTCTATTACGTCTCAATGCTGGGACACTGGCCTCCACTCTGCGAGGTAATGGGCAGTAATCCACCACGCGAGCCCAAATCGGGTTGGTCAATTTATGACTTCTTTGTTAAGAAATGCCGGTTTCCTCACGATGTTATCCTTTACAGTTTTGAGAGCATTGGTGATAATGAAAATCACAACAAGCACATTTTTTTTAATATGTACTTTTTCACAAGGAGGCGGGACCCAATTGAACATGTATTTTTTTTTAAATTGGTTGTGTTGTGAAATAGTCCATATATAAAATCGAATGGTATTATTTTTATTAGTATTGCGCTAATGATAATTATGATATACCTTTTTGAAATCCTTGTGTTGAGCCCTTTACTTTGATATCCATATAGTAGTATTTGAAAAAAAAAAATTAAAGACATTAAGTACAATGGCGTCGCACAGCCAGCATGCTTGATTTTTTTTAACGTCATCAATCTAAGAACACTTGGGCTGCTAAGACGAACCTAACGATACCTCAATTATATAAATCTGTTCAGCGGTTCTGGAGATATGAGGTAATAAAGAATATATTATTACATACATACATACAAGATACGCGCGAAAAACATAACCCTTTGCAGTCGGGTAAAAAGTAATGTACTAGTCTGTTTCGAATCACACGACCTCGAACATGTAACGACTAGGCCAGGGCCACCACTGTTCTACTACGCCGTAATTAACTGCAAATTTTTCATTAAAAATCAAAACAAAGCTGTTTTATCCCCGCGTCAGCTCTAACCCCAAACAGTCACCCTCACAAAGAGTTTAAGGCCCTGCCATCATAATTCAGAGCAATATTCATGACGAGTACTTTATTTTGTCTCGTAAAATGGTCATTTATTGCAAAATGTTTTTATGCGCGAAGCCTGTGTTGCAGAATGAGCGGCTTATAAGCGGAGATGTGCGAGTTATGTAGCTAGGCCGTGCGAAGATGGTAGCTAAGCTGAGCGAGGATGTGTGGTTGTATCTATAATTTCTGTGCGAGGAGCTTTCTCGGTGCGAAGATGTGAGATGTGTCTAGCAGCGCAGTAGACACTAGGAATTGGTAACGGACGGACAGTTTTTTAGATGTTCTCCATGTTAATTTTTAAAGATGAAGAGTGTTGTTTCTCAGTCTGAACTGAATAAACGTCTTTGGATTTTGTTTATTTATTGAAGCTTTCAGTAGCCAAATGATGTCAAGATGCATAACCGACCTTTCGGACTTGTACGAGCACACGATCCTCATTCGCATTCGTCTCAGACCTTTTTTTTTATTAAGGCAGTTAATCTTCCATATTATACGTTAATAATGTATCTCTGGCTTGCAGCTGCCATGTTCATCACCCATGGTTGACTAGTAAAGGTACAAGCGCATTAATGCGCTATTGTACCTTTTGTGTTGCATAATTCTATACTAAAATATACAAAGAGGTAAAATTAGTTTGTAAGTTTGTTTGTAGTGGGTAGTCTAAGGAAAACTCATTCATGATCTGCTTAGCCTTTTCCCACTATGTTGGGGCTGGTTTCCGGTCTAACCGGATGTAGCTGAGAACTAGTGTTTTACATGGAGCGACCGCATATCTGACCTGTACAACCCAGTAACTGGGTAACGCGAACCTCTTGGCTAGACTAGTGTCAGAATGATACAGACATTGACAGACTGGCTTCCGACTACCTGTCACGACTGTTAAAGATGTCGAAATGACAGCCGTGACCAATAGCTACGGATACTAATACGTATGAGCCAGCTCTTGACCTCATCACACCTGATGGTAAGTGTAAGATGAGGTCTACGATCGAACGAGCGAGCCCAGACAATGCCTATTCACTCTTGCTTTAAAGGCTGACGGATCATATGTGGCAGGGAACACAGAAGCCGGCAGAGAGTTCCACACCTTGGCTGTGCGCACAATGAATGTTGAAGAAAAGCGCTTCGTACGACAAGACGGTATATCAACCAAGTGTGGATGATATCCTGCGGTACGTCTGGTAGACCGGTAGTAAAAGGGGCATGAAGGGTCGTGGAGCTCCTGCGCACACTCTCCGAAGTACAATCTGTAGAAGATAGACAAGCAAGCAATGTTTCACCGGTGAGCCAGGCTGTGAAGCTTGCCTGCCAGAACCTCGTAAATAAAACGAAAAATAAATGTTTATTTGACACAGAGTTATAAAGACATACACAATTTGGCATTCCTGCGCTTCAGACAAATTTTTATGTATAATTTATGGTGTATTACCAAAAGATACTGAGATACTGTTTCCCAAACTAGGCTGGAGCCTGTATGTTGGTAGACAGCGATCAGACCGGCAGAGAGGTTATTTACACTTAACAAAAATAGAGACTTCTGTCTTTTACTTAGTACAGATTATGGTTATTAAGTAAGCAATATGTATTTACGATTGTTAAAATATTACAATTAATTTTAAAAATATAAATATTAACTACTTAGTACTAAAGTAATTACTAAAGTACTACTTAGAAATTCCTTACAGAAAAACTCAATAGCACTTTTTGCCTAACCTGAGAATCGAACCCGAGATCTCGTGGTCAGCAGTCGTGTTTGCGACTACTCAATCAACTAGTAATCTCCGGAACTAATGATCAAATGCTAAAAATGTATTCATTGGTAGTAAGTGAGTGGCTTTAAAGTATTCGAAATGCATGCAGACGAAGTTAAGAGCGAGGTGCTAGTTTTAAATAAATAAATAACTTCTTTGTACACATAAACACCTAGCTCCACTAGCTCTGTAAATGAACTGATCCCATTAGTGTATTTTTCCCTCTCGCACAGCTTCGCTAACTCGCTCATCTTTGACGAGAAAACACCCTTAATCTAAAAACGGTGACGTTTATATTAGAAAACTTGATGCAAAAACGTAATAAAGTCCTGAGTGAAATGAAATGATAAATAAATATGGCGCATAAAGCTCTATTCGTTAAAGGGATTAAAACAAACGTTAGATTTACATAAAATGTTTATATTTGCTACAGAGATAGCGTAATTGATTCATATTCAATTATTCTGCCGCTAACTCTGTTGGTACAATTCGAGTGGAATGAATCGGATTGGTTTCTAGTCGGTACAGAGTGAATTGTGAGCACAATTAACTTTCAATTAAGGAGATTTTGTTTTAGAAATGTGTGTTGTTTGAAGAAGAAAAACGAATATAGTTAACTGGAAATCTTGTGGCTCACACCATTCGTTAATTGGGATAATGGCAAATGAAAGGATAATGGGATTGTTTTTATAAAAGCTGTTTTTTCCCCAACATAACAGTGAGTTTGCTACGATTTCAGGATGACTTGAGTACGTAAAATAATAATAAACATTTTATTATCAGGCATCTAAGGCCACTAAACAGAATACACACAATAATCTTATGCTATAATAAACTAATACATTATATTAAAATCCTTATAGAACTATATAGATTGGATACTGCAGATAGATATAGTAGCAAGCAACACCGTCATCAAAAGCTGGATAAAACATTTTTTTTTCTAATTGATCGCTCTCCGTCTGCTGATAATCTCGAATCCATATCAAGCTGCCAACGGCTGTCTGTATCTGTTGGAATCAGTAGCCTCGTTGAGTGCGGTGCAGATAGGCATTCCTCGTCGCTGTTTGACATGTTAATAAATAAATAATTATAAATAAAGTTCATTTATGAATAAAAAAAGTATTGATATTAATACATGGATGTTCTTTTTCACCATCTCATCTAATGGTAAGGCATGACGTAGTCGAAGATGAAACACGCTTACTTAGAAGTAAAATATTCACTCTTGAATTAAAGAACCCCAGGTTATAGCTATCACGAAATAGAGTCCCTAGCAGGGAATTCCACTACTTAGCCGTACGCGTAATGAAAATATTCCCAAAACGTTTTGTGCGTATGGGTGGGACACCATATAACGATGGCGCATCGCCTTTTGTCTTGTGGACTACAATTTTAATTAAAACATGGTTTAATATTAAAACAAGATCTGTAGTCATAATTGGTGAACACAACTTATTCACAAGCAATTGGATAGAGTATTTTTCAGTGTCGATGAATGATTATTATTTTATTTGGTTCGTTATTAAGTTTTCAAAACTATTGACTACGCATTTTTTGCCTTTTCAATTCAATACAATTGACAAAGATAAAAAACTTCAATGTTCAGTAGTGGTGTTTGACGTCACTTATTGAAAAACTACAAGATGGCGTGATGTCACGTTAAGTTTAAGACTCACTGTAACTTGTTCTTTTATGTTGGTGAGTCTGCTCTTTACCTCCGTCACGCCTGAGGGTAAGCGATAGATGAGGTCTACGATGGAACGGGCGAGCCCAAAAGTTGCCTGTTCACTCTTGCCTTAAAGGCCGACGGGTCATCGGAGTGTCTGCTCATTTTTTAATTACTTGTAAACGGAAATAAATACGAATCCAATTTTTTTTTTAATCTAGGTAATCGGACGGAGTGAATTAAGAGAATATTTTAGGAAAATACCCTGATCTTTGGTTTTTCATAGTAGCGATATTATTGCTGACACCAATATCTATCAGACAACCATTAGATGAACTGAAAGAACCCCAAATACTCAACCAAACAGGGTATAACCGAGAAAGTTAAAAATTACCTGGTATTAGAGATTAACGAGCTAATACTTGGGACTGTCCCTTCATTTATTAAACACTAGATGTGACGATGATTTTGTTTGCTTGGGCATCAATATCAACTACTGAATCTAAGACAAAAAGTGCCCTATAACCTCTTCTATCTTTCAGTGAAAGTCCCACTCGAACCGGTCCTCCCGATCCGGAGATTCGCCCTGACCATCAGACAAGCCGACAGACTACAAAAATAAAAATTGTTGTTTTAGTATCTTGTAAGTAATGTACACGTTAAAACACAAAGAATCTTTTCTAATCGCTCTTGAGAAAACACAATTATTTTGAAATTTCAGACAGACACTTCAATTTGATTTATATGTAAAGATAAGAGGTAGACAAGCAACAGTTTCGTGAACCCTTAACATCAATGACGTCACCGTTTTGGGTCCTTTGCTGTGTAACTAGGCGTAATGTAAATACTTAAGAGAGGTCACGCGCCTTGAACCCGACAAAGTATTGAGTACTGCTGCGTCATGTGAGCCAATAAGATAATTGAGACTTTTAAGAGGAGGCTCCCTAAATTGTATGTAACTTTACATTAATATTCTGAAACAATCACGCATACAATCAAAATGGAATTTTAGTATATATGATTTATTGGATCTTTTTCTTTACATGTACATGTGTCTTTACATGACCAGTTATGTAATTGGAACATTTTCGCTCGATTCATTTTTTAATCGAAGGTCATATCTTTTTAAAAGAATATTCAAAATTTAATCAAGATTTTTTTTCGGCTTTTATGTCTAAAACTAGCAGTTTTTCCCGTGTAAATCCCGATCCCATGGGAATTTCGCAAAATCCTTTCTTAGCGGATGCCTACGTCATAACATCTACCTGCATGCCAAATTTCAGCCCGATCCGTCCAGTGGTTTAGACTGTTCGTTGATAGATCACTATGTCAGTCAGTCAGTCACCTTTGAGTTATATATATTTAGATTAGTATTGACAGTAAGAAAATATAGTTTATTATCCAAATATAAGATATCTTTTCTCTTGATCAATGATTACTTTAGTTATAAACGAAATAAGAATTGAGACTTACGACATTTATTCGAACTCAACATGGTGAAAGAGTGCACGCGATATTCAACTTTATTAGTGCTGCGTTAGCCTAACCGGGGTGCATGGTGGCGGAGCTTGCGTGGAAACTATTTTAGAGTGCCTGGTCTTAAAATGTTTTTGTGTGATGAACAATCCCTTGAACCTAAGTGACTTTTAAGTAACATACTAGTGAAATATTATTGAAAAAAGCCCAACTGTGTAAACTGAAAACTCGTAAAAATTTAATTGAACGCGCTAATCTTCGAAAGTACTAAGTGGATTTAGAGCGTATAGACTACCTTTTAGCCGACTGCAAAGAAGGAGGGTTATGTTTTATCTTGATAAAGTCCACTGGAGCTAAACCGCGCGTGACTACTAGTTAAAATTGCAAAACTTGAAAATAGGAACAATTCTTTTTTGTTTTTATTAAGTAGTTTTACCCCATATACATTAATCAAATAAAAATATTTTTATGACCTAGGTCTACCTACAATGGCACTTTACGTCAAAAACTAGTGCAGCATATGATTCAGATGACTTGGCAAGGGAGTTACCCTTAAGCCGAGTATAGTAATGTCAGTAATAAACGGCGACGACGGTGTGTGATCGGCGGCGTCTTGCAAGCCTATCAGTTTTCTATCGGTTACATTTAGGGGAGTGTGCGATGGAATTGCACAATCTTATTCCACCAAGCCCGTTCTATCGTCGCACTACAAGACGAACGGCGACATCCCATCCATACGCACAAAACGTTTTAAGAATACTTTCATTGTTTGTACGGCTAAACTGTGGAATTCCCTGACAGAGTCTGTGTTTCTTGATAGCTATGACCTAGGGATCTTTAAGTCGAAAGTGAATAGGTAATTTACTTATCCTATCTTAGGTAAGCGTGCTTCATCTTGGACCACATCATCGTTTATCATCAGGTGAGATGGTGGTCAAAGGCGAGCTTATTATCAGTTAAAAAATAACATAAGTACTTTTTAGTATTTGTAATTTGTAAGTTGAGTTGAGGAAATGTGGATACAAAAACCAAAAGGAAAGTAAAGGCTAAATCAAATCGTTCCTATACTAACATTCTTCTACTTTATCCGTATCAGATTAACAAAGCTGTCTCCAAGAAAGTTTCCCAAAGTAAAATGTTAGTTCGTAGATACATGAGGCGGCAAAGAATGTCTCTGGATAGATTTATCAAACGATCTTGTGAGACGTCCACACGGTCGCTTGTTATCGACTGATCGGGGAGTGTTTGGGTAAGTTCGGAGGTCTTCGTAAGTTTGTTGTGATTGAGAGATTTACAGTTGACATAAACAATGGAAAACTTATTGTTCTTTTAATGTTAGAAATTTTGATTAATAGTAGCTGCGCCCGCGAACTTGTTCGCGTGGAAGTGGATATGATCTACGTGTTTTTTCTTGTGTAAATCTACATAGATACCTTGGGAATTCGGTGATAAAAAGTCCCATAAAATTTGTTCAGCCGTTCCAGAGCTCAGTCAAACAGAAAGACAAAAAAAGTGGTTTTGTTTTAGTACCGTGTAAATAACTTAAGTAAGCACTTGAGCAAACATAGTTATTTTGAAATCACAGACAGATATTTCCATTTTTATTCATATAGTATAGAGTATTTATTAGATAGAACTTGATTATTATTAAGTAGGTATGTCAATTGGTGTATACTGTCCTCTCATACCATAAAAAACAGTATTATGCAAAGATTTTGAAAATCAATTATTTTTTTAAAAGGAAACCGTGGAATTTGTTTCACAGGAAATAACTAATTCGAGCTTTTGACGTTTTATAAGTGCCCATAATTATGTGAAATAAAATATTATTGATTGATTGATTAAAATGATGTCATTTTCACTACTTAGTACCAATAGTCAAACAAATCAAATCGCAGTGCTCTTGCAGAAACTACTGAGTTTTCTCACTGATAGAAGATCGAAACTCACGAAAAAAGCTTAGCACATCAATAAAGAAATCTTTTTAAAGGATCACAACCTTCCGATTTCTTTTCCCCTATTGGTACACCATTTACGTAGATGTAATCGAATCTCCTTTATTACAAGGCCAAAGTGCCTATACCGGATAATCGACAATCCGAATACATAGTTGCTAAGTCAATACGGTTCTCGAATACGGATATGAGGCGGTGCGGGTGTGATTAAGGATGTACCGTATCTCGCGAGAGATCGTTCGACATGTCCGCGAGACATGCTCACGACTTAGTTGGATAAATAGATTGCAGTTTGATGACTGTTCGTTTTTCTTCGTGTCTTTAGCACATGTATTTAGTGTGGACAGGGACTCGATCAGTGGATGTCGTAAGTATTCGGACATTTTGGTCCTAGGATAGGTTAGTTTATAACTCCTAGGATGATAGCTAGTTATAGGTTTCCTCACGATGTGTTCTGTTACGGGGCCGATTCCAAGTCCCTTAAAAAAAAAAAAAAAATTTTTGGACCTTGAAAGAATTTTAATGAAAATTAGTATAACAATACAATTTTAATCTGTCCGCCACGAAGTTCAAAGTATGACTGTCGGAAATTACCAATAGTTACGTTTCGGAAAACAACAACTGTGGAAAACATTATAAGACACCTAAGACGTGTCAGCGTTTATACAATATGTAACAAAAACCTTGTTCGATCCAATAAAGGCGTATTCCTGGTTCAACAAACGTACTAGAAAACAATGTTTTAAAAATGTAACTCATAAAAACGAAAAGTTATTGACTTTTTATTTTTATAATCCATGCGAAATTTAACACTGAATATGACAAATTTTCATAAGTTGACAACACTCCACCCGCTTAGGCGGCTTCTTTGACACAAAACTGTAGGTAGTAACATGTGAACGTCAAGCGATCAGTGTTACCTTTAATCAGTTTTTATTTTTTATTTAAATTTAATTATATTCACTGGAGAAAAATAATAATATCAAATCCATTAAATGGCTACGTATATGTGTACGCAGTACCATGCCGAATAATACTCTTAAGGATCGGACAGGGTTTTTGTTACATGCTGTATTTTATATGCTTAGGGCTGTCTTCTAATTTATAACAGTACCTTAACCGTTTAGAGAGCGGTCATCATCATAATCATCCACAGCCTTACTTCATCCATTGCTGGTTATAGGCCTCCCTTCGCTTGTGCTAAGTTCTAAGTTCATGTGCCTATCTCATTCAGGGTCCACCCGCAATGGAAATTTGTTTTTTATTTGGTTGCTTTCCTTTTTAACTGACTTCAAAAAAGAAGGAGGTTCTCAGTTCGTCTTGAACTTTATTTGTATACATGTGTTGTGTGCTTTGTGGCATGTGCCGAATAAATTATTTCTTTCAATAATGCCGTCTGCACAATCTCGCTGGCGGACCACCAAAGCACTAAAGGGTAGTGGTGATGATGAAAATACACAAAGTAATGTGCTTGGGTTCTAACCCACGAATAACAACTCCTAAGTCGTGCCTGTAACTACAGGGCCAACACTGCTATCTAGATAATTAAACTAAACGAAATAGAGAGAGAGCGGAAAGATTCATTTGATGATTTACCCACAAAAAAGAGGCATTAATATTAAAAAAATTAGCATATTGCATTCCTTCTCTATACAACGTGTAACGGAAACCACATATCTATCCAAAAGGGCTGAAGACAACATCTGGTATGGAGTCTCTATGCAAAGTTTCAGCACAAAATAACTGACTCAAAGAATTGATACCAAATTATTGGTTTCATATATTTCTTGAATACCAATCATAACAAACGTGTCACAGCACTACGAGGGTCAATAACTTTCCACGTCACTTGCTAATAACACGACAATTCTTTTCGTTCTTCTTAATTTTAAAAATTCTGTCTCTGGTATCAGTGTATTGGAATTTGTAATAAGTTCTACACACGTAGACTTAGGATTACAAAACCCTTGCCATATCGTTTGTTATCATCCAAAGAAGACATGCACTTGGTATGTATATACCCTTTAAATTACACGTTGTATACATTTTTACTGTGCTAATTTTCATACTCCTTCGTCTACGTAATTTTCGTTAAAGGGGTAAAAAGTTTTTGCTTCGCGTATACTGTAGATTAAAATCAAATCCTTCGTAGAAATCTCATGATCAGTATGCCACCGACTACTCACTATTCATAATAGAATCGTATCCGATCTGAATAGGACGCGAGTGGAGGCGGTCCGGATGTGATTTATTATTCGTTCGTATCTCTGCCCCTGATATGTCGACAATACCGTCTGTGGGACGCACATATGAAGAATCGATGATTAGCTTTTATTTTTCTTTTGTGAGCGGACATTTGTCTATTTCCTTTTGATCTCGTAAGGAGGCTAGTTTAGTTGTGTTTCTGGTTAAGTTGGAATTTCATTATTTATTTACTAGGTGACCTGGTGAAAGTCGTACCGCTATTTTGTTC
This sequence comes from Tholera decimalis, assembly GCA_943138885.2. Lineage (NCBI taxonomy): Eukaryota > Metazoa > Arthropoda > Insecta > Lepidoptera > Noctuidae > Tholera > Tholera decimalis. The sequence continues at coordinate 38,654,717 of OW964566.2, read as the reverse complement.
CTGTTCGATTTAGAAAAATGTCTTTTATACAAACCTAGTCCTTATAATAACGAACCCAAAAATATGCCCTGTTGCCTGTTTCTCAAGCTTCAACCTATTTCCATATCAAATTTCATCTAAATTCACCCAGTACTTTCAAAGATTAGCGCGTTCCAACAAACAAATAAACTATACCTATTTATAATATTGGTATGGACAAGCTATCGCAGTGAACTTCGTACCACCATTTTTATTTACCATATTTTCTCATCTTTTAAACCTTCCCTACACCTCCACGAACATTTTAAAACCAAAATTAGCCAAATGGGTCCAGCCGTTCTCGCGTCTTAGCGAGACTAACGAACAGAAAATGATTTTTATTATAAGACTAGCTGACCCGGCGAACTTCGCACCGCTATATTCATATTTATTTTCGATATTTTCTCACATTTTAAACCTCCTCTGTATGAAAGGGAACAAAAAGAATTAATGAAATTGGTCCACACGTTCTCTAGTTTTAGCGAGACTAACAAATAGAAATTTATTTTTATATACAAGAATAGCTAATCTCGCGTCTTCGTTGCCACGATTATTTAAACAAACTATCAGCTCCTTATGGGTTTATTTTTGAAAAATAAGTAGCGTTTATATAAGTATTTTCAATAAACACAATGTTCTCAAAAACCAGCTGTCTGGCATTTGGTTTTTTTTTTTGTGTTTAGAAGTTGTTTTGTTGAAAAGCCAACTAATGTCTTATTTATTCCTACTATACACACATTTTACGCCAACATCAATTCGCATCAATATCGTAAGGCTCGCTACAAATATCCGACACCTGACATGATGTGATTAACTGGTAGGTGTATCCAATCGGACACGCGGATACGCCGAGTCTACTTTTGCGCGCCCTATAGAGAGAGAAATTATAGATAGTGCAGAGGAGCCAGGCTAACAGTTGTCCTTTGGTTAAAAAGACATAGAATATCACGATGGTAATATATCCATGTTTTGTGTGTGACTTCTCGCATGTCTACCTTTGAGGTTGTCGGCTTCTTACCCAACTAGCACAAATAGGCTGCATTAGAGCTTTGGAGCGTATCCGATTATTACTTATGGAAATAGACGTAAGCGCTAGAGCGTCTACTGCAGACTTAAAGCAGCCGCTTTAGCGCTATTTGGGCGCCATTTTATGCAACCTAAAGTTCCATTTAACCTGCACAACGGTTGCATAAAGGTTCCTTAATAGCTATAACGATTTATTAACGCTATACTAAAGCTCTCGTAGCGCTACTTTTGAATGATTTTGAACTACTTTGAACGAATGAATTGATTATAGTTCTTTATTGTATATCTTCAGTTGACATTGTTTGTAACATTTTGGTAAAGTGTTTTCGTCGCCATCATGAAAATAAAACATAAAGAAGTAAATGTTTGTATTCTGTATTAGCAAGATATATAAAGATACTTAAAACGCTGTCCAGTTTACTGTAGATATATAAGATAATTTTCGAGTAATTTTAACGCGCTTTTATGATATTTAAAAAAATAACAAAAGATATGTGATATTTTTTATTTGTTATACAGAATAAATTTTATTTCCGTATTTTTACGTGTCGATAACTTACTATTCGCAAGTGGCCGATTGTTTACCGGTACATTTAATGCACATTTAACTGAAAAACCAATGTATATCAACTCAATTTTGCAAGTGAATTATAAGTTTTCTTAAAAAATCATGGCGTCATTGTACTGTAGTCATAACCTGCAGTTTGAGCTCTAATAACTCCCTTTTGAGAATCATAGTGCTAATTTTCACCCTTCTAACGCTTCCAGTGATTTTTGTTCCCCTAGTGCAACTCACAGCCACAAAAAGCTCCTATTTTCCTGTTTTTGAGGTTATAAGATTAATTATTTGTATCCTTAAGTGTATTGTAAGGTGTACAATAAAGTATATAATAAATAAATAAGATCTAGTTACGTACTTATTCGTTTAGCATCCATTTTATTAAATGTTTTATAATAGTTACAAAAGTGGTTGTAAAATGGCGAATGGATTGAGCCTGCAAGGAATGACTATTGCTACTAAAGGCCTTAGTTACACTGATGATATTTTTGTAACTATAGTATGCATAAGAGTTTCTATTATTTCTATAATGAAACTTATAGTAGTATAATAGTGGTTACTATAACTATAACCTATACAAGTTACAATGGAAACTACTATGCAGCTGTGAGTGGCAGAATGACCTTCGTAACTCTCATATAAAGGTGTAAGTGGTAAATGAGTTCTACCGTGGACTACTGTGAAGGCTAGGGTAGTATTTGATTCAGCTTATAGCACCTTAAGCAACTTTTATAACTATAGACGTTTACGGATGCAGATATGCAACTCTGAACTGCTTTTTGAACCCTTAAAGCGCTATTTTACAGCCCAAAGTAACTAAATAGTCTGCTATTTCCACTAATGTGCTCGTTGGGTAATCATATCTGCCTATGGTGGCCTTAATTACTAATTTAAGCCTTCCACACAGGACTTATATTCAACTTACAAACCAGGCGACTACACGTTAAGGGCGCCCGTGTGGGGCACGGACCATGGCTTAGGGCGTCGCTAGGGGAGGGCGGCTAGGGACAGGCTGGATCGTGCAAGAATATCTATTATCCGTCTCCTCCTGATTACCGTTCAGTTGGCTAATACGACTTAAAATCCGTAATAAGCGTAATTATGCAAATACATCATTACATGGGCTGCATTCACGGAGGGCTTATTGATAAACAGGCACTTGTATGATATTGTGCGCTGTGCGGGGCAGTACATGTAAGTAGCGGTTAGCGGAATTGTATAATTATTATTATTAAGGGAATGGCGCCGTGGCGTATGGCGTGTCTATTATAGGGCCCCGCTCATAGCTCTTTGCCGGCTTCTGTGCTCCCTGCCACTTATAGCATTTATAGCAAGAGTAAACAGGCATCTTCTGGGCTCGCTCGATCCATCATAGACCTCATCTATTGCTTACCATCAGGCGAGATCGAGGTCAGAAGTGGGCTCATACTGAATTAAAAAAAAAACATCCTTCACCTATTTATGATACCTCTATGGGAGTTACTATTTAGTGAACATATCGGTAACAGCCTTTTGTATGCGGCCTTCACTAATCGTAGTTACAAAAGCTACTAACGGGAATTGACACATGTTTGTTCGCAGAATTGTGTTAATCTTGTTTAAAAACTGAAGCAAAAAATTCGGAAAAAGGGTGATTCTGTACTTTTGAACTACAGCCATTCTGATGGTTTTCGCAGAAAGGCTAGAAAACCATACAATAGATAGGTTTATAAAGCTACATGTTTTTTTTTTTATTTAGAATAGGTTCGCGTTTGACCACCATCTCACCTGATGGTAAGTGATGATGTGGTCGAAGATGGAGCACGCTTACCTAAAAGTAACCTATTCACTCTTGACATGTGTTTGTTTTTATTTTTGTTAATTAAAGTTTTATTTATTGGGTTACAAAACTATCACAAGATTCTGTGTTTGTGAATCGTGAAATATACGTTATACGTTTCTTAGACGAATTTCCCGAGTTAAATAGACGAGGCTTATAAAAAAGAATTCCGGCACCGGTCTGACCTTATTACCGAAAAAGAAATTCTAAATCTACGGTGTGGAACTCTCTGCTGGCTTCTGTATTCCCTGCCACATATGGCCCGTCAGTCAGCCTTTAAAGCAAAAGTGATTAGGCATCTTCTGGGCTCGCACGTTTCATAGTAGATCTCATCTAAGTTACCATAAAGTGTGATTGAGTTCAAGAGCGTGCTTAATCGGATTAAAAAAATCTATACTCTAATTTTATAAAGTGAAAAAATCTTGGAAATTTTCTATGGGCCTTCTACGGAACAAATGATCTAATTCTATTTTTTTTCCATTGGTGAATAAGGTGTATTATTTGTGAGTGCAATAGGCTATAAATAATTTTGAATACCAAACGAACAAAGACGCGGGCAAAATGCTAGTAAAAAATAATAATAATAATAATATTCCACAACTTTTTCACACAACGCCATCTAGTCCCAAACTAAGCAGAGCTTGTGGTATGGGTACTAGACGACTGATAAACATACATATATATTTCTAAATACATACATATTATAGATAAATTACACCCAGACAAAGAACAAATGACCGTGCTCATCACACAAACATTTGTCCTGGGTAGGAATCGAACCCACGACCTTGCGCACAGCAGTCAGGGCCACTGACCACTATACCTATATTAATTTATAAATAAATACATTTAAATTACCTATTGTTTTTTTTTTTTAATTAGTGTATGTACTAGTTTTACAGAAACGACTCCAAAAAATTCTCACGCAAAACTGTGCTGTTGAACTAAATGCTTAATTATATTGCAGCATATTTCACGGAACTAAAATTAAATACAGCAGCACCGGTCCCCGTTCCTCTTAGTTTGAAAACACACATTTGTGGCATTATTTTAGTTAACCCAGATGTGGCGAATAAGTAGGTTAATCATACAATGCCCTGTTTTACCTGTGTTTCGTATATTTATAACATTTATGTACGTAAACAACAATACTTCAGCGTGAAACTAAGTTTTATTTTCTTTTCAAGTAAATGTAAGTATGTTGAGATGGAACTAGGTACCATTTGTTTATTTAGTTTTGTTGGAAAGATCATCAAATGACTGCTCCCGCCCTGGAAGGGAGTGTCAGACTTCTACTGACTAAAAAACTCACGCTGGCCGCTTTGCAAGGGTAGTGTCAGACTTTTTGGCTTCTGACTAACTGTAACGACTGCCTAAGATGTATAACTGACAGCCGGAACTTAAGGCTTAACGTACTTTCGAGACAGGGAGGAATCAATTTATTTAGATAGTCACCCATCTCCGGACCAACCTCGGTAAGTGTTGCTTAACCTGCAAGATCATTCCCTGTGGCTGTAATAAGGGAAACAGTACAAATAGTTAATTGTGTCATCAATCATGTTTTAAACTCTTCTATTCTCGACAGATAAGTTACGAGACGAGTCACGCATACATATCTACGAGTACACCATCCGTCCAATTCAAGTGAATTACTCATTATGAAAGTATTACGGGGTATAAAAAAGGCCTTAATAAAATTCACTTAATTGTGAAATCCGAAATAATTTCGCTGAAAAAGCAACTTCAGACAAAATGCATTCGGTTTTATAAATATTTCACGTAAACATGAATTCTTTCAGAATTACACGTTGAACAGAATTTTATACGTAGTCAATTAAATAAATTTTGAAAATGTGTTGCAATTTTAAAGTACAACGGTTTTACATATGAGATTACGAATACTTTATTATACGTTTGCAATAATAATAATTCTCGGGAATCTATTTGCATTTTAGTTCCATTTGCTTTTATTCTAAAATGCTGATTCTTTCTCATTTTAGAGAAAGAATTACAGAATTTATTCATATAACATTATTTTATATTTGTGTATGTTTGGGTACATTAATTAAGAAGTCTTTGTTTAAGTTCCCTTTGGATAGATGCTATTAGGTATTTCATCACAGAGTTTATTACTGATAAACAGAAGTATGAAGATCCAACTTCTTAATTATTAAATTAATTACTCATAATTTTATTGTTTGTCTTTATGGCTTATTAAAATTAGCTATTACTACACTTTCAATATTAATACTTGAAACAATACACTTTGTATGCCTTTTACGAAAATTGAGAATTAAATTTGGCAGTTTATTTGGAGGAGTGCAGAAAGGTAATCTAAATATATATAACTCAAAGGTGACTGACAGCCCTGGATCTTCAATTTTTTTTTATGTGGAGCAAAAACTGGAAAATGCCGCCCCCACCCCTTTATATTTATGTTTACCTTTATTATATTTATAATACCAGTTATCAGATGTCCACTAATTGATTGTCATTTGGACATAGGTATTCCGGAAATAATGCATCCATCGCTGTTCTTTCTGTGTTAAACCTATTTATTTACACATGTAAAGACATGAACGGGTAGAATATATTTTAAACAGCACGTGATAGAATTTAAAATAAAAATATGTATAATAAAAATCAAATATATATGGCATTTGTGAATTATACCTGTTCCCAAAATAAACAATCCATCGACCTTGTCTCACTTCAGACCCATCTCCATTTTACCTTTCCTTTCTAAAGTTCTCGAACATATTGTTCATGGCCAAGTTTCTAGATACCTTACAGCACACAACCTAATTTCCCCTTTCCAATCTGGATTTCGTACTGGTCACAGCACAGTAACTGCACTTCTGAAAGTCACCGACGATATCCGCTGGGCTATGGTCAATAAATCACTCACCGTATTAGTCCTACTTGACTTCAGTTGTGCGTTCAACTCAGTGGATTTTGACATACTTCTTGGAGTCCTTCGTTCATTTAACTTTTCTCCTTCTGCACTATCCTGGTTTGACTCTTATCTTTGGGGTCGCTCTCAGTGTGTCCGCCTTGATGAAAAATTTTCTGATTGGTGTGATCTCACTGCTGGTGTGCCTCAGGGTGGCGTTCTTTCTCCTCTTCTTTTCTCTATCTTTATTAATACAGTTACTCAGATTATCACCTCGCACTTCCATCTCTATGCAGACGATTTGCAGCTTTACCGACACTTCTTGCTGGCTGACGCGGACTCGGCGATTAGTGCCATGAATTGTGACTTGGAGAATATTAGTCAGTGGGCTAAATCATACGGATTACAGATTAATCCCTCCAAGTCCCAGGCTATGATCTTGGGTAGTCGATACTATCGCTCTGCACTTGACACTTCCTCTTTGAGGACATTATCCCTTAACAGCTCGGTCATTGCGTACACGGATCTGGCAAAGAATCTCGGTGTATTACTTGACAGCAATCTTTCTTGGCGAGCGCAAGTAAGTGAGGTTAGTCGAAAGGTGCACTTTTCCTTCCACTCTTTAAAATCCCTTCAAAGCTTCTTGCCTTTCAAAACTAAAATCTCTTTAGCTCAAACTTTAATCCAGCCGATTATTGATTATGCCGATGCCTGCTATTTGGATGCCACTGAGGAGCTCTTATGTAAGCTTGAGCGCTTGCAAAACTTGTGTATTCGCTTTGTTTTTGGTCTGAGGAAATACGATCATGTCTCTCAGTTTCGCAAGGATCTCAAGTGGCTCCCTATCCGTCTTCGCAGGAACACTCGAATATTATTCCTTCTGTACAACATCCTATTCAACCCTGCATATCCTAACTACCTGCGTGATCGTTTTTCATTCACTTGTCCTACTGATGCACTTTGTAGATCCCACCTTAAACTCCATCTCAATTTCCCAGCCCATAAAACCCGTTTCTATTCCCACTCCTTCTCCTTTCATGCAGTACGACTGTGGAACTCACTTCCCGCTAAAATCCGGGAAGCTAAATCCATTAATATTTTCAAAAAGCTGGTCAAAGATCATTACCTATCCAACATCCCGTAATTTTATATATTTATTATAGGTATATATTTTTATAGCATTAATATAAATATGTATTTTAATTCTATGTATGTATATATTTGTTTATTATATCATTATAGTTTAATTGTATAGCTAAGTATGTTTTATTTATCATAACTAGTATTTATACACAGTGTCTATCATCTCCTCTTGAACTCTCCTGTCGCAGGTCTGCTGGAAGAAATTTCTTGGGAAATAAGCAGCACCTTTGTGCTCTTTTGTCTGTATTTAATTTTTTTTTTTTGTAAGTGTCATGTGTGTACATAAATAAATAAATAAATAAAATAAATAAATAAATAAAATTACAATTTTACTCGTCGAGCTTTTTGTTCAGCAAATAAATCTATATAGCCTTGTCATAATTTAACTCGTGTGCCATTCGATTTTCTATCGCTAAGATTGCAAGACTCGATAGGCATTCCTGGCTCATAGAAGATCGCAAATAATTTTTAATTCGTTTTAGTTTGCCAAAATTTCGCTCACAGCTTCCGGATGTAGTAGGAAGCGTAGAGTAAATTCGCAGGGCAATACAAATATTCGGAAAAGCATCCTGCAAATCATGATCTGTTGCAAGAGATAGAAATTGTTAGCTTTTTCTATATCACCAAATAAAAGCGGAGCTTGCTCTTTAAAAACGTAGAGTTCCTGGCAGAATTCAACGGCGTTAATCTCGCTCGTATTTTCGAGCCAAATCTGCTCCATACTTTTGCAGTTCTTCAATTGTCATTTTTAAAATATTTGTACCTACCATTAAGAAACGCAAAATTCAAATTCAGCATGGTTGCACAATCAAACTTTTTAATTTCTGATATGTTTGGATCAAATACCATCATTATTTCTTTAGAAAACATTTGAACAGGTTGGTGTGTTTGTAATTCGTCTTCACAGATCTCATCAAAATGTTTTTACGTTTCGGAATTCGTTTGTTTTGCAAAATGGGTCAACACCATTGCAAAGGTTTCAGCAGACCATCCATTATGTAGTGCAACGGAACGGGCAAGAATGAGATCTTGTATTGTGTAAGGGAAAATTTAATGATCAATATCTTTGGAACTACACAAAATTTCTCTGTCACAAATTCAGGTTATCATTATCGTCCCCGTCACAAAAATTTGAACATATTTGCACACAGTCAGTGACTGACATAGTGATCTATCAACGCACAGCCCAAACCACTGGACGGATCGGGCTGAAATTTGGCATGCAGGTAGATGTTATGACGTAGGCATCCGCTAAGCAAGGATTTTGCGAAATTTCCACGGGATCGGGATTTACACGGGAAAAACTTCCCACGCGGGCGAAGCCGCTGGCACGAGCTAGTCTATATATAAAAACGAAATACCACTCACTGATTAATCATGAAATCTTAGAAACTACAAGAAGTAGGGCTCTCAAATTTTGTATGGGGGTTCCTATTAGTACGTAGATGCTCGTTAAGACGGGATTTTGCGAAAATCCCACGGGATCGGGATTTACACGGGAAATTCTTCCCACGCGAACGAAGTCGCGAGCAATTGCAAGTATTGTTATATAATAATGCATTCAAATTAATTTTTTACTCATTCACACCCACACTCATAGACACACTCGCATAGCATATAAGTAGATAAATAGCAATCTATATTATGTAATTAACAATAATTAATTTTTAGACATTTTTCTTTGTAATCAGTTCTTTTGTTTTTTTTTTGTAGCTTGTTTTCTCTTTTTCTAACCGACTTTTTTTTGCCTAGTCTGGGAGACAGCAGGCTATGTATTACTGTCAAATTAATGTACTTATTCTAGCTATATAATTTATTTTAGTTAAGTACACTTAAATAAAAACCCTAAACTATATATCTACAAATCCACACCACAGCGTCCAGAAATTCGTGAGCATCGCTGTCCACTGGTAATGTGGCCAAAAGACTGGCGGCATTGCCACGTTGTATGGCAATGCTTAACCTCTGTCCAAGGTAAAAGCCAGCCCTTGGGTCACGCGAAATATCGACTGGCGTCTGGAAAGGTCTTTAAATAATTTGTGAGCACTCGGACCCCACGATTCCAGGGTTTCAACCCCAAATGGCTCAAAATATACCTACCAACGAGGTTTAGTTAGGTTTCTATATATTAAGACTAGGTCTGCCATCCGTTCGGGTTTTCCCGGATTTGTCCTAGTTTGGAGAGCGTCCGGGGGTGTCCGGGAGGATTTTCCCAATAAGCGTCCAGGTAAAACCCGGACACACATTGGTCTTACGGGTACCAAAAAGCATGATCTCTATTATTATTTTCCTATGGTATTTCATGTCATTGTTTATGTTACGTTGATTAAATGAAAAGGAAGAGACTGTTATTAAAAAAGTTCTAAAGCTCTACAATGTTATCACTTTATCAGTAAATAAAAACCATAATTAAACATCGTTGTTTTTAGTTTCAAGTTCAAAAGATGTTCAAAAGTTTAAGTTTTTCTATAGTGTCCGGGGCAATCTGTGATTTTACCCAAATGTCCGGGGTTTATAGTCTTTGTCTGGGGCCGGCAAATTTGGTGATGCCAGCCCTAATTAAGACACATGTATTTTTCTGGCTGTGTTCCAAATAAAGATATTATATTATACATGTTTTTATATATTTAAATTTAGTCCAATTTTGATAACTGGGTGACCACTTTTTTTTTTTTTGACGTGTTAAAATTATCAAATAAGTCCTTCCACCCCGGGCAGGGTGGGAGGGACTGTCAGACTTTTACTGACTAAAATCCACGGTGTTCCTTCAATAACCCTTTACGTACCGGGGTCACGGTAATGGGATAAGTCCCACGACCCCGGCAGGCTTCGGCCCTCTACAGGGGGGGCCTCGTCATGTTGCTGACGCTCTTTGAGGCGCGCGTGGAACACAACGCGCCGTCGACCCGGGCATGGTCCATGGTCGGACAGCGAGTTGCCCTTTACTCGCTGTCCGCATGCCCGCGCCTACGGTGGCCGGAGATCGTCGGCCGACGTCTGACGCCGTGGGCGTCTACCACTGCGGCTGGGCTGGAGGGAGGACGCCATCCTCTCCCTCACGCGGCCCGCCTCCTCCTTCGGAATCATGACTGCTTCGCAGAAGGAGGCGACCGCTTCCCACTCCCTCTCGCCCCGCAGCATGGCCTCGACCAATGCCGGGCGCGAGAGGTCTCCGCCTATCGCCACCGTGAGGACACATCGGTGCTCTGCCCAGGCGGGGCAGTCTTGCACCGTGTGCTCTACGGTGTCCTCAGGGCGACCCTCGCAGTGGTGACACCCAGGCGTTTCCTCCTTTCCCATCAGACACAGGTACCTCCCGAAGCTTCCGTGTCCGGTGAGGACCTGCGTCATGCGGTAGGTCAGGACGCCGTGACGCCGATCTAGCCACTCCTCAAAGAGGGGTCTTACCGCCGCAATTGCGGCGTGCCCGAACTGGGTGACCACTAGAGTACATAATAATTACCTCATTCAACATCATCTGATTATCCTTTTTCCAACAATGTTGGAGTTGGCTTCCAAATCTAGCCAGATGTAGCTGAGTATTTTGCATAGAGTGACTCCCTATCTGACCTCTACAACCCAGTAACTGGTATGATACACCTTGGTCAGACCAGTGTCAGAGTCTCTAGCTTCTGACTACGTGTCACGACTGTCAAAGATGTCCAACTGACAGCAGGGACCAACTGTTTAACTTGCTTTCAAAAGGCACGGGGCCAGGTACGGTCGCAGCCTGGAATTGGGGGAGGGGGGGGGTCAATAACAATAAAATATGTCGAGTAAATGAGTTTTCTTTATTGCACAATACAAATTTTATCGCACACAATATTAAAAACAAATCGCACCCTTAGTAATATAAGGGCACAACTCAAAAAAGTAGATTTTTGACTACTCGCGTTTCAAGATTCCGGATTCCTACATTACAGATATTTTTTCATATAACATGCTTATTATTTAAGTTAGCCAACCGGTAAGCTAGTTAACCGGTTAGTTAACCGGTAGCGAATTTAATTTTGAGCCCTTAGCATTTAAAACCTCAGTTTGAAATATTTTGACTTTATTCCTTATATTACTGAGGGTGCGAAATGAAAGTCTTCTATTTTAGGACAAATCGGGTGATAATATTTGGAACGTCTTATTTTGCAAAATTTTAGAAAACTTTCTATTTGGGGTGTACGATTTGTGGGGGGGGGGGGGGGGTCATGTCCCCTGTGAGGGCCCTTCGGACCGTGCCTGCACAGGGCAAGGCACGATAAATATATCACCAATTTCGAAACTCCAGGTTACTTACTGAGATATTTCTTACAGAAACACCGAATAGATTTTTTTGCTTGACCCAGGAATCGAACCCAATATCTCATGCTCAGCAGTCGCGTTTGCGACAACTAGACTTATTTTAACTAGGCTGATTATTGTTATAGAATATTTTGAACATGTTTACAACTAGAATTCAATCTCAATTTAGGTAACTACATGATAATATAGTATCACCTAATCTGTAACAATTTAGTTAGTTTAGGCACAGGCCGTTCTATCGTTTCGGTAAACCCGAGGCTAACCACAACCCGATTGTTCGGGGGCGACCGCCAGTTAAAACTTGTGTCATTGATTACCGTTTCTAGTTAGAACACTAATGTTATCGAAACCCACTCGATCGCTCAACCACAAACCTCACGATGGCACTTGATTATATACGAATTGTCCGACTTTTGGATATTTTTTTAGTGTCTTTGTTTTGGAAATTTGGTATTCAAATCTTTTTTGTTATTTTTTGTTATCAGAAGAAATCTTCAAAAAACGCTTTTTCAGTCTTTAGGCATAAGGCTGAGGATTGTGAGATTTTTCCTCTTTAAAACTACCCCGGGTGGTCTTCACCCTTGTTCGAGAAAAGTACATTAAAAGGCAACCAACCCCTTCCTGGAACTTAATCAACCCTATCATTACATACTGAAGGAAAGGGCGCATCTATTGTAACAAGCAACGGAAAGAAAAGATTAGAATCAAATCGAATCATTTTCTTTAACAAAAAACGATGACACGAAGCACTCGTAGACGCGTGCTCTGTACGTGATCTTGCAAAACCAATTCAATTCCTCCTTTAGGAATATATTCATACTTTTATTGTAACAGCCGAATGTAATCGTTTAGTGTCTTATATCGGAGATTTATAGCCTATTGCTGATGTGGGGGAAAAATGAAATAGTGCTTTTTGCGATTTTGGCTGTTAAGCCACTTCACCTTTTATTTTCTTTTGACAGAATTTCGAGAGGTTTGCCAAGGGAACGTACTCGATCAATCTGCCAAGATTGTCAAAAGTACGTCGAGGTTGGCTTATTGTCTAAGTTTATACAGCTACGTTTAAGAAATTTATACGGTATATGCCTATAATGGTGTTAGATTGTACACCAGTTTTGTGAATTACAATAAAAAAACCTTCCCCTAATATGTACATATTAAGACAGGATAGTTTTTTTTTTTATCACAGTAGCTACAAAACAACAAAATCATTTTCAGATTTGTTTTGGACTCTAACACCGGTGGAACGGTGTGAGAAGATAGGATTAGATTATCTTAGACAAGCATTCACGAAAAGATAAACAGGCAAAACGGATGAGATGTCATGTAGACAGCAGGCTAAAGGCCTTGAAATTTATACCCTGAGATTTATCTTAGTGTTTAAAGCCGCTGTGACATATTAGGTACTAGGTCTTAAGCCAACCACATATACACAAGAACTGTTGGTGTGTGACCTTGTAAGAACAGCCATCATCAACTCGTTCCTATCTCATTGCACCGTTTTTAGGGTTCCATAGCCAAATGGCAAAACACGGAACCCTTATAGTTTCGTCATGTTTGTCTGTCTGTCTGTCTGTCCATCCGTCCATATGTCACAGCAGAAACTATTAAAATTATACACATGAAACTTTGTAGGTAGATGTATTCTGTGAACCGCTTTCCGATTTCAAGAAAAAAAAAAAAAAAATTAAGGGGTCTTCTCATACATGGAACTGAAAATGAAATATTTTTTTTTTCATGAAACCTATGCGTGAATTGTATCTATAGACAGGTCTTAAAAAATGACATTGGCAGGTTTCTAAAACCACTTTTTCATAAAGTCAATCGTTTAAAAGATAAACGCTTCCAAAGTGGTAAAAGGTGTCCCCCTCTCTAACTTCTATAATAATGGAGGGAAAAATCTAAAAAAAAGTTTGCACGAGATCGGGTCAGCAAGTTTTGAGATACAGCATATTTTCTAAAACCGCAAATATAACTTTGTAATTCATACAGACACTATGGAAAACAAAGTTATTTGGCGTAGTTACTACGGAACCCTTCATGGGCGAGTCTGACTCGCACTTGACCAATTTGTTCGATGCTAAAATCATTAAATAACTTCTCCCACTCTGGGTGGAGAGGAAGCGAGTATCGGACTACCACTGACTAAAAACCTACCCTATTTGAAAGATTAGGGTGGGTTTTTGAAACCTACTTTGTTGGGGAAATGCAAGGACTACTGAAGAGTTGCTCTTGCGTTATCCAAATAGTTCTGTCTTCGTTATAAAATAACCAAAACAGAAGCAGGGGTGAAAATATTTACTATCCTTAAAAAGTACTAAAAGATGAATTTTAAATGTTTAGTTATATACAACGTGTAATTTAAAGGGTATATAGGTATATACCAAGTGCATGGCTTCTTTGGATGATAAAAACGATATGGCAAGGGTTTTGTAATCTTAAGTCTACGTGTGTAGAACTTATTACAAATTCCAATACACTGATACCAGAGACCGAAATTTTCAAATAAAGAAGAACGAAAAGAATTATCGTGTTATTGGCAAGTGACGTGGAAAGTTATTGACCCTCATAGTGCTGTGACACGTTTGTTATGATTGGTATTCAAGAAATAGGTATAATTATGAAACCAATAATTTGGTATCAATTCTTTGAGTCAGTTATTTTGTGCTGAAACTGTGCATAGAGACTCCATACCAGATGTTGTCTTCAGCCCTTTTGGATAGAAATGGGGTTTCCGATACACGTTGTATAAGTTTGATCTAATTTTTCTTTTTTTATTCAGAATAGGCTCGCGTTTGACCACCATCTCACCTGATGGTAAGTGATGATGTGGTCGAAGATGGAGCACGCTTTCCTAGAAGTAACCTATTCACTCTTGATTTAAATACCCCTAGGTTGTAGCTATCTGGAAACACAGACTCCGGCAGGGAATTCCACTCCTTCACTTCACTAATATTTATGGTTATCTATAAATAAATAAGTGGTCTGTTCTGTAACAATTTGGCCTGCTTAGCGCCTAGTATGATAGTATAGGTATATAAATTCATTGAATAAAGTGATGGATTGGCGGGTTTCCGCACTAGTGCGAAAAATATCAAATTGTGAGATTAAAAGTATTGTTTAAATCAGTCAAAACTAGTTATCACAACGATTATTATTAAACTATTTAACGTCAAGATAAGCATTTTTTTTAATCCTTATAAACAAGCTCTTATTCAAAATAATAACTTCATAACTATCATTTCAATAGAATAAATCCTTACAACATTTATCAAATCATTTATTTCTCTAAAAATATAAATACTAAGTAAACAGAATGACCATTAGCCAAAAGCTATGAATGTTATTACAGAAATCTCCACGATTAAGTACCATAGACTTTGCCATTCACAAGAAGTCTCCATATTCATTCTACTAGATCAGCGAGAACACAAAGTTTCTTCAGCACTAGTAATAAATCCATCACTCGCTATCGAGTAGCACTATCTATTCGCGAGAGTGCGAGCCGGCGCGACGACAGACACATATGTGCCTTTTTACTGTCCGCGATAAAGATAGATTACGTTTAAGTCTGTAATGTTCTAAGTAGGTTTTACTTAGCTAATAGCTGATTCTTGGTACTAAGAATGAGTATTACCAATTCAGATTGCAGTCTTCAAAGTATTGAGAATAAACAGTTAGTAAACAAAGGTAACTCAAAAGAAATATAAATTACTAGCTTCTGCACGCGGCTTCATTCGCGTGGGAGGTTTTTCCCGTGTAAATTCCGATCACGTGAGAATTCCGGGATAAAAACTACCTACTTACGAAATTTCATTTAAATCCGTTCAGTAGTTTTTGCGTGAAAGAGTAACAAACAGATATACATTCATACATCTTTACATTAATCCTCACAAACGCATTTATAATGTTAGTAAGTAAGTAAGATAAGATAAGAAAGAAGTAAGATTAAATTTTTTTAAATGACCTAATTATTTATTACTGAGACTCGCCTGCTTAACCTCTAGAGCCCCAGCGGCACAAAAACGTGCCAGTAAACAAGTATTAGTTGAGCCCCGCTGGCACAAAATTTGTGTGCCAGCGGGGCTCAACTAATAGTTGACGTAAATAATGGCGGTCCTTGAGAGGTTAAGGTAATATTACGTAGACACCCGACTGTTTTTATATAACTCATGGGGAAAATCGTCAAATGACTCATCCCACTTTGGGTGGAGTCCATTACTTTACTCTTTGGTGGAGTGAGAAGGAGTGTTAGACTTCTACTGACTAAAATCTCACTTAGTTCCTTCAGTTGCGTTGCGGGATTGCATTATTTCGTTAGAACATTACCGCAACTCCGGTAAGATGATAATACATTAATACCCCACTAATATTACAAATGCATAACTAATTCTATCTATCTGTCTTCATGACATTTAATGTGATACAGAGATTGATTAGAAATTGTTCAGAAAAAAAAAAAGCTTTTCACGCTCGCTTTTAGTTCTCCAGGAACTGGTATGGTAATTCAGTTTTTGGTATAATGACATTTTATGGGTACTAAGGGTTGTAAAGCAATCAAAAATAAAGAGAACATGAGGTTATTGGTTTTCCATACTTTTTTGTAGTGGGAAGGTATTTTTTGTAAGTGACCTCTTGCAGTTCACTCTGCTAAACTGGTCTTGCCTGTGGCGGCCTTAATTATGGTAATTAAAACCTCCATCTAGGGTTTATGTTATTTAAAAACTGGGTGAATACTCGCTAAGGACGAAGCGACGCCCTAAGCCGTGGTTCGTACTCCACAGGTGCTGTGCGGTACGAACCTAGGCTTAGGGCGTCGCGGGGGGATGGCACCTAGGGTCAGATTGGATCGGACAAGGTAGACGTATTGGAGCAGTCAATGTGGCTTAACTTGGGGAGGCCTCTGTTCAACTGTGGATGTCCTTTAGCTCAAATTATGATCACGGCCTCGTCTTATGTTACATCATTTTGACTCAATAGATTGACCAGTCATACATCGAGTAATAAGTCTCGATAGCATCTTCTCTCAATGTTGGGAGAAACTTCAAGGTAATAAATCTATTATCTAATAACTAGTTATCGAGTGTTTCTATCGGGTATGAGACAGCGCGTGCCGACGCGTGGCGTTACCGTGATAGACAGACAAATGAGACTACACCTTTTTGTATACATTTGTAACGACTGAGTTCGGATGTGTGACAAATGTCTCGTGAAAAAGGCATGCATTTAGTTGAACTGGTTTTTGTGCGTCTAGTAGTCTGAACATGAAATAGGTTTGTCAGTTTCATTTAAGGATGCTTACTTCTTCTTAGTTGTAATTTTTATTGGGGAGCTCATGGTTAAATAATAATAGCACGGGTCGATTTTCAAGGTCAAGAGCTGCATTCATAGGTCGGTCCGTGGATACGAGACTATTTTAACATAGATAGATAGATAGATAGATAGAATACTCTTTATTGTACACCAATAATTTAAACAAGCACTTGATTTACAATAATGCAAAAAAAAATGGTTACAATGGCGGTCTTATCGCTGATAGCGATATCTTCCAGACAACCTTTGGATGGACTTAAGAACATAAAACAAAGAGGGGAGGAGAAAGTCAGTGTACTTACTTCAAATATATAACATACACAAAAAGTAACTAAAGTAGTTAATATAACTATATATATAGGTATATATAATACAATACAATACATAAATAAGTATAAATAAATGTATGTGTTTCATATATATAAATATGTCATAAGGAAAGAAATACAAGGTAAAATCATAGGAGTGTATAAAAATGTTTGACAACAGAGCTTTTAAAAGCAGCAAGTGACTGCGCTTGTCTAACTGACAACGGCAATGCGTTCCACAGACGAGTAGCCTGCACCGTATACGATGAATCATAAAATTTTGTGGAATGCGCAGGCATTGAAAGTGTCAAATTTACCGATGATCTCAAATCCCTAGTATGTGTGTCATGAAGGAACTTAAAACGTTCTTTGAGGTAAAAGGGAATTCTTGGATTGAACAGAATATTGTAAAGTAATGATAAAATATGCGCATTCCGGCGAAGACGGATAGGCAGCCACTTGAGCTTAATACGAAACTCAGAAACATGATCGTATTTGCGCAAACCAAATATGAATCTGATACAGAAATTTTGGAGTCGCTCAAGCTTATCTAGCTGCACTTCAGTGAGGTCTGGAAAACTTGCATCAGCATAGTCAAGAATAGGAAGAAGGAGAGATTGGGCGAGCGCAGTTTTAGTGGCAGTTGGCAGGAAATTGCGCAGTCTACGCAAAGACCCCGCAGATGCAAACAGTTTGCGACTCACTTCTTGTAACTGGGGACCCCAAGACAAGTCCTTATCTATGTAAATACCCAAGTCTTTCACTACATCACTATAAGGTATTACTGCACCATCAAAAACAATTTGGGGAAGGTTCATCCAGTCAATTTTGGATCGCATTCTAGAGCTGCCAACCACAATGACTTGGGTCTTCGCAGGATTAACCTTCAAACCATGATCCAAGCTCCATTGAGAAATACGTGCTAAGTCATTATTCACAATGATCACTGCCTCAGACAGTTCATCTACGGGAGCTTGCGAATAAATTTGCAAATCGTCAGCATAAAGGTGGTAGGATGAGAGAAGTTCATTAGAAATAGAATTTATAAATACAGCGAAAAGAAGAGGAGAGATAACGCCCCCCTGTGGAACGCCGGCAGTGGTATTGCACCAAGAAGATGATGAATCTTCAATGCGAATACGTTGTCGGCGGCCACACAGGTAACTTCGAAACCAATCAATTGCTGTTGGAGATATGTTAAGAGAGCGGAGTATACTGAGCAGGACATCGAAATCGACAGTATTAAAAGCGTTGCTGAAGTCCAGTAACGAAAGGACCGTCAACTTCCCATTATCCATACCTGATCTGATATCATCAGTAATTTTAACAAGAGCTGTGGTAGTGCTATGTCCTGAACGAAACCCGGATTGGTACAAATTTAGGAGTTGGTTTTTACAAAGGAAGGCACTAAGCTGACTGTGGATAAGGCGCTCGAGGACTTTGGATAGGAATGGTAAAATGGAAATAGGACGAAATTCAGAGAAAGAAACAGGATTACACTTTTTAGGGAGAGGAGTTATCTGAGCTTCTTTCCACAAAGATGGGAAAACACCTGAGGATATGGAATAATTGAGGATATGGGAAATGATAGGAAGAATTTCATCCAGGATAGGGAGAATCATCTTACGACTAATACAGTCACTACCAACAGCATTTGAGGTTATAGATAGCAAGCTCTTCTTAACATCACAACTAGTAAATTGATTAAAAATAAAAGGAGAATAATTGGGAGTAGGAAGTGATGAAAGATTATGTAGAGTTTTAGCTTTAACAGCCCCGCTGAAGTTAAAAGAGCTAGCAAAATATTGATTGAGTGATTCAAGGTCTACATCTTTAGGAATAGACTCTTGGCGTGATTTTCCAACTCCCATTGTTCTAAGAAATTTCCAGACTTTAGCCGGATCACCATTTTCAACAGACTTATGAATGTGGCGGCGCTGAGCATCCCTACAAGCCAAGTTGCTGCGATTGCGGATAGCAACGTATTTTTCACGAGTCATGGTGCTTGGTCTGTTCTTGTATCTTGTTTTTGCTGCTGCCTTTTTCTCCAAAATAATTTTCAAGTCATCCGATAGCCAAGGAGCAGGCAGATGCTTGATTTTAACCAGCCGAACAGGCGCATGAATATCGTACAACTTGTTTAGGTACGAATTCAAAATGTTGATTTTGTCATCAATTGACTCCGCATCAACAAGAGCAGACCAGTCAATATTATTAGCATCCTCACGAAGACTTTCCAAGTTCATTCCACCAAAACTGCGCTGTAGAATCTTTTTTGGTTTAGACTTTGGAGGGCGAATTTTGTAAGAAAGGAAAATTAAATCATGGTAAGAGAAAGCGTCTGCTGAGCATTGTCCATGCTTAGCGACATGTTGAGTGGAAGAAACAAAAATAAGATCAAGGAGCGAAGGAGAACAGTTAGGGAAATGATGAGTTGCACCTAATGGAAGAAGATACAAATTGCAAGAAAGAGAAATAGACTGGAGCGAGGAAGAGCGGGAATCGTTTTTGAGTAGGCAAGTGTTGAAGTCCCCCATCACAATCGTGTGCCTGTAAGAGGGCATAAGATTTACCAAGAGACTCTCAAAAGAGGAGAAGTAATCGATTCGCAGAGATGGACAGTAATAGACACCCAGCAAAACCTTCGAATGATGTAAATCAAGCTCTAAAAAGAGATGCTCGCCAGCATTTGACGGTGATGGCTGCGGTGAAGCATCAATAATGGTAAAAGAAATATTTGCACGCAAATAAATGGCAACACCACCACCACCGCGGGCTGTGCGATCATTCCTAATTAGTTGGAATCCGGGCAAGGAATATGATGTAGATGGGAGACATGGTTTCAGCCAGGATTCGGAAACGAGGATTGCATGGATGTCCTTACAGTCCAAACTCGCAAGCATATCATGGTAATGAGCCGGAATACTTTGAGCGTTAATATGGACTACATTTAGATTTTTGGGAACATCAGAAAATTGAGACTGAAGTGTATCAGCAAGATTTGAAATACTATTCAAGCTGTTGTTGTCACTGCTAGCAGATATGAAGCTGTCATCATCATTGTTACTAACAATCATTAAAAAAACACAAAATATAATATAATATGGTAAGTAAATTAGTAAACGTATATAAGATAAAGATAAAAGGTTTTTACTAACTAGACTTAAAAGTCCACCCGCCAGTTATGTGTTTACAAAAAACATAAAAAATAAACATAACATACAAATTAATTAAGTGCGTCTTTCGGACACAGGCAAAGCTCATACTTACAACAATACAAAAAAAAAGCAAAACATTATTTTAATGTAAGAAGTATGCACAATGCATAATTATTGCAGTATGAACTACATTTTTCCAAAGTTATTTAATGCTCAATTTATCAGAAATTATTCAAAGTGAAACGGAACGCGACTACTTGACATGACAGCTGACATATGTCAATTGTCAAAATACCGATAATGAAAACAATTTTAGTGAGAAATCAGAAAATTAATATGCAGAAAAGGAGAGGTAGTAGATAAATAGTAAAAAAAAAAAAGTGAACTGAAGGTAAACGAGCATTAAATAAAATAAAAGAGACGTGAGACATTTACCCGAGCGACACAGCGAAAGGGACGATTCACTTTTTCACCGCAGGCTTTCTGATCCTTTTTAAAGGCGTTGAAGCTTGCTTCTCAGCCTGTGCCTTATGGTCATGTTGGCGATCCGGATTATCAGCGTCGAGTCCAGGCACACCAATAGCATTTAGCTCACAGCAGCTTAAAACCCGATGCTTGCTTCCATCAGCTCCCAGAACGTATACGAATCCCTGCCTGGTCCAGCAATTCGTGATGCCAAACTTCTCACGAGCCTTCATGAAAACCTGATGCCGCGACCTAGTTAGGAATTCGGACATGGTTATACCAGAACCTTTTAATGTGGTTTTGGCAAACCAAACTTTGTCACGGACATCCAGATCCTGAAACTTGACCAGTATAGGTCGAGGCTTTCCGGCACTGCTCTGACCGCCCATTCTGTGGCATCGACGAATAGCAGCAACGGTAAAGGTGTCAATTTTCAACTTTTCACGGAACACTTTAGCAACCACTAACGATGTCTCCTCTTTGCTGACCTCTGCAACACCATGGATAAGGAGCATCTTCCGACGACCCCTCATCTCCAGTGAATCAACATCTCTGGCAAGGGC
This sequence comes from Tholera decimalis, assembly GCA_943138885.2. Lineage (NCBI taxonomy): Eukaryota > Metazoa > Arthropoda > Insecta > Lepidoptera > Noctuidae > Tholera > Tholera decimalis. The sequence continues at coordinate 38,633,159 of OW964566.2, read as the reverse complement.
AGCCATTTGACGCTGGAGACAGCCAAGAGACTCCATAACAAACTTCTTGAATGCCGTGTACTCCTCTGCAAGACTGTCCGAGCTGCTGCTGGATGAAGTGTTGGGTGTTGATTTGGTCAACTCAGCCTCAAATTTCGACATTCTGTCATTAAATTGTGCCATCAATTCAGTGATTGACCCCTTGAGTGAATCCATTTTTGTGTAAGTTAATTTTTATAATAATAAGAGTGCAATGAAGGAAATACACACAACTAGCAGGTAGTAGTATTAGTAGGCTCTATTACTCATATAAAATTGTGCAGAATAACAAAATATTATAATAAAAATCGATTTTTGTAACAGAGCAAAGTTATTTGTGTGTCCATATCGATATGAACAGGCTTTTGTCCAACTATAACCAGTTTGTTCGAATCTTCTGGTTGTCTCCCAGCTTCGTGACCGAAGTGATAAGGATCTAAACTAAAGTACCAAGGAACAATAGCCAATTGTGGGAGGTCTGGTCTTAAATCAAGGTGTTATTTTAAAGAAAAATAAAAAGGCCCTTTATTCCGAGACCATACAATTACACTAACAATAATGGTTAGAACGAAAATCACAAGATGTCTCGAATTTCGGTGTGTCTCATGGCATAGGCCTCCTCTAACAATTTCCATTGACGTCTGTCGTGGGGTACCCTCCTTCAGTTTGGACCTGCTGTCAGCTGTATTTCTCCCTCCCAGCAAGTAGGCTGCCTTCCCCGATTTGTTTTGCCGTCCCTTGGGTATCACTCTGTCACTAGCTTGCTCTACTTGCCTTTAGTATTTTGCATCATGTGGCCTATCCACCTCCACTTTTGTTAGTCTATTCTTAGTATGCTATTAAGAAACTGACAGATATGTCTGTCAGTTTCTTCTTAGCATTTCTGTCCTGTCTCTTTGAGCCTACCATGCTTCTCTACATTGCTCTTTGACACTTGGAAAGCTTTTCTCTGATCGATTTGGCGAGCGCCCATGTCTCACACCCGTAAGTTAGGCATGGTAGTATAGATGAGTTGAAGAGATTCCAGAAAATAATTTGATTACAAGAAGTGGTAGCCCAATGGTTCCAGATACAAGTAACGATTTTAGGTAATTTTCATCATCAAAACTGCTCGGAAAATGGTTAACGAAAATATCTCGAAGAAATCTAGGACCGAAAAAATAGATCTTGCCCTAGGACAGTAAATTCGAACAAATGCGATATTTTCTAACCCGCACTGGACTCACGTACGGCCTATTCCCTCTCATGTAGAGAAAGCTTGTGACAGGGCAGTAGAAACGTTCTAGGTTCTTTGTTTAAAATATATCAAACGAATCAATCACCCACAGGCCAAAGTGCAACTAAAAAGCACCATTATGCTATTTTGTAACACAACTTAGGTTAAGTGATCTTGAAGCTAGCTATAAAATAAATAATAAATGACAGCGCCCTTCATCTAACTTATAACGATGAGATTTTTATAACGACCCGCAGATGCTTGGTCAAGTCCCATTTAAGTGGAGAGTTATCACTCTCCGAGATGACACTCGATTAAGTAGATGTTTAGCCTTTTAGGATACAATCGCTATCTCTCTCTCTGATTTTATAAGTATTTTTTTTTTCATATCTAAATGAACGGGTGTTTAATTTGATCAAGCGACAAACTACTACAAAACATTAGAGAGATTGGCTTCTCAGGAAGTATTTTGAATGAGATATTTTCAAGTCTAGTGCAGAGGACTCTGACTTCTAATCGTGAACTAAAGTTGTTATACAAAAATTAAGCATTAATAACCTTAAATTATTATTTTTTGTGTCAACTGTCATATATGTTTTAACTTTTTGAATAATAAAGTTTTAACTTTGCATTTTATGCGATTAACAACATGTTTCGGTTGTCGAAAGGGATACTGCAGTTTCTATTACTCCATCTCTCTCTCTTTCTCACAACAAAATTATGATGGTACTGCATAGTACTTGTTGCATTTTGTTTTTAGTTTCGTGCCAGAAATTTATTTCCCCATCAGGGCTTCAGGATTGAGGAGGTCGACGAAGTGTGTCATGTTGTGTGGCAAAGTATGGGGGGTCACATCATATTTTGTGGCTTCACATTTCAAATTATAATGTATCCATTAAAACATGAAATTTCAACTACCTATTAACTAAATGCTTAAAAATTTTACGAACTGAATATGTATGAACTTAGCATAAATAAGGAAACAAAACTAATTTCGGAACAGATGGTTAAATATATTAATTACTCAGGGTGAAATTGTAAAATGTGTAAAGTCACACTAGGGAAGGAACATTTATACAAATGTGAAAGAAATATAATTTATGTAATATAATTTATGGATGGCTCATCATACAAACAGCTTTTTTAAAACGTACAAAACTACGTGGTATGCAAATGAACAATAAAAAAGAGTATTCACACGACCATTCACACATCGGAACGTTCTTAAGAGCGCGTATAAAGCAAAATTACCAATTTTCTATTTGATTTTACATGAAAAATTCCAGACCAAATCTTAAAATAAAAATATATGAATAACTACATCATATTTTCAAGGGCTCTCTCTGATAAAAAACATAAAATAATAACATTTCCTTGGTAGAAAAAAATCACGAAATAACCTCTAATTCTCATGTTTTTCCGTTTTGTACTCGATATGGTAATGCCTATTGCGACAAAAATTTGATAAATAATTATATTTAAACAAGAGTAAAGGCTTTGCTTAGGCATTTTATGTAATTCCTTTTAGTTTTGGATTTATTACGATAAAACACTTTTGGCGCATACTACGTTTTTATTCCGCGCAAGAAGTCATCTTCCGTCGCTCGTTGCGGGAGCTTCAAGCATATTTCTATTTCACACATCAGTCGCTACCGCTCTGTTGAGACGAGAGGACTACGCTCAAGTGTTTTAGCTGCGCCGAGTTATAATCATTTCAATCGTAATTGTTGTTGTTGTTCGAACTAAATAATGAAATGGGAAACAAAAAAAAACATTGAAAGAGAACTAAAAAAGTTACAAATTGACAGGATGGCTAATTGTCGAAGGTAAGTTTGTGAGTTACTTGTTTGTTATATACTGAAAAAATAAAAATACATTTTATACTTTCGAGAAAGTTTATGCAGGTGATTTTAGATTTTATTTTGAGAGACACAAGATCTAAATTCGTTTACCTACGCACTTTCGTGGGCCGAGTAGGTAACTAGACATAATAATATGTGGGGACATTTCACACACGGCTGTCTGACCCCAAACTAGGAAGACCCTGTACTATGGGTGTCAGACAGCTGATATACATAGACAAATATATTTTTAAATACATACATATATAGATAAACAACACCCAGACACGACGATATCAAAAATTCGTGGTAGGTACTTTATTAGATTATTAGGATAATAGGTAATAAATTACATTCATAATAGGTAGCTATTTACTTTTGCTATTTTGTTATGTTATTCTTCACGATACAATTTTATGATCATTTTCCCATAATGTAGGTAGTTATGAGATCTTCTAAAAATCTAGATACACGGATGGACAACAATAATGATCTTGCGAGTATCCTATATAAAAAAAAAAATTATCTACCTATACCACTTCTTATTTAATATTTCTATGGTCACTCGTAGTCGTAGGTAACGCGGGCAGAATAGTATATGCAAAATAAACACAAGCTTTTAGTTGGTATCCGTGTTTGTTCGATGAAATATATTTATATCGATTACGAACCTATTTAAGTATGCCCATTAGGTATTTAAACCCTATTTTTGTAGATCAATTTATTGTGGACGTGATTGTATAACAAGGAATTTGTTTTGAAATAATATTTTATTTTCAGAATGTGGCCACCTCGCTCGCCAGATTTAAACCCATTGGACTTTTTTACTGGGGCTGTTTAAAGGAGGTAGTTTATAAAGAAGAAATCACTTCAGTTGAACAGCTGCGACAACGCATACGTTCGGCTGCTGACGAAATATCGTCGGCAGGATTTGCGCGCCGATTGAGACGGTCCTTCATAAGAAGGTGTACAGCGTGTATAGCAGCTGAAGGAGCCCACTTCGAACATCTTGTATATTTTCTTTTTCAATAAATTTGTTTAATTACTAATGTCTTTTATGGTGTCAACAAACCCATAGTGATCAAATTTTAAGGAAATTCTCATTCTCTTTGAGTCTAAAATTAGTTACAGCAGTGTTAAAGTAATTTAATTTTGAAATCAAATTTGTATAAAAATTCTCCTTTAAGATTCGAACAGCAATAACTTTGTACTTTATCAAGATACTGGTTATTATTATACCATTTTAGAATTTGCATTAAATAGGCAATTATCTATACTTATAATAAATCTGTAGAGAGGTCAATTCTGTACATGAAATATATTTTTCAACAGTATTATAGATTGACATATTATATTTCCCTACTAAATTACGAAAGTTAATCTGTGTGTTACATCTAAATCACTGAACCGTGAGGAAGGACATAGGCTACTTTTTTTACGAAAAACGACGGAAACGTGGACGAAGTCGCGGGCAACAGCTATCTATGCTAATATATAAGGCTGAAGAGTTTGTTTGTTTGTTTGAACGCGATAATCTCAGGAACTACTGGTTCGAATTGAAAAAAATATTTTTAATTAAATACTCAATTTATAGAGAAAGGCTATAGGCTATATATATCATTACGCTAAGGCCAATAGGAGCGGAGCACCAATGAAGAATGCTTCAAAATCGGGCTTAAATTTAACGTTAGCCCAAAGTAACTATTCCACGCGGACGAAGTCGCGGGCAAAAGCTAGTCTAAAATAATGAGCCACCGCAGTGTAGTACATTTTTTTTCGATATAGTCTGGCGGGAATAATTCCGAATCATTCCCGTCGTATACTTCGGAAGTATTCCGAAATATTCCGAAACTTTGGGAATATTTCAACTGCCAAAAGAAACCAGGAAAATCGACCTTTGAAGTCGGTTAATATACCAAAACCTGCTCCTACCTAAGTATAACAAATACTTTTCTGAAAACCGCATCAAAACGTGTTTGCTTGCAAGGTTTGCCTTTAATTGTTTTTATTGGCTGGGCTATTAAACGCGTTAAGTAGGTAGGTAATGATTAATACCTACCTATGCGACTCGCGACTACTCGCGATGCGTACAGAGCTACATACAAACTAACCAAAAACATAGGTAACCCTTTTTCAAAAAACAAATAAAATATGCTAGGCCTGGTTTTTTATTCAACTACTGACATTTATAAAAATAGCATTCAACTTCGAAATAAGTAGAGTACCTACCTAGAAACAAAAGAATAAAAATCCTGTTAATCGCAGGCTAACATATCTACCTATAAAAATATCAACATGTACTTAATCAATCCCATTTATAATAAAACTAGTACTCACGCGGGGCTTCGCTCCCGTGGATTCTATCACGGTAAAAACATAACTCTCCTTTTTTGCAGTCGCGTAAAAAGTAGCCTATAACCTTCCTCAAGCTTCAAGCTATTTCCATACCAAATTTCATCCAAATCCACCCAGTACTTTCGAAGATTAGCGCGTTCAAGCAAACAAACAAACAAACTTTTCCGCTTTATAATATTAGTATATATAAACACTAGCTTCCGCCCGCGACTTCGTCCCCGTGGAAAAAAAAATCCCCCGATTTTGAAACATTCTTCATTACTGCTCCGCTCCTATTGGTGCTAGCGTGATGATATATAGCCTATAGCCTTCCTCGATAAATGGGCTATCTAACACTGAAAGAATTTTTCAAATCAGAACGGTAGTTCCTGAGATTAGCGCGTTCAAGCAAACAAACAAACAAACAAACAAACAAACAAACAAACAAACAAACTCTTCAGCTTTATAATATTAGTATAGATTTATATTTTACTCTTGTATCGTACGTAGTCTCGCACTGAACAATAATTAACCCACCCACCACACAACAAACAAACACGTTAATTTCGATTGAATTATTCGGGCGAAATATTCGGAAACATTCGATTGCGGGGTACGAATCTTTCTCGCGGGGGGAAAACTTCTCCGGGGAGCATCTCCCCTCTTACCGCACCCCGCACCGCCATCGCAGCGCGGCGGCAGCGGCCGGCGCACAGAGGGCTTTATTTAAATTCATTTTGAATAATTCTGATTTAAAGAAACTTTCCCAGAAGTATTCCGGAATTATTCCGAATTTTTCAGAAGTTTTGCAACTATAGATACAGGGGCCCAAAATTGCGTAATTCCGTAGAAAAATATGTTAAAATTTAAGAATAACTATTTTTTGCAATATTGATTTAGAATGTAATAAAAAATCTTGATACTGATCTGATAATACAAATATTCAGGACTGATATAAAAAAAAAAACAAAATGAAAAAAATATCACCAATTTTAGAAATGGTACCTAATTTTGTAAGAGTAAGTACGATTTTTATTTAAAATATTAAAAATATCAATAATTTGGTCATCCATGGGCATATGACGATATAAGTGGGGTAAATGATAGATATTATCTGGCCAATCGACAGTTTCAGAGTTATCCATTATTTACGCCACACCAAAATCACGCGCCAAAATAATATTATATTATACATAATATAATATTACCTTTTGGTATTGATTTTATATTGATTCGTGTTCAGTATCAGTGGTATAGTCACCTCCTACTAACTTACTATTTACGTATTATTCGCGTACACATAATAACATTTCGTAATATTGTATAACGCAGTCATACTTTGAATACAGTTGTTTCATCTGAATATTATACGTATACTTACTACAGAAGATACGCGTCGAGCGAGCGCGTAGGTACACGCGCGATCGTATTCGATGTGAGGAGCGGGTAGGACAGTGCGGGTGAATTCTAAAATTTTGCTGGCTTTAGGCGCGCTCTTAATGTCGAGAAGCAATTTGTCAACAGCTATAACTATACGATATTACTGAAACGTTTCTAAGACAAAGTATAATGCTCGTCGCTTCGACGGGAACATCAGAAAGCGATTTACATGATATGACGTGTATCTAGATAGGCGATGTATTATTCAGCTACACTATAGAACTGTTGGTTTGTGGTTGTCTAAATACCGGGTCGAGTGTTTTGATAATAGATGTATTAGGACGGCCTTACGAACGCCAGGTGCATACTGGGCTGTCACTATATTTCTTAGCTGATGAGTTTATACAACGTATAACGGAAACCCCATATCTATCCAAAAGGGCTGAAGACAACATTTGGTTTGGAGTCTTTGTGCACAGTTTCAGCTCAAAATAAGTCACTCAAAGAATTGATACCAAATTATCGGTTTCATAATTATGTTTCTTAAATACCAATCATAACAAACGTGTCACAACACTTCGAGGGACAATGACTTTCCACGTCACTTACGTACAGTCGGTTTTTGAGTAATCAAAAAGTACGAAAATGTTGATCTTTCAGTTATAACTGCACCACAAAAAAAAAACCGAAAAGCTTGGCATAGCATCTAAAAGTGACTTTTACATAATGTTTGTAATGCATAGCGCATTTTAATTATAGTGTTTTATTTAATTGGATAACATAAATCCGTGATGTTATCCATGTTGATTTCGTTACATTTAATGTTAGTATGAAAAATAAATAAAAGTAAAACATACAATTAGATGAGTATAATAAACATATTGTAAAAGAAATACCGGATTTATACTTTATTAAATAACGGTAATCAATAACAGTTTCTTTTCCGAAGTAAATTTTTGATATAATTTGTTAGCAAAAATTCTATACTCGGTTTCCGAAGATGAAAATAGATATCAAAAAGGACCAAAGTGTATTATTATAAGGGAAGTGAAAGCTTTCAGTCACCGCGCCGATTTGAACCGAGCTCATTTAAATTATGGCATAGCAGTGCTTTGAAATTAGAGATTTCGCTACTTTGAGCAAAGATATCTTAGGTAGCCTGATGTATAGGAATTTTTGTAAAATCAGAATTCAATTCAACTCATCTTAAAGTTTCTGGAAACGGTAGTATAATGACTGGAACTAAAAACTTGTAAACTAGTGTAAGTCGTGACGTTGAAGAATCAGTCGAGGTAAATGGAAGATCCCTCCAGTTGTGTCCAATAATTTATGAGCCAATAATCTAACTTATTACGACGATAAGGAGCTCTTCTGTTAATAATAACAGTCACACGGGTTGATATTAGGGTTAAGCAATTCTTGTCGAGGTTATGGTCCAAGGATGAGTGACCATCTTTATACGTATTTCGCGCCCCTCTAGAACGCGTAGTATACCGGCTCAGTTGCGTGAATAGTAAGATGCAGCGCTGCGCTACACCAGTCGCAGCGCTGTTCACGTTCTGGCCGCCATTTTAAAAAGAGAAAGTTTTTTTCATTATCGCTTGCGCGACGCCGCACATTCGTTTGACTCCCGCGCCTCTCGTGTAGAATCCTTTTGTAACTTTTGTATCTTAATGTAACTAATTTTCCTAAGTGTAACTTGCTATTATGTAGAATAAACAGTCTTATATTATTATAGTTGGAGTTTTAATATAATTGGTTCACGTTAAGAAAATAGTGACGTCATCGTTGTCCGCGCCTCTCGACCAATTAGGTCGCAACAAATTATAAAGCTAAGTTCACAGTGACCAGTTAACTGCAGATCTTTTGGCGAAACGGTTGTCTTTTATGCGTTATACATAAAATAATTTAATTTAATTCAATCCTATTAAATTGGTGTGGGCCTAAATAAAAAATTATGTTGGTGCCAAAAACTCAACATTTAAAATGAGTGATGTAAAAAAATATTTTGTGACACAATAACTTTAATAGATGGTAATCGATGGAAGAAATGCTGCAACTACGTGGTACAAGAAGAAAAGCTTATGAAATTCAGACGACGTCATAGAGAACGCAGAATAAAATTATTTCATAATAAATACAAATGAAGATTCTAGTGGCACTGTTTGAAAAATATTACTAATTTAAGACAACAAATTTGATTTTTACCCATTAAACTTAATCTTTTGAAATATAAATTTAATTTAGAATTTTTACTCCATTGTGAAAACATCTTTACTCTGCAGTTGCACTGATGACGTCACTATTTTAAGTGTAAGGACCCTGACTATAATATCGAGATTCTTACGTTCCTCGGAAAGTACGATAAGCCGTTGGTGCTGGCTATAATCTGTCATCTTCGACAGTCGTTATGGATTGTCAGAAGCCATCAAGTCTGACACTAGCTTTCCCAAGCGTCATCGCTTTACCCAGTTACCGAAGAATCCCGAAATGCTAAGGTCATCCATCTACAAACCTACATAACAAGCATTGTACATCTTTCAAGATCGGTCCGTGCAGCTGTTGTTAAAAGTTTAATATTATAGTTTAGTGTACGACGTGTAATTTAAAGGGTATATACATACCAAGTGCACGGCTTCTTTGGATGATAACAAACGTTATGGCAAGGGTTTTGTAATCCTATGTCAACATGTGTGGAACTTATTAGAAATTTCAATACATTGATACCAGAGACCGAAATTTTCAAATTAAGAAGAACGAACAGATTTATCATGTTATTGGCAAGTGACGTGAAAGTTATTGACCCTTGTAGTGCTGTGACACGTTTGTTATGATTGGTATTCAAGAAACATATGAAACCGATAATTTGGTATCAATTCTTTGAGTCACTTATTTTGAGCTGAAACTGTGCATAGAGACTCCATACCAGATGTTGTCTTCAGCCCTTTTGGATAGATATGGGGTTTCCGTTACACGTTGTATAGTTTGGAGAGCAGTACCCACCCAGTGATATCAGGCCTGATTTGCGAGTTTGAGGTCGTGACTTCAAACCACTGTTCTGAAATCGATGAAACAAAACATTGTGAGGAAACCGGTATTTCCTTTTTAGGGGTCCGTACCCAAAGGGCAAAACGGGACCCTATTGCTAAGACTCCCCTGTCCATCCATCTGTTTATCTGTCCGTCTGTCACCAGGCTGTATCTCATGAACCGTGATAGACAGTTGAAATTTTCACAGATGATGTATTTCTGTTGCCGCTATGACAAGAAATACTAAAAAAGAATAAAAAAATATTTTAGGAGGCTCTTAAACAAAAAACGTGATTTTAATTGCCGTTTTTTTATAGATAATGGTACAGAACCCTTCGTGCGCGAGTCCGATTCACACTTGACCAGTTTTTGAAGTGAAAACTTCTTTAGCATCGTTGTGATTTGAAAATTTATGAAACGAAAAAGCGACTGTAAAAAGAGACAGACACATAAACTGCCGAATTTTGGAACTCTGTTGGGGCCAAATGGTAGAGCTTTTGATGCCCTTTAAAATGAGCACAAACTCGGCTATCTTACGACCACCGGAACGAAGTTATGTCGTGGGGGGGGGGGAGGTGAGGTAGCCCTGATAGGGGGGGTCGCGTGGGGAGTCGAAAAAGCGACAGTAAAAAGAGACAGACACAAACTATTTTTTTGAAGTTTTGACTTCTACCACGTGTGAATTGCACACATGTTCTTTTTAATTCTGAGTGGGAAAATAATCAAATGACTCCTCATGCTGTAGGTGGAGCGGAGTGCCAGATTTCTACTGACAAAAACCCACCCTGTTCCGTCAGTCGCTCTTGCGTTCCAGGGCATCGGTATCTCATTAGAACATTCCTTCCACCTTCCACCAACCTTCACTTGGCTCGCATGGTGAATTACAGCTCATAGAGATTGCCTTCATAGAGAGTAGGCCTATTTCCCTGTAGTAGGAACCTAATAGGCTGTTAAAACCATGATCTCACTGAAATTACCGAAAATGAAATTTACTGCCTAAGTTAATTAAAGCTCGCAGATCAATTTATGGGTCCCGATAATTTAATGCGTACCTGTAACTTGTTTAATTACCGCCACCTTCCGCTAATCACTTACGTGCGCGCTTGATAACGCGCGACGCAATCAATATTGTAACCGCACGCAATTGGGGACTCCTCCCGTTTTCCTAATAGCACCCTCATGTAGGCTTCAAGTTGGCTTAAATAAGTTAATGTAAGTAAGCATATTAGTTAAGTGGTAAGGCGCTGGGACAAAGAAATTTCATACATTCCCGAAGAATTTTAGGGTTTGTGCCCCGTAAATAAAATTGTGAGATTAGGATTCCGATTATAGCCTTTGTAAAAATGCATGATAAATAAATATTTGGTGGACAATGTTTGTATTAGGGTCTCCCTTGTTTGACCGAAAGGAATTTGATAAATTTTCACTTCCCAAAAAATTTTTCGCATAATTTCATTTGCCAAATTATTACTTAGCAAAAAATCTATTCACAAAAATTTGTAACGCAAACCTAATGTTTGGGAAATGAACGTTTAAACTATAACTTGTTTACCAACTAGTACTTTTAACATTTTTTATTTTGTCAAATATGTTTAGTCAAGATTTTGCGTAAAAACTGTTATTCCAACTGAAGAATAACAGTTTTTACGCAAAATCTTGTAAGTTCTATCGTAGTTATAGATAATAGTAACCTAAGTAGATATTAAACATAACTAGTAACTGATTACCACCTGTGTAAATATAGGTCGACGGAGCCCCTCTTCACGGGGATCCTATTTCTGGGTGGTTTAAAAAAATAAACACGAAGGCTAAGGCGGGAGCTCCGCTCCGCTTCGCTTCCGCCTTAGCCTTCTAACCTAACCTATCCGAGTCGGGGTACTCTGAGTCGATTTCACCAAACGTTTATTGTCTGAAGATTGTTTGCTGTAATAAATCATTTGATTAAAGAACAAATGCCATAATGACATTATACTTTGTAATATTTTGCCAAGTAAAAATTTTACCAAATAAAAATATGCGTACTAAAATCATTCGAAATATTGCAATGGTATAAAAAAAGGTTGCTAAAATTTGTTTGGGTAATGAAATTTTGTCAAAATCTTTTCGGCAAAACGGCAGGATCCCTTTGTATTAAAATAGGATAGGATAAAATGCAGACATTGAGAGGGAGCGGAAATTACGTAGTAACTATTAAGTAATCTGTGGCGGAGAGCTCTAGCGGTCCGTAGCAATATGCTGGCCCGTAGGTTTGCGCGGTGAACAGACCTAGTGAAAATTTTTCTTTTTAAAGCTTATTGCCAGGGTCTGTATACGGGCAATCTATGGGTCATTTACGCCAAAAGATCGCTAGATGTGCTCCGCGTCCAGTATAATAATGCTTTCAGGATGCTCTTGCGGTTGCCTCCTTACTGTAGCGCCTCAGAAATGTTTGCACAAGCTCGTAAGTACGCGTTTCAAGCGATTATACGCAAGAAAACGGCTTCACTTCTGAAGAGGGTAAGGGACAGTCGTAATAGAATCCTGAGAACGATGAGTGAGAGTGTGTCCTCTCCTATTATGAAACAGTTTGTGCGGAGGGTGATAGGTACTGACACTAGATAATAAGCTATTAGGTATAAGTTACTAACATTTTATTGATTTTGTGGTCCGAAATAAAAAGATTTTATTCTATTAAGAGGTAAGTGGGGAAATTTAATGTTCATCTAGTTGTTTTAAAAAATTTGAAATTAATTATAAAAGAAAACATTAACATAGTACTAAGCCGCAGATGCAAAATATTTAGTTAATAATTATTTTTACAGTCTGGGATGTCAAAATCATTGTCACCTCAGACTCAAATCGATGAAGGAAAACATGGTGGTGATGTTATAAATTACAAAAAGTAATATATAGGGACCGAACCCGCAACCTGCTACTGGCAAGTCGGACTCGTAATCACTGGGCCATCACGACTCTGCTCTCCGTCGTCGTATCAATATCTTTTATAATTTTAATGTGAAAATTTTAATGTGAAAAGTGTGTAAATTATAATGTGATAATTCAGGTTATTATTTACTTATTAAGTAAATAGTAGCATACACGTGTCGGTACCTTATATGATGTCGCTTTGTGGATGTGACAAGTGTTGTGAGTTTAAAAGTAAAAGCAAACTTGCGCGCCACACTAATTACTGACTCGCTTTATCTGTTAAGAGTTTTGATTTAGATAAGTTAGGGGCTGAAGCGATGGCCTTTGAGATATTTAAGGTACGTAGAATAGTAGATGAGAAATGTACTCCGATCGGTGGGCACAGTGGTGGAGATACTGGCTGATGCGCTGCGTGTCAAGGGTTCGATTCCCGTTGCGGAACAAAATATGTTTGTATGGCCTACAAATTAAAATTTACATGGACTAGGAGTGCAGAAATTTATAATTTATTCATTATTATCATCTATGCTATGCTCGACAGGGTCCATTATTCTGACTAATGTAATAATTAACTACCAACTTGAGACAAACAAATTGACACTTACAAATTGAGACTTGGTTTGATGATATTACGGACAAGTGAAGTAGTGTTTTAGATCTGAAGTGTTAATAATTTAGTATAATTATATAAGTTTATTTGTAAGATTTTGTTTTTTCTTATGGGCGTAGTTACTCGAAATCAAGGGTATAATTGTGATTTATTTATGGTAATATAATTAAAAAAAATTGTAAGTACTTAAATCTATACTAATATTATTATTATTCTTATTATAAACAGACAATTTCCGTCTGTAACCGCTATTTTTTGTAACCGAAACCATGCCCCAAATCCATGAATATTTATAGCATATTGCATGAGTAACTTTGTTAATTCGACGGTTCAAACAAAATTAGCCTTTATACCATCGTAGATAAGGTTTATATCAACAGCACCTGAGTCAACAGCCTGATTCTCGGTTAGTATACTAAATCTGGATTATATAAAGTTGCTAAATTCGTCGCTTCGTGTTCGGCTTGCTGATTTAGAAGCACCTTTCGCTGTCTATTTTGGATTTATGTTCTCCGGGTGGACTGATTTATCCGTTCTCTCTAGATCACTGAAAACATTACATTTTTGTAGGACAGTTATTTTTTTAGTAGATTCATTATGCTTTTTTGTGGCCTTCGTGGCTAAAAAATAACAACAAATCTTGAAATAGGTACCTAAATGGATGACTAGGTACGTATTATTTTATTTAGACTTTAATTTAGATATTGCATATTGTCGTAAACTCGTAAGCTGCGTAGAGTGGGCGCAATGGCGACTGCTGAGCACGATGTCTTGAGTTTGATTTCCGGGTTGGTCCAAAAGTGCTATTAATTATATGTGCTTATAGGCGAAGAGATGCTAGTGGACAAGCTTCATAGCCTGACTCATCGGAGAACCGTTGCTTGCCTGTCGGTTTTCTATAGATTGTACTTCGGTTGTACCGTCTTTGGCATTGTTCGTTAGGTCCTTAAGCTCCTTAGTAGTCCAAAGTTGAGCTTACAGACTAACTGACAAAAGCTTGCACTGACGGGACGCGTCTACTCAAATCTGTGTGGTCTTTCCTCAAAATGCCATTTCAGACTAATCTACATAATCCTCATAAACGATTGTAAATATGTGCACTATGTAGGTTATTTTATTCGAGTTAAACATTATAAATTGTCTGGCAGTTTGAGTGCTTTTTGCGGCCTACCCACCTTGGTATTGTTCGTCAAATCGTTAAGCTCCTTGTTCTAAGTTGAGCTATACGTCATTTGACAAATGAATGCACTGTATGGACAGGCCCACTCAAATCTGTGAGCATCTTTCTTCAAAAGACCGCCTCAGACTGAAACCTACAAGGTTCCCATATAATTAAACCAGTGTAGATTGTATGGACTTTAAAAGAGACGGACCCCTGAGTTTGTTTCGGTGTTTTTTCTCAGGGTAGTCAGTTAGGAAACACCGGCCTCATCTAGTTAATATTTACGAAAAAAAATGACGTGTGAAAGTGTTATTTAATAACCAATTTGCAAAATAAAGATCATTTATTATTCGGGGAGTGTGCGCAGGAGCTTCATTACCTGATTCCTCCATCTCCATTTCTCTACCGGTTTACCAGACGCACGGCTGGGTACCATCCACACTTGGTTGATATACCGTCTTGTTGTACCAAGCGCTTCTCCTCCACATTTATTATGCGCACAGCCAAGCTGTGGAATTCTCTGCCGGTTTCTGTGTTCCCTGCCACTTATGATCTTTCAGCCTTTAAAGCAAGAGTAAATAGGCATCTTCTGGACTCGCTCTTCACATCGTAGACCTCATCTATCGCTTACCATCAGGCGAGATCGAGATCAAGAGCAGGCTCATCCGTAATAAAAAAATAAAAAATTGGGTTTTTCTGTATGGAATTTCCCAGTAGTAGCTCGGAGTTTGGAAGTTGGTGGTGTGATAACCCCCATGCCTCGGAAGCACGTTAAGCCTCATCTTTGACAGTCGTTACGGGTAAACAGAAGCCAAAAAATCTGACACTGATGTAGCAAGGGGTTTCATGTTACCCAGTTACTGGGTTGTGGAGATCGGATAGGCCGTCGCTCCATGTAAAACACAAATATTCAGCCGCATCCAGTTAGACTGGTACCAGACCTCAACATAACTCCGTTTTATCTCAAAAAACGTTTTTAGTGCCTTCATGACACACATGTTAGAGATTTGAGGTCATCGGAGAATTTGAGACTTTCAATGCCTGCACATTCCTATAAATTCTATGGCTCATCGTTTACGGTGCAAGCTGTTCGTTTGTGGAATGCATTGCCGGTGTCAGTAAGACAAGCTCAGTCACTCGCTACTTTTAAGAGCTCGGTTGGTAGTAATTTTCTTTCGATAATAATAATTATTCTTTTGTTTCCTCTCCACATGATGTTAAAGAACACATTATATTTATATATATTATTTTCTGTTTTATGACTACACTAATTTAGCCCTCCCCACTTTAATTAAAGATTGAAAGTCCTTCCAAAGGTTGTCTGGAAGATATCGCTTTTAGCGATAAGACCGCCATTGTAACCGTAGGTTTAAGAAATAATGTTAAATAGGTGTGTTTAAATTTTGATATACAATAAAGTATATTCTATTCTATAAGTTGGAAAAAGACAAAGCAGATGATTAATTTAGATATCGCAAAGTGAAGAATTCATGGCTAAATAATAAGCTTAAAGGTTAAGGCAACGCCTGTCGAGATCGCTCCGTGGATACCTTGTTAACTTTTTGAGATTCTCCGTGACTCAGAAAGTTTGCTAAGCCATTGGTTCCCGCTTTTGACAGTGGTTACAGGAATTATATCTATTTACGATGTTTTTTTTTATTACTGTAGGGCCCACTCTTGACCTCAATCTCGCCTAATGGTAAGCGATAGATGAGGTCCAAGATGGGACGAGCGAGCCCAGAAGATGCCTATTTACTCGTGCTTTAAAGGCTGAAAGGTCATAAGTGGCACGGAACACAGAAGCCGGCAGAGAATGCCACAGCTTGGCTGTGCGCATAATAAATGTGGAGGAGAAGCGCTTGTTATGACAAGACGGTATATCAACCAAGTGTGGGTGGTACCCAGCCGTGCATCTGGTAGACCGGTAGTGAAAGGGAGATGGAGGAATCAGGTCGTGGAGCTCCTGCACACACTCCCCGAAGTATAATCTATAGAAAACCGACAGGCAAGCAACGGTTCGCCGATGAGCCAGGCTATGAAGCTTGTCGACCAGCAGCTCGTCGCTTATAAGCCTTTTAGCTCTGCGCTCGATCGAGTCCAACGCAGCAAGTTGGTACTTTGCAGAGCCATCCCACAAGTGGCTGCAGTACTCCACGCAGGAACGGACCTGTGCTTTATATAGATTTTATATAGCTGTCCAAGCGTGAAGTACCGCTTCACCTTGTGTAGGATTCCCAACTTTTTTGCTGCGGTCTGAGCTCTGGACTCGATGGTTGAGCCGAAGTTGAGGTCTGCAATCTTGTCTTGAAATGATTATCTGAGTCTTAAAATTAATAATTGAATATGATTATGTAAATACCTCAATATAATGAGACCTGTGGAGTTTTATTGAAACGATAACTGGCAGTCGCGCTCCCGAAGTCCACCTATCAAGATAAAAATATAACCCTCCTCTTTTATAGTCGGTTAAAAAGTTGCCTTTAGCCTTCCTCAAGCCTCAAGCTACTTACATACCAAATTTTGTCCAAATCCACCCAGTAGGTGCTTTCGACGATTAAATCGTTTAAACAAGTAAACAAACAAATTTTTCCGATTTATAATTTTAGTATAGATTTATTGAATACTAAAGCCAGATTATTTTGTTCTCTATAAGAAAGATCTTAATCTACAAACGCTTGAAAATTAAGTTGTTTGTGTTTTAGTATCCTGTAAATACCAATAAGCAACACGATAACTGACAAATGCTTGCACTGTCTGGACAGGTCCACTCAAATCTGTATGCTTCTTTTCTTAAAAGAGCATTACTTAAACCTACGGTTCTCAGTGATTCGACAAGTGCGACGTGTGTGCACTTTAAGAGAGACATTGACCTCTGAATTTGTTTCTGTGTTTCTTCTCAGGGTAGTCAGTTCCGGGCACGCCGCAATTGCGGTGGTAAGACCCCTCTTTGAGGAGTGGCTAGATCGGCGTCACGGCGTCCTGACCTACCGCATGACACAGGTCCTCACCGGACACGGAAGTTTCGGGAGGTACCTGTGTCTGATGGGGAAGGAAGAAACGCCTGGTCGTCACCACTGCGAGGGCCGCCCTGAGGACACAGTAGAGCATACGATGCAAGATTGCCCCGCTTGGGCAGAGCACCGACGTGTCCTCACGGCGGCGATAGGCGGAGACCTCTCGCGCCCGGCATTGGTCGAGGCCATGCTGCGGGGCGAGAGGGAGTGGGAAGCGGTCGCCTCCTTCTGCGAAGCAGTCATGCTGCCGAAGGAGGAGGCGGGCCATGTGAGGGAGAGGATAGCGTCCTCCCACCAGCCCAGCCGCAGTGGTAGACGCCCACGGCGTCGGACGTCGGCCGACGATCTCCGGCCACCGTAGGCGCGGGCATGCGGACAGCGAGTAAAGGGCAACTCGCTGTCCGACCATGGACCATGCCCGGGTCGACGGCGCGTTGTGTTCCACGCGCGCCTCAAAGAGCGTCAGCAACATGACGAGGCCCCCTCTGCAGAGGGCCGAAGCCTGCCGGGGTCGTGGGACTCATCCCGTTACCGTGGCCCCGGTATGTAAAGGGTTATTGAAGGAACACCGTGGATTTTAGTCAGTAAAAGTCTGACAGTCCCTTCCGCCCTGCCCGGGGTGGGAGGACTTATTTGATAATTATACCACGATAAAAAAAAAAAGGTAGTCAGTTCAGTAAGGGCTAGTTTAACTTAAAACGGCAAAAAATATGTGTTAAACTATTATTCAGGTATAACCTATTTGCAAAGTAAAATATCATTTCATTGCATTTATTTTGAAATCACAGACAGACAGTTGAATTATATTTATGTATTTTTTGAGTTTCCGATATTTCGGCACTGTTGCAAGCGCCATGATCACGGAACTCGAAACAATAATTACACATGGTAAATATCCCGTTTCAAGTTCTAATGATATAGTTTTTGACGTTTTTGGTTACAGTGAAATTGCAGGATACAGTTACTGTTTAGAATCTTATATAATTACATTAATTGAGAATGTAATTAATAATTCTCGGTACATATCAATCTACTGTTGGTCTTAGATTAATATCCAGATATAAATTGCCGTTATCGTCCTGACGTGGATGCGCATTAATTTCCATTACCGGAATTAATACTGTTAGCAATTACAGAGGAAATGCCTGCGTTTGGCAACGTTGTTGATGAGACTACAAGCAGTGCCCGTAGCTTTGCTTACGATACCTTTCTCTTATGGTATCTATAAGATAACACATAAAATGTACCATTTTACGAAATAATTTTTTGACTGTTCTCACTTCAATTCTCTATGGTCTCATTGAATATGCTCCCCTGTTACACATACAACTGGTGTGGGAGGTTATACATAAAGTGTATATTCTCATCCTGCATTTAATATTTAGTGATTATAACCCTCAATCTTTATTTGAATAAAAATAATGATAAATGATCTTTATTTTGCAATTAATAACACTTTCACGCGTCATTTTTTCCTTAAATTTAAACTAGATGAGGCAGGTGTTATCTAACTGACTTCACCGAGAAGAAGTCTCTTTTGAAGTCTCCCTACAATCTGTACTGGTTAATGTAAGGCAATCGTATCCGAAACTGATTAATTACTTACGTTTGATTTTCTTGGTTGTTTTACTCGATACACTTTACTTTCCCAATGATCTGCACCACCTGTTATTTTCTCAATATTATATTTATATATAAAACGTGTAACGGAAACCCCATATCTATCCAAAAGGACTGAAGACAACATCTGGTATGGAGTCTCTAAGCAAAGTTTCAGCTCAAAATAAGTGACTCACAGAATTGACCCCAAATTATTGGTTTCATATGTTTCTTGAATACCAGTAATAACAAACGTGTCACAGCACTATGAGGGTCATCACTTTCCACGTCACTTGCCAATAAAACGATTATTTTCTTCGTTCTTCTTAATTTGAAAAATTCGGTCTCTGGTATCAATGTATTGAATTTTCTAATATGCTCCACACATGTAGACATAGGATTAGAAAACCCTTACCATATCGTTTGTTATCATCCAAAGAAGCCGTGCACTCGGCATGTATATACCCTTTAAATTACACGTTGTATATACATATATTTCAATTTGATTTCATGTATCTTACATATTTGACTTTCCCATCCCCTCTTTATTTTATGTTCGTTAAGTCCATACTAATGTTGTCTGGAAGATTAAGCAATATTGTGAACAAGCGTGTTTAAATTATTGATATTTTTTTTGAAATTATTGAAAAAGACTTGTCTATATATCTATAATCTTTCAGAGTCTAGCGATGATTGTCTATTATATCGCCTCATTACTCGCGGCTATCCACGTTCCTCCATAATCTTGTGCTAACCGGTACGAACCGGTTCAGCACTTCCATTGTCTGCGAGTAATGCCGTGAAAGGCTTAGTCTCAACATTTAGGGCTGTCAGACAATAGGACTCACGTGAATTAAATTTATTTAACTTTAAAATAAAGATTTTGTGGCATATTGATAGTTCTTTTATAGGAAGATAGATGTGTCCCGCGACTTCAAACGTACGATTCTTCATACATGTCTGTTGCACTATCTTTCTTTGAAAGTCCAATTAAAATCAGTTCAGACGTTATATAGCTTTTAGCTCAAACAAACTGGAAGACCGACCAAAAAAGTTCGAAAATCCACATTTATTTTGAAATACTACTAATTAATACTACATACACTTAATTTTTTTTAACTATTGTCCCGAGTCCGAGGGTACTGATTTTAACGTTTAAACATTTATGTAAATTTAAAAGGGCAGCTTGATTAAATATTTTTAGTAATCTCAAATACAAATAATCCGGTTAAAAGTTGCCAACCCTTGTTACAAGTCAAGCTAAATTTAACAAGCATAATGCCCTGTCTTTGTTCAAAGTTATATTATTTATGTCGCGGGAACATCGCGCCACAGATTAACATAATTTAATACAATATTCTGTGTCATAGCAGAATTTATTATACTGTATAAAACATAGCTATAACCTAGGGGTCTTTAAGTCAAGAGTGAATAGGTTACTTCTAGGCAAGCTTTTTTCAATAAAAAAAAGAATTCCTCAACAATTAACGGCCCAGCATTGGGAAAAGCAATATTTTGTAAAAGGTTACATGTAGTTGAGATTTAGGCTTTTGTAACTAGGTAAATTATAAATCGACCAACTAAAAAGAGTGAAATAAAAACTTTCTACCAAAAAATTAAACAGACTTCCAAAAAACACTGCAAAGTGAAAAAT
Organism: Tholera decimalis; assembly: GCA_943138885.2. Classification (NCBI taxonomy): domain Eukaryota; kingdom Metazoa; phylum Arthropoda; class Insecta; order Lepidoptera; family Noctuidae; genus Tholera; species Tholera decimalis. The sequence goes on along the minus strand of OW964566.2, from coordinate 38,612,395 downwards.
AACTTTAATTTCGGAAGTCGGTGCCAAAAACGAAAATACAAAACTAAAGACACCAACTAGGTACCGAAATTAAAGTTATTTTTCACTATGCAGAGTTTTTTGGAAGTCGGTTTAATTAGTTTGTAAAAAGTTTTTTTTAATTGTCTATTCATTTAATAATTACTTGACTTATTATTGTTATTCAGCATACATGTATTTGTGCGCCACTGAGGCAAAACATGACTGTGGTTTAATTTAATATAACATCTTGCATGCTATGTGTGTGTATACTCGTGTTTTGAACAAATAAAAGTTATCTTATCTTTTATTTAGTAAATTTTTCCTGTTATTGTTTGTGCTAATTACACGTATTTTTATTTCCACACTAGCTTTATGCTAGTCCTGGAAAGGAAATTTAAATTGAACATAGCTGCTACTACACTATCGCAAAATCTTTCTTAGCTTTGTCAAATTCGAAATTTGAATGAAGTATTGAGCATGACGAAGACTGACGTTAAACATGCGTTTAATTATATCAACAGTATTTATAAGTATTCCGATCTTTTCATTGAAAACCATAAAAGCATCGAAGCACACAGTTATAACACATGACTGTACGACTCAATATTTTAATGAACGTGTATTTTATTTCAGCAGCAACATGTTTATCATGCGAAGCCGATATTGGATGCCCATTCACTTGTGAATTGTTCAAACGAATATTTTAAACAGCGCTCAACAAATTGCTTGCTTTGTTTGCAGGTGTTTTGTATTGAATCATGGTACGAGTTTATATCAATATAAAGGTGCATTAAAGTTATACTTCTGATGCGTATATACTGTGGCGAGTGGACTGCATTTAATTGAAATTCCGAACTGGTAATTACAGAAGATTGCTTTATTTATATTCTTTACATATTTTAAGTAATACAAATTGTAGAGAGTAAACTTAGGAAGAGAATTTCGGTCGACTGCCCACTGCGGTCGCATTGCCAGGGTCCGGCTCTTTTAAATGCACCGATTCGCGGGGGGCGCGAATCGGCCATATTTTGCTATCGTCCAATGGCAACGCGTGAAGCGACTGACCATATAAGGTAAAACGATGCGAGGCTCCATCGCTACCTACCGTCCTACCTCGTCGTTACCTTATATGGATACGTACTTAAATCTAACAATAGCATGCGGCGCTATATTACGTTGCTGTCGTGCACATATACTCATACATATATTTTTTTCCGTTAGGATAATCATCGAATGTATTCTTCCGATCTGGGCGGGGGAGGGAAGGGAGTGTCAGACTTCTACTGACTACAAACCCGCCCTGTTCTTTCAGCTGCCTTTGCGTTCCAGGGACGTGGTATCTCGTTAGAACTTTCCCGCAATTCTCGGCGGATATAGTAAGTATGTACTAGTGTACAAATGAAGCTGGGCCACAATCCACCAAGTGAGCCCAGTTTGGGGGATGTCGCATGTCTTTGGATCTTTTATTCCTAGGGCTGGCCCTGCCCTCACAATTTTGCCATTCACCGTTCGAGGGCAGTCAAGTGGTGAAGATATAAATTATACAAACTAATGTGCCTGACTAGTCGATTACCCATGATTCGAAAGTCGGTTTTGTAACCACTAAGTTATCCCTGCTCATTACAAAAAAATATTAGTTGTCAACTTTTATAAAAATAAGTAAGATTAGACGTCTTTATTTTGGTATTATTAATCAAATCTTTCGAGCTCCATAAAGTTCTAAGTTGAGCTACACAATTACTGACAAATTCGTGCACAGGTCGGACAGAAACTGGACTTCTCATGAAAATTTCGTTCATAATTTTTAGAATAGTGAAGTGCCGTAGTACTTTCATTTTATACAATAAAAATGACTGATTTCATGTTGAAGAATTGTATAAAGATAATCTTTTATAATACTACTAGCTGTGCCCGCGACTTCGTCCGCGCGGAATAGTGACTTTCGGCAGCATTTTTAATTTTGTAGGCTAATTATTTTAAAAATAAAACTCATACATAATTTGAATGTCGTATTTATTAATATCTAATCAAAAGTCTAAAAAATAAGTTTCAAGTTTCCAGCTTTAAAAATTACGTAATTTCCATACAGACTTTCATCCCCTATTTTAAGCCCTTACAGCCCTGTTTTCGCATTAAAAAGCAGCCTATGTCAGGCTCTAGACTATGTCCGTACCAAATTTCATTAAAATCGGTTCAGTAGTTTAGGCGTGATTGCGTAACACACAGACAGACAGTGTTACTTTCGCATTTATAATATTAGTAAGGATTAGCACCTTCCCACAATTTCATTCGCATGGGAACGTTTTCCCGCATAAATCTTGAACCCGTGGGAATTCCGGGACAAACAGTAGTCTATGTGTTATTCAAGTATCTAATTTTATTCTGATCCATTCAGTAGTTTTTGTGTGAAATACTAACAGACACCCATCGTCATAGACTTTCGCACTTATAATATTTGTAAGATAAGATTTGACTACAAATCTTAATCCGAAAATTAACATCCTTTATAATTTTGTACTTAGTGTTAATTCCACGGAAACGATGTTTATTTCCTAAAGAACTATTCAACTATTATATAAAGCTTAAGGAACATATAAATCAAAACACATCCCGAAATCATATATCAAACACATTACCAAACTTTGAACTGTTGGTATAATCCATAAACTGTCGCGCCATGGTTTCAAACGTTGATATAATACATTACGTTAATTACTAAAGCGATATTCACGTAATTGGACATAACTTCGTAAACAGACGGTGATATTAAAGAGTAACTGTGCATCAAAGTTATGTCTCTGCAACTAAATCATAAAGACATTTTTAAAACATAACGGACTAGCTTTTTAGCCTGCGAGATCTTACAATAATAATTATTATTTTTTATTCCTCTTGAGCCCAGTCTTGACCTCGATTTCGCCTGATGGAAAGGGATTGATGAGGTCTACAATGGAACGAGCGAGCCCAGACTATGTCTGTTCACTCTTGCTTTAAAGGCTGAAAGGTCATAAGTACCAGGGAACACAGAAGCCGGCAGAGTTTCACAGCTTGGTTGTGCGCACTATAAATGTCGAGGAGAAGCACTTTGTACAGCAAGACGGTATAGATAATATATTAAAAAGTCGTTTTTTTTTTTTTTTTTTAAACTTGTTTTAAATGAAGCTCATGACTAAATAGAAATATTCACTCTGGTCGATTCAAGGTAAACGATGTGAAAGAACACATTATATACTTTATGTACTTATGTATAATTGTATCTATATGTATTTATATATTGTTAGTTTTTCTGTTTTGATGAATATTTGTACAGTAGTACGCTAATATAGCCCTCCCTATTTTAATTAAAGCTCGTAAAGTCCTTCCAAAGGTTGTCTGGAAGATATCGCTCTCAGCGATAAGACCGCCTTTGTAACAATTTTTTTTTATAATACTGTTATTTAAGTGTGATTCAGTTATTGGTGTACAATAAAGTATATTCTATTTATCTATCTAGCCGAGGTTGGCCCGAAATGAGTGAAAATACAAAGCATCCAATCTGCTCCCATTTATATTCTGTCAACCTGTGAAATCGAAGATCATTTTCTGCCGCTTGACCAAAGGCGTAATATTAATGACATATGTCACTTATTAAATATTGCAAATGATTTAATTGACAGTCCTGAATTTGTTTCTAAGTTAACGTTACGCACTAATCAAATGGGGCTGCGACAGCGACCACTTCTACGTGTACTTTCTGTAAACACTAACTATAGGCGTAATGCCTACTTCTGTAGAGCGAGTCGCAGCTTCAACAAAATTTGTTGTGAACATGATGTTGATTTGTTTTGCACCAATGCAAACACACTAAGGAAGCTCTTAGCAAAGCCATTTATTGAACCTGAGGCACCTACTTGCACTTGAATTGAACTGCACACCTGAACATGAATTAATTGTTTTAGTTAACTTGTGTAGTCGAATAGAACACATCAGTCTATTTTATATTAGGCTAGTTTCATTTAAACATAGTCTTTTTTACATAATTGTAATTAGCAACTTGATTTTATATATTATTGTTATAATGTTAGTAGTCTGTAAGCCTTCCGAAAATAAAATAAATAAATATCATCAATTTTCAAATTTGGACCGCAATAAACATACACAGCAGCTTTAGCAACACACACTGATATTTATTTATTTATTTATTTATTTTATTTGGCTCTTCAACAATGAAAACACTATTACATACACAATTTTACATCTTAATCTATGTTTAAGTGCTCCATCACTTAGAGAAGAGCACTGCATGCACTATTTTATACGCGTAAACTGTTAAACAAAATGAATTACTTAATTAATCAATTACAATAAATTATGTGTTAAAAAAAATTTTACCTAATTACAATTTAAAATTCTCTTCATAGAAGACACAGGTGTAAGAAACAAATCAATGTCTTCATCGTGGCTTTCATACACAGTATACATTCTCGACAATGAGCAGTGCTGCCTTAAATTCGTATGACTTTTTGGCGTCCTGAATAGTTTCCTATTAGATCTTCTTGGTAGATTCCGTGGCACATGAAAAGACACTTTACTGAGCAACTCCGGACAATTCAAAGAGCCTGTTACTAGTTTCTTAAGGAAGATTAAGTCAAACATGTCTCTACGTTTCTCTAATGAAGCCATTCTAAAATATTTTAATCTGTCTTGGTACGATTTGAGCTTTTTTCCCATATTACAATAATAAGTTAGATGCCATATGAACCTTTTCTGCAGGCGTTCGATACGCTTGATGTGTACATTATATCTAGGAGACCAGACAACACTGCAGTACTCTAGGTGACTTCGGACTAGCGAGTTGTACATAACTTTTTTTGTTCTAAAATTTTTGAAATTTTTGCACTCGCGCATCACGAAGCCAAGTATTTTTGTAGCCTTTAATATAACATTGTCAATATGATCAACAAAACGTTGCTTTTTGTCAAATTGCACGCCTAGGTCTCGTATAGATTCCACTTCTTCCAGCTGGTGACCGTTAATGTTATATAATGTAGGTACCACATTTTTTCTTTTTGTAAATTTGATGTGCTTACACTTACCAATATTTAAAGACATTTTATTATGTTCGCACCACTTACTCAATCTGTCTAAATCACCCTGAAACTGTACCGAATCAGCCGGCGTTCTAATCTCCTTGATTGCTTTAAGATCATCGGCAAACAGATAAATATTAGAGTTCAGAAAGCACTTGTATATGTCGTTGATGAAAATAATGAATAAAGGTGGTCCTAAGTGAGAACCTTGTGGAATTCCAGATGTGGCTATGTATGAGTCTGAGTTGCAGCCATTGACCACAACTCTTAGCGTCCGCTTTGACAGATATGACTTGAACCAACACAGCAAGGGATCCGACAAACCGTACATCTTAAGCTTTGCAACAAGTAAATTGTGATCGACTGTGTCGAACGCCTTGCTGAAGTCAGTGTATACTGCATCAATTTGAATACGCGCATCTACAGCATCAATGATTCCTTCAGCATAAGTCACCAAGTTTGTAGCCGTTGATTTACCCTTTAAAAATCCATATTGGTTATCTATCACCATTTGCGACATATGTCTATATAGTACAGGACATATAAGTGCCTCAAAAACTTTTGCCAATACCGAGAGAATAGCTATGGGCTATATATATGATATCTCACTATAATACTTATTGCGTAACTATCCACTGGCGATCAACATCTGCTTAGCCTTCCAGTCTAACCGGTTGCAGCTGAGTACTAGTGTTTTACAAGAAACTACTGCCTATCTGACTAAAAAATGTGTAAAAACCGAAAAAGTTCCGTAGAAAGTTCGCGAGTCGATACGGTGAGTTTTGTGTGTCGGGAACAGAACCGAGTGTTTAGTGACACATGTGACAGTGGTAGCGGTGTCGCTAACAGAAAACGAACGAGAAAGAGGGTAGACCAATTTGTCTGCTCATAAACTTCCACCCGCAATTACTTCAGTTCATCCGTGATCATGGCGCTAGCAACAGTGCCGAAATATCGGAAACTCGAAACAAAAAATACACATGGTAAATATCCCCTCTCCTGGTATTCCTCCATGGTAAATACTCCCCTCCTCACTCACTCAGATATACTCTCAATCTTATTCAGACGCTCTCTCACACACACACACGCATGCGCATTCACGAACACACATATGCACGCAAACACACACTTATTCCAATACCAAATACACATATACACAATAAATACAACATAAATACACATGTAAGTTTTAAATTTAAGTTTTATTGTATTTTTCTTGTCTTAGAATATAAGCTTTGTAGTGTATGTAGATATCAATATATCACACTACAAATCGATAACAGTATTATAACGTTGCCTCGGGCGCATACGTCGCTAGGTTATAAATACCGGTCCGCGTGGTGGGGGAGGCAGTCGTTGTCGGACTGTCGTCCTGTGCGGTGGTGCGTTGGCGAGTCAACTATGTACTATGGATATGTGTCAACTATGGACAATGGATATAAACAAATCAGCATATTCTACATTGGCGACGAGGATAATACCGTGAGTTTTCAAATTTTATCAAACTAAAAGGGAGATTATTGTGTTGTGTTCAAAAGAAAATAACATTTATTTTTAAAAGTAAATTGAAATAAAGTTGTTTTTCTTACAAACAAAAAGCCTATCTGGCGCTTGTTTTGATTATCGGTCAGTCTGTCTGAGGATTTGCCTACTAGGGATAGGAATCAGACATTCATTGTATGGACTTTATGGCATAATTGTCACTCTGGTGGGCAAATGGATTTATTGTTGAGAGTGAGCGTGAGAAAAACAAGATAACAATTTATATTTTCTTTTCTGGAACTACAGATAAGTAATGAATCGTTATATTCACACAGTCACAATATTGCTATGTAACTAATTAAATGCTATCTTGGTGGTAAAGAAAAACATACTGATTTAATTGGGATAGGCAGAGATGTGTGTGATGCCACCACATTTCAGCAGTCACGTTAAGCATGCCGTGTGCCATTAAACGGATGCCCGTTCAGACTTCTCCCTTTTATTGGGAAGTTCCTAATGGAGAAACTTAGTTATTTAATTTGAGATTATGATTTGTTTATCTACGGAGAATATGTTATACACCAGTGTTCAGAAAAATGGAACAGCAGTTTTACTATGGGTGGAAAGAAGATTTCTAATCTCAGATACGCTGATGACGTAGTATTGCTTGCACAACATACGTTAACAATGAGAGAAATGCTGGAAACTTGAGACATAAACTGAATTGTTGAGGTTATCCGTCAACAGAAGCAAGACTAAGCTCATGATTGTTGATAGTGCCGGCTCACATAGTAATGTTAACCCTGCTCCTGGCATAGACACTGAAAAAGGGGTTTTGTACCTAGGACATCCTATATAAAGGATGATGGTGGTTGTGGCGACGATATAAGACGGAGGATTGGAATGGCAAACGATGCTATGACCCGATTGCAGAGAATCTGGAAGGACAGTAGAATTTCTTAGAAAATGAAGACCCGTCTAGTCCGTGCGCTTGTTTTCCTGATTTTTCTGTATGATGCTGAAACGTAGACGATTCAAGAATCTGACAGGAAGAAAATAGATGCAATCGAAATATGTGTCTGCACATGTGTCTATTCTGAAAGAGCTCGGTATCGAAGATCGTCTGTCCACAATATACAGCATCCCGAGCTACTTCGGCCACATTGTTCGACGCCGGGATGATGTGGAGAAGCTGCTTTGAGGGCAAAAGATCAACAGGGAGGTCCCCGTTACGGTGGTCGAAGCAACGCAACTAAAGACAAACGGCTCTCACAGTTCCAAAAAGTTCTCCGTATAGCAACTGATTGCAACAAGCGGAAAAGCCTAACAAGCCACTGGAGGCTGAATAACCATTATTCGAGATCGCGATCTTCAGCCATGAAGGATCAACTGCAGAGAGAGATATGATTTGTTTAAAAATAGATCAAAGAGCAAATAAATAAATAACATTTAGAAGTGTGCAGTAGAATATACCTACTGGTTATTAAATTGATAGTTATCAAAAGATAACGGTAATTGCAGTAGAATACTTACTGGTCAGTAAATTGAAAGTTATCAAAGGATAACAGTAATTGCAGTAGAACTCCTACTGGTCATTAAATTGACAGTTATCAAAGGATAACGGTAATTGCAGTAGAATACTTACTGGTCATTAAATTGAAAGTTATAAAAGGATAACAGTAATTGCAGTAGAACACCTACTGGTCATTAAATTGACAGTTATCAAAGAATAACGGTAATTGCAGTGGAACACCTACTGGTCATTAAATTGACAGTTATCAAAGGATAACGGTAATTGCAGTAGAATATCTACTGGTCATTAAATTGACAGTTATCAAAGGATAACGGTACTTGCAGTAGAATTCCTACGGGTTATTAAATTGACAGTTATCGAAGAAACTTGACTGCTAGTACCTATGAGCCAGGGCTGAAAGTATGAGCCTCCATTAAATTGGAAAACTTGTCTAGAAGTATGAGCCTTCATTAAATTGGGAAACTTGTCTGGAAGTATGAGCGTCTATTAAATCGAGAAATTTGGCTGAAAGTATGAGCCTCCATTAAATTTGGAAATGTGGCTGGAATTAAGAGCCTTCACAAATTGGACGAAATGTGGGTGATATTTGATTATGAGGATGATATGAGGACTAATGGAGGTTCCCTACCTTCAGTAGGAACGAGATGAGCATGCTGGAAGCGGGCAGTCTCGACCTACCTGGAAGCTGCTAACATCAAGAGTTTGTGAGAAGAAACGTGCTGCACTGCTGTGCTGTTAAAAGACGATCTAATTACAGAATAGAGTTTAGGAAGAGAATTCTAGAAACAGGAGACGCAATAACACTAAGAGATCATTATCATTGTTGAAACAAAATATAACTACTCTTGAAGCCGTAAGTCAACATATAGAAGATTTTGGAGGATCAGCACATCAACTGGGGACAAGATAAGGAGCATGAAATCAGACATTAAAAAAAAAAGAGAAAAATAATGATAAGAAGTGGAAAAGAAAATCAGGATGTCGAACATCCTGATGGGAGCTCAGGACTCGCGTCTCAAGACAGCAAATAACCAACTAAGATTGGTACAAATGTGGGCCAAACTGACATTTTAGAAACTACTGAAAGACAATGAGATATGATAACACGGGACAGAAGGAATAAAAGGAAATATGAGAGAAACAACAACAGGCATCGGAATGATTAAATAATTTTAAAAATGAAAAGAGACGACAAAATGATGTCTGCTATCGTGAATATTGGAGGGCATATCTGAACACGTCAAGGAAGTTAGTGATAATTGTATCACTTGAAAAGTAGTCAAGCCGCACTCTGAAAAATTTCAGATATGATAGACAATGATACATTGACTAAAAGTGCTCGACTCGAAGCAAGTTAACAAATACCCTCCATGAGCTTGTGAGAAGTTCCTCGAGAATTAGATGTCATAGGTGATGAGAGTGGTAACGGCGTGTGCACTCATAGTCAAAACCCTTGACCGCAGCTCAGGAGTAACATGTGGCGATGAATCTGTTTATAAGGAATCGATGAAATGATTCCAGTAAGATGATGGGCAGGTGCTTTATATGAGGGACACATCTGATAGTGTATCTATTGAGAATCGTTGGTACGATTACAGCCTATAGCTGTTCACAGATTACGATACGGTTTTGCCAGGAACTTTGTTTTGTTGAACGTGTTTATTGGATCTTTTCTTTTAAAGAAGAATACTGTGCAGGAAGCACTGGAAAACGTTAGCGACAGGGCATTGTGCATAATCAAAGTTCATTATGGTATGAAGATGCACCTACGTTGTTATTGGCAATAAAGTAATGAAATTAGTGTTTGTGAGAGAAATTGGACGAAATTTAACCCAAAACTCATGGGGCCACTTTGGACGGTGACAGTTATACACTGAAGTTTTTAAGTTTTAAGCGTACCTACAAATATGTACATGCCAGCAAGTCACGTACCAGTTGAAGTTGATTAATGTTGATGTTGATAATATTGAATTTGTTGATGATGAGAAACCTTCTGTTGTGGTAGAAGTTCGAGTAAGTGGTTCTATTGGTAATATTTTGCTCGACCGTACCAGTAATTATTACTTAGTCGTAGTCCGGTAAGAATCGGGTTCTCTTGAGGCAACTCAAGTAGTCCGTCGGTGCGTGATGCGCATTTAACTCTGGCGAAGGTCGTGGTCTGGAGAGACCGTAGAGTATAGTCGGCGAGCGATGTTTGACACGGGCGATTCACATCATAGAAATGCGTACAGAACGTTTGATCCATGCGCTGGATGTGTGACAGCAATGCGATTATTTGCCGGCTGGAGAACCATAGCGTTAGAGCTCTTACTCAAGGTATCTGTAAGCTTGGCAGTTTTGGTTGTAGTAGAGTTGGAGATGTACCATATCAGCTGCCATTTGATAATGATAGATAAATCTGCAGTGAGCAGTTAATCATATGCACTGAAAGGAATATAGTTATGCACACACGGTACTAAGAAGGATATAGTCAACGTTTAAACAACGCGTTTTGGACGCAACATCCCATACTGTGGAGAAGAGTAAAGGTGGAGACAAAAGTATTCGAAACTACATAACTGGGAACTATTGAAGGCCAATGGGAAGTTATAAGTGGTCTAACTAAATAAATTAACAGAGGAGAAGATACAAATAGATCAGAAAATGGAATAGAAAAGAAGAGGAAGGGTAAAAGTAAATAGTTGAAGAGATGAATTAATGATAAATGAAATAAATGTCTCATTAATCTTTCTGGTTAAAAATAAAATAAATTAAAACAAGGAAGGGATGTAGTGTATGTAGATATCAATATATCACACTACAAATCGATAACAGTATTATAACGTTGCCTCGGGCGCATACGTCGCTAGGTTATAAATACCGGTCCGCGTGGTGGGGGAGTCAGTCACATTCCGCTTCCGACGCTCGCCCGCGACGGTCGTACCGCTCCGCGCTCTCGATCGTTCCGTGCCTGAGTCATCGCTACGCTTCGTCACGCTCGCCGTGACGTCAATCGTAGTCGCCGACTACGACGCCTGGTCCGGATCCGCCTTTTTGGAGGCGGTGAAGGATATCCTGTTTCTATAACAGAGTATCGTCAAAAACAATTTGGTTTGGCCCCTTCAGGGTAAAACCACAGTTTCGTGGTCCTTGGAAACCTCACGGTGTCAACAATACCAAGGGGGTGCTGACCCGACGCACCCGCTGATCCCCTTCAGGGTGAAGCAGTAAATTGGAGTCGAGTGCTAGGTTTTGGCCTTGGGGGTCTCCTAGTCAAACCTATTTACTGAGTTTCCTTTTCAGCTACACACCTAGTGTCGGTTGGGTGTGTCTACCCCTTCGCACTAGACCCAATAGGGCCCGGTTCGCACAATAAGACTGGCGACCGGTTACAAGCTTAGGGCTCACCATTAGGTACTCACCTCCTAGTCTCTACCCGACTGGGAGGGTTACACATCCCCGGACCCATCCATCCGGGGAGTTAGGCCAGTTAGGCTTTAAATAGGCCCCCCGCGGGAGAGAAATCTCCAAAATTTCCCCATTCAATTTTTGATCAATTTGCCAATCATGGCGAACTCCAATATTTTGGAGATTCTGTTAGAAATCCTTAGGGAAAACCCTGCTATTTCCGCCAAATATGGCGGAAAAATCCAGCGTGAAATCGCTAATTGTCCCCCGGCTACCGAAGCCAACGTCGCTGATTTTAGTGACGCGCTTGACAGCCCATTATCTCCCCCGCTTGCCGATCAAGGCATCCCGGTAGGTCAGTTCACGGAAGTATTTATTAACTCCGATCCCATTGTTCGTCAAACAACGAACGACTTCCAGGTAGATAGCCCTTTATTGCCCCCGCCCGCCGACAAAGTCGTGCCGATCGCCCGATTCCCGAAATCACCCATTGTTTCCGGCCCACCTGCTAATCCCATTGTTCATAAAACAATGGACGCCGCGCAGGTGTGCGCTGCACCTGAATTCCGTGAAATGGACACTACCGAACCTGTGTCCAATAACAACTCTGACAATGATTTGTCATCATGCCCCTCGTCCTCGGAAGACGACTTTCAAGTCGTCACCGGTGGCAAGAGGAAGAAAGGGAAAACCTCCCAGGCCAGCAAGGCCAAAAAGACCACCGCGTCGCCCCCGTCCCCAACTCAAACGCCCGTTCGACCCGCTAGCCCCGTCCCAACTACCTCTGCTCGAGCGCAGAATAGTCGTCCCGCCAGCCCGATAGCCCAAACTTCCTCAGCCCAAAGGAAGCAACGCCCTCCGCCCCCCTTTTACATCCAGGACAAGGGTAAATGGACCGATGTGTCCAAGATGTGTGTTGATCGAAAGATCAACTACACAAACGCCCGTGCCTGCCAAAATGGCATTAAAGTCACCGTCCCTACGTCGAACGACTATAGGGAACTATATCGCGCCCTCCGTGAAAGGAATATTTCCTTTCACACTTTCTCCTTCCCCGAGGACACGCCCACTCGTGTTATTATTAAACGTGTCCCTAAAGAAATTCTAGTACAGGATATTAAAGACGACCTTGCTGATCAAGGTATACCAGTGATCGCCGTCCATCGCTTACATAAAGCGAGAGGCGGTGAATTGTACGACATGGTTCTTGTCATTTGTGAACCAACCGAAGGGCATCACCCGATTTTCAAGATTAAGTCCATTTGCTCCCTATCCGGTATCTCAATTGAAAAGCCCTACAAAACCGCAACAGTGGGACAATGCCACCGTTGCCAACTGTATGGCCATGCGCAGAGCAACTGCTATGCGACTCCCAGATGCGTCAAGTGTCTGGGCGAGCACAGCACTGCGGACTGCCCTCGGCCCAAAGACCGAACCCTCTGTTCGGAACCACCCAGCTGCGTTCTCTGCGGCCAGACCGGTCACCCGGCAAACTACCGCGGCTGTCCCAAAGCCCCCAAACTAGCTCCTAAATTAGCGAAGCGTGCCAACGCCCGCCAACAAAGAGAGGCACCTTCCTCTCAAATTCCTCAACGTCTCGCTCCTCAGAGACCATCCCCGTGGAACAGGCTAAACCACGAAAAAGCCTTTCCCTCCTTGGCCCCTGCCAAACCTTTGCAGGCACTGATGGATATACCCATCGCAGCGCAGATCCTGCCTATAGCCGTGGCTCCAGAGACCACAACCGGTCCCAAACCCGCGCCTCAAACCACTGCTGCTCCTGCAGCCAAACAACCGCCCAAACCCTCACCCGTCGGAAACGACGAGTCTTGCGCCCAGACTCTACTGCGCCACTATAAAATATTTATGACCCGCCAAGCCAGGTCTCTCCGCGATGCCCTTCTGGCTGCCGAGCAGCAGAATAACGGCAAAATTACGACGGAAATGTACAGCCAAATATTCAGCACACACAGTGATGTCGTGCTAGGCCTCGACCAGATGGATGCAATGGACTGATCCAATGGATTCCCAACGCACAAACCACACTAGGCCTCGATCCCTCAAATTAGGTTTTTTCAACGCCAATGGCATTTTCAACCAACGCGCCGAAATAACTAAATTCCTCCGCGACCACCAATTAGACGTCCTCCTTATACAGGAAACACTTTTGAAACCCCACCGCGCTGACCCCAAAATTGCGAATTACCGTCTAGTTCGCAATGACAGAACACGCTGCCACGGCGGCGGTACCCTTATTTATTATAGGAAGGAGTTATACTGCATCCCTCTGACCCCACCCGCGCCTCTCTCTCACCTAGAGTACTCTGCCTGTCGACTAGGCATGACTGGTCATCCTCCGATAACCATCATCTCTGCCTACCATCCCCCACCATCGGTCGCGTCTCTTGCTTCAGACGATCCTATCGCGCTCACCAGCGATCTCACGACTCTCTTTGGCCTGAGTGACTCCGTCTTACTAGCGGGCGATCTCAACGCCAAACACCCCGCTTGGAACAGCAACACGACAAATGCCAGAGGCAGAATCGTGTATAACCTAGGCGCGACCCTAAACTATGACGTCATCGCTCCGATGACTCCCACCCACTACCCACACGACCCCAACCATAACCCCGATGTCCTCGATGTGGCGCTCCTAAAGAATGTAAACCTCCATTTACACTCCATAGAAGCGCTTCACGAGCTCAACTCGGATCACCGTCCCGTTATCCTACACCTAGGTTCCCGCTCGGGTAACCATGATCCTACCCAACCTCCTCCGACCCAATTGATCACCGACTGGAGAAAAGTAAGTGAAAAACTGAAATCCACCACGTCGCCTCAATTGGACACCATTCCTGACCACATAGTCTCAGTCGCTGACACGACGGCGGCGATCGACTCGCTTACAGATCACGTACAATCCGTCCTGAACGATTGTTCAAGGGAAGTTCCTGTAGTGGAAGACCACCGCTGGAAACTCCCGGACGATGTACGGAATCTGATAACCGAGAAGAACGCAGCCATCCGTGCGTACAGCGCTTTTCCCTGCGCCGCAAACAAAGCTCACATGCGCAACTTACAGCGTGCTGTAAGGAAACGCATTGCCGAGCAGCGTAATGCGAGCTGGGACAAGATGCTGAGCGAACTTGAGCCCACCCATCTTGCCTTCTGGCAGCTTCAGAGGAAGTTACGATCCACTGAAGAGGCCACAATGCCTCCTCTCATTCGTCCCGATAAGAGTGTCGCCTTCGATAACTCTGAAAAAGCAGAATGCCTAGCCGACAGCCTAGAGTCCCAGTGTTCTCCCAGCTCTCAACCAGTAGACCAAGCCCACCTCGATATGGTGAACGCCGAAGTCGAACGTAGAACTTCCCTTCCGCCCGTCGAAGATCCCGATAATCCACTGGCCCCCATCACTCCTGATGAGGTCCAGGATATCATTAAAAGTCTCCAACCACGAAAAGCCCCTGGCTCCGACGGCATCACCAATAGGGTTTTTAAACTTTTCCCCGCCCAGCTTATAGTGCTAATGACTGCCATCTTCAATGGCGCATTGAGCAATAATATGTTCCCTACAACCTGGAAACAGGCCACCGTCATAGGTATTCCCAAACCAGGCAAGCCCAAGTCTGACCCGTCTAGCTACCGTCCCATTAGCTTACTCAACGTCCTCGGTAAAATCTATGAAAGGCTTATATATAAGCGGCTCAAAGATTTTGCCGAAGCAAAGAGTCTAATACCCAATGAGCAGTTCGGATTTAGAACCGAACACTCATGTATCCAACAAGTCCACCGCATCATAGAACACGTCAGCGCCGGCTTCCAACGGGGCGCAATAACGGGAGCCTTATTCTTCGACATAGCGAAAGCGTTCGACAAAGTCTGGCACAATGGCTTAATCTATAAGCTATACCAACTCGGCGTGCCTGACCGTCTCGTGCTCATCCTACGGGACTTTTTATCGAATCGCACCTTTCGTTATCGAATTGAGGGGGAGCTTTCCTCCCCACATCCCATTCGCGCAGGAGTTCCTCAAGGCTCCGTACTATCCCCCCTCGTTTTCACGCTATTCACTAGTGATATTCCCAAGCATAAAAATACCCAGCTAGCACTATTCGCCGACGATACGGCTATCTATTATACCGGTCTTAAACCCGATGCCATCGCTCGCACTCTCCAAACTTCCGCAAACACTCTGGCCAAGTGGTTCCGGAAATGGAGAATCGAAGTCAATCCAGATAAAAGCCAGGCAGTCCTCTTTTCTAAACCGCGGATAAACCCACCCTCCCCCCGTCCGATTACCATGTACGGCAAGCCGATCCCTTGGGAAAAGCAAGCCAAATACTTAGGCGTGGTCCTCGATAGACACCTCTCCTTCGCTGAGCACATAAAGCAGGCACGTTCGCGCGCCGCTTTCGCTCTAGGTAGGCTCCACTTCATTCTTAGCTCTCGCAGCAAGTTATCACTCAGGTGCAAGCTGCGTATTTTCACCGCGGTCATCCGTCCCATCATGACCTACGCCTGCGTTGTTTTCGCACACGCAAAGCCCTACCTCCTCCACAAGATGCAGACCCTCCAAAACCGATTCCTCCGTAGAGTCACGGGAGCCCCCTTTTATGTTCGAAATGAGCTTCTTCACGTAGATCTCAAGATGCCCACCATCCAGCAGTTCATGAAACGTGTCTCCAAGCGTTTCTTTGAAACTTCAATCCAACATAGGAATCCCCTTATCGTATCGGCCGCCCAATACGAACCCTCGCGTATCTCTAAGATTCGCCGACCAAGGCATACCCTAGTCACTCCCGATGACGCAATCACCCTGCTCCAAGAGAGCCGTAGGGAAACAAGTACAGTGGCACACAAACACAAAAACCGACCGTCCTTCCGTCCTCGCCGCCGAGGCCCGCCGCGACGTCCCCGTAATAGTCCACCCCGACCCTTGCCAGAGCCAGCCCGCGACGCTGAGCCAGTAGCTTTAAATTCCCTTATTAATACTAATAATGATATGATCCAGCCTGTCCCTAGCTGCCCTCCCCTGCGACGCCCTAAGCCGAGGTCCATACCCCACAGGGGGTGCCCTTAGCGTGTAGTCGCCTAGTTTGTAAGTTTTTTAATAAGCCCTGGCTGGAGGCTTTAATTAATTTATTAATTAAGGCAACCACAGGCAAGTCCGGTTAAGCAGCCGACAACCTCAGAGGTTGACCTGCGAGATGCCACACACAAAAAAAAAAAAATGGGGGAGTCAGTCGTTATCGGACTGTCGTCCTGTGCGGTGGTGCGTTGGCGAGTCAACTGTGTACTATGGATATGTGTCAACTATGGACAATGGATATAAACAAATCAGCATATTCTACAAGCTTTAATATTGTTTTTATCATAGAAGTAATCGATCTGACCAATTGTTGATACTATGAATATGTTGACACTGTTCGCAATATGTATAACTGTTTATAAGTGGACTCGCAGCTGTTCACTGCCTCTTAAAATACAGGTTGTCCTAGTTTGAGAGGCAGGGCTCACTTTATCTGTATACAAATTTTACAATTTATGTACCTAGGCGTCTGTGTATAAATGTATACTTTTGTATTACTCTTTTGTGGCAATAAAACTTTACTTACTTATCCCGTTTTAAGTTCTAATGAAACCCTGTAGTTGGGTTACGCATACCCCTTGGCAAGACCAGTCTCAGATTTTCTAGCTTCTAATTACCCGTAATGAATCTCAAAGATGTGCTAATGACAGCTGGGACCACCACCTTAGCGTACTTTCCAAAGCCTGCAGGAATCCTGATATGTCAAGATGGTTACATCCATCCACAAATGAACCTCAGCAAGCGTTACTTAACCTCGGAGATCAATCCATGCGGCTGTAATAATGTAATGAAGAACAAAGAAGAAAAAGTATTTATTGCCAGCAGACAAACGACATACTAACAATATTAAAAACTTATTTAGTTCCTTAAGACTAGAGTTAGTAATTGGTACTTATAATTATGTTAGTAGGTAAGGACAAATTTTTAGATATTGACTTTTTACGAAGAAAAAGGAAACAACAAAGAAACAAGGCAAATGCACGTCGTGGTCGTGGCAACAAGGCTCCCACTCAGCATAATGCTATGCCATGGGCATACCCACAGCACGGCGCTGGTTTTCAGTGGTTGCCTTTTCCACTATCCACTGATGATGTAATATATAAATTACTAATTTCTGCCCACGATTTCGTTCGCGTGGAAAGGTTTTTCCGTGTAAATCTCGATCCCGTGGGAATTTCGGGATAAAAAGTAACCTATATGTTATTCCAGGATGTCAACTATTTACTTACATTTAGATCTGTTCAGTAGTTTTTGCGTGAAAGAGTTACAAACATCCATCCATCCTCACAAACTTTCGCATTTATAATATTAGTAAGTAAGGTATTAGTAAGATAAGATTAGCAAAGCGATATTCACATAAATGGACATAATTTAGCAAAAGCAATACTACAACGCAATAACTCCACGTCAACCACAAAGTAATATTCTGTCGACTGAAAAATGAGTACTTAAAGTTTAAATACCGTTTTTTTATTTTAATTTTATAGCTTTCAGTTTTGCGATTAAAAAGATAAAAGTTTAATAATAATTAACGTTGGATTAATAGCCGCAATGAAACATTTACTGTTGTCTTTCGAGTTTATTTTTGTTTTAATAGAATTAAAGGTTGTCTGGACGAGGATTTTTCTGGCAGATCGCATTTGGTTGCGAAAAGTATTTATTAATAAAATATAATTTTGTGCTTAATTCAATAAATCTCTCAAGCTTTTACTTGAATATATAGGGTTTGGCTTTCAGTATTTTAGATGTATGATTGTTTTACATGTAGCGACTGTCTAATTGACCTTAACAACCCAGTTACTGAGTAAAATGTTGAATGTTAATTATTTACATTAATAGAAATTCTCTAGAATTTCACAAAATAGCTCCTTCCTTATTTGAAACGATATATGGTATCGTTTGAAGACTTAGAACTACGAAGTGCTAGCTAGTAACGTACGTAGTGTCGGGTTGCTACGCAGGGTCTACGGCGTAGCCACTTACTGCTACAGTTGCTACGCGGCGTAGCGCTTGATCAATCGTTGTCTACAGTCGGACAGTATGCTATATGCTCGAAGATAATTCGATAATCGGCTAAATTAACCATTAGGTTAATTTAGCCTTTAGGTTTTAAATTTAATTTATTAATTAGAAGACAAGCAATTAGGAATTATATATGTACACGATTAAATCATAATATATCTTTATTGTCCAAATAACTATGACTTGTTTCTCTTTTATTTTACTTTATATAATAATAAATATACTGACATCTTCTTTTAAGTTTTGTATAAATGAAAATTCGACATTTTTTAATTTGATTCACTGAATGATTCGTAGTAAAAGTAACGGTAGTATATGTGGGAGATAAATTGTTTTAAGAAATGTCATTTGATATTTTTGACTATTTCCGTTCGTATTTTAATACTACTTCCGGTATAATATGACAATATTATAACTGACTACTTTTCCCCCACTTTGCGCTATAAAAGGGGTTGCACTGGCTATCGACAGATCAGAAGTTGTCCGGTAGTGGGCACGGCACAAAAAGTGCTCTGAACTGTCAGGTATGTTTTCTTGTTTAATACTTATACTCTATATTTTGAGGTTATTTACTGTGTGATTTCATTATTGAATGTAATGTGTGATTTATGTGTGACAAAATGTGTTATTGATTTTATTATAAGATAATATGTTGGTTTTGAATATAACGAACAAACATATCTATGCCTATTATTCCACTACACTCCCACATATATGTGAAACTATGTTAATATTAAGATCTCAACATATACTTGAAAATAAATGATATTCTATTCTATTAGTAACAACCTCTTTGTTAGGATTCCTAATCTAATGACTTAACAAAAGGTGAATACATGTAAATTACTTCCACACGTCTAACGCCAAGTTGTGGGCACCTCTAGAAGGAAAAAAATTGGTACCTATACAACGTGTAATGGAAACCCGATATCTATCCAAAAGGGCTGAAGACAACATCTGGTATGGAGTCTCTATGCACAGTTTCAGATAGAGAGTTTTTTTACAAAATAACTGACTCAAAGAATTGATACCAAATTATTGGTTTCATACATTTCTTGAATACTAATTATAACAAACGTGTCACAGCACTACGAGGGTCAATAACTTTCCACGTCACTTACCACACGATAATTCTTTTCGTTCTTCTTAATTGGAATTGGAATTTGTAATAAGTTCTACACACGTAGACTTAGGATTACAAAACCCTTGCCATATCGTTTGTTATCATCCAAAGAAGCCACGCACTTGGTATGCATATACCCTTTAAATTACACATTGTATAGAGTTATTATGCATATATTTTTTGACATTGCCCGCTTAAACCAGGGCGGCTACCATACCACGTTATCCATTCACCATCCTTAGTTAACTGGTATATATTGAAATGAAATGATATGAAATATTTATTTTGTAAATTGGTTATAAATAACACTTTTACACGTCATGCTTTTTTTGCGTGTTAAATTTAGTTTAGCTAGATGAGGCCGGTGTTTCTTAACTGACTACTCTGAGAAGAAATACCGAAACAAACTCAGAGGTCAACGTCTCTTTTAAAGTCCATACGTCAATTTGTTTTGGTCCATTCATATGAAAAACATGTAGGTTCATGTCTGTTTATTGCCTTAGTAACACCCAGTTTCTGAAAGCCTTGTCAATAATTTGTATTCTATAAGTAATAATTAAGAAGACCGCCTTCTATAACATAGCACAATACATGTATACTAATATTATAAATGTAAAAGTCTGGGTCTGTCTGTTACGCTTTCACTGCTAAACTGCTGAAGTGATTTTGATAAAATTTGGAATAGAGGTAGTTGAAAGCTTGAGCTTAAACATAAATTACATCTTTTTTTAAATTAATATCTAAGGGGCTGAAATACCTCAAAGAGTGACAGCATAACTGTCGGGGCCCACTAGGGAGCCGCGGTAACTCTTTAGTTACCGCGGCCTCGGAACACGAAGGGCATATGACGGAACACGGATGGATCTTAGTCAGTAAAAGTCTGACACACCCTCCTGCTTCACCCAGATCGAGAGACAGTTATTGGATAATTTCCCATCCTTAAAAAAAGGGGCTGAAATAAGGTATAAAAGGTTGTATGACAAATTGAGCGAATGAAGTTGTAGAACATTGCCATTGATATACATTTCTTCCTAGGATCACTGATCATATCTTTTTAATCTGTGTCCTTGAGTTTCAAATAAAGGTCATTTGAAATGTGTACTTTTTGGCATACAAAATATTTATTAAAACATTTTTATTATTATGTATAGTGTGTTTTAGACTTTATTGTTACAATCTAGTATTTTCATCCTATATTCCATCTACTGAAATTATGATAAATGCGTATAGTGTGACATGATAAACGCGCGAAACATATAAAAAACAAAAATAACTCAACACTATACATTATCGCCGGCGTGACGTCGACCCGACCCAACCATCTATCATCCACCTAAACTAATATTATTTTTCCATTCAGAGTCTACTATATTTTTTCCCGTTTCTTAAGAAATTATGATTGTATCCGTCTTTAGGTATCATATTTTTTTTGTTATTAAACGAAAAGGTACTCGTCTTATCGTCGTCATCTCGAAAATTATTATCTATACAACATGTAACATAATTGATGCACATCCTGAAATTAGTTTGTTCAGAATCGTTTACTGAAACGATTTTTATCGTTTTTAATTAAAAAAAATATCGAAATTTTTATCCCAAATCAATTAAATCTACGTAAATTACAAATTACACTTTCGCTGTATAAAAACAAACTAACTATGTACCGAAAATTAAAGTAGTAACTTTTTAAATACAGATTTATATAAATTCCGTCATTCAGTACACATTACAAAAAAATAAAACTAATTTAAAGGAAGTTAAAGTCTTAAAAAAGCTGTTTAAACAAGTAAAACTAAAAATTTAGAGTATGTATTATGATAATAAAATAATTGTCTAATTGGAGTGTTTGAGGGTGTGCGTTAATTACGATACATATTGTAGGTATATATGTATATATATTCTTTCGATAATGACTTTTATTTAACTTGTAAACCTACCACATTGTGGTGTTTTTAACCCAAAGGTTGACTGATAGAGAATGCATTGTTGCATTAAGTCCGCCCACGTACCAATATCTAAATATATATAACTCAAAGGTGACTGACTGACTGACTGACTGACTGACATAGTGATCTATCAACGCACAGCCCAAACCACTGGACGGATCGGGCTGAAATTTGGCATGCAGGTAGATGTTATGACGTAGGCATCCGCTAAGAAAGGATTTTGCGAAATTCCCACGGGATCGGGATTTACACGGGAAAAACTTCCCACGCGGGCGAAGCCGCTGGCACTAGCTAGTTGTACATAAAGTTTAAATTAATAAATAGAGCATTGTTGGACAGAGGGTAAAGACTTGACCGTTTCTGATTAATATTCTTTATATAAATATAATAATAATTGTTATTTTAATCATATATAAACATATGTATATATTAATATGGAGATTTTTTTTAAAATTACGAATGAGCCCGCTCTTGACTTCGATCACACCTGGTGGTAAGTGTAAGATGAGGTCTTCGATCGAACGAGCGAGCCCAGAAAATGCCTATTCACTCTTGCTTTAAAAGCTGACGGGTCATATGTGGCAGGGAACACAGAAGCTGGGAGATAGTTACATGTTGCCACAATTTATTGCTTGCTTTGTTTTAGTTTTTTCGCATAGAATCTATGTTGTAATAAACCCTTAGATTATTGCAAATTTCCTTTTTTTATTAATATCTAACCAAATTTTAAACAATGTGATACCACTGGCGCCTTTACTAAGTTGAAACAACATCGTGTGTTGAAATTGGTAGACGCCGACTTAAATATTTATTGCATGACTGTTTGTTTTTATTACAGGTACAATTGTTTGTATAAATATGGTTTCTTAGATTATACGGTTTAAGACATTTATTTATCCAAAAGAATACAATTCACTTATTATGAGAAATACAAGTTAATCTTAATATTAAATACATTAATACTGTTATACAAGCAATAGGTAGGTACTCATAAAAATATGCTTATCGCAGTTAGAATATACTTTTCTCTAACTACCCACATGTAACTAGAGAAACTAATAGGTAAGTGAACAATTAAATGTCGCTTCTTGATAGCAACTGTATAGCAATTAGTTATTTTATAATTTTATGTTATGTTATGTGTAGAAGATTATGCTTGTTTTAATCTCAAGTTAAAAAGATTACATTGTGTGTGTGGAAGTGCAGAAGTGGCGCACTGTGGTTTGTTCGCACTGTTTTTCTATAGGTCGTGGGCGTTGGCCGCATACACTGTCGTGAAATTAATACACGGTGAAGTTGACGCCGGATTCGCGTGTTCCCCGGCAAGGTCAGTGTTTGTATTGTTAACATTATGTAAATTATATAAAGAATATAATTTACAAAACATACATATAAAATCAATAATATGAGAAAAGAAGATGAATGCTCTTTAAAATGTTTAGTTGATGTCTTATTATAACACTGTATTATGTATCAATGGCCCTTCTATCTTGATCCGTATGGCCCGTCACTTGTGATTATCTTGTCTGCATCAGCGAGCGGAGTTCTCATAGTTGAAGTTGGGGCAAATTTATTTAAATTTTGCCATCGACTGGCTAAGAAGAAAATCATGTAACTGTTTTTTTTTTGTCTCTAAATAAGTAAACATTATTATCGCACGATCCTGGTTGAAAAGGGTGGTTGATGCGTGACCCAGACACCGGTTATTTCTTTGACCAAAGGCTAAGTATTGCCATACAATGTGGCAAATGCAGCTAGTCTCTTGGGTACCTACGTTACAAGCCGACAGCATTGATGATGAATTTTTTTATACTTTAATTTATAGTTTACGAACTTTAGTTTAAATAGTTTGATTTGTTTAGATAGTAGTTTAGGTAATCATTTTAAGTTTAACTAGTTAATAATTTTTAGTTTAAATAGTTAATAATTTTTAGTTTTGATAGTTAATAATGGTTAGTTTAAATAGTTTTGCTATAGTTTATTTGCACCATTCTAACCCTTCAATTTAACTGGCAAATTCCTATTCAAAATTTGAGAAACAATTTAAAACTAAATCTCCACTTACTGTGGCTCATGCTCCGTGAGCAATTCTTCGAAGTGCAGCCTCAGCGTGTGAGCGAGAGGTGCGCGTATCTCGCTCACACATTCGACGTCGTCCGGATACGGCCGAGGGAAGCCGGGGCTCGACACGATGGCGTGCGGGTGCGAGTGAGACAGGACTATCGTCTCATTGCACAGGATCTTTGAGGCTTCGTAAGGATCTGAAACAATATTGCAAAACTGTTAATGGGAGACTTTTTAAAAATCTTATACGGTTTGGCCAGTTCACATTTTACGGATTTTAAAAGAACCTGACCTCTGAGTTTTTTCGGTTGTTATTTCTAGGGAAGTCAAGAAGACTGGTTTAATAATAAATTTTGAAAAAATAAGGTTTAAAAGTGTTATTTAAGAACCAATTTGTAAAACAAATATCTTACTTTAAGAATAAATTAGACAGAAAGGGATAATTTTTTTTTATTTAATATCCGTGAAAATGATAGTCAAAACGTACTCAATACTTTTATTGCATTCCATATGTAGGTATTCTTTGGTGGTAAACTTATAATTAGATCATATCCCTGTCGGGCACAGCAAGAATAAGTGATTTAGGAGAGGAAGCATTTGTTAATTATATAATATTAATTTTACTTACTTACTAACTTAACTTAAACATTACATTAAGTAATGAGATAAAAATACTCAGGTGTGCGTTAAGTGGTGTTTACCAGTTTTTAAGGACAATGTTTACCAAACATATAAGATTCATAGCTCGAAAAAAAAGATTTTGAATTTAAATCTAGTCTAATCTGATAAGATGTCCTACTTTGGTTACATCCCGAGGTCTATTAATTTGTCTATGAATGTTAGTTTTTTATCATAGACATACGATATGGACAGGTATTAAATGATTACGGGGCAAAGGCAATATAGATAGATAGATAGAATATACTTTATTGTACACCAAAATTTAAAACACCTATTTAACAATATTGCTTATTCTATGGTAACAATGGCGGTCTTATCGCTGAAAGCGATATCTTACAGACAACCATTGGAAGGACTTTAAAAACTTTAATTCATAGTGGGGAGGGCTAAATTAGTGTACTTATTACATTACTCATAAAACAGAGATAAAAGAAATTAAAAATTAAAATAAATATATATGCAGATATATATATGTAAATACAATACTATACATAGGTAATTAAACAATACAATACATATAATGTGTTCTCTAACATCATGTGGAGAGAAAACAAAATAATAATCATAAATTGGAAAAAAAATAGCAACCGGGCTTTTAAAAGTAGCGAGTGACTGAGCTTGTCTTACTGACACCGGCAATGCATTCCACAAACGAACAGCTTGCACTGCAAACGATGAGCCATAGAATTTAGTGGAATGTGCAGGCATTGAAAGTCTCAAATTCTCCGGTGATCTCAAATCTCTAACATGTGTGTCATGATGTCATGTGTCATTTTAGCTTTAAGAAAACCAAATAACAACTTTTGTCAGGACCAGCTCTACAATGCGCATTCAGCCGTGCGGAAACTGCGAATTAAAATAAGATAAAATTAATTTGACGACACGGCTGACGCAGTGGTTTAACGATTGGCTGCTGTGTGCGTATCGCGGGTTCGGTTACCGAAACGTATCAAAAGTTCGTATGGCCTACAAATAAGCCTGCCCAGGTCTGTTTTTTTTTTGTATAATGCACTCACGATATAAGAGCAATTTCTTGTGTGTTGTTTAAAAAAATACAGATTGTACATACGTCGTTCTTACACAAGATTTTTTTTGTGCAAAGATAGATGGGAGTCTGAAGTATAAGCTAAAACCAGAATAAAGTATTTTTTTTTAAAGAGAATTATCAATGTGGGTGGAATTCACATTACTAGCAATCTTGTTAACCCCTCTGTGGGTATAGAGTTATTTGTTAGGTTCGAACTCGTGACCTCTCGATTATAAGTTATCTTATCCATTAGTCTATTGACGCGTCAACTGAAATATTACACACAACGTTATTATAAATGTCCGTCCGTATACAACGTGTAATTTAAAGGGTATATTTTCAATTCAATTCAATTTATTTATGTCGGATAATTCCATATTTGTTTGTTAGTAACATGTGAACTTACAAGCTAGTAATAGACTATTAACAACTTATATCTAAAATAAAGTATAAAAAAAACCTAAGCTACGTGGGACACGCCGAACCTGGGGTATGGTACCTATGTTTATTTGACTGCATGCAGTCGTATCCATCGCCTCAAGATCGGAGAATCCCACCTATCAGCTGACGTTCTCAGAATGGTGTTGGGGCTGGCGCGTGCGCGGCGCTGTAAAGAACTACATCTCTTACGCATTATGACCGCAAAACCATCCACATTCGCGTCAGCAAACATGACGGACGCACTACAAAATCGCGGCAGCCTCAACATCGTCCGGAAGGTGTTGTTATATTGGACGCGCAGGTCACTATATGCCCTCTGCGTGAAGTTTACCCACAGACTGCACGTGTAAAAGGATTGGCAGTATGCTTTAAAAAGCGTCACCTTGACTTGAGCTGTACAACGTGCAAACCTGTGGGCTAACATCCCACATCGAACAGCCAGCGACCTACGTTCCCGCTCCACATCTGTGGTATCCTTCATATCTTCTGAGACCCAGTGACCCAAATATTTAAATTTATCAACTCTTTTTAAAGGACTGCCGCATATACAAACCAAGTGCATGGCTTCTTTGGATGATAACAAACGATATGGCAAGGGTTTTGTAATCCTAAGTCTACGTATGTAGAACTTATTACAAATTCCAATACACTGATACCAGAGACCGAATTTTTCAAATTAAGAAGAACGAAAAGAATTATCGTGTTATTGGCAAGTGACGTGGAAAGTTATTGACCCTCGTAGTGCTGCGACACGTTTGTTATGATTGGTATTCAAGAAATATATGAAACCAATAATTTGGTATCAATTCTTTGAGTCAGTTATTTTGTGTTGAAACTGTGCATAGAGACTCCATACCAGATGTTGTCTTCAGCCCTTTTGGATAGATATGGGGTTTCCGTTACACGTTGTATACCATACGGCGGGCAGTTTACGGATACCGATACAAATACTTTGTTCAGAGTGGTATAAGCTTGCAAACTTCACTATGTCTACACGAAGTGAGAATATGTTTTTTTTTGTTGTATGTATTTGCTTGTACTGTGAGGTATGTTTGAATGTATATTTGTGCGCATATTCGACTGCGGTTTTTCGTAATCATTTTTGACAATTTGTGTCCGCGCCTTCGCGGGATTACCTCGCATCTTTATATATGTATATACATATAACATGTAATTTAAAGGGACATACGAAGTGTACGGCTTCTTTGGATGATAACAAACGATATGGCAAGGGTTTGGTAATCCTATCTCTACATAAGTGTGGAACTAATTAGAAATTTCTAAAGTCGGTACATTGATACCAGAGACCGACTTTTTCAAACGGTTCACGCACGGTTCGAAATTGCTCGTTTTCTATGGAGAAGAACTGGCAAGAAACTCCACAGTTATTCTTTTCAAAACAAAATATAATTTTTACAATGTATCTATAATACAGGTTAATTAGGTATGAGAAGACAGTATAGACCAATTATTACAGCACAATGGAATTACAAATAAAACATTGTAAAACAAATCTAAGAGTCTACAGTGTTCTCCCATTCACAAAAAAGCTTTATATTATATTAAAATAAACTTGAGAAGCGACAACGTTAGACTCCAATAATGAAAGATAAATTAATAATAAAAATGAAACGAAAAGAAAATTAAAATATCCTGACAATAACGAACAAAAAAAAAGAATGATTAATGTTGGTACAGTCGTTCGGAAGTTATGCGCGTACGTATATATACGTATATAGATTATGTTGATTATTTTTTACTTATATTAATTATGCGTGAAACGAAAACCTTGTATCACTTTCTAAAGAAATTTCCTAAATTCTAAAGAATATAGTCTATTATATTTTTATACAACGTGTAACGGAAAGGGTATATACATACCAAGGGCAGGGCTACTTTGGGTGATATCAAACGATATTGGAAGGGTTTTTTTAATCCTATCTCTACATGTTCGAAAGTAATGAGAATTTTTAATACATTGATACCAGAAACCGAACTTTTCAAATTAAAATAAGCACATCACAGAAGAGATTTATCGTGATATTTCCAAGTAACGTGGAAAGTTATTGACCTACGTAGTGCGGTGACACGATTGTTATGATTTCAATTTAAGAAACTTACGAAACCGAAAATTTGGTATCAATTTTTAGAGTATTTTATTTTGAGTTGAAACCCTTCCAATATCATTCAAAGAAGCCGTGACCTTGGTATGTATATACCCTTTCCGTTACACGTTGTATACTATTGATAAAAATATTGGCTTTTTCCTCCGGTCCGGTTCTCCTGATCGATTCCGGCCACAGCGGCCCAGCGGAGGCAAGCCATCTGCTCAGGAGAGTGTACTGTACATGTACCTGCGCACATACTATCGGTGCGTAAGTGTGTGTGCAGGATACACTCTCTGTTTCTTTACACTCACAGTCCGATGGGACAGCAATTCGTCACATTACGACCACGACCACGACCGAGATCACGCGCAGAACCAACGACTTACGGTGCTTTCCGACGCACAGGGGTATCATATCGTCTTTCAAACTCCGGGTTTCTACTGAGTAATTTTTAGTAGAAGAACCCATTAGCACTTTTGACGCACCTGGGAATCGAACCCTAGATAGCAGCCAGACAACCCTAGACAGACAGCATTCGCGCTTGCGATCAGTAGATTTACAAGACAGTTTTTCAGTCGGTTTCAGTCAGCAGTCAGTCAGTTTTTTTATAGATATAATATGCATTGGAAATTGCAACCGTTGCTTGCCTGTCGGTTTTCGACAGATTGTACTTCGGGGAGTGTGCGCAGGAGGTCCATGACCTGATTCCATCATCTCCCTTTCTCTACCGGTCTACCAGACGCACGGCTGGGTACCACCCACACTTGGTTGATATACCGTCTTGTCGTACAAAGCCCTTCTCCTCCACATTTATTGTGCGCACAGCCAAGCTGTGGAATTCTCTGCCGGCTTCTGTGTTCCCTGCTACTTATGACCAGCCTTTAAAGCATGAGTAAATAGACATCTTCTGGGCTCGCTCGTCCCATCTTAGACCTCATCTATCGCTTACCATCAGGCAAGATCGAGGTCAAGAATGGCTATGGAAATAGATTATTTCTTTCAAAGGATTTTTTCAATTTAACGTTCAACACAGATAAGGTGCGTTAGTAGTAGTCTAGTAGTAATTCAGCCCGTACGCCATTGTTTTGTAGAATATGCTGCGTTTAAATGAGAATAAGATTGCGTAATCGTGTACGTTAATGAGAAATACTGCCTCGGCTTTGTGTGTGTAGCTCCTCCGGAATGAATAAAAGCAATTAAAATAAAGCCTGGACCAAGGTTTTCTAGTACACTGTAAATTACAGGCCTCTTGTAACGCTCTACTGCTAAAACTAAGCGATAGCATTGTGACATTGCTCCATTTAGAATTTCGGTTAATTGGCAATTTGTATTCTTAAAGCCCAGTTTTGCCAACGAGACTTCTCGTGATAAATTTATCAATTGAGCGTTAGTCTCTATGAGAATTCCCAGTGGCGTAGCGTGGACTGATAGAGACATGGGCACAGTCGCATCAGCAAGGACCTCTTTTGTTCCTCACTCACTCATGATAGAGGACAAATATTAACGCCTAGTTGGGGAATATTGAACAGCATATAGAATTGAAAGAAGGTTTTGAAAAGCCTAGGGCTATCGCATTTAAAGGAGCCTTCTCCACGCCTAGCTACGCCACTGAAAAATCTTTTCTCGCTACCAGGATCCTAAGTCAACAGGACGTTGTGTTTCACGTGCGCCTCAACAAAGTGATGACGGGACCTAGGGACATTGCCAGCCGGGATTGTAGTGATATTTTACCCAGATACACACACACACACACACTCATACGCTTTAACATACGAACATCTCTTAGATCGCAAAAAAGAATAATTATTTAGTTTGATTTATTCTTTTGTTATGCTAAAGTAGTTATTCTAGATCTGTTCATAAATATCTACTTGTACTATTGTTGCGGAGGGACACTGATCTCGAATACTGAACTCGCGAACTCTGGGTTTCAATGTAATTATTTGTGTCTAGCATTAGAAGCATCTTAGTCTATGTAGCTACCTTGCCATTGATTTATAAGTAGGCTTTGGTTCTAATATATTTTTCAACCAACGACAAAAAGAGGAGGTTATCAATTCGACCCGTTTATTTTTTTTTTTTTTTTTTATGTATGATCATCGAGTACTCGAAGACGGCTGAACCGATTTGGAAAATTCTTTTTTTGTTCGAATGGGTATACTTCGAAATTGGTACCACTATCACCAAAGTCAGGATCTGATGATGGGATCCTGGAGAAATCGAGGGAACTCTTCAAATATTATAGGCACACCTATGGCGTTTTGGGTATTTCTTATAGTAACTTGTGCAGTTGCTCTCAAAAAGTACCATTTGGGGAAGTGGAACTGATGATGAAGACCACAGATGGCCGCCGAAACTACTCAATAATAAGTATTAAGTGGATTGCGATTCGATTACTTGAATATGGATGTTAAGCACTTTATGCTCGTCACAATGCATATGGTGATGTAGAGCTGATGGTGAAGTACCAGGAGAACTCCTCAACAATTAACGGCCCAGCATTGGGAAAAGCAATATTTTGTAAAAGGTTATAAGTAGTTGACATTTAGGCTCTTGTAACTAGGTAAATTAAAAATCATCCAACTAAAAAGAGTGAAAAAAAAACTTTTTAACAAAAAATTAAACCGACTCCCAAAAAACACTGCAAAGTGAAAAATAACTTTAATTTCGGAAGTCGGTGCCAAAAACGAAAAAACAAAACTAAAGACACCGACTACCGAAATTAAAGTTATTTTTCACTTTGCAGTGTTTTTTGGGAGTCGGTTTAATTTTTTGTTAAAAAGTTTTTTTTATTTTGATACTGCACCCCGGAACTCAAGGCCACTCTTTTCCACTCCATCCAGAGCGGCAATAGAATAGAATATAAATGTACCTATAAGCCCACCTTCTTATTTAATGTCTCACTTTCAATTTCTATGTTCTTCACACAATAAGAATCTACGTTCATCCAATAATCTTCTCTTACTCTGTCCTTCTCATACTTCTAACTTTGTTCATTCTTCTTTTCATATCCAGTCATATCCAATTCTCCTCTGGAATACTCTTCCTCTCGAGATCAGGACGGCTGACAGTCGCTATGCATTTAAAAATAAATTGCGAATCTATTTTCTACACCAATAAGTAGAATTTCCACATTTAGTTTTCAATTGCTTCTTAAGTATATATATATATATATTTGTATGTATTTATACAAGTATTTATTTATATATATTATTTTTTTATGATGCTAGGGTTTTTGTGTTATTACTATTAATATATTTTTTTTTTCTAATTTTACTTTTCACGTACATACTGCACTTCCCACACTATCTCTTCACCACTCATGGTTGACTGGTAGAGAATGCCTACGGCATGTATGTATGTATGTATGTATGTATGTCGGGCTGGTATCCGCAACTCCACGACCATGCGCGTATTTTGCGTAAGGGTAAGATTTCTCTTCACTCAATCCATGCCAGTTCCTCCAGGAAGGCGAGCAACGCCCTTGTTTTGCTTATCATTTCTCGGAGGGTACCTGGGCTGCCGAAGTATTTAGTCCTGTAATCCGCGACGACAGGGCAGCTCAGTAGCAGGTGTGCTGCTGTTTCGTCCTCCTCCATGCAGGCTCTGCAGAGTGGGCTGTCTGTAACTCCATTTACATAGAGGTGTTTGTTAAATGATCCATGACCGGTAAGGGCGGCTGTCACCAGCCGCAATTGCCGTTTAGATGCCTACGGCATTAAGTCCGCCTTTGTACCTATGTACATAAAGTGTAAATAAATAAATAAATTGTAGGTTCAGTACATGATTGGTCTTAATTAAATAAAAGTGAGATCCTTGTACAATCTCGTTGTAAAACTTTAAATTAGGCTTGCAAACATTTGAAACAATCAAATGTTAAAATCCAATGTTTCGGAGGAGTTATTTGATGATTTTCCCTCCCGAAAATAAGGCACCGGTGTTAAGTCGTCTGAGGAACAAGATAAGTACCAGTAAACAAAACTACAATAAACACGAACATCTACAGGCCTGAAATAAATCAGACGGAACCGTTTACGAGCACCACAGCAATAATTATCTTAAGTGCTTCCATCAGATGGTGATTTATATCTACTAACTAAGATGTTTGTTTGTAAAACATTGTAGTCTACTTTAGCTCGGGAGTAGTAACACCAATATTCTGCGCGATTAGTCACTCTTATCCACAGACTCGTACCGGACAAAAAGGACGTGCGTGCGTTCTACTCATGGGCCTTGTAACTATTGTATATATATCACCATAAAATTGCATAAACCGTTAGTTTGTAATATATCGCGCAAGATTGTAACCTATCGATTAATTGTGATCCGTACCATTCTTGTCCGCCCTGTTTGAAATTCAACGCATTATATTTTCAATAGTATATAATTCATCGAAGCTAAACCGTGAAATTAAGAAATAGAGCCCAAATCCTGTGCTTCAAAACCTATCACCACATTGGCAATCAATTTCAAAAATAAGTAATCGATTAATTGGTTTTTTGGACAGCTTGACACCGCAATGTAATTGTGAAAATAACCAATCAATAACTCATCTCGCTTTTAAGACTATCTCTAATACCTAAATAAATATTGGATAGCG
Organism: Tholera decimalis; assembly: GCA_943138885.2. Lineage (NCBI taxonomy): Eukaryota > Metazoa > Arthropoda > Insecta > Lepidoptera > Noctuidae > Tholera > Tholera decimalis. The sequence continues at coordinate 38,579,819 of OW964566.2, read as the reverse complement.
TTTCACACGAAAATACCGTTTTTCATGGAATAGATAAGTTAACGTATTTTAAAAAAAATCTATTTTGATCAAAGTAATTACGTATACAATCGATGCATCTTAGTTAGTCTTACGTAGGGGTAGCTTATATTGCTTGAAGAAATCAACTAGACAGAAGGCAACAAATTCTTCAATTGCCTGTCGGGGTTGCGGGAATATTCTAACTACATACAATGGCCCCGAATTGTAAGGACAGTTGAAGAAACAGGGTGGGTTTGACGCTTCCTTCCGCTCCATTTAGAGCGAGAGGAGTAATTTGATGATTATCCCACTAAAAAAAGAATAGCGTTGCGAGACTTGTGCTTTTTTGTATTTACATGTAATGTACATGATTGGATTATTATTTTCTCTTTCAAATCTCACGTGTTCTTAATACGTTAGTAAAGGCTAATGAGTATTCTTAAAAAAAGTCCCATCAAGTTGCAACACCATCTCGGAGATGTGGTTGGTGACAAAATAATGTAGAATTAGTAGATGTGATTTTGACTGTGATACGAAAGTTCATTTCTTATGAGGTTTAAGTTGAAACTAACTAAATTGGGTGTTTTCGTATTGGCAGGAATATGCGGCCACATATTGGAATCACTGCAGTGAGCCACTCAAATTACGAAAGTACGATTGTGAATCCAGGAGCAATTGAAAATGCTTTGTAACGCTGAAATTACTCGGTTCACTTTTGCCTTTCAATATGTATGCAGCAACCAAATTGAATTGTGTTTACATTAAAGGGTACCAGTTAATATAGACAGTGCCATAAATTGCTGCTTTTTTCAAAAATAAGGTTTAAAATAAGGATTTATTATTACTAAGCTATCATAAAGGTGTTTTACGTACTTGTATTGTTTTAATTCAAAGCATTAAATTTAAATAAAACGATAAAACATTGCACAGTTTTATCTGTTAATATATTCAAGGGATTTAAACTAAGATTAATAGGTTCAAAATTATGTTTTATTGAGAGGTTTGTAAAACAAATGGATGCCAGAAAATTAACACCTACACAAAACTGGAGATAGCAGTCAAATACATAGAATAATAATAAATTACATTTATTTTTCTTCACTATATATAAACGCAATATAAACAAACACTAAATACATGCTTATATTGATGCCTATGTTCTATTCTATGTATCTATGTTCAGCGCTCCAAGCCTTCCAAATTGCCCTATAAGTCACAGTGGTAGATATAATTAGTGTCAAACATCGGAAACCATGATTTCTACTGTTCTAAAGTCTAATGATAGTAGCGACATCTGAAGGGAAAAGATGGTAGTTTTTAATCCATATATGAACTAGTCATAACAGCTATTTTACAGAAAAGAGGTCTTACAAGCACTAAAAACTTTACTATGCTGGTGAGATATTCTTTATTCAAATCCACTTTTTTCTTTTAGTACCAGCCAGTTCTGCCTACTTCTTTTTACTTGTATTTCGCTGTCCCCGATACCGCATTGTCCGCGGTACAGTCGAACGCAGTCATTGTTTCATCGGTACGCTCCCCACTGTTTGTGTGGACTGTACCCAAGTATGGCGGCCACTACAATGTGTCATTGTAGTGTTGTATTACTTTGATAGTTTTAGTGCGCAACGTTTTAGTTTTATAGATGTGTTTGTTTGTTTGTTTGCAGTACTGTGTGGGTCTGTCTTAAGATTGCGAATTGTTGCATCTATCTTTGTAAAGTATAATTGATATTGACATCTAGACTATATTCAGGGAGGAGCATATAGTGAAATAATAATGGCAGCATATGTATATTAAAGGATAAGCAATGCTAACCGATTTCGATCCATGGATTAGTTCCTTTTGGCAATAGGACATTTACATAGTTTGATTTATTTGCAGGGCACAAAGGCCCAGAGGCTATATGGAAAAAATATTATGTCTAATTTATCTGTCAATGTCACTAATGTCAGTACTGTACAATGCAAGGAATACACCGAGCAATACGTATTTTTCATCCCATCTGCAGTTTGTTAATTTTTTGTATTTTGCTCAACATTTTCAGCTTAACAAATCGAGACACCTTGGAAAGCACTTAAAGCAGTTGGTTTCTATTGGTTGGCAGGTATCAAAGGTTAATGTGTTACCCAGTTACTGGGTTTTAAAGTCAGATAGGCAGTCGCTACATATTATAAAATATCTGCATCCAATTATTCTGGGAGCCGACCTCAAAAAAGTTGGGAAAAGGTTAGTAAACGATAATGAGTTGGATTTTATTCAATGAACTATTTACTCGACCATAGACAAACCGTATTCATGTTCTGCAAATGGGATTTATTTAGAAAGTGAGTTTAATTTCACGCTCTCTTACACAGGCTCTCAAACGGTCTTAAGGGTTAAGAGTCTTTGATATCGTTTTTACCCGGGGGTACAAGGGGTGGAAATATCCCTGGAGTGCTAGGAGGGGTAAAGCATATCCTAAAACAGATAATTTCCACTAGACGTGTTAAATCATATGGGCGCCTGGAAGCAAAAAATGCCATGGCTAGAATTCGATAAGTAATTAGCTTCTACCTGCGACTTCGCTCGCCTGTAATGGTTTGCATTAGTCGTTTAAGTTTTCGAAATATGTATGAATATGTTGCCCAGAATTAATAGCTGTGTAACAAAAAAGTTTTATTCAAATCTATGTAGGAGTTTTTAAGATTAGCGGGTACAAACAGATGAGAATAGAAAACAGACATTTGTTATTTTTAATTCTTGCTCAATTACGGTTTCTTAACCCTATTTCAATAATTTTATTGTATTATATATTATATGTATAGACTCTTTACTGTTTATTATGATGTAGTATAATTATATTGATATTATAAATGAAAAAGTTTGTGAGGATATTTGTAACTCTTTCATGCAAAAAGTATTAAACAAATTTAGATGAAACTTTACAATAATACTAATCAGAATAATACTTTTTAATTTTTTTTACATTTGATAGGCTTGCGTTTGGCCATAATCTCACCTGATGTTAAGCGATGATGTGGTCGAAGATGAAGCACGCTTGCCTAGAAGTAACCTATTCACTCTTGACTTAAAGACTCCCAGGTTATAGCTATCAGAAAACACAGACTCCGGCAGGGAATTCTACTCCTTAGCTGTACGCACAATGAAAGTATTCCCAAAACGTTTTGTGCGTATGGGTGGGATGTCCACCATGTAATGATGGCGCATCGCCGCCCGTCTTGTAGTCCGATGATGGAACGGGTTTGGTGGAATAAGACTGTGCGGTTCCATCGCATACTCCCCGAAATGTAACCGATAGAAAACTGATAGGCTGCAACACGTTGCCGATATTCTAGGCTCTGGAGCCTTGTCTCGACCAGTTTCTTGTTGCCGATGAGCCTTTTGGTCCGTTTTTCTATAGACTCAAGTGCATCAAGCTGGTATTTGGCAGAACCGTTCCGAAAGATGAGAGGGATGAGAGCAGTACTCCATACACGACCAAACTTGCGCTTGATAGAGGTTGGTGCTATTCCGGTGTGAAGTACCGTCTCACCTTTGCTACGATTCCCAAATTTTTGGCAGTCAATTGAGCCTTAGCCTCGATAAACAGACCAAAATTGAGGGTGGATGTCAACGTAACCCCAAGAAGTTCGATGCGATCAGTTATCGGCACGGTTACACTTCGGAATAATGTGCGGAATTTTCACGTGAGCAACGTCGCGGGAGACAGTTAGTAATGCTGTAAGTGTGAAAATAACCCCAGTCTGTCTATTGTAATCTCTTCACGTTAAAAGGGTAAAAAGGATTGAATAAAAACATTGGCACGAAAGTAGACCGAATTCTAGAATTGGAAATAGGGTTCATTTCACCCAGGAATTAGTATCTTGTTGGTCTCTCTCTTTTTAGGTAGGTACAAATACTTGTATGTATCAAAAATATGTATAAAAAAAGTGAAAGGCTTCATAGTCATACGTAACGTGAAATACGGTTCTAATAATGCAAATTAATGTAACGGAATCTTTTAAGAGCCAATCCCTATCTCTCTACTAATAATATAAAAACAAAAGTAACTCCGTCTATCTGTTGCGGTTACACACCTATACCAGTTAAACGAATTGATGAAATTATGTCCATAGATAATATTAGACCTTGGAAAAGGACAGTGGCTACTTTTTGCGCTGAAAAAGACGTCGAACAATTATAACCTGACCTTATATTATGCTGAGATCAATCATAAGATGGCAAAACACCAACGAAGAGTTCTAGGTATGATCCGCAAAAAACACATATTCATACACATACGCAAACATTGTACCTACATACACAAGAACAGACATGCGTTCACTCTCTATTTAATTGTAATCTGTGTACTTCATTATTGACGAAACCTTTTAAGTGATAATTTTATATTTTCTTTCTGTAAGCTAGCTTTTATAAATAAATAAAACTTCTGACTTAAATCTACCTTTTTTATTCCCAAGCCAGTTTTCACACGGTACGAAAAGATTACACGTTTACAAGTAAATACAGATCATCGATTCCCCTCATCTCCAGTATAAAGATCAGAGCCTTACGATCAACTTCCCCATTTCACACAATTACGTATTCCGTAGACGTTCTACATCCCTATTGACTCGTAACAGGGCATTCAATATTTGTTCCCCGTCTCTTTCTTAGCTAAACGTGTGAAAGAGAGAGGAAGAGATTATGTAAAGGATGTTTGCTAGTTGAAGGATTTGGCTGTACTTTATTTGTCAAGCAGTTGTTTGGAGTCTGAAGGGTTGTATGTAGAGTGGTGATATATTGAATTTATGACTGACTGGCTGTTGCCGCGACTTTGCTTGTAAGATTTTTCATACGTACTCTCATCCCCCATTTTAGTCTCTTAGAGGTTATTGCTGTTTGAGCCCGCGACTTCAACTATCTACATGCCAATTAAATGGAAATCGGTTCAGCCGTTTAGTCGTGAAAGCGTATCAGTTTCATAAATAAACAGACAGACAGACTTTCGCGTTTATAACATCCTACTATCTTAACTTCTTACTAATATTATAAATGCGAAAATTTGTGAGGATATATGGATCGATGAACGGATGTTTGTTACTTTTTAACGCAAAAACTACTGAACGGATCTGAATGAAATTTGGTAAGTAGATAGTTGACATCCAGGAATAACACATAAGCTACTTTTTATCCCGGAATTCCCACGGGATCGGGATTAATGCGGGCAAACCTTCCCACGCGAAAAGTCGCGGCCAGAAGCTAGTCCATAATTTGAATAACGTTGTACCTATGTAATAACGTGTGTGTTCGGTTTGTCGATCACATTTGAAGTCTGTGGATAAATACTAAGGGAAATAGTTATGGCCAAATTTATTTTCCATTCTTTTTTCGAGGGGAAAATTATCAAATTACTCCTCCCACTCTAGGTGGAGTGGAAGGGAGTGTCAGACTGTTCCCTGGGTTGCCCTTGCGTACCAGGCTCGCGGTATCTCGCTAAAAACAGATTTGTAAAATATTATAAGTACAGTACGGCCGTTCTAACTTGGCGAGTGTGAAGTTAGGCTCTGCGAAATTTAGCGCTTGTACACTCGTACAAATATAAAGGTTTGAAAAAAATAAATGCCAATAACAGTTGTTAACAGGAATAACAACTGCTAATGGCATTTATTTTTTTAAAACCTTTATTTTTGTACGAGTGCACAAGCGCTAAAGTTCGCAGAGCCTAACTTCACATTGGCCAAGTTAGAACGGCCGCATTGTACTACTAGTTCACATTTTAGATTTAGTACCCATTAATGTATTATATTACAAATATCTTTTTTGGAATAAATTATTATTATTATATTATTAAAATATTCCCGCGAAACAGGTTTTTTTTATTGAAAATAGGTTCGCGTTTGACCACCATCTCACCTGATGGTAAGTGATGATGTGGTCGAAGATGGAGCAGGCTTACTTAAAAGTAACCTATTCACTCTTGACTTAAAAACTCCTAGGTTATAGCTATCGGGAAACTCAGACTCCGGCAGGGAATTCCACTCCTTAGCCGTACGCACAATGAAGGTATTCCCAAAACGTTTTGTGCGTATGGGTGGGATGTCCACCATGTAACGATGGCGCATCGCCGTTTGTCTTGTAATCCGATGATGAAACGGGCTTGACGGAATTAGATTGTGTAATTCCATCGCACACTCTCCGAAATGTAACCGATAGAAAACCGATAGACTAGCAACTCTTCGTCGATGGTCAAGGCTCTGGAGCTTTGACTCGACCAGTGCATCGTTGCCAGCGTTGTTGAGTCTTTTGGCCAGTTTTTAAATTAATAATTAATTAACTTTTAATTTTATAATGTGCAATTGATCCAGTTGTTGACTTTAAATATTTTGATTGATTCACTGATAGCCTAATGGCTAAGGTGTCGGACTAGTGAGCGAGAGTTCGTGGGTTCGAACCCCACCCATTACCGTGAATATATTGCGCTGAACCCACTCCAGACACAAGCATATTTAGCTTAGTTGGAGGGATTAACAAGATTGCTAGAAATGTGATTTAGACATATATTGCTAGTTCTCTTATTTTTAAATAAGCTGTATTTAATATAATTCATATTTTAGAACTGTTTTTAGTACTTATTAAACTGAAAATAATATACAACAGACAGAGCTGCTGCCGCGCTAACTGGTATATCTACGTTTATTTGCATCCGGAGCAGCGAACTTTGATCTTTACAGCAGTTTTACACAGCTATTAACGCACCCCGGCCCCGCCTGGCCGCGGCTGATGCCCCCGAAACCAGGACTTTTGGCGTACTGGGAGATATTGCAGAAGTACAATATTTAATTTTAAAGGAACTCAAAATATAATCATATGGTGAGCCTGTAAATTTCAAGACAATGTAAATTGTATAACGCATATATTCTCGGACTCGAAGCGAAAACTGTATCTGAACGATTAAAAAATAGTCGTTAATTTCATATTCACATTATAATATTAACTAGCTGTCCCGGCGAACTTCAAACCGAATTTTTTGTAATGTTCTTTTATGTCATGAGAATCCAAATTTGTGTCCTCGTTCGGCAGTTAAGCGGATACATACATTTCAGCGCTTCAATTTTATTTATATATTATATTAATAATAAACTAATTTTCCTAGCACTAGCTTCGATCAACAATAGTTCTGTTGATCGAAGAGCACTAGATCGTAAGTTGACATTGTTACTAACAAATATGGAGTCAAAATCTAAAATACATTGTTATTATCATTATTATTTGAATATTATAAATACTTCATTACTTTAGCTGAGCTATTTGTGTGATTTTTCAATTTGATACGCCAAAAAACAGAAATTCAAGTTTCAACTAGATATGACAATATATTTCTCAAAGCGAACCTTCTGTCCTTATTTTCTATTAATAAGAAAGAAGCTTCACTCCGGATTGGATATTTGCAAGGCCATTAAACTTTTGATAGTTTAAAAATATTGTGTTTTTATTGACTCGTACGTTTTTATGTATCCCTCAGATTGGTGGGTTAAATGCTGGATTTCGTGCGTTTATGTCACACCAAATAGCTGTTTCCTTCGTAAAGTGAGACATAAAGTTTATTTTATTAGACGTTACTAAAAGTTCACTGTATTTTCAGTGTATAGTGAGAATATTATTTCGTTTAAATATAGAGTTTTGTTTGTTCATGGTTCGCAATATTTGTGGGTGTTGATGACCTGTTTGGAACTTAGGACTTGAAAATATTATAGAGATATGAATAAAATTTCATTGTCTGTATTTTTGCAGAAGATATGATAAGAAGAAGATACATATGGTTACAGGCCAGACTTAAAATCGCAGGTCCTGAGTTCCAAGTAATGGTATAAGTTATATAAAGTAATGTGTTTTACTTGGTATAACTGAGCGGGTCGCTTAACTGAGTATGTCGAGAAACTTCAACGCACAATTAGAATGTTCGAGACCCTAACGCCACCTGGCGGCGAGTAGCAGTACTGAGTATGTCGAGAAACTTCGACTTCTAGAACGTTCGAGACACTAACGCCAGCTGGCGGTGAGTAGCAGTACTGAGTATATCTAATAGCTTCTGGAACATTCCTGGCAGTATTGGCAGTGAGTCGATTGTACAAGAATGTTATAGAACACATACATCAGGGTATAAATAGATCGCAAAGGAACGCAGAGAGTGGTCTTATTACGAGGCGAATACGCGATATAATCGAAGCTCTACAAGTGAATTTCGGTGAGATTTCAGAAAAAATGATAAATCAAAATCAAAAATCAAATTCAATAAGCAAATCAAACTGACCTTATCTCGCAGTGATGTGATATGTTTTCACTTTTATAATTTTCACTCACATTCCGAAAAAAAAATTGTGTAGGCAATTTTAACACAAATTATTCCAAAAAATTAATAAAAACTATTATAAAAACTAATAAAAACTATTTGATAACACAACGAAAAGGTCTGCGGCGTCACAACAAAAACCACAGATGCATTTTGTAAATTTTTTTCGTTCATTTTAGCGGTGTATGCAGAACGTATTGCTACTTGCAACACAACCACAGATATTTATCGACCAATCCTGATCAAGCCCTTAAGTGTAACTGTCCGACTTAAGACATTTGGAGCATTTTTTTCTTATGTCGCACTGTGTAACTTAAGACACGCGTAAGGTTAAAGCGGAAAGACAAACAGCATTTTAAAGTACATTATTATTAGCATTTTAGAGTAAGTTACAGTATTTTATTTTACCATAAACATTCCATACTTTCAGAATCAGGACCTACTTAGAGAAATAATATATTCTAGAACATACCCCTTCCCATTCAGCCAGGAGTGAGCCGTTACGAAGTAGTAATGAACCTCTTTTGTGACCACGACAGAACGTGGCGCGAAATAAAACGAACGCGGCAAAATCGCAACACTGACACGAAGGAAAGATTGTGTCGAATGAAATGAAATGGGTTTTCTTTGGAATGGTCATGTTAGTTCTAGCATTACTTTAGTTTTAAATTTTTACAGGCCACTAGCTGACATTATTTGTGTTGAAATTTCTAAAAAAAGGTTGGAATAAAAAATAGCCAATGTAATATTTCTGGATATTAGCTATCTAGACACCAAGTTTCATAAATATTTATTAAGTAGTCTTTGCCTGAAAGAGCAACAAACATTCATCCGTCCATCCTTACAAGTTTCGTATTTTCAATATCAAAGTAGAAAGTAGGACTACTGCTTTTTAGTGGGAATTTATTTCAGCTAAGTATATTTAGTGTTCGTAGAGTTTCTAGTTTACTAGGTTTTGATCTAATAAATTAGTGTACAAAGTATCTAGCAACTATTTTTTATTATCCTTTTAAAGACACTGTCAAATGATTTTTTTTTAAATTTTGTTTATTTTATAAATTCTAGAATAATTTAGTTTGAAACTTATAGTGTAAGTTAAGAATACAGTGTTACTCTCTATAAGATCTATTTACAGAAAGAATGATACATAAAATGCCGATACTAATAGAAAACTTTTTAAAAAACTCTTTCTTTTCTTAAAAAGGTTCCTATCGGTTTTTAAGGCCACTAACATACAGTCGTTGGCCACCAGAGAGTGGTTTTCAATTCAGTGTTGGCCACCGTAGGCGCGGCCTTGCGGACAGCGAGCAGCGGCAGCTTACCGTCCGATAAAGACCAGGCCTGGGGAGACGGCGCGTTGTGCTCCTCGCGCGACTCCAAAAGCAGTCAGCAGCATGGACGAGGCCCTACAGGGTAATCGTTTGCTGAGGTTGTGAGAATATCCTAACAAGATGTCTGCCCTTGGGCACATGAAGGAACAGTGTGGGTTTTTAGTTCGTAAAATTAGGTTACTTCTAGGTAAGCGTGCTCCATCTTTGACTTTTACAGTCACAAAGTAGAAGGAGTCAAGCGATCATTTCCTCCCCGAAAAAACGGTTATACTTAAAGAAATAAAACGACCACATTTCTCCACCTACCCAAGTGATTTTAGTAAAATTTCTATTACAATTTAAAGAACAGTTATGTAACCGACTAATACCGCAATTCTCTGCGAATTGGACTGAGTGCACTCAGCGGGATTGAGTTAGAACAGCTAATATAACGAGTGCAGCTCTTACTGGAACAATGAGAAAGAATTGTAAGTTGCCGACTTATCCTTAACGCGGTCAGTTGCTCGTACGCTAGTGTATGACACTTTATTAGTCTGGGATTGTGGTTGTGTAAAACCTTTGCCTCTGGCGTTGGTAAATGCAATGTATTCTTTATACATAGCCCCACGTTTGGCGGAGTGGTTGAGCGATTGTCTGCTGTCCTGTGTGTCGTGGGTTCATCTCCCGTACCGGAATAAAATTATATGGCCTTTTTTCGGCCCTAGAAATATTTTTATAGCCTACAAACAGCTGTTCCGGTTTGTAAAAAGCACTCATGATACAGGAGAAAATTTTATATAGTGAGAAGGGGTCACTATATAGATCTTTTACTTTGATTTAAACCCAAAATGGAGGAAATAAAATTGATATAAAAATCTTTCTAACAAATAACTACCCTTATTCTTTTAATTTTAGTTCCAAGCACGATCCCACGATCGGCACGATAAAGTGTAGTAATGAACCTCTTTCGTGATCACGGCCTGCGTTGTAGACACGCCAGGTAATTTGGCACCGCACTAGTTGTGTTGCCAGCGACGTGGGGTAAAAGTACACTGTTTTAATTAATGAATCATATTTTTTATTATTATTTTATTTTTGTTTTGCACGACTTAGTGGTTATAATAATATACTTTCATAAGCGTCAAAAGCCTAATGGCTAAGGTGTCCGACTTGTGATCGAGAGGTTGCAGGTTCGAACCCCACCCATTACACTATTGCTGTGAACCCACCCCAGACACAAGCATATTTAGCTTAGTTGGACGAGTTAACAATATTGCTAGAAATGTGAATTCTATCCACTTTGCTAGTTCTTTTTTTTTAATCCTTTTGTATTTATTTATATATTTAGGACTTAAATACATTTTCTTCACCACCATTGCTCTCAAAACGGTGAAGGAATATATTATGAGAAATAGGCATGTTCTATTACTGAAAAATACGCAGTCATACGACATCTAGCAACCCGCATTGGGCATGCGTAGAGGATTACGCCACAGCTTTCATTTAAAAGTGCGATCTAGGTATATTTAAGGATTTTTGGAAAACCCAACTTATAGCAGAGTAGTTTTTTTTTTCAAAATCTTTGTTTGAAGTAGACATTTACGCTTTATTTTTTAGAACCAAAAAACGGAACTCTAAGCGTGTTATTTTCAAGCAATGTATTCTGCAACATTAATTTCCCACGCAGCTCCTTCCACATAATCTCTACGGTATCTAAGGCTTACGTCTTTTTATTCCGACCACGTAACTTAATCCCCAAAAGTCAGGCGGTGCGGAAATCTGGCAACCCAGTGGAAAACCAAGTGCAGTTCGACAGTTATATAGGTCAACGCGGGTCGCCTAATTCTTCTTTTTCAAATTCGGAACACGATTAGAAGAAGATTTGATTTATTTTTAGATGAGATAGATTTTTTTTTTTTTAATTTAAAACCAAAGCCAATAAATTTTAATTCGATGAAGTAAGCTGACAGTTATAAGCTAGGGTCACTTACTAAAATAATAATACCCTATTTAACCGAATAGTGATGGATTCAATCAATCGAATAATAAATTAGCGATTTTTTATCGTGAGAAATATAAATAAATGATAAAATTTATAATATTATCTTTAATTTTGACGTAGTAACTAGATTTTGTTATAAATAAATCTATTTTTATTAAAAATATTCATATCTAACCAGACATGATAAAAGCCACTCTTTTGGGAATTGTTTGATCTGATAAATATTTTAATAAATTGCGCGAGATTACTATTAAAAAGACTGCCCCGCATCACTGCGACCTAAACACCGTTGGAATGGGTACAGATACAGGGGACTATTGAAAAAAATAAAAAATATTATCATGATCTATTCGTTTTATTTTTCACGCCACTTTGTAATCACATTTTACTTTTTGTTATTTTCACACAATATTATTTACAAAAATAGTTAAGTCGTTATTCGATTTTATTCCTGCTTCGATTAATTTAGTTACATCACAATTTCGTAGTCAATAATTTATCTGACAACTCAGAAACTGCCAGTCAACTACATCGAATTAAAAGTTCCGGTTTAGCACTCGCGTGGGGCTTCGCTTTTTTGCAATGGGAAAATCATCAAAAAACTCCTTCCACTCTGCGTGAAGCGAACGTCAGAAGCGAAGTGTCAGAATTCTACTGACTTAAAACCCACCCTGTTCTTTCAATTGCCCTTTATTGTCCGGCATGCGATTTATCGTTATAAAATTCCCGCAAGCGCGAGGCTTAGCTGCAGTGGAATTTATCATCATAGAAACACAACCTCCTTTTGCAGCCTATATATAATCTGATATATAACCTTAAGGGCCTATACTACCTCAAATGGCTTAGCATGATCCTCCGTTATGTCGAAAATACTATAGCAATAATTTTGAAATAAATATGTGGTAAAGTTGAGGATTAATTTGAGGTACTATGTTCAACGAAAACACGATTCCATAAAATTTACTTGACAGAAAAAAATTCCAAAGTTACCTCCAAACCGAACAATAAACCGCTGATATTAAAAAATGACTTCAAATTAGGTAATGAAACTTTGCATATTAATTGAACTAACTATAAAGCAGGTCTTATGTTATTTACTTTTTTAAATTACCATTATTTTTACCGTAAAAAGAAATAAACTAAATTATCGACGTCTTAGAGTCTTTTCCCAGCCAACCTGTCTCGCTTGCTCGCGTGACCGCGCCCAGTAGTGTGCGAGCGAGATAAAGAGTAAGAAGCGCTGAGGTAGTATAGGCTCTTAATCAAGCTTCAAGCTACTTTCATCCAAACCCCACCCAGTTGGTACTTTCAAAGATTCGTGCTTTTAAACAAACAAACATCCGCTGTATAATATTTGTATAGATAGGTTGTTAACAGCCTAATGGATGAGATGTCGAACTTGGAATCGAAAGGTCCCGAGTTTGAATCCTACCCATTAGACTATTGCTGTGAGCCCACTCCAGCATATTTAGCTTAGTTGGAGGGGCAAACTAAGCTAAATATGCTGGAGTGGGTTCAAACAAGATTGCTAGTCATGTGAATTCTACCCAAATAGCTAATTTTCTTAAAAAAAAAAAAATGGAAATTGGAGTAATATTTAATTAACATAAATTATTTGAATTTGGTTTTGTTATTACTGATGGGCCCACTCTTGACCTCGAACTCGCCTGATGGTAAGCGATAGATGAAGTCTACAATGTGACGAGCAAGCCCAGAAGATGCTTGTTCACTTTTTATTTAAAGCCTGAAAGGTCATAAGTCGGTAATGAAATGTTAAAAATAATTAACAACATAAAATGTATTTTTTTGTCTGTTTGTTTGTAAAAGTTTTATCGAAAGATAAATCATAAATCTCATGAAGATATTGACAAATGCAACGGCCTTTCTAGACATAATATCACGGTTCTCATCAGAAAACGGCGCAATATTCAGTTCCATTGAAGCGTAAGTAAGTGAAAGCGTAATATAACTTTATTACATACTTAAATAATACAATATCTTTCACCCGGCCACTTTACTTGCCAATAAAAATCTTTGTCGCAGTTGAATTCGCATGAAAGACAGAACTTTGACAATAAAAGAGAAAATTAATTCAGTTATTAGGGGCGAGTTTCTCAAGTTGTCATTATTTTTATTAATTATTAGCTTCTGCCCCCGACTTCGTTCGCGTGGGACGGTTTTCCCGCGTAAATCCCGATCCCATGGGATTTCCGGGATAATAAGTAGCCTATGTTCTATTCCAGGATTCTTCCATCTTCTTACCAAATTTCATTCCGATCCGTTCAGTAGTTTTTACGTGAAAGAGTAACAAACATACATCCATCCATCCTCACAAACTTTTGCATTTAAAATATTAGTTAGAAAGACATGACATTTTCGGGGAGATATTCTCGTCACATTATTATTCTAACTACGAAAACTAAAACATGAAAATAAAACAGGAATGTTACGATTATGCCTAAACTTCTCTCTTACGATGACAAACGGTGGAATAGAAGGTAGTTTAATGTAGAAATGGTTCCCATAAATCTAAAAATCTTGTAGTTCCTAATAGCTGTTCTAAAAAATAATATCTTACTAACTAGAGACCTAGAGAACAAGAGACTGCGCTCCAGAACGCAAATTGCCGACGTAGCTCAATAGGCTGCCCAACTTAAATGGGACAGGGCAAGACATGTCTGCTGCATCTGATGACAAGCTGTGGTCTCGTAAAACACAAGATTGGGGCCCTGAGATTGCAACGCGTGGCCGCGGCAGACCACGGACGAGATGGCGGGACGACTTGGATGCCTTCCTTAAGAATTGAAAGGACGAGGCACAGAACCGTGACCACTGGAAGAAATAGAGGCTTTGCCCAGCAGTTGAACACTACAGGCTAATATAATAATACACAATCGATGGAATTACACAATCTAATTCCGCCAAGCCCATTCCATTATCGGACTTCGAGACAAACGGTGAAGTACCATCTTTACATGGCGGACATCCCACCCATACGCACGAAACGTTTTGGAAATACCTTCATTGAGCGTATGGCTAAGGAGTGGAATTCCCTGCCGGAGTCTGTTTCCCGATAGCTATAACCTTTATGTGAATAGGTTACTTTTAGGTAAGCGTGCTCCATCTTCGACCACATCATAACTTACCATCAGGTGAGATGGTGGTCAAACGCAAACCTATTTTCAATAAAATACAAAAAAAAAGAAAGAAAATAAGTAGAGACCGGTTCACAAAACAAATAAACCTTCCTCGTTTGTCACACTTTCTATTTGTTGAACAGTATCTGAATCCATTGCGTGGTTTTAATCTTTTGAGATTATAAAACGAGCCAACAGAACATTAAAATGAAACCTTACACCGCTAAAGCGATTCCGACAAATAATGCACGTTTTATTTGCCATCTTATCACAATATAGATACATTTCAAAGTTATCAGGCTAATTTTTTATGTAAATTGCTCCAAATCACGGCACAAGTTAACTATTCCGTTAGCTTTGCATATATTATGCATAACTTTAGCTTGATACAAGGTAAATAGGGAAGCAGAAGCCTCACTGATAATTTCTCGTGTATTATCAACTGATAATTGAATGCTTACTTTTGATTGTGCACAACATCATACCTTTACGTATAACTGAACCACTTAAACCACTTGTGGAGAATAAGGACAGAAGAATTTATTTTTATATTATTAATTTTATTCGAAATAGTTTAAATAATGGTACAATTCCGAGCAATGGACGATTACTATTATAATAGTTGGTTCACGTTAAAATAGTGACGTCGTCGTTGTCCGCGCCTCTCGACCAATTAGTTTGCAACAAATTATAAAGCTAAATTCACAGTGACCAGTTGCAGATCTTTTGGTGAAACGGTTGTCTTTTATGCGTTATACATAAAATAATTTAGTTTAATTCAATCCTATTAAATTGGTGTGGGCCCAAATAAAACAAATATGTTGGTGCCGAAAACTCAACATTCAAAATGAGTGATGTAAAAAAATTATTTTGAGACGCAATAACTTTAATAGATGGTAATCGATTGAAGAAATGCTGCGACCAAGTGATACAAGAAGAAAAGCTTATGTGAAATTCAGATGACGTCATAGAGTACGCAGAACAAAATTCTTTCATAATAAATACAAATGAAGATTCTAGTGAAACTGATTAAAAATATTACTAATTTGAGACAATTAATTTGATTTTTATTCATTAAACTTAATCTTTTGAATATAAATTTAATTTTGAATTTTTCCTCCATTGTGAAAACACCTTTACCCTGCGGTTGCACTGATGATGTCACTATTTTCTTAACGTGAACCAACTATAGTATCTAAATATATATAACTCAAAGGTGACTGACTGGCTGACTGACTGACATAGTGATCTATCAACGCACAGCCCAAACCACTGGACGGATCGGGCTGAAATTTGGCACGCAGGTAGATGTTATGACGAGGGCATCCGCTGAGAAAGGATTTTGCGAAATTCCCACGGGATCGGGATTTACACGGGAAAAACTTCCCACGCGGGCGAAGCCGCTGGCACAAGCTAGTTTATTGTATAAAAAAAGCTTCGATCAACAATTTGTTGATCGAAGTAAAAAAGGCTTTTTTATGGGAAAATCATCACATGACTTCTACTGCTCTGGGTGGAGTGGAAGGGAGTGTCAAATTATTACTGACTAAAAACCCACCCTGTTCCTTTAACTGCACCTACGTTTTCCGGTTTCCGGGGCCACGGAATCTCGTTAGTACATAGTTTCCTATGGGCCTTTGGTAGTCTGAAATAAATAAATAAATGGCTCTCTAGGGACCCGTCAATGCTGCTGACTGCCCTTTGAAGCGCGTGTGAAACGCGACACGTCACCGACCTGGTCCTGGTCCTTACCGGACGATGAGCTACCCTGCTCGCCGTCCGTGCAAGACCGCGCCTACATGGCCGAAAATCAGCTCGCGATCTCCGATGCCCAGGGCTTCTCCATAGATACATAACCTAGACATAAATTTCTAATAATGTTTCAGTTTAGTTCGTACTTATTTTTCACTACTTCCTACTTTCTCACCAGATGGTAAGAGATGATGTGATCGGAAATCAAGCAAGCTGACCTAGAAGTAACCTTTTCACTCATGACTTAAGGAACTCCTGATTATAGCTATCAGTAAACGTATACTACAGAAGAGAATTCCACTTCCTAACTGTACGCACAATGAAATTATTCCCAAAACGTGTTTTTTGGTACTTGTTATTTTTTAAGCAAGTTGACCTAGAAGTAACCTTTTCACTCATGACTTAAAGAACTCCTGATTATAGCTATCTGTAAACGTATACTACAGAAGAGAATTCCACTTCCTAACTGTACGCATAATGAAATAATTCCCAAGACGTGTTTTTTGGTACTTGTTATTTTTTAAGCAAGCTGACCTAGAAGTAACCTTTTCACTCATGACTTAAAGAACTCCTGATTATAGCTATCAGTAAACGTATACTACAGAAGAGAATTCCACTTCCTAACTGTACGCATAATGAAATAATTCCCAAGACGTGTTTTTTGGTACTTGTTATTTTTTAATCCCCATGTTTTTATTACGGATGAGCCCGCTTTTGACCTTGATTACGCCTGATTGTAAGCGATAGATGAGGTCTACGATGGAACGAGCGAGTCCAGAGGATGCCTGTTCACTCTTCCTCACCGGTACAGAGGAGTTGGGCTTCAATTTGCTGTCCTCACAAAAATCACACACTAAACACAAACACAAATTGTTGTTACTTAGTCTGTGAAAATACGATGAATCCAAGATTGTTAATTTATTGTTCTTGTTAAGCGCAGGCTGACACCATGTACGCGCGCGGTGCGGTTCAAATCGGAAATGTGCTTGATAAACAAAATGGTGCGGCCAATCCACTTATCCTTGCGAGATCTGTGCGTGGGAGGGAAGGAATCTAGGAAACGGATGTCAATCGAATTCTGAATGTTGGCGCAACCACCAAGTGTGGATAGAGGCAGTGACAGGGAGGTATAGGAATCAAGTCATGGAGCTCCTTCACACACTCTCCGAAGAACAATCTGTAGAAAACCAAGAGGTAAGCAACGTTTCGCCGATGAGCCAGGCTGTGAAGCTTGTCTGCCAAGTCTAGTCTCCTATGAGCCATTTAGCTCCGCACTCAACAGAGTTTCAAACTTCTCCATTAACTTAACCTTCTGCATCTTTCGAAGTAGTGTCGAAAAGCAATAGACATAACTGGTGAGTTGTACCACCATTAAATCAACCCTGGCACGCAACAGCCGACCTTGGCTTGATAGAATGTCGCGCGTGCACGATAGTATCCCAACATTCAAGTAACGCTTTATTGTGGCTAAGACTTTTGACGCTTCCTCATCATTTTCTTAGCCTTTTGAAGGGTCAATAGTCTAATGGCTAAGGTGTCGGTTTTGCGATCGAGTGGTTGCGGATTTGAATCCCACCAATTACACTATTGCCGTGAACCCACTCCAGACACAAGCAATTATTTAGGTTAGTTGAAGGGGTTAACATGATTGCCAGTAATGTGAATTCTACCCTCATTGCTTAAGTCTTCTGAACTACCCGTAACGAATGTGCTGTGCTTTGTTAGTCACGGAGGGAGCTTAACCCTAGACACCTAACGTTCGTCGATTCGACGAGCATGCGACAGAAAATTAGTTATCACTTATCGACGCGTACGGGGATCACAACCGCATTGCTTGTAAACTCAGTGTTCTCCTAGGTCTTCCGCGACGTGCAAGGCTCCGGTGGCTAAGTACAATAGTTTTCGAGATATTACGATATTGTTCGTCGTTTCGACGAATGGTTATGGTTTGTGTATAAATTTGCAATTCATGTTGTTTTGATTTTTGGAAATTTCAACATGTCTTCGAGAAAATTACAGATGGCAGATGAAACTATTTTTCGTTTGTTACTGGATCAAGTAGGTATCGGTGCTTCGGAGGACATACCAGATAGTGAAACGGAAGATATTCTGGAGGTTGATGCTTTTGAAAGTGATCATCAGATAGAACAATCTTCCGGCGGAGAAGTTGCTCAAGAACGGGTTTCTCCGGTTTTGATGGATGATGTGTAGGAACCATAACCAGAAGCGAGCTCAGACCTTCGATCAAATGTGCTCAGATATGTCAAGCAACAGAAAAGCCAATCGATGGCCAATGTGTGTATTCTATGGAACGATAAGTAGCCCAACGAGCACATTAGTGGAAATAGCAGCCTGTTTTGTTACTTTGGGCTGTAAAATAGCGGTTTAAGGGTTCAAAAAGCAGTTCAAAGTTGCATATCTGCATTCGTAAACGTCTATAGCTATAAAAGTTAATTAAAGTGCTATAAGCTGAATCAAATACTACCCTAGCCTTCCCTAGTAGTTCACGGTAGAACTCATTTACCACTTACACCTTTATATGAGAGTTACGAACGTCATTCTGCCACTCACAGCTATACAGTGGTTTCCATTGTTACTTTTATAGGTTATAGTTATAGTAACCACTATTATACTACTATAAGTTTCATTATAGAAATAATAGATACTCTTATGCATACTATAGTTACAAAAAATTCATCAGTGTAACTAAAAACTACTACTGCCTTTAGTAGCAATAGTCATTCCTTGTAGGCTTAATCCATTCGCCATTTTATAGCCGCTTTTGTAACTATTATAAAACATTTAATAAAAATGGATGCTAAACGATGGAAATTAATAAAGAAAAGTGGAGGTTATCGCAGGAAAGTACGCAAGGTTTATGAAAACCTGCTAAAATCGTCAAACATTGCTGAAAATTCCAATCTGCTAATCATCTAATACTAAAGTATTTTAATTTTTAAGCTTTTAATCTCAACATTTCACAAATCACAAACTTAATAAAAAAGCCTATTCTTGGGTTCTTATTGTATAAAGATATCAGTTTCAACATTTGGATTTGGCGCAGTACCATCACAGGATCCATTAACCTCTTTAGCCAAATTACGGTTTTTCTTGTGCAACGTTCTCATCATCATTAGGCATTAGGTCTTTTCAATTGGAATATTGTCTTCGTTTGACAAATTTTCTTTATTCTGATCTAGCGATATTTCCCATCCTGAAGGGCAGATTGACAGCTCTTCCTTGTCTGCATTTATAGTTTTAACTATTTTAAAAGGCATTCTGTAATAAAACAATAATAGGTAGTTAATTGAAATGTTTAAACTTCATATTATAGTATAAGTAGGTATAACTAAACCACAAAGTAACCGGATCTTATTTCTACCGACAACAAAATAATGTAAACTATTATTGAGACGTTTGATGATTATCTATTTGAAAAAAAAACCTGTATCATGTTTATGTAGAAATATCGGGTGTAAAGTCAAGTATCGTAATTAAAACACCGTAATCTTGGATTTGTTTTTAAAGTTGAGAAGCGTACAATGTCTATGTTAAGTAAACGTTTTTAAGGGTAGACCACGGATCTCCGAAATGGAAACTATTCGAATAAGTACGTAACTAGATCTTATAACCTCAAAAACAGGAAAATAGGAGCTTTTTGTGGCTGTGAGTTGCACTAGGGGAACAAAAATCACTGGAAGCGTTAGAAGGGTGAAAATTAGCGCTATAATTCTCAATAGGGAGTTATTAGAGCTAAAACTGCAGGTTATGACTACATTACAATGAAGCCATGATTTTTTAAGAAAATTTATAATTCACTTGCAAAATTTAGTTGATATACATTGGTTTTTCAGTTAAATGTGCATTAAATGTACCGGTAAACAATCGGCCACTTGCGAATAGTAAGTTATCGACACGTAAAAATACGGAAATAAAATTTATTCTGTATAACAAATAAAAAATATCACATATATTTTGTTAATTTTTTAAATATCATAAAAGCGCGTTAAAATTACTCGAAAATTATTTTATACAGGATGACTTTGAATAAATGCGACAAAAAGAAATGGGCGCTTCAGTTACAGTAACATAGTAATTATAAACTGTTTTTTCTACAATCTAAATCGTTAAAAAAAAAACGTGATTATCGTTTTAAAATGGTCCATTGATGTTATTATCTTTATTTTAGTAGGAATTATCGGTATTCAAACAAAATAATTAATAGGCCAAATAAACAAGAAAAATTAAAGTATCAATAAATCTCGTCCGACTCATCGCAGTGCTCAATAATAATCGCGGAGTACTCATGTTATTAAACGTTGCCGTTCATAGCGGTCATTCACCTAATTTTGCCTATTTTCTAGTGTAAGTATCGCGCGACGTTGCCAAACCTCGCATAATCGCCAGCGCAGATATCCCTTCCCGGCGACCACCCTGCGGCAGGGTGGGCGGCAGGGCGGTCGCCTTCGTTCATTAGTCGACCTAAAACGTTTGTAGGTCACGGTCGCGCGCGTATTCCGCAAATTCTACTTTACGTATTGCGAATAATTTGTATTGTCTTGTGTTTGTGTCATAACAATGCCTAGGACGAGACGAAATAGTCGTGAACCGTTAACAAACGTACAATATCTCGATATTGTCGTGTGGTACAACACCGTAAGAAATCTACGTGAAACGCAGTGAAGATTTCGGCTAAAATATCCCTCTTCGATCACATCATCACTTACCATGTAGAATTCTAAGAATAATTCGCATTCGAAACTGTAAAATCACAAACTTTTGTAGTAATAAAACTTAAGGACAATTTGCGGCGCCGCGCCGTGCTCAATTGTGTTTACAAAACGAAGGTGGAAAATACACGTAAGTGTACCGATTTCATTTATTGTAAATACTTAATAATTATTGTAAATACTGTGATTCCAACTTTTTAAATACGCCAAAAATACAATAATTTGTTGTTGTAACAAACATTATTCAGGTTATACCTTACACTAAAACATTGTTTTACTATTTTACTTTTATTGTATTTTTGATAGTCCTAAGCCGACAAAAGTATGAAGGGAAAGGTTTCACAAAATTTTTATTAATTGCACGCGCGAAAGCGGTGCGCGTGCAGCCGGGCGGACGGGGCCGCTTCGCTCGGCGCGATTAATTCATAGCGAGAATGTACCTAAATCGTGCCCACTACACGAAAACGGTAGTAGGTACGCGAAATTCTTTGATACTTTAATTATTTTAACGTTTTTCGTAACTCTGATAAATAATTTTTAATTTTACATTTGATATGTTCTAAATTTTCTTGACAACACGTATTATTGTATATTTAAATTTGTCGCGTCTATTCAATTTCACCCGGTATATCTACAGTGAACTGGACAGCATTTTAAGTATCTTTATATATCTTGCTAATACAGAATACAAACTTTTACTTAAGTATTTTTGTTTTATTTTCATGATGATAAATCACGAAAATATTACAAATAATGTCAACTGAAGATATACAATAAAGAACTATAATCAATTCATTCGTTCAAAGTAGTTCAAAATCATTCAAAAGTAGCGCTACGAAAACTTTAGTATAGCGTTAATAAATCGTTATAGCTATTAAGGAACCTTTATGCAACCCTTGTGCAGGTTAAATGGAACTTTAGGCTGCATAAAATGGCGCCCAAATAGCGCTAAAGCGGCTGCTTTAAGTCTGTAGTAGACGCTCTAGCGCTTACGTCTATTACCATAAGTAATAATCGGATACGCTCCAAAGCTAGTTGGGAGGTATAGCATGTATTGAGTTACATAACTAACTGCCACAATACCTCAGTACCAGGTGAAAAACGATTAAAACATCGTGACTTCATGAAGAATCTGCATCCTTAAGTTGCGAACTTGAAAAACCATGGCTCAAAATCCGACTGGAAATTCGCACCATGCCAACTCAGATCAAAGCCAAGATCTCAGATGTATTGGGTGTAAGGCATGGCAAAAGTCATGAACAGAGTCAGCCACAATCTAGCAGTGACCTACCCTACCAAATAACACAAAAAGAAAAATCTGTGGTCTCTGTCCATGCACTAAAAGACGCAAGACTAAGTAATTATGCACTAAATGTACCACTGCAATTTGTGGCGAACATGAAGTTGATTTTTGTAACAAATGCGCTTCGCAAATTTAGTATTATTTTATTTTCAACCGACGACAAAAAGAGGAGGTTATCAATTCGACGCGTATATTTTCTTTTTATTTTTTTATGTATGATCATCGAGTACTCGAAGACGGCTGAACCGATTTGGAAAATTCTTTTTTTGTTCGAATGGGTATACTTCGAAATTGGTACCATTATCACCAAAGTCAGGATCTGATGATGGGATCCTGGAGAAATCGAGGGAACTCTTCAAATATTATAGGCACACCTATGGCGTTTTGGGTATTTCTTATAGTAACTTGTGCAGTTGCTCTCAAAAAGTACCATTTGGGGAAGTGGAACTGATGACGAAGACCACAGATCGCCGCCGAAACTACTCAATAATAAGTATTAAGTGGATTGCGATTCGATTACTTGAATATGGATGTTAAGCACTTTATGCTCGTCACAATGCATATGGTGATGTAGAGCTGATGGTGAAGTACCAAGAGAACTCCTCAACAATTAACGGCCCAGCATTGGGAAAAGCAATATTTTGTAAAAGGTTATAAGTAGTTGACATTTAAGCTCTTGTAACTAGGTAAATTAAAAATCATCCAACTAAAAAGAGTGAAAAAAAAACTTTTTAACAAAAAATTAAACCGACTCCCAAAAAACACTGCAAAGTGAAAAATAACTTTAATTTCGGAAGTCGGTGCCAAAAACGAAAAAAACAAAACTAAAGACAAAGACTACCGAAATTAGAGTTATTTTTCACTTTGCAGTGTTTTTTGGGAGTCGGTTTAATTTTTTGTTAAAAAGTTTTTATATATAGTTTAGAAAGTTGTTATTTAAGTTTGTCATAGAAGAAGAGGCTACATTTTGTTTTCCTTTTTAATTAAATTTTTGTTTAATATCGAGTCTCCAGTGATCGCGTAAAAACTAGTGTTATCCTAAAAGTGTGATAAAATAAATATAATTACTTAGTTAAAATACATCAATTTATTGTTTCATTTTATAGAATAATAGTCGGACCAGATATATGTGCAAAAAATATAACGAACATTTTTATTTTTATTTGAAATTAAAGCACCCCGAAAAATACTCGTCGTATCAACGAATGGTTAGGGTTTCAAGGTGGCAAGTGAACGTTAGGTTTCTAGGGTTAATCTGTTAATATGGTTACCCATCTTAAAGAACGACTCGTGCGCATGTTCTAATAAATTAATTGTGCTCAAGTAGGTGAGGGAGAAGTTGCGATAAAATATGTAATATCTATATACATATAGTAAAATAGTAAGGCAGCTGTCCCACCGCCGACGATGAACGAGTAGCGAGTAGAGCTGGAAACTTGAAACGAGTGGCGAGCAGCGAGTAGCGAGCGTGTAGTTCCGATAGTTTTTTCGCTGGGCTATTAGCGAGTGTGCGAGTGCGATGGGCGTTTACTCGCGTCACTCGCTCGCGGTCATGAATGTGTATTTTCAAAGCCGCACTACAGAGTAGACATGGGTAGTTCGCGAACGATTGAAGGAAATGAACTACTTCACTTCGTAAAATAAACTTATCATTCATTCAGTTATCTTTCAAATGTGTCTCTCCTTCAGTCCTTCATTTAGTTAGTTCAGTACTTCAGTATTTATTTTGATCATTTCTAAAGATTTTTTTTATAAAGTTTGTCAAATACCTACTGAATGAAAGAAGGACACGATTAACATCCAAAAAACTGACGCAATTGTTTGTTACTTGTAATGAGTAATTGCAAATAATCACCAAATAAAAAATATTTGGTGATTATTTGCAATTACTCGTTAGGGTATGGAAATAATTTTAAATCACTGTAAGTACCTAAATACTTCTTTAGAATCTTAATACGCCAACCTAGAAAAGAGAAGCATCTATCTACCACTAAAAAAGGTATATACTGACTAGAGTTGTAAAAAACGGTTTTTTTTCTGAGATGAAAAAAAAAAACGTTTAAAAAAAACATGAAAAGAAACAGTTTTTTTTCTTGAGTAGGTTTTTTTTCATGAGTAGGAAAATAAAAATATGGTAAGGCGGTTGTCGTATGTGAGTTGATATTATAATTTTTTTTTGTTCAATAAGAAAATACCATTTGTTTTTTGTTAAATAATACATGTCTTAACATAATTGGCTACACCAAGTGTAAACTACATTTACGGACGGGGATTTCCCTAATCCTCGTTTGGTTTATGTTTTGGTTGATTTGCGTGCAGACTGCAGAAACATTTAGTACGTACAGCGACATTCATACCAAGAAACGTAATAGACTGACAAATGACAGGGCTAGGAAAATAGTGTACATTGTGCAATCAGTACAATCATCAACAATATTAACACAAGCAGAATGTAATAGAGTCCCTGATAGTATAGTCGTTGATTCAGAATCAGATGAAACAAATACAGACACAGAACATTATTCCGAAGCTGATAAAACAAGCGTAGCCGTAGCTACTGATACTGATACTGATGATTGTAACACATTAAGTATTTTTTAAGTTCATAATAATAGTTACCCATTGATTTAAACATTATTCGACTTGAATAAAAACAAAACAATCAAATTTACTGTCTTATTCCACTTTAGTTATAGAGTTTCACTTTTTCTGAAAAAAAAACCAAATGTAGAAAAAAAACAACGGTGCCAAGATTTTTTTCATGTTTTTTTTCAAGATTGTGAAAAAAAAACATTTTGTTTTTTTTTTTCAATTTACATCTCTAATACTGACAGTCATCAGTTTAATTTATGAAGGATAATCAAGATAAGTATGTAGAAAAGTGAACAAAGTGAAGTGCATCATTCGTAACTTATCAATAAAATTAGAGTGAGCCAGATACGTTAAAGGTATGGACTAGTTCTGATTTGGTGAACTAAATGAAGTACTGAACTAAATGAGTGGACTACTTCATTGAGCGAAAAGATATACTTCATTCGTTTCTTTTCACTGACACATTTGCGCATGACTACTACAGAGAAATGACCGTTAGTTGGCCTCTGGGCGTGAGTTTTGACCGCCAAGCGAGCATCGCTGAGCGAGTATCATCTTCGATAGCTCTTGTCGCTCAGCGACCAACTGGTGGAGTGAGTAATCGCTGGCAGTGTGAACACTCAGCGATCGGCTATTAATATATGCATCTCTTTTGTTTACACAGAAAGTATATCTATTTGTCTGTTTGTACACGCTAATCTCCGGACCTACTGGATGGATTGTAATGAAATTAGGTAAGTAGATAGTTGATATCTTGGATTGACACATAGGCTAAATTTTATCCCGGAATTCTCATGGGTTAGGGATTTACGCGGGAAATCCTC
This sequence comes from Tholera decimalis, assembly GCA_943138885.2. NCBI lineage: Eukaryota > Metazoa > Arthropoda > Insecta > Lepidoptera > Noctuidae > Tholera > Tholera decimalis. The sequence continues at coordinate 38,553,834 of OW964566.2, read as the reverse complement.
CCACGCGAACGAAGTTGCGGGCAGCTGCCCTAAATATTTTTATTTATTGCTAGTTCATACTAGCAATAAATAAATGTATTTCCTCGATATGGAAGTTCTCATGATATCTTCCGCCCTGGGTTGGGTGACAGGATCTGTCAGACTCTATCTGACTGAAATCACTCCATGATCTAACACTTGGGGCTGTTGAAGCACTTGAATACTCTATACAACGCGTACTCCAACTGGTGCCGCCTTTCTCAATAATTAGGCTGACTCATGCCGTGATATATTTCAGGGGAGCGATCGAAAACTTCTAACTTTTTCATGAGATAACATAACCTATAACTTTCCCACTACTGGCACATTAGCATCCCCTCTCTGAGAGGAAATGGACAATAAATGGTTGGCAATAATATGTAATAACTTCGTTACAATAAAAATAAAGCTTTAAAACATTCCACTGAATCTGAACAATAGAAACTATAGGAAAACTATTTGATATATTTTCATTCATTCTCCTATACCATTCGATTATAGTTCGTTCGTTCAAACCGATGTTTGAATGTAGGAAATCAACAGAAGTGAAATTCTAAATTCGAATAAAGCTACGTACAAAAGCCGTTTTACAGTCAAGCACGATACAATTCAAAAGCGTTCCAAAAAACGATCGCCATGACAAAGCAGTGTGCATCACCGGAGTCATTTGGCTAGCAATGACGTCACGTTAACGTCGAGTGCGTTCCGTTTTACCTTCAACTGGGTCATACTATGTACCGAACAGACTTTCAAACCAGCTCTATATGACCTACCCTTCCTCCCGCTTTCGGTTAAAAATCCGATGAGCAAAAAGTCTGCAATAGTATGGCAGAGGTCTAGGAGTTTTGGTCGGTACAGATGTATTTTTGAGGTTTGAGGATTCAGAATAGTATTCCGATATTTTCAGTACGGGCAGATTAGAATATTTTATTGCTGATGATTTCGCTCTGTATTCCAAATTTAAAATTTAACTTTACCAAGAAATAGAATTTAATTATGTATTACCATTGATTGTATTACAAATAAATATTTTATTTAACGAGTAGTCGAGATGTGAATAATAGGTATATACATAAATAATACATTAATTCAAATTCAAATTCAAATATTTTAATTCAGATAATAAAAAAACGTAAAAAGACCTTTCTTATTTCATTTACTTGGAGCGTTCTAGTCTTAGATGGAACTGACGTAAAATATACACAGTAACTACAAAGGAATTGCAATTTCAGTGAACATTGACTTGTCTTTAAACACAAGAAAAGTCACGAAGTAGGTAAACATTGTTCAACTATTCGGAACAAAGCAGTTTGACTCTTACATTTTCATCATAAACATGGTTATGCTTGTCAAAAAATATCAGTAAATAAGGTCAAAAACAATGTTTACGTAGTACAAACGATATTATCTCAGGATTCAGTAGATTTATAGCGGATAAATAATAAGTGTATGTTTCTTTTTTATTGATATAAGGCTCGCCATTTGACCACCATCTTTAAGTCAAGAGTGAACAGTTTACTTCTAGGTAAGAGTGACAGTGTTCAGAGTTCAGACAGTGGTCAAATGCGTGTATCCTTAATATAAAAAAGAAATATATAAAGACACCAAAATACTCGACCTCTAAAGACTAAGAAAATTAATAAAGAATACAATAATTTATTTTTCAGAGTAATGTACAGCGTATGCACAGCTGTTTACAGTGAAGAGTGCTAGGTGGTACCTGTGGTATTGTAGTCATCAATCCATAAATGAAAAAATGTTTGTGTTTTATAACTTTTCTCTTTACTCAACTCACCCAGCCCTCCTTCTTATCTAATATCTCACTTTCAATTTCTATGTTCTTCACACAATAAGAATCTACGTTCATCCAATAATCTTCTCTTACTCTGTCCTTCTCATACTTCTGACTTTGTTCATTCTTCTTGTCATATCCAGTCGATTCTCCTCTGGAATGCACTTCCTCTCGAGATCAGGACGGCTGACAGTCGTTATGCATTTAAAAAGAAATTGCGGATCTATTTTCTACAGCAATATGCAGAATTTCCACATTTAGTTTTTATTTGTATGTATTTATTTATATATATCATTTATGTGAATTTCTATTTTTTTTATGATACTGGGGTTTTTGTGTTATTAATATTATTATACAACGTGTAACAGAAAGGGTATATACATACCAAGGGCACGGGTTCTTTGGATGATATCAAACGATATTGGAAGGGTTTCAACTCAAAATAAAATACTCTAAAAATTGATACCAAATTTTAGGTTTCGTAAGTTTCTTAAATTGAAATCATAACAATCGTATCACCGCACTACGTAGGTCAATAACTTTCCATGTTACCTGCAAATATCACGATAAATCTCTTCCGTAATTCTGTGCGCCTAGTGCTGTAGTAGCCTACCGTCCAGGCGGTGACTTCATTACTTCCGAAAATGTAGAGATAGGATTAAAAAACCCTTCCAATATCGTTTGATATCACTCAAAGAAGCCATGCCCTTGGTATATATATACCCTTTCCGTTACACGTTGTATACATATTTTTTCCAATTTTACTTTTCACATACATATTGAACCTCCCACACTATCTCTTCACCACTCATGGTTGACTAGTAGAGAATGCCTACGGCATTAATTCCGCCTTTGTACCTATGTACATAAAGTGTAAATAAATAAATGACAGGGAGAAAAGTCTGCAGCAATATTGAGCCCCATAGAGCCAATGCTTGCCGAGGTTGTGAAATGTTCGAATAAGATACTGGGGTCCCGGAAAGCAAAGGCAACTGAAGGAACAGGCCTCCCTGTTTTTAGACAGTAAAAGTCGGATACTCCGTCAAATGCTTATATCCATTTGATGCTTGAACAATACTTCCTATGGTACCTCCATAGGAAGTATTGTTCAAGAATCAAATCATCAGTTTATCTATTTCATTATCTGCTTAGTTTACCAGCTGAGTATGGTAGTGTTTCACAAAGAGAGACTGGCTCTCTGACCTCCATAAACCCAGAAGCAGGGTAATACGATATCCCTTGATCGGAACAGTGTCAATTATTTTGGCTTCGGTCGGGTCCAAATGACAGCCGGGACTACGGAATAGATGAATAAGGTTGGAATGGTAATGTGGGCGTGGCGAGCGTGCCACATTTATGATACGAAAATCATAAGTGCGCTTCGGATTACTTGGGAACACAGAGCTCTGCTTTAAAATGCCGTGTTGTGCAATTATAACCTGTAAAACAAAAAGTTAGACTGCAAGTATAAAGTGAGGAGGTATATCTTTCCATCGGTAAGTCGAAAATAACATTTAATTACAATTTTATTTGTAAAAAACATAATAATATTCTGATCATTATGAAATTCCGAACATTAACAACATTATTGCAACAAGTTACAAAAAATATACATTGCCCGATGTGTGCTCGCTTAATCAACGCAATGACCAAGTCCACTTATTATGTTTGTCCACTTATTTGACAGGCCCGTTGGTATAGTGGTCAGTGGTCCTGACTGCTATGCGCAAGGTCGTGGGTTCGATTCCCACCTAGGACAAATGTTTGTGTGATGAGCACGGTCATTTGTTCTTTGTCTGGGTGTAATTTATCTATAATATGTATGTATTTAGAAATATATATGTATGTTTATCAGTTGTCTAGTATCCATATCACAAGCTCTGCTTAGTTTGGGACTAGATGGCGTTGTGTGAAAAGTTGTGGAATATTATTATATATTATTATTATTATTATGTACTGCATGCGTTGCGTCCTTCACACTTCAACCATTAACGTTTCGTCCTTTGCCCTGATTGGCCGTGATGCACGGCGCATGTTTATCGACAGTGAGTTACAATCAGTAGCAAACTCTCGATTTAAGTGTGTGTAATTTATTTGTGTGCGTAATTCGCATACGTAACGGGCTTCTTGCTTGTAGTGGAGCTAAAGAGTGGGGGACAAGCGGCGACACGCGTTCTCATACAAATCAGGAATTATTTCCTTTCTAAACTCTTTTATCTGTTTTGTGGCCGGGACCAACGACTTGACGCGCTTTCTGAGGCACGTGGGTATCATACCATCAACTTCAAAATTTCGGGCTACTACTGAGAAATTTCTTATAGAAAAACTCAATAGCACTTTATGATCGACCACGAGACCTCCCGAACAGCAGTCGCGCTTGCCTACTCAACCAACGACAATATAGGTACGATCTAAATAAAATAATGTGTACCTAGTCCATCCATCCAAAGGTCACTGATTCACTCACTAAACACGAAATCTCTAAAACTAAAAGTGCTAGGGGTCTCATATTTTGCATGGGAGTTTCTTTTAGGACGTACGTGCTTGCTAAGACGGGATTATGCGAAATTGGCATCCAGATTTACACGGGAAAAACTTCCTACGCGAACAAGCCGCGTAAATATTGTTATATAATAATGCATTCGAAATAATTTAAACATAATCTTATTTTGACTAATAGCCGACCACGAGTTTATTTTAAAAGCCCACATAAAGTTAAACAAATTACGTTAATCTCCAAAATATAACATAATGTCTACAAAAAATTACACACGGTCTACTGCCTTACCAAGATAACTTTAACAAATGCCTCATGCTCAACTACGTTGTTTTTATCCCTCAGAAATATGACTGCAACCGCGTATGTGCGATTTAAATAAGTGGGTGATCTATCCTTAGTCGGGATTCACCTTATCTTTAGCGTACCAGTAGCTTGTGTTTTAGTTTTTCCTTAACTGTAACCGTTTAGGCAATCCATCACAAGCGAAAAACTGCTCGAGTTACATCACAGCTCTTAAGGGCTCTCGCACACTACTGGCCGCAGTCACGCGAGCAAGCGAGACAGGGTGGCAGGGAAAAGATTTCAAGACACCGATAATTTAGTTTATTTCTTTTTACGGTGAAAATAATGATAATTTAAAAAAAGTAAATAACATAAGACCTGCTTTATAGTTAGTTCAATTAATATGCAAAGTTTCATTATCTAATTTCAAGTTATTTTTGAATACCAGCGGTTTATTATTCGGTTTGGAGGTAATATTGGATTTTTTTTCTATCACAAAAATTTTATGGAATCGTGTTTTCGTCAAACATAGTACCTAAAATTAATCCTCAACTTTACCATATATTTATTTCAAAATTATTGCTGCAGTATTTTCGACATAACGGAGGATCATGCTAAGCCATTTGAGGTAGTATAAGCCCTTAAGGTGCGCTTACACGGCAACTAAAATTGCTCAATCCCGGTCAAAATCGGTCAGGTGTGACGTCACGACTACATCTTCTACAAGAGTTTCTTTTTTCGAGGGGAAAACCATCAAATGACTCCTTCCACTCTGAGTGGAGCAGAAGGTAATGTCAGACTTCTACTGACTAAAAACCCACCCTGTTTCTTCAGTTGACTTTGCGTTCCGGGCTGCGGTTTCTTGTTAGAATATTCCCGCAACACCGGCAGACATAGGTCTTATCCAGGCTTGTTACTAGTGTGGTTTTAGAAACCTGTGTCATTTATAGGTATGACGAAAAAAAATTGTTAGTTCCAATTCCAGGTATGGAGAGCCCCTCTAGATGTATTTTTTTTGTATAAAAATCCTAAAAAGGTTCACAGAATACATCTATCCTCCTACCACCTTTATGCTGTTGACTTGCAAATTTACAGACAAGCGCCTTATACTGATTTAGATGCTGCAATAAATATGATAAACCAGGACTTGGCTTCAGTTTGCGAATGGAGTGAGGCACATGGTTTGCAGGTTAACCCGTTAAAGACCCAGGTCATTGTAGTCGGCAGCTCTAGGTTGGCATTTAAGGTAAACTGGTCTCAGCTTCCTCAGGTTATTTTCAACGGCACAGCTATTCCACTAAGCGAGAAAGTTGAGAACCTTGGGGTTTGGTTGGACAAATATCATTCGTGGGGTCCCGAATTACAAGAGGTGAGTCGCAAATTATTTGCTTCTGCCAGTTTCCTAAGACGGTTGCGTAACTTTCTGCCAACTGCCACTAAAATTGCGCTAGCACAGTCTCTTTTACATCACATCCTAGTCTACGCTGATATCAGTTATCTTGATCTCACAGAGGCACAACTTGATAAACTTGAACGACTTCAAAATGTTTGCATAATATTTATATTTGGTTTGCGCAAATATGATTACGTATCCGAATTTCGTACGAAACTCAAGTGGCTTCCTACACGTCTTCGCCGGAACTTGCACATCTCGTCTCTGCTTTACATTATTCTGTTCAATCCTAAGACCCCCTCTTATCTTAAAGAACGTTTTAAGTTCCTCCATGACACACATGCCAAATTTCTGAGGTCATCGGAAAACTTGAGGCTACTAGTCACTCCACCAATTTCTTTGGTAAGTCGTTTGCAGCTCAAGTAGCACGACTATAGAATACTCTTCCCGTGTCAGTAAGACAAGCACAAACCCTTCCTTCTTTCTAAAACATGGTAAAAGATCTCTATCTCTCTCTTTAATTTGTTATTATTTTTATATAACTCTTGCTTTGTTCTTTTTATGTATATATATGTATATGCGTATTGTGTATGTAGGTTATTACTTATGTATTATATATAAGTGAATAGTACACCATGGACTACCCGCGTATTTATTTTCTCCTGCTGTGTCAAATCCATCCAAAGGTTGTCTGTAAAAGATCGCTTTTAGCGATAAGACCACCCATTTTTTATGGTGACATGACACATAATTCTGTTATGATGTACAATAAAGAGTATATCTATCTATCTATCTACCAAGTTTCAACTATGTAGTCCTGTTAGTTCCGGAATAAAATGGCTGTGTCATACGGACAGAAAGACAGACATGAGGAATCTTTATGGGTTTCGATTTTTGCCATTCGGCTACGGAACCCAAATAATGAGTAAAGGTGCCCTGCGATATCTCTAGAAAAGTTTGATTGCGAAACATTTGTCGACAAATTACAACATTGTCACATTTTTGTTACAGGTGCTGTATACTGAAGAAGACGATGTATAAATATTTCATCAAAATTGTTGAATTCTTTGAATGTCACCTGTCACCCGTAATTTTTTATTAAATCCGCCTAAAAACATTTGTGTATTCAAAAGATGATAAATTAGCAGGAAGATGGGTTCTCGCGAAGATTCTAGATAAGTAGTGCTTTAGAAATTTCATTCAATAGATAGGTCTAGGTAGGCTATTATTATATTTAAATAGAGATGCTTACGTAATCCTTTGAAAGTTCCCAAAAACACGTTCTAATTTCAAAGACCGACCTTTGAAAATCTATTCGTTAAGTTCAAGTTATTAAAATTTATGACAGCATTAAATATTTTAACTATATCTAGGCTTTGTATTACAAGCGATTTCACGAATTGCGTAATCATTTCTGGAAATAACTGAAGCGTAAGTCTAAAATCGCTTGGGTATTATTTGTACGAGGTATTTTTGATAGCAGAATATTATTGCAAATTCTTTGAGTACGCTCATTTGAATATCTTTGAGAGTCATTACCTGTAGTCAGAAGCCAGAAAATTTGATACTGTTCTCGCCGAGGGGTATTGTGTTACCCAACTAATAGGGTGTTAGGCAGTTTTCATATCCTTAACCTTCGCGCATCCAAAAACTTACTTCTTCACATTCCTTCTCGCCGAACCGGGTTTATGGTTAATTCCTATGTTATTTCTACCATTAAACTCTGGAACATGCTACCTCTTGACATCAAGAAAGCTGAGTCTAAATTCTCTTTTAAGCGTAAAATGAGAAACCACTACTTAAAAGCCTGTCATTCTTAGTTTAGTTTTCGCAATAAATATAATTATTGTGAGTTCTCTTAGTCGGAAAGATTATTACAAAGCACCGTATTTATTATTCTATTATTTTAACATATATAACGTGTAATTTAAAAGGTTATATACCCTTTAAATTACACGTTGTACACATACCGAGTGCACGGCTTCTTTGGATGATAACAAACGATATAGCAAGGTTTTTCTAATCCTATGTCTACATGTGTGGAGCATATTAGAAATTTCAATACATTGATACCAGAGGCCGAATTTTTCAAATTAAGAAGAACGAAGAAAACTATCGTTTTATTGGCAAGTGACGTGGAAAGTGATGACCCTCATAGTACTGTGACACGTTTGTTATTACTGGTATTCAAGAAACATATGAAACCAATAATTTGGGGTCAATTCTGTGAGTCACTTATTTTGAGCTGAAACTTTGCATAGAGACTCCATACCAGATGTTGTCTTCAGTCCTTTTGGATAGATATGGGGTTTCCGTTACACGTTGTATATGAATTTTATTATTATATATGTGTATACATATATTCTTTCGATAATGACATTTATTTTACTCGTACACCTACCAGACTGTGGTCTTTTTAACCCAAAGGTTGACTGGTAGAGCCTTGTTGCACTAAGTCCGCCCATATAACACTATTGTACATAAAGTTTAAATAAATAAATAAGTGCATAAATAAAAGGTTGTAGAGGTCAGATAGACAGTCGCTTCATGTAATATTAATATTTACCTTAAAAAAAAAAACAAAAAAGAAATACTCTAGTACTCAGCAGCATCCATTTAGATTGGATTGGACAGAGTTGGAAAAAGGCTAAGTAGATTACGATGACCCGTATAAAATAAAATTAAAATATTCACGAATTAGTTACTATTGCTTCATACGCATAATGTTACGCCAGTCGCTTAGTGAAGTACGTCAAGAAACTTCGACAGAAATCTAGAATGTTTGAGGCACTACCGCCATCTAGCGGCGAGTAGCAGTACTGTGTATCTCAAGTAGCTTCTGGAATATTCTTGGCAGTATAAACAGTCAGTCGATTTTACAGGAATGTTCTAGAACTCATAGACCGGGGTATACATAGATCGCAAAGGGACGCAGAGTGTCAGTCATATTTCATGATATGATGCGATATAATGGAAGCTTTACAAGTGAATTTCGGTGCGATTTAAGTGCTTAGTGACGAGTATTGTAGTGCGAATAACTGTGTTAATTTTTGTTTGGTGTTTATTTAAGTAAAGTGTTAATTTTTGTTTAATTGGTGTTAATTATTTCTATCCCGAACCCCAGCTCGTAACGATAAATCCAGATGTATCAAATTTACATATAAGTGTAAACAGAGTGAAAATAAGTAATAAACAATAGGGTCCAAACTCTCGGTAATTAAGGCCTGAAAGAGAAACCTCTTACTACTAATTTTAAATGTTGTTTTTTTTTTTAAGATCTAATGGAAGTGACAATGAATAAACGAAGATAAATTACAGTGCTTCGTAAAGTAGTCAAAATCTCTTTCAAGAATGTTTCTTTACAAAGCTTGTTTAAATGTCGCAGGAGGTACAATTAATTCTAATCTAGACTTCTATGTAATTGAAACTACTAGAGCGTTAGATAATTACTTTTAAATTTTAATGTCCATTACTGGAATATATTCAGATATCAGAAAATCTGTTAATAATTTTATTTATTTTTTGCTTTTTCACAGTTTCGTTATTTTGCGCTTTACGAAAATAGACGTCAGAGTTATCTTTCAGCAGCGAAAACAACCATGATAATGTGATTTTGAGTTGATCACTAAAACAATTTAGAACATAAAACTCAAAATCATTAATTAGGTAATTAAAATAAAAGTATCAAAACGATTCATTTCTAGTTTCGGGCTCACGCACACGGACTAACCGTTGTAGTGTGCGTAAATATTTCGCCGTTCTTGCAATTTTGTACCTACTCCAAATCGAATACGCGCTATCGAATACGAGGATTCTGGATATGTAAAGATGGGCACTCATCGACGGACCGACTTTTGCAGGAGTTGCTAAATCTTGAAGATTTACCTATATGGCTATTATTACGTTTAACCACGAGCTCTTCCAGTTGCCAAAACATATGAAGCGTAAATAGTCTCTCCACAAAGAGGGTTCCAGAATTAGTAGTAGTTAATCAAACCAGTGGTAGGGTCGACACAAGCAAAGGGTGGTCGTAAACAGATACTTACGTATCATAGCTAGTAATCTGTCGCAAATCGCAGTCATTCCGCAAATTACCGGGCATTCCGCGAAATGATCAGCTGTTCCACGAAATTGTAATTGTATTGTGTATTGTATTTGTGTTTCCACTTTGATCGCTGCCTTTGAACTTATGAAATGAAATGATTTATTTATTTGTACAACAATGCCTTTTTAACCGACTTAAAAACAGGAGGAGGTTCTCAATTCTTCTTGAACTTTTTCTTTTTTTATGTATCTCCTCATAACTCGCAGTTGGCTAGACCGATTTGAAAAAATATTTTTTTTTGTTTGAAAGGGTATACTTTCTAGTTAGTCCAATCGTCATCACGTTTGGATCTGATGAAGGAATCATGGAGAAATCGAGGGAACTCTTCACATATAGGCATACCTATAGCGTTTTGGGTATTTCTTATAGTACTTTATGCAGTTGCTCTCGAAAAGCACCATTTGAAGAAGTGGAACTGGTGATGAAGACCCCAGATGGCCACCAAAACTACTCAATAATAAGTATTTCGTGGACTGCGATTAGATTACTTGAATATGGATGCTAAGCACTTTATGCTCGTCACAATACATATGGTGAAGTAGAGCTGATGGTGATCTACCAGAACTCCTCAAAAATTAACGGCTCTGCACCGGGAAAAGCAATATTTTGTAAAAGGTGATCAGTAGTTGATATTTTGGCTTTTGTAACTAGATAAATTACAAACCGATCCATTAAAAAGCGTGAAAAAAAACTTTTTGATTTCGGAAGTCGGTTCTATTTTTTGCTAAAATTTTTTTTTTCTTTAGCCGTTTTAAGTTTAGCTACATAAGGCCGGTGTTTTCTCTGTGAAGAAAGACCGAAACAAAGTCAGAGGCCAACGTGTCTTTTAAAGTCCATACAAGTTGGATTATGGACTTCATCGATTTGGGAGCAAAGCTGATGAGATAAATTACACAAAGTATTGTGGCTGATGCGGTTCGAACCCACGATTTGCAACTCATAAGACGGGCCCGCAACCACTGGACACAGCAGCAGCTCATAATTCATATTTATATTTAGTTCATAATACTTATTAAAAAAAAACTCTTGTAATTTTTTTCTGGACCTTTCGCAAAAACGAACCCACAATAGGTACGTTTTATGAAAGGAATCCGGTACAACACAGTCACTGCACCCACAGTGTCAACAAGTTAGTTTAAAATATGTATTAAAAATTACGCTAGCCACTGCTGTACCGAGGAACAATGCCTCCCATAACACAGATTATTCAGCTCAGCAGACTCAAATATTGTATATTTTCCGCTCCAAAAAATGTATATGCACTTATTGACTATTGTAATGTTTTTTGGCTGTTATGTGACTTTCTCATTACAGCTGTCACACAGGAAATTGCTCTGTGTATATAAACCTCATATAGCTTGAAAAAGACAAGGCAGTTTTTATTAATTAATAAAAGACTCGCGTTTGACTACTATCTCAACTGATGGTAAGTGATCACGCTTACCTAAAAGTAATCTATTCACTCTTGACTTAAAGACCCCTAGGTTATAGCTATCGGGAAACACAGACTCCAGCAGGGAATTCCACTCCTTACGCACAATGAAGGATGATGAGGAAGTTTAATGAAAACAGGAGTGATACAAATCATAGAGATCAAATCAATTTCAAATTACAAATAAACTCTATTTTTCTAAAAAAAATCTACCACTTAATAACATAAATAATTAAAAGGTAGTAAGTTCTTTTTATTACTCAAAAATATGACTGCGAAACAATTAATTTAACAGACTCTCCATCTGCCTCTTCCATCATTACTGAGGATCGTAGTTATTATCTACTTTTACTACTTATATATTTAGTTATATCATTACCTTTCATGATGGTCCTTCATTAATCCCTACTCATCTCTACCTTCACTGCCTGGTGAATTTTATTAGGCTGAATTTTCCTAGACTTGGTCAGACCATCTGATTGGCGAATGACTTTGGAATCTCTTTGCCTTCTCCTCCGCTACCAACGACTAGTTTGTCCAGACTTTCATCCCCTCTCCGAATCATGTGGCCAAAATATAAAGGTATGTGGTGTAGGCATATGTTAGATATGGTCCGATCTAGCCTATCCTAGTGATGCCCCAAGCCGAGGTCCGTACACCACAGGGGGTGCCCTTAGCGTGTCACCTAGTTTGTAAGTTAAATATAAGCTCTGGCTGGAGGCTTCAATTAATTATTATAATTTTGGCGCCACAGGCAAGACCTGTTAAGTAGCTGACAACCTCATAGGTTGTCCTGCAAGGGGTCATACATATAAACCTTATACATACAATAACTGGGCTTTGCCATTGTTTTAAGTCAGAATAAATACATTTTATAAACCCAGTACGTGATATTATTGTATAGCCATTAGCAAACAACGTTTAACAATCTTTTACTACCCAGAATAAAAACGAAGTACGTAAAAATGCATTCGTGAATTGTCTATAAGTAGCAACGCTGTAACACGAGCGCGCATCCGTTACAGAGTCAAGTTCGCCTCGTGCCGAACGGGTATCGCACGTTTCTCGCTGCAATTACCTAGCGTTGCAACGTGCTTAGAAAGTGTTAAATGTTATGTACCTTGTTTTGGCAGAGGAGTATGACCGTACTGCGGTGTTTTCGAAAAGTTTTCTAATGATTTATTTTATTGTAGCTACGTCTGTTTTTCGTCTTTGCTCGAAGCTTGGTTTATAGGTCATATGTAATTTTTTTTTAAGTTTACTAGACATGTGGGTAGAATTCACATTACTAGCAATTAGACTTGCGCAAAACATGTCACTGAAGTGAAATGAATCATATCTCATGACATTTGAAAAAGATACATTGCACTAAACCATATCTCATATCCCATAACATGTCTCGAACGGAATATTATATTTCGTTCGCGTCGCGTACTACATCGGTCACTAATAATGATATGTTATGTTAGGTAATGTAATGAATGTTAAAAGATCGAATTAAAAATAACGTTAACTTTGCATATCTGTTTTCTACTTCCTAGCATATTTATTTTGTACATTAGGTACAAAATATCAAATGAAATTTAGTAGGCATTTGGTAATAAAGTTGATTTCCCTTCGTACTTAGGCTCCATTATATTTTACGAATAGAGTTAGGTATATATATAGAGGTTAAAAAAGTACCTAAATGAGCGACAGGTTTAATTAATTTAATGTTTGAAAAATAAATAAACCCAACCCTTGCGCTCTCCGGCCGGCCCGACCACAACCCGACATGTCCCGAGTGAGATCCCGGCTCGCTCCGTCGACGCGGCGACGTAGCGCTCACGCTGTTCCCGAACACACCCGACAATACCATATCCGAGCGAAATAAATTTAAAGTGCATGGCATGACATGAGACATGGTGATATGTTTAAAACTCTCGCGTAATGTGAAATGTTTCATGCCCTGTGCAAGAAGCGCTTCATATGAAACTAAGCTCATGCACGCATTAGCTTAACCAACCCCTAAACGTACTTTCCAAGGCTCGGAACAATCTCTATATGTTAAGATGGATATGATATGACGTTGGATGGATATGAGAAATATTGAGAGCGATCTAAAAACATTGTCTATGCATTGTCATTATCCACGAGCCCGCTACTACTCGACGTCACGACTGTAGTTCCTTCTAGTGCATTCGAGCACGCGGGGCATCTGTATTATTCAACGAATCGCTATAAACTCAAGTACATGACACACTAATAACAAATTATAAATTCAGTGATTATATGCCTATTTTTTTTTAATGATTATAGTTTCGCGTTTGACCACAATCCCATCTGATGGTAAGTGATGATGTGGTCGAAGATGGAACACGCTTACCTAAAAGTAACCTATTCACTCTTGACTTAAAGACCCCTAGGTTATAGTTATCGGGAAATAAAGACTCCGGCAGGGAATTCCACTCTTTAGCCGTACGCACAATGAAAGTATTCCCAAAACGTTTAGTGCGAATGGGTGGGATGTCCACCATGTATTGAAGAAGATTTTTATTTATCTCCAAACAAATATTGTCAGCAGATTTTAAAGTATGCATGATTTCCATCAGGTTTCAATTAATTGTATATCCCACAAGTTTTAATAAGATAAGTACAAACCTACATAATTATATTACAGAGCTGTCAATAAAGAAATGGTTAACATGACGTAGGTGAACTAAAATGGCCGTAGAAAAAGAAAGCGAACAATAAAAGAATTTTGTACTCTCCGTAATTTGTTACACACGATGAATTGGTAATTTTTTTTATTATAAAATTAATATCTGAAACGAACTGAAATCGCTTAATCCAGGTCAATCCTACCTATGTTTTTCTTATCTATGTATACGTGTACAAATCTATAGCCGTTCGTTAATCTCGCTAAAACTAGAGTTCGGTTGGACCGATTTGGCTAATATTAATTTTAAAATTATTGTGGTAATTTTAAGTAAAGACTAAATAGGTTCTTCTAGTTACGCGTGCTTCATCTTCGGCCACATCATGGCTTACCATCAGGTCAGATAAAATGTGAGCGTATCATCAATAAAAAAACTTTTAATGGTTTTATGCGTCATTTCCGGCTTTGTTTTATGTAAAAATATTATAAGTCCTTTATGTGTTACTGTGATATTCTTTTTACTTTTATTAATTAAATATTAACTAAAATTTTCCTACAAGTAAATGGATGTTTTCAACGACCATAGCACGAACAAGTAAAGCGACATAAGGACCTTATTTATTGCGGTAAATTAAATCTTTGAACGTTTGAACTTTTCGTCGGGCATAGCTGTTACTTGCAAACAAACAAACACAGCTTCTTGAATTAGTTTCATATTCAACAATAACTCACGCTTAAAGCAGTCTACAAAATGTACACGATGAATGCACAGAAAACGGCATTACCTACTTTAATGCTTTTCGTCAATGTATTTTTTATCGAAACACTAGCGCTTCGCCCGCGACTTTTTCCACGTGGATTTTAAAGTAAAAATAAAAGTAAAAAAATGTGTCTTTGATACCAATGAAAAAAAATTCGATCATCCGGTCATGTGCGCGGTTGAGTGCTGAAGATCAACGATATTGTAAGAGTTAATATAAATAATGGGTTTGCTCGCCACGGAATAGATGAATAAGGTTGGAATGGTAATGTGGGCGTGGCGAGCGCGCCACATTTATGATACGAAAATCATAGCTCGTCCGATTAATTCATTCACCGCGTTTAGTGCGCTTCGGAATACTTCGGAACACAGAGCTCTGCTTTAAAATACCGTGTTGTGCAATTATAACCTGAAAAACAAAAATTTAGACCGCAAGTATAGAGCGAGGAGGTATATCTTTCCATCGGTAAGTAAATAACATTTAATTACAATTTTATTTGTAAAAAACATAAAAATATTCAGATCACTATATGATATTCCGAACATTAACAACATTATTGCAACAAGTTACAAAAAATATACATTGCCCTATGTGTACTCGCTTAATCAACGAAATGATCAAGTCCGCTTACAATGTACTGCATGCGTTGTGTCCTCCACACTTCAACCATTGACGTTTCGTCCTTTGCCCTGATTGGCCGTGATGCACGGCGCATGTTTATCGACAGTGAATTACAATCTGCAGCAAGCTCTCGATTTAAGTGTGTGTAATTTATTTGTGAGCGTAATTCGCATACGTAACGGGTCTCTTGCTTGTAGTGGAGCTAAATAGTAGGAGAGAAGCGGCGAAATGCGTTCTCATAAAAATCAGGAACTATTTCCTTTCTAACCTCTTTTATCTGTTCTGTGGTGCCCGCATGCATATTTAAAAGCTTAGGAACGAACTTTTACTATCACTCATCACCGTCTACTTAACCTATTCCCAACTATGTCAGGGTCGGCTTACCTATTAGCTGGGTTACACGATAGCCCTTGGGAAGACCAGTGTTTGATTTTCTGGTTGCTGATTACCCGTAACCACAGTCAAAGATGTACAAATGACGAGTGTTTTCAGAGGCACGGAGGATTCTCGAAATGCTAAGATGGTTACCCATCTACAAACAGACCTTGGCAAGTGTTGCTTAACCTCAAAGATCAACCCTAGCGGCTATCATTATTTAGCCACGAGCTGCTCGTTTACATTAACTATCACATAGTTTTATAAAAACTTGCAAGTATTTATTTTTGGAATGAATGAACCGATTTTAACGAAACTTAATAGTTACGCTACGTAACGTACTTGGTTATAAATAAATTATTTAGAAGACTTTATTTAACGAAAAAAGGTCGTTCAGCCAGAAAATTTAAATTGCATTCACTGTCCCGCGAGTCACTAACTTTTTAAATGTAGGCGTAGGTATCTTGCGTATTAGACATCGCATGGAGCTCCTGAGTCATCTTTTAGAGATAACGGACCCCTTCTACGTGCTAATGGTAATAATTGGGGTACTTTTAGTGTGGTAAGAATCCCAAACTTCCTGGTTTTTTCGAAAAAGTTCAGTTTCTTTCTAGCCCTATAACCTGTTCCAAACTTTGTAAGACTGCCAGACTAAGCGCTGTCGAGTCAGCTGAAAAAAATAACTACTGCTTATAAAAAATAAATTAAACTAATTATAAAAATAGTTGCCAGAAGAGTCTAGAAAACTCGTTCCTTGTCCAGTATTAGTGTGGCAATGATCATAACCGTAGAACTGCAACATATTATAAGTAATTGTTTCGACTCCGAGGCACACCCGCTCATGTTTCCGGTCAAACTCTTTTCACTCTTATTGCTATAATCATAAGGTTTAAAACTGGTTAACCGGAACTTTGGACTTCCTACCTATCGTTTGCATTAACCTGCTGCAGTTACAGGGTAGTTACAGTTTCATGTTGTTTTCAGAAGGTAATTATTGAGTAACGTTCGAAGTTTCTAGAAATGTTTGGGCTATGTTGTGGAGTTCTGTGTGAGAGATTGTTGACTATAAATAAACATTAGTTGGTCAGTTTGTACAGAGCAGTTTGAAGAGCCTTTAATTATGAACAATTAAGCGGTTTGTTTGATATTTAGTATACAGAGTGTTTCTAAATTTTGGAGGATACAAATCGTATGCAAAACCGAGCTGTGTACTACGCAACTATTTTACCAAGTTGTATGTTTTCCAGATATGCACTCCTAAATATGATCAAGAACTTTTTAATCAGATTTTATTTCTGGGTGGGAAAATCATCGAATTACTCCTCTGTGGGTGGAGCGAAGTGTCAGACTTCTACTGACTAAAACCCACTGTGTTCCTTCAGTTGCCCTTGCTTTCCGGGGCCGCGGTATCTCGTTAGAACATTCCTGCAACTTTAGAATATTCCCCTAATTTTTAGTTAAAAACATTTGGGCAAAAAACGGGAGTTCAGATAGAAAGAGAGCAAACTGTTTAATACAAAGGTCAAAATCAATCTCTTTTTCTCTCTTTTAGTAAACTATCTGAAAGATGTTACTGTAGTAGTTGATTAACTCATGGCTAAGTAATAAATGATAATTATGATATTTATTTTAACTGGTCCTTTACCAGTTAAAATAAATATCATAGAAAAGAAAAGAAAGAAAGAAAAACATTTATTGACACATGCCACAAGTACACACAGTAAAAAAAATCAAAAAACATCATATTATTATTAAAAGATTACACTTTTTAACCGACTTCAAAAAAGGAGGAGGTTCTCAATTCGTCTTGAACTGTTTTTTTTATGTATGTTACCTCAAACTCGAAGATGGCTAGGCCGATTTGGAAAAATATTTTTTGTTGGTCCCATTGTCATCATGTTATGATCTGATGATGGAATCATGGAAAAATCGAGGGAACTCTTCAAATATTATAGGCACACCTATAGCGTTTTGGGTATTTCTTATAGAAACTTGTGCAGTTGCTAAAAACGACTCTGCATCGGGAAAAACATTATTTTGTAAAAGGTGATAAGTAGTTGACATTTTGGCTTTTGTAACTAAATAAATTACAAACCGACCTACTAAAAAGCTTGAAAAAAAAACTTTTTAGCAAAAAATAAAACCAACTTCCATATCAAAACACTACAAAGCCAAAAATAACTTTAATTTTGGAAGGCGGTGTCAAAAAAAGAAAAGAAAATACAATACCAATAACACCGACTACCGAAATTAAAGTTATTTTTGGCTTTGTAGTGTTTTGATTTGGACGTCGGTTTTATTTTTTGCTAAAAAGTTTTTATACTTATTTTTTTTTCCGTAAATTTAAACGAGATGAAACCGGTAATAGCCGCACGGGTAGTTCTTCATGGTTAACCTCTCAAGGACCGCCATTATTTACGTCAACTATTAGTTGAGCCCCGCTGGCACACAAATTTGTGTGCCAGCGGGGCTCAACTAATACTTCTTTACTGGCACGTTTTTGTGCCGCTGGGGCTCTAGAGGTTAAGCATGGATGGGTGATCTTCTTGACATGTCATTTAGACATCTTTGACGTCGATATCGTCGCATCGGTCGTCTTCTGACTCGTATCGTGTTACATTATTGTTAAATTCAGACACTTAGCGACGTACAGTCGGCCAAGAAAGTGGTGTACCACCCTAAGGTTGAATATCGCTTGCAGATTCATAGGTGATAAAGATTAGTTTCGCTTGCAGATCGATCTGACAACTTCTATTGCTGTCTTTATCTGATTATTGATAACGACTATTACTGTTTGTAACGTGACAGCTGTTCTTAGTTTGAACTTGATGGAACCAATGACGTCGTAAAATCAACGGCGGGGGGCTGTAGATTTTGATGACAAAATTGTATCTACAAATTCAGAATTGTAATCAACAAGTTACATAAAATTGTAAAGGCACAAGGCGAGTCCACAAACCTACAATTTCTGTAAACTTGTAATTACAATATCAATAAAAAACAAGCTAAAAATAGATTTATCCTTTTATTAAATTTCTACAATCAATTTTAAAATACTTATAACAAACAAAAACATAGCATATATAGTAATATTTAGAAGATATTGAAAATTTTTAAAAATTAGAAACGGGTGTAACCGCCGTTGGCCTCTATAACCTCTAAAAGACGAGACCTCATTGAACCAACAAGCCGTGAGCAAATATCGGTTCCCCGCATTTCCTCCCAGATATTATTACAGTGACTAATAAGAGCTTGTTTGGTTCTTTCATTTTGATGCGACCATCGTTGGACCATAAGGCCCCAAAGATTTTCTATCGGGTTGAGGTCCGGCGATCTTGAGGGCCACTGAATTACCCTTACGTCAGTGTGTGAACGAAACCAGGCTCTTACGATCCTCGCATTATGAATTGAACAATTATCTTGAACAAAATCAAATTGTGGCACTTCGTTCTCCGGGTAAACATTACGGACTGTCGGTAGCATTGCATTCTGAAGCACGTCGATATAATTTACAGCCGTCGCTCGAGGAGGTAGAGAACACAATTCTCCTACACCATCCGTACTCATCCAGCCCCAAATATTTACGGAAATTCGACCTGATTCTCTATTTGGGATTACATGATCATCTTTATACCGTGTTGAATTATATCGCCAAAGGTGAAGACGTCCATGCTGACTGGATTTAAACGTTTTTTCATCACAAAACACTGTATTAGACCAATCAAACTCAAAGTGCTCTCTGGCGAAGTTCAGACGAGCAAGTCTGTGAGCATCCGTCAAATATATTTTCTTGGCGTAATGCCTGTGGTGCAACCCCATGTAATGTAGATGATTCCTTATTGTTTGGGCACTCACATCGAACATCTCCGCAAAATGTTTTGTGGGCTTAAAACCATTGATTTCATATTCCCGTCTCATGAATTCTCTATCGTTATTGGAGAGTGCAGGCCGGCGACCACTTCTTCTGTGATCCAACAAACTTCCCTCCTCTCCTTCACGACGAATCCAAAAGCGGACAGAACGCCTCGATATATTCAAATTCCGGGATATCGCACTGATACTGCTTCCCTCATTAAATTGGGCAATTATTTGTGCTCTTTCGGCAATGGTCAAGTTGGCAGGCATTGAGATGATTTTATATGCAGTTGATTGAAAAATAACACGGAAAATATATCGATTTTTTGCATATATTTGACAAAATGTCAATTGTCAGTTTTCTTTTTCAAATGGAATTCGGTTGTCTAAATAGTTTTTATTACTTTTGTTTGGAAACATTTCAATTGCTTTGTAGAAACTAATGTCCTTTTCATTTATACTAAAGGTTAAAATGTCATGTACTTATATGTGACATATGACGTATGAATACTAAATACATAGGTTTACGTCATGATAATGTTGTCTCTTTCAGTAATATCTTTTTATAACGAACCTTGTTGTAATTTTCGATGACCGGGAAACTAAACAAAACTGGTACACCACTTTCTTGGCCGACCGTACCTACGCTAAAAAAAACTGGTTTATCGATATGAAATGAAGTCGGTGAATCGATATGTAGTGCTCTATTTACACGAAAACTAAACAGATCGACGCAGATAAAATTGCTGATTCTCATCATAATTATATAATTTATGTTTCACCAAAGAATAGAATATACTTTATTGTACACGAAAATTTAAACACACCTATTTAACAATAATTGCTTATTCTATGGTTACAATGATTCACAAGTTCAGTGATTTCACATTTCCTTTATCGATGGACAAAAAAATTGTCTAAGACTCACTTACCTTCAACACTAGGTTTTTCGCAGACGAAGTAGTTGTGCTCCCTGCAGCCTCTGTCGTTCCACATGAAGGTGGGCGTCCCTGGGGGAGGTCGCGGAGGGAATTCCCTCCGGGCCTCCACGCAATCTTGGCCGGAGGTACCGTCATCGTTGGGCTGACTGCTGTGTTTGCGCCAGCCGGGGAACCAGTCTGAGTAAAGGAAAAAGAAATATGTGAGCTACAAGGATTTTATGTAACAAAATATTGTTTTATTACCAACACCTTTATACACAAATTATAAAACTTAAAGTACAATGGGCGGCCTTATCGTACAGGGCAATCTCTTAGAAACAACCTTTGGATAGCAGAATTAGAATTTAGGGCTGTTAGTGTACAGACATCCTACTAATTCCTATTCCTACTAATATTATAAATGCGAAAGTTTGTGAGGATGGATGGATGTTTTTGTTACTCTTTCAGGCAAAAACTACTGAACGGATCTGAATGAAATTTGGTAAGTAGATAGTTGACAACCTGGTATAACATATAGGCTACTTTTTATCCCGAAATTCCCACGGGATCGGGATTTACGCGGGAAAAACCTCCCACGCGAAACGAAGTCGCGGGCAAAAGCTAGTCATACATAAAAATATTAATATATTTTGGACATCATTTATCAACATCGTATGCTCTTGGTCGGAAATTAATGATTCTCACCAGTCTTTCCAGTAGGACAAATATAGGCTGGTTATGAAAAGAAATTATATTTATTTTCTGAGTAAGTTAAAAATAACACTTTTAGACTTCAGTCTTTTTGGTCACTTTAAACTACATGTTTATGCTCTATATAAAAAATCTAACAAAATCTATAAAGTGGTCATCATATCGATTCAAACTTGTACTTGACGCAACTATTATATTGGATCAACATCATCATAGTTTTAGCAGTAAGACGTCTATCTAAGTGTTGCGGAAATTTTGTATCGAGATACACAGCACCACATCACAAGGACATCTGAAATAACTATGTTTAGTCAGTAAGAGCCTAGCACTCTCTTCTGCTTCTCCCAGTGCGTGAAGAAAAATTTGATAATTTCCCACCGAAAAAAACGACGTCTATCTCTATGTGACCAGGCAAGTGTCAATCTTCTGTCAGCAGTGACGTGGCAAAGACTTGATTGATTGTCAACCGACGACCAAAAGAGGAGGTTATCAATTCGACGCGTATATTTTTTTTTTTATGTATGATCATCGAGTACTCGAAGACGGCTGAGCCGATTTGGAAAATTCTTTTTTTGTTCGAATGGGTATACTTTGAAATTGGTACCATTATCACCAAAGTCAGGATCTGATGATGGGATCCTGGAGAAATCGAGGGAACTCTTCAAATATTATAGGCACACCTATGGCATTTTGGGTATTTCTTATAGTAACTTGTGCAGTTGCTCTCAAAAAGTACCATTTGGGGAAGTGGAACTGATGATGAAGACCACAGATGGCCGCCGAAACTACTCAATAATAAGTATTAAGTGGATTGCGATTCGATTACTTGAATATGGATGTTAAGCACTTTATGCTCGTCACAATGCATATGGTGATGTAGAGCTGATGGTGAAGTACCAGGAGAATTCCTCAACAATTAACGGCCCAGCATTGGGAAAAGCAATATTTTGTAAAAGGTTATAAGTAGTTCACATTTAGGCTCTTGTAACTAGGTAAATTAAAAATCATCCAACTAAAAAGAGTGAAAAAAAAAACTTTTTAACAAAAAATTAAACCGACTCCCAAAAAACACTGCAAAGTGAAAAATAACTTTAATTTCGGAAGTCGGTGCCAAAAACGAAAAAACAAAACTAAAGACACCGACTACCGAAATTAAAGTTATTTTTCACTTTGCAGTGTTTTTTGGGAGTCGGTTTAATTTTTTGTTAAAAAGTTTTGTTTTTTAACAATTCTTTTCGCTCCATATAGAGTGGGAGAAGTCAAAATATATGAAGATTTTCTCCTCGCAATAAAAGCCTAAAAATACTAGGTAATATTGTACGCGTTTGATCATGGAGTTGCAGATACCTTCCCGACAGTACATACATACATACATGCTATTATTGTAATATCCAATTCTTACAAAGTTGCCCCCATTGCGTAATTCCTAGCCATTTCTAGGCACACCTAGGTATAGTAGTAATAACTAGTCATTACTAGGACTATCTACATAGATACAGTCAGCAATTTACTTTAAAGGGACCCGCTAGCTCGTTAGTTTGTAGAAAATTGCTATATAGCGACCTCGCATGAGAAAATTGAAGTAGTTGCCTGTTCTGTACTGTTACGTGAGATGGTTTTTCACAGAAGATGCTGTTGGTGGTACTGCGATTTTTCTAAAAGCTGTTGAATGTGAATTTTCATTTAAATTTATTTATTTGCGATAAGTGTTGGTACAAATTGGTCTTAACATAATATATTATAATATTATTATTATGGATCCTTAACACTTAGTCATATAACTCATTAGCGATAACTTCCACAGTACTAGTAACATTCAGAAATACGAAAGGTTGCAGTCGTTACGTTTTTTGTCCTACTTACCCAAGTATAAAATACCAAATCACACATTTTCCTATCTCATTCGTTGTGTGACTATTTGTATACTATGGCGAATGTTCAGCGTACCCCACCTCAAAAACAACAAAATCTAATTCAGACTCAATCAGAACCTGATATAGGTGCGGCGATTGAAATAGAACGAGTGAAAAAAGTGAACACGTAACAAGTAGACACAAACGCCCAAGACAAGAACTCTCCCCTAACAGCGTGTCAGTGTTAAATAAGCGAGAGCTAACTGATCTGCTTACAAGCTAAAGAAATGATCAGGACAGTCGAATGTCTAAGATCCTTGAGCCACAAACGACTCTAATTAAACAATTAATGGCCGACGTTAATGACATTAAGGTGCAAAATACTAAGATACAAGAATCAAAATCCAAAATCCATAAAACAAATGCTGAAATAATAAGCTCAATGCATCTCATCTATACTTAATATTATAAAGCGGAAAAGTTTGTTAGTTTGTTTGTTTGTTTGCTTGAACGCGCTAATCTTCGAAAGTACTGGGTGGATTTGGATGAAATTTGGTATGGAAGTAGCTTGAAGCTTGAGGAAGGTTATAGGCTACTTTTTACCCGACTGCAAAAAAGGAGAGTTATGTTTTTATCGTGATAGAATCCACGGGAGCGAAGCCCCGCGAGAGTACTAGTAAACCATAAATTTGAAGAGATTAAGAAAGAAGTAGAAGACTTAAAAAAGGTGAGAAAAGAGCAGCAATGTTATATACAAGCACTTGAAAACAAAATTATGGATTTGCAATATAAGTCCCGCTCATCTTGCGTAGAAATAAGAAATTGCTGGCTACACGCTCGTACAATAAAACAAAAACCTCGAATGAAGATAAGTTGAACACGGAACTCATTGGTATACCAGGAAAACGCCAGGCCGTTTATGTAGCAGACCGCCTGCCCGCCAGTTCAAAGAAGATGTTTTACCTGGCGCGACAATTTTCAAAAAACCATCAGTACAAGTTCTGTTGGATCAGCAATGGAAAAAAAAAGACAAGTAGGTGACAAACAAATACTGATTCATTCAGAAAAATGTCTTGAAGATCTTAGCACTATTCTACCTAAACCTAGTAATTGACTATTGATATTATTATGTATGCTAGAACTCTTGCCCTACACGTTGAATATTTCTCAAAAAAATACAAAATCTGTTTTATCTCTCAGTATATACACTCACTTGCATAGTTTACACATAAAAATAAATATAGCAAATCAATTAACAATTCACTACCACTCAATCTACACTTACAAATCCACACAAAAAAATACTCACTTACTCTCTAAGACTCCTAACACGCCTTTAAAATTGATTTCCACTAATAAGATCCCTGCAGTCCACTTTAAGTACCTACCGTCCTATACTATTATTTGTTTATTATTCTTTTATTCATAAATGGCTATCATAAATAATGTTAACGATGAACTCAACCAATTAACCCTCGGTAAGGCCTTTATTTGCAATCCAGACGAATGTTTAAGCTATATAAATATCTCCGATAGCAAGATAAATTTACTTCATATGAATATCCGCAGTGTAAACAAAAACTTTTTTCAGCTTCAAGTACTTTTAAATTTGTTAAAAATTGATCTCGATGTTATTGTCCTAACTGAGTGTTGGCTTAGTAAGGTCAATAATCTACCAATATTAGATGGCTTTGACTCCCACTTACAAATTTCAGTGTGGGAGCCAACGTTTTCGGGCGGGAACTGTCTTGTTTGTGAAATAGACAAAACTATATCCATTGTAGCAATCTATCGGTCACCCTCTCTAAAATCTAAAGAAAACTTTGATAATTTTGCAACTTGCCCTAATACTGTCCTTATGGGTGATCTAAACATTGATATTCGACAAAATATAATGAATGACCGAACTTTATAGTATCTACAGTATCACCAAACACTCAACATCATACGACCTTCGCGAAACACCAGTTTTATATTCTCAGTACTCATGTTTATGCCAAAATTAATAAAGTCTTAAATATAATAACCCTAAATACACATGCTCTCAAAACAAAGTTAACTGAGTGGCTTCTAGAGAAGGACTACACTTACACGGAGTCTTTAAACACGCACACGATTACACACACGCACACATTCACACACACTCTCATACATATACTCATTGTCAATAATTAGTTCTTAAAAACTATTCTCTTTAATATTTAATTTATAATTATATTTCAACTATTTTTAATTGGTTTCTGTTAATAGAATTATATTATTTATATCCGGTAACATAATTATGTAATTCGCTGACTGACACAGTCCACTTGAGCCAGGTCATTGCTGTATAAATTTTGTATTATATGTATAATTTGCAACTACCTCTTAAGATACAGGATAACTCCTAGTTTAAGAGGTAGAATTAAAATGTTTTGTTGTAATATCAACTGTGTAAATAAACGTCTTATATATAATTACGTACTAAAAGTTAATTAAAGTACGTTCAAATCATAATAATAGGTATGTATGGAGATCGTACTACGATCTAGAAATTATCTAGATTTTTTTTATTACGGCTGAGCCCACTTTGACCTCGATCTCGCCTGATGGTAAGCGATAGAAGAGGTCTACGATGTGACGAGCGAGCCCAGAAGATGCCTATTTACTCTTGCTTTAAAGGCTGAAAGGTCATAAGTGGCAGGGAACACAGAAGCCAGCAGAGAATTCCACAATTCGGCTGTGCGCACAATAAATGTGGAGGAGAAGCACTTAGTATGACAAGACGGTATATCAACCAAGTGTGGGTGGTACCCAGCCGTGCGTCTGGTAGACCGGTAGTGAAATGGAGATGGAGGAATCAGGTCATGGAGCTCCTGTGCACACTCCCCGAAGTACAATCTATAGAAAACTGACAGGCAAGCAACGGTTCGCCGATGAGCCAGACTATGAAGCTTGCCCGGTAGCACCTCGTCGCCTATAAGCCTTTTAGCCCTGTGCTCAATCGATAAGTGTAGTGACACTACACTTTGAAAAGTGTTTAATGATAGTGTGTAAGTGTGGCATCGAGTTGCCGCGGCTAGCATACCACAGATAAACCCTCGGTGGTTTAGGTGGTATGTTTAAATTTGTAACAATTAATGTATTCGCATGTTTTAAATAATAAACGATAAAAACAAACTGTGACATGTAAACATTTTCGTGAAGTCTATGGGTCAATTTTACTCAGTATAAATTCATCGATCTGCGGGTCCAATATAATAATGTGCTGAGAATACGTAGACATGTGATATCCAGCAACCCATACTGGACCTGCGTGGTTAACTATGGTCCATTCCCTCTCATAGAGCATCATACTCTAGGTCAGACTTCCGCGTTGATACACCTGTTGCTGACACAGCGATCACTGGTTTATGTTGTTTGTTGCTGTCTCAACACATTTGTTACCCACTAGCTGCAATAATCAAAATAAGCAAGAGTTTGTTTTTATGAGTTCGACCTAGTTTGTTATTGTTTCTGCTGACGCATTCGTTTGCTCATGATGTAGTTTTTAAGTAATAGTATTTAAGTTATTTAGGTTTATTGTAACCAAACATAAGATTATTTTTTCCATTATGAATTTGTTAAATATTGTTTCAAACATCTGTTCTCTTTAAATTATAATGTTAAATGTTTATTATAATGTAAAAAGCAATGTATTGAAATTTCTAATATGCTCCACACATGTAGACATAAGATTAGAAAACCCTTGCCATATCGTTTGTTATCATCCAAAGAAGCCGTGCACTCGGTATGTATATACCCTTTAAATTACACGTTGTATATTGTGCACCCTATCGGGTACAGCAAATTAGGATAGAGGAAGAGAGATATTATAGATAGAATGTGTATTACTGTAACAATGCTTTAACAAACCTTTATATATGTACAATAAAGTAAACGTTTAAGTTAGTAGTTATCATATAAATTACACAAAGTAATGAGCCTAATCCATACCTTAGTTACTGACAAACCTTTTGCAAAAAAAAGTTAACATTGCATACCTCGTTCATATTGTATGTCACAGAAACCGCAATTCCCGACATATCTACAATTCCCTTTGTACCATTATTATTGAAATGCGGTATCCTCTAGTAAAACGAATCGCTCATCAAATTATGCAAATAATGAAAATTATATGAAACGTGTTTGTGAATTGAAAATGTTTACGAAAAATTACGATCATTTCATAACAATGATTCGATGAATATTCATAAAGTTAATGTTAATTATTAAATCCCCAGACTCGAGTGCATTCATTTTAAATTAGTATCTGTTAGCTCGCTGTGCTATCATATTTTATCGGAAATATTCCATTCACCAAACATATGTAGGTATATTTTATACATCCTTTGGGGGCGAGGGGGATGATTTAATGACTTCTCTCGATCTGGATGAAGCGGAAGGCAGTGTCAGATTTTTCTGACTATAAATTCACCCTGTTCTAAAATTATAAACTCTCCTTTCTGCGGGCAATATTTATTTTCATTTGTGGTTTTTCAGGCTATTTTTCAGCCAACGTCGGTGATATTCGTTCTCTTGCAGATCTTCATTGGGCGTATCGTTTTCAGTCATAACATAAGATAATAATACTTGTAAGATAACATAAAAATATTGTTTTTTAAAAAAGAACTAAGACTGTAACTATGATTTTCCACTCTCTTTTCTCTATTATACATTATTATGTTTAGTTAATATTATTTATGTTGTTTGTTCACCGATAGCCTTAAATCTGTGTCTCTAAGTTTCGTCTATCCAAAGGTTCTGCCCTGCCAATCCAAAAAACTGTAATTTTTGGACACCACTTTTGAGATATTTAACGATATAGGTTTTTAATTTATTTAATTTGAAAGTGATACAGTGTTTTTTAGCTTGCCTTATCTTACAGAATATACATTGTAATGAGAAAAATGTAAGTCAGGGGTGTTAAACAGACTTCAAGGAACTAATATAAAGCTGTTAAGCAAAAACACTGTAAGTCGACTTATAGTATTTTGGATTGGCACGGCAGGGTTGTCTGTTAGCGATCGCCTTGTGCGATAAGACCGCCCATTGTACAATAGTGTTACCTTTGTATCCAAAGCAATATTGTAAGTGGTACAATAAAGTATATAATAAATAAATAAATTACTTTGCAGCCTTGTTAACCTCTTCAACTAAGCTCATTATGGTTATGTCTGAAATGGGTTCACGCTAATAGTGTAATGGGTAGAGTTCCAACCCGCGAGGATCACAACTTCGATATCTTAGCCATTAGGCACCGAGAGTTTATCCGTTGTTAGCTAGTCGCGGCAACTCGATGCCACACTATCATTTAAAGAGACACTTCCGAGATAGATTATGCCTTAGAGAAGAGCATATTATGCTACTTTGATTTTCACAAAAAAAAAAAACGTTTTATGCTCAAAGCCACGGGCTGAAGCTAGTTATACAGGGTGGCAGGGACATCGACGCGCAACCGCTTACCATAGATTCAGTACATGATTCTGGACCCCACTGCGATAAAACTTTTCGTCAGCTTTTTCTTAATTTAATAAAATTAAGAAATATTTGACGCAAAAAAAAACAGTAAATTCACTTGTTTCACTTATAAAACAGCAATGCAAATAAAACTCGAAAGGGCTACCTGATCAACTGTGTTGACCTCGCAAATTAACTCTAGCAAAACAGCTGATCAGGTAGCCCTTTCGAGTTTCATTTACATTGCTGTTTTAAGTTAAACAAGCGAATTTTTTTTTATTAAATTCTCATTGGGTTAGATAGAAACAATGATTTTATACAGTTTTCAGTAAAAAATTGCTGAAAAAATAACTGAAAAATTTAGAAGAAGCCGACGAAAAATTTCAAGGCAGGGGGGTCCAGAATCATTTGTACTGAATCCATGGTAAGCGTTTGTGCGTCGATGTCCCTGCCACCCTGTATACAAAAGTTTTTTAACTAATAACTCTTCTCCCGGCAGAGAAGCCGTTGGTAACCGGCACTGTAGCGAAGCCGGATTAATTCAGTGGAATAATGTAGTAAGGTAATTGTGTTCTGCGAATCGGTTTGTTGTGTTTTGACGTGGGGGAACCGAAATCATCGTTACACACGCGATGTTATGATGTGGTGACACGAATGTTGGATAAGTTAAAGGTGAAATAAATTGTTGGTGTTTTGAATACGTTTATTTCAGATGTTTTGTTTAACGTAAGAAATCAATAAAGCTACTATGGTCGTAGTCAAGTCTAAAAAAGCAACAAATTGAGGATTATAAACGAAATAAATAAATCAAATTAATTTATTGCTGGCACACAGGCCCACATAAAAAGAAATAAAATTAAAATTTAATGAAATAATTTCATTCAATAATGCCCTGCTGCTACTATAAATTAGCATTTTGCCGTAGATGTAATTTTCCGGCATATTTTTTTTAAGCAAGCCTAATTGTGAGTATTGTAAAGTCAAAACAGATAGTGGAATACAATCTCATTAAGGAAGAAAGAAAATAATAATTTACAATTATTTTTTTTTTTTTTTTTTTTTTTTTTTTTTTTTTTTATTTTTTTTATTTATTTATTTATTTTCTCCCACAAAATACATAAAACAAAAATTTCTTTAAACAATTTTTTGGTAGGGAGACAGGAGCCCATACTAAGAAAACTTGTGTTATGGGTCTCCTGGCCACCTTAACCCAGACACATTACAGAACTGGTCAAATTGGAAACTTAGAATTAAGGGAGTGTGTTAGTTTTGAAAGCGTTTTCGTGCATGTGTGAGTTTATGTGCGTTTGAGTGTGTTTGTGTGTGTGTGTGTCATGTGCTAGTATGTGTGTACCTTTACCTCAAAAGTCTGTGTTTATTAAGTAGTCTTTCTGTCTCCTCATACTTAAGCCCAAGAAGCCATTTAGTGATCTTCCCTTTACATTCCCTACTCGTATTGGGATAGATATTGTGCAACTCATTAGCCAAGTTATACAGCCGTGGTCCTTGAAAGAAGGAGAAATAACCGCTGAAGGCTGTTCTAGATGGTGCAGCATGACATACTTGGAAGTTGCGGCGTCGGGTTAAAACTGGGTTCTTATAATTGTACTGTAATAGTTTATGCTGTTTGAGGATAACGGAGAGAATATACAGTTGCCTAACCGACAAGACTTCCGCCAGATTGTATAGTTCTGACGTTGGGAATAGTCTCGGTTTTAATAGACAAATTTTAAGTATCAGTCTTTGAGCCCGCTCTAGTTCCAATAAATGACTCTTAGCTGCCCCACCCCATGAAGAAATACAGTAGGTGAGAACGGATTGACAAAGCGCCAGATAGACAGATCTCATAACCCTGGAGTCGGCCACAAGTCTTAACTGTTTGAATATATATGCGAGTTTACGTATTCGCTTAGCTACATTACTTATGTGTTCAGTGAATTTTAAGTTTTCATCAATAGATACTCCTAAATATTTTATATAATTTGTTTTAGTAATAAGAGGGCAGTTACAAGCTATAGTCGGAAATACGTCACATGAGTGTGCTATTATTGTATGTTGGGGAGCGCCTATATTTCGAAGGGAAAAAATTATGAAGTGAGTTTTGTTGTGATTTAAGGTAAGCGAGTAGGTAGCTAGCCAATGACACACCTTATTAAAACCTTTTTGAGCATAGTTAAACAGGTGAGGCCATGAGTCTCCAAAAAAGGTCAGAGTTGTGTCATCTGCATAGGAGATAATCTTACAATTCGGAAGGTTTAGTTGGCATAAGTCATTGATGTAGCAAAGAAATAATGAAGGGCCCAAAATACTTCCTTGTGGAACTCCAAAGTTAACACAACACTCTTCACTCACTTCGTCACCCACTCTCACCCTCTGTTTACGACTCGAAAGGTAACTTTTAAACAAAAGCAATTGAACACCTCTGATACCCAGGCTTTCAAGTTTCATCAGTAGTTTAGGATGGGAGACTGTGTCAAAAGCTTTGGCGAGGTCTATGAATATTGTAAGGCATTTTCTCTTTTCATCAAGATTTTTCGCGATAAATTCTGTAAATGAATTTACAGCATCGTCCGTAGATCTGTCCCGTCTGAAACCATATTGAGCATCGGACAATAAGTTTTTGTTTTCCAAAAACTTCATGAGCCTCTTATTAATAATTTTCTCCAGGACCTTTGACAAAGACGGCAGGACAGATATTGGGCGATAATTATTGACACAGTCTCTCTTCCCACTTTTGTGAATAGGCACTACAATTGATTGCTTGAGAACATCAGGGAAAACACCTAGCTTAAAGCAACTATTGAAAAGTCTTGTTAAAGGGGATACCAAATACTCTTTTATACTTATCAACAGTTCGCTAGAGATGCCGTCACATCCAGTGCTACTACCCAATTTCAAGCCATCAATTATGCGTCCGACCTCTTCGCAATCCGTGTCCAGAAGAACAAAAGATTGCGACGAAGCACATTCGCGGCTTTCGTTAGTAATTGGTGGTACAGGAGGTATCTTTTGAGCAAGGTTTTCACCAATATGAGCAAAAAACTTGTTAACAGCATTTACGGAGTCCCTGGAGGTTCCATTAACAGTTAAAAGTTCTTGATTTGAGTTTTTGGTTTTATTCATATTTGTGAAGGTTTTTATATTTTGCCAGAGCTTTTTGCTATTACCTTTTGCCAGTTCCAATTCATGTTTTTGATAGTTAATTTTACATTTTTTAAGTACCGAATTACAAAAGTTTCTATATCTTTTATAAGTAGTGGCTAAAATAAGATTACTTGTTTCAGTTTTAAGTCTGCGGTGCATCCGATCCCTGTTTCTTATGCATCTTATTAAGCCAACAGTAATCCACGGTTTTAATGTGGCCTTGTTTCGTGGAATCTTAATTTTAATCGAATTCTTTGTTATTAAATTTTGTAAATATTCTACCAGGATAGTAGTTGCTAAGTTTGGATCTTCGTAGGGTAAAAATTGGCTAAAATCAGTATTTTTACATTCCAGTTTGATATTTTCGAAATTTATTTTACTAATAACCCTATTAGTTCCTATTTTCTTTATTTTAGTTTTCAGGCAGAACAAAACCGCTTCATGATCCGTTACAGCCGAGTTAAGTAAAAGTGATAACGAAGGTAATTTTGTCTTTAATATAACATGATCAATGCAACTTTTACCCCTGGTAGCAATGTCATAAGCAGGGATCAAGCCATGGAAAGATAATAATTCTAGATATCGAGATGTGTTATAATTGGAATCCAGTAAATTTATATTAATATCACCAATAATGAAAATATTTCTGAAAGAAGATAATTCTAATAAAATGTTGTTCAGTGAAATTAAAAAGTTGTCAATGTTTTTGAAGCAATGCGGTCTATATATTGAAATTATTGCTGTTTCAAAACCTATTTTAGTAATAAGGCAATTCGCATCCATAAATGTGGGTTCTTCAAAGTTATGCATTATGGATTTATTAATAAATAAAACTACGCCGTCATTTTGATTGAAATGTTTGGCACTGCTATATGTATGGTAACCATCTAAAGTAGGCAGGTTAGTGACATACGATAGCCAACATTCTGTTAAAATAATAATGTCACATTCTACTTTCATCCGTTTTAGTAGAATACATAAATGGTCAAAGTTTTTATTAATGCTTCGGATATTTTGATGAAGAATTTTTGTATAATTTTGCGAGTTTTTGACTATGTTCTCACATTTATCCGGATCACATACAAAAAGTTCGCTAGCATTGAAATCGTCTAACTGGTTAATTAAGGCAGTTACATCCGAGAATTTTATATTGTATTACATAAGGGAACAATTTTAGTTGGCTTTTGTTATTATGGATAATTGAGACGTAAAATTGAAATAAAATTACAAAGAAATCAATAGAGACAGTTATTACACTTAACTTGAAAAGTGTTAAAGATGAATCCGCAGTAAGCAGGTAATCGAGGAGAGGTAGTGTCAACAAGGGCCTTAAGGGAGATTGCGCGTGTGTGTGGAGTGATCTGTAATATGTGTATATAGTGTACCTTAGATTAATCAGCATGCAGTATAAATGTTTGGAAATTCTTACGTAAAATAATTTAAGTTTAAATAACAATTTATCAAAAACGCATACGGTGACAATTAAAAGGAAATATAACGTATATAGTCACAATTGACTTTTCAGGTTGAGTAAATCTTGCTCCGTTTTAAGTTTGATAGACTGATCGCCTTCCTTTTTCCTCAAATATATAGCCGCCTGTGTTGACCAACAAAACTTATAGCCGTTAGTAGAAGCAAAGTCCCTTGCAAGAAAATGAAGTCTTTTCATTTTCGGAGTGAGATAGTCTGTTACATATATTAATGTTGGAGTTCCATCCATATGAATTTGTGAAGTATTTAACTTGTTGACATTTGCTTTATTGTAGGATTTAAAAGAGGCGATTAAATTGTTCTTTAGCGTAATAGAAGAAAAATCTATGATTAACGGTCTCTTCAAAACGTTTTTTGAATAGCCCCGATAAATGTTTCTTACGTCTGCTGGCATCAAAGGAACGTTCAGTGTCTTGCATAGGTTCAAAACTGTTGTATATAAGACATCCACGCTTTCATTCTTGGACATTGGGATGTTTCTAAGCTCAACACAAGTACTTTTGGACATTCTATCCAGGAAATCTATCCTATGCTCAAGTGACTGAATATGTACTAAATCAGCCTTTTTTTCTTGCTCCAATTTGTCAATTTTCCTCATAATATCATCGTATTGTTTAGAAATTAAATCCATGGAAGCCTTCATTTCCTTATTCTGTTCTTTAATATCCTCGACAGATGAAAGTAGTTTCTGGTATTTAAGTTCCTGCTTTTTAGCCCAAGATTCGAACATTGACTCCATTTTTTTCATGAAATACTCCAAGTCGTCTCCTTGCCTACGCTTTAGCGCCCTTTGAGTTATATTCGAGGGCGTACTTATTTGCTCAGCAACTTTAGCGGGCGCGGGAACTTGTTGCGGCGATTTTGGAGGAGTGCGTTGCAGCGACATTTTCTATGAAGTTTTTTCCGGCGCTCTTGTCTGAGTTGAATTATTACCAAAAGTTACTTGTTTTTTTTGATGTGGCAATCTCGTGAGGTGACAGTCACAAAACAGTAGATATGGACGATTGACCGATGACAGTCCACAAGACAGTTCGGTGACAGATGACAGTTCGCTCTGACATTTGTTGACAGATGACAGTTCTCTGTCGTTTGTTGACAGATGACAGTTCTCTATGACGTTTATTGACAGAATGACAGTTCATGCAGCATAGCTGTCCGCTTACCTCCGTTTCATCTGTTGCTATCACCTTCACACCACTCTTCAAGGTCTCTTGTACATTTATGCGCGCCTGGTACTTCACTTGCGGTAAAATTTAATAAATTTAAAATAATGAGTAGTTTTTGTGAAATAATACTTGTAAGTGCACACGTCTAATCACTACCGTGGTCCGGGAGGAAGGGGCAATTATTAAGTTCATCACACACTCATACAAATAAATAAAAAGTGAAAAAAAACAAAACTTGGCTAAGTGCGGGTCGGGCCACGCGCGCAGACACAAGGATATTTAGCTTAGTTGGAGGGGTTTAAATTTAATATTTAAGCTTCGACTTTTTCTAATAGTTTAATCTACCTGAAGCACGAGATTAAGCAGCTGTTTAAGATTTAATTAGTTTTCCACAGGCTCTAAAACTAGACTAGATAATAATAAAATCTAATTAACAGTATAATTGACAACCGACAAAGAAAAAATGTATCCGCTTACTATAATCTACTATTTCTAGAGTTCAGCAAATCAGTAGAAATAAAAGTAACTTATTTTATTTTATTGGGACATAAAACAGTTACATGTTATAATTTTAGTAAATATAAAACTAGTGTAATATATAGAGGTAAATATTTAACCCACACTAATGTCCGTGGAATAATCTGTTAAGTAGATTTAAAACAAAATCATGCATCTGGAGGCGATTTGGTTTAGTTAGAATAAGTAATAATTATTGTGCAAGCAATTGAATAGCCATCCTTTTAAATTTTGATTGAGATAATGAAAATATATCAAGATCGAAAAAGTGTGTGTTATGTTTCTAAGAGACGACGGAGGGGCGCCCTTGCGCCAGCATTGGTTCTGCACTTTACAGTGTGAAACAGCCGGGGCACGCGCGCCTCCCGCCGTAATACAGTTCTGGGTACAAGATAGGAAAGTTTATTGGTGATATCAGAGCAGTCAAAGTTGTTATTACATATGCCATGTAGCATCACAGCCATGAATAGGGTACGCCTGGACTCCAAGCCTAGGAGTTTGTATTGTTTTAGTAATTGTGAGTACGGTAGTTTTGAACGATAGCATTTATAGTGAATGGAGCGTAAAAATTTTATTTGGACCATTCCAATCCTTTTCTTATATTTATCATATAGAGGACACCATATTGGGGCTGCGTATTCCAATTGGGAAAGTATTGAGGTTGTGTATAAAATTATGAACGTACGCGGTCGTTTCAAATCAACTGAGGATCGCATAACGAAACCATACACTCTGTAGGCTTTGTTAATCATATTATCGATGTGGTGGTTAAAATGCAATTTAAACTAATAATCAAAACTTAACTGGTTAAAATTATAATCAAAATATGGTATATTTAGTAATTTTCTAATGATCATTTTTTTTTTTAAAGTTGATAGGCTTGCGTTTGACCATAATCTCACCTGATGTTAAGTGATGATGTGGTCGAAGATGGAGCACGCTTGCCTAGAAGTAACCTATTCACTCTTGACTTAAAGACTCCCATGTTATAACTATCAGGAAACACAGGCTCCGGTAGGGAATTCCACTCCTTAGCCGTACGCACAATGAAAGTATTCCCTAAACGTTTCGTGCGTATGGGTGGGATGTCCACCATGTAACGATGGCGTATCGCCGTTTGTCTTGTAGTCCGATGATGGAACGGGCTTGGCGGAATAAGACTGCAATTACATCGCCTACGAATTTCATAGTCTACGAATCATGCCATACGACATAGTCTTCACAAAGTTTACTATCCCCGTTTTGAGAGCAGTGGTGTTGATGAAGATACTCAAAGTAATGTGCTGCCTGGCTTCGAACCCATGGCCAACGACTCCAAAGGCATACCTATTACCACACTGGGCGACCGTTACTGCATACAAATATCTAATATCACAAATGTGAAAGTTTCTGTTTGTCCTTATGTAAAACGGACTAACCGATCAAAGTAATTTTTTATGTGGCGACAGATAAATGAATGGCCGGAGAATGATATTGTTTAATTTTCTTTTATGAAATAGAAAGTCGTATTGCGCGATTGAAGCCGCGGGCAGTAGTAACTATAGATTATAATATGTTGAAAGTTTTAAATAATATAATAGAATATTGGTGCTATTTAAAGCCTCTTGGCGATCAATCTTTTTGTCTGGTATAGATTAAAGGTAGTTTAATTTTGTTCTAATTAATTTCTCTCTATAGAAGTAATGGTTGCGCTGATATACGATTCTTTTCGTTTATATTTTTTATTATTGGCAACACGCATAATCGCTAATTGGTTGACATTCTCCCTTCCGCATTTCCTTCTCCCTTGCACAAAACCTTTGGCTACTCGAGAGTGAGGGAGAGAGACTATACCGCGTCTAGATCTTTCGATTGAGAAGATCGGACATTCAGCGGCTGTCTGGTCGCGTTCGAGCAAACACACGTGCCTTGTGTGTTAAATTCGTAGCAGAAGAAACGGTTATATAGTGGTGGTGAACCGTGATTCAGAGTGCTGGCAGTCAATCCTGGAATAAAAGGTTAGTGCTCCTATCCCTAAAACGACGCTGGACTCCTGTGTCTTTGTTCCAACCCAAGCGCCGGTTCCCGCCAAATTGTGTAACCGAAAAGCTTCTAATTCGCATACGTTCGCATTATCGCCCATCCAAGTAACATTTTCGTTTTTTTATATACCTACATTTTATTATCAGATTATCTACTATTAAATAATGATTTATTTGGTAAAGAGTCATCCACGCAAGCTTAACAAAAATAAGTACTAACGATTTAAAGTTAATATTTTACAAACGGATCTCTAAATCGACAAAATGGTTTTGATCTTATTATTTTTGATTGAAAATCTTATCCAATGCTACTCAACAAACTCCCCCCTTTTTCTGTACCTTAATACTACCATTCGGGCTCCTTGTTGTTTTATAACGGATCTCTAGAAGATACATTCTTTGAAGCAAATTGGAAAAAAATGTTTTTTCAGTCTATCTCCATACACCTTTTTTTTTATTTAGCCGTTAATTTTCCACTGCTGGGCAAAGGCGGAACCTTAATCCTTCCAGGATCTCTTTTCGAGTGCCACTTCGAACCACCCGACGCAATATGCATCTAGGTCATCTCGCCATCTTTTCCTGGGCCGGCCTCGGCAGCGCCGTCCATTTTCAGGCAGCCATTGCGTGGATATTTTTGCCCAGCGACTGTCATGCATGCGGTTTACGTGATCCGCACAATCCTATTTGAGCCTGGCAGCCTTTTTACCTACGTCGATTATACCTGTGATGGAGCGCAGCGTGGTATTCCGTATTCTATTTGATCTTTTTACACCCAGAATGTTGCGCTCCATTGCTCTTTGGCATACTCCAAGGGGGAACTTTTACGACTCGGTGAGCGACCACGTCTGAACACCGTAGGTTAGGATGGGCAAGACACATTCGATGAGTTTGCGGTTCAGGGATATCGGCAGATCTCCCTTCATTAGCGTCTTCATGAACCAGTACCCATTCCAGGCGTTGTTGATTCGGCGATCAATCTCCTTTCCCTGCCTGTTTTAGAAAGAAACTAACTAGCCCAAGTATATGTACTCGTCGACATAGTGTATGTCCTGCCCACCTACCTCGACCCTACGTCTAGTCCTAATTGATAAATAAATAAATGATAAATGATCTTTATTTTGCAAATTGGTTATTAAATAACACTTTTACACGTCATTTTTTTCGTAAATATTAACTAGATGAGGCCGGTGTTTCCTGTCATTGCTTTAGCTTTAAACCAATTCATCGCAAGTCCCACCATTTTAATTATAAATCCGCTATTAATTACAGGAGCACTGCGTCGAAGCGAACCGCGGATGAATTCGCGCGCTTTTATGTCGGCCATCTTAGAAAGATGGCGGACACTGATTTATTAGCGTCTATTGTGTTGAAAGTGAGTCTTCAAGTCATGATTACTAATGCCAGACCTAGATTTCTCCTGGTATTTCACCGGTACGCTTCAGGTATTGTGTTTGACGTATTGAATTAGGACACTATTGTTTCGTGCAACGATACATACCTATTGTATCGCGACCGAAATATATGTAGGTAAGTGTCTAGGTATGTAGACGTCAAATATGGTATTATATTGAAAATTATATTTATTTTATTTAACAAAAGAGTACTTTGTTAAGCAAATATCGCGTAACAAGCTATTGAAAATTCTAATTTACTTAATTATATATAAAGTTTGAATTTATAATTAAATGTCAAAGTTTCATTATTACTTTAATAAAATGAGCTTATAAAAAGTTCTTGAGAGTTTCCATGCTTCGAGAGTACAAATGTAGGTAATGTATTTTGCTATGGGGGTAAGTAGTGCTGTGTGGATCTTATTTCATCAGGAGCAAAGGTTAGTGTTTTAATAAGAGT
Source organism: Tholera decimalis (assembly GCA_943138885.2). NCBI lineage: Eukaryota > Metazoa > Arthropoda > Insecta > Lepidoptera > Noctuidae > Tholera > Tholera decimalis. Next base: position 38,514,911 of record OW964566.2, on the reverse strand, counting down.
CAATTTCAGTGAAGACTTTTTAGTCAGTAGAAGTTTGACACTCCCTTCCACTCCACCCACAGTGGGAGGAGTAATTTGATGATTTTCCTACCCAGACAATAAAGCCATGGACGCGGGAGATCATCATTTTGTCATCACCATCATCAGTTGGTCTAGTGGTCAGTGGCCCTGACTGCTGTGCGCAAGGTCGTTGGTTCGATTCCCACCCAGGACAAATGTTTGTGTGATGAGCACGATCATTTGTTCTTTGTCTGGGTGTAATTTATCTATAATATTTCACGGTGTATATTTAGAAATATACACCGTGAAATTTTAGTGGTTGTTTTCCCGCAGAGAAATGGCTTTGTCTTGGTAATACAATCGTTTTATTAACAAATAAAATATTAGAAACAAAAATGGCGCAGTGTAGTTAATGCATTATCACCATGCGTGAGAGCTTATTTTGCTCTGAACATTTATTAATCACTTTTTCCTTTGTTGGCAGCGCGCGGCGGTGCGTGTTTCGTGTAGGTACCTACGTTATGTCTACTGAACTTGTACGGTTAGCAACCGCACATTGGACCTCGACCCAGATATAATTTTGTTAATTTATAAAATCTCGTACCATCACGTACGAGAGTGCGTAAAACTCTCGCAGTTCGGGTCGAGCGGGCACAACAGTCTTAACAGTCGTAACAGTCAACTGTAACTCTAACAGGGCACAACAGTTCCAACAGTCGTAACAGTCAACAGTAATTTTAAACAGTCTACAACAGTTTTATAACATTTGTATTTAGAATATAATAATTTATTTTATTAATAATTAATTAAACAGTTAACAGTAACAGTCATTTCCCACTCTCTCTCAACATTAAACAGTAAACAGTATATGTATAGGCTTATGCCCGTACAGAACTACTAATGATTCTTGCGCTTTCGAGTTCATGAATATTTTTTAATAATTTGAAAAAAAAGACCATTCGTTTTTTTTTAAGTTTAACTATATGTTTCGATGCTACTACTGATGGGTAACCGTCCTGCCGCGGGAAACCAACCATTTAAATTTCATGCTGTATATGTATGTTTATCAATTGTCTAGTACTCATAGCATAAGCTCTGCTTAGTTTGGGACTAGATGGCGTTGTGTGAAAGTTATGAAATATTATTATTATTATTTTCTTAGCATATTCCCAACTATATACAACGTGTAATTTAAAGGGTATATACATACCAAGTGCATGGCTTCTTTGGATGATAACAAACGATATGGCAAGGGTTTTGTAATCCTAAGTCTACGTGTGTAGAACTTATTACAAATTCCAATACAAGAGACCGAATTTTTCAAATTAAGAAGAACGAAAAGAATTATCGTGTTATTGGCAAGTGACGTGGAAAGTTATTGACCCTCGTAGTGCTGTGACACGTTTGTTATGATTGGTATTCAAGAAATATATGAAACCAATAATTTGGTATCAATTCTTTGAGTCAGTTATTTTGTGCTGAAACTGTGCATAGAGACTCCATACCAGTTGTTGTCTTCAGCCCCTTTGGATAGATATGGGGTTTCCGTTACACGTTGTATATGTCAGGATGGGCTTGCAATCTAATCAGAAGCATCTGAGTACAAGTACTTTACATCGTGTGACTGTCTATCCTGACTTCCCAAGCCGAGTGGCTCACTAGTCGTGAAAGAAATTAAACACAATTCGTGTCAAGAGGAATCGTTTAACCCATAACACGATACCCGACAAAACTAGTGTTTAATTTTATTGCTTTTGACTGCTTGTTAGCCTAGCTTATTTACCTAATATTGTTAAACATGTAAAAAAAACGAGTTATGTAGTTCTCTCCTTACGCAGACAATATAATTTTGATCAGGCACCTCAATCAATGTTTGAAGCATCCCAACCTACTATGGAGGATGTCTTTCACTTTAATAGACAATCAGTTCAAGTTGTGATTAAATACATTTGTTGTTAATTTTAGCTTTTTCGTTATATTGGCATTTATTGTATATGTAATTTTCCCGCTAAATTAATTTATTACGATGAAGAAGATTACATTACCTACGTGTTTAATCCTCTTTTTAACTCAAACGAATTTATCCCTTTCTGGTCGTTCAATATTGACTAACATCATAACTTCGTTAGCGAAGGGATGGCAACATAATCAACATTTTGTGACGTCACATTCCGGACACGATCGCAGGGCACTCGGGTGCGGTGCGGTCCGGAGTGGTAAATTCCGGTGCGGACTGGTGCGGTCCGGTGCAGAGTGACGTGGAGCGGTGCGGTCCGCTGCGGATAGCTGCGGTTCTAAACTTGTTGAATGCAGACGTCGGCATTGTAAACATGGCCGACCCTTCCTTAGGGTTGGCACACACGACCCTTCACTTGCAATTTAAGACTTAACCAAAAATAAATGACGCATATAAATTGGCTTATACCTTGTTGAATACATTTTAAGCTAACTTAAACTTTGATTGTTGATGGATTTCACAATGACCGGGAGTCATCTTTTATCTAAATTGGTAGTGGTATAAGTTTTTGTAATAGTATGGCGATGACATAAAATATTTACTTTACCAAATGCTCTTTGTACGGCTCCTACGTGTCGATTATTTTGCCGTTAGTGCTTGTGATAAACTATTTCCAGATACCACCAGAAAACTACAGAACTAGTTTCTGCTCGCGGATTCACTCACGTGTAAAGCTTTTTTAGCTAAAAATTAAACCTATGCCACTCAGTAATAAATGCTACGTTATTACTGAGTGACATAGGCTTCTGCTGGCAATCTGCTGGTGAAAAATTTATTAAAATCGTGTGAGAAGTTATGAAGATTACAACATACGTACAAACTCACTAGCACAAATTATCCGTTTCTATAAGTATTAACAGTCGCACGGCTCGGGGCTTCGCTCCCATAACCTTTATCATGATAAAAGCATTACCCTTTTTCTTTTGCAGTCGAGTAAAATCTAGCCTATAACCTTCCTCAAGCTTCAAGCTACCTCTGTACCAAATTTTATACAAAATCACTTGGTACTATCAAAGATTAGCACGTTCAAACAAACAAACGTATCCGCTTTATATAGAGATAGATAATACAAATTTGTATGTATTTATATAAGTATTTATTTATATTTATTATTTATGTAGATTTTTGATAGATTTATGATACTAGGGATTCTGTTTTTATTATACGTAGGTACAACGTGTAACGGAAAGGGTATTTACATACCAAGGACACGGCTTCTTTGGGTGATATCAAACGATATTGGAAGAGTTTTTTAATTCTACCTCTACATGTTCGGAAGTAATGAGAATTTTTAATACATTGATACCCGAAACCGAACTTTTCAAATTGAAATACGCACATCACAGAAGAGATTTATCGTGATATTTGCAAGTAACGTGGAAAGTTATTGACCTACGTAGTGCGGTGACACGATTGTTATGATTTCAATTTAAGAAACTTACGAAACCGAAAATTTGGTATCTATTTTTAGAGTATTTTATTTTGAGTTGAAACCCTTCCAATATCGTTTGATATCATCCAAAGAAGCCGTGCCCTTGGTATGTATATACCCTTTCCGTTACACGTTGTATATATTTTTCTAATTTTACTTTTCATGTACATACTGCACCTCTCACACTATCTCTTCACCACTCATGGTTGACTGGTAGAGAATGCTTACGGCATTAAGTCTGCCTTTGTATTTATGTGCATAAATTGTAAATAAATAAATAAATATAAATCTACGTGGCAGCCCTACTACCGGTAACGATTACACTATACTTTAATTTGTTTATATAGGTACCTATACTTTAATATAAACATTGATATACAAGTTCTCTTACTAAGCGATAATACATTTTTAATGTGTTTGCTAATGTTCCTACCTACTCATATTAAGATGAATTTGAAGCCGTTGAGATATTGTTAAGTAAAACCTTGGCAAGTAGATCCTATCTTGACATGTGTCACAATTAAGTAAACCAGATTAAGTCATTTAACCAAATCTATCTCATATTATATGTAAGCCTAAACATATCTTAAATATCAAAGTATCTAGCTAGGTTACTTGTATGTTAGGTAGGTACTAGGTACAAGTCCTACTTAAAAAGTTAATATTGTTTATTTATTTATTTTATTCTTTATTATTTTATTCTTTATTTATGTACACACAGTAAAATACATTAGGATAAGCATAATTATAATATTTGAGTACAAAGTTACTGCTTATTTCTTAAGAAATTTCTTCCAGCAGACCTGCGAAAGGAGAAGTGAAAAAGAAATGTAGACAATAGTGTGTGAGAACAAGAAGAGAAATAAATATGAATATGTGAAGTCTAAAACTAAAACTAAAATATTAATTATATCTACACATACTTATAATGCAATAAAAATAACATATACCTAAATAAATACATAATGTTAGAATATATAAACATATTATATAAATATATACATAAATGATTAAAACAGTTAAGAGGAAAGGTAATGCTCTTTTAATCGACATTTGAATAGAGATATTGTTTTTAAATCACGAATGCTAGGCGGAAATGAGTGCGGCAACCTTACAGCATGGACAGAGAAGGAATAAGAGTAGTAGCTAGTTATTATTATTGTTGACTGAATTAAATATCACCTGGTCAATTTCCACAATACATTTATAAATATATATATTTAACCAGCCTATAATAACGTTCTCACTGTTAGGACACTGGTATCCTGCATTCTTTGAGAGAGAATGGACTTTTATTCACTACGCGCGTGTTGGTCGATGCCTTAGGACATTCTAGTTTCACACGTTTTACTTCACCGCATCTATGTACCAATATTATATATTTTGAAGCAAAATATCATCAAATTGACCAAGAAATATAAACAAAATATCAAGAAAAAATTACTTCAAAGATAATGTAATAAACTAAACAACACTAACATAACCTAACCACCACATACTTGAACTGACCAATCGTATTGGCTCTTCAAGAGTTTATAGAGGGACGGTAATGAAGTAGAACTGAAGTTACTAATAATAACAACCAACCGAAATGACGGTCGCCATTGACCGAAATCATACTCAACGTTGGCCGAAATGACGGTAAGGCCAAAACGGAAATCGCGTAATAAACAACTACATGCCTTGAGTTCGTCGTAATTGAGAGGGGAAGATATTATGCTTACTAAAAACACGTTTAATATTAGGGTTGATACTTATCATTGTCATCTGCTTAGAGTTTTCCGACTACGTTGGGGTCGGTTGTTTTCCGGATGGGAAAATCATCTAAAGACTTCTCCCGCTCTGGGTGGAGTGGAACGGAGTGTCAGACTTCTACTGACTAAAAACCCACACTGTTCCTTCAGCCACCCTTAAGCTCTGGGGCCGCGGCATCTTGTTAGAACATTCCCGCAACCCCGGCAAGCAATGGCTCTATGGGGCCCCGTCACTACATATGGGGCCCCGTCACTACATATGGGGCCCGTCACTACATATGGGGCCCCTTCACTACATATGGGGCCCCGTAACTACCCATGGGGCCCCGTTACTACATATGGGGCCCCGTCACTACCTATGGGGCCCCGTCACTACATATGGGGCCCCGTCACTACCTATGGGGCCCCGTTACTACATATGGGGCCCCGTCACTACCTATGGGGCTCCGTCACTAACGGTCGGCTACCAGTCAAACCAGATGAAGCTGAATACTAGTGTTTTATATGGAGTGATTACCAATCTAACATCTGCAGCCCAGTAGCTGGGTTGCATGATACCCCTTGGCAAAACCAGAGTCTGATTTTCTGGCCTATGACCTGAAGTGGTTGTCAAATATCTACCTACAAATCGACGGTTTAATTATCGGAGTTCGTAACTCCATTTGAGTAAATTTTACAGGAGCAAGAAAAAACTGTTTTATTTATTCATTTATTGCAATATTTCAACTTGAGATTTAAGGGTAGAATTGATAGAGAAAATTATTTATACATTTTTTTTTTAATATTGCGTTGTATTTGTGAGAAAATTGACTTAAGTACGAACTTTTCTAGCCACAGTGTTTGGAGTTAGAAGTGTAAATGCAGTACGACTTTTTATTTTTATAGATTAATAAATAAATGCACATGCCTCATCGTATAATCGTCTTTGGGAAATAAGAGGTATTCCATTGTATAGATTATAAAATACTGCATTGTATAGATTATACAATATCTGTAAAATACCATATTTCTGGCAAATAAATGAATCTAATCTAATCTAATCACGCGATGGCATTAAAAGTCCATTTACGTTTTGACGTGACAACGTCTTATAATTCGATGAAGCTAGCTGCACGCACGAAAATACATGACTCATGCGGCGTTACCTCGCTCTGAGGCGTTCCATCGCTCTGAGGCGTTCCAAAGCAAATCAAATTGGATCTACAAGTTGACATTTATGTATGACTCAACGAGTCAAGTACTAGGCTATCATACAACGAGCGGAGCTCCCGCCTTAGCCTTCGTGGTTTTTTTTTTAAACCACCCAGAAATAGGAGCCCCGTGAAGCGGGGCTCCGTCGATTTTGCGTAAACACCATAAAATCACTGCCAACTACGTATTATTGCTAAAAAGTATTGTAACTAATTGCAAGTTGCAAAAAGTTGATTTTGTAATAAAAATAAAAACCAATATATTGTTTTATTTGATTTTGTGGTAGATTTATAACTATTTAACTAGATTAGTTTAGTCAGATAAGCATATTACTAGATTGCGACCGTAAGATAGTAACCCAACTAGCACAAATGGGCTGCATTAGAGCTTTGGAGCGTATCCGATTATTACTTATGGTAATAGACGTAAGCGCTAGAGCGTCTACTGCAGACTTAAAGCAGCCGCTTTAGCGCTATTTGGGCGCCATTTTATGCAACCTAAAGTTCCATTTAACCTGCACAACGGTTGCATAAAGGTTCCTTAATAGCTATAACGATTTATTAACGCTATACTAAAGCTCTCGTAGCGCTACTTTTGAATGATTTTGAACTACTTTGAACGAATGAATTGATTATAGTTCTTTATTGTATATCTTCAGTTGACAATGTTTGTAATATTTTGGTAAAGTGTTTTCGTCGCCATCATGAAAATAAAACAAAAAGAAGTAAATGTTTGTATTCTGTATTAGCAAGATATATAAAGATACTTAAAACGCTGTCCAGTTTACTGTAGATATATAAGATAATTTTCGAGTAATTTTAACGCGCTTTTATGATATTTAAAAAATTAACAAAGGATATGTGATATTTTTTATTTGTTATACAGAATAAATTTTATTTCCGTATTTTTACGTGTCGATAACTTACTATTTGCAAGTGGCCGATTGTTTACCGGTACATTTAATGCACATTTAACTGAAAAACCAATGTATATCAACTCAATTTTGCAAGTGAATTATAAGTTTTCTTAAAAAATCATGGCGTCATTGTACTGTAGTCATAACCTGCAGTTTGAGCTCTAATAACTCCCTTTTGAGAATCATAGCGCTAATTTTCACCCTTCTAACGCTTCCAGTGATTTTTGTTCCCCTAGTGCAACTCACAGCCACAAAAAGCTCCTATTTTCCTGTTTTTGAGGTTATAAGATTAATTATTTGTATCCTTAAGTGTATTGTAAGGTGTACAATAAAGTATATAATAAATAAATAAATAAGATCTAGTTACGTACTTATTCGTTTAGCATCCATTTTATTAAATGTTTTATAATAGTTACAAAAGCGGCTGTAAAATGGCGAATGGATTGAGCCTGCAAGGAATGACTATTGCTACTAAAGGCCTTAGTTACACTGATGATTTTTTTGTAACTGTAGTATGCATAAAAGTTTCTATTATTTCTATAATGAAACTTATAGTAGTATAATAGTGGTTACTATAACTATAACCTATAAAAGTTACAATGGAAACTACTATGCAGCTGTGAGTGGCAGAATGACCTTCGTAACTCTCATATAAAGGTGTAAGTGGTAAATGAGTTCTACCGTGGACTACTGTGAAGGCTAGGGTAGTATTTGATTCAGCTTATAGCACCTTAAGTAACTTTTATAACTATAGACGTTTACGGATGCAGATATGCAACTCTGAACTGCTTTTTGAACCCTTAAAGCGCCATTTTACAGCCCAAAGTAACAAAATAGGCTGCTATTTCCACTAATGTGCTCGTTGGGAATGAATCGCTTTCGTATAACTATGTTCTGGTATATAATTATATCCCTAGGGACATAACCATATTACGACTGTATCTTTTTTTTTTACTATCTTACTGCGACATAAATATACCCTTTAAATTACACGTTGTATACGGAGTTTTCGGTCTTAAGACTTGCTGGTGTCCTCGTGATGCTTGCCCTCGCTGTTTGGAATGTAGTGGTGATGATATACATACATAACAGAAAGTGTTATTATGTGCTTGCTTGAATTCGAACCGTCGACTTACTCGCAAATCGAGCCCGCCACTACTACACTACACTCTCACCACTCACTCAATAATCTGTACTAATATTATAAAGCGGAAAAGTTTGTTTGTTTAAACGCGCTAATCCTTGAAAATACTGAGTGGATTTGGAAAAGAAGGAAAGTTATCTTTTTTTGTGACAAGCCCCGCGTGATTGCTATTTAAAATAAATAAATAAAATAATTATTAATTTATTGCGCAATCCTATCTTATCTTCTAATCCTATCTATCTTCACAGGTGAAAATAACTCTATTCAAGTCATACTGCCAGACTTTTTACACGTGCAGCCTGTGGACCAACTTTACTCAGCGGACGTACAACGCCCTTCGTGTCCAGTACAACAACGCGTTCAGGATTCTGTTGGGGCGGCCCCGGTTTTGTAGTGCGTCAGCGATGTTCGCTGAGGCCGGTACCGATGACTTCTACGGAATAATCCGGAAAAGAAGTGCTTCGCTGCTGCGTCGCTGTCGGGGCAGCTCGAACGGGATCCTGAGCGTGTTGTCCGAGCGGTGGGATTCTCCTTTCTTGCGGAGATGGCTGCAGCTGCATGTCAGTGCCTGCACGTATTATTACCTCTGACATGCGTAAATATTTAATAATCTGACATCGTTTCTGATCTGACATTGTTTTTATTTTATAAATTTTTTGACATTTGACTTTTCTCATTTTATTTTATTGAAATTTTTGTATTACTTATTCTAAATTTAATTTAATTTTCACAACTATGATATTTTTTATTTTTTGCATGTATTTATGTTTGTTTAATAGTGTAAGCCGACCAATAGCACATGTGTAACTTTTGTATTTTATATGGGTCACAGACCTGAATTAAATGATTTTTATTTTATTTTTATTTATTTACTAGCTTTTGCCCGCGACTTCGTCCGCGTGGAATAGTTACTTTGGGCTAACGTTAAATTTAACCCCGATTTTAAAGCATTCTTCATTGGCGCTCCGCTCCTATTGGCCTTAGCGTAATGATATATAGCCTATAGCCTTTCTCTATAAATTGACTATTTAATTAAAAATTAAATATTTTTTCAATTCGAACCAGTAGTTCCTGAGATTATCACGTTCAACCAAACAAACAAACTGTTCAGCCTTATATTATTAGTAAAGATAGCTGTTGCCCGCGACTTCGTCCGCGTTTCCGTCGTTTTTCGTAAAAAGTAGCCTATGTCCTTCCTCACGGTTCAGTGATTTTGATGTAACAGGCAGATTAACTTTCGTAATTTAGTAGGGAAATATAATATGTCAGTCTATAATACTGTTGAAAAATATCGCAATGCGGAACCGCACAATATTATTGTTAATAGCTTTGCCCGCGACTCCGTCAGCGTGTAACTCCTTATGTGTTATTAAGTTAATGTATTGGTAATATTGTTTAAATCACGTTCACATGAGGCTTAAGTACCTATAGAACGAAAATACTTCAGCGCAAAGCTTCCGGGTAAACTATGTTGAAAGTTGACCCGTCCGGCACGTGAACATAAAGATTTCTAGAACTGCTAACCCGGGAAAGAGCGACGTACAACTGACCATGCGAGAAACAACTGACACCGAGATCTACTCCAGCAACACGAAAAGTCTGCCCTTGAACCTTATTAATTGTCATTGCATAACACACCGATACTGGGAATTGCGTTCTTTTAAATTCGAATGGAAAATTATTTGGTATTATGGGAATTCTGGGAATAAAGACGGTTTCTCCTGCACCGCAACCTGTTAAAATTTGAGCCTCGATTATATTTTGTTGCAACTGGGTGAAAATAAAACTAATATAAAAAAAGTGAACGTAAATTAGCCAAAACTTACCTATCGTTATACTAAAATAACTAATACCTATTTTATAAAATAACAACAAAAAGAATCTAAAAATAAATTATCAACGACTAAAAGTCGCGCTGATAAGCACGGTTTGTTAATATCTGTCTTATAAGTATTGTCCAATATATGAAAGTACTCTGTGGTATTGTCTGTCAATAAGGTCGAGCGCTCTGAATGTCTATTCGGATCAACCATACTTTTCCTATCTCAATGGGATCAACAGGCAAAAATTGTATGTTTCTTTTTTGGGATTTTATGACCTGGTAACTGGACCTTTAGGTCAAATCTTATTTTAAAAAATTGTATGAAGCCCGCACTTTTTTTTTAGATAGGGCCTCTCGTAGTTCAGCACACTAAGGCTGGTCACTACTCAACCGCGAACCTCGCGCTCGGACACCCCGCCTTTTTAGGGTTCCGTAGCCGAATGGCAAAACACGGAACCCTTATAGTTTCGATATGTCTGTCCGTCTGTCTGTCTGTCCATCCGTCCGTCCGTATGTCACAGCCATTTTATTCCGAAACTACTAAGACTATACATGTGAAACTAAGTAGGTAGATGTATTCTATGAACAGCTTTCCGATTTTAAGATAAAAATTAAAAAATATTTAAAATAAAGGGGGATCCCCATACATGGAACTAAAACTGAAAATATTTTTTTTCATGAAACCTATGCGTGTGTGGTACTTATAGACAGGTCTTTAAAAATGATATAAGGGTTTCTAAAGCCACTTTTTCATAAAGTCAATCGTTTAAAAGATATAAGCTTCCAAAGTGGTAAAATGTCCCCCCCCTCCCTCTAACTTCTATAATAATGGAGTGAAAAATCTAAAAAAAAAATATATATGTCTGTAGATCCTAATGTAAACTTTCAACCAAAATTGGTTTGAACGAAATCGGGTAAGCAGTTTTGAGATACAGCATATTTTCTAAAACCGCAAATATAACTTTGTAATTCATACAAACACTATGAACAACAAAGTTATCTAGCGTAGTTGTAAAAATGCAAATAAGCTGGTTTCTAGAAATTTTAAAGGTTTTTAGGAACCCTTCATGGGCGAGTCTGGCTCGCACTTGGCCAATCGAGACGCGTCGAGCGCGGCGACCGATTCTCAAAAATAATCCTTATAGCATGATTCAGTATTCACGCGCGATGGCTTATTATTAGCGTATTTCATGCATAACTTTGGTGTTTCTATACAGATTTATATGATTCTGTTTTATGGAATAGTTAATAATGTTAACTTTTTCAATTAGGGGTGACTGAGAGTGTTATAAACGTAAGAGTAGACAAATATTATAATCAGAAAGCTTCGAACTGCTAAGCTATCGGGAGTTACACGTGTTATTGTGAGTCAACCATAAAAGATAGACATATGCTGTCGCGGGATATTTTTTATATAATTTTAAGGAGAACATTTCCGTCATAAATGATTTCTGTGTAGCTTTAACCATTAAGGTTGCACACGCGACGGAAGCTTAAAAAATGGAGTAACTTCTCCCGTTTTTCCAACATTTCCCTTCACTGCTCTGCTCCTATTGATTGTAGCGTGATGAAAAGTATACTATAACCTGCTCAGGAGTATGAATATTAATTGTACCAAGTTTCGTTAAAATCCGTCGAGAAGTTTTTGTTTCTATAACGGTTATACAGACAGACAGACAGACAGACAGACAGACAGACAAAAATTTTACTGATTGCATTTTTGGTATCAGTATCGATCCCTAATCACCCCCTGATAGTTATTTTGTAAATATATTTAATGTACAGAATTGACCTCTCTACAGATTTATTATAAGTATAGATAGTCAGTGTCAAAGGGAATCAAACGTTAATTGAGTAATAGTTAGGGTCAGTATTCCTGGCTCTAACTTACGACAGAACTACGCTGCAAAGGTAACTGGCGAGTGATTGAAGTCAAGCGATTGTGGTCCCTGTGTACCGACCTCAAACGGATTCAGATTGGCGGGTTAAAAGGAAACGTTAGGGGAAATTGGATCGTTTGCATTTATTAGTGCCTACGTATTTATTTGCATTTATTTGTTATTGCGGGTTTGTACTCGCGAGTATAAAATTAAAATTACTTTTGTTTTACTTTTTTATGAAGAGAACTAGCAATGTGGGTAGAATTCACATTACTAGCAATCTTGTTAACCCCTCCAACTACGGCAATAGTGAAATGGATGAGGTTCAAACCCGTCACCTCTCGATCACAAGTCGGACACCTTCATCATCATTAGAACTTAAGACGGCATATTTACCATGTGTATTTAATGTTTCGTGTTTCCGATATTTCGGCACTGCTGCAAGCGCCATGATCACGGATGAACTCATTCGTTCATCCATGATGTACATAATCTTGAGTAGCTCAGTCTGATTCAACGCGAATTGAATACAAAAAAGAAAAAAAAACTCGTAACAAAAACAAAGGGTACAACTTTCGTGCACACAAGTGTATTCGGGAGCAAATTGAACGAGAGCTACTGATGCGCTCGGAGTGGCACTACGTTGTACCATGCGTACCGCTGATACCTAAGAATCGACTTTTGCGCATTGAACGACTCTTGCCAGGTTATTTGGACACAACCAAACCATATAAGGATGCGTAATTCGTAAGAGGCAATAATTGGGGGAGAAGGTGTACCTTCACGTGCACTGGCTTATATGCTGTAGTATATAAGCCAGTGTTCGCGGGGTTCGGGAGACAGAAAGAAGAAATTCGTCGTGAGTGGACAGCGAGAGTCGGTCTAGTACTGAATATCAGTGATTGTGGGTTTGAGTCATCAGAATTTAGTAAGTCAATATTCTTTATCTTTGAGAATCTTATTATGGTGATTAGAATTGTGTATTTAATGTGAAGTGTTATTATTTACGTGAAATAAATTCTATAGACTCGTTATTTATATTTGCAAAATAATTCTTCTGGATAGTTATGTTGGAGTTTAATTTTGTTCTACTAAATTATAATCCTATTTAAATAAACAGTGGTAGATTAGAGTAAATGAAAATGTAAAATGAATCATATCAAAACAAATTAGATTACTTTCATTGCAGATATACCTATGCTATTTAATTTAGCATATTAAGTTAAGAAACCAAATAACATATTTTATTACAATAGAATTATTCCTAATATTGACTGATAAATTAATACACCATGGAGGGTTCTACATTAATGTTTTTATGTGAATACTCTCACTCATAAATCAAACGGAATAGTTTCCGTTTGATTTATGAGTAGTAAGATAATTTGTTTATTAAATTATTCTTTTGTTTATTAAATTATCCGCTCTGGGTCAAGCGGAAGGGTGTGTCAGATTTCTACTGACAAAGCTAGACTTATAAGTCTCAGTAATTTAGTAAATACATCTTCTGTGTATTGTTTTTCAAATATTTATCCTGAATAATACCACCTTTTCAGCTAGTTTTAATATGGGAGAAATTAGGGTGTTTAGGGCTGTGCTACATACTAAATACTTGAATCAATCAACTCTTTAACGAGTAAAAGAAAAAGTACTAACAAGGGCGAAAGCTTTTCGAATGAAGTTTTCTCCTTTGCAAGTAGAAGGTTATAACCTGGTGTTAAGCTTACTATGTGTAAATGTACTAAGTAGTATAATTATTCATTAACTATATTTATTTGTTCCTTGGAAATGAGCACAAACGCGAATGTAGATAGCTTCTATAAATATTATTGTAAAATCTTGTTCGAGATTTATTACCAAATGGAAACATTACCTTTAGGTGTATTGAAAATATCCAAAATTTTAGGGATTTTTCCTTAAAGTAATTGTAAAAAGGGAAGTGCGACAAAAGACAATCAATATTGTGGTTACTCATAATCGTGTACCGGAGGTACACGTAGTTATAAGTTAATTTGGAATTTTCTTTCAGCTTCTACGAGTAGATTTAATTTAATAAATAGTAGTTAGAAGCGTGTACCACTTGTGATGGACATATGAGAACCACTTTACCTCCCTCGGGATTCAGTAAAATATTTTAATATTTATTACTTCGTAACGCTTTATTATACGGCATGGGGAAAGTTAATTTTGCTTCTTACAGAACAAAGGAGTTCGAGGAAGAGAACTGCATTACTGTGGGTTATCATGTACGCCGGTCAGCTAATAGATAATGCAATCTTATAATTTAGAAAGAAGTGGTCTACAATATTTAATAAGGGTACATTCTTGTAAAGTAGGTGAGAATGAAAGGATAGAAATTAGGGATATTTACAGGAGTTTAATTACATGATTTAACTCACAGTCCAAAGAAGACTTCAAAAGTTAGTGGCATGATTTTCTTATATTCGCCGTTTTGGTTTAATTTCTTGAACAATTATTTTATATTTTGAATTTTATTTAAACCTAAACTAAATTCATTTATCAATAGACATATTATTAGAGAGAAGTATTTGAAACCAACATGGCCTTCCTAGTTAATATAATCGGTGACTCCTTTGTTTTTACTAATGTTTTATACAATTATTATTAGAAGATAATTATAAAGTCACTTATTGTATAACAAGAGTAAAAATTAATCACTTATTGGTTTATAATTGTCTATGGAGTGTTGATGGAAGCATTTTGACAGCCCTTTTTTATGTCAAGAGTCATGTTTTTCTTTTTGTTTTTCTTATTGTGATTTTTTTCTGTTTTCCTTGATATTTTATAGTGCTATATGAATTTCAACATAATTCAGGATGAATTATTTCTTCCAGCTTGTATTAACAACATAAGCAGATACACCTCCATACTTATTGCAAATTTTCCTTTGTTATTTATAATGTTGTGTGAATTTTCAGTTCTTAAGTGAAGTTATTTCTTCATATAGTATTAGAAACTTAAGCAGATATGCGTAGTTAATCTATAGTAGAGGGTGCGATATAATAATAAGAAATGCGAATAAAATGCGTAAAATCAATTCACTTATGAATTAGAAACTTAAGCAGATATGCGCAGTTAATCTATAGTAGAGGGTGCGATATATAATAAGAAATGCGGATAAAATGCGTAAAATCAATTCACTTATGATTTGAAAACAGACAGAAACTGGTTATAACCTGTTATTGAAAGTAATGCATCCTTAACCAGATTGTGTTGGTTCATTTCCTAAGCTGAATAGTAGAGTTGTTTAGTTAATAAGTGTAGTTAGTTCCGCGTAACTTAGTCGTGAGAGTAGAGTTACTTCAAGAACATGAATATACTAATTTTGCACCAGTTGGCTTTACACAACCTGTAGTATTTTCATAAGTGAGTGTCTATTCAAGGAGTTGTTACGAATTTAAGGGGCCTCACAAACCCCTTCTAAGCGTAGCCTTCTAAGAAGGTACTCATTGGTGATTATATTCTACTGCAAGCAGGAACACTTCACATGCAGCAAAGATCTTTTCATCCCCCCATCTCGGAAAGAGTATTTTTGCTCTTCGATATCTGAGTGCAAAAGCCGTTTTTATCCGCTAGAGGATAAAGTAAATTGAATTTAGAACATCGTGTGTACTAAGTTTGTGAATTCAAAACATCATTAAACCTATTTACTTCTACCTCCATGGGGCCGAATTTATCATACAACTTTTTTAATTTGTTAAAAACTGAGACTCTGGGTTTTAGAATGAATGAGAATTTGCTTTGCACGCCATTTCTTTTTGCATTTAGTCATTTCCTCGCTGAGGTGGGATGTAAAGTTACGTGTTGCACTCGAGTGCAAAGATTTTTCACCTCGTGCTCTTTTGATTCCCTCGCTAACGCTCAGGATTCTAATGTTTGAATCACTCGCTGCACTCGTGATTCAATTTTAGAATCCTTCGCTTGCTCGGTCATCAAAATTGAGCACGCGGTTAAAAAGCAACTTTGCAATCTTGTATAACAAATAACTATTATGCACACTCTACAACTACAATTGATAAGCAATGTTTTGTAGGCCAGCGAAACATTGTGTAATTAATTCAACTGACCACATCAATCTTACATAGTTAATTGGGACTAAATTAGTATTGCAAATTAGCTAGGACCTACCTCTTCCTTATTCCTTTTTTTTCCAACTAATAATTTCCTTCCCATTCCTTCTAACTTTAAACAAATTATAGGAAAATATTCTTGTGATACTATTTCACTCCAACATGATTAATTTATAATTGTAACAATTTAATTTTGATAAATGAATTTAATAATCTATTTCTTGGAATTCCATAGGAGGAATATTATGGGAATGATTCTCATCCTTTCAAAGTATGTAGGCATCCGACACTGATGGAATATTATAGGTGTTTCCGTTGATACCCTATGAGGAGTAGGAGCACTTATGGGACCCCTTCGTGTAAATTCTGGCTCTGTCTGATACTAGACTGGTTGTGATAAAGAGTTTGTGAGATAACTAGAGTATGTATAATATAGATACATTATGAAAAAAAAAATACTAATCTATATAATTAATGGCTTGAGTACATCTCAATAATTTATAAAAGAGTCTCAGTATTGTTATAAATATAGGCTTAGTCCTATCATATATTAAGGTTTAACCCTTTACTGAGAATGAAAAATAACATACTAATTAATATATTCAATTTATTAATTAATGTTGGACTGAATGGTTGTTATATTACCTATTCACTGTATAGAATTTAAAACCGTTTTGAATCCAATATCCTATCTTAAGCGGGTGCACATAGTGGTTTGGCACTCATTTTAGTTGAGGCGTTGGTGTGGAGCCTACTAACCCCTACAAAATGTTGTAGGGGCAGATTTCCTAATTCCTTTATTCCATATTGTCAAATATATTTGTTTGAATCTTTAATTCAGGAAGAACTGAATTGTCTTCTTTAGGCACAAGGTATTTAAAATAACTTTTATTATGTTTAATCATCTGATCAAGACCTTTATTCAACCACAAAAATAATTAATTTAAATTAACCAAAGTCATTTACCCATTTCTATAAATAGTCTCTATCCTCTAAAAGACCCGGGTTACTTTATAAACATAACGTAGGTGAGATGATAATTGGCTAATCAAATCTTTAAGATATTAAACTAGGGTTGGAAGGGCGATTAGTTACAATGATCAAAGGCATTTTCGAAAATCTGTATATAGCGTGAAAGGAAAAATAAAATAATAAAGTGATTGTAGCCGTTAGCAAAGATTCCTATGGAGAAGAACGGAAACTCCAGAGCTACTTTTTAGGGTGGCGTAGCCGAATGGCAAAAAACGGAACTCTTATAGACTCGTAATTTCTGTCTATCTGTCTGTCTGTCCGTCCGTATGTTACAGCCATTTTATTCTGAAATGATTAGGACTATAAAGTTGAATTTTGGTAAGTAGACGTATTCTGTAAAACTCTTTACGATTTTTATACGAAAAAATAATATTCGGTACCTTTAAGTTGTTTTTTGTGGTCTAACTATAAAGAAGTCATTGCTTAATATTTAATTTTATTTCTTGACTGTAAATTAGACACTAAACATACCCTGGCTTTGAGTGGAATAAGATTATTTCCACTGAATTTTGCAACAAAAAACCTATTGTTTTAATCTATTCTTGACAATAGAAACGCTACATATATCATCATGATCCACAGCCTGACTTCATCCAACGCTGGATATAGAATCCTCTATGCTTTCACAAAGCATCACGTTCCTGTGACAGTAACATCCAGAATATTATACCGCTACACGATTTATATACCAAAATTAATAAAAATAAGAGGCGACTCTTCAAACTTGGAACTGAAAACAATTTTCATCAAACCTATACACCCCACACGTATAGGGTTGATGAAAATTATTTTTGTATAGGATTTTTAAAAATGACATTGAGGTTTTTCTCAAAGTCAATAGTTTGAAAGATAGACACTTTCGAAGTGGTAAAATGTGTGCCCGTCCCCTCTCTAACTATTAAAATAAGAAAGTGTAAAATATATGCTGTAATGAAAACTTTCAACGACAATTTATTAGTCTGAACGAGATAGAGTTAGCAGTTTTTGTATTTTATACAAACACTGTGAAACTGTCTTGATACTACTTCTAGCAAGCATCGGTTAGATAAAAATAAATTATCATTAATTTATAATTTATTTTGTTCAACGGAACCTTTCATGGGCGAGTTCTACTCGCACTTGGCCATATTTTTTGTAATTACAAGTTTAACGTGCTTTGGTATAATCTAATTTATGTACAGGTACTAAGAAAATTCAGCGTGAAACCTGTGAATAACTAATAGTACGAAAAATTTAAAATACCTTTCAGAAAATGTAAATTAATATGGTTGTGATGTTATTTTTAAAGCTCGGACACGACAGAATAAATACTTACTCTGGTAATGCGAGTTCTTCTGTTTGTGCTAAGTATTATTTTTACAAATTAATTTAACGTTATTTGATTAACACACCAAATATTTTTTACAAATTTTTAAAAAGAGGACTGGAAATTTGAGTAGAACTCACACTTTACTGGCGATCTTGTTAACCCCTCTAACTAAGCAAAATATGCTAATGTCTTTTTTATTCGGGTGGGAAAATCAACAAATGACTTCTCCCGATCTGGGTGGAGCAGAAGTGCTGAGAAAACCCACCCTGTTTCTTCAACTGCCCTTAAGTTCCGGGGCTGCGGTATCTCGTTAGAACATTCCCGCAACCCCGGCAGGCAGTGGCCCGATGTGGCCCCGTCACTAGTGCTGACGACTCTTTGAGGCGCGCGTGGAAGAGGACGCGCCGCGCTGACCCGGGCCTGGTCCTTACCAGACGGTGAGTTACCCCTGCTCGTCGTCCGCAAGCCCGCGTCTACGGTGGCCGGAGATCGACTCGCGGTCCCCGACGCCCAAATATGCTTGTGTCTGGAGTGAGTTCACGGCATTCGTTTAATGGGTTGGGTTCGAACGCGCGACCTTTCGATCTCAATTCCGACACTTTACCTATTTGGCTATTGATGTTTCAAATTAACACCTCCTGACCTATTTTGAACATTTTTAATTTTGCCACATTAAATGTGTGTTTTATTTACGGTTCACAGTAAATATAGCTACTATACAAATATTTATATGATGAAAGTAAAATGTATTTTACCAAAGCGTATTTTACATACAACTATTATTATAAATTGATTAATAACAGACTGACAACTCCAATTGTTTCACACAGCTGCTGTATTAATACCAATATACCTATCTTTTTACATTTCTTTTAAAAAAAGATTAAAAGAATTTTACCTTTTATATTTTCCCGCCATCATATGGCTAGCTGTATTACTGTGGACATTGGCTGAAATAACGAAAGTTTAAAATTCGATTTGTATGCAGATGCGGGCACAAAGGAATAAAAAAAAACGAACGAATGGTAGCGTTCATGTTACGTTTAATTGAGAAAGTGAAACAGTATATGAATTTTATTTTGTAAAAAGCTGTTAATATCAGCCAGTGTTTTTCTGGCTGGCATTTTAAGAGGAAAAGAATGTTTAAAAATATAAAAAAAAACACTGCAAAAGTTTTCATGTTATTATTTAACTTTTTGCAGTATTTTCAATCTGTTTCACATTTTTTGTGGTCTATATGTAATTGATAGACCACACAAATCTAGGTGGATAATTTCTGTATATTTGGTAATATTTTATTTTATTAAATATCATATTTTTTTAAATACAAAATGTATATGATTGAAAATATAAAATTACATTCTTTGGTCAAAATCACGTGCACAGTTATAGTTATAGTTTGTATGGAGTATATAAAACTATATTCTTCAAGTCATAACTTTCAAACTTTAATTTTAAATGAATTATGGATGAATTTCCACTACTGGGCTACCACCAGGTGTAATGAATACATAAATAATAAATTCAATAGCAATAGCTATAGAATTCACATTACTAGCAATCCTCCTACCCCTCTAACTAAGCTTTAAGCTTATGTGTGGAGTAGGTTCATGGCACTAGTTTGGTTCGAAACTTTGAGCCTTAACTCACAGTCCTACATTTAAAAACAAAATGTTTTAGGTCTGGTTTGGTGTCTCTTGCTAATTAGTGTGTGCTGATCAAGAATCTGTGCTCAGTTTTTTCCAGCACGTCAGATTTTCAAGAAAAGTGTGTTTGAGTATTTTCATATAAACTACCAAAAATACTGCAAATATTTATTAAAATAAGGCTTATATTTTTTTTTTTATAAAATCAAATAAAATAATGTGTTGTATTTTACGTTACATAAGGGTTGATTTTTTTGAAAGAAATATGTCTCATTTTCCCTGAAAACGACTACTTTTGTGGTTTTTTTTAATGATTTCTTGTAATCAAGACCCTCTTCAAAGTCCAGTAGTAATCTGCCATCATTCTAACATCCCATCTTCCCTCTTAATGTTTCTCCATCTCCTTTATGTCTTGATGGAACCGTTCTCCTCGTTCCTCGCTGACAGCTCCAAGATTTACGGAGAAGCATTCAACGCGGGAGTACGGAAAATGTTGCATGCCAGTTTTTATGGTTCCTTAGCCGAATGGCAAAAAACGGAACCCTTCTGCTACCCTCATATCTGTTTCATCATGTCTGTCTGTCTGTCTATCCGTCCGTATGTCACAGCTATTTTATTCCAAAACTAGTAGGACTATACATGTGAAACTTGGTAAGAAAATGTATTCTGTGAATCGCTTTCCGATTTTAAGAAAAAAATAAATCAATATTTATAATTAAGGGTAAGCATCAGTTCCGGTTCCATTTATAATTAAGGGTAAGCATCCGAAACTGAAAATATTTTTTTCTTGAAACCTATGCGTGTGTTGTATCTATAGACAGGTCTTTAAAAATAACACTGAGGTTTCTACGTATACGCTTCCAAAGTGGTAAAATGTGTGTCCATCCCCTCTAACTTCTATAATAAAGGAGTGAAAAATTAAAAAAAATATATATGCTGTAGATCTTAATGTAAAATTTCAACAAAAATTTGTTTGAATGAGATCGAGTCAGCAGTTTTTGAGATACAGTATATTTTATTAAACCGCAAATATAACTTTGTAATTCATACAAACACTATGAAAAACAAAGTTATTTGGCGTAGTTACTACGGAACCCTTCATGGGCGGGTCTGACTCGCACTTGGCCTATTTTTTTATCATTTTAACCATGTTGCCTACGATTTCTTTGACTTCTAACCATCAAGGACTTCTACAAAACAAATCCACGCTGCAGGTTCATCCTGGGTCATCGTATTCTAGAACAATCCATCCGATTGTAAGGTTTGAATTTGAGTTACTATAAAAATGGTTCCCTCCATACCATAAAAATGCCAAAAGGTAAAGAGCTATGTGTACGATTTGTCCATTTTCTCAAGAGCTCGACATATTGAAAGCACACTTTGTGTGGAGCCCAGGATTTGTCCTGATCTCAGAACAGATATTTATCTGTTCTGTGGTACATGCAACAAACATACCCACACATACACACATGCACACTATCACTCACACTCTTCCATTCATATACACCCACACACACACAAACAAAACATATTATCATAGTATCTTTTATTCATTTTGTAATTAGTTTTATTTTTATTTTTATTCTTATTAATTATAGTTTCAAACCTTGTCATTCATACTATGTCAGTTATGAAGAGCGGGGCCTCCTAGCACAGGTGTTTCATATACTTAAAAGGAGACCCCTGCGTAAGACAGATTGTTTAAGACAAATGTGACAATGAAATAAATGTGGTCTTGATCTGAATGTGGCTTCACACCGAAGTAAGCGCGATAGGCTTTCTTGACAACTCCGTCATGGTTCGTCGTTCGTCGATGTTTTGCTAGTGCTAATTCACAAGACTCGTAACAAAATATATCCGGACTGTTTTTACAGTTTCTTGATGACATTATGATACACTAAATAGAAAACAAAACGTAACTTGATGACGAATTAACGATGCTAGCATGTTATTTTGTAAACAACTACCGGTTTGACTTTGAGATATGCGAAAATTTTAAAGAGCTGTCACAGAACAGGAAATATTTATTAATCCTATAATATTAACTTCAATAATATACTTAACATTATGCAGTAAGAGTAAAAAATTATTGACAATTAGGAAATCTCAATTAGGTAGCATTTCACTCTACTACAAAAATTTCAGCGTACTCAAATTAGGTAAGAACACTTATCAAAGTCAACAAAAATCATGTCGGCATGCGAGCTATTGACGCTTTATTTTACACGAAGCGACTAACTATCTGACTTCTGCAACTCATTAAACAAGATCACTACGAGTATTTCTCATTAATTTAAATAAATGATTATTATAAATGAGTAGTAGCTTTCCGAAATACACCAAATATTAATTTGAAAGTATGTTATTTGAAATACATTTTGCGGTGATAGCTCGTTGAGCGCCCGCAGCTTTTCATTGCAATTTCCGCCTCACTCATCTCGTTAAATCATTCATTCACCGTTCGTTTTGGGAATAAATCACTCGAAGCTGTATGCATGAAGTATGGTTCAATTATTTTCTGCCAAATTTGATTTAATTTGTATCTACTATGATACGACTACCTAACTGTGTTTTTGCTGCGTTTTTATGCCAATTTTTCTTCTCAGCTAAGACAGTAAGAAGTGATAACGGACTGGCATTTTAACGGACTATCTTCATGTGAGTTATTGACGTTCAAATCCGCTAAATTTCAGACCGAGATTCACGTCGCGGTAGATAAAATATGTCATACACAGAGATTACAGCCTGGAATAGCACATAAAGTTTTAATCTCGGAATTTTTAAAAAATATTTCCAGGCGAGCAAAGTCGTGGACAGCCGCTTGTGTGTCAAATACAGTAACTATGTTAAAAATACAACAAAATGGAGTCTTGTTAATTTTTTAGGAGGAAAATAACCATGTTTATCATAGTGTTTTTATAAATGACAAAGCAGTATCTGTGGTATTTTTTAATGTGCTATATTTCAAAAACTGCTGACTAAGTCTATAGACTCGTATATATTTTTTAGATTTTTCCTTCAATTGTTTTAAAAGATAGAGCGGGAGAATACACATTTTACCAATTTGGAAGTGTTCTTTCAACCGATTGACTTTAAGAAAAAATAGTTGTTAGAATCTCAATGTCGTTTTTAAAGACCCATCTATTGTCACCGTACGTATGAATTTGATTCTTTTTAGTTTCAATTCCAAGGGTTCACAGAATACTTACCAAGTTTCAAATGTATAGTCCTAAATAGTTTAGGAATAAACTGGCTACGACATACGGACGGATAGACAGACATGACGAATCTATAAGGGTTCCTTTTTTTACCATTGAGGTATGGAACCCTAAAATAGGACAATAAACCACATCAGTCGCAGTTACTTACATCGACCAAACAAATTATGTCGACAGAGAACGTGAGTAACATGCTCCAAGTAATTTCTGTGTCAAAGCATCTGATTCACAGACTAGCTCACATACTGCGTGCCCTTAAAAAAGGGGTGAATAATTCAATGTATCAAGTAAATTGTCGTCAGTCGCATGTTTCTGACGCCAACCCGTCTAGACTGAGTGAAGCCTTACTCGATACTTCTTGTCAGGGCTGTTCAGACCATACACGATCACGGGCTGGCACCAATAACGAGGAATATTGAAAGAAATGACGTTTATCCATACTAATCGAAAGAATCGATGTTATTTTAGGTGAAGAGATAGTTGAAAGTCTGGAGAGAAACATAAAAAAAATGAAGTTAGGCTCGTGTTTGATCACGATCTCACTTGATGGTAAGCGATGATATGGCTGAAGATGAAGCACGATTACCTAAAAGTAACCTATTCACTTTAGACTTTAATAGCCTTAGGTTATAGCTATCAGAAAATACAGACTTCGGCAGGGAATACCACTTTTTAGCTGTACGAAAAAAGAAAGTATTCCTCAAATGTTTTGTGCGTATAGGTGAAATGTCCACGATGCAACGATGATGCATCGACGTTCGTCTTGAAGTCCGATTATGGAACGGGCTTGGTAGAACCAGATTGTGCAATTCTATCGCAAATTTCCCGAAATGTAACCGAAAGAAAACCGTAAAAGCGGCTTGTAACACGTCGCCGATGTTCAAGGCTCTGCAGCTTTGTCTCAATGTATTTATAGCATATAGGCCCAATTGTTAATAAATTTTTTTCGTAAACAAATGTTAGTAAACAAATGACAAAAAGGATCTTGTATCTTTCTTATAGTGTCCGAACCAACACTACCACAGCGTGAGAGAACCAGGGTGTGTCGTACGTTTGCAAACATACTCAAGATACGTGTTAGAACTCGACCACACTTACACAATATCGAATAGATCTTCTTACGTCGTATTCAATGATACATGTAATACACTCACCACCACCACATCGTCACTTACCATCAAGTGAGATGGTGGTCAAACGCGAGCTTATTAAAAAAAAACCGCTACATTACATTTCCTGAAAAAAATTTAGTTTAACGATAGTGAAGCCGCCGTAGCAACAGGTATTTAAAAAAATAACAGCTTGTTGCTGTTATTATTGTTAATGTTTCTTTTATTTTGCTGGTTTTTGATAAAGCTCTAGTTTTTTTTTAATTTTGACGCTAACCATATATTTATTATTAGAACCTTGATAAAGTTGTAATTAAATTTAAATATATACACAATAATACAACAATAGCTGTTTAATTTCATCATGTTTTTGTTTTAATATTTTGCATTCCATGTGTGCGTTAAATGTGTCGGGAATACTTACAATGTCTGTACGTGCTAAGGAGTTTGAAATTGTATATCTTTGACGGAGTCCGTGTTGTCGGCCACATCATCGTTGTAAAGCAAATAATGATAATAATCAAATTAATTTAATGGAGTAACGTGTGACTCATAACTGTGCAAGCCAGTAAATAGAGGAGGAGTGGTTTAAAACTTTTAAGTTATTGCATAGCTTTTATCGCGGGCTTTGAGCGCGGCGACTGAATCAAAATTCCGTAACGAAAATAAACCTAACACCCCCCACTCCAACCCGCACAGCGGTGCGGCGCGCGGCGTTGAAAGCCAAGCATCGTCTAACGTCGTTTCAGTTCGGCAGACTTCGGCACGGTGTTTGTATGCGTGTAGATTAGCTGCTAACTGCTCATAACTGAGTCCACAAGTGAGTTCGAGCCCGCGACTAGTTGAACCTTAATGTGTATGTATATGGTACGACTGTACGAAGCTCGCACGGATTGAGACGAGCTGCTCCGAAATCGGACGAATACGTAAGCAACTGTTTGTGAGAAAGTATATAGGTGTATAGGTATCTATCATCTATGTACAAGAGTGAATAGCTGTACGCGTAAAATTTGTGTATAAAGTGTTTTAAATATGAATAAACAAAGTGCATTTAATAATGAAGAAAGTGATGAAAATAATACTGCATAAATAATTATAATTGCATAAGTTGATAAAAAATGCTATGCAATAGCTTTACCGCGGCAGTCCCAGAGTACCACTCATTCACAGTCATTTTTTTTTGTATAAAATGACATATGTATCATGTAAACTAGATATTATTCATCGTTTACGTAACGGGTCACAAAAACATAAGCCGCGGGCCTTGCTTTAGACATCCCTGTCTTGGCACTCATTGATGCTTGTAACCCATAAAGTGCACTGACTATTTGTTGTGTTTTCTTTTTTTTCTTCACAGCCATAAAATTCAGCTTATGACTGCGTAACTTGCACTTTTAACACTTGTTGTCTTAACTCATTATGTTTTATGACGAATATAATGAAGAATTTTTATATTTTATTTACTGTATTTTATGTTATGTTCATTTTGTTTTTTGCATGTTTTGCACGCCTTTAGTTGATCTTTGTGAATTAAGTATTGTTGTGCCTTAATAAAGAATTAAATAAATAAATATATACACAGAGTATTTACAACTCCTTGAGATAGTAATGAGTAGTTATTCAA
Source organism: Tholera decimalis (assembly GCA_943138885.2). Lineage (NCBI taxonomy): Eukaryota > Metazoa > Arthropoda > Insecta > Lepidoptera > Noctuidae > Tholera > Tholera decimalis. The sequence continues at coordinate 38,488,726 of OW964566.2, read as the reverse complement.
AAAACCAAACCAGATCTGATATTTTATCAAATTTAATTTTTTCTCCTAATAGATAATAATATTATAAATGCGAGTTTGTGATGATGGCTGTATAGATGTGTGTTACACTCTCACGTAAAAAGTACTGAATGGATTTGAATCTTTGGTAAGTAGATAGTTGACATCCTGGAATAACATATAGGCTACTTTTATCTAGGAATTCCGACGGGATCAGGATATACAAAGAAGAAGAAGAGAAGCTAGTGATTACGTATAAGTCCTCCGAGCTATGGTAATCTCGATCGAATAAAACTGCTAGCTACAATCACCCACGCCACATTGACACACGTCCGTCACTCGAGTCACAACAACTCTCGCGCGGAGTGCCCTCTTCACACTCAATATTGTTGAAGTAACTCGATGTTGACCACACTTTATGAAAGGTTAGTAGTTCCAAAAATATTCAAGTATTTTCCTATAATCTAACTAGCATATAAGTTTTGTAATGGAGGTCGATTGTAAAGAGTGATCTGTGCTAATACGAGTGTTAAAAATACGTGTATGTCTGTCTAAGACGCTTTTACAGCTAAACCGCTGATCCTATTTTTATGAGATTCACAATATACGTAGTTTAAGACCTGATATAGCTTTGTTCCAAAAAAAAACCTCTCAAGGGCTAAAATTTGGGCACGCCACAATAGCGGCGGTAAGTCCCCTCTTTGAGGAGTGGCTAAGAGCCGAGTCCTCACCTTCCGCCTGACTTAGGTGCTCACCGGACACGGTTGTTTCGGGAGTTACTTGTCCCGGATTCGGTGGGAGGAAACGCCACGAAAAGAGTGTCAGCAAAATTGTCGGGGGGGCCGTTGCCTGTCGGGGTTGCGGAATTGTTCGAAAGCGTTACCGCGGCCTCGGAACACGAAGGGCATGTGATGAAACACGGGATGGGTTTTAGTCAGTAAAAGTCTGACACACCTTCCCGCTTCGCCCATATAAGGAGGCAGTCATTGGACGATTTCCCATAGTTAAAAGAAGGGGCTTAAATTACGGCTGATAGCAGATAAAATCGATGTCGCGTGCAGCGAGAGTAATAAATTGAATAGAACAATGTTGCTATATACAAAATACACGTATCAACAACATATTTATAACAACATATTTATCTGAACTTGGAAATAAAGATATACAACATGTAACATAATTAATGCTCATCCTGAAATTAGTTTGTTCAGAATCGTTTACTGAATCGATTTCTATCGTTTTTTATAAAAAAAAAAAATATCGAAGTTTTTATCCCAAAGCAATTAAATCTACGTAAATTACAAATTACACTTTCGCTGTGTAGTAAAAGGAAACTAACTATGGACCGTAAATTAGAGTAGTAATTTTTAAATGAAGTTTTATACAAATTTTGTCATTCACTACACATTACAGAAAAATGAAACTCATTTAAAGGATTTAAAGTCTTAAAAAAATGTTTAAACAAGAAAAACTAAAAATTTAGAGAATGTATAATGATAAAAACATAATTTTCTAATTGGGGTGTTTGGGGGTGTGCCTTAATTACGATACTTGTTGTATATGTTCATCTGTTCCCTCATAACTTCTAAACGAATCATTGTAAGTTAATAATTAAGACCAGGCACTCTAAAATATTTTTCACGTAATCTCCGCCCCCATACACCCTGGTTAGGCTGTTGTGTGCTAAATGCTAACGCAGCAGTAATAAAGTTGAATTTCGCGTGCGCTCTTTCACCATGTTCGGGTTCGAAACTAAATGTCGTAAGTCTCAATTCATATTTCATTTATAACTAAAGTAATAATTGATCTAGAGAAAAATATCTTACATTTGGATAATAAACTATATTTTCTTACTGTCAATACTAATTTTAGACATAATAGCCGAGTAATCTTGATTAAATTTTGAATAATCTTTAAAAAGACATAATTTTTGATTAAAAAATGAATCAAGTGAAAATGTTCCAATTACGTAACTGGTCTAGACATGTAAAGAAAAAGATCCAATAAATCATATACTAAAGTTCCATTTTGATTGTATGCGTGCTTGTTTCAGAATATTAATGTAAAGTTACATACAATTTAGGGAGCCTCCTCTTAATGAGGTATCGTTGGAAGCGTTTTAATTGTTCCCTGGTTATAAGCTATGACGTCAACTGAAATTGTATGTGGCGCCCTCCAGAGGCCATAAAGTCATGAACTCAAAAAAGTATCTTTTGTCAATCAAGGTATCAATTGAACGGGTTCAATTAAAATATATATATATATATATATATTGCTACTAGTGTTGTTTTGTTATTAGTATAGGTGGTATACGACCACGGCTATCCTTTACATAATGGTTTCATATGAGGATATTTTAGACTATACTATATACTTTTTAGAGCGTTATTTAAGTGGTCGAGTTTTAGTTTTTCAAGGGTTAAGCGTTTATGAAAGTATAAACTTCTGTCCCAAGTGTCTACAGGACAACGACGACGCTTATGTATGTAGCCAAAATGCCCATCCAAACTCGGTGAGGTAAAAATTTGGTAGCAAAAGAGATAAAACACCCTTATTATGTATTTTATTGATGATAAATAAATAAATAATAAATTATCAATTTATTCTACCTTTCTTGTATGTAACTTGCAAAATTGTGACCAAATCCCTCCGATGATCCGATCCTGCTATTGTAGGAATCACACTACTAGGACTACAAGCTTTTGTGAGAGGCAATGGTCCGTAATCCACCAGGGGGGTAACTATGTAATAAAATCTTAGAATCTGAATTACACGCACTTCTAATTGTTGCATCATCATGAAACTGACAATACGATATTATAGTACCATCGAGCTGGTCTGATGATAGGGTTGGAAGAAGGCTGATGCAACCTTGGACTGCCAACTAGAAAACATATCGAGTTTGTGCTCATACATTCACCTTATAAGCGTGTTTTTAGATTTTTAAACTATTAATTTATTTAAGTTGTCAAGTCCTTATTTGTTTTCTATTATAGTATACTGCCACCATAAGGTAAAAGGACGCTTCTACATGAAACGGACGAAACGGAGAAAAAAAAAAAAGTGTTTTAAAATTTTAAAAATTCGCTGTGCGAAAGGAAATAAACCTTCTTATAATTTTGTTAAGCAAAACTGTGTATTATTGTTTGATCTTTCAGAAATTATATGAGAATTTTAATAAATTTAATTTTATGTATTAATTAAATAACTTTTTCCTTTTCTTTTTAGAAAAAAAAATATAAGAAAGTAAGTTTTACTGCAATGAAAAGACGCTTCTGGCTAGAAACGTCCTTTCAACTTAGTATTTTTTTTAAACGCCTTTCCTACTTAGTGATGATGTGTTACCAGGTTCTAGTTAACTAAATAAAAAAGACGCTAATAGCCATTTGCTGCTTTTCAACTTAGTAATACTAATACTCATTTAACTTAATAAATACCTGCCCCTTGTGGGATCCCTAACAAAACATCTTATGTTATAAACTGAAGTACGTTTTAACACGATAATTATCTTGTGTTAAATAAAACACAAATTAGGAGAAACTGACTTATATATTTTATAAAAAAAAGAAATTACACACCTTTCTCAACATTAGGTTTTAAACTCTTAAAAAAAAATAATGATTAAGTATAAATAAAACTTCCTAAATTTGTACTAATTATAGTAAACATTAATAATAATTATCACAGCTTTGTAAGGAATCTCTTAAAATGAATAAATTTTCGAGATAAACTTGAGTGAGATCAAAACTAACACTACGACTTATAATATTTCATGAATTTTTTCATGAAATATTACGCTTAAAACAATCCAAAAACAAAAATAATCAATATTATCTAAGTATAAGTTAATAAGTTTGAACGTTAACACAGTAATCAGAGCTTTGTATGTATGTATATTTGTATTATAAAGAGGAAAGAAAAGCAAAAGGAAAAATTTTATTGTTTGCATTGAATTGGCTCCGAAACTACTGGACCGATTTCAAAAATTCTTTTTCCATTACAATCTTTCATTATCCCTGATGAACATATGCGATAGAATATTTTTAAAAATGTTAGGGATCCGTATGAAATAATATATTATAAAGAGGTAAATTTTGTTTGTAAGTTTGTATGTGAAGAGGAAGACATTTAAATCAAAACTAAGATGGTGCCAGAATAACCAAAATAAAATGAAAATGCATCTTAGCCGAGTATCACAATTCTAAAGATTTAATACAGATAAATTGAATCCAGGACCGGGCATCCCTGTGAGTGTAGCCGGGCAACATGAACCTGCTCACGTAGCTAACTTGTTTGTAAAACATTTTAAAATTGATTCTACTTATAATCCAACATCGCAGATGTTGGATACTGAGGATTTTGTGATGGAGTTAAATGTGAGATTCTCAGCGAAAAGTGTCGTCATTCTAATAAAAAGCATGGTAAGGGGCAAATCTCCAGGGTATGACTACCTCTGCCAAGAGTGCTGGCGATATTTTACTCACTCTCTTTAAGTCACTCTCATCTGCCCAACAACTTAATGAAAACGATAGTTGTACCCGTTGTGAAAGATAAGACCGGGGAAGCGTCAGATCAGTCTTGGCCAAGGTACTAGATAGTTTTCTTGATAGATATATGGCGACACGTATCGAATTGCATGATGCACAGTTTGGGTAAAAACCTGGTCTATCTACAGAAACTGCCATACTGTCGCTTAAGCACACTGTCCAGTACTACACGTCTAGAAAAACGCCTGTTAACGCGTGTTTTCTAGACCTTTCCAAAACGTTTGATCTGGTGTCGTATGACTTGCTGTGGTAGAAGCTTATGAATGATACGTCCTTGAATAAGGAAGTCATATCAATACTTCGGTTCTGGTAAAACAATCAATGGTAATCAACAAATGGTAAAAATTGTGTCAGGTGGGCAGTATCGTTGTCGGATGAATATAGGCTGAATTGCGGAGTGAGACAAGGTGGCTTGTCATGAACCGATTGATCGTTGAGCTCTGTAGCACTTATCAGGGTTGTCACGTGGATGGAACCAGCGTAAAAATTTTAGTTATGCTGATGATATGGTGCTGCTGAGCCTTTCGATCAATGCGATGAGAAGTGTGCTTTCGATGTGTGAAAGGTACGTGGAGTACCATGGGATTCGATACAACGCGAAAAAGAGTGAGTGAGCTACTAGTCTTGTAAATCAGGCACAAGTTCTATACGATTGTGCCTCAGTTAAAACTTTGCGGTATTGCATCAAAGCAAGTCACTGCTTTCAAGTATCCGGGCCACTGGGTTTCTGAAGACCTAAAAGTCGGTCTGAACATTGAGCGTGAGCGTAGGGCGTTGTCTGTTCGTTAGGGCTACGCTGTTTACAGTGTATTGTCATTCTTTCTACATATGCAGTCTGTGAGTTATCTACACTCAGGAGGCATACAACGCCCTGCGGGTACAGTATAATAATTCGTTCAAGGTGTTGATGGGGTTGCCGCGCTACTGCAGTGTTTCGGGCATGTTCGCCAACGCAGGAATAGACGATTTTTATGCTATCATGCGTCAACGATGCGACAACGTAAAGCAAGCGCAGGGTACGTGTCAGCCCCGACAGCATTCTAAATTCGATAGTAGACAGATAAGACAGCCCTTTTTTGGGACATTGGGTACACCTACATGCCAATGTGGTGTAGTTGTTAAGTATTTTATTTTATGTTTCTGGTAGATTTAATTACTAACATTAGCTACTAAGATTTGTTTGTATACTAACCCAAATAGATCTAACGTCTGAAATAAAAGATTATTTATTTATTAAAGCACGAAGGGCCGCGCGCTTTTCTCTTACTGCCTGGACGCAACTGAAGGGCGCTATTCTAACCGCGAGCCCCACTTCACCCCATATAACTAGCAATACTAAGTAGAAAGGGCACAATTGCCACTTGCGCCTGCTTATTTTTCGTAATACTAAGTTAAAAAGGCACATCTACACAGAACAGTCTTTTCTTCTTATGACTGAACTGAAAATGAAAATGAACACAAACTGATAGTTCGGCAATCCAAAATCATGACACTGAAACTCGGAATAAGCAACAAGACAACAAAAATGACTACATACTAAAGGCACAAGATAAAAATACATTAATTAAAAACAATACCAAAAAAATGACTCAACCAACTTGTACAACGAAAAAAGTATGTATACTTAGCTCGGAACAAAAACTCAATATCTTAAATACTGCACAAAATATATTAGTACAAGGACAAGATGAAATATGTCACTATCTAACACCGAGAGTAGGAATAGAACAACTTCTCAATGGTATTGAGTCAAAACTATCAGACTTCACAATGGAAGACTATTGCATAATACTAATTGGACCAGAAGACTTTAAAGTAACAAATGACTACAACAAAACAATCATCTGCATAAGAGATGTGCTTAGTAGAATAGAACATACAAACATAATTTTATGCTTCCCTACCTATGCATATGGAAATCATAATAGCATATACAACTGGAGGGTTGAAACATTTAATAACCTACTATACATGGATCTATTGACCTATGAATATGCTTATTACCTGGAGTCAAATCGAAATCTGAAGTGTGACTTTAGCATGTTTCGTAAAAAATCGGGCTTAATAAACAACACTGCAATGAGAACAATTTTTGAAGATATAAAAGCTCTAATCACTGACATTGAATACTCTCGCATGAATAATTTTATTGATACTAACAGCAATACATTTGCTACTTGTGACGAAGTTTCTGCGGATAATAATAAAGACGACACTTTCAATAAGCAATCAACAAGATTTTTTCGTAACTAAGTATTTACACATAATGCATCAAAATATTGCAGGATTGTTAACAAAATCAGATGCAATAACAGTTTGCCTAGAAGAGTTAGCAGATACAAAATCATGTGTGGACATTCTATGCATGACAGAACATTTTATTATGGAGGGCTATGAACAGTATCTAAATATACCTAATTATCAGCTTGCGGCGTGCTACACAAGAAAAGAAAGTAAAAGAGGTGGAGCATGCATACTAGTAAGAAACGGACTTCAATATAAGGAAATGAAACGAATTACAAAAATGGCAGAATCCGGTGTTTTTGAATGTTGTGCCATTGAATTGATTAACTATAAAATTGTAATAGCCTGTATTTATAGAGTTCCAAACGCCAATAATTTTAATGTATTTATGGAAAACTACATATATTTTTACAAGAACTTAACAATAAATCTTTTCGTAATATTATTATAGCAGGAGATTTCAATGTAAATATTTTAAAAAAATCTTATCAAACTTTAGATTTTGAATGTCTCCTACTGAATTATAATTTAAGATTATCTGTTAATCAGCCCACTAGAATAAAGAGTCAAACGTGTATAGATAATATTGTACATAACTTTAAAAGAGCCTGTAAAGTAGAAGTACTTGAATTCGCGCTATCTGACCACACAGCGCAATTAATAAAAATACCCGTCAAAAACTGTTGCACTCTAAGTTACTGGCGTATGAATAGACGTAATTATAATTCAGAAAATATTTCAAAATTCCAAGATTGTCTGCGTAGATTGTCATTCTCTGAAATATACGAAACAAGTGATCCTAACATAGCCTACAAGACATTTATAGAATCATTTTCTCTTTTCTACCGTTTATGCTTTCCTGAAGTGTCGGTAACCATACATACGGCAAATAAATCAAAGTGGGTATCACGAGGTATTAAAATGTGCAGCAAAAAGAAACGACAACTTTTATGGCAATACAGACGTAACCCAAATGAAACTAATAAATATAACTTGACTAAATACTCTAAATTATTTAAGAAAATTATGCAACTTACGCAATATGCACAGAATAATTATAAAATAAAACAATCGAATAATAAATCTAAAACCAGTTGGAAAATTATCAATAACTCAAAGCATAACATACCACGAAATCTAATCCCAAAAATAAAAGTAAATGGTAATTCAATAACAGATCCCCAGAAAATAGCCAGCGAATTTAATCACTACTTTATTGAAAAAGTTGTCCCACTTGTTGATTCGGGAAATCAAGTCACTTCAAAAATCCCAAATAGAGAAAAAACATTTTTTATGCCTCCGTGTATACCGCAGGACGTGTTTAGATTAATCAAACTATTGAAAAATACAAACAGCGTGGGTCATGATGGAATTTCGACGAAAATAGTTAAATTAGTGGCTCCGGAAATTTGTACCCATTTAAGCCATCTGATTAATTTAAGTATAAGTACTGGAATATTCCCTGATGATTTAAAAAAAGCAATAGTTAAACCTATATTATTTAAAAAAGAAAATAGAGAATCCATGGAATGTTACAGACCTATTTCGATTATTAGTGTTTTCTCCAAAAATTTTGAAAAGTATATATGTAAAGAAATAAGTGCTTATTTAGAAAAATGTAAAATACTAGTTAATGAACAAAAAGGATTCAGAGAAAATCGAACTATAAATATGGCTGTTTACGATTTTCTACATAAAGTCATGATAAATGTCGATAGAACCAATCCCGTCTGCACCATATTCTGTGATATGACGCAGGCGTTTGATTACGTCAGGCATGACATTTTAATAAATAAACTGGAAGCATACGGTATAAGAGGCAATGTTCTAAAATTAATAAAATCATATCTTGATAACAGAAAACAGATCACGGAAATATCTAGGATAAACATTAAAACTAAGCGCGAAGAAATATTTCATTCACACGAACAAGTAGTCAAGTATGGAGTCCCCCAAGGTACCGTGATGGGTGCTCCACTATTCATCTATACTAATATTATAAAGCTGAAAAGTTTGTTTGTTTGTTTGTTTGCTTGAACGCGCTAATCTTCGAAAGTACTGGGTGGATTTGGATGAAATTTGGTATGGAAGTAGCTTGAAGCTTGAGGAAGGTTATAGGCTACTTTTTACCCGACTGCAAAAAAGGAGAGTTATGTTTTTACCGTGATAGAATCCACGGGAGCGAAGCCCCGCGTGAGTACTAGTAGTATATATAAATGACTTACCTAAACATGTAGACCAACCAGTTACACTCTTTGCTGATGATAGCACTATCACAATTCAATGCAATACCAAAGATAGCTATAATAATGACATTAATAATTCTCTGACATCAATAATAAATTGGATGAATAATAATAATTTAAAAATTAATCTTAACAAAACTTACCTTATGCATTTCAGTCAACGTTTATCACCTATGACTGATCTTAACGTCCAATACAATAATAGAAGTATTACAGAAGTTGACAACACTAAATTCCTTGGAGTGACAATTGACAAAAAGCTAAACTGGAAAGCACACATAGAAGAACTCAGCAAGAAAATTAGTAATTCTTGTTACGCGCTGTTCAAACTGGTCCCAGTGCTTAACACTGAATCATTACTCACGGCTTATCACGGTTTGGTTTCATCACACCTAAGATATGGGATCATTTTCTGGGGCAACTCAACTGACAAGGACATACCCTTTAAAGCCCAAAAAAGGTGCATCAGGACTATGTTTAAATTACAGTCAACCGAAAGTTGCAAGCCATACTTTAAAAAATATAAAATATTAACTCTGCCTTGCCTTTACATTTTGGACGTTGTCATCTTTGTAAAATCTAATCGACACTTATTTCCACGTCAATCAGACGTGGTTGATCGCAACCATAGTAGACGTGATGACAGTATTCTCAGTTTACATAGATCAAAAACAGCATTGATGCACAAGAGTGTTTTCTGCATGGGCCCTAAAATTTTCAATAAGCTCCCAAATAGTTGGAAAGAACTTAATGTCCGTAAATTAAAACATAAATTAAAGATACTGCTTGAAGGGAAAGCATACTACAGTATTCTAGAATTCCTCAATGACAACTTTTAATACCATGTAGTAACAATACCTATTATCAATACATCTTTGACATATTCTGTAAAAAAATTGATGTGTAATAATTTTAATTGACATTTAATAATTGTTACGTAATTATGACCATATATTTAATTTATTTGTTTTCAAACTTGACATTTTACTATTGTGTTCTTATTTAATTTAATATTATAATTATCCACTAACTTATATCTGTGACATTTAAATATTTGTACGCCACTAAGGCCAAACATGACTGATCTATATAATGTGATTTTTAATAACTTGCATGCTCTGTATATGTACTCATGTTTCAACAAATAAAGAATCTTGAATCTTGAATCTTGAATCTTGACTCTGCAGATGTGTCTTTTAATTGTATGAAGAATTAAATATTTTGTAAAAAAATAAGATGTTTCTACTGAAATGTTTCTTTTCAACTTAGTGTACGTCAGAAATGCCTTTTCTATTTAGTAATATTTAATTAATATGGCAGATACGTCTTATTTAACAGTGAGATTCTTATAGGGTTCTGTTTAATTTATGCGAAATATTAAAATACTGGTAGGTAGATGCCATTTTTTTTCTGATTAAGAATATATAGATAATTCAATTTCGAAAAAAATGTTAGATGCGTCTTTTTTCCTTATGGCGGCAGTATACAATAAAGGGTATATCTATCATGTACTCACGTGCATAAGAGAAGGGCAGGCCATCCGACCATCGGAATTCTCCTTCGTGGACGGCATCAGTCGCTCCTATCCAGTACACGTCATCCACTCCTGCTCCGGGACTGTAGACAAAAACAAAACACTAAATAAAGACCTTAGAGCAAATTAAATACTTACTATTTTTTTTCGGGGCATAATCATCAAATAGTTTCACCCGCTCTGGGTTGAGCTGAAGGGAGTGTAATAATTCTACTCATTAAAACCGCATCCTGATCTTCCGGTTGCCCTTGCATCCGGGGCCGCGGTAACTCGTTAGAGTATACTCGCAACTAGAACGCAAGCCCTTCTATTCAAATCTATATTATAATCATATTATAATATTACATATATTGTATTTGTTTGTTTGTCCATCTTTCAAGTCAAAAAGGAGCAATATATTTATGTTATTTTTGGTGTGGAGATAGTTCAAGGGCTAAATGATATCTATATAAATAAAAGTGAATCGCTAAATGTGTTGCTAAGCGCAAAACTCGAAAACGGCTGAACCGATTTGGCTGATTTCTTTTTGTTGTATTTGTTATTGTCAGGAAAAGGTTATTATGAAAGAAAAAATTAAGAAAATTGCGCGGAAAATTATAAATTTTAAGAATACTTAAGGCGAGGTTATTCGAAAAACCGTCGTTTTCAATTGTGTTTTATTCGTAGATAACACGGATTTAAATTTTGAAAAAAACATATTACATAATTCATACTTTGATCTTTCTATTTCGGTCATCCGATACACGATTACTTGCATTTCACTGCATCTAATTAAATCGCAAAGACAAGTCTAAATTACGGTCTTATTCTTATTTTATTTGAGTTTTATTAAGCTTTGAATAATAAAACTTATACCATAATAAAGGTCGTATAAAGTGACATACATGTCGGTCGTCATAATGTGAAATTTGAAAATATTTATACCATTAATTTCAAAAATAAGTGTTTTCCTATTATTTTCATGTGCGCGGCCGCGCGCCTCGCGTCCTTTAGTCCCGAGCGGAACGTGTTGGAGGTCGGACGTATGCCAATTTTTAGCGCACCTGCCACCCCCGCTAAGTTTGGTTCCGGTCGAGCCAAAAAATCATTATAAAATATTAATTCCTATCGTTTAGTTTTAAATAGTTGTAATATAAATTGTTTTTATTAGGTATTTTAGTTATAATTTTGGTCAGTAAAACTAATGGACAAAATCAACAAAAAGAAGTTGTCATCGCTGGCTCTACGAAGGCTGAATAAACAAAAAAAGTAAGAAGGCTTTGACAATATAAATATTTAGACCTATATAAATATTTTTCTTTACTAACTAGGTTCTTTCTGTATTCTGAGGTACCTACCTAACTACGCGGAATAGATTTCGAAACCACAAAATAATATGTGTGTAAATAAAGACGCCACGCGTGCAAAGGCTATAATAGTTTATTTTTCTCGCGGAATAGATTTGCCAACCGCAAAAAGCGTGTGAACAATTAAATTTGAACCCTATGTCAAAGACCATAAAGCCGCCGCGTGCGCAAATGCTCTTTTCAAATGTCAGACTCAAAGGAAACTTTGACAATATTATTATAGGTACCTATAATTATACAAATTAATATTTTACTTTACTAAGTAGATAAGTATCTACGCGGAATAGATTTACAAACCGCAAATATGTGTGTAAAACAAAAACATTTTTGACTTTCTTTCTCCTATAAAAAAATGAAAATGTTTCTTATTTTATTCAACAAAACATTTACAAAAATACCTAAATATAATATAAAAGTACTTACAATAAAAAAGAAATCACAAAAAGATGTGTTTAGAGCCTGGGTTCGATCCAGAATACTGATGAATATCAATCCGATTCTTTACTAAACGCGCTAATAGAACGTTAGTAACCCGAGTTGAAATAACTGACCGTATTCGGCTGTATTACGTTTTATTTTCGTAAATGTACTAATGGTTAATATGGTACAGTCGATCATTCGTCGCTATGACCACAGTATAAAGATCATACATTAGGTCGACACCTTTGATTTTGTGAAAAATGCCGACAACGTCTAGACAGTATCGCAACGGCCAGGGTTGTCATAAGTTAACAATATTTATTGTTATTATAACTTGTGACAACAGCATGACAATTTCCTACAAAAATATCATTTATTATTTTCGGTAAACTTCGGTAAACTTATAACTCTCTGTCTTCGGTGTTCGTATCAACTTTACAATGATGATCTGCAGTTGTATGCATCTACGCGGGTGGAAAGTTTGACATACGCTATAGGAGATTTAAACCGAGATTTAGATGCTATCAAAACTGGTCTAATTGATTTGGGGTGACTGTAAGCCCCTCAAAGTGTCAGGCCATTGTGATCGGAAGCTCACGTATGATCGTTAGAGTGGCAACTAGTTCACTTCCTCCTATCATTTTCAATTAAAGATCTCGGTTTGCATCTTGACTCTGCTTGGCTGGCAAAGTCAGGTTTGCAGTGTACTGTGTAAGCCAAAGAGTCAACGGAACTATGCGATGCCTGTATCATCCGTACGGCACGGCTACTTTTTTGAGTACTGGTTGCACATTACCTGGCTTCCAGGACACTGGCACCACTCCGGTTTTAATAGAACGCGATACAGGCGAGTATGCGATACAAGAGACAAATCCGGGGTACAACTCTTTAAGACTCGAGCAGGTATTCCTTCGGGTTCACTGGCTTTGTTCACATTTTGACTAGAAAGGGCTTTACGGACTTCCTTAACATGAAATGCAGTTTCCAGCATTACGGAGCCAAAGTGAGGTATTTTAGGTGGTAAGTCATAAGTAAGTCATAAGTCATAAGTAATTTATTTCATAACAATATATGTACATTGTGTTGAAAATATTAATAATAAAAAAAAATATTGCAATTAAATTAAAATACATTTAGAAAAGTCAATTAATAAAAACAATAACAGTCAATTAAAAATTCAAGTACCTAAAGAAATAATAAATGTCAATTTAATAAAATCTGTCTATAAATATTAATGATCATCTATAAATTCATTAATACTATAATAACCTTTCCTCAATAAATGGGTCCTCAATTTGTTTTTAAATATTTTAACACAATAAATACTTTTAAATTCTATCGGCAACTTGTTGTATAAAAATACAGATTGATGACCTTGGGCTATGATTGACAACTTTTAATTTCGGTAGAATGGTGTTGGGCAAATCTTTCCTGCGTGTATTAGCTCTAGTCTGTCTCTGCTCCTTATTCTCATTTTTGTTTAAATTTTTAACAAAGCTGGTTAGCAACACTAAAATATATAGGCATGGCACTGTCAAGATTTTCAATCTGATGAAATGGTCTTTACATGATTCGGTCTGTTTCATGCGGAGCAGTAAGTTAGACGCCGTGTCGAGACCTAAACTTACCGCAAAGACGGAGGCATTTAAATTTGCTTTTTCTTGTGCGGTGTGAGCCAGTGTTCCATCCAGTTTTGTCATATCTAGGAGGCAGCGAAGGACGGTAAAAGTTCGAGTTTCGCTTCGCAGTTTCGGAGTCTGCTGACCCATACTTCTATACTCACCGTATGCCCCTGGGGCATTTATCTGGAGGAGAAAAGGTAGATACCGTTTTCACCAGAAAGTGGTAATACGATCCGAGCGAGGCCTAGACCGATACTGACAGTCTCTGGCAACGCAACGTTTGTGAGCACTAGGTCCAAGCCATTGGGCGTGTGGCCGTCGACTTCTGGAATGCAGGTTGCTTGGTGAACCAGCTGGTCGAGATCTAGCGATAAAAAAAACCTGCGGGCCTCTCTACCAGCGTGCTCTGTTTGTTGGTACGGGAACAACTATTCTTTATGGTGGGAATTAAAATCTCTTAGAAAACAAGCTTTGCCATCGGATATTTGTGCTGGGCCTGTTCAGCTCCTGCAGTTGCCTCCGTAAGGTGGTCGAAGAGCCTAGTCGTCTCCTGTTCACCGTTATGCAATCAGTAAACAACACCAACAACGAGCATAGATGGTCTTGAGAAAAGTGCTTACATTTCTTTTTCATGATAATGATAAATCAGAAAAAGTTTCACATTTTTGTGTATGTCTACTTTTTTAAGAGTTTTCCAATAAAGTATTCATGTACCAAAGGGAAACAGATAATATGTTGTAAAATGTAAAAAATGTGACATATCGTGTCAGGATCTATGGCTTTTAACTACATTTCGAATCACGCGCACTCCCTAATGTTCCCCGTCCAACCTCCATTAAATGCCTTCTCCCTTTTGTATTTACTCGATTTGTTTATGATCTATGTAGGTTAATTGAGATAAATAAAATAAAGCTGTAGCGTACTGTATTATCGTTTTAACAGTTCTATGCCATATTTCTAATTTTCTCTTTTCATACTCATTTTATTCCTGCTGCCACTGGTAAACTGGTAACACATTGAGTGAAATACATTTGACATTGCATGTTTGCGTACAAAATGATTTTGTTTTTTTTTTTTACTTCTATTTTAATACTTTTCATCATCCAATATACTTTACCAAACAACCTCCAGCGCTTGTGAAATTGTGGTGAGTCCTCCACAAAAGCCGCAAGAGTTGAAGTTGAAGTCAAATCACGGCATTAGCCAGTTGTGCATAAATGATTGTAGTTTTTAGAGAAAAAAAAGTGTGCGGTTGAGGAACCCTCGTCGTCTCTCTCGTCAGAAGATAGTCGTAAGTATTTACACTTTTGCGTTACAATTTCTGCCAGTTTAGAAGCCGCGTAATATAAATTCATTCCAAAAAGTGTTTGTGTGTTGCTATTATTGGTATATCTATTTGATTGAAAAATATTTATATTTTTTATTTAAAAACATAATATTTCACACAGAATACCTCTAAGCCCTCATTCAATATAACAATAATTGAATTGTAATACAACTCTCCTAATGTAAGTGTGCCTACCTAATACTTGATTTTTTATACTGTGCCATGAAGATTTCGCACCCTTTGGGAAATTCGAATAGCGCGCGGCGTGTAATTTTGAATCATACCCGTATTCATGATCTGCGTGTCAGTCAGATTTTTTATTCACCTTGTCCCCAAAAATAAATAAATATACTTATTTTTAATTATTACTAATTAGGTTCAAGTTTATACAATACGTACCTATTCTATCTATAAACTTGAAAATACTTACTATTAAAACAAAACAAAATAAACATAAACTAATCAATTCAAGTTGATCTACTGCATTGCTCTATTCTGTGACGCATCTTCGTACCTACTTGAGTTCGTGAACTCATGAGCGGTGCGCTTGGCGCGCGCGTTTCCCGCGCGTCGTAATTTGTTACGTTTTGCTATTCGTTGCGGGGGCTGGGGTAAGCGTCGAATACCTACGGTGCTCTGGATAACCCGGCCTTAACCACCATATTCAATTTTTGCTTTTGACAATATAAACTTTTTTAATGCAACCTTATGGCATTAGCGCTTTTAACAATCTAAACTTTTTTAATGCAATCTTATGGCGTTTGAAATAACATTGACAGAATGCCTGCTGCAAATATCGTCAAAGAAGATTTAAAACAGATGCTTCGGTCGGAGTTACTATATTGATATAAAATATTTTTTGATTATTTCTTACAAAGATGATGTAAAAAAACTGAATTGCAAATCATATTAAAACATTGTAAACAAATAAAACAAAAAATGTCTATTAAATTAAAATCTATTAAATTAACTAATTAGCAAGAATATTGACAGCCGTATACAAAGAAGTATTTAGCTTCATATATGGCTCTCAATATTCCATTGTCAGAATCATGAACACGGCTCATAAAGGAAGCCCTAGCTTTGCGTAATACAGCATGGAAACCATCAACCCTGTTCTCCGTGAACATGCCAGACGCACTACACCGCCACGGTAACCTTAGTATGCATCTAAATGCGATGTTATATTGCACGCGTATTGTATTATACGCGCGCTGTGTGTGTTTGTACCAAAGGTGGCCAGTGTATAGCGACCGACAATATGCATTGAACAGAGTCACTTTTACCTGTTTGGTACATTTTGCGAAACGCCGTGCAAGCATATTGCTCTTAGCGGCCAACATTTGTCTTTGCCTCTCTAAGTCATCGTCATCACGCAGTTTTTCCGTTACGATATGACCAAGATATTTAAAACTTTTAACCACCTTCAGTTTAGTGTTACATAACAATATATCTGGTACAATGAGTGGACTGTTATCATATTTAAATACCATTATTTCCGTTTTTTTAACATTATATTTGAGACCATGCTTATTTGCTAAACTTCACATATATTCAGGAGCTTCTGCAACGCCTTTACAGAGGGACTGAGCAGCACCATATCGTCGGCGTAGCTGAGGTTATTAACCGACACGTTATCAATAGAACAGCCGACACCAGCGCTGCTCAGCTCCCCTATCAAGTCATTTATATACAAATTAAACAGTGAGGGGGATGTAAGTCCACCCTGTCTCACGCCTGTGTTGAGAGTGTATTCACTAGACAAACCTTCTCCCCACCTTACAACATTTGTTTGACCTTCATACCAATATTTTATAATATTAATAACTTCTAGTGGTATACCTGTTTTGTGCATTTTATCCCACAAAACATTGTAATTTACTAGGTCATAAGCACGGCTTAAATCAAGAAAACAGGCATAAATATTTGTTTTTCTATCCAAATAATACTGAACCGTTTTCTTTAAAGAGAATATGGCAGTATCCGTAGAATGATTTGAACGAAAACCAAACTGTGCATCATTTAATTGTATTTTTCTTAATAGAATTGGGTGCAATAACCTTTCAAATATTTTAGATACAAAATCTTTAAGGCTATCACGCCTAAAATTAAAAGTTCAATTTAATATGGATTTTTGGTAAATTTGGATAGACTAACATACACGTTACTAACATAACACACATGGCCAGTAAAGTAATATGTCTCCTATACCCGCGCCAGAGAAAAAAATAAGAATGTTGTATATCATAAAGCATTAGAATAATAAACACTTTGTTTTGAAAGAATTTTTTAAAATTATTTAAACCAATTCGAATTCAATATTCATAGTTATGACAGGACAACGTCTGTCGGGTCAGCTAGTTAATTATAAATAACACTCGCACTAAACTTTTTTTCTTAAAAGGTAGGTGGGACCGGTATGACCTAACTCCGATACAACCTCAGATGTCAACGTCTCGCTTGAAGTCCACACAATCCATACTGTTCAAATAATATGATAACCAAATAGGTTTAGCCTGTGGTGCTCTTTTGAGGAACAAAACACAGATTTGAACGGACATGTCTAAACAGTGCAAACATAATATTTCAGTAATCGCGTAAGTCCACTTAGAAAACGCAGGAGCTCGAACTATTTGACGAACAATGCCAAATGTCCTTACATTTGAGCAGGCCGTATTAGGTACTCAAACTGCCAGACAGTGCGGTAATCTAAAATAATATTCGTTATTTTCCCACATTGCTGGAGTTTATAAAGAACATAGGGCACTTTTTTGCTAGTCAGACTTTTATTTACATTTTTGTAGGTCTGAAATCGTGTTCGGTGGGATACCAAAGTAGTGAGAAAAACTAGAATGACGAATGCGGAACGCTGGTAAGAATAAGAATAGTACTGGTAAGTATAGTATTCAACCCTGGGGCATTCCTGGTTGATACGACGATGAATATAATGAAGCGTCAATAGCCTAAGGTATCGGACTAATGTTCGAAAGGTAGTGGGTTCGAACCCAACCTATTACATTGTTGCCGTGAACCCACTCTAGACACAAGCATATCTAGCTTAGATGAAAGGGTCAACAAGATTGTAATGTGAATTCTACCCACATTGCTCTTAAAAAAAGAAGAATTAAGCTATCACCCATCAGTTCAATCGTATCTCGACGTTCGAACAAACAGTATTTTATTTGTTACAGATACCGAAATAGCTTGGTACGTTACGTAACTTGTAGAGCTGTAAATATGGATGCGCTTCGGGTCACACCGCGAAGTTTATGGAGGCCGTTGTGGGTAGTTTGAAGACTTATTTATGCAAACTGTGTTTGTGGGGTCTTTGTGTCAGCACAGTGCTGTTCGCTGTTATCTTTGGAAAGGATTTTGTTGGGAATGCCATGATTTTTATAAGAAAATAAGAGTCGTCTGCTTTTCCATTCGTATGGAAATTTGAAAGCGAATTTTTTGGTCCAGATACAGTCGTCCATCTCATCATCAAAGTTTCAACCCATCTGACTGATGGTTTTAGAATGCAGACAGGACAAACACAACCATTTCAGTTTTTATATATGTTGCTTAAGAGTTTGCTAAATTTAGGTGGGCCTGAGCTGACCACAACTGCAGTATGCCCAATGACCAGTGACCCAAAATAGCCACTTTTTGGAGCCACAGTAAGACGCTGCTGCGGCACACCTGGAAGATGGCGGGACGAGCTGGACCAAACTAACTACGAGTGGTCTGCTTTGACCTTGAAAGGAACAATTTAAAAATCATTGGTCGAGGCCTTTCCCCAGATGTGGGATTATGCTGGCTTACTGTTACAGATAGATAGATAGATTATGGGTGTGTTTGGGGGCTTTGATCGCTCGCTTCTTAAGCGCCCGTCATCTCCTATGAACTTAACCTGTCAGAGTCGGGTTGTCCAAAATTCCCTTTCGGTATTAATGTTATTGTTTCAATATTATTGTTGAACATTTATCGATTTTAGTGAGCATTTAAATTGTAACACACACACAACAAACAAATTTTTAAACTAGTTTAGATTATGTTAGTGAATAAATATAAGATTTCTGTTACGTAGATTATTTCTTAGACTCATATTATTATTTTCAAGACATGAAAAACGTTAATGTCTACATTTAATGTTAAGTAAATTCTTTCAAAGATAAGTAGTAGGTACATTTGTCTTAATGAAAAAGAAATAACCATTTCCTGAATCACATTTGAATTCACAACGGAACGTTTTCCAGTAAATATAAGTAAGAATTCGTGTCAGGACGGCTTTAATATGTTGACAAATGGGTGTTGGAAGATGACATTAAACTCGCATGTGTCTAGATTCTAGAATTATTGCCTTACACCTGCTTCTGTTATACAGAATAAGATAAGTAAAGGATACAATTTGACTGAAATGATACAATGAGATGTTTTCAAACGAATTTCTTGGCTTAACAATACGTCGTACTCTTAGAATGAGACTACTCTGAATGCCCATGGTAATAGGGGCCAAAATTACATCCTAAAAAAGTTCACGAGAGGGATATGTACCTACGTTTAAAACTCAATACTGCTTTTTCAAAGAGTTTGTCGCTCAACCCGAAAAATTGTAATTTTTGAGTTAGGTCACTTACAGCCTGAGTGTGCGAAATTAAGTTATCTATCGTCCCGTTTCATTAAAAGACAGACTTGATTTTGATCGTTTTGATTAATAAGAACAGCACATAAAGTATTAAACTTCACAAGACTATGATATAGGTACTCACGCATGTATAAGTAGTTGGTCCATAATCTGCTGCTGCCTCTCATTCAGCACACTGGCGAGGTGCCCCCCCAGTCGCACGCACTCGGCCTCCGCTTGCCTCCACGCTTTCTTCGCCTCCCGCACCGCTGATATGCAAAAATCCCCCGACAGCACCCACCCATAATCACAGTGCCCCACAATCTCCTCCACGGCCTTATCCATCCACCACACTTTCAACCACATAGCTGACGTATTCTTCTTCGCAATTATACTAATATTCAACCTGACGGAATTTCCTTCTGATACTATTTGAACACTTCTTAAAGGATCCCCAGGCTGCGAACAATGTCTCCACTTCGACTCCCCATCTTCTAAACTTAACTCCATTCCCCTGCACAAAGCTTGCATATCTTCGTGTATTATATTGGACACATCGTTTTCTTTCGCATCCATTGATCCTGTGCCCATTTGTAATCGCAGAGCGACGCGATTGCCGTACGGTAGATGGATCTCATAGGAGCATGAGAGTTTGACGGTCGGGCCGACTTCGAACGAGCCGTTCCTTGCCGTATGTAGAACATCATGACAATGGTCTACTATACGGTAGATCGCGGCGAACGTGGGTCGACCGTGGAGTTCTATGGCGGGGTTTTTGTGTGATGCAGTGTAGAGGAACTTTCTGTTGGGTAGTGGGATTTGGTCCAGTTTGCCGCATAGGGTAGGGGTGTTGGGTGCAAAGCGGATGAAGCCGGCGGCGCAGGGTACATTGAGCTTGTGCAGCTCGATGAGGAGGGCGCGCCGTGGCCCGAGCGCTGGTACGAGGATGCGGCACCCGTGCGTGCGTGGCACGTGCCCTGAATGCACGCGCCCCACGCGCAAACTTCTTAGGCGTATTGCACAATCTGAAACAAAGAAGATGTGACATTTACTAACTTTAAATCGTTTTTATTTAAATTACGGATGAGCCCGCTCTTGACCTCGATCTCGCCTGATGGTAAGCGATACACGAGGTCTACGATGTGACGAGCAAGCTCAGAAGATGCCTATTTACTCGTGCTTTAAAGGCTGAAAGGTCATAAGTGGCAGGGAACACAGAAGCCGGCAGAGAAATCCACAACTTGGCCGTGAGCACAATAAAAGTGGAGACATTCTTCAAGCAAGACGTTTGGGCGAATGGTGGTATTTATCGACGATTTCGCAAAAGGTTACGCGACGGCATGCAGCACAAGACGTCACCGTCTCTTCGTGTGAGGTATCATTAAGATCTAAAGTGTTTATAATTGAGTGTGTAGGAATTCGTTTATTTTTAAGATTTTATAGTTTTTTGGCCTAGCTGCCTGAAATAAAGTACATATAGTACATATATTATTATTATAATATCATACTTTGACATGAAAACAATATCATAGGGTCCCTTATCCAACAGACGACGGTTGCTGCTTTTATTATTTTTGAGAAATGCGATTGTTTCTGTGTTTACTAAGACAATGGGTAACCAGCCTTTGTGTCGCACAAAGTCATGAGAATTGGCTCTACTATAAATAAAATGTTACTGACTTCTATTTAGGAAACGATCAATACTGTCCCTGTTCCAGCTCAAAATAGCGTGATCCAAGACGAAAATTATTTCAAGAGGAGATTTGATTTCAAGAGATTTAGGGCAATCTTTATATTGGACAATATTCTTATTAACCTGATCATAGATTAAAAAGTACCTACTCTCGTTTCTTCTAACAAATAAAATATTAAACTAGACGTTAATCCCTACTATAAATACGAAACAGTCTGTCTGCCTGTAACACTTTCACTTCAACATAACTAAAAGACCACAATGTAGGTGTACAAGTAAATAACATGTTATAAATTATCGAAAAAAATATACAAATAATATATATATATAATATGATATATATATATATATATTATTTGTATATTTTTTTCGATAATTTATAACATGTTATTTACTTGTACACATATATATATATATGCTAAACTAATAAATACGGTGCTTTATAATATTTTTTCTGATTAAGATAACTCACAATAGTTATAGTTATGGTGACAGGGTTTTAAGTAGCGGTTTCTCATTTTACGCTTAAAAGAATATTTAGACTCAGCCTTCTTGATGTCAAGGGATAGCATGTTCCAGAGTTATTTTTTATGTAAGAGTTATTTTTTTTGTATAAAATAAATAAGACGTACAGTTAATTACTATAATTAATTTATTGATAAATTAAGATGGCGTTAATTTGTCACTATATTGCAACGAAATACCTGCGTCTTATTACAAACTAACGTTTTTTGGTATAGTTTCTGCGAACAATGTCCTTAGCGTGTGGCGTACCTGGGCATTATTCTAGGGTGCCATACCTGGGGATGTTCGGAGCTTTTCAAGAAAGCCCTGAGATAAATGATCGAAGGAGATAAGTATTTACATTGGCAACTAATTTGATCAAGGCAAGCGGTGCGCGTCCTTGGTGCGCAGGGTGCGAGACAGCTCCAACTCTGTCCTGGCAATGATTGCGGGGAGGCTCGATTGTCTATAAATGTGAGGCACTGTTAATGGCATATTGTTAAAGTTAATTAAAAAAAAAATAACTTGACATTTTCTATGTTATAGGTGTAGTTTGCTAATTTAATGTGACTTTTAATTTGGAATTTAATTTTGACATTTAATTTGTATTTAATTTGATAATTTGACATGTTTTTTTTTTATTTATTATTATTAACTTAATTGAATTTTAATATATCTTTGAATCTTTTTGTATGTAAATTTCTCCATTTGTATTTTAAATTAGGAAGCCGAGCAATTGTTTGAATTTGTGTATTTTTATTTTATTTTATATGGGTCTTGGACCTGAAATAAATGAATTTTATTTTTATTTTTTATAGTAAAGTGAAGACCAACTGGACTCTGAGGGTTGAAAGGTTGGAATCGCGCCACAACATCAAATTTAAGTCATTCGTGGTATGAGATGATGAAAAACAAACGTGATATGACATGATCTCATTCGAAAAACGAAGAGATGGTATATATTTACTTTTTCTTGTTAAATTACTTCGGAGTAAAATAGACTGCCCCCAGTTGTTAAGTAAGATTAATTTTAACCTTCCCCATAATTATCCGCGTCACCCTATCAAACTAATACATCCCCCATTCCGCAAAACTGTATCAGGATCCAATTCCCCTATCCCCAGAATTTGCAGGCTTCTTAATAATTGCGATGAATCAATTGACATTTTTTCCACAAAACTTAAAAAAATCAAGCACCAAGTCCATCAAATCTACCGTACTGGTTTTTTTTTTTTTCTATGTCGACTGTATAAACTCTGAACTAGTTGTTCTTAGCGCTATTTCTGCACTACCTAGTATTATATTGATGTTATAATTTTGTTTTTGCATGCTGTGTCTATCGCGTCATATTGTACACTATGTTTGTAACATATTGCATGAAATATAAGAATAATCAGTGTAACAATTGTAGATAGGCCAATAAATAAATAAATAAATGAGCTCCAACCCACCATCTACAGATCTGAATAAGGACTTTTGGCCGAAAGGTGTGGTTTATCGACGTTCCCGACGGACGGTTACGCTACACCTCACAGCGAAACATGACGCCGTCAACTTTTCATGTATATTGATAGTTTTATAAGGTTTTAATACATATGTATTAGTTTATTGTAGTATTTTGTGTATTATAATATTTGTAAGGGCCGTGTTGCCTGAATAAAGGAATTATTATTATTTTGGGTAAACGAGTAGTTTTACTCTTATATTATTATAAAATCCAGAAAACGATTCTGAACAAACTTATTTCAGGATTTGCATTAAATTATTACATGATGTATTCAGAACACCGTCTATAAGCATGACCACACCTCAGAAGCACCCTGTATGTTTACTATGCCTAGTGTATTCAAGTGTGTTTCCGTTTTAATTGAGGGACAGTGATGCGTGTAATAATATTGTTTATTGAGCAACCCGTCACAGCTCACACGATTAATATGTGTCATGAATTAATTATTGGTTTACTCAATAATATTATTATCTACTGATTACGTAATGCAAATTAGGCACATTTCGTCGTATGATTCTTGTCAATGCTAATTTTAGGTAGTGGACACTATCGACAGCTGATTACGTGGGTCAACTAATGGTCTTTGAAGTTAAGCAAAAGTGACCATCTTACAAAAATGAGACACCTGTGTGCTATTGATTGTGGCTATCATTTGTAGATTTTTGAAAGCCATTACGGGTAATTAGAAGTTAGAAAATCTAACACTAATCTTGCATAGGGGTAAATGATAAATTACCATTTATCTTTGATAATATTCATATTGCAAATTGTTTATGCATTCCGCTTTTACATTTACCTATTTTTTTTTACTAAATTTAAACTAGATGAGGCTGTTGTTTTTTATCCCGAGAAGAAACACCAAAACAAACTCAATATAAGCAAAATAGAAGCAATAGTTACGTCATAGGAAATATTTGAAGATTTTTCTAAGTTATAACACGATATATATTCCCAAGCAGCTGAAAGATACTTGCGTATAGTTATGTTGTTCCTTAAAACAAAATTCACGTTACGATACCCGCTCTACATCATAAGTTTTCAACCGACGACCAAAAGAGGAGGTTATCAATTCGACGCGTATATTTTGTTTTTTTTTTTTATGTATGATCATCGAGTACTCGAAGACGGCTGAACCGATTTGGAAAATTCTTTTTTTGTTCGAATGGGTATACTTCGAAATTGGTACCATTATCACCAAAGTCAGGATCTGATGATGGGATCTTGGAGAAATCGAGGGAACTCTTCAAATATTATAGGCACACCTATGGCGTTTTGGGTATTTCTTATAGTAACTTGTGCAGTTGCTCTCAAAAAGTACCATTTGGGGAAGTGGAACTGATGATGAAGACCACAGATGGCCGCCGAAACTACTCAATAATAAGTATTGAGTGGATTGCGATTCGATTACTTGAATATGGATGTTAAACACTTTATGCTCGTCACAATGCATATGGTGATGTAGAGCTGATGGTGAAGTACCAGGAGAACTCCTCAACAATTAACGGCCCAGCATTGGGAAAAGCAATATTTTGTAAAAGGTTATAAGTAGTTGACATTTAGGCTCTTGTAACTAGGTAAATTAAAAATCATCCAACTAAAAAGAGTGAAATAAAAACTTTTTACCAAAAAATTAAACCGACTCCCAAAAAACACTGCAAAGTGAAAAATAACTTTAATTTCGGAAGTCGGTGCCAAAAACGAAAAAACAAAACTAAAGACACCGACTACCGAAATTAAAGTTATTTTTCACTTTGCAGTGTTTTTTGGGAGTCGGTTTAATTTTTTGGTAAAAAGTTTTTTTACAAAGTCTGTTTACGTCGGGCACGCCGCAATTGCGGCAGTAAGACCCCTCTTTGAGGAGTGGCTAGATCGGCGTCACGGCGTCCTGACCTACCGCATGACACAGGTCCTCACCGGACACGGAAGTTTCGGGAGGTACCTGTGTCTGATGGGGAAGGAAGAAACGCCTGGGTGTCACCACTGCGAGGATCGCCCTGAGGACACAGTAGAGCATACGGTGCAAGACTGCCCCGCTTGGGCAGAGCACCGACGTGTCCTCACGGCGGCGATAGGCGGAGACCTCTCACGCCCGGCACTGGTCGAGGCCATGCTGCGGGGCGAGACGGAGTGGGAAGCGGTCGCCTCCTTCTGCGAAGCAGTCATGCTATCGAAGGAGGAGGCGGGCCGCGTGAGGGAGAGGATGGCGTCCTCCCTCCAGCCCAGCCGCAGTGGTAGACGCTCACGGCGTCGGACGTCGGCCGACGATCTCCGGCCACCGTAGGCGCGGGCATGCGGACAGCAAGTAAAGGGCAACTCGCTGTCCGACCATGGACCATGCCCGGGTCGACGGCGCGTTGTGTTCCACGCGCGCCTCAAAGATCGTCAGCAATATGACGAGGCCCCCCCTGTAGAGGGCCGAAGCCTGCCGGGGTCGTGGGACTTATCCCATTACCGTGACCCCGGAACGTAAAGGGCTATTGAAGGAACACTGTGGATTTTAGTCAGTACAAGTCTGACAGTCCCTCCGGCCCTGCCCGGGGTGGGAGGACTTATTTGATGACTTTACCACGTAAAAAAAAAAGTCTCTTTACGTTTTACTTTGATTATTCAGCTACCTAAATTCTTTGAAAAAATAAAATCGTATTTTTCTCGTAAACATTTTTTTTAAGTTTCGGATTAACAGTAAGCATGGTACGTAGGTTCGTCATGATAAGCGCTTTTTCGTATCTTTATGACTCAATAATGCTATATGAATCATCACATAATTTATTAATCTTATATAATATCCTCTGGGTAACGGTTAACACACGCTGCAAGTTATAACATGCAAATACGAACATTTACGAGCAATTCACTTTAAATAGTAAATTGTTATCTCTGGGAGCAACGTCGTAGTAAAGCCGACAATGTAGCGAATAACTTGCAGCTTGCACGTGTATTGCCTCTAACAATGTTTGTTTATGTGTTATTACCCTTAGGTAGCTGGCACGGTAGGAGCGGGCGCGGGAGCGAGGAACAATTAATTGGTAATAGGTACCTAGCTAGCCATCGCAATGTTAGTAAGTTTTTTTTTTTTTATTATCTGTACCGTCACTTTTATTGTTGAATGCATGCTGTGGCAGCCTTTAATTAAGGCTACACTATTTTTGTAATAATATTGTAACTTAACATGTTTATTGGTGTATGCTTTGTTGGTTGTCCTTAAATAAATAAAAAGGTTAAATAAATAAATAATCAGAGTAGCAGATTATGGTATTTTTCTAAAATATTTTGTTTAGTTTTGGGGATATGCGGAACAGGGTGTAAAGTCCTGCATTCCCATTGAAAAGGGAGGATTCTCCGACCAGACAGATGTTTTTGTCTGGTGGGCAACTGCCCGATGGGTGTGATCGGGTGATTTGTATGCAGGCTAGTCGTGCGGTAAACTTTGCTTGCGCGATTTAGGATTTCTATCGTTTAGTTTGTATGTTGCGAGATAGATGCTGCTACATAGTCAATCACTTAGATTACCAATAAATATTGTCTCATATGTTTTCCCTTTCACGTAAAGACGATATAGAGGGTTGAAATTTCACGGAACATCAAGATGTATTACATTTTTAATAATAGGTATGTAACATCACCAGGCCTCACTCCTGAACTTTAAGACGGGTTGTTAGAATGTAACAACCCGCTAATCATCTCACAGTATATCCTCTATCTAACCTATAGTGTTGATAGCCCGCCCACTCTTCAAAGCTCCTCTCGAGAGGCGAGAAAACCGCACACAGCGCTCGGGTTTCGCACACAATATTGTACCTGTTTCTACGTCTCGCTCACTGATTGTATTTGTATAATTGCGAGTTTCACAGTGCAGTTAGTTTAGGTAACCAACTACTCTTATATTGATTGGAGTTCAAAGAAGAATGTGTGTGAAGTGCTCAATAAAATGGGTGCACAAAGGGTAATACAAAATTGGCAATTGTAAAATAATTATGTATATATCTAGTCCATATTATACTCTGTGAAAGTGTAATTGTGAAAGCTACACGAAAGTCATTTAGTGGGGTTAGAGAAACACGTAATCATCTTTAGTCATTATATATTATCATTTTAAATATATATTATTATGGTTGCTGTGTACAAGACTTGGTTGAAACGCTTTTTCCCACAATAAAAATATTTACCTATAAACTCCGCATCTTCCACTGAAACACCCATTAAATTTAGTTCAGCCATACTAGAGACTAGATTCCTAGCAGCTATTAATTAGATTACTAATAAATGTTAAACAAACGTTCTATTTTTGTAAAAAATCAAAAGGTCAACATTTTAAATTTTATCTGACGTAGCATTTAAGTAAGGATAATGTTTATAGCTGTAGTATAATAATTAATCTACTACTACTATTGTTTTTTATCTCAAAAAAAAATTCTTGTTGATAATAGGCTCGCGTTTGACCACCATCTCACCTGATGATAAGTGACAATGTGGTCGAAGATAGAGCAAGCTTGCCTAGAAGTAACCTATTCACTCTTGACTTAAAGACTCCCTGGTTATAGCGATCAGGGAATTTCACTTCTTAGCCGTACGCACAATAAAAGTATTCCCAAAACGTTTAGTGCGTATGGGTGGGATGTCCACCATGTAACGATGGCGCATCGCCATTTGTCTTGTAGTCCGAGGATGGAACGGGCTTGGTGGAATCAGATTGTGTAATTCCATCGCACACTCCCCGAAATGAAACCGATAGAAAACCGATAGACTGTTCCGGTGTGAAGTACTGTCTCACCTTTGCTAGGTTTAATTAGGAATATTATTTGTAATCTAGTGACTAGAGAGTAGAGACTCTTTTTAAGCCTGTGCTAGGAGATTTTGCTCTTCCTTGACTTTATACTAATTAAAATTGAAAATATTTGTAAAAAAAAGTTTATTGCAGCATTTAAGTATTTTATTTTCTTAATTAACAAGCAGGCGGGACCCAATTGAACATATATATATTTTTTAATGAAATGGGTCCCGCCTGCCTGACGCCTTTAAAAATAAAAATGTGCTTGTTTCTTACATTTCAGTTGAGCAGTCGGGTTTTTTAGATTTTTAATTTACTTTTTTTTTACAAATATTTTCAACTTTAATTAGATAAAATATAAATTTTTTTGTTCACCGGAATGTTTCAGGAAGTGAAAGAGAAAAGTCCATATTTTTAAAGTTTCTCATTGTATTATTTTTATTAGTATTGCACTAATGATAATCATGATATATCTTTTGGAAATCCTTGTGTTGAGCCCTTTTTTTCACTTAGTACAATGGCGTTGCACAACCGCCATGTTGATTTTTTTTAACGTCACCTATTTACGAACACTTGGACTGCTATGACGAATCTAGCGATACCTCAATTATGTAAATCCATTCAGCGGTTCTGGAGATATGAGGTAATAAATATTACTTACCTACATACATACATTCAAGATACGCGCGAAAAACATAACCCTTCCTTTGCAGTTGGGCAAAAAACTGAAGAATGACTAAAATCAGAAGTATAAGGTCTTACTTCCAATCATTTATATACGGAACTCTAAAAAAGGTTATCGTCAGACCTTCAGTAACAAGTCTATCTATCCACAAATTCATTGACACGACTATCCCTCCGGTATTATCTACTTAGAGGGGCTCATTGTGCTAAGTATTGCGTATAACGTACGAGCTCCCTACAACGTTGAGCACTTGTACGATTTCGAGCCACGAGCCACGCGACAAAAGTAGAAAGCTTTGTACATGTTACGTACTGCGGAACTTTGCTTTTAATTTTGTTTCCACCATATTTCTGTTGTGCGGAAATCTGGAATATACTACGCGGCATTTTCTGTTTCTTTTTGCCATTCGCTGGGGCTTAAACTGGATTTCAATATTACAGATATTTGTCTTATAAAAATATACTGATTAGAAATAGCTGCCTTTTTGTGGTAAGTATAGTATTTTCTGCCAAGCAAGAGTGAACTGTTATCATTTGGGCTCCATCTATAACACGGTTGTCTGGAGAGACTGAGGTCACAAAATGGCAAACCGCGAATTAAAATCCCTACTAATATTATAAATGCGAAAGTCTGTCAAAACCTGTCTAAGGTAGATAAGACCTTGGAGGGCTTTTCACTGAAAAATATTTTTTTACGCAACCAAAGCTGCGAGCAGAAATTAGTAAGAAATACATCTGCCGTACGAGAATCGATGATTTGATATTTACATTGGCTGTCCGTATATACCAAAGTACCTTAAACGAAAATGCCTTAAAAAAATAACGGAAATTCTCAAACACGGCCAGTTTTAATTCATACTGTTCTCTTCTGTTACATCACCAATTCTATTTTTAAATGGAAAAAAAGGATTAATGAAAATTTTCCCAAAGGCCATGTTTCTCAGTTAGCTAAAAATATCTGTCAACATTTTAAAACCTTGGTAACCGGGCAAATATATCCTGAATAAAGTTCAAACTTATAGTTTGATTAAGAGCGTCCATGGAGTTGAATGCACGTCATTAATTTATTTATCAAGACACCTCAAAAATGTAAACACAAACATTATCAGACAACAAAAAAGAGATACTGCAAAGAATTGGCATCAATTACAAACAAACACAACATCCAAAATAACATGAAAAAATACAGTACCTACCTATCCGCGTGAACACAACAAAAAATTTTACTTTAAAATGATTTTTACTACTCAACTATTAAAATATTAATATCGTTACATGGTGGACATCCCACCCATACACTCAAAACGTTTTGGGATTGTGCATATGGTTAAAGGTGAAATTCCCTGCCTAGATCTAGGCAAGCGTGCTTCATCTTCAACCACATCATCTCTTACCATCAGGTGAGATGGTGTGTCAGTAGAAGTCTGACACCTTCCGCTTTACCCAGAGTCGGAGACGATATTTGATGTTTAACCGAACGAAGTTAAAGGTTAATTAGTAATTACATTACTTGCTTAAGGAAAACTATGAAATAAGTAAATAATTGACAATTATATTGTTAGTATGATGCATTTATGTAGCTAGAAAACTCGGAAATTATTGATATTGTTTCTTTGGAAATTTTTCGGAAAATATATACCTAGTATTATAGTTTATATCACTATTTCAGTATAATCACCAGCCAATATTATTGTTCGCTTATACAGGCGAAATCATAAAATTAAATTACGTTCGATCTGAAACTGTACAATATGGTACGGTACACTCACTGAGTAAATTGTTTACCGACTTAGCCTTTTATTTGTGTGCTCTGCAATGCGGTTGTGTGCATTGAATTATGTAAATATTAACAGTTGTTTTACGGTGTTTATTATTGGGAAAATATACGTTTTGCTTCCTTTTTTGAATTATGAACGTCTCAATGAACTGTTACTATCGTTAATTTGAGCTTTTTATGAGCTTTTTAATTTAATCAAAATCTGGTACAATTACGCACTTTTGAGACTCGACCACGCACGCTTAAAGTAAATCAAACATTATTTGTAATGAGACATAAAAAATTGATGATGATCTTGATGATGATTCGTGATCGTATATATTTTTAAATAATTTATACGGGACAGGTGCCATGGCCGGCAATGACATAGGAAATGCCGATGACTTGGCGAGATATGATTAAAAGGCGTTCATAACGGAAATTGATCACAGGAGGCAATACATAAAAGAGGAAGACATTGGTAGAGGGAGCAGCAGTGGGATAGTACAAAGACAGTGATCACGATGGGCTTCACTTGAAGGATTAAACTACAACTAAGGGCAATAGACAAAGAAGTTTCTTTACATGATCAAATCACCTTATCTTTAGGCATACTTCTAAATAATTTTTATGAAAGATTATTGTTAAAAAGTCGCCAAAATACAGAATGCTTGAAACCCTTACTATATACATAAAGTATGGCTTTCCTGGCGTTGACAGCCATGCACAAAATGTAGTAAACACAAACATATAAAATCCGAACACCGAAAGAAACTTTCAGCTCCATTTAATGTTAGAAGACGAGATCATCTAATAACATAAAAAAGCACACGCACATAATCTTGAACATAATTTCCAAGTGTAACATCAAGCAATTTGGACGTAAAATAAGAAAACATTCATTGTGCACACAATGAACGCAATTAAGCGTACGTTCCCGCGCTTTTGGCGACGCCATCTTTCTTTTGTGACGTTACTTGCTAAAACTCACGGGATAGCAATGTTTTTGGTTTTCTTTATAGCTGTTGTGGAGTGTCGTTTGGGATTTTTATTGTTTCTGTAATTATATTAAGCGTTAAGGATTGTAAGAATAACTATAAAATAGTATACAACTGTAGAATGCAGTCTCTTATCACTACAGTGCGACGTAATCCCACAGAACAGATAAAAGAGGTTCATCTATTCCGTGCGTAATCATCAATATAGGTACAGAAAAAGAAATAAAAAATTAATATCCATAAATATTTATTATAGATACAGGTCCATTTCCAAAACTTCAAAACAAAAACAAATACAGAATTATAGGCCAAAATTCTGCTCTAATAATATTATAAATATGAAAATTGTGGATGTCTCAAAAAGGAAAAATTATGGCTGAATGGATCGAATGAAAGTAAGCACAGATAAACATAGATTATATATAGTCTCGCAAAACACATAGGAAAAGTGATATTTATTTTGCAAATTGGTTATAAATAACAATTCAAATTTCACGGGTAATATTTTCGAAAATATAAACTAGACAAGGTCGACGTTTCTTGGCTGATTACCTCAGAAGCAACGCCGAAACAAATGCAAAGGTTAACGCCTTTTTAACCGACTTCAAAGAAAAGGAGGAGGTTCTCAATTTGTCTTGAACTTTTTTTTTATGTATGTTACCTCATTACTCGCAGATGGCTGGACTGATTTCGAAAATTCTTTTTTGTTTGAAAGGGTATACTTTTTAGTTGGTCCCATTGTCATCATGTTTGGATCTGATGATGGGATCATGGCGAAATCGAGGGAACTCTTCAAATATTATAGGCACACCTATAGCGTTTTGGGTAATTCTTATAGTACCTTGTGCAGTTGCTCTCGAAAAGCACCATTTGAGGAAGAGGAACTGATGATGAATACCCCAGATGGCCAGTTGAGATCTCAGAACAATGTAACAGACTCTGTTACATTGTTCTGAGATCTCAACTACCGTTTAATAAATAGCAATAGGATAATCGCTAATTGCAAGACTCTTGCGAGACTCTCGTTTGGGCAACACTAATTTCATGGATTGCGATTCGATTACTTAAATATAGATGTTAAGCACTTTATGCTCGTCACAATGCTTATGGTGAAGTAGAGCTGATGGTGATGAACTAGGAGAACTCCTCAAAAACTAACGGCTCTCCACCGGGAAAAGCAATATTTTCTAAAAGGTGATAGGTAATTAGTTGACATTTTGACTTTGGTAACTAGATAAATTACAAACAGACCCACTAAAAAGCGTGAAAAAAAAAACTTAAAAAAAAAAATTAGAACCGACTTCCATATAAAAACACTACAAAGGCAAAAATAACTTTAATTTCGGAAGACGGTGTCAAAAAAAAAAGAAAATATAAAACAAATGACACCGACTACCGAAATTAAAGTTATTTTTGCCTTTGTAGTGTTTTTATATGGAAGTCGGTTCTTTTTTTTGTTAAAAAGTTTTTTTTTTTCAAGTCCAGACAATTCGTACTAATCAAATTGAATGAGTACCATGTAGGTTTATGTATATGGTGCTCTTTTGAGGAAAGAAACACACAGAATAAAGACTTAAGTCCTGTAAAAACAGTGCATGCATATAAATAAAGTAATGTGAATGAGGATTTACGTCTTGTAACCCCATGTAATTCCACTGCTTAGACAAAGGCCTCCTTTCCACAAGAGGAAATATTTATTTATTTACACTTCATGTACATTAATAGGTAAAAAGGTGAAAATTGGCCGAAATCATCCACGGATTATTTTTAATATGAATTTGCATTGTACAGCTTTGAATATAATATTCATTATAGTACAACCTCAAACTAAGCCTTATCTAATCAAGTTATCATTAGTAACACATTTGCTGGAATCTTAAATTGATTATTATTGAATAGGCATCACATAGGTACATTTGCACCGATGCTCAAATGTTGCAAAGTTATTAAACAAGCCAATGGCCTTATATTGTGGGTTTCGGACACAAAAAATACAGCAATGACGAAACAACACGACATTGAGATGGTGAATAACGTCATAAAGATGATATCACGAAAATTTAGAAGACTAAAAAGAACAAAACCGTTCGAATTAGTGTTTAGTGGTAGTGAATAGTGTAAAGTGCAAAAGCTACCAAATAAACACAATAACGA
Source organism: Tholera decimalis (assembly GCA_943138885.2). NCBI lineage: Eukaryota > Metazoa > Arthropoda > Insecta > Lepidoptera > Noctuidae > Tholera > Tholera decimalis. The sequence continues at coordinate 38,454,773 of OW964566.2, read as the reverse complement.
AGTGTATTCCACTTAATAGAGACAATAAGAAAAGTGCCACTGGACACATTCTTAGTTAACACAATTTATTAGTTTAAGTTAAAATTAAATTACTCATTAGTCTATATATAAGGCTAGATTGTAATATAATTAGGGTTTATCCTGCTGATTAACACTAATCATAATAAATAAAAAACGGGTTGCACTCCGGGAGTGCCGGCAGAAGTGAAAACTTGAATATTAACTTTGTGCATTTTTGATATTTTGGAATGGTTAGGGAATAATTTTGCACGAATTGCTTTAATTATCAGTATAAAAGTACTATCATTTATGTGGTAGAATACAATATTTATTTATTGCGCTATCGTACACAAACATGACAATTTATATTACATTAAAAAGTTTATCTCTTTCAATCACATCGCCATCTAGACAGTTTTCTTATAACTATTGTAACGAAGTAATTGATGCACTCTTGTAGCTTTGACTGTGGCAAACAAAGTCATTTGGGGCTGTATTAGTTTCAATAAAGTCACATAGATGTCACAGTAGTAAAAAGTGCCCGTCTTACGAATTTTAGATCAGGGTCACGTGACCCTGACGCGAGTTTAACATTTTTTACCTATTAAAAAAAAGTGCACAGCGCCGCTAAAGAAGTTTTCACTTCAAAAATGATTATCTTAACATCCATGCCTTTGAAACAGCGTTAATCTGTTGGGCCCAACTGTCATTTGCACATTTTTGACAATCGTTACAGGAAGACTGAAGTCGCTTCATTTAAAATACTAGTACTCAGTTGTATCCTGTAAGATTAGAAGCTGACCGCGACACTTTTGGATAAAGTCTAAGCCGATGATAAAACACGAAGCCTTTATCAATTTTTCTAACTACATGAAACGAAAGTTTGTATTGAATAATTCCTTCCGTCCTTCAATCAAACCATATGCCCCATATATACACCACACCAGTCTCTCGTTATAACACAACAGATTCACAGTCTGTGTGTCTGTTCGAAAGCTGTTCTGAATTATTCATACCACCGATATGAGGGCGCCAATCTAGGATTCAGTTGCAGTCCAATCAATGGCTTGGCGTTTTGACTGTTACGTATTTTGCCGGGAGTTTACGATAGCTATCGGATCGGAAGTTTTTGTGCCAGATTTTATAGGTACTCGATCATATATACCTACGAAAATGTTAGTTTTTTTATTGTAGATATGCTCGCGTTTGAGCACTATCTTACCTGACGATAAGCGATGATGTGGTCAAAAATGATCGATTTTATGATAACGATTTTTTTACTTATCCAATTAGCTATATTTTGAAGTCGGTCAAGAATTCCGAGAACCAAGTGGTTATGTATACTAGCATTATATAGAATACCTAAAAACATTTCGGAACCAAAATATGGTTTTGGGCGAACTTTTAATACCTATAAAATACCAATTTTCCCATGCATATTAATTTAATAACCTAAGTAAAATTACGAACTAACGGACGAGTATGGCGAAACTTGGAGGGTTCCTCCTTTTACTACAGAACCTTCTTTTTCCGGTGGGAAAATCATCGAATGACTCCTTCGTTTCTACGTGGAGTGGAAGGGAGTGTCAGACTTCTACTAACTAGAAACCCACCCTGTGTCTTCAGTTGTCCTTATGGTGTGGGACGGCAACGTTAGAATATTCCCGCAGTTACTACGGAATTAAAAAAATAGTTTTTCCGTTACAGCCTCTAGACGGCGCTTATGATTATTTTCGTTCCTATTAACTGACTTAGTAGTAGTAGTTTGAGAAAAAAGGATTTTGTAAATAATAGTCATCAACAATACTCTAGATCCTTAAGAAATCCGATAACCCAGTCCGAAAGACTGCTAGTATTTCTACCAAAGCTGTAAAACATCAACCGTATACTACTAGAACCAAACACTACATAAAGGCCTTCTGTGTCGGGGGTCTCAGCGGTAATGTGGTTTGTAAACACCCTGATTTGGTGGTATACGTCCGATATGTCTATAACAGCCTTAAGGGACCATTAGGTTCGGTTTACACTGCCTTTGGTATAATACACTTAGTGTACTCATAGCATTAGGATGCTCCCTAGCTGTAATGGTCTGTCTGGCATGCAATGTGATCGTATTAAGGGTAAATTTAGTTATATACATATTTAACTTGACGTTTAACTTAGATTTTACTGTAACTGAAACATCATTTGCCAAAGGTTGACTGCCCATGTAACTCTATTGTACATAAAGTTTAAATAAATAAATTTGCGTGGGAAGTTAGCTTATAATTTTCTCTAGCTTTAAGTGAATGTTCCATTAATAGAAGTTCAGCTGTTGCAGCGATAAACCCGTATAAACAGAAAGACAGGCAATACTTAAATCTCGCGCCCTGCTCTGGTTCAAACCATGGTGAGGGCGCCAGAGAGAATGGGATGCAGTCACCTCCTTCTGCCAAGCGGTCATGCTAGCGAAGGAGGAGGCTGAACGCGCAAGGGAGAGGCATCGCTTTTAGCGATAAGACCGCCACTGTAATCATAGAATTAAGAAATACAAATACAAATAGTTTATTGTGACAAATAAAAATTACATACATTTGAACGTGTTCGGAGCCTCCAGTTAAGCAAACAATGCCTGTATTAGAAGGCTCCGCTCTTTCATGTCACTGTAGTACACTTATACTAACTAGCGTTACTATAGTGGACTGTGACCTTAAGGGTATTTATGCAATGTAACAAACAAAAAAATATTAAAAAAAAGAAATATTTAAAAAAATAATTATTCAAGAGAAATAATGTTAAATAGGTGTGTTTAAATTTTGGTGTACAATAAAGTATATTCTATCTATCTATAAGCTCGCGATTGACCACCATCTAACCTGATGGTAAGCGATGATGTGGTCGAAGATGAAGCACGTTGCTAGAAGGAACTAATTCACTCTTGACTTAAATACCCCCTGGTTATAGCTATCAGGAATCACAAACTCTGGCAGGTAATTCCCAGGGGCGTGCATAGGATTATGACAGGGCATGCGGGGCGGAGTAAAAACACACAAAAACTTCTTCTTTTATAGATTTTTAGCATAGCCACAGCCACGCATCGTAGCATGGTGGCGATGCGTGGCTGTGGCTATGCTAAAAATCTATAAAAAAGAAGTTTTTGTGAGTAATCGGTCACAAAAACTTCTTCTTTTATAGATTTTTAGCATAGCCACAGCCACGCATCGTAGCATGGTGGCGATGCGTGGCTGTGGCTATGCTAAAAATCTATAAAAGAAGAAGTTTTTGTGTGTTTTTCTCCGCCGCATGCCCTGTCATAATCCTATGCACGCGCCTGGTAATTCCAGAATGAAAGTATTACCAAAACGATTTGTGCGTATGGGTTGGATGTCTACCATGTAACTATGGCGCATTTCCGTATATTTTATAGTCCGATGATGGAACGGGCTAGGCGGGACCAGATGATGGATAGTGGAATAAATTACTTTCTTTATTTGAGTAGATATAGGTCCACAGTAGAAATGAGTCCCACAAAATCAGTTCATCAACTGGATTGTGGGATCATGAGTCGTTTTAGATATATAAGAAATAAAAAATTTAAAACTGTTATAATCAGTGATTCGTTACCAATTAGTATTTTAAGTATATATTAATAAAACATTATTTAGGTTTTTTGTCCAGTTCCATGTATGGGGACCAGAATACATCTATCTACCAAGTTTCAACTGTGTAATCTTAATAATTTCAGAATATATGACTGTGACATACGAATGGACAGACTGACAAGATAAATCTATAAGTGATCCGTATTTTGCCATTCGGCTACGGAACCCTAAAAAGCTCGTAACAATATTTTTTTTTACTATTAATTTGATTGCTTGACCTTGAATGTTACCAATACAAAATAATTCCACAAAAGTACCCTCCAAAAACGTAGGTACAATCTGTCATGCTTTTAAGTCCCTACATAGTCTGTTGTCCTTTGATCGCACATCAAAGGAAACATTGACACAACTATTCCCATGTGCGGCCCATGAAGTAAATATTTGGTAAACATTACGAGATTAAATGTACATATACGTGACACATAGTCATTCCACCAAGTAGGTAATGCCACAGTAAATATTTATACAGCTCATTAAATAAACAGGCATGAATTACATAGTAAATTGCTCTGTTTATAAAATGTTGGATTTGTTTTTCTGATGGTAGATTAGACGTTTAATGTCGACAGGATTTCATTATTTTTGTTTAGCTGTTTCTAATTTGTTCTGCTTTTGCTTTATCAGTGTAGTATACTAGTGTATACTACATTGATTTTGTAAAGATGGCGTAACACCGTTTGTCTTGTAGTCCGATGATAGAATGGCCGTACGCACAATGGCAAAGGTATTCCCAAAACGTTCTTATAAAATTATGATTTTTGATAAAGATATTTTCTGATAAATGTATCAAAAGAAAGGTATCTTATTATATCGTAAAGTGATTTTGGTCCAAATGTGTCTCATTACTTTGCTGTCGATAAATATTTTTCAAGTACACCTACCAACCCATTATTTCAGTGTATTTTTATTTTTAAGCTACATCGTTTATTGTTTCGAGTGAGCACTCGTCTAAAGTTTTTTATTTTTTAATATTTAATTACTAGAAATTGAAGGACGCTAGATAGTTATTATGACATGACAAAATTGAATAAAGAAACTTCGAATTTTCTTTCATAATAATAAAATACAAATGTTCTGTTATGTAGGTTTTGCTGATAATAGAGCTTGTGAATTGAATAAAAGCACTCATAAGATTTGTGTGCTCTATACATAGATTAGATTTTCAACGTAATACAAAAGTGACTCTTGCCATAAATATATTTTATGCCTAAGAGCTACCTTTTCATTACTTTATCAGTGTCGTGCTTTAACAAAATATATAAAACATAATCAACCCAGAACGTTTCCACTGTTGGGGCACAGATCTCTCTATGAGAGACAATTGGGCCGTAATCCACCACGTGACCCCAGCGTGGGTTGGAGGATATGGCATATACAGTATGTTAACTAACAGAGGGCGTTCCCGTTAACCCGCAATAGTTTAGCATCCATACATGCTAAAAAAATATTACCATTCGAAAACAAAATCTTTTTATACCTTTTAATATTAAAATATCTATTTATTAAAAATGTTAAATTGATACATAAAAGAAACACTCTGTACACGCGTACGCATTCATTAATAAATTGCGACGTTGCCGTCCTTCAAGTATGCGTGGCAGGTTAACGGGAACGCCCTTTGTTAATTAACATACTGTTATACTGATTTTTGGTCCCAGGACCTAACGATGTTGTTTTCTTTCATCGTGTTGCAGTGGTCATAAATTACCCAAAGTAATATGCCCGACTAGGTTCAATCTTACGACCTACAAATCGTAAGCTGGGCCCACCTCCTGAGCCTCTGCCTTCGAACTCTGCTCTGAACATAATATTAGATACGGGTATATCTTTGGGAATTTATAAATGTTTATGGCTGTCGTAATATGTGTTATTTCTACCCTTGAGTAGGGGCTTCAGATGTAAGGACCTTTCAGGAATTCCCTTAAGTTATGACGTTTTCACATTTGATTGGGCTTATGAAGTGAGGCATTTTATTAGTTTATGATTTGACGGAAATTCGTCTGAAATAAAAGTTAATTTGATCAAAGAGTGTTTAGGTTGAAATCGCGCGTTAGTATGCGGTAATCTTCGAGAAATAAATATTATTAAGGAACATATGCAGAGTTGAATCCACCGTAAACAATGGCAATGCAACACGCAACCCAAGCGCAAGCGCTCGAGTTCATATTGCTTTCTTGTGCCTTCTGCATGTGCATTATAGTTGCAGCCGAAAGGGCTTGTGTTAGTTTTTGATGGAATGTACTCAATTTTACTAATGTATTATGCTAAACATATAATTTACTAGTACTCTCGCGGGGCTTCGCTCCCGTGGATTCTATCACGGTAAAAACATAACTCTCCTTTTTTGCAGTCGGGTAAAAAGTAGCCTATAACCTTCCTCAAGCTTCAAGCTACTTCCATTCCAAATTTCATCCAAATCCACCCAGTACTTTCGAAGATTAGCGCGTTCAAGCAAACAAACTAACAAACTTTTCCGCTTTATAATATTAGTATAGATTTATTTTCAAAGCCAATTGCATCGCGTCTTTATAATTTTGTGATTTAGATTTCAAATAAGTCATTGGAAAAATTACTTAATTAACTGAAAACAATGTATGTAGGTTTGAACCTTTATCTGGAATTTCTGTTTTTCTAAAACAAATGTTTTAAGACATCTTATTACCCTTTACTTCTTTTTTTTTACGTTAACCCCAAACACTATCTTAAAACTTAGCTACCCTAGCAAACTCCAAAACAGCTCAACTCCAACCAAATAATCTACACAATGTGCAATTTACGACTGCATATTACGGTCTATTTTCCTTTGAAGGTTGGGCACATTTAGATGATACATGTGAGGGTAGAAGAAATATCCATCGGTTTGGAGGGATATCTGTAACGTGTACGAGTTTATCTTTACGAGACACTTTCATCGTTCCCGATCTAGACACTGACCCAGTTTAAAAAATACGAAGGGATAAACAAAATAAAATATAGAGTTTGGGAAGATATTATAGTTCAACGGGTATTTTTTTAGTTTTGCTGAAAAATAAACGTGTTATTAAAGATCAGTTCAGTTGGCACTGAACTGATCTTTAATAACACGTTTGTTTGTTGTTAACGCAATTAGTTAGCCAAGGGTGAGTCAGACTCGCACATAAAGGGTTTCGTACTATAAACTGTGAAAAAGTTACAGTTCAGATGAGAATATTTTTTTGTTTCATCTAGACACCCGGGAGCGTGTCAAGCCAAGAACTGGCGCGCAGCTCACCGTGTGTAATATTACACGAACCATTTGGAGCCACTTTTCAGCCCATCATAACTCAAAAACTATTTCACCTAAACTTGTCAAATTTGGCTCATATATTGAGACTGGCGAGATACATATGCTTTTCAAATTTTATAAACATATCTCAAACGGTTATTTAGATATTAACGTCCAAAAATCGTCGTTTTTATGACTGACCTATAGATCAAAACTATAACCCAGTTCCAGATGACCTAGAAAGCTCAAATTTGGCATGCAGATAGAAAATTAGGTGAATACAAAGGAAAAAATCAGAAAATGGTAATTTTTATCTTTTTATTATAATTTTCACTTAACTTATAATTAGTGCTTGTAAATCTCTATATGTGGATTTTAAGATATTTACGTGAATATATAACGAGTTAAATACCACCCTTAATTTTTTTTAATCCAAATATTTCCGTTTCTGTACTTATAAATAAGAATATAGTAAATTTTCGTATTTATTACGCGTAACTAACCGTATTCTACAACCACTAGCGCCACCTATTATCTTAGAGGGTCACTACACCATGGAGGCAAAACGCGTAAAAAGAATTCCGGATACTGAATGGGCAATTCATTCGAACATTTCAAAGGTACAAGAAAATATAACAAATAACACAAAAAGGACAATTATACCCCGTAAACGTAGGAAAATACAGTAGTTTAACAAAAAACCATTTAGTATTAATTTTGTTATAAGTAAGTACCTACTACTAATTTATGTACAAAAAGTAATGATATCCCATGAAAAACATAAATGTGAAATGAGAGCCAAGTTCAATATTATCAAAAATGCCTTGGTTGTTGACTTCAACGACAAAAGAAGTGAAATCTAAAAGGGTGCCAAGTTCAATGGTCAGTCCTGAAATTTATTTATAACAAGATAAAATATCATTTATTCTTATAACTTAGGAGAATATATTGTAGCCTAAGGGTCTGACTTGGCTAGTTTTCATATACGAATTATATTATAGTCTTTGCAAGTTGTAAACCTGCTACTTGTCGGTTCTTATTTTATTATTCCGAAAATTTGGCTTGCTGGTACAAACTAACCATCGAACATAATAATTCGTATATAAGAACTAACCAGGTCAAATCTTAGGCTACGATATATTCTCCTAAGTTATAAGAATAAATGATATTTTATGTTGTTATAAATAAATTTCAGGACTGACCATTGAACTTGGCTCTCATTTCACATTTATGTTTTTCATGGGTACTTTTTACAGAATTACTGAGGCATTACTTTACAGTGGTCTGTTTTAGTATCTGAATCATATATTATTTTTATGGCAAATATTTGATTCCGAAGAAGGCTTTTATATGAACGTAAACTTCTAATTTAATACATTATTTAGAATCCTGATAGGATTGACCGACTGTTTTGTTTTTGAAAAAGATTTCTGTAAATAAGAGTCATAAATAATACGCCATACCTTCTTAATAAATCTGATTCTAGTCCTAAAGACTGCTAGTATTTCTACCAAAGGCTAAAAACATCAACTGAATACTACTAGAACCGAACATTATACGGTAGTGTGGTTTGTATACACCGTGATTTAGTCGTATACGTCCGATATGTCCATAATAGCCTTAAGGGACCATTAGGTCCGGTTTACACTGCCTTCGGTATAATACACTTAGTGTACTTATAGCATTAGCCTGTTCCCCAGTAGTAATGGTTTGTGTGACTTTCAATGTTATCGTATTATGGGTAAATTGAGTTGTATTCTTTCTTACTTGAGATTTAAAAAGCTTTATTTTAACACTAGCTGTAGCCATTGACAACAATTCGCGTGGGTAGTTAATTCCGGGATAAAAGTATATCGAACCTTTAAAGTAAAACCGTTACTAAACGAAAATTTTCACGTATTGAGTTATTTATACCATCAATCTAAAATATACGTAAACTGCAGGTTAAACTTGTAATTATTCCAAAATATCGTCTTTTTCGCCATCTAGCGTTAAATCATATCGTTACCAAAACAAAATATAAATCTAAAAAATATTTATTATAAGTAAATAAAGAAAAACTATTCTAAAGCACATGTATACAGTAAACATATATCTATCATATAAACACATAATAAATCATAAAGTACTTGTACTTAGACTTACCTAGTCTAAATTAAGATACTGAACTGTTTCAAATATTGGCTCTCCTGTAAAATTTGATAATTTCGTATAGTAACGGTTTTACTTTAAAGGTGCGATATATGCTAGCTTGTAAGCTCCTCTATTTTCCAGTGAAAGTTCCAGTAACATCAGTGCTGCTGTTCCAGAGATAAACCCGTACAAACAAAAAGGGCCAAGTCAAGAGTGAATAGGTTACTTCTAGGTAAGCGTGCTTCATCTTCGACCACATCATTGCTTACCATCAGGTGAGATGGTGGTCAAACGGGAGTCAATTATCAATAGAATAAAAATAAAGTCTCATAGGTCAAAACGGGATCGACATACATCGTGTAACGGAAACCTCATAACTATCCAAAACGGCTGAAGACAACATCTGGTATGGGGTCTCTGCTCTCTATGCACAGTTTCAGCTCAAAATAAGTGACTTAAAGAATTGATACCAAATTATCGGTTTCATAATTATTTTTCTTGAATACCAATCATAACAAACGTGTTACAGCACTGCGAGGGTCAATAACTTCCACGTCACATAAAGGCGGTTTATGCTTATATTCTTATTTTTGTATCAAAATCGTAAACCTGTGTAATCCTAATAGTTTTGGAATAAAGTGACTGTGACTTACGAACGGACAGACTGACATGACAAATCTATAAGGGTTCCGTATATATATATCAAGCTCTGCTTAGTTTGGGACTAGATGGCGTTGTGTGAAAAGTTGTGGAATATTATTATAATTCCATTTATTAAATCTATGTACATATAAATTACATTTTTAAATATTATTATAAAAAATAAAAACATTTAAAAATATAAAAAATAGTAGCCCACCGGTATCGGGAACAGGGTCCAAGCTACCGGTGGTCAGGGCTCCATAGAGAGGAACCTCCTCACAATACGCGCCGTTTCCAGGAGTACTGCTTTCTGTATCAAGCCCTTGATCCAGCTGCCCAACGAGAGCCTCCTTAGATGTTGGTCGAGGCTCTTGGCTATTATGCCATTGGCAGAGACGACTATCGGCACAATGATTGCTGTGTCCACATCCCACATGTCGACAACCTCGCGCGCCAGGTCAAGATACTTATTTTTTTTATCTATCTCAGCTTTCACGAGGTTCTCGTCATGGGGGACTGCTATATCAACAATCATTGTGCGACGCTCTAATCGGTCTATCACCACTATGTCAGGCTTATTGGCAACAATAGTCCTGTCAGTAATGATAGACCGATCCCAGTATAGTGTAATATTGCCATTATCGAGAACTGGGTCGGGCACATACCTATAGTATGGTACTTCTGATTCCACAAGATTGTATTTAAGCGCAAGTTGCTGGTGAATAATCCTAGCTACAAGGTTGTGTCTATGCAAATAGTCTCCGTTAGCCAGACGAGAACAACCGGAGATAATGTGACGAATGGATTCTCCCGGTTTGTGACATGCCCGACATATGTCTACCGTACCATCCTTCACAATATATTTCCGATAGTTATTCGTCATCATAACTTCATCCATAATTGCACAGACAAAACCTTCGGTTTCCCCGAAGAGGTCACCAAAACGTAGCCAGGCTACGGACGCTAACGTATCTACGTCAGACCCATGAAGGGCCCGGTAATAGCGTCCGTGAAGCTCCTTGCTCTGCCATACTTCTCTGCGGTCATTAGTATCTAATACTACAGGTTTGCGCCAATTCTCGGTACCTAAGGAGAGCGGAGTGAGGCCTTTGTCCACCGCTACCACATCTCGATGCATACCCACGTCGGCTTCTAGAAAATATTCCCTAAGGCTGCATACCTCGCGGTTGTGCAGGGTCTTTGCATTTAAAAAGCCACGACCCCCGCACTTCCGCGAGATATACAGCCTCATCACCGATGAACGTGGGTGATGCATTCGATTTGCAGTCAGCGTTGTGCGGACCCGCCTGTCCAAGGCGTCAAGTTCAGTCTGAGTCCATTTGAGTATGCCAAAAGAGTACATCAATACTGGCATGACCCAACCATTGAAGGCACGCACCTTGTTTCCGCCTGATAGAAGACTATTCAGTACTTTATTCAGGCGGCCAAAGAAGCGTTCCTTCAATGACTGTTTAACATAAGCAACATTGATGCCTAGTGCCTCTGACATACCCAAATACTTGTAGGTTTCAGTTGAGCCGAGGGATCTTAGGTGTATGGAATCCGAGAGTTGAGTTCCCACGGATTCCATAATCACTCCTCGCTTTGCATGCATGACCGCACATTTGTCCACCCCAAATTCCATCCTGATGGCGCTACTAAAGGTTTCCGTTACCTTCAGTAGCTCCATGAGTTGCAAGTTGCTGGGGGCAAAAAGTTTCAAATCGTCCATGTAAAGCAAGTGTGATATGACCTGACCACCTCTTCTCAACTGGTAGCCTTGCCCCGAACCCTCCAGCAGTGTACTGAGAGGGTTGAGAGCCAGACAAAACCACAGTGGGCTCAGACTGTCGCCCTGAAAAATACCACGCTCAATCCTAATCGGTTCGCTGTTTTCCTGGATCTGTCGACATCCTGGATAGCAGAGGACCGTCTTCCATTGCCCCATACATGACTCAAGGAAAGTGCGGAGTATTGGATTTATTTTGTACAACTCCAACACCTTCATGAGCCATGTATGTGGAATCGAGTCATAGGCCTTCTTATAATCTATCCAACATGTCGACAGATTCCTTCGGGAACGACGAACCTGTTGGTTTATGGCAATATCGATTAGGAGAAGCTCCTTAGTACCGCGGGACCCGTTCCTACATCCATTCTGAGAAGCAGACATGATTGAATTTGTATCTATGTGATTATTAATTTTAGCTCTCAGAATGGATGTAAGAACTTTATAGACCGTCGGTAAGCACGTGATCGGTCTATAATTTTTAGGTTCCGAAGTACTGCCTGATTTATGGAGTAGGTGGGTTATTCCTGTAGTTAGGAATTGAGGTAGCGATCCTAGCTCTAGGGCAGACTGGAACTGAGCGGCCAAGCGAGCGTGCGAGCTTAGAAACCATTTTATCCAGAAATTGTGCAGCCCGTCCGGCCCTGGAGATTTCCAGTTGGATAACGGACGGACTGCACGGGTTACATCTTGGGGGCTGATAGTAATTGCCCCCATTTCTGGTATAAGAACGCACGTGCGCCTGATCTCACTCATCCAGTCACCCTCGGTGTGGCTGACAGGCACCGACCAGATGCTGCGCCAGAACGAACACATGGCGTCATCATTCGGTAGGCACGTATCAGTCACACCTTGGTTAGGTCGCTCCCAAGCCCTATAAACCCACCTTTCATTGCTTTGGAATGTGCGATTCTGAGTGCATCGCTCCACCCGCCGCTTATATCGACGAATTCGATTTGCCCATGCATAGACTTTCTGCTTCAGGAAGTCGATACGCTCTGTGACGCGGGTCAGATAATCCCGAGGACTGATATCAGTCCCCGCAAACGCCCGCCTCACAAAGCGCATCACTCTAGGACGAGTGTTGCCCTGCCTGAAGCAGATAAGTTTACCAATGAGTGCTCTAGCCTCAGCAATACGACGTTCGATCCTGCCCTGCCAAGCTGGTACAGCTGGTCGAATAACTCTGTCAGTCTTTGGAAACTTGACATGAGCTACCCGACAAGCCGCTACAGCTGCACAGTATAGGATCGAATGAGTATCGGTGAGGTCTTCACTATTGTCAAAATAATTTGACAGCAGTGAATCTAGAGCACACACTAGCGCCCTATTTTTCTTATGCATGGGTAAACGAGGCAGACGAGGTCTAAGCTCAGGCGGTGTGGAGCGATACTCCCGTAATGCACACTCCAAAGCACTCCTCAATCGTTCACTGCACTGGGTACTCACGGTTATAGCCTCGTCATCATCATCTTCACCGACGTGGTCGGGTCGCGGTGAGATACTGGGTTGTAGTTGCACCGCGGCCAGTGGCGAAGCAGATGAGACACGGCTGCACCGTGATTCGAGGCGTAGTCTATCAAGTACGGCGTCATCCAACATACGGTTACGCTGGATGACCCGCACTTGATCCGACATTCGTTGGGCCGAAATGTTGACAGCTGGTTCAAGTACCTGAAACAGAGAGAGCATCCGACCACGGTACGCAGTCAGGTTAGTTCCCCCCTCTGTAGCCCCATAGTATGAGCGCATGACGTTCTCATTAATGGATTGAGTCCATCGCATGCGCTTCACACTTCCACCGGCAGCGGGGACCCCATCAGAGGCCGGCGGGCCTCGAAGTCTCATGCTGGCCGGAGGGCGGCCTCTTCCTCGCCGACGCGCAGGTGGTGGTGTCGTCGGCGGCGAGAAGTACTCATCGCTCGAGCTCGACGCAACTGCAGCGGCCGGAATCTCTTGACTCACGGCTGGAGAAGGTCCCGGTGGCTGCGAGGCGGAGCTGAGCGACGATTCCGCAGGTGTTGGGCGTGTGGATTGTAGTATTTGTGCCCGGCGTCTTGTCAACATCTTATTTTCATTCTTCGTGTAGGAGTTTTTCTCATCAAAATGGCATGTTCTGCATTTCTATGTTAGTTTGGTTTTTTTTAACGCATTTTGTTTGGTGGAACATGGTTTGGTGAACTATTATTTTATTAAATATTTATTCAAAAAGAATCGAGATAATTTTTTGACAAGCCGTTTGACAGCCGGGCCACAGATTTATTATAATTATTATTATAATTATTATTATAATTATTATTATATATATTCCGTATATTCGGCTATGGAACCCTAAAAAGATCACAACAATATTTTTTTACTATTCATTTGATTGCTTGACTTTGAATGTTACCAATACAAAATAATTCCACAAAAGTACCCTCCAAAAACGAACGTACAATCTGTCATGCTTTTAAGTCCCTACATTGACTGTTGTCCTTTGATCGTACATCAAAGGAAACATTGACACAACTATTCCCATGTGCGGCCCATGAAATAAATATTTGGTAAACATTACGAGATTAAATGTACACATACGTGACACATAGTCATTCCACCAAGTAGATAATGCTACAGTTAATATTTATACAGGTCGTTAGACAAACAGGCACGAATTACATAGTAAATTGGTCTGTTTATAAAATGTTGGATTTGTTTTTTATTTAGATTAGATGTTTAATGTCGACAGGATTTCATTATTTTTGTCGAATTGTTTTTTGTTTGTTCTTCTTTTGCTTTCTCACTGTGGTCTACACCATATAGGAATAAATAACATCCTATACAACGTTGATAAAAGCGAAAGGCATTAAATAAAATGAATTTGCTATGTTCCAATTTCAGGCTACACACCAAAAATCAGTTCAATAGAAGCAATAAATAAATAAAAAATAAAACACATTTAATTCAGGATTCAAAAGTCCCATATAGACACATACATTAAAGACAGATACATTACATTATAAATTATGTTAAACATCCACACAAAATATCAAAAAATAATTAAAAATTACAATTAAATCAAAGAAAAACATGCAAAACAAATAGGCTATCCCACCCCACACGCGACATGTCTCCCACAACAATGTCTTATATAGGGACAGTCTAGCCTACCTGTTATTATCTTCAAAATAGTGTTGGAGCTAGTCCACACTCGGCGCACTAGGGATGCACTCCGCTTACGCATAGTCGCATAAAAGCAGCTAGTACGCGCCTCAGCAAACATCCCTGAGGCGCTGCAGAAGCGAGGCAGCCCCATAATTGCCCTAAACGCATTATTTATATTGTACACGGAGAGCACTGTAACTTTTCTACGTGTAGTTAACCCACAGGCTGCACGTGTATAAAGGTGTACAGTACGCCCTAAAGAGCGTAGTCTTAACTTCAAATGATCTACGTGCAAATCTGCGAGCTATCATGTAGTTTAGTGTCGGAATTTTTAAGATTTTTCTTAGTTAAACCACGATGTAACTTACCAAGCAGCTGAGTACTTACCTACGCGTAGTTATCTAGGGTCATACACTACAATGCCATTCTACATAATAAGTTTTTACAAGGGCTGTTTACGTTTTACTTTGATTATTCAGCTTAAGTACTTTGAAAAAGTTTTCCGTATTTTATTTATTTATTTAAACTTAATGTATAATAGTGTTACACGGGCGGACTTAATGTAGCAAGGCATTCTCTACTAGCCAACCTTTGGGTTAAAAAAAAACACACTGTGGTAGGTGTATTTTGTTTTTATAGTTTCTGATTAACCGTAAGCAAGTTTAGTGTATGTCGTTTAATTTAATGCCTCTCACTTTTATCAACGCTGTATAAATTTTTCAACTGACATGGTCACTAACGCCCAAAAATGTTCACGAGTGGACACAGTGAGTTTTGTCAAGTCGGAAATGGAATTTTTGTGTGTTTATTGATAATAGGCTCGCTTTTGACCACCATCTCACCTGATGATAAGTGATGATGTGGTCGAAGATGGAGCACGCTTGCCGAGAAGTAACCTATTCACTCTTGACTTAAAGAATCCCAGGTTATAGCGATCAGGAAACACAGACTCCGGCAGGGAATCCCACTCCTTAGCCGTACGCATAATGAAAGTATTCACAAAACGTTTTGTGCGTATGGGTGGGATGTCCACCATGTAGCGATGGCGCATCGCCGTTTGTCTTGTAGTTCGATGATGGAACGGGCTTGGCGGAATTAGATTGTGTAATTCCATCGCACTTTTGAGTGATACTTGTGACGTAGCAGTATCGATCACAAAAAACAAAAGAGAAAGAGGGTACACCGATTCGTCTGCTCATAAACATCCATCTGCAATAACGTCAAGTTTTAAAGTAACCCTACCTGTAGCTGTGGATGATGATGAATAAATCTGTACGTATGTGTAGATAATTATGATATTGGTTCCGAGTGCTGTTTAAAGATCTGCCCAAAGACCTAGTTGATACTCATCGCTTAGGTTATGCATTGCGATACAACGTGGCAATTCTCAGTACATTTTTGACTACAATTAGTGCAGTGGAGTTAATTCAACCACTGTCAAAACCAAAGTGTCGTAAGATAACATAAACTTCAAAGTAATAAAGTTATGTTTTACTTTACTAACTTAAACATTTTTTGTACAATCTACCAAAATTAATTACGAAAGATTACAGGATGATATTTTAATCATCACAAATCCTGTGTACAAAGAGGTGTAAGTCTTTAGTGTGAGATGAAACTTGTGTCGATACTCTTGCACCATTCCATCTTCCTAGCTCATCATGATTTTCTGGCGCATCGCTTTGGATTCAGAATACTTCAAGCAACGTAAATGTACCTGGTTACAAGATTTTCAAGCCATTTGGAGTCGAAACCGCACCGGTCTGGGCAGCGTTAGAGTACCAACCAAGTGTGCGCAAGTGTGCGAGGGAGCAACGAGTGATTTTAGGCAGTTAGACATAACAAGATTTCTGGGCAGAAGACACCGAGAATCTGTCAGATTGTCGGTATCTGTTGGCCTTCATTTTAGATGTAATTAATAGTAATAATGTACTACATAATTCCAACACAATAAGAATTGTTATATGAGGGAATAAATGAAATGAAATGGGCAGTGAGACAAGGCAAGCACCACCTAAAAATAAATAAAAAGTAACAAAAGAAAAAATAAAGCATTCTTTTTGAAAGAAAATTTTACTTTTCAATGAACCAAGAGACTTTAATATTGTGACGTTAAAGACTGACTGAAGAAGGTTGAAAGAAGAAACGTAACTGAGGCATTTGATGCCCAAATTGGAAAAATCTTTTATATAACTTTAACGACCTGTGAAAATCTTAGAAAGATCCAAAATATAAAGATGAAGTTTTGATTTTGTTTCGTAATTGACCACGGTTTTTCTGGTATTGTGATTTATTTTAAGAAATATAAATATTTGGGCCTTAAGATTATTCTGAATAACTATTTGAATGTTAAAATTTGACTTATAATGTGCCTAATTAATTAGGAAATATAATTGAGGAATATAATATATTTGAGTGTTACGTAATCATTCAATTACGTAACTCTCAAGTAAAAAAAATATCGGTTTCACTTTATAATCAACCTTACGATAAGAATACAGAATTAGTTATGTACAAGCTGAGTTTAATTGCTATCGGTAACTTGAAAACACTTTCTGCGAACTAAAAATGCCATTTCTTATTGAAACAAAGTAATTAGTGAAACCTCAAATATTTTAAATGGAACTGATATTAAAAATTAGGTACGTCAAAACAAGCAAACATTACCTTAGCAGGAGGTTATTCAAAAATCCTTCAAGTATTATGTAATTTTTAATATAAACATAGTCTACACGCTCAGCATTTTCTAAATATTGCTTTAACTGAAAAGGTCTAATTACGGCTTTTAATCATGACAAATATTAGCAATGGCAACATGAAAGCCAGTCATGCGATTATTCATTAAGAAACAAAGCTTTTTGAAAAGAGAATGTTCGGCCATATTTAAAATATCTAAAAAGAATTCGCTGTCATATTATTTTGGTGTGCACGACTTGATTACTGCCATTTTTAATATTTGAGGGCTGTTACGCTTCGGTTGTCTACGTCCCTTGTAACCGGGACACGAGATGTCCCAACTTTTAGGCCTGTGCTAATAATAGTCCCGCCCTTTTAATATTTTGGCGGTTTTCAGTGTTGTCATTGCATGCATACAGTTTTGGTTGAGCAGAATTGAATAAGGAATATTTAATTTAGTGATTAAATGTTACTTTTAGGTAAGCGTGCTCCATCTTCGACCATATCATCACTTACCATCAGGTGAGATGGTGGTCAAACGCGAGACTATTATCAATAAAAAAAAATGAAGACGGTTACATCTGTGTTATATTTGTACCAGCAAATAAATTTTCAAGTTTCAACTAGAGACTGTTGCCAATTTAATAAAACGTCTTCAATTTCTCATGTGGCTACAATTCTGCAGATATCATAACAACCAGCATATTTTATGAAATCACATCAGCATGAGAGACAAATAAAAGTTTTAAAATAAAAATGTCCCGAGCAAAAATTCATATCCCGCATTTCACCCCGACGACGTATTGTCTTTGTCATTGGCAACACTAGAATGCAAACTACTTTGACATTTCGTTTTGTGCAACGACTTTGTTATTAATGGTTTATTTTTCTCATTGGAATGGCGATTGTTTTGTTTTTGTTGACTTTTGGGGCTATAAACGAAATTATATTTTTGTAATAATGGTTTATGGTTAGCGGCTGACTTGCATTTTTATGACCTTTTCTTGTTATGATTAGTTTTGCAACTTTAAAAAGAGATAAAAAAGTAGATTTAAAAACAATGAATTATGTAGGTACCCACTTTATTTTGCGTAATTTTTGCATTGAATAAGTCAAATGTTCGTTGGTTTCCAAATTAAGAATCCTAAGTTGAAAAAACAAATTTGTGTTTTGTTTTCGCGAGAACATAGCTACCAGGTTAAAATCTGAGAAAGATCCTAAATAAAAAGATGAATTTTTGATTTTGTTTCGTAATTGACGACGTTTCTTGTATTGTGATTTATTTTAAGAAATATACATATAAAAAGTATCTTCGCGGAAATGTTCTAACTGGTTACCGCGGCCCCGGAATGCAACTAAATGAACAGGGTGGGTTTTAGTAACAACGCCTAAGGGAGGGGCTTAGGCGTTGTGCGTACAACTAAAAACGGTACGGACGCGCGTGCGGTGTGTATAGAGAGTCGGCGCACGGTGGGCTGAAAAACGGCTTTCATAGACTTAGGCATTTTATTTTGCAAGTGCCAGTTTTTGTGCCGGATATCACTTCTATTTGTTATAACAATATACAAAAATGACACCAGAATTGATTCTGCACAAAAACGAAGGAATTATAATTTTTTTACGAAAATTTTGTATGGAGCTAGTATGAAAAATCGAAATATCTCTGAAACGGCAGCGATAACCGTAATATCCTTATAGGAGGTTTTAGTACTAATTATTTATGATTTTTTGACATACGTTACATAATGGTTGTAGATGCCTTTTTTTTTTTTTAAATCGTCAAAATATTTTTATTTATTTTTACATATTAAACGTTCCTTTTAGTGTTTAAGTTGAAGAATTCAGAGCTTTAACAACTCTTAACATAAATAGCATCACCCCTATAGACCTGAAGGACTAGACAGTGGTGTGTAGTATCTTGTTGATCTTGTAAGATTTCCAACAATACCAAATAGTTGAATATCAGTGTCAAAGTGCCCATGCTGTCGCTTCTTTTAGAAAGATAGGGGAATGAAATTGTTAATTGATCATACCCTAAAAGTATGATTACAACATAACCGGACACATAATAATATCGACACAAAAGG
Organism: Tholera decimalis; assembly: GCA_943138885.2. Taxonomy (NCBI): domain Eukaryota; kingdom Metazoa; phylum Arthropoda; class Insecta; order Lepidoptera; family Noctuidae; genus Tholera; species Tholera decimalis. The sequence continues at coordinate 38,435,417 of OW964566.2, read as the reverse complement.
AATTTTAAAACCTTGCATACGTTCAAAATACAAAATAACATATTGTGTAGTCATCTAATGAGTCTGATGACAAGTAATTAAGTAATTAGAATGATGGTTGTAGTCTTCTGATTCTAATGAGCCTATTAAGTGATTAAATGATTTGAAATATCTCGCAACAATACCAACTAAGAACTGCATTCACCTTTTTATAATTAGTGAGCTAATGTGATTTGCTAATGTTGATTAGTTCTACTATGAGTTCTACGAAATGTTTTTGACGATTATAAATTTTTATTATCATATCTTTTATAACTTTAATGAGGGTAGTTAACTAATTATTGACTTTATACAATAAAAGGGCTATAATTTTGTTCCATAATTTAGATTGTTCACAACCGTGTAACTGCTAACACTAAAACTATTTGCTTTGCGACTACAAAATCTTAGAATGGAAAGTTTAATCACCAACTTAGATTTGTTTGTTCTTCTAAAAAGTGAGTGTCCTTCATTTAATCATGAAGTATTGTTTAGTGCAATTGTGTCCCGCATAGGCGATTGCCTTTCTGCCGAAGATCAAGTAACTCTCAAAGAATTTTGCCGGAGATTCACGCGAGCTGCTTTAAACAGGTGGCAGAAATCTAAACGATTCTTTGATAAGTTTAGAAATACGTACGGAGAGTGGTTGCAAGCAAATATTGATTGGCCGAGTTGCGTGCAAACTTTAATAAATCAATAACCAACTGTTGATGAGATACCAAGAGCACGCTCAGTCTCTCCAGAACCTTCGACATCATCGACTGTTGGAACAATGACAAAAAGGTCCCGAAAACCATTCAAAGATCTGGGAAGCAAACAGAAAAAGAGAAGATCTAGTGAGCACATAGGCGAGGATTCCTGTGAATTGGCATATGCAGCTGCAGCACGTTTAAAAGAAGAAGGTTATGAAGATATCGCATCTGTAATCAATTATATGATCAAAAATCCAGAAGCTGCCGTTAAAATCAAGGAAAGCATTAAGAAAACAGTAATATTTACACCAGAGAAAGCACTTGGATTGCTTCTTTCACTTAAGCTTTCAAAGTGGCAATATATTACGTTGCGAGAGACTGCCATTCGGGAAGGTGCTAAGGATATTTACCCATCCTACTATAAACTGCAACAAACTAAGCTTGCATGCTACCCTCCTAATCAATCAGTATCAGTTACGGATTCATCAGCTAGAATTACACTTCAAGCTTTACTTGACATCACGGTGAAGCGGATTCTTCAAAGTCTTTCTGATAATGTGGAAAATAAGCAGTTAAAGCTGATATCGAAGTGGGGATTTGATGGTGCTTCCAATCAAAGCCGATACAAGCAGAAAATGGACGGCGAGCATGATGATTCAAGCATTTTCATGACCTCCTTGGTGCCACTGAAACTGACAGATGGAGATAATACTATATGGACAAACCCGAAACCATGCTCAACTTTTTATTGTCGTCCGGTTCAGTTCACTTTTGTAAAAGAAAGCCATGCAGTTGTCATTGATAACAAAAGAAAAATGGATGAGGAAATTGAGGCCCTTAACCCCACAGAGTGCATTAATAGTAACAGGGTGACTCATAAACTAATGATGACAATGATCGACGCAAAAGTCTGCACGTACCTTTCTGAAGCTAGATCAAATGCATCATGCTACCTGTGCTTAGCAAAACCAACAGAAATGAACCACTTAGATGCTGTAACATCAAAAACTGTGTGTTCTGACATATATGAATTTGGCCTATCATCCCTACATGCCCGTATAAATTGCATGGAATGTCTGTTACACATTGCGTACAGACTTGACTTCAAACAGTGGGCAGCAAGAAGTAATGAGCATAAAGATATGTTACAAAACAGAAAAAAAAACATTCAAAATAAATTTAAAGAGGAGCTCAATCTGTTAATTGATATAGTAAAACAAGGCTCGGGAACTACCAATTACGGGAATACCGCAAGGAAGTTTTTCGAGTTTCCCAATAAAACTGCAGCTATTACTGGGTTGGATCAAAACCTGATAAAAAGATTTGCTGTTATTTTGCAAGCAATAACATCTGGTGAGAAGATCGATGTCATCAAATTTAAAGATTTTGCTCGCAAAACAGCAGAAAAGTACGTGGAATTATACGACTGGTACTACATGTCATCAACCGTACATAAACTATTAATACACGGAGCTGACATAATCGAAAAAAATGATATTGTCCCGATTGGGACTCTCTCGGAAGAAGCCTCAGAGTCTCGAAACAAAGATTTTAGGAGGTTCCGGGAACATCATTCGCGGAAAAGAAGCAGGCAAGATTCTAATCAAGATATCCTAAATATGCTTGTTGTTTCTTCGGATCCTTTTCTAAGTGCACAAAGGCCGAAGTTAGATGCCAAAAGGAAGACAACCTTTTTTGCTGAAACTCTCGACCTAATACAGTTTCCGGAAACTGAGTTCGAGTTTGTAGGTATATCCGATCTGGATTCTGACTCGGAATTGGAGTCCGACAACGAAAGTTGTAAAGAAAATTTGTAAAATTTAATTATTTTTCTTTATGTTCTTTTGTTATTTATGTTAGTTTATTGTACCAATATGTTTAGTTAATAATTTCATAAATTATAGTTTCAAATATGTATTTTGTATAATTGAATTTATTAGATATTATTTTTGTTACTTCTGTTTTATTTAAATTACCTATCAATAAAAAGTTTATATACAGTCTTTTTTTTTTTACATATTCTTAATATTTGGGGAAAAAGCATGCTTCCTAACGATGTTCTTAACTTTGACACAGTTCATGGATCGTTTTGAACAGTTTCATATGTTAAAATAAATAATGTTAGTACTATAATCCCCTATAAGGATATTATTATTATTATGTGTCCGGTTATGTTGTAATCATACTTTTAGGGTATGATCAATTAACAATTTCATTCCCCTATCTTTCAAAAAGAAGCGACAGCATGGGCACTTTGACACTGATATTCAACTATTTGGTACTGTTGGAAATCTTACAAGATCAACAAGACACTACACACCTCTGTCTAGTCCTTCAGGTCTATAGGGGTGATGCTATTTTATGATAAGAGTTGTTAAAGCTCTGAATTCTTCAACTTAAACACTAAAAGGAACGTTTAAATATGTAAAAATAAATAAAAATATTTTGACGATTTTTTAAAAAAAAAGGCATCTACAACCATTATGTAACGTATGTCAAAAAATCATAAATAATTAGTACTATAACCCCCTATAAGGATATTACGGTTATCGCTGCCGTTTTAGAGATATTTCGATTTTTCATACTAGCTCCATACAAAATTTTCGTAAAAAAATTATAATTCCTTCGTTTCTGTGCAGAATCAATTCTGGTGTCATTTTTGTATATTGTTATAACTAATAGAAGTGATATCCGGCAAAAAAACTCGCACTTGCAAAATAAAATGCCTAAGTCTATGAAAGCCGATTTTCAGCCCACCGTGCGGCGGTAGTAGAGTGAAGCACATTACCCCTCGTTGTGCGTACAACTACGGAACGGTACGGACGCGCGTTCGGTGTGTAACCGATATCTCGCTATCAGGTGACACACGTAAACAGTACACTCTGCAACCGTTTTTAGATCGCATTTTGTGGCATATAACGACCTGAAACTCTTTAGTTTTGTACTTCGCAAATATCTCAGACGCACCACAGTAGTTATTCCTAACTACGACTATCATAGTTTGTGAAGTATTTAGCTTAAAATTTGAAGCATCACTTGCTGGTACGAACTATGTAGGTGACTTGGTAGAGGCCGAAGTAAGTACTAGTAATGTATCGCTTTAAGCCCGTTTAAGCCAAATTGATCGGAAGGGACTGTTGCCTCTGTAAAAGGTCAAGTTGACGGATTGATTGAAAGTAAAATTCAGAGTAGGAGATTTCGGAAGCAATCTTTCATCATCGCTACATCGTGGATTCTCTCTGTTATCCGGTGTTTATTAAGAACATTATTTACGTAAAGAATCTTCTTTGCTTAAATATTTACCTATTTAAACTATATGGTATACAAAGTGTACACACAACTAAAGAGTATTGTATTCAGGTATTTTTTTTAAGTGTTAGCAATATGGGTAGAATTCACATTACAAGTAGTCTTGTTAACTCCATCAACTAAGCTAAATATGCTGGGGTCTGGAGTGGGTTTATGGTAATGGGTGGGGTTCAAACCCGTGACCTCTCGATCTCTAGCCTGACATCTTACCGAATAGGCTATTGACACTTGCTTATTGTTTCAGAACTTTGTTGGTATTTTCTACAGTTGATTCAAATTATTTGTGGAACAGAAAATTTAAATTTATATTATCATTTGAATTTTGCAACTCATTAATAATACAAATACCTTTGCTTCGAGAAACCAAATGACTGTCAATGATTCGCAGTCAGTATTGTTATTACTTTAAAAAAAAAAAAAAAAACTGCATAAGTGCTTCAACAAATTAGAAAGTCGAACGAGGAAGAGAGAGAGTCAGAGAGTCAACGAATTAGTCACCGACTAAGTCCTTACGGTAAACAACACTTTATCTCGATCGTCTTTCATCAAATCTTCGGCTTCGACTATACTTCGTATTGTGTGTCCTTTCATTGAGTTCCTGAGACACGCGTGATAGATTCATGACATAAACTTGTATGGTACCTACTTACAAAGATATCGGGATGTTTTGTTGGTCTTAAATAGTTTTTCTATGAACGAGGACAGTAATTGTGAAAAGTATTTATCGAAATACTTTTGTTTCATTCTTGCTATAGATATTTTCTGTTTTTTTTTTTATTGATAATAGGCTCGCGTTTGACTTCTATCTCACCTGATGGTAAGTGCTTTACCTATTCACTCTTGACTTAAAGACTCCCAGGTTATAGCTATCAGGAAATACATCGACGCTGGAAAGGAAAAATTATCCAAGCGACATCAGACTAACTTTACAGTAGAGCAGTTTAAAGTTTGAATTTTCAGAAAAAAGAAATCGTGTAGATTCTTGTTATGGTCCAAAAAGCCTAATTCTTAGAAATTTATTTGGATATTTTTTTATCTACATTATAGTATACGTAACTATTAAAAATAATGCTCAGTTTTAAAGTTAGTGTCGCTTAGTAAAATTTTACCTAAAAGTAGAAACGGGAAAAATTGACTAACCGACAAGCTTTGATTAAGGAAGGTACGGTAAAAAACTTTTTACCAAAAAATTAAACCGACTCCCAAAAAACACTGCAAAGTGAAAACTAACTTTAATTTCGGTAGTCGGTGTCTTTAGTTTTGTATTTTCGTTTTTGGCACCGACTTCCGAAATTAAAGTTATTTTTCACTTTGCAGTGTTTTTTGGGAGTCGGTTTAATTTTTTGGTAAAAAGTTTTTATTTCACTCTTTTTAGTTGGTCTATTTTTAATTTACCTGTGGCGTGTCTAAGTCTCACGAGCCACAAAAACGCCACGCTTATGAATCTTGGGCCACGCACCAGAAATCATACGATCCTTTGTTCGCGCTGAGGTGAGCGGCCGGCGAGCTTACACGTGCCGCGCGCACGCACCGTGCGCCTGATATTTGTACCGGCCGAGGCGCGACGGCCTTGAACTACGGCGAACAACAGCGTGCGCCGAGCCATCGTGGTGAAAGGAATCGATCAGCGAGACACAGTCGTCCGGTACTAGCCTACGAGTCGGTCGCGCCGCGCTTACCTAATTTTACTTATTGCTTTGTTCATAGCTGTAATTATTGTTTAAATTAATATAATTTTTGTTCAAGTAATTTAATAATAATCATTCATTTCATCTTCCGTTCTTCACTCATTCTTTCGCCTTTCGCTACGCTTCTGCTTCGCCTAAATACACACCGAACTTTCTCGAAGTTACGGGTTCGATTCCCGACAGTGGAAATTTAACATTCCCACATTGGTGACCCCGACTACCGCGTCCCGACTACCGCGTCCCGAGTCCCGACTACCGCGTCCCGACTACCGCGCCCCGACGTCCGCGTTACTCAAGACAACAGGAGTCCAGGAGTCCAGGAAAACGTTGGAACCAGGTGACGGCTGCGCTGGTAGAAGATCCAAGTGCACTTCCAAGAAGCAGACAGAGTCGGTGTATCAAGAAGAGCAGTGATTTCTGTGGTGAAGTTGTTTTATTTACGTCCGAGTCTGGGTAAAATATTTTAACTTTGGTCCAAGTCACAAGCGGTGAGCGATTTGAATTTTTTAATTTTATTTTTGCAAAACAGTAATTATGTCTGATACTGAAAATTATGCTGATGCTAAAGAGGCTGCTGGCACTGTCTCTGGAGAGGTATCGAAGGTTGGACTGCCACTCCGCTGCCCACCATTTTGCCCGGAGGAGCCAGCATTATGGTTTGCACAGCTTGAAGGCCAGTTTATTTTGTCTAGAATCTGCAGTGACACGACAAAATTTTATTTTGCAACCTCCCAACTAGAATCCAGATATGCTGTAGAGGTCAAGGATGTTATTACTAACCCTCCAGAGACGAACAAGTTCGAAAAGCTGAAAACCGAACTCATAAATCGATTGTCAGCGTCACAAGAAAAGCGAATTAAACAATTGCTAGTCCATGAAGAGTTAGGCGATCGCAAGCCATCACAATTCCTGCGTCACCTTCAAAACCTAGCTGGACCATCTGGTGCCGTGGACTTTGTCAAAAGTATATGGACTAGCCGGCTGCCCCAAAATATACAGACAGTCATCGCCTCACAAATTTCTGATTTACAGGTCGAACGGCTAGCGGAGATAGCGGATAGGGTGCACGAGATCGCCCCGATGACACCACAGGTTGCGAGCGCTTCCACATCCTCAAGCACTGCTTCAACGGACCTGGCAGCGCAGGTGAGTGAGCTTACGAGGCAGGTAGCCTCGCTCACTGCGCAGTTTAACAGCAGAGGGAGAAACCGCTCACGCTCACGACCACGCAGCAACCACCGAAGGTATGACCGCTCTAGCCATAGACCACAGCAACCACCACAGAATAACCCGCACTGTTTTTACCACTATAGCTACGGAGACAAGGCCCGAAAATGTAAGCAGCCCTGCACGTTCGAGTCGGAAAACAGGAAGGGCAGTCACAAGTAGCGGCCTACGACTGCCCCACTTCTTCAGGCCGTTTGTTTATTACCGATCGGACGTCAAAAATGCAGTTCTTAGTAGACACGGGTTCAGATTTGTGCGTTTTCCCCCGATCAGCGGTCAGGATGCCCTGCATACAATCCAAGTATGATTTGGTAGCCGCCAACAACACGGTAATCCACACTTACGGTCCCCTACAACTGCAATTAGATTTAGGACTTAGGAGAAACTACGGCTGGAGCTTTACAATTGCAGACGTTTCAAAAGCAATTATAGGTGTGGACTTCCTAAGCTTTTACAATCTGTTGGTGGACTGCAGGAACCAACGTCTGATCGACAACCTTACTTCCCTGTCTGTCTCTGCTGCGCACTGCAATTCCACTAACATCGCTTCTGTAAAGGCTGTGGTAGGAGATACAGACTACCATCAGATTCTACGCGAATATCCAGAGATTACGCGACCTCCAGGCAGACAGTTACCGGGAAAGCACAATACACTGCACTACATTAGGACGACACCAGGCCCACCGGTAGCATGTAAGCCCAGACGCCTTGACCCTTCTAGATTGCAGGCAGCAAAGAAAGAGTTCGAGGAGATGCTCGCAAGCGGAGTAGCACGGCGCTCGGAGAGTGCTTGGTCTGCGCCATTGCATTTAGTGAAGAAGAAAGACGACGGATGGAGACCATGCGGCGACTACAGGGCACTAAACTCACGAACTATACCCGACAGGTACCCCGTTCGTCATATCCAAGACTTCTCGCACCAACTAGCAGGCTGTACCGTCTTCTCAACTGTCGATTTAGTAAAAGCCTACAACCAGCTAGCTGTAAACCCTGAGGATATCCAGAAGACCGCGATAACTACACCTTTCGGTTTGTACGAGTTTCCTTTTATGACCTTTGGTTTGAGGAACGCGGCCCAAACCTTCCAAAGGTTCATTGACGAAGTCTTACTCGGCCTAGATTTCTGCTACGGATTCATAGATGACATCTTAGTTTATTCTACATCTCCAGAAGAGCATAAAGTCCACCTACGCCTGCTATTTGATCGCCTGAAACAATACGGCATCGTCGTCAACGCAGCTAAGTGCAAAATCGGCCAACCTGAGGTCGTTTTTCTTGGATACAGTGTGTCTGCTGAAGGTACGAAACCCTTAAATTCTAAGGTCCAAGCGATCCAGGAGTTTCCGGAGCCAAGGACGGTCAAGGAGCTGCGACGATTTCTGGGCATGATTAATTTCTATCGCCGATTTGTCCCAAACGCAGCCCATCTTCAAGCACCACTACACGCTGTCCTTGCTGGTCCCAAGGTAAAAGGATCACATCCGGTAAAAATGACTCCAGAACTGCTGAAGGCTTTCGACGACTGCAAGTCCTCGCTGTCTAAGGCAACCCTCTTGGCTCATCCGGATATTTCGGCAGAGCTAGCCATCATGACCGATGCATCGAATACCGCTATAGGCGCAGTTCTTCAGCAACGCAAAGGTGAGAACTGGCAACCTCTAGCTTTTTACTCTCACAAATTAAATGAAGCTCAAAAGAAGTATAGCCCGTATGACCGAGAGCTACTGGCAGTATACGAGGCTATCAAATACTTTCTGCACATGGTCGAGGCCCGAACTTTTGTGATTTACACCGATCACAAGCCGCTTATATTCGCTTTCAAACTTAACAGAGAGAGTCTATCCCCGAGACAATTCCGTTATTTGGACTATATCGGGCAATTCACAACGGATATAAGGCACTTACCAGGCAGCGAAAATGTTGTCGCTGATGCACTATCGCGCGTTGAGGAGGTATCTGCTGCCATAGATTTCAAAAACCTTGCAAAACTTCAGGATGAGGATCCAGAACTGCAAGGCTTGCTTCTCAATGGTACTACGCTAAGATTAAAGAAGATACAATCTACCTGCAGTGCAAGCTTACCTGTGTACTGCGACATATCCACGCATGTACCTCGCCCCTACATAACGCCGACACTACGGAAGGAGGTATTCAACTCTCTGCATAACCTGCATCATCCAGGGATGTCTGCTACTGTGCGACTGGTGACACAACACTTTGTGTGGCCAGGGATACGCAAAGATTGTAGAGAGTGGGCAAGGCAATGTCTACATTGCCAGGCGTGCAAAGTGACACGCCACACCAAATCTCCTCTTTCCTCATACCTTACTCCTTCCTCTCGTTTCTCTCACATTCACCTCGACATCATAGGACCTTTAACCCCTTCGTCTGATTACAGATACTGCCTCACGGTCATTGACAGGTTTACGCGATGGCCTGAGGCGTACCCCTTGAGAGACATCACGGCGGAGAGCTGCGCTGCTGCTCTGGTGACCGGCTGGATAGCCAGGTTCGGCTGTCCGGCAAAGGTGACTACTGACCGTGGTCGCCAATTCGAGAGTCACCTCTTCAAGGCTCTCACTGCCTTGGTTGGCGCACACCACTTCCGCACCACCGCCTACCACCCTGCTGCCAACGGCATCGTGGAACGTCTGCATCGGCAGCTGAAGGCGGCCATCATGTGCCACACCTCTTCGCAGTGGACTGAAGCACTTCCACTGGTACTTCTCGGCATGCGTAACTCTTGGAAGGAAGACATCCAAGCTACGCCGGCCGAGCTCGTCTACGGAGAGCCACTCCATCTACCTGGCCAGTTCCTATCCTCGAGGGAAGACTACACAGCGGCTGACGTCACCCAGTACGCGAACCGGTTGCGGCATCACATGGCCAGACTGACTCCAAGACCTACTTCGTGGCACACTACATCGCCCTTCTACGTTCCTCGAGACCTGCACTCATCCTCGCACGTCTTCCTCCGGAGAGACTACGTCCGCAGCTCACTGGAACCACCTTATGCTGGCCCCTATAAAGTTCTACAGAGGAATGCAAAGTACTACACGATCGAGATGCAAGGGAAGCCTAACGATGTTTCCGTCGATCGACTCAAGCCGGCCTACGTGGTGCGTGAGGATAACAAGGTTCCGGCTGAAAAATCACCAATTCCGACGCCATCAACCACTGCCGCCACTACCACAATAGGCGAGCAGAGAACGAAAAGCGGGCGGCGAGTAAGATTCCCCGATTTTTATCGACCGTAAGCAACGGTCTGGCCGGGGGGAACTTGTGGCGTGTCTAAGTCTCACGAGCCACAAAAACGCCACGCTTATGAATCTTGGGCCACGCACCAGAAATCATACGATCCTTTGTTCGCGCTGAGGTGAGCGGCCGGCGAGCTTACACGTGCCGCGCGCACGCACCGTGCGCCTGATATTTGTACCGGCCGAGGCGCGACGGCCTTGAACTACGGCGAACAACAGCGTGCGCCGAGCCATCGTGGTGAAAGGAATCGATCAGCGAGACACAGTCGTCCTGTACTAGCCTACGAGTCGGTCGCGCCGCGCTTACCTAATTTTACTTATTGCTTTGTTCATAGCTGTAATTATTGTTTAAATTAATATAATTTTTGTTCAAGTAATTTAATAATAATCATTCATTTCATCTTCCGTTCTTCACTCATTCTTTCGCCTTTCGCTACGCTTCTGCTTCGCCTAAATACACACCGAACTTTCTCGAAGTTACGGGTTCGATTCCCGACAGTGGAAATTTAACATTCCCACATACCTAGTTACAAGAGCCTAAATGTCAACTACTTATAACTTTTTACAAAATATTGCTTTTCCCAATGCTGGGCCGTTAATTGTTGAGGAGTTCTCCCGGTACTTCACCATCAGCTCTACATCACCATATGCATTGTGACGAGCATAAAGTGCTTAACATCCATATTCAAGTAATCGATTCGCAATCCACTCAATACTTATTATTGAGTAGTTTCGGTGGCCATCTGTGGTCTTCATCATCAGTTCCACTTCCTCAAATGGTACTTTTTGAGAGCAACTGCACAAGTTACTATAATAAATACCCAAAACGTCATAGGTGTGCCTATAATTTTGAAGAGTTTCCTCGATTTCTCCAGGATCCCATCATCAGATCCTGACGTTTATGAAAATGGGACCAATTTCAAAGTATACCCTTTCAATCAAAAAAAGAATTTTCCAAATCGGTTTAGCCGTCTTCGAGTAATCGACGATCATACATAAAAAAAAAAATATACGCGTCGAATTGATAACCTCCTCATTTTGTCGTCGGTTGAAAATGTAACATACGAGTATATCTTTTTTAGAATTTATCCTTTCCAAATTACACCAAATTTGCTTGACCAAAATAAAAAACATGTGGAAGTTGAGGCAAAACAACCTAAATATTAATTTAATATAATTTTTTTATGTTACCTCAATGCATGTAGGAAAAAAAAACCAAATAACTCAAAATTACCTAAGCGCCTAACACTATATCGCCAGATACTGGAAAAGTTAACTAAGTGGAGTAATTACCGTACGAACAGAAATGTCAAACTTGACCAAAGGCAAATTTAGCTCGAAAATTTTGTCGTTTAGTAAGGAAAAAAATGTGAATTCTCGCGAACTTCAAAATGTCGAAGCGACATCAAAAGTCGTCGTAGAAGGACGTGAGTAAGACCAAACGACGCAGAAAAATCAGGCGATTCCAACAATGTATATATAACTCCAAATGGCCAAAAATGTCGCTTGGATAATTTTTCCTTTCCAGCGTCGACATACTCCGGCAGAGAATTATATTATTATTCCATTTATTTAATATATATACATATAGATTACATTTTTAAATATTAATATAAAAAATAAAAAAAAATTAAAAATATAAAAAATAGTAGCCCACCGGTATCGGGAACAGGGTCCAAGCTACCGGTGGTCAGGGCTCCATAGAGAGGAACCTCCTCACAATACGCGCCGTTTCCAGGAGCACTGCTTTCTGGATTAGGCTCTTGATCCAGCTGCCCAACGAGAGCCTCCTTAGATGTTGGTCGAGGCTCTTGGCTATTAAACCATTGGCTGTGACGACTATCGGCACAATGATTGCTGTCTCCACATCCCACATGTCGACAACCTCGCGCGCCAGGTCAAGATACTTATTTTTTTTATCTATCTCAGCTTTCACGAGGTTCTCGTCATGGGGGACTGCTATATTAACAATCATTGTGCGACGCTCTAATCGGTCTATCACCACTATATCAGGCTTATTGGCAACAATAGTCCTGTCAGTGATGATAGACCGATCCCAATACAGTGTAATATTGCCATTTTCGAGAACTGGGTCGGGCACATACCTATAGTATGGTACTTCTGATTCCACAAGATTGTATTTAAGAGCAAGTTGCTGGTGAATAATCCTGGCTACGAGGCTGTGTCTATGCAAATAGTCTCCGTTAGCCAGACGAGAACAGCCGGAGATAATGTGACGAATGGATTCTCCCGGTTTGTGACATGCCCGACATATGTCTACCGTACCATCCTTCACAATATATTTCCGATAGTTATTCGTCATCATAACTTCGTCCATAATCGCACAGACAAAACCTTCGGTTTCCCCGAAGAGGTCACCAAAACGTAGCCAGGCTACGGACCCTAACGTATCTACGTCAGATCCATGAAGGGCCCGGTAATAGCGTCCGTGAAGCTCCTTGCTCTGCCATACTTCTCTGCGGTCATTAGTATCTAATACTACAGGTTTGCGCCAATTCTCGGTACCTAAGGAGAGCGGAGTGAGGCCTTTGTCCATCGCTACCACATCTCGATGTATACCCACGTCGGCTTCTAGGAAATATTCCCTAAGGCTGCATACCTCGCGGTTGTGCAGGGTCTTTGCTTTTAAAAAGCCACGACCCCCGCACTTCCGCGGGATATACAGCCTCATCACCGATGAACGTGGGTGATGCATTCGATTTGCAGTCAGCGTTGTGCGGACCCGCCTGTCCAAGGCGTCAAGTTCAGTCTGAGTCCATTTGAGTATGCCAAAAGAGTACATCAATATTGGCATGACCCAACCATTGAAGGCACGCACCTTGTTTCCGCCTGATAGAAGACTATTCAGTACTTTATTCAGGTGGCCAAAGAAGCGTTCCTTCAATGACTGTTTAACATAAGCAACATTGATGCCTAGTGCTTCTGACATACCCAAATACTTGTAGGTTTCAGTTGAGCCGAGGGATCTTAGGTGTATGGAATCCGAGAGTTGAGTTCCCACGGATTCCATAATCTCCCCTCGCTTTACATGCATGATCGCACATTTGTCCACCCCAAATTCCATCTTGATGGCACTACTGAAGGTTTCCGTTACCTTCAGTAGCTCCATGAGTTGCAATTTGCTGGGGGCAAAAAGTTTCAAATCATCCATGTAAAGCAAGTGTGATATGACCTGACCACCTCTTCTCAACTGGTAGCCTTGCCCTGAACCCTCCAGCAGTGTACTGAGAGGGTTGAGAGCCAGACAAAACCACAGTGGGCTCAGACTGTCGCCCTGAAAAATACCACGCTCAATCCTAATCGGTTCGCTGTTTTCCTGGATCTGTCGACATCCTGGATAGCAGAGGACCGTCTTCCATTGCCCCATACATGACTCAAGAAAAGTGCGGAGTATTGGATTTATTTTGTACAACTCCAACACCTTCATGAGCCATGTATGTGGAACCGAGTCATAGGCCTTCTTATAATCTATCCAACATGTCGACAGATTCCTTCGGGAACGACGAACCTGTTGGTTTATGGCAATATCGATTAGGAGAAGCTCCTTAGTACCACGGGACCCATTCCTACATCCATTCTGAGAAGCAGACATGATTGAATTTGTATCTATGTGATTATTAATTTTGGCTCTCAGAATGGATGTAAGAACTTTATAGACCGTCGGTAAGCACGTGATCGGTCTATAATTTTTAGGTTCCGAAGTACTGCCTGATTTATGGAGCAGGTGGGTTATTCCTGTAGTTAGGAATTGAGGTAGCGATCCTAGCTCTAGGGCAGACTGGAACTGAGCGGCCAAGCGAGCGTGCGAGCTTAGAAACCATTTTATCCAGAAATTGTGCAGCCCGTCCGGCCCTGGAGATTTCCAGTTAGATAACGGACGGACTGCACGGGTTACATCTTGGGGGCTGATCGTAATTGCCCCCATTTCTGGTATAAGATCGCATGTGCGCTTGATCTCACTCATCCAGTCACCCTCAGTGTGACTGACAGGAGCCGACCAGATGCTGCGCCAGAACGAACACATGGCGTCATCATTCGGTAGGCACGTATCAGTCACACCTTGGTTAGGTCGCTCCCAGGCCCTATAAACCCACCTTTCATTGCTTTGGAATGTGCGATTCTGAGTGTATCATTCCACCCGCCGCTTATATCGACGAATTCGATTTGCCCATGCATAGACTTTCTGCTTCAGGAAGTCGATACGCTCTGTGACGTGGGTCAGATAATACCGAGGACTGATATCAGTCCCCGCGAACGCCCGCCTCACAAAGCGCATCACTCTGGGACGAGTGTTGCCCTGCCTGAAGCAGATAAGTTTACCAATGAGTGCTCTAGCCTCAGCAATACGACGTTCGATCCTGCCCTGCCAAGCTGGTACAGCTGGTCGAATAACTCTGTCAGTCTTTGGAAACTTGACATGAGCTACCCGACAAGCCGCTACAGCTGCACAGTATAGGATCGAATGAGTATCGGTGAGGTCTTCACTATTGTCAAAATAATTTGACAGCAGTGAATCTAGAGCACACACTAGCGCCCTATTTTTCTTATGCATGGGTAAACGAGGCAGACGAGGTCTAAGCTCAGGCGGTGTGGAGCGATACTCCCGTAATGCACACTCCAAAGCACTCCTCAATCGTTCACTGCACTGGGTACTCACGGTTATAGCCTCGTCATCATCATCTTCACCGACGTGGTCGGGTCGCGGTGAGATACTGGGTTGTAGTTGCACCGCGGCCAGTGGCGAAGCAGATGAGACACGGCTGCACCGTGATTCGAGGCGTAGTCTATCAAGTACGGCGTCATCCAACATACGGTTACGCTGGATGACCCGCACCTGATCCGACAGTCGTTGAGCCGAAACGTTGACAGCTGGTTCAAGTACCTGAAACAGAGAGAGCATCCGACCACGGTACGCAGTCAGGTTAGTTCCCCCCTCTGTAGCCACATAGTATGAGCGCATGACGTTCTCATTAATGGATTGAGTCCATCGCATGCGCTGCACACTTCCACCGGCAGCGGGGACCCCATCAGAGGCCGGCGGGCCTCGAAGTCCCATGCTGGCCGGAGGGCGGCCTCTTCCTCGCCGACGTGCAGGTGGTGGTGTCGTCGGCGGCGAGAAGTACTCATCGCTCGAGCTCGACGCAACTGCAGCGGCCGGAATCTCTTGACTCACGGCTGGAGAAGGTCCCGGTGGCTGCGAGGCGGAGCTGAGCGACGATTCCGTAGGTGATGGGTGTGTGGATTGTAGTATTTGTGCCCGGCGTCTTGTCAACATCTTATTTTCATATTGATTCGTGTAGGAGTTTTTCTTACCAAAATGGCATGTTCTGCATTTCTATGTTACTCTGTTTTTTTTTAACGCATTTGGTTTGGTGGAACATGGTTTGGTGAACTATTATTATACTAAAAATATATATACAAAAAGAATCGAGAAAATTTTTTGACAAGTCGGTTGACAGCCGGGCCACAGATTTTATATTATTATTATTATACCTGGTATTTTTAGAATATCGCGGGTGTTAACCAAGGCGACATTCTAGTTTTCTGGTTGTGAAGCTAAATTATTATACATGTACTGCAGTAAAATTGTAATCTAAGTCTAGTTGTAAAAATTTTCTAACTATTCGGCAAGTGTTTAGTATGGCGGCTTTTTGTAGTGTCAGATATGTGTATTTAGATAGGTTGAGTGCATTAAGACTATTAAATATTTGTTTGGGTATAACACCTGTTGTTGATATAACAATTGGGACTATAGTGACTCTATTCATTTTCCAAATTCGGGTAATTTCCTCCTGTAGCTCTGTATATTTTCTAATTTTCTCTGAGATGGTTTTCTGTATGTTATTAGTGTTAGGAACTGCGATATCTATTATGTATGTGTGTTTATTTTCTTTGTCAATAAGTGTTATCTCAGGTCTGTTGTTGTATATGGTATCTGTAATGATGGCTCGGTCATAATGTATTTTGTAAAATTAATTTTCTAAAGTAGCTCTGGGTGAGTATTTGTAATATGGTGTGTATGGATCCTTCATGAGATTTAATTTAATTGCGAGTTTTTGGTGTATGATGTTAACTAATTGATTATGTCTGTGGGTGTAGTCATTTTGAGTAAGTGTGTTACAAGCTCCTGTGATGTGCTGTATTGTTTCAGGTTTACTATGGCACTTTCTAAATAAATCATTCCTAGCTGTACTATCTTTTATTATGTATTTCCTATAATTTTTTGTGTTGATGACTTGGTCTTGAATGGCTAACATAAACCCTTCTGTTTCCAGAAATAGCCCACTTAGCTCAAGCCATTTGTTAGAGGCTTCTTTATCGATGTGTGTTTGGTGTAGGTCGTTGGGGTGTCTTCCATGTAGTTCTTTTTGTCTCCAATTTCTGTGTATCTCTTCTATATGTTTTGTTTTATCAACTATCTCAATATTGTTGCTTTCGCTAAGGTTTAGTGGTGTGTATTGTTTGTCTATGTCTGTGATTGCTTTGTGTAACTGACTATTACTTTTCTTTCTTATGAAAAATTGTTTAAATTTATTATTTTATGAAGATGTGATATTTCGACTAATCCTCTGCCTCCTTCTTTTCTGGACATTATTACTCTCTCTATTGCCGACTTGGGATGGTGATATCTATGTTGTGTCAGAATGGTTCTTGTTTTAACATCAAGAGCGGGTAGTTCTGTGTTCGACCATTTAATTACACCGAAAGAGTACGTGAGTATGGGTATTGCGTAAGTGTTTATGGATTTAAATAAATATTTACTGGTGAGATGCATTTTGCATATTGAGTGTATTCTACTATTGTATTCTCGTTTTAGCTTATCTTTAATGGACTTATGTTCTAACAGTCTTGCTTGATTATAACCTAAATATTTATATAATTCTTTGTCTTTCATAGCTTCAATTACTTCATCAGTGTCTGTTGGATAGTTTCCTTCAATAATTTTACCTTTTTCAATATTTAGTTTCCGGCATTTATCTAGTCCAAAATCCATTTTTATATCTTTTGAAAATGTTGTTGTTATATTTAATAATTCGTGTAAATCTTTATTTTTATTAGCATATATTTTAAGGTCATCCATATAAAGTAAATGTGTGATTTGGTGCAATACTGATCTACCATCCTTAATATCGAAACCTAATCCGGAGTCAATTAATGCTCGTGAGAGTGGATTTAGGGCTAAACAAAACCAAAGAGGGCTTAATGAGTCCCCTTGAAAAATACCTTTTTTAATTGCTATTTCTTCTACGGATATGTTTATTGTTTTAGTTTGTAATTTAAGTGTAGTTCTCCATGTTTCCATGGTTATTATTATTATTATTATCTCCTTAGCTGTACGCACAAGCAAACTATTCCTAAAACGTTTTGTGCGTTTGGGTGGGATGTTCACCATGTAACGATGGCGCAACACCGTTTGTCTTGTATCCGATGATGGAATGGGCGTACGCACAATGGCAAAAGTATTCCCAAAACGTTGTTATAAAATTATGATTTTTGATAGAGATATTTTCTGAAAAATGTATCAAAAGAAAGGTATCTTATTATATCGTAAAGTGATTTTGGTCCAAATGTGTCTCATTACTTTTGGTGTCGATAAATATTTTTCAAGTACACCTACCAATCTATTATTTCAGTGTATTTTTATTTTATTAAGCTACATCATTTATTGTTGCGAATGAGCACTCGTCTAAAGATTTTTTATCTGGTAATATTTGATTACTAGCAACTGAAGGACGCTAGATAGTTATAATGACATGAAAAAATTTAATAAAGAAGTCTTCGAATTTTCTTTCAAAATAATAAAAGAAAAATGTTCTGTTATGTAGGTTTTGCTAATAATAGAGCTTGTGAATTGAATAAAAGTCTTAGCACTCATAAGATTTGTGTGAGAGCTTTATACATAGATTAGATTTTCAACGTAATAAAAAAGTGACTCTTGCCATAAACATATTTTATGGCTAAGAGCATTTTTCATTACTTTATCAGCGTCGTGCTTTAACAAAATACATAAAACATAATCAACCTAGAACGTTCCCACTGTCAGGACACAGATCTCTCTATGAGAGACAAATAGGTCGTAATCCACCACGCGACCCCAACGTAGGTTGGAGGATATGGCATATACAGTATTTTAACTAACAGAGGGCGTTCCCGTTAACCCGCAATAGTATAGCATCCATACATGCTAAAAAAATATTACCATTCGAAAACAAAATGTTTTTTTTATTTTAAAATATTCACTAAAAATGTTAAATTGATACGTAAAAGAAACACTCTGTACACGCGTACGTATTCATAAATAAATTCCGACGTTGCCATTCTTCATGTATACTTGTACAGAGTGTTTCTTTTACGTGTCATTTTAACATTTTTAGTGAATATTTTAATATTAAAAAAAAAACATTTCGTTTTCGAATGGTAATATTTTTTTAAACATGTATGGATGCTATACTATTGCAGGTTAACGGGAATGCCCTCTGTTAGTTAACACACTGTATACTGATTTTGGGTTCCAGGACCTAACTATGCTGTTTTCTTTCATCATGTTGCAGTGGTGGTTAATTACCCAAAGTAATGTGCCTAAATGGGTTCAAACTTACGACTTACAACTCGTAAGCCGGGCCCACCCCCTGAGCCACTGTCTTCGAATTCTGCTCTGAACATAGTATTATATTATTCGTTTATTATTTCTACGCAAGTTTGTTGAAAATGGTCGCTTAATTTGCGTGAGCATTCACAATAAGCCGACGGCTGCAATCTCAACTTTTACTCACTTACGCGTATATTACAATGTTGACACGCCACTTACATAAACAATCTCCTTAGTTATTTACCAACATAACTTAGGGTCCGGTCATAAAATTATAAGTGGCGTGGCAAGCAAAAATCGGTAATACCCGGCGCGCAGCGTTTGATATAAAACCGCCACAAATACAGATAACGGGTATATATTTGGGAATTTATAAATGTTTATGGTTGTCGTAATATGTGTTATTTCTACCCTTAAGTAGGGGCTTCAGATGTAAGGACCCTTCAGGAATTCCCTTTAGTTATGACGTTTTCACATTTGATTGGGCTTATGAAGTGAGGCATTTTATTAGCTTGTGATATGACTGAAATTTGGCAGAAATAAAAGTTAATTTGATCAAAGAGTTTTGTAGATTGGAATCTGGCGTCAGTACCTGGTAATCTTCGACAAATCAATATTTTCAAAGACATCGCATTTTTTATGACGGAGTTTTATCCACTGAAAACAATGGCCATGCAACACGCAAACCAAACGTAAGCGCTCGTGTTCATATTGCTTTCTTGCACCTTGTGCCACGCCAATATAATGCATATATTATATTGGCGTCTGTGAGAACCAGTTTTTTTTTCGTCGAAATGATACTCAATACTATTCTAAACATTTAATTTATTTATTTTCATAGCTTATCGCATCGCATTTTTATAAATTTGTGACTTAGATTTAAAATGAGTAATTGGAAAAATTACTTAATCAACTGAAAACAATGTTGGTTTGTACCAATCTTTATTAGGATATTCAGTTTTTCTTGAACAACATTTTTAATACATACTTATCCTTACCATATTTTTTTGTAAGTTTACCCCAAACGTTATTTTAAAACATGGCTACCTTAGCAAACTACAAAACAGCTCAACTCCTACCAACTAACCTACACAAAGTGCAATTTATGACTGCATATTATGGTCTATTTTCCTTTGGAGGTTGGGCACATTTAGATGATGTGAGGGTAGACGAAAAATCCGTCGGTTTGGAGGGATATCAGTAACGTGTACGAGTTTATCTTTACGAGACATTTTCATCGTTCCTGATCTAGACGTTAACCCAGTTTCAAAAATACGAAGGGATAAACAAAATAAAATATAGAGTTTGGGAAGATATTACAGTTCTGCGGGTAATATTTCATTTTTGATGCAAAGTAGACATATTATTAAAGACCAGTTCAGTACTTCGTTTGTTATAAACACAATTGATTAGTCAAGCTCGAGTCCTGACTCGCACACAAACGGTTGCGTACTATGAACTCTGAAAACGTTTCTTGTTTGAGTACCTACCTCCTTTTTTTTCTCTTTTTATTTTATTTAAGTAATATGAAAAACCTTAAACGACATACATCCACCTAAAAAGCGAGCATGCAAGCACCATTTCTAATTATACTTCTTCAAATTAAAAAAAAAATCCTCTCGTTTGAAATTACTCCTGTATCATTCTTAGGTGTGCTTACAAACATATAAAGTCACATACACAAAAAGCCAGACCCAGAAAATATAACTGTAGGCTTTACAAATATATTCTTTTTTTTTTATAATATATAATATTCCACAACTTTCCTTTTTTTTTTTTTTTTTTTTTTTTTTCACACAACGCCATCTAGTCCCAAACTAAGCAGAGCTTGTGATATGGATACTAGACAACTGATAAACATACATACATATTTCTAAATACATACATATTATAGATAAATTACACCCAGACAAAGAACAAATGACCGTGCTCATCACACAAACATTTGTCCTAGGTGGGAATCGAACCCACGACCTTGCGCATAGCAGTCAGGACCACTGACCACTATACCAACGGGCCTGTCAATATTTGTTGCGAACGGGAATTTACCCCGCGACACCTCGAGAAGCAGGCACGATTGCCTGCTTCATAAATATTGTGATTGATTCGATTAATTATCAATCATAATATGAATGCCCACTCTATGAAAAAATATTTTTTTGAGATACATCCCGCTAACTAATATATACGCGCGCCTCAAAGACCTGTCAGCAGTATTGACGGGGCCCAATAGGGCTTTCATTGCTTTTCCGGCTTACGGAAATGTTCTAACGAGATACCGAGGTCCCGGAATGCGAGGGGAACTGAAGGAACAGGATGGGTTTTTAGACATTCGCTTCCACTTCACCCAAAGTGGCAGGAGTAATTTGATACATTTCACCCGAAAGCGAGAAACAAAAGGGTTTCTTTTTTAAATTAAATGAAATATTTATTTTGTGAATTGGTTATAAATAACACTTTTACACGTCATGATTTTTGCGTGTTTAGTTTAGCTAGATGAGGCCGGTTTTTGTTACCAGTTGAGCACGGAACTCTGAGCATGACTTTGGTAAAAGTTTTGGAGCGTTCGTCCAAGAAACAATATTGTTAATCCTTTTAAAACATTAGTCAGAGATGTAAATTACGACTTAGCTTTTAAGAAATTATTCAAAGCTTTTCCCTGATACTTAGCGTAAACTAAACCCTTGTTTTGGCTTATAATCTGATTTATACTCGTAATGGATTGTCATTCTGTTCAATAATGAAATAATGATATTTGTTTTTTATATACATATACAAATCACGTCAATCATACATTGATCAATCAATTGCTGTTTGTTAGTCTCGCGAAAATTCGAGAATGTCTGGACTAATTTGACTAATTTTGATTTTAACATATTTGTGGGAGCCCAGAGAAAGCTTAATAAATGGCGGTATGAATTTCGCTGGGTCAGCTCATTGTTAGTAACAATTTTATACATTCTTTTTCTTAAATTTAAGGCGTGGCCAATGTAGTTATTTATTCCACAAAAAACACGATTACAGTGATTCTATTTATTCAAATAGAAAAAAAAAGTGACACCAGTTTTATCTCGGCATACCGCGATGCGGTTACTAGGTTGTGGGTGTGGGCGGTGAACCATTATACTTCTGCATTATTCTTCTGTGGAATGCACTACCTCTTGATATCAGGACGGCCACCAGTCAATATGCGTTTAAGAGAAAGTTGCGGGATTATTTTCAAAACAAATAGTGGAAGCAGAGTTTTCATAACCCCCGTTCTATGACTTTTTATTAATATATAGTATATTTATTAATATATTATATATATTTGGTATGTATTATGACATGTATGTAAGTTTATAATAGTTATTTATGTATATTTAAACTTGTAATAAGACTTACTTTGAATATATTATGTACTTGGATTTTTTTTGTGCACCTGCCATGTTATCTCTTCCCCACCCATGGTTGACTGGTAGAGAATGCCTATGGCATTAAGTTCGCCTTTGTACATTTTTGTATTGCATAAAGTTTTAATAAATAAATAATTTAATAAATAATAAAATGTATATTGTACTCACCTAATCTTAAATTTTTAGTAAAGAACACTTGGTATATGGTGGCACTCGTCGTCTTCCTATATCGTAACCTGAAACAAGAGTAAATGACATTTTAATACAGGACACATTCTATTCTCAATATGTTGTCTACTACAGCATAAATGATGGTTCGCAATTGCAGTGAAGAGAACAGGTCATACAAAAGTCTAGAAGTAGCCTGTCAACTCCTACGTTTACAGTAGCCTACTTATTAAATACTAGGGGTATCAATACATTCTTACACCACAGCACGAAAGCGTTGCTATGTCGGGAGGTGTGATTTTGTTTGTTTTTATCCTACGTCATCCTATTATTCTACGTAAAAAAATCATTTATAAAGACAGATTTTTTTCCTACAGGTGAAAGTCCTCATAGATTCCTCTCGCCCTGCGTGCGAAGAGGTCTGCCAAACTAATTGACCATGCTCCCTCGCTTACTTGCATCTTGCAATTGGTTCCGACCAGCCTCTGCGGGTCCCATCTGGGTAAGCGGGGGGAGTGAAGTGTTTAATTCCCCCGTGACTTCGAGAGGAGCGCATGTGGAACAATACGCGCGGTCACACGGCGGACGTCCCGCTGAACCTGGATCCATTTAAGAGAGCTGTCAGAGATACTAGAAGCACTGCGACATGCTCCAACATCAGCTCTATAAAACAGAGCCAGCACTAACGGTGCTAATCTAAATTATAAATTTTATAATATATAAGAATAACGAAAAATTTAAACATACAGGCGAAAATAAAAAGAAATTATAGGGCATCGAAAAATTCGTCAACATCGCTATCACTGGGAAAAGTGCCCAGAACACTGGCCGCATTGCCACGTTGTATGGCAATGCTGATTCTCTGATTCTTAATTATAAACGTATTTTAATGTTTAAATGTATTTGTATTATAAGTTATTTCATATTTTTTGTATAATTATAGTTTGTGTATAATTAATTTTAAGCGTAACCGATTATAGTAGTAATTTTTGTGTACGCCGTAATTGTCACGTACATCAGACCAATTATCTGTAATTTTTTTGTTTTAGTGAATCCAAAGTGTGCGTAATGTAGCAGTGCTTTTCTAAATAAATAAATAATCGGTAGCAGGATAACAGGTTACCTGTCTATTAAATATTTTACACGCGACCATTTGAACATTTTTTGTTTGTGTCAAAACACCTCACACTAGGAATTTCTCCTATATGTTGAATGAAATATCAAAAACACCCAGACCAGGAACAACAAGTTCTGGACCCGTCAAATATTTGTCCCGGTACGGCTTCGATCAATTAATTGTTGATCGAAGCAGTGCGGTAACTGAACACGCGACACGTAGCGCAGTAGCCTATTGCTCAACCACTGCGCCTAACTTGTCATCAAAAACCGTGTCATCAAACAATAGGATAATTACACAAGGTACGGCTCTTGATAAAGTATTTTTTAAAGAGCACTAGCAATGTGGGTAGAATCAGGAGTAATCTCGTTAACGTCTCCAACTAAACTAAATATGCTTGTGTCTGGAGTGGGTTCTTGGCAATGGGTGGGGTTCGAACCTACGATCTCTCCATCACAGGTCCGACATCTTACCCATCAGGCCATTGACGCGCATTGCGTATATTAAAACCAAATGAATATCTGAAATGTAAAATTCATTTTCAAATTACATATCTGACGTTTTATTTTCCAAGTACAAAGAACAATGCCCTACAAACAACCGTTGCCCTTTACCTCGTGACGTCACTGAAGGTCGCGCGATCCATCAGGCTCCACTTTGATTAACTAGCTAGGAGCAAGTGAGAAAGGCTCACACTACCTACCACCTAGTACCGTGTGATTTACATGGGTGATAGATTAATGGTACAGTGAAGTTTCGTTGGAGAATCTTGAACGAGTAAGGTCACAGTGGAGTGTGAAATCGACGTTTTTAATGACCTGCTTGATGTGACGATTCTTAATTTATTGTGAAGTCAATCAATCCATGATATCGAGCAATCATAATCATAATCAACGTCACGCGCGGTTCCTGAATGCTGAGCTGTCTTGGGTTTATTTCCCGGGTCGGGCAAAAAGTACAATTGCCATAAGAAATTTCTCAAAAGTAGCCCGGAGTTTGGAAGTTAGCAGTATGATACTCTCGTGCCTCGTTTGGTCCCGGCTTTGACAGTCGTTACGGATACTCAGAAATCAGAAAATCTGATACTGATCTTGCCATCATGGGTATCATGTTACCCAGCTACTGGATGTGGAGGTCTGATAAGCAGGTGCTCCATGTGAAACAGTAATACTCAGCTTATTCGGTTAAACTGATGGCCGACCCAGTTACAGGCACTACTAAATATTCTAATCTCATAAAAACGCAATCTAAATTTTGATGTCATGAAACTTTTTTCTGCGCTCCGTGATGAGGATTCGATTTTTCAACCGACGACACAAAAAGTAGGAGGTTATCAATTCGACGCGTATATTTTTTTTGTTTTTTTTTTTTTTATGTATGGTCATCGATTACTCGAAGAAGGCTGAACCGATTTGGAAAATTCTTTTTTTTTTGTTTGAAAATGTATACTTTGAAATTGGTCCCATTGCCACCAAGTCAGGATCTGATGATGGGATCCTGGAGAAATTGAGGGAACTCTTCCAATATTATAGGCACACCTATAGTGATTTGAGTATTTTTATAGTAACTTGTGTAGTTGCATTCGAAAAGCACCATTTGTGAAGTGGACCTGATGATGAAGACCATAGATGGCCACTGGAACTACTCAATATATAAGTAGGTAGGAATAATAAGCATTTCATGGGTTCCGCTTCGATTACTTGAATATGGTTATTAAGCACAATATGCTCGTCACAATGCATATGGTGAAGTGAAGCTGATGGTGAAGTACCAGGAGAACTCCTCAACAATTAACGGCCCAGCATTGGGAAAAGCAATATTTTGTAAAAGGTTATAAGTAGTTGAGATTTAGGCTAGGAAAAAACACTGTAAAGTGAAAAATAACTTTAATTTCGGAAGTCGGTGCCAAAAACGAAAATACAAAACCAAAGACACCGACTACCGAAATTAAAGTAATTTTTCACTTCGCAGTGTTTTTTGGAAGTCGGTTTAATTTTTGAGGTATTCATCGAAGCGCTACCATTTTGAAGCGCACCTAATGAAGCGCTCCTTTTTTATTCCTCGGAGCGCACCATAGATAAAATAAATAAGTAGATTTGGTCAACAGACGAAATTATATCGGAACCGTGTGTCTCCAGTTAGGCGCTGGGCGGGGCAACAACTACACATGCAGTTTAATAAAATCAATAGATACGCACTCGCGCACACACCCGCATTTCTTAAATCAGAACGTACTATACAATCAATAATAAACCTTATTCCGTCAAACACAGCGTGTATTTACCATGCACCGTAGAATTTACCCATACAAAAACATCGGTCGCTATCGTTGTGCTGTGCAAAAGCAATTTATTTTACATATACGCTAGTGATTGACTAAATCGGAAAGTTATCGATTCTTCCATTTATTATTGTACAATTTTTTTTGGGCACCTGAAAATGAACCAAATAAAAAATGGCATGTCCAGAAAATATTACAATAACAATAAACATATTATTAAGAACATAACATTACATAATTATTATTAAGTACTACCTACTAAGTATTAAGGGCTACCCTGGCGCTTTCGACTTAAATCTTAATATTTAATTATCATAGTGATACGCTCTTGATCGGAACATACCAGCCGTATAGGTTGTATAGAATCCTGAAAAGTTGAACGACTGATTTTATGAATACCCTAAATCATGAGAATAGCTTTCAGTAATAAAATAAAATTTAACACACTTCTGCAAATATCAGTTGTACTCTTAATTTTGGAATTGTCCATTCAAAAAGCCTGCGAATTTTCTTTAGAGACTAGAACATTTCTGCGTTGAAGTGAACCGAGCATATGGTGCTATTTTTTGTAGGGTACCAGTTAGGTGGCATGCCTGTGGCATCAATCCATTCCTTTTTTATGTTACCATCTTTTGGGAAGCTGAAAAGTACGAAAAGCACTTATTTATCATTTTGTTTTTGTTATAAGAAAAATCCTAGTTAGTAGAGAAATTGTTAAATATATGAAAACAAACACACATCCATGCATAACAAATAAATAGCATGAATATATTGACTTATTTTAAGCTCAATTCACAAATATATTATCTGAACCATGCCGATTATTATAACGCATTCGAAGCTTCAATGGAAGCAAAATACAAAAACCATAAAAAATAAAGAAACAGCATGAGGATAAGGCATAACATACGATAATTCTAAACCGAAAAACACCACCGATTATTAACCTAAAATTAAAGTAACTTACTTTACGAATATTGGTTACGCATTTCTCTACTACTCTGTAAAAAAATCAAAATAAGTAAAAAAACATTATTTACATCGATCTTCCAACCGGGCTAAAACGGTTGACAGATTGAAAAATAAACTATTGTAGCGACGGCGACGTCGGAACTCCTTACGCATGCTGCGGGCGTAAAATAAATTGTTTATTATGTTTTACTTTTTTGTACACTTGACTTTTCAACGTATTTTTATTTCTGTCATCTCATGTAAAATAAAAGTTAAACATATTTTCTTAGAGGTTTCCGTATGTTATAAAAAACTTTTTACCAAAAAATTAAACAGACTCCCAAAAAACACTGCAAAGTGAAAAATAACTTTAATTTCGGTAGTCGGTGTCTTTAGTTTTGTATTTTCGTTTTTGGCACCGACTTCCGAAATTAAAGTTATTTTTCACTTTGCAGTGTTTTTTGGGAGTCGGTTTAATTTTTTGGAAAAAATTTTATTTCACTCTTTTTAGTTGGTCGATTTTTAATTTACCTAGTTAAAAGAGCCTAAATGTCAACTACTTATATTCATTTACAAAATATTGCTTTTCCCAATGTTGGGCTGTTATTTGTTGAGGAGTTCTCCTGGTAGTTCACCATCAGCTTCACTTCACCATATGCATTGTGACGAGCATATTGTGCTTAATAACCACATTCAAGTAATCGAAGCGGAACACATGAACTACTTATTATTCCTACTTATATATTGAGTAGTTCCAGTGGCCATCGGTGGTCTTCATCATCAGGTCTACTTCAAAATGGTGCTTTTCGAATGCAACTACACAAGTTACTATAAAAAATACTCAAATCACTATAGGTGTGCCTATAATATTTGAAGAGTTCCCTCGATTTCTCCAGGATCCCATCATCAGATCCTGACTTGGTGACAATGGGACCAATTTCAAAGTATACCCTTTCAAACAAAAAAAGCATTTTTCAAATCTGTTCAGCCGTCTCCAAGTAATCGGTGATCATACATAAAAAAATAATAATAATATACGCGTCGAATTGATAACCTCCTCTTTTTTATGTCATCGGTTGAAAAACCCCTAAACTATAATAGCAATATTTCATTCGTCAATCGACATTGCTGTCGATAGCCTACGTTAGTGGATCTGCACAAGCACATCACTAATTCGTCGCAAGAAGTGGCGGCCTCACTACGCGATGAATCCGCGTAATACAGTTTCGTATGTTATGTTTACATTGCTTGTCCAGTTACTTAGTGACGAACTCAGGTTGTGGTTAAGGAGCAATGTATTTATAGCAAAAGGAGTACAGTCGCTCTGATATTATTATTATTATTATTATTTCCTTTATTTCTAATTATACACATATAAATTACATTTTTAAATATTTCTATAAAACACAAAAAACATTTAAAAATATAAAAAATAGTAGCCCACCGGTATCGGGAACAGGGTCCAAGCTACCGGTGGTCAGGGCTCTAGAGAGAGGAACCTCCTAACGATACGCGCCGTGTCCAGGAGTACCGCTTTCTGAAGCAAGCCCTTGATCCAGCCGCCTAACGAGAGCCTCCTAAGGTGTTGGTCGAGGCTCTTGGCTATTGAATGGGCTGAGATGACTATCGGTACAATGACTGCCGAGTTCACATCCCACATGTCGACAATCTCATGCGCCAAGTCAAGATATTTGATTTGCTTATCTTTCTCGGCTTTCACGAGGTTCTCGTCATGCGGGATGGTTATATCGACAATCATGGCACGCCTCTCGTTTCGGTCCACCACCACTATATCAGGCTTATTGGCAACAATAGTCCTATCAGTGATGATGGACCGATCCCAGTATAATGTGATAAGGCCATTATCGAGAACTGGGTCGGGCACATACCTATAGTACGGCACTTCCGATTCCACAAGAGAATATTTCAGTGCAAGTTGCTGATGTATAATCTTGGCTGCAAGGTTGTGCCTATGCAAGTATTCTCCATTAGCAAGACGAGAACAACCAGAGACAATATGACGGATTGATTCACCTGGACGGTGACATGCCCGACACATGTCAACCGTGCCATCCTTCACAATAAATTTCCGGTAGTTGTTCGTCATGATAACTTCGTCCATAATTGCACAGACAAAACCTTCGGTTTCCCCAAAGAGGTCACCGAAGCGCAACCAAGCTACGGACGCTAATTGATCTACATCGGGTCCATGAAGGGCCCGGAAAAAACGTCCGTGTAGCTCCTTACTCTGCCATATCCCCCTTCGATCGTTAGTGTCTAGCACTGCAGGTTTGCGCCAGTTCTCATTAGCCAAGGAGAGCGGGGTGAGTCCCTTGTCCACTGCTACTACATCTCGATGCATACCCACTTCAGAAGCAAGGAAATGTTCCCTGAGACTGTATACCTCGCGGTTGTGGAGAGTTTTAGCATTCAAAAAGCCTCGACCTCCACATTTCCGCGAGATATACAGCCTCATCACTGACGAGCGTGGGTGATGCATTCGATATGCAGTCAGCAATGTACGAACTCTCCTATCCAGGGCGTCAAGTTCAGTTTGAGTCCATTTGAGTACGCCGAAAGAGTATATCAACACTGGCATGACCCAACCGTTGAAGGCACGCACCTTATTTCCGCCCGATAGAAGGCTTTTAAATACCTTCTTTAGGCGTCCAAAGAAGCGCTCCCTCAGCGATTGCTTCATGTCAACTTCATTGATACCTAACGCTTCCGACATACCCAAATACTTATAGGTTTCGGTTGGGGAGAGGCTTCTCAGGTTTATGGAATTCGAGGGTTGAGATCCCACGGATTCCACAATCTCCCCTCGCTTTACATGCATAATCGCACATTTGTCGACACCAAACTCCATCCTAATGGCACTACTGAAAGTTTCAGTTACCTTCAGTAGTTCCGTCAGTTGTAGACTAGTGGCGCCAAAAAGTTTTAAATCATCCATGTAAAGGAGGTGAGAAATAACCTGACCACCTCTTTTCAGCCTATAGCCTAGACCTGAATTCTCCAGCAGTGTGCTTAGAGGATTCAAGGCTAAGCAAAACCAAAGCGGACTCAAACTATCGCCCTGAAATATACCTCGCTCGATCCTTACCGGTTCGCTGTACCTTGGGATATATCGACATCCTGGATAGCGAAGAACTGTCCTCCATTGTCCCATACATGATGTCAGAAAGGTGCGTAAAGTTGCATTAATTTTATACAATTCTAGCACCCTCATGAGCCATGTATGGGGCACTGAGTCATAGGCCTTCTTGTAGTCTATCCAACATGTCGACAGATCTTTTTTGGAACGTCGAACCTGTTGGCTAATGGCCATATCAATGAGGAGTAGCTCCTTAGTACCGCGGGATCCATTCTTACATCCATTTTGAGAGGAAGACATGATGTTATTGTTTTCAATGTGTTTGTTAATTTTAACCCTCAAAATGGATGTCAGAACCTTATAGACCGTTGGTAGACACGTGATTGGTCTATAATTTTTGGGTTCCGCGGTGCTACCAGATTTGTGGAGCAGGTGGGTAACTCCAGTGGTAAAGAACTCAGTTAGCGAGCCAGATTCTAGGGCAGATTGGTACTGAGACGCCAAGCGGGCGTGCGATCTTGTTAGCCACTTGATCCAAAAGTTATGCAGTCCATCCGGCCCTGGAGACTTCCAATTAGGCAGCGGACGGACTGCATGGGCTACATCTTGGGGGCTGATAGTGATTGCCCCCATTTCTGGTATTGGATCGCAGACTCGCTCGACCTCCCGAGTCCAATCGCCTTCGGTGTGACTGACAGGTACCGACCAGATGTTGTGCCAGAATGTACATAAGGCGTCATCAACGGGTAGGCACATATCAGTCGCACCTTGCTCCGGTTGCTCCCAAGCCCTATATACCCACCTTTCGTTACTTCGGAATGTTCGATTCTGGACGAATCGCTCCACTCGCCGTCCATACCTCCGAATGCGGTTTGCCCATGCATACACCTTCTGCTTTAGGAAGTCGATGCGCTCCGTGACACAGGACATATAATTTTGTGGGTGAATATTGGTTCCCAAAAACGCCCGTCTCACAAAGCGCATCACTCTCGGGCGAGTGTTGCCCCCCCTAAAGCAAAGAAGTTTTCCAATGAGTGCCCTGGTCTCACCGATTCGGCGCTCGATCCTACACTGCCAAGCTGGCACAGCGGGTTTAGGTCGTGTAGCTATGTCATTAGAAATTCTAACATTAGCTACACGACATGCCGCGACAGCTGCGCAGTATAAGACAGAGTGGGTATCGGCGAGGTCTTCGCAGTTATCAAAATAGTCTGACAACTGCGAATCCAGAGCAGCCACCAGTGCCCTATTCCTGTTATGCATGGGCAAACAAGGCAAGCGTGGTCTTATTTCAGGCGGCATGTTGCGATATTCCCGAATAGCACACTCCAAAGCACTCCTCAATTCCTCATTATACTGGGTACTTACGTTTGTAACTCTGTCACTACTCTCCTCAACTTGGATGTTGGGCTGTGGTGGTACCACCACAGTCGGCGTCGGATGAGAAGTGACATAGCTACTCATTTCCGAACGGAGGCGATCAAGTACGGCTTCATCCAACATATGGTTACGTTGGATGACACGCACTTGATCCGATAGTCGCTGGGCCGAAACGTTGACAGTTGGCTCAAGTACCTGAAACAGAGAGAGCATCCGACCACGGTACGCAGTCAGGTTAGTTCCCCCCTCTGTAGCCCCATAGTATGAGCGCATGACGTTCTCATTAATGGATTGAGTCCATCGCATGCGCTGCACACTTACACCGGCAGCGGGAACCCTATCAGAAGCCGGCGGGCCTCGAGGTTACAAGCAGGCCGGAGGTCGGCCTCTTCCCCGTCGACGCGCAGGTGGTGGTGTCGTCGGCGGCGAGAAGTATTCGTCGCTCGAGCTCGACGCAACTGCAGCGGCCGGAGTCTCTTCACTCACGGCTGGAGCTGGTCCCGGCGGCTGCGAGGCGGAGCTGAGCGACGAATCCGAAGATCTTGGGCGTGTAGCTCTGAGCAACCGTGCCCGGTTTCTAGTCAACATTTTTTTCATTCAATGCACGAAGTTTTATTTCACATTAGTCCATTTTATAGGTAGTAGATGTAGTGTGGGATTCATGAATTGTAGTTTTTTTTTCACTATTTTCGTTTTATCGAACATTTTAAAATAACTATTTTATATCAAAATTATTGATAAAATCGGGATGAAAAAATTTTTGACGTGCTTGTTGACAGCCGGGCCACAGATTATTATTATTATTATTATTATTATTCTGAAAACAAAAATAACATTGTAAAACCAAGAAATATTTTACGATTTATTGTTTTTCATGATTTTAAAGACAAATATTGTAAAATACTTGTACTTACATATGGTAAGTGATTCCATGATTCACATAGATTTGATTTTGGCTTCGGTTTTTACAAGATACCACAGAACAACTCGGCATTCATATATGTTATCACGATCGCCGTCGAAAGCGCACTAGTTCGCGGAGACGGCCACTTGCCTGTGACATGAGCCCTGTGGCCATGTCGCGCGGACACCGATACGCCCCCTTACCACTTCTCTGTATTTTTGATTTCTGTGGAGCGCACCTTTTAGTAGCGCTCCCGATAGCAATTAAAAGTATTAAAATTTTATTCCTTGAAGC
This sequence comes from Tholera decimalis, assembly GCA_943138885.2. Classification (NCBI taxonomy): domain Eukaryota; kingdom Metazoa; phylum Arthropoda; class Insecta; order Lepidoptera; family Noctuidae; genus Tholera; species Tholera decimalis. The sequence continues at coordinate 38,403,028 of OW964566.2, read as the reverse complement.
GCACCCACCTTTAAAAATAGGGAAGACCATGTAACCAAACGCAATAAATAAACGTAAGACCAAACGTAATAAATTATATTTTTAAAAACTCATCATCATCATCGAAGTTGCTTAACCAAAAGTATGAAATTGACAGGAAAATATGTTTTTGCTTTCGGCACTATAATGTGTATTCAAAGAGTAACGTGTATTCAAAGAGGATGTTATTAATAAATAAATCATGTCTTTTTTAAAGATTATTCAAAATTTAATACTACTCGGCTTTTATGTCTAAAATTAGTATTGAGAGTAAGAAAATTCGTTAACCAGCATCGAGCATTGACGTGCATCTATGCACTTTTTCTATGCTTTGGTTAGTATGGCACAAGTGCTCGGTGAGTCTCTACGAGGGCGCTTTCAGCTAGGGTGAGTAAAAAGAAGTCTTTAGCGGTCATGGTGACCGCGCGTAGGTAGTTACGTACAGAAACTTCGAATCTGACGACTGCATGGATGACTCATTTTCAGAGGAATCTATCGATGAAAATTAGTCTGAGGGTGAAAATAGTTTGTTTTTTAATCGTGAGAGAAAGAAAAAGCTTTTTACATAAGCTTTATGTGCAAAAAAATCAATTTGCTTGGAGTTTACCAAAAAAATGTGTCAAGATTACCATGAAAAGTTGTAAACTTTACCACTTTTTAATCCTAACCATTTTAGGCTTAAAAATACGACCAAACGCTTTAAGAAAATTTAATTAAATAGGTACCTAGTCAGCCGCTTGTTATTACTGATCTCTGCGAGGTCACTACCATGCACTCCAAATGTAACTTAAGAATTTTTGCCATGAAACTTCAGGAAGTACCTATTATAAGTTTTTTACTCATCAGTGACACTATGATTTTCAAAATCGACGTATTCGTAAATCTAAATTAGTACAAGATATACTTTGAAAAGATTATTAGTTTAATTTTCAAACTATGTATTATTTTGTTAATTTGTACTCCCTAGTATTATTTACATTCAAACAAAAAGGTTCAAATTACAAAAAAATATGTCGAGCAAAAGTACGCCAAAGTAGATCCGTTTCCCTGTTAGTTCGTCTTGGCGGCCGGCACTACTATTCCTGTTTATAGGCCCCAGGGCCCTAAATAAAAGTAAATAAAGTTATTGGAATAAAATAATGAGATAATGGTAACTTATATTGTACGAATTCGTCAATAGTAGAAATTAAGAGGTACGTAGTTCTTTATATGTTCAAGTATTAATAGATAGAACGAGTAGATATGCCCAGTGTTTATTTAATTTTCAATTCTTAGAACTACGCTTTCGTTTCTAACCAAAATCACAAAAGTTTGTCTGGAAACAGACAAGACCTCAAACGAAGTTACAGTTTACTTCAAGGGATCGCATGACATAATTTCATAACATTGTCTAAAGAAAAACAAAATTAAACAGCGTATGATATTAAAATTACAAACCATCTTGGATTTTCTTTTAGCATCTTTTCGAATGGCAAAAATATTATAATGTTAAACGCAATTTCCTTTCGCATTTCATATAAACGACGACGAAGGTTATTAAAATCTTTCTTGATCTTAAATATCACTGAACCGTAAACAAACATTTAAACAAGGCAAAGCGGTTTTAAGCCATTACATTAAGCACATTACAAAATAGGGAGCATATTTTCCTAATTCTTTGATGTTTTGTCTCAGGTGCTAGTTATTTATCATTTCCGTAAATTGTGTATTCAAGAGATTTCTAAGCTATCGTAAATTTTATTAGTTTTTAGCATTACATTTTCAACACTTTAAACACTTAAATAAAAACCATAAACTACATATACACATCTAAAAATAAACTAAAATATGGCACCCAGAAATTCGGGCACATCGCTGTCCACTGGTAATGTGCCCAAAAGACTGGCGGCATTGCCACGTTGTATGGCAATGCTTAACCTCTGTCCAAGGTAAAAGCCAGCCCTTGGGTCACGCGAAGTGTCAACTAGGCGTCTGGATAGATCTTTAAATAATTTGTGAGCACTCGGACCCCACGACCCCAAGCTTTCAACCCCAAACGGCTCGAAAATATAACTATAACCAACAAGAGATTTCTTAGTTGATTTTTGAGAGGAATATTTGCAGACTTAATCATGTTTGAGTAGGACTCGCATGAGGGATTTAATAAAATTGTTTCGAGCGTTGTTTTTCAGGAAAATAAATAAGATGTCAAGCTAGTTTTCTTAGTAACAACGATTACCTCGGGTTGTGAGAATGTTGTCGCAAGATACCGCGGCCTCAGAACGCAAGAGAAACTAAAGGAACAGTGTCGGATTTAAGTCAATAGAAGTCTGACACTCCCTTCTGCTCCATTCAAAGTCGGGACGAGACATTTGATGAACCCCCCCCTTCTCCCCTCAGCAAAAAACACTATCCTAAAATATATTTTTTAATGTTGTTAATTATTATCAGTTCAGTTCACTTACTTCAAAGTTAATTTACAGCTATTTTATCAACTTCGAACTCAAAATCTGGCTTGACAACATTTCTTACGAACTAGATTACCACACTATGATCAACCATTCTAGACTTCTAGTAAACAGTCTAGTAACTTGCCCAACCTAAACGTGGCACAGATAGCCCAGTGGCTTCCATTGCATATTGATTTCTGTGGTAAAGATTGCGTGGTCATCGCGGCTCGTAACAGCACAAATAATGTATTATTCATACGATATCGGTCATAGGTTTCTTTTTCAAGAATAATAAATGAGTTAGTTTCCCCTCTCTTGTCATTGAAGGAAAGGTTACTTGAGTTTGGTGGTGATTGCTATGCAATAATGTCATGGGACTAATGGTATAATCGGGTGACTTTTTCCATTTCGACGAGTTCCTTTACGGTCATCAGCGTGGTATTTCAAATTGCTACTTTCAAAGCATTTTATTATTATGTATTATATACTTTATTGTACACTGTACAATACATTTAAGGATACAAATAATAAAACTAGTGTACCATGGGCGGTCTTATCGCACAGGGCAATCTCTTACAGACAACCTTTGGATGGACAGAAATTAAAGGAGATAAATTTAGGGCTGTCAGTGTACAAAATAATACAAATTAAACATAATAATATAAAATACATACCACAAAATATAATATATAAATAAATACTAATACATATCAAATTCATAATAGAGAAAGGAGGGGAAAAAAATGTATAGTGAGAGGTAATGCTCCTTCACCATTATTTTGAACGTAGGTAATGTTTGAGTATGCCTCACATCTATGGGTAATGCATTCCACAAACAGGCCGCTTGTATAGTGAAAGATTTATCGAAGAAACAAGTGTAATGCATACGGATACTTAACTCTAAATTTTCCGATGATCTCAAGGACCTTGAATGTGTGTGTGTTTCTATGTATTTGCAACTAGCAGGCACTCTGGGCTTCGCTATTTTATCCGATAAAAATATAACCTCCTTCTTTTACAGTCGGATAAAAAGATTGTAACCTTTCTCAAGCTTCAGGCTACTTATGTACCAAATTTCATCGAAATCTACCCAGGGCTTTCGAAGATTAGCGTGTTTAAACAAACAAACTTTACTGCTTTATAATATTAAATATACAACGTGTAATTTAAAGGGTATATACCACTGATTTGAAAACCACTACTCTCTGGTATATACATACCGAGTGCACAGCTTCTTTGGATGATAACAAACGATATGGCAACGGGTTTTGTAATCCTATGTCTACATGTGTGGAACTTATTAGAAATTTCAATACATTGATACCAGAGACCGAGATTGCATTGAGACTCCATACCAGATGTTGTCTTCAGTCCTTTTGGATAGATATGGGGTTTCCGTTACACGCTGTAGATGTGGCTGTGAAATTTCTGCTTGATAATTTTACAATACCTAGTATTAAAGTAAGCTAAGTCTGGTGACTTGGTGAGGTTACCGACCCCAAAGGCAGTATACAAAATCACTTGAGGTTTTAATATATTAACTGTCAATAGTCTAACGGCTAAGGTGTCTGACTTGTGATCGAGAGGTCGCAGGTTCGCACCCTACCCATTACACTATTGAAAGAAAGAAAACAATAAGAAACACACATTATATTTCTGTAAACCTACTCCAGACACAAGCATATTTAGCTTAGTTGAAGGGAATAACATGATTGATAGTAAGGGTAATTCTAATAACATTCTAAATTTAAAAAAAATATCCAGGTTTGTGGGAACATTTAAACGAAATACTGCGGCCCCGGAAGATGGCATCGGACGGAACAGACCTAAACTGTTCCATCAGGTCATCAGGTGCCCATACGTTCCGTATTAATGTCAGTTCATGTATGACACTCCTTTCCACTCCCCCCAGAGCGGGCGGAGTCATTAGATGATTTTCCCCACGAAAAAGGGCTTAAATATTTTCCCTAGTCGTTCGTTAATTTTATCTCTGACAAGGATCTCAATAGATCTAGGTTAGATGAAGAGAAAAATTGAGGACATGGAGGTAAAAGCATCAGAACTTCCCTTAAAACCGACTGAGATGGGTGATCCGTATTACTTTATTTAACTATTATTGTTGTTGTTTTCTTAGACGTTTAGTTAAGAACTCGATATAAACAGTTTAAGTTTTTGATAAGCCCGGGCTGAAGATAGAAGTGTAACGAAAAGGTTTTTTTTTTTATAAAAGATAACTAATAATGTGGGTAGAATTCACATTACTTATATACGAGTACAAGTAGGTACTTATATATATGTTAGGATACGAGAATATCATACACCGGGATTTAAGGCAAATAATAGGTTCCTCTATATTCCCGTCGCGTTGCCATATTACTTAACCTAGTGTTAGCCAGCGATTGATATCGACTAATATGAAAAATATAGAATATTAGGATGCCTGGTGACAATATGTAGATATTAGTGCACGTTTAAATATGAATGTACATTGAAAAGATTATTAATATTTGCTCAACTAATATTTGACTAATATCCAGTAACAGGTAATATCATATCTAGATTTGGCCTTAATGTAACATCTTCAGCTGGAGGCTTTAATTATAATTAATCAACTCAGCCATAAGCAAGTCTGTTTAAGCAACCAACAACCTCAGATATTCACATGCAAAATGCCATTAATTTTCTAACGGATAAAAAAGTCCAAACAGTTTTTTTTATTCACTTTTGATTTATAAGCAACCAAATAAACTGTAGTCTAATAAATTCGTTTTATCGCGAATAAAAAAAAAGACCTATAAGTACTTTTCTAACGAAGACAATTGAAAAAACTGGCGTAATTATAATAAACCTAAAAATTCTGTTAATTATGAAATCATTGTCAAAATAAAATGTTTTGGAACTAAATAGTGTTCTTCTGAGAACTAAACAAAACCAACCACAATAAGCGTTTACATTACAGTTAGGTATGACAAACAGCTTTCACGCCTAGCTGTTTTAATTCTTAACCTTAAGAAATTAACAATGTTAAAGAGAATCAAGTTAATATTCTTTAATATAGAAACTCGGTAGGACGAGGCATCCCGCGGTTCATGATGGATATTTTTATTACAACTGTAAGCTCTCCCTGAAAAGGTGAGAGGTATGCAATAATACAGGTTTTAAACCAAGGTACTTTGGCTTTATATTATAATGTCAGAGCGGGTTATATATTCTCTTTTATAATTTAATTTTTGTTTTGCTATAGTGGTTTTTGATGCATGAAGTACTTAGCTAAGAGATCTTTGATAAGTATGGATATAAGAAGTCTTACTGAGCTTCATTTTTCTATAGCTTTTAAATGTAACAAGGAACAGAGTGAATTGAAGTTGTCACATATCTCAGACTCACAATTTCTGTTAGGTTTTACAAATATATATTGATATTTTTTTTTCTTGATGTTAGGTTTGCGTTAGACTACCATATCTCCTGATGATAAGTGATGATGTGATCGAACATGAAGTACGCTTACTTAGAAGTGACCTATTCACTCTTGACTTAAAGACCGTCCGGTTATCTATCCAGGTTATCAGGCAACACAGACTGCGGCAGACGATTCCACTCCTAAGCTGTATGTACAATTGAAAAATTAATGATTTTGATAGAAATTAAAATCAAATCAAATCATCATCCATTTTTGTACAAAGAATCGTGACCTGCTTATAGGTATCTACTGACCATAATAACAGTATTTAAGGTACCTAATGTATAATCTAGAAAACAATACAAAATCGATTCTACCATCAAAAGCCAATGTCCCGGCGGCTGATGTGTTTCGAATAACATGTCGTTATAGTAATCTTCTGGTTAGGGTTCGTTGCGTATTTAGTGAAACAGGGGCTAAGAAGATCCTATTGCTAAGTGAATTTAGTTTATGTTATTCTGTCTGTTAGACAGTAATAGCCGGCAATTTGTATTTTTATGTAAATATGTCGGCGCAACTTGTCAAATTACTCAACGTTAAACAGCGCGCCCCATTCCAGCACCTTTCACTTCCGCCGGCACGTAAGGCGTGCACATGCAAGTGGGGGGAATTCGATCGTTGGCTCTCGAGCCGAGCGGACCTCTGATTGTATTTCGTGTTTTATTTGAGTTATATTATCGAGCAGTGATGTGTGAAGTGCTTAAATAATTGTATTTAAATAATGTGTAAATAAAATGTAATGAGTCATCACGATGGTTTCATTCCGGAATACGCCTTTCATCTTACAAAAATATTTAATTTTTTAAAGGCCGCTTACATTGCAAATTAAATAAAATGTTATTATTCTAGATTCTGATTTAAGGCGTCTTTGACAGTAATTACGGGTAGGCAGAAACCATTCAGAACTCTGACAATGTTCTGGCCAAGGGGTGTCGTGTTACCCAGTTACTGGGTGTAGAGGTCCGATAGGCAGCCGCACCATGTAAAACACTAATACACAGCTGCATCTGGTTCAACTGGAAACTGACCCAAAATAGTTGGGTAAAGGCTAAACAGATGATGGCTCATAGGGACACAAATATTACCTTCGAGTATACAACGTGTAACAGAATAAACGCAATTCCTGAAAGTATTTGGTTCAGAATCGGCTTCTGAATCGATTTCCGTCATAAAACCTAGGTGTTAAATTTTGAGGGAAAAATCTTTCATTTAACTTAAAATGGAAATGGACATGACAAATGAATACAATCCTTAATTCAAGGAAATGCGCTCGTGTGCGTGTCGGCCGCTAACATTGCATGACTGTATGCGTCTGCGTAAGGATATTGTGTGACGCACATACGTTTTGCGTTTAGTAAGGATAACTATTATATTTTTTTTTTGCAAAAAATAGAACCGACTTCTATATAAAAACACCACAAAGGTAAAAATAACTTTAATTTCGGTAGTCGGTGTCATTTGTTTTGTATTTTCTATTTTTTGACACCGCCTTCCGAAATTAAAGTTATATTTGCCTTTGTAGTGTTTTTATATAGAAGTCGGTTCTATTTCATGCAAAAAAATTTTTTTTTCACGCTTTTTAGCCGTTAATTTTTGAGCAGTTCTCCTGGTACATCACCATCAGCTCTACTTCACCATATGCATTGTGACGAGCATAAAGTGCTTAACATCTATATTCAAGTAATCTAATCACAATCCACTAAATACTTATTATTGAGTAGTTTCGGTGGCCAATCAATTCCACTTCCTCAAATGGTGCTTTTCGAGAGCAACTGCACAAGGTACTATAAGAAATACCCAAAACGCTATAGGTGTGCCTATAATATTTGAAGAGTTCCTTAAATTTCTCCATGATCTGCGAGTAATGAGGTAAACATACATAAAAAAAAGTTCAAGACGAATTGAGAACCTCCTCCTTTTTTTTTGAAGTCGGTTAAAAATGCCTAGGTTTGGTTTCAATTTTTTTAGTTACGGATTTTATTTTAGACTTATAATTTAATATTCTAATTGGGATGTCTGAGGTATTGCGCTTAATCTGCTACACGTTGTATGATTATATAATTATAGTCTATATAAAAAAAGATGACATAAAAAGGTAGTGCAAGACCCATAGTGAGGGAGCCGGACTCGGAACTGGCTGGTATTATTTATTTTTCTACTAAAGTGTCTTTAAGCTATACGTCATTTGACATTAGTCGGGCATGTCATTGAGCGCTTCCAATTTCAAGGAAAATTGTTAGCGATACTGAGAATGTTTTATGGGTAAATGTGAAATAGCAATGATATAATTTGATTATGACATGAGTCACAGAACATGACCTAATTAGCCCATAACGTTCTTACTGCTGGAGTATAGGCCTGCTATATATGAAGGAAAATGGGCCTTCATCCACCCCGCGGGCCCAGTTTGGGTCATTTGTTTGTCACATGTCTTCGAAATAATGATGTTTATTTTGCAAATATAGGTTATAAATAACACTTTCACACGCATTGATGTATTAAAAGGAGGAAGATACGGTACTAGACACAGCTTTTGGTCATACTAAACTAAGTGATTGCCCGTAGTTGGCGCTCAGTCGCGCACGGAACGTTGTTGATCACACAGCTCAAGAAATTCTCGTCTCTTCGTGTTTTTAAGAATTTTTTGGAATAAATACGTAACAAAATGACTTCTTGTGTAGCTGAACAGTGTTTTAATTACACCTGGAAGAAAAATAAGAGACAAGGGCTGTGACATGGGTCATGGGATCACTTACTACTTACTTACCTAATTAATACATGCAATCTCATTTAATTCATAATCGCAAACATTCGGCAGCTGAGGCGATTTCGCTCGCACTACAGCGCCGTCTCCTATCTTTGTCCTTGTCTATCGGTAACTATAGGTTTGGGACTGATGATGACACTGAACACAGATGTGTGAGTTTCCGTGCATGTATTCGTGAGCCGAGCCCAGGTTTACTGATTGCGATGTTAGCGCGTAACATATCTTCCTCCTTTTAATACACCAATTTAATACATCAATGTTCACACGTCATTTTTTCCGTAAATGTAAACTAGATGAGGCCAGTGTTTCCTAACTACTCTGAGAAGAAACACTGAAACAAACTCAGAGGTCAACGTCTCTTTTAAAGTCCAGACAATCTGTAGTGATCAAATGATATGAGAGCCATGTAGGTTAATGTCTGTGGCGGCCTTTAGAGGACAGAATCACACAGATTTGGTTTCACGTATCGATTTTGACACAATGTTTTCCCTCAATGTTTTGAGAGCAATGATAATGATAAATAATAAACAATTAATGTGCCTTCAAGCCATGTAGGTTGGAATCCACAACCTACAACTTTTGAGTCATGCCTGTAACAACTGGGCTACGACTGCCCTTGATTTCTGTATTTTTTAAATAAATCAATAATATTATTAAAATCTTTATTATACGAAAATGTACATTACTGCATAAAATCATAAAGTTACTTTGAGATAAGAATCGAGCGCATTCCTCTTTAATCGTTACCAATGTGGAACCCAAAACGGAATTTATAATTCTAGGTGAAGTTTTGTGTCTTTCTGGCAAACCGGATTCCCGAAATACCTTGTATATTATACCTTTGTAGCATACGTAACATACCCTTCACTTTGATAACCAACCGCTCATACAATGCATAAAGGAATATTATTATAAATACTATAAATTAAATATAATATAAACAGTTATATGAGTCGCGGGCGGAGGGCCGTGCTCTCACACAGTGACCACTGTTAAACTAATGTAAACACTACTATTATATATACACAATTCTATTTTAATAAAGAACATTCATTCCACATTCATTACTGCGACTTCACGCCTTGTCATTGCTCTCCCTAACTTATTCTCCAAAGTGCTATCTAAAGTAAATCTCTGCTATCTCTAACCATACCACTAAAGTGGTGACCCCGACGTGATGCTGTAGCATACGTAGCATACCCTTCACTTTGATAACCAACCGCTCATACAATGCACAAAGTAATATTATTAGAAATACTATAAATTAAATATAATATAAACAGTTATATGAGACGCGGGCGGAGGGCCACGCTCTCACACAGTTACCACTGTTAAACTAATGTAAACACTACTATTATATATACACAATTCTATTTTAATAAAGAACATTCATTCCACATTCATTACTGCGACTTCACGCCTTGTCATTGCTCTCCCTAAATTATTCTCCAAAGTGCTATCTAAAGTAAATTTCTGCCACCTCTAACCATACATAGCACTAAACCTTGAACATCGACGACGAGTTGCAAGTCTATCGGTTTTCTATCGGTTACATTTCGGGGAGTGTGTGATGGAATTACACCATCTAATTCCGCCAAGTCCATCGTTTTGGGAATACTTTCATTGTGCGTACGGCTAAGGAGTGGAATTCCCTGCCGGAGTCTGTGTTTCCTGATCGCTATAACCTGGGAGTCTTCAAGTCAAGAGTGAATAGGTTACTTCTAGGCAAGCGTGCTCCATCTTCGACTCCTCCACTTACCATCAGGTGAGATGGTGGTCAAACGCGAGCCTATTATCAATAAAAAAAATATATATGTCTTGTAGGTGAATATTAATTTCGGTATATTTGCTATCGGTTTGTTATCTAAGATAGTTCCTTGGGCTGTCTTCATAGAATTATCATGATCTGTTTAGCCTTTTTCCAAGTACGTTTCACATGGAGCGACTGCCTAACTGTTCTCCATAACCCAGTACCTGGATAACACGATACCCCTTAGCAAATCTGGTGTCAGGTTTAGCGACTTCTAACTACCCTTAAGGGCCTATACTACCTCAGCGCTTCTCACTCTTTATCTCGCTCGCACACTACGGGCCGCGGTCACGCGAGCAAGCGAGACGGGGTGGCAGGGAAAAGACTCCAAGACACCGATAATTTAGTTTGTTTCTTTTTACGGTGAAAATAAATAACATAAGACCTGCTTCATAGTTAGTTCAATTAATATGCAAAATTTCATTATCTAATTTGAAGTTATTTTTGGATACCAGCGGTTTATTGTTCGGTTTGGAGGTAACTTTGGAATTTTTTTCTATCAAGAAAATTTTATGGAATCGTGTTTTCGTCAAACATAGTACCTAACATTAATCCTCAACTTTACCATATATTTATTTCAAAATTATTGCTGCAGTATTTTCGACATAACGGAGGATCATGCTAAGCCATTTGAGGTAGTAATAGGCCCTTAACGAAAGTCAAAGATGAAGAGGGATTAACTTGCTTTCTGAGGTTTGAAGGAATTGCAATATATTAAGATAGTCATCCATCTATAGACCGACCTCAGTTAGTGTCGTTTAACCTTAAATATCATCTTACAGCAGTTATTCAGGCTCGAGCTCCTCCTGTCATAGAATCCTGCAATGATCACTACACAGAGTTGGGAATTTATTCGAATAACGAATAAATAAATTATCCTTATAGTTATTCGCGAATAATAAATAATTTTAATTAATTCAAAGGAAAATTATTCGAATGACGAATAATTTTTTTTTATTCGTTATTCGATTAATGAATAAAAATAAAACAAAGAATAAATACCAGGGGTAGCTCATCGACCGGTAAGGACCAGGCCCGGGTCGGCGGCGTTTCGTGTTCCCCGCGCGCCTCTAAGAATCGCTTGCCGGGGTTGCGGGAATATTCTAACGAGATACTGCGGCCCCGGAACTTAAAGGAACATAAAGGAATTAAAGGAACATGGTGGGTTTTTAGGCAGTAGAAGTCTGACACTCCCTTCCACTCTACCTAGAGTGGAATAAGTCATTCGATGATTTTCCCACACATAAAAAAGTACTGTAACACGTTTTTTATGATTTGTATTCAAGAAACATACGAAACCGATATTTTGGTATCAATTCTTTGAGTTGCTTATTACGAGTTGAAACTGTGCATAGAAACTCCATACCAGATGTTGTCTTCACTCTTCAACCCTATTGGATAGATTAAGGTTTCCGTTACACGTTGCATACATTATATATTCTTTTTATAACTTATTAGTAATAATATTTTTCTTGTTTGCCGCTACCCGCTACATTTCATCAAATTCCAGGAATCAGGTAGATTATACCTACTAATTGTACCAAATCGCCTTATTCCCTTTTCTTTCATGTATTTGAGATCCGTAAAACAAGAGTCTCCAAATATTGGTAATGTGATATAAATAACCTGTAAAAGTTATTTAAAATAGCGAATAAAATCATGAATAAATTATTCGTAACTAATTTAGTTACGAATAAATTATTCATGAATGAATTATTCGCGAATAATTTAATGCGAATAAATTTTTATTCGAATAATTATTCAGATAAAAATTTATTCGAATAATGCCCAACTCTGTCACTACTTACATAATATAAAACAAAGTCGCTTCCCTGTCCGTCTGTCCCTATGTATGCTTAGATCTTAAAAACCCCGCAACGGATTTCGATCTGGGTTTTTTTAATAGATAGAATGACTCTTGAGGAAGGTTTTAGTGTATAATAAGTTAAGGTTTTGTGTAGAATGAATGAAATACGACGATTATACTTCAACATGTCGGAAAGAATTAAGCCTATCGGGAGCTTTAATCGAAAACGCTGCCAAAACCTTTTGAGTTATAAAAATACAATATATGGCGGGATTGTTTCTCTTTTATAGATCTACAAAAATACGCGATGGCATATGTCTATCTCACAAGAATAACCCACAATAACAATTTTTTTTCTTTTACAAATTACATTAAAATGATGGGTCATATACGAATCTTTTTTTAACAGTACAGTATTACTCATTATCCAATTAAATACGTCAGACATGTTGAGGATTTAATGTAGATCAAAATTGCTTTTTACACTATATCAATAAAATGAATATCTTATGAGTTATCGCATATATATATGAGTGTAGCAAATTACCGGACGAGAAATTGATTAAGCAAAATCATATATAAGCAAATATAACCTTTATTACCCGAGCGAAGCCGGGCCAGGTCGCTAGTAAGCTTATAATTAGCCTACGCGGATTTACATGTGTATGCTAGACAGAAGAAGACTGTTACTTTAAAACCAGACACGGTAGACCCTGAATTAATGTCACCTAAATACAAAATTGATCCTTATTCTTATCAGGTTTAGCTCGTGTTTTGTTCCATCTCAGAGTTCATTATCCAAAAATCCACCTATATCTGTCTACATTTATACCTTAAAGCCGCTGTAAGCATTCCTCAACACAACATTATAATCATTATGATCCTGGCAGTCCTTTGTCTTTGACACAAAGGGCTTCGTTTGAGCTGAGTGAAGCGAGGTGGCGCTGCCATAGCAATTAGACAACGCTTGCCAAAGAAGTGTTGGACTCTTCTGCGACAAAAGCCTTCGTGGAAGCACCTGCTTTTGAAGTAAGAAAGTACTGAAGTAATGCTGATTTTTTATTTAGGGTTTTGGTATGACAGTTTAATTAGGACACAACACATGGATAGTACAGTAGATTTAGGTTTAACGACGATGGAGGAACCATTTTTTGTCGATGTTATATTATCCAGAAGTCGTTACAAGCAAAAGTAAAAAGATACTGTTTGTATCTCTGTTTACAGATCAGAGTTCAAAATATCAATTTGTAATTGAACCATAAATTTAACTCCGAAACCTTACCTACCTTAGGCTAATATCTATAAACAAAAAGTAAAGGTCATCACAGGGGTTATTGTACATTCGTCACAAAGTAAATTCGCCACAAAAAAAAGTATGTGTAAACTCGCCACAGCTCTATTTTTATGAAAAAGAATCCGCCATATTGTTTATTACCGTACAGACAGCAGAAAAATCAAACAATAAAGAATAAAACGATATTTATTTAATTTTCATAATCACAGAAATTCACATAATAATCACAGTTCTACTTACAGCTAAAATATACGCTAATATTATCTGGTTTTGTGCGTTTTTAAGCCCACGTTGTCAAGGACAGCGTGACCTGCGTGACATGCCTAATCCTAAATAAACATGTATTTCAAGTGGCTGATTTGCTTACAACATTGCAATTATAAGAAAAATAATAAAAAGATAATTAAATCACAGTAATAATCACAGTTTCTTTTTTGGTAATTTGCATCTACATAAAAATCATAGTTTTACTTACAACTAAATATATATTTATTGCAGTAGAATGAGTTATAACAAAAACAATAGAAAGATAATTAAATCATTTAGTAATTTACCTATGTTACAAATCTTTAAAATGCTGCATAAAGCCGGGTCCGCTGCGCCAATTTTCTAAGAAAACATGTTATCAAAACATGTTAGTAAACCCCCCCCCAACCCGTCCGCTGCGCCTATTGTTGTAATGTTTTTGTTTAATTTCAAAAATGAGTTCCGACGAAGAAGACGTGGAAGCTGTTATAGCAATAGTAGATTTAGTTGACATTTAGGTAAGCGTGCTCCATCTTCGACCACATCATCACTTACCATCAGGTGAGATGGTGGTCAAACGCGAACCTATTCTAAATAAAAAAAAAAAAAAAAAATTTGAATGTGGCAATTCTGTCTCTGAGATTAAAAATAAAAACTTTTACCAAAAAATTAAACCGACTCCCAAAAAACACTGCGAAGTGAAAAATAACTTTAATTTCGGTACTCGGTGTCTTTAGTTTTGTATTTTCGTTTTTGGCACCGACTTCCGAAATTAAAGTTATTTTTCACTTTGCAGTGTTTTTTGGGAGTCGGTTTAATTTTTTGGTAAAAAGTTTTTATTTCATTCTTTTAAGTTGGTTGATTTTTAATTTACCTAGTTACAAGAGCCTAAATGTCAACTACTTATAACATTTTACAAAATATTGCTTTTCCCAATACTGGGCCGTTAATTTTTGAGGAGTTCTCCTGGTACTTCACCATCAGCTATACATCACCATATGCATTGTGACGAGCACCAAGTGCTTAATATCCATATTCAAGTAATCGAATCGCAATCCACGAAATACTTATTATTGAGTAGTTTCGGTGGCCATCTGTGGTCTTCATCATCAGTTCCACTTCCCCAAATGGTACTTTTTGAAAGCAACTGCACAAGTTACTATAAGAAATACCCAAAACGCCATAGGTGTGCCTATAATATTTGAAGAGTTCCCTCGATTTCTCCAAGATCCCATCATCAGATCCTGACTTGGTGACAAATGGTACCAATTTCAAAGTATACCCTATCAAACAAAAAAAGAATTTTCCAAATCGGTTCAACCGTCTTCGAGTACTCGGTGACCATACATTAAATAAAATTAAAAAAAAATATACGCGTCGAATTGATAACCTCCTCTTTTGGTCGTCGGTTGAAAAATAGGGATAGTGAGCGCGAACACAAAATGCGTCACTTTCCCCCTCCCCGCGGGCGAACGCGGGGGATGTTATCCATTCGTCTCGGCAAACATGTTATTGTGTTTTTGGTAACAAAACTGTTAGACCACGCCTATATTCTGTTAGCAAACAATGTTAGACTGTTTGCAAACACGAAAACACGTCGCAGCGGACCCGGCTTAAAAGAAAGTTTTTTAAGAACTTTAGCCAGGGACATGTTATCGTAATTGTCCAAAATAGTTTTCAATTCTTTGTCATATGCAATAGATCGACGTGTTCTCAACTTTAGTGGTATATTAAATTTAAAATGCTTCAATTTCCAATTTATATGATCAGCCTCATTTTTAAGAGTATCAAGAAATTGAAGATTTTAGGTTTTCTTTTACCCATTTTGTTGTACAAACGTTTATGCCATGCCTCTCCTAGATTTATTGACCTATGGTGAGCCCCTTACACATTTGAAATAAACTCTATACTAGTGTTTTCTAACCACTGGGCTACAAAATAGTCGTTGAATTTTGTGACTGCATCGTTGTGTGGAGCATTTTCCATGATGTGCACATCAAGCATCTTAAATGTCCTGTTTCTTTATATGGGCCAATGCAGCACACATGGCTAAGTGTCTCTTCCCTTCAATATCATTCAATTGTAAGGCATGAGCTTTATTGGCCAGTGCTTGTTTGAAGTGGAAATAACATCCAAGTAGTTTAACAGTTGCTGACCTTCTGAGCGGATGTAAAAAAAAGATAAGAAAGCTCTTTGTGTGTTTGGCGGCCGACTCCGGTCGCTACACCCGAGTCGCGTTATATCCAAAGTCGCTATAGCGATATTTTTTGTACTAAAGTATGATTTAAATTCAAGGGACTTAGATTTAACGACGTTATAAATAAATGGTCGCTACAACCAAGGTCGTAATATATGAAATCTACTGTATATAATGATATATAATAGTTTACTAACTATTCCCGTGACTGAGTGTCGTGGGAGTCAATATTACCACGGTTTTCCTGCGTAAATCCCGAACCTGAGGAAATTCTAGGATTAAAAGTAGCTTATATTAGGGTGTGGATGTAACCTTCTCTATCTATTAGTGAATTCAATTCAGCTGTTCCAGAAATAAGCCCGGACAAACAGAAAAATGGACAAAAAGTTTGTTAGATGTTGTGAAAAAAAGTTTGTTGGTGGTTTAGTATCGTGTAAATAACTTGAGAATACACGGTTAATTTAAAACCACAGACACACAGTTAAATTTAATTTATATGTAAAGTATATGTAGATGTACTTATAGATTATAGTTAGTGGTTGCCATGCCCAGATTATTTACGTACTTTTGAATCTTCTAGGTAGGATATTTTCAGGGATCGCGAGCCGATTTCCGGGCATTGGAGGCGCGGGCTTGCAGACGGCGAGCAGGGGTAGCTCACCGTCCGGTAAGGACCAGGCCCAGGTCAGCGGCGCGACGTGTTCCGCGCACGCCTCAAGGTGCTGTCAGCACCAGTGACGGAACCCCATAGGGCCATTGCCTGCCGGGGTTGCGGGAATGTTTTAACGAGATACCGCGGCCCCGGAACTTATGGGCAGCTGAAGGAACTGGGTGGGTTTTTAGTCCGTAGTAGTCTGACACACCCTTCCTCTCAACTCAGAGCGGGAGAAGTCATTCGATGATCTTCCCACCTGACAAAAAAAAGGTGGGTAGATATATTTAAAGACGTCTGTTTGTCACCAAATTGCATTTTAATTACTGGCATGTCTTTGATATTGTTCCGATTAAGTACTGTAACGATCATGTAGCTCGACCCTTTTCCCTACCATGTCGTGATCGGGTTTGCTGAGTAACAGTATTTTACATGGAGTAATCACCTACCTGACCTCCACAACCCGGTAACTGGGTAACAGTAACACCCTTTGGCAAGACTAGAGCCAGATTTTCTCGCTTCTGATTTGGCTGTCAAAAATGTACAGACGCCAGCACGTCAATCTACCCCAATCTGTCAAATTTTGCCAATCGAACATTAACCTTCCACTATTGTGATAAGGTTGAAAATCTATTAAAGAAATTTGACAGATTGTGGTAAGTTGATGTGCTGGCATCTGTACTTTTTCATTTCATTTCATCTCATTACTAATGACAGCCGGGATTAGGGTTGCCATACGACCGGAATTTTCCGGTAATATAGGTCTTTGTCCGGAATGAAACCATCCAGAATTTCTACAATTGAATGAAAGAGTGAATCATAGAAAAAAATATAATGTTTTTATTTCAAATTTAAGAAAGTCAGGAATTTTCATCAAATGTCCGGAGTTTACTCCGGATTTTCGATGTTTTGATCTGGCAACCCTAGCCGGGATCAACGGCTTAGTGTGTTTCTCGAAGTACGAAGGAATTCCGATACCTTAAGATGATAATCATCCATAGACTGACAACGGGAAGCTTTATTTAACTTTGAACGTCGCCCCATCACCCATGTGACTGTCATTTAACCACGAGATCTTTGCTACTGCTTCTGGTGAACTAAGATGATAAAAATAATTATTTACCTAATTAAATACACAATTTTAGAATCCCTGACTAACAGCATCAGAACATTTAGTATCAGCAGTAATCCACCCATACGCACGAAACGTTTCGGGAATACTTTTATCGTGCGTAAGGCTAAGGAGTGGAATTCCCTGCCGGAGTCTGTGTTTCCCAATAGCTACCCAACGAGCACATTAGTGGAAATAGCAGCCTATTTTGTTACTTTGGGCTGTAAAATAGCGGTTTAAGGGTTCAAAAAGCAGTTCAAAGTTGCATATCTGCATCCGTAAACGTCTATAGCTATAAAAGTTACTTAAGGTGCTATAAGCTGAATCAAATACTACCCTAGCCTTCACAGTAGTCCACGGTAGAACTCATTTACCACTTACACCTTTATATGAGAGTTACGAAGGTCATTCTGCCACTCACAGCTGCACAGTGGTTTCCATTGTAACTTTTATAGGTTATAGTTATAGTAACCACTATTATACTACTATAAGTTTCATTATAGAAATAATAGAAACTCTTATGCATATTATAGTTACAAAAAAATCATCAGTGTAACTAAGGCCTTTAGTAGCAATAGTCATTCCTTGCAGGCTCAATCCATTGGCCATTTTACAGCCGCTTTTGTAACTATTATAAAACATTTAATAAAAATGGATGCTAAACGAATAAGTACGTAACTAGATCTTATAACCTCAAAAACAGGAAAATAGGAGCTTTTTGTGGCTGTGAGTTGCACTAGGGGAACAAAAATCACTAGAAGCGTTAGAAGGGTGAAAATTAGCGCTATGATTCTCAAAAGGGAGTTATTAGAGCTAAAACTGCAGGTTATGACTACATTACAATGACGCCATAATTTTTTAAGAAAACTTATAATTCACTTGCAAAATTGAGGCTTGCAAATACCGGTAAACAATCGGCCACTTGCGAATAGTAAGTTATCGACACGTAAAAATACGGAAATAAAATTTATTCTGTACAACAAATAAAAAATATCGCATATCTTTTGTTAATTTTTTAAATATCATAAAAGCGCGTTAAAATTACTCGAAAATTATCTTATAATATATCTACAGTAAACTGGACAGCGTTTTAAGTATCTTTATATATCTTGCTAATACAGAATATAAACTTTTACTTCTTTTTGTTTTATTTTCATGATGGTGACGAAAACACTTTACCAAAATAGTACAAATAATGTCAACTGAAGATATACAATAAAGAACTATAATCAATTCATTCGTTCAAAGTAGTTCAAAATCATTCAAAAGTAGCGCTACGAGAGCTTTAGTATAGCGTTAATAAATCGTTATAGCTATTAAGGAACCTTTATGCAACCGTTGTGCAGGTTAAATGGAACTTTAGGTTGCATAAAATGGCGCCCAAATAGCGCTAAAGCGGCTGCTTTAAGTCTGTAGTAGACGCTCTAGCGCTTACGTCTATTACCATAAGTAATAATCGGATACGCTCCAAAGCCCTAATGCAGCCCATTTGTGATACTTGGGTACTACCTGGATTTTTTTAAAGTCAAGAGTGAATAGTTTACTTCTAGGAAAGCGTGCCCCATCTTCGACCACATCATTACTTACCATCAGTTGAAATGGTGATCAAACGCGAACCTATTTTCAATAAAAAAAAAACAATAGGTTCAAATATTGAAAAAATATGCGCTTTGTCCTGTAGACTTCACATTTTTAAGAGAAAATCTTTTTGACAGGGAATCAGACTAAACTCGTTACAAAATGAGTCCCATGAGAATAATAATAAGTTTCAATTTTCTATGACAGCTATAGGGCAGCTGAAGAAAGATTTTGTAACTGGCATATTTTTAGGGAAAACAGATGTCTGTCACTGGATTTATTAAGGAAACGGTGAAAAATAATATAGATCAAATCAATCATAATGTCTGCTCATTATATTAATTCTGCTTTTTCCGGTCTTGTAATGAAGATGAACAACTGCTACATTTTTTTGTGTATTAGTTTTATCGTGCGATTCATTTTTATGCTTAACTTAGTAACTAGGTCCACACAAATCATATAATAAACAACAACAGTAAAAAAATATATCTTAAGACTGCAGCAGTGAATGAACAATAGAAATAATTACCTAGGCATCGGATAACATTTTTCTCCGTTTGAAAAAAAAAGTTAATGACTGCAGCAGTGAATGACCAATAACAACCCTGGGCTTCGAACAACATTTTCTTTTCGGTTTAAAAAATCAAACGACTCTGTCCGCTCTGGGTGAATCGGAAGGCAGTGTCAAAATTCTATTGACAAACCCACCCTGCTAGTTCAGTTGTCTGAGATCTGGAGCGCAACTACATAGGTATACAACGTGTAATTTAAAGGGTATATACATACCAAGTGCATGGCTTCTTTGGAAGATAACAAACGATGTGGTAAGGTTTTTGTAATACTAAGTCTACGTGTGTAGAACTTGTTAGAAATTCCAATACACTGATACCAGAGACCGATTTTTTTCAAATTAAGAAGAACGAGGAGAATTAGAGTGTTATTGGCAAGTGACGTGGAAAGTGATGATCCTCATGCTGTGACACGTTTGTTATTACTGGTATTCAAGAAACATGAAACCAATAATTTGGGGTCAATTCTGTGAGTCACTTATTGTGAGCTGAAACTTTGCATAGAGACTCCATACCAGATGTTGTCTTCAGCCCTTTTGGATAGATATGGGGTTTCCGTTACACGTTGTATATACGGTATTGATGATGATGATACCCAAAGCCCAGGAAAACATATTATTTGTGCCTATATTTTACCATTGCATGAGCGGACTTCGCCAAGCGTTGTTCAAATTTGAACATCTGTCTGTGCTTCTATTGATATTTAGCCACAAGCTCCTGGCTGCTGCTGATGGTGAACTAAGACTATGATAATAATTCATTACCTAATTAAATAGTCAAGTTTAGACGTCTGCCTACCCTTGAGTAACAGCATCTGAACATGTAGTATCTGCAATAACATTACGTTCACACACTTTAATTATTTATTTTATTTTATTTAACTTTTTGTACAATGGTGTTACATGGGCGGACATAATGCAGTTAGGCATTCTCTACCAGTCAACCTTAATAGTAGTCGGTGCTTTACAAAAATCTTTCTGATTAAGAGAGCTCATAATAATTATGACGAAGACCAAACTAAGAGTAACAGCCTCTTAAATAGTGGTTTTTAATTTTACGCTTAAGGCTGCCTGCCCACGTCCGATAATCGGTCACCGATTTTGTAGGAGAAAAATAGAACACACTGATAGCAATAGAGCAACGCACACGTTCTACAAAAAGTTGGTCAGAAATAAAATCTAAAAATAAGAATAAAAAAATCGGCCCGATTATCTGTCCTACAAAAAGTCTGACGTAGGCGGGAACCCTAAAAGGAAATTTTGACTGAGCCTTCTTGATGTCAAGGAGTAGCAAATTCTAGAGTTTAATAGTAGAAATAGCGTAAGAATTGGATAGAAACCCGGTGCGGTGAGAAGGAATGTGAAGAAGTAAGTTTTTGGATGCGCGAAGGTTAAGACTATGAGAACTGCCCAACAATTTAAAATTTTGTTTTAAGTCAACAGGAGCACAAGGATCGTTCATAACAGTGAAAAGCATACAGAGGGATCTGAGGGATCTCCTTTGACGGATAGGTAACCATTTAAGCTGAGAACGGAAGGAAGAAATGTAATCATATTTTCGAAGGCCAAAAATGAAACGAATACAGTTGTTGAGAAGTCGATCCAATGTATTAAGAAGTTTTTGGGAAAGATCAGAGCAGAGCAAACATCAGCATAATCAATGATAGAAAGCACAAGTGATTGGACCAATGTGGTGTGGGATATTTTCAGAAGGCTTACAGACTAATAACATTATAACAGCAATATATTAAAACTAAGTTGCTAATGACAAGCCCTTACAGATAAATACAAAATCATGTAATAAAGACTATGTTTAAAACTAAACTAGCAAAATATAAAGTAGACAGATGCGTTCTGTTCGACTACACAAATTGACTACGACAATTAATTTAAGTTGAGGTGTGTAGTTCAGTTCAAGTGCAGGTAGGTGCCTCTTGTACAAAAAATGGCTTTGCTAAGAGCTTCCTTAGCGTGTTGGTGCAAAACAAATCAATATCTTGTTCACAACAAATTTTGTTAAAGCTGCAACTGGCTCTAGAGAAGTATGCATTACGCCTATAATAGGGTAGTTTCCTAAAATATTTTATTTACTCCGTCACGTAGTTTAAAAAAAAATATTGGACACGTATTTATTATTTTTTCACGTAATTGAAAAATTAAGACGATACAGTGAGTTGAAATTTCGCGTGACGTCACACCTCGGTATAATTCTTAGCAATGTGTGACGTCAGCAGCCCACACTCCTGCTTTCCATCTTTGTGAATTTTTCTTGACTTGAAAAAGCAAAAAATACGTGACCAATATTTTTAACCGACTTCTAAAAAAGGAGGAGGTTCTCAATTCGGATGTTTGTATTTTTTTTTTTTTTTTTTTTTTTTTTTTTTTATGTTTGTCCACGCATAACTCCGTCGCTTGCCAACCGATTTGAAAAATTCTTTTTTTGTTGGAAAGGGTATACTTCCCAAATGGTCCCATAAAAATTTTATCGAAATCGGACGAGCCGTTTCTGAAAAATCAAAAAAAGTTGAAAAAAATAATTTACCTTGATGATCTTTTCGTTTACTCTGCATTGCGTTTTTTGTTCGCGCATAACTCCGTCATTTACGAATCGAATTGGAAAATTCACTGACCCACTAAAAAGCGCGAAAATAAAAACTTTTTTGCAAAAAATAAAACCGACTTCCATATCAAAACACTACAAAGCCAAAAATAATTTTAATTTCGGAAGGCGGTGTGAAAAAAAAAGAAAATACAAAACCAATAACACCGACTACCGAAATTAAAATTATTTTTGGCTTTGTAGTGTTTTGATATGGAAGTCGGTTTTATTTTTTGAAAATCTACCTGATGGACCAAATAAAATAATTATTTTGTACACAGGAAACTACCCTATTAGTGTACATTAGGACAACCCCACCCATGCTCTGTCATCTATACACTTGATGATCTAATGTCTGCAATGGACAAATATCAGTCGGGACCAACCGTTAAACGTCTTTTCTGAGGCATGGAAGAATCTCGATTTATGTTAAAATGGATTACCCATGGAACGAATGTTCTTATCTTTCGGTTGTCCTTATCTAGCCACGATTTCCTCAATACCTCTATAGGATTAATAAGTATTGTGTATCAACCCAATATTGGAACCCAACCTTGAACAACCTAAAGGTCCGCATTGGACCAATACTTTCAAAAGATATGTTACTATTATTAGGAACCAAATGTGGATTACAAACGAGCCTTCATTCGTCTTCCGTCTCACAACAAAGCAAAAATACGAGCATCTGACGTAAAGCCAATATTAATTCACCCATAATATAATAAATCAGGAATCTTGGATTATTACACAGAAACCCAAGATATATTACTGACAATTTAATATCGTAGTGGATGAAATGATCCATTCTTGCCTTTTGCTATTTTTGTGGGTATCAAAGACCTGTTTTGTATTCTTGAGGAAATGTAATATAAGTGAGATGTAAATATTTTCCGAGGTAAATATTTTCCTGTAGGTTTAACATCTTTTGTAACGGGGGTCCGGGTTGCGAACACCCGATTTTTGGAAAAGTCGAGTTTATTTGCATACTCTTTAGGTCTGTTTTACCTTCTTAGAAAGGTATCATCGCAACACACATATGCACACTACGCCCATACACTATACGCAAACTCATTACGAAACGTTGAATGTTAAAATTAGTTTAAATAAGCACTTTTTATGGAAGAGCAGAGCCTCCTGACACAAAGTCTTTTGCCTTAAAGGTAGTCCACATTTGTTTCACTATTGGCTTAAAGAAACTAGACAACTTACCGGGTCACAGAAGCTTGTGAAAAACAGTTGTGAAACGTGAGTAGATTAAACGACAATTTTTTTTTTTATTTTTTTTTTATTATTGATAGTCTTGCGTTTGACCACCATCTCACCTGATGTTAAGCAATGACGTGGTCGACGATGAAGCACGCTTGCCTAGAAGCAACCTATTCACTCTTGACTTAAACACTCCCAGGTTAAAGCTATCAGGAAAGACAGACTCCGGGAGAGAATTCCATTTCTTAGCTGTACGCACAAGGAAACTATTCCCAAAACGTTTTGTGCGTATGGGTGGGATGTCCACCATGTGTTACGATGGCACAACGCCGTTTGTCTTGTAGTCCGATGATGAAACGGGCTTGGTGAAATTAGACTGTGCAATTCCATCGCACACTCCCCAAAATGTAACCGATAGAAAACTGATAGGCTCTCGACCAGTTTTTCGTTGCCAATTAGCCTTTTGGCCCGTTTTTCGGTAGTCACAAGTGCATCAAGCTAGTATTTTGTCGGCAAGGAGAGGAGCTCGAAGCTAAATAGTAGCAGCCAGTGGCGGCCTTAGGGGGTGGCGAACAGAGAAATCGCCTAGGGCCTCGCTCCTGCAGGGGCCTCGCGCAACAACATAAGCAAATTTTAAAAATGTAGACTTTTTAACTATATTTTTTTATTTAAAACTTTTGATTTTGATCCTTAATTACTTATTAAGGTTATAACATAACATAATTGAAAAAATCGTTATGTAGTACGTACTTGAATATCGCGCCCCGAGCCACAAGATCGGCTCTCAGCCCTTGCTATTGTTTCAATCGAAAATGAAGTAGCTCATTCGTTAGATTATTGTGCTTTAAAGACTTTAGTCTTAGGAAAAGCCGCAAACATCAATTTTAAAATTTATCATCTCTGTATTTGTTAATTTTGTAAATCTTTCAATGTATAATATTTTAAAACTCAAATATTTATTTGTATAACTTTAGCATTTCTCCTCAAACATGACAAATGCCTAGACCCAAAAGCCCAAAACCTAAACCAAACAACCCAACCTACTTTCGCATCACATACTTTTCACGAAGGACAAGGTGCCTCGCAAAGACCTGCCGCCCGGAGCTTCGCAATGGGTATGGCCGCCTCTGGTAGCAGCCGCATGGATCAATGTTCAAGGGTAATCAACGCTTACCGAAGTCGCCTCGTATAACGAGATTATCCGTGTCTCGGTAAGCACGGTCATTATTCGTATCTCGGTAAGCACGGTCATTATCCGTGTCTCGGAAAGCACGGTCAATATCCGTGTCTCGGAAAGCATGGTCATTATCCGAGTCTCGGCAAGCACGGTCATTATCCGTGTCTCGGAAAGCATGGTCATTATCCGTGTCTCGGCAATCACGGTCATTATCCGTGTCTCGGAAAGCATGGTCATTATCCGTCTCTCGGAAAGCACGGTCATTATCCGTGTCTCGGAAAGCACGGTTATTGAGACATATTTGACAGTCGTTACTGGTAGTTAATCTGACACTGGTCTAGCCAAGGGGTATGATGTTACCCAGCTACTGGGTTGTAGAGGTCAGATAGGCAGATCACTCCATGCAAAAACACTAATTCTCAGCTGATTCTGGTTAGACTAGAAGCCGATCCGAAGTTGGAAAAAGGCTAAGCAGATCATGATATACGTTTAGATGAGATACGTTTTGGGAATATGAGAAACGGGCCATGCGACTCATTGGCAACGATGCACTGGGCGAATCAAAGCTCCAGAGCCTTGAACATCGACGACGAGTTGCAAGTCTATCGGTTTTCCATCGGTTACATTTCGGAGAGTGTGCGGTGGAATTACACAATGTAATTCCGCCAAGTCCGTTCCATCATCGGACTACAAGACAAACGGCGATGCGCCATCGTTACATGGTGGACATCCCACCCCTACGCACTAAACGTTTTGGGAATACTTTCATTGTGCGTACGGCTAAGGAGTGGCATTCCCTGCCGGAGTCTGTGTTTCCCGATAGCTATAACCTAGGGGTCTTTAAGTTAAGAGTGAATAGGTTACTTATAGGTAAGCGTGCTCCATCTTCGACTACATTATCACTTACCATCAGGTGAGATGGCGTTCAAACGCGAACCTATTCCCAATAAAAAAGTAATTTATTTTTGTAAGCTTACAAAAAATCATATTCTGCATTATACAAATGCCGTATTTAAAAATAATTCCAATACAAAGAATATAAATTAGCAAAAAGATTTGATTACGTAATTCAATCCGGGTTGAGAAGCTTAATATTCCACGTAGATAAAACTTGGGATTCCTTCTCTGAATGAAAAGGGAGCAATGAGAGCACTAGGAGAATTAACTAAGCAATTAATCACTTCGATATGCCTTCGTCCATTTCTATCGTCAGCCGGCGAGGGAGAAATGTCAAATGATACTAATTCCGATTGCGGGCGCAATTAGTGGGAAGGGCGAATGTGTACGACAAATGATACACGTTACATTAGTGGGCGTAAATGTTACAAGTATGGCGTTCGTAGTAAAGTGCTCAATTTACACCACCGCGGAATGGAATGGAAGCGAACGCAATTGTACATAGCATAATGAACTTTATGTCAATTGTATAACATACAAACTAAATAGGAGCTAAAGAAGGTCGCGCGTCTTCCGCGGAATCCTCGCGCATTCTCGAGAATTCCCCTAGCTACTGTCGTTTGTATGTTATACAATCGACATAAAGTTCATTATGCTATGTACAATTTCGTTGTAAAAAGTCGCTTCCATTCCATTCCGCGGCGGTGTAAATTGAGCTTTAGTTGGACTTGTGCGTAGAGGGCTCCGAACTTTTAATTTACTGTAGTCTTAAGTCTATCCTTACCTGCTTAGTCTTTTCTCAACTATGTATGTTGGGGACAATTGGGGAATATTTGTGTTTGAATATTTACTAATATTCAATTCCTTGAAAACTGACAATTTTTTTTAATGATAAATATATACGTATAACACTTTAAATTGATTTGTTAAACATGATAATTTGGAAAAAAAACTTGAAAATCTGAAAAAAGAGGACAAATGTTACATGTTACATTAGTGGGTGCAAATGTTACCAACATGGTGTTTGTAATAAAGTTTGAGTCAGACTTAAACACAAATGGTTCCGAACTTATTATGTAATTTTTCCTGTAGTCTAATGTCACACACATTATACCTCATCATCTCCTTGGTATTTTCACAATTATGTTGACAATGGGGAAATGTTTTTATAATAAATAAATATATATTTTATATAATAATAATAAGCCTATTACGTTCCCACCACTGGGACCCAGGTCTCCTCTCTAGTAGACGGAATGGGCCCCACTTAATCCACCACGGGGGCCCAGTGCGGGTCGGTGGTTTATGAAATATTTACTAGTTTTTAGTCCTTCAAACACAGTCAAGTAAATATTTTTAAACGCAAACAATAAGCACATTAGTTTGATATGTTAAAAGAACTTATTTCATTCCCAAAAGTGAAACCATACTGAAAATGTATTTATTTCTGCTCCACATTATTACTACTCCACATCTGGATTATAGGAATGTGTGTCAAAGTCAATATGACACACGTTCCTATGAATAATGAATATGATGATACTTTTAGGTAAGCGTGCTCCATATTCGACCATATCGTCACTTACCATCAGGTGTGAGATGGTGGTCAAACGCGTAACTATTATTTATAAAAAAAAAACTTCCAATCGAATCAGGTCCGTAGATGTGAAGTGAATTGGCTATGACAGACGAACAGACAGAGAAACACACGTGTATAGAGTGTTTTGAATTCCAAATTTTCATATGGAGGTTCAGAACCTAAAACTAACCCGCTTACTGAGAAAAGGTTTATGTAGTTTTGGTCATTAGTTCCAAAACACCATTACTCATGAAAGCAGATGGCGAAAGATTCAATTAGCTTAATTGAGCTAAAACTTGAGCTTATGCACTTTTTTTACGCTGATTCCGGAAATGTTTAATTTCAGGTCATTAGCATGATATTTCTGGTCTGAACTAGGGGACGCTGCAATTTTAATCCTGGTTTTTAATGGCCCTAGCAGATGGTAACACAAATAACCTAATATAAATGAATACGATTTTTTCAACTCGAGCCGGCATCGGATGCAATCTCGGATGTAAATATGATGATGCAATAATCATTATGCCATGAGAGTTTAACAGCATAAATTTCTAAACCTGATTTCACCCCGGTCGTGTCTCATTGCCGTCCTATCAATGAATGAAAGTAAAGGGACAGAGTATACCTCGGTGTTGGCACAAACAATTGTGCACAATAATATCATACTGCTTTCATACTGCATAACGTAAAAAGACTATTTCTAGAAGATATCAATACAGTGACACCAGAACAATGGACTCAGTGCTTGTTCCATATTAGGAAAAGAAGGAAAAAGTGGGCTAGATCACATAGTTGACGATGTAACACATAAAACGATTACAAGTCTAAAGGCAGATAGTGAAAGCGATAGCCAGAGCGATGACTTTTCATCGAATGAAATATTATCATGACTAATTCGTTTTATTTTACATGGCTCTTCATAATCACATTAAACTTATTGTTAATTTTACTATTACCAAGTGAATTGCTTAAATCGTAAATCGATTTTATTTCCGAATCGATTACTTTGATTAAAGAGTTGTAAGATAATGACGAATTAAATGTGAATTTAAGTCGTCATTATCTTACAAGTCTGAAACTGGCAGTTTACTGTATCGAATTAAAAGTTGCTGTATACGTAGTACGTCAAGTGTTTAATAATGGAATACTAAAAATTCATTCGCATAAACCATTTGTTTTCACAGATAGAAGTTTATGAAATAATGAAATAATGATGTTTATTTTGCAAATGGGTTATAAGTAACACTTTTACACGTCATTTTTTTTCCGTAAATGTAAACTAGATGAGGCCAGTGTTTCCTAACTGACTACTCTGAGAAGAAACACTGAAACAAACTCAGAGGTCAACGTCTCTTTTAAAGTCCATACAATGTGTAGTAATCAAATCATATGAGAGCCATGTAGGTTTATGCCTGTGGCGCCCTTTAAAGGACAGAATCATACAGATTTGAGCAGGTCCGTCCAAACAGTGCAAGCATTTGTCAAATATCGCGTAGCTCAACTTAGCTGAGCTGAGCTTCAACGATTTGACGAACAATACCAAAGTTAGGACATTTGGGTGGGCCGTATAAAGCACTCAAACTGCCAGACAGTGCGGTAATCTAATTTTTACAGATAAATAGGCAATTTTATTGGGTATCGGATGTCATTTATGGTTTTTTTTTTAAGTAATGTGTATTCAGTTAGCAAAAAAATAAAACCTAAAAATTGGAAATGTTTCACTGTGTCCTCAGTGGTGTACACAATGAAACACCACAAATTCAACAATGAAACATAATAATTAATAGTGTGTTCAACAATTAAACACTATAAATTCAAAGGCTCGTACACCTTTTGTTTTTACAGATAGAAGTCTATTTTATTACAGGTACTAGCTTTTGCCCGCGACTTCGTCCGCGTGGAATAGTTACTTTGGGCTAACGTTAAATTTAACCCCGATTTTGAAGCATTCTTCATTGGCGCTCCGCTCCTATTGGCCTTAGCGTAATGATACAATATAGCTGTGCCCGCGACTCCGTCAGCGTAAGTTAATGTATTGGTAATATTGTTTAGATCACGTTCACATGAGGCTTAAGTACCTAGAGAACGCTTCGACCGCGAGACGCGTCGAGCGCGGCGACCGATTCTCAAAAATAATCCTTATAGCATGATTCAGTATTCACGCGCGATGGCTTATTATTATAAGCGTATTTCATGTATAACTTTGGTGTTTCTATACCGATTTATATGATTCTTTTTACGGTTTCGTAGCCGAATGGCAAAAAACGGAATCTTTATAGTTTCGACATGTCCGTCCGTCTGTCTGTCTGTCTGTCTGTCCGTCCGTCCGTCTGTCACAGCAATTTTATTCCGAAACTATTAAGACTATACATGTGAAACTTGATAGGTAGATGTATTATGTGAACCGCTTTCCGATTTTGATAAAAAAATTAAAAAATATTTAAAATAAAGGGGGGCTCCCCATACATGGAACTAAACCTGAAAATATTTTTTTTTCATGAAATCGATGCATGTGTGGTATCTATAGACAGTTCTTTAAAAACGACATCGGGGTTTCTAAAACCACTTTTCCATAAAGTCAATCGTTTAAAAGATATAAGCTTCCAAAGTGGTAAAATGTGTGTGTGGCGGACACAACCTCTAACTTCTATAATAATGGAGTGAAAAATCTAAAAAAAATATATGTCTGTAGATCTTAATATAAACTTTCAACCAAAATTAGTTTGAACGAAATCAGTTCAGCAGTTTTTGAGATACAGCATATTTTCTAAAACCGCAAATATAACTTTATAATTCATACAAACACTATGAAAAACAAATTTATTCGGCGCAGTTGTAAAAAATGTAAAAAAGCCAGTTTTAAGAAATTTGTAAGGTTTTTTTTTCAAAACAAATTTATTTGGCGCAGTTGTAAAAAATGTAAATAAGCTAGTTTTAAGAAATTTGTAAGGTTTTTTTTTCGTCAAATAAATTTGCATATTATATTATAGTTACTACGGAACCCTTCATGGGCGAGTCTGACTCGCACTTGGCCAATTTTTTTTATGGAATAGTTAATAATGTTAACTTTTTCAATTAGGGGTGACTGAGAGTGTTATAAACGTAAGTGTAGACAAATATTATAATCAGAAAGCTTCGAACTGCTAAGCTATCGGGAGTTACACGTGTTATTGTGAGTCAACCATAAAAGTTAGACATATGCTGTCGTGGGATATTTTTTATATAATTTTAAGGAGAACATTTCCGTCATGAAATGATTTGTGTAGCTTTAACCATTAAGGTTGCACACGCGATGGAAGCTTAAAAAATGGAGTAACTTCTCCCGTTTTCCCAACATTTCCCTTCACTGCTCTGCTCCTATTGATTGTAGCGTGATGAAAAGTATACTATAACCCGCTCAGGAGTATGAAAAATAATTGTACCAAGTTTCGTTAAAATCCGTCGAGTAGTTTTTGTTTCTATAACGGTTATACAGACAGACAGACAGACAGACAGACAAAAATTTAACTGATTGCATTTTGGCATGAGTATCGATCCTTAATCACCCCCTGACAGTTATTTTGGAAATATATTTCATGTACAGAATTGACCTCTCTACAGATTTATTATAAGTATAGATATAGGCATTTTTATTGGAAAGGTATTGGATGTCATTTATGTTATTAAAATTAAAGTGTAATCAATCAGAAAAAAATAAAAAAAAAACATAAAAATTGCAAACGTTTCACTGTGTCCACAGTGGTGTACACGATGAAACACCAAAACTACATAGGATTTTTTTTACTAACCTCCAAAAAACATCACTATATTTCAACAATTTTTACATATTGATCTATTCCAATTAATCTTATTAATGCTAGGTAATCATGAAAAACATGAATTTTTTAACCATAGTTTAATGAAAAATCTTTAAAGAATGCTGAAAATACTTACATTTCTGGCAAAAAAAAACTTAAATATGGTCCACCGACACGTCCGACGCAAACGGGTGTAGGGCAGGAGGTTACCATGAGTGTCCTAACGCGATAATAATGTAATGCACTACCTGGCAACGCAGCATTTTAGAAATATCACAGTGTTTTATCGTGTACCACTCTTTCATTGTTGGACATGGCTATCTACCCTATGGCTTATCTTTGTTGAATTTGGCTACTATAATTAAATTTTTTGCTACATTCCACTACAATAGCGTTCAAAAGTCTTAAAACTGAAGATTCAAGGATAGGGTACAATCGACATACTCGAACTAAAGCTAGCTTGTATTTTCGGTGGGAAAATTATCTAATGACACCTCCCGTACTGGGTTGCGCTTCATCTAAGGCGGAAGAGTCATTTGCTAACTTTCTCTCTAAAAAATTGGCCAAGTGCGAGTTAGACTCGCCCATGTAGGGTTCCGTAGTAACTATAATAATATAATATAATATGTAGGTATATATATATATTTGACAAAAGAAATACCTTACAAATTTCTTAAAACTAGCTTATTTACATTTTTTACAACTACGCTAAATAACTTTGTTTTTCATAGTGTTTGTATGAATTACAAAGTTATATTTGCGACTTTATAAAATATGCTGTATCTCAAAAACTGCTAACCCGATCTCGTTCAGACCAATTTTGGTTTAAAACATTAAGATCTATAGATATATATTTTTTTTAGATTTGTCACTCCATTATTATAGAAGTTAGGGGGGGCACATTTTACCACTTTGGAAGCTTATATCTATTAAACGATTAACTTTATGAAAAAGTGGTTTTAGAAACCTCAGTGTTATTTTTAAAGACCTGTCTATAAATACCACACGCGCATATCTTCATGAAAAAAATAAATTTTCAGTTTTAGTTCTATGTATGGGGAGCCCCCCTTTATTTTAAATATTTTTTAATTTTTTTCTTAAAATCTGAAAGTGGTTAACAGAATACATCTACCTACCAAGTTTTACATGTATAGTCCTAATAGTTTCGGAATAAAATGGCTGTGACATACGGATGGACGGACAGACAGACAGACAGACAGACGGACAGACATGTCGAAACTATAAGGGTTCCGTTTTTTTGCCATTTGGCTACGGAACTCTAAAAGGACCTACCTGAATGATCTGATCTATTCTCTCACTTTCTCAAACTGTGACTTCCAGCTGGAGAAAGTTGTTTGATTTATTGAGTCAAAATTTTATGAAATCGAAAATTTATTTAGAATTCAGAGAGGGCTAAGTTTTGTCCAATTACATCTTTTTGTTCTACAGAAACACGGACCTAATTACATTTAGAAACAAAACATAAAAACGTTTTGTTTTCAACTGCGGTCTCTAAGCTTAAAAGGATTACAAGCATTTCATTGTACTTCACCAATATCGGTTCGACCTACTTTATTAAAACTTTTACAATATTAAAAGGAACGTAAAGAAATACATTTTAACTTTCCATTGGTACTCGATATTAGTTGAGAGTTTCTTGCAAAGTTAGTGATTAATGTGACGTTCTATTTACTTCTTTTATATTGGTTCAGCAGCCGTGGCTTGTACCTACTGATGTACAAAATGTACCTCAATAGGTACAAGCTTAACGGTAGAGGAATAATTGGAAACTATATTTGTGGGGACTTGGTTCTGATATTTAAGACGTTTATCTCCCAATCTGTTGATAGGTGAGGTCCAATAACAAAAATCTTTCACTCATAAAAATGTCGCCGAGTTCTGAGCAATTATTTATCCTGCAATCAATGAACATGGATTCAATAAATACTAGCTTAATACAAACGGCGATACGCTATCTTTACATGGTGTACCTCCGACACATACGCACAAAACGTTTTGGGAATACTTTCATTGTGCATACGGATACGGAGTGGAATACCGCTATCCTACAGCACGAATATACTCGGAACGTAAAGTACTAAAAAAGTTATTTAAAAAGTCTAATAAAACCCGACTGCTCGACTGAAATGCAAGAAACAAGCACATTTTTATTTTTAAAAGTGACAAGCAGGCGTTAATTGAACATAATAAATATTTTTTTAAATGAGATGAGTCCGCCTGCTTGTCACTTTTTAAAATAAAATGTGCTTGTTTCTTGCATTTCAGTTGAGTAGTCGGGTTTTTTAGAGTTTTTAAAAAACTTCTTTTATCAGCTTTTTAGTTTAAATATTAATTAACAATTTTTTAGTTTTCCCGGTCGTGTCACATTGCCACCCCACCGGATTCAGAACGTGAAAGAGCTAAGTCCATATATTTTAACTTTCTCATTGTATTATTTTTGCTAGTATTACACTAATGATAAACGAGATATACCTCTTGTGTTGAGCCCTTTCATATGATACCCATATTGTAGTATACTAAAAATTTTTTTTTTTTTCGCTATGTATAATGGCTTCGCACAGCTGCCATGTTTTTTATTTCATTTGTCGTCTATGTAAAAACACTTGGACTGCTAAGACAAATCTAATGATAACTCAATTATGTGAATCCGTTCAGCGGTTCTGGAGAAAAAATATGACATCCTTTGCAGTCGGGTAAAAAGCACTAATGTTCGTCAGCTCTTTGTGCTTCGATCAGTACTCAGGAGACACGCTTGCGTCCCCCCGTCTGATCCTAATAATCGTACCAATATCCCCCCTGACACACGCCAAAAAGCCTCTAGATCGACCCGGACTTGCAGAAATGTTCTAACAATATACCACCGCTTTGGAAAGTAAAGGCAACTTAAGGAACAGGGTGGGTGTTAATCAGAAAAAGTTAGAAATAAGTAGTGGACGTAGTCATCTTCTGTGAAACTAAGTTATTAACTCAGCAAAGTTACAAATTAATTCCTTGTTCAACAAACTGTCGAATATTCTTAAAAACTTAGTGATTAATGTGTTTTATTCTGGTCTTAATGATGTCCGCTTCATCTGCGGTTAGAGGTTATAATTATGTTTGTTCTATACCTGCTCGGAAAGTGCCTTATTACTTTTTAAAAAGTTTGACAGAAAGGACGTCATTACTGTAGTACAAATGTGCGGGTCGCAAAAGTGTATGAGAATTCATTACTAACGTGCCGGAGACACTGGAGAGGGAGGGAAAAGTGTATGGCAATCCATTACTAACGCGATTTTTTTTTTAAATTTAGACCAATTCAGTTGCTAACTGAAAGTACTTATAATGCCAAATGACAAGAGCTGATTATTATTATTATTCTCTCTTACTTTCCTCATAGGTATAGTATAAAGCACTATGTATCACTCGGAAGAAAGTGCGATTCCCAACTCGTGTGCATTAAGGCCCACACTGCGCTTCGGATCTCAAACTACACCCTCGTTGGTAATCGGTCACTTTCTCCCCTCGATGAACAATGAACAACTATGTCAGGGTCAGCTTCCAATCTAACCGAATGCAACTGGGTACTAGTGTTTTACATGAACCGACTGCCTATCTGAACTCCACAACCCAGTAACTGGGTAACATGATAACCCCTGGCAAGACTAGTGTTGATAGTGATTTTCTGGCTCCCGACTACCAGTAACGACTGTAAAAGATATACAAATGCCAGCCGGGACAAATGTCTTATAGTTCTTTTTGAGGCACGGAAGAATTTCGATATGTCGCTCGTTTGCGGCATAACTCGAAATGCTGTCCAATTTAACTAGATACTTGTGTGAAATAATCATAAATTTAAGTATAACATCGTGAACTGAGACACAATGCCAATTTTGCGCCGACGTTCATCAGAGACTGGGCCTGGGTTTGAGTCAAACCCAGGCCTAGTCTCTCTCACAGAAGAGCTTTGCATGCTTAAGTTTTAAGCAAATCATGTTGGATTCCATAATTAAAATAACATCGTATATTCTATGTTTTAAGCAAAATAAAAAGCTTGACCGACCCACTAAAAAGCGAGAAAAAATTTTTTTTTGCAAAAAAATTTTTTTTCTCGCTTTTTAGTGGGACGGTTTGTAATTTATCTAGTTACAAAAGCCAAAATGTCAACTACTTATCACCTTTTACAAAATTTTGCTTTTCCTGGTGCAGAGCCGTTAATTTTTGAGGAGTTCTCCTGGTATATCACCATCAGCTCTACTTCACCATATGCATTGTGACGAGCATAAAGTGCTTAACATCTATATTAAGTAATCTAATCACAATCCACGAAATACTTATTATTGAGTAGTTTCGGTGGCCATCTGGGGTCTTCATCATCAGTTCCACTTCCTCACATGGTGCTTTTCGAGAGCAACTGCACAAGGTGCTATAAGAAATACCCAAAACGCTATAGGTATTCCTATAATATTTGAAGAGTTTCCTCGATTTCTCCATGATCCCATCATCAGATCCAAACGTGATGACAATGGGACTAACTAGAAAGTATACCCTTCCAAACAAAAAAAGAATTTTTCAAATCGGTCCAGCCATCTGCGAGTAATGAGGTAACATACATAAAAAAAATAGTTCAAGACGAATTGAGAACTTCCTGCTTTTATTTTGAAGTCGGTTAAAAATAGTGTTTTGTCTCAAATGAATAATAACACCCTTTCTGATGAACGTCGGCGCAAAATTGGCATTGTATCTCAGTTCACAATGTTATACTTATGATTAAGACTTATGATCAACAAACCGAATTCAGCAAGCGTTGCTTAAATTGAAAGATCGATTCGTGCGACTTATACTACCTATTTAGCTCCTCAATTGATGGCGTCTATGAATTGAATTTTTTTAATTCGGTAACATGTTCGATAAAAAGCCATTACCCCACTTGCACTAATATTATCACGATAATAACATTTCAAAACACGAACAAAACAACGCCTCAAAATTGCAACCCAAATGTTTACGTTTCAGTAATCCGTTCTATTACCACAAAACGTTAAATGACAGCACTTTATATCGCTAAAATACAACCCGACCAATTTAAATAGCCTGTTAGTTTCGCATCACACGTATGTTACTTTGAGTCCATTGGATTTGGTATTTTTCTTTTTGTCGTTGTTTAAATAAATATAAATTGTCGCTACATAACTTAGTAGAAGTTCCTTACAAAATTTACAATTTCTCGTGACGAGAACTTGAATAATGAGCTACTGAATTACTGAGTACATATAATACCTTCCTAACAGTAGAAACACTACCTCACAATGTTGATACATATTTGACGCCGCCAAACACGTATCATCGTAGCTGTAATCCAGTGTAATTACGAGCAGAATATGAGACTTTGCTTACGTGTGTATATCTATCTTGGCGTCTTTGTTAGGATATACAGTGCCGTTTAGAAACACTAAGATTAATATAGGTACCTGTTTATTTGAAGTGGCAATGTGATTTATGTGTCAATCAATGAGAGAGTCGAGAAGAAGTCACACAGGAGCCAAGCTCCGGCGCGAGTGCTAGTGATTATAATAAAGCTTCTTCTTCTCAGTTGGTACGCTCTTGTCGCTCTTGTCAGAGCGGTCATGTTCGTCATGTCATATAAAATATAATAAAGCAATTAAAGCCTAAAATATTGTATATTTTAGGCTATACTATAATTTTATTCCGGGTTTGGAAAATCATTGAATGATTTAAAGAAAGAAAGAAAAGTATTTATTGCCAACAGACAAACGACATGCTAACAATATTATAAACTTATTTAGTTCCTTAAGACTAGAGTTAGTAATTGGTACTTATAATTTTTTTTTATCGTTTATTATTTAAAACATGCGAGTACATTTTTAAGAAATATAAACATACCACCTAAACCATCGAGGGTTTATCTGTGGTATTGGTAATAGTAATTATGGTAGTGGTAATTATGTTAGTAGGTAAGGACAAAGACTTAGATATTGACAATTTACGAAGAAAAAGGAAACAACAAAAAACAAGTCAAATGACTTCTCCCGCTGTGGGTGGAGTGAAAGGGAGTGTCAGACTTCTACTGACTAAAAACCCGCCCTGATCCTTCAGCTGCCGTAAGTTCCGGGGCCGCGGTATCTCGTTAGAACATTTCCGCAACCCCCGCAAACAATAGCCTGACGAAGAGAGTTGCCTCTCCCTCGCGTGTTCAGCCTCCTCCTTCGCTAAGGCTAAGGCATACTATACCAACTAATATTATATAGCTTGATAAAGTTTGATTGTTTAAAGGCGCTAATCTTCGAAAGTGTAATTGGGTAGATTTGGATGAAATTTAGTTTGGAAGTAACTGATAGTTGAACGTTATGTTTTATCGTAATAAAATTGATTTTTTATTATTTTTTATTTTGGCTTTGTTTTTATTTTATAGTTTTTAATAAATTGAAATTATTTTCAATATATACAAATAAATTACATTTTAAAATATGCAAAAAAAAAAACATTTAATAATATAAAAAAATAGTAGCCCACCGGTGTCGGGAACAGGGTCCAAGCTACCGGCGGTCAGGGCTCCATAGAGAGCACAGAACAGATAAAAGAGGTTAGAAAGGAAATAGTTCCTGATTTGTATGAGAACGCGTGTCGCCGCTTGTCTGCCCACTCTTTAGCTCCACTACAAGCAAGAGGCCCGTTACGTATGGGAATTACGCACACAAATAAATTACACACACTTAACTTGCTACTGATTGTAACTCACTGTTGAAAAGCCGTGCATCACCGCCAAGCAGGGCAAAGGACAAAACGTCAATGGTTGAAGTATGGCGCATGCAGTACACTGTGAGCGGACTTGGTCATTGCGTTGATTAAGCCGGCAATGTATACTTTTTGTAACTTGTTGCAATAATGTTGTTAATGTTCGGAATTTCATAGTGATCAGAATATTTTTTATGTTTTTTACAAATAAAATTGTAATTAAATGTTATTTTCGACTTACCGATGGAAGATATACCTCCTCGCTCTATACTTGCGGTTTGTTTTTTTGTTTTAGAGATTTTAATTGCACAACATGGCATTTTAAAGCAGAGCTCTGTGTTCCGAAGTAATCCGAAACGCGGTGAATGAATTAATCGGTCGCGCTATGATTGTCGTATCATAAATGTGGCGCGCTTGACCCGCCCACATTACCATTCCAACCTTATTCATCTATTCCGTGATAGAGAGGAACCTCCTAACGATACGCGCCGTGTCGACGAGTACCGCTTTCTGAAGCAAGCCCTTGATCCAACCGCCTAA
Organism: Tholera decimalis; assembly: GCA_943138885.2. Lineage (NCBI taxonomy): Eukaryota > Metazoa > Arthropoda > Insecta > Lepidoptera > Noctuidae > Tholera > Tholera decimalis. Next base: position 38,364,543 of record OW964566.2, on the reverse strand, counting down.
CGAGAGCCTCCTGAGGTGTTGGTCGAGGCTCTTGGCTATTACGCCATTCGCTGAGATGACTATCGGTACAATGATTGCCGAGTTCAATGAATTATTCACTTTTTAATGAATTATTATTACTGTATGTAATAACCCATTGTGTTTAAAATTATTAATGTACCTACAGAACTATTTGTGGTCTAAAGATAAATGATATTTGAATTTAAATTATAGCTCTCAGGAGTCGCAGATCAGAAAGGAATAGTGTAAGTACTTTTCAGAAAAATAAAACTTATAATTTTGAAAATGGTAATATTATTTACCTTTTAGAAGGTACATTAGAACGCTCACTCGGAACCTCGTTATTCAGCCAAATATAAGAAAAAAATCATATAAATATTATATTATGTATGTTCAAATCTGATTCAAGCTTTGACAGTTCGTCATGCGTGAGATCCCGAAGGTAAACATGGGCATTCATTCTAGGACTGTATTTTCCTGAATGCGTATTTAAAATGGGTTTCTATATGTATATATATGTGTGCCTACATGTACCTGTATACAAAAATACAAATATTAGTTGTGTAGTATATCCCATCAAAAACATCCTGTAAAAAACTAGCCACATCTCGATGCAGTTGTTTCTCTATAAAAAGTAATTAAACAGACCGGTTAAGTAGTACATTAGCCGTATAGAGCTAAACTACGAGTGGCCCTACCTAAAAAAAAAAAAAAAAAAAGTAATTAAATCTCTAAGCAAAGCAAAGCCAAGCCATGTCTAAGGTTCTTCATTAATATAGTTAGATAGTGGTAACGCCATCTCTGGGCGTAATATTCATTAACGCTGATCTATGGTTCATCCGTCTATGACATACTTGTCATAGAGAACCTTCAGAACCTTTTCCGCTCCTCTATGGTTCATTCGTTTTCCGCTCCCCGCCATACACGCTCATCGCAAAGGAGCCATCGCTCCCGTATAACGATCAAACACCATACCGCGAAACTGATTGAACTAAGGTGAACAGTGATACAGTGCCTGAGACATTCCAGTGATAGAAATCAGTGCTTCGAAGCAGGAAACGCCGTGTCGCCACTAAAGTTCCGGAGCACGTGTCGTGAGATGCTAACGCCATAATACCTTATGGCGTTAGCACCTCTCATACCTTACATCCTCAGCGCCTACTCCCCATCTAGTTCTTTCAAGGCGAACACCGCCATCCTTAGAATACAGTCCACTTAAAATAAAACCCACCTTTTCAATTCGTTTTATAAATTGGTAATATTCCGGATCCATTTTGGTCCTTTAAATACCAGATAGAATATTCTTTATTGCACACCAATAATTTAAACACAACTGATTCACAATACTGCTCAATATGGTTACAATGGCGGTCTTATTGCTGATCGCGCTATCTTCCAGACAACATTTAGATGGACTTTAAGAAAATAAAACAAAGAGGGGAGGGGAAAGTCAGTGTACCTACTTCAAGTATATACTTAATATAAGTATTAAGTATATATAGTATATAATTTATAAAACAATACAATACATAAATTAGTAAATATAAATATGTGTTTTAATGTCACAGAGAGAGAAATATAAAGTATAATCATAGGAGTGTATAAAAATGATTGACAACAGAGCTTTTAAAACTTTTTACCAAAAAATTAAACCGATTTCGTAAAGAAAGTTATTTTTCTCTTTGCAGTGTTTTTTGGAAGTCGGTTTAATTTTTTGGTAAAAAGTTTTTATTACACTCTTTTTAGTTGGTCTATTTTTAATTTACCTAGTTACAAAAGCCTAAATGTCAACTACTTATAACCTTTTACAAAATATTGCTTTTCCCAATGCTGGGCCGTTAATTGTTGAGGAGTTTTCCTGGTAATTCACCATCAGCTTCACTTCACCATATGCATTGTGACGAGCATATTGTGCTTAATAACCATATTCAAGTAATCAAAGTGGAACCCATGAAATACTTATTATTCCTACGTATAAATTGAGTAGTTTCAGTGGCCATCTGTGGTCGTCATCATCAGGTCCACTTCACAAATGGTGCTTTTCGAATGCAACTACACAAGTTACTATAAAAATACTGAAATCACTATAGGCGTGCCTATAATATTTAAAGAGTTTCCTCGATTTCTTCAAGATCCCATCATCAGTCCTGACTTGGTGACAATGGGACCAACTGCAAATTATACCCTTTCAAACAATACAGAATTTTCCAAATCGGTTCAGCCGTCTTCGAGTAATCGGTGATCCTGATCATACATAAAAAAAATATACGCGCCGACTTGATATGACTCTTTTTTTTTTCGTCGGCTAAAAAGCAGCATACAGTTAGATTTTATGTAACCGACCGTTGAACATTTTTTATGCACATTTACTTGTTGACACATTCAAGTTAACGGCCAAGTCGCATAAAATCTAACTATATTAATAAAGGAATCGCAGTAAAGAACTTTAGACATTGCTTGGCTTTGCTTAGAGATTTCATTACTTTTTATAGAGAAACAAGCAGCGCCATCGAGACGTGGCTAGTTTTTTTTACAGGATTTCACTTCTTTTTGCAGAAAACTATTTTTACTTGATTAGTTTCTTAGTTTTGCACTCGAGACCTTTCAATATCAGGTTTTCTTATAAGACATTGTCAAGACTTTTTTTCCAAGTCATTAAATACTTGAGACTCCAGTTTCATATACATAAATAGAAAGGGCTCATCACTTATAAATAACTTATGTCAAGGCGCATATTCATATCTTCCATAATCCAGCTAAGCGTTTAGGGTTCTCCATCAGATATTCCTTCAACTTTTCTGAGATCTTCAACTTTTTAATTTCAAAAGAAAGAGTTAACCATGCTTAATAAATTTTGTGAATACAGCATGTCGATAAATTTAATAGTTTGGCTGGTCTGTTACGGTTTCTCCTCAGGATCATTAAGTACTCCATATCTTCCATGATCTTAGTTTTGATTGTTTTTCCTTTATATATATATACAACGTGTAATTTAAAGGGTATATACATACCAAGTGCATCGCTTCTTTGGATGACAGCAAACGATATGGCAAGGGTTTTGTAATCCTAAGTCTACGTGTGTAGAACTTATTACAAATTCCAATACACTGATACCAGAGACCGAATTTTTCAAATTAAGAAGAACGAAAAGAATTATCGTGTTATTGGCAAGTGACGTGGAAAGTTATTGACCCTCGTAGTGCTGTGACACGTTTGTTATGATTGGTATTCAAGAAATATATGAAACCAATAATTTGGTATCAATTCTGTGAGTCACTTATTTTGAGCTGAAACTGTGCATAGAGACTCCATACCAGATGTTGTCTTCAGCCCTTTTGGATAGATATGGGGTTTCCGATACACGTTATATATATTTTTTATTAATAATGAGCTCACTCTTGACCTCGATCTCGCCTGATGGTAAGCGATAGATGAGGTCTACGATGGAATGAGCGAGCCCAGAAGATGCCTGTTTACTCTTGCTTTAAAGGTTGAAAGGTCATAAGTGGTAGGGAACACAGAAAGCTACCTCTGTGCCAAATTTCAGCTCTCTAGGTTTATGGGAAGTACTAGTTCTATTTTGATGATCAGTGAGTCAGTGAATCAGTGATTCAGTGAGTGTCAAATTAGCACTATTTTGTTTTTGCATAACGTAAGAAATAAATAAGCTACAAGCATGAAATTTTATGGTTTAAGTGGGTGCCTATAGCTTACGAGATGACGATTATTTCAGCGTTCTAAACCTAACCAGGAGTCCTCAAATAGGGTCATGAAAATACGCCGAAATGGTTCCAGATAAGGACGCTACGGCAGTGTTTGCTACGCGCTCGATCTGGTGATATGAAAATTATTTTCCATATGACTTTCCCGTTTCTTTCGAATCCAATGAGGTCTCCTAAACCCTGGGAAAAAACATTAAAAAAATGGAGTTTTTTAAAAATCGCAATAAACAATTTAATTTATATATGTATTACTTGTAAGATATATTGTGTTTTCATGCGATGGCCGAGTCAATCTATTCACTTAAAACGCTAAAGATTTTTAATATTGATATGGTCACTATAAGATGTCGTTAGGTTAGATAATTACGTAACAACTTAAGACAGAAGGTCCCTTAAGTAGGGACTGAATAAATTAATAACCGATTTGGTATTACATGGATCTCACAACTTTTCACGGTAGAACAATTGAGTTGCGAGACTTGGTTTTTTAACAAGTATTGTTTTTTATGGGATCTTATATTTACTTCAACCCTTACTTTTCTACATACTCACACTCTGATGAAGATAATATATACAGAGGGACTTTTTAACATAAATTTTGTCGTGGAAATTTCAGCCTTTTAATATTAATTGATAAACCGGACTAAGTACATAATTCGATCGTTCAATGGCGTCTGAAGGCTTCTGTGTTCATAACGCGTGGGTGTGAGTGAGCGATCACCATTCGGCGATAGGGGATTTGTTCACAATTCAATATTGTTCGGTGTTCGCCAGTAATTACGGTCATATTAATCCATGGTGGGTGGCGGGACACACTGCTGTGTGGATTTTAAATAAAGTACAATTCATTTATTTCAGGTCCGTAATCCATATGAAATAAAAATAAAATTTCAAACTATTGCTCGGCAGTAAATTTAATATCAAATTAAATTACAAATTACACTATGGTGTTCAAATTTAATCAAAATGTCAAACTATCATTTATGGTGTCATTTTTGGACACAGTAATGTACTTATTTTTGGTTGTTTAAACGGCCATGTCTGCCGAATGCGCGCGCAACTGTGGTCCCGTATAACACTAAATTGGAGACAGCTAGACGGGGTCGTGGCAAACAGAGGAAAAGATGACGGAATACCTTCGATGCTTTTCTCATGAATTGGCGAGAGGAGACACACCATTGAGACAAGTGCAAATAAACGCGAACCTATTATCAATAACAAAAAAAAAGTGGGACTTTGCTAAGGTGTGGGACAGAAAGGGCTAATAATAATTAAAAAAAAAAACTTGAACAGTAGATGTACGTCGTAAACCTATGGATAAAGATAATTGACGTTGATAAATAACTTTGTGACAAAGACTGACAGACGAGTTTAATGTACCTATTACAGTTTCAGAACCTAAGCTTTGGATTTAACATGGATTTTATTTACTCACAAATTTATTTTGTCTCCAAGCAGCTCTGGTGATAAGATCGAGAGGTTTTCTTTTACGTACTGTTTATTGTGATTATGCTCAAAACGAGCGCACGTTTAAATAGTATAGGTAACGCCAAATAACTTGGCAAAGAGTCGTTCGATGCGCAGAAGTCGATTTTTAGGTGTCAGCGGTTGTCAGCGGGACGCAGGATATGACGTAGCGCCGCTCCGAGCGCGCGATTGGTGTGTCAGTAGTTCTCGTTCAATTTGCTCCCGAATACACTTGCGTACACGAAAGTTGTACCCTTTGTTTTTGTTACGAGTTCTTGTTTTAAATTTAGTTTTTGTTACGTTGATTACAATGCCAGGACCAAATACCGTTTTACGCAGACTATTAAAACGTCAGAAAGAAGGTTGAAATTCCGAATTCGTCACTATCTTTAGGACACCGGGAAAAAAAGAAGAATAAAAGGGGTAGCAGTTTTATTAACTAATTGTGCCGACGAGAACATATTATTTTTAATGTTTTTTTAAATACATTTTTTCACTTTTAAATGTATTATGTATTAAATCGACTTTATTTATAATACCGAATTAACGAATGAATTCCTCTCCTTTCTTTAACATCCTTCTGAACAGATATGAATAAAAATAAATGATGGCAATAACCATAGAATAATGGCAAGCAGTAAAAGTGACTTTGGGGATATGCGGAACAGGGTGTAAGGTCCCGCATTCCCATTGAAAAGGGAGGATCCTCCGACCAGACAGGTGTTTTGTCTGGTGGGCAACTGCCCGATGTTTGTGATCGGGAGATTTGAATGTAGGCTAGTTGTGCGGTAAGCTCTGCTTGCGTGATACAGGAATTCTAAAGTTTTTAATTTATATGATGCGAGATAGATGTCGCTACATCACTCCCCTCCGAGACCGGAGGTCGTAGCAGGATGAGTCGTCCATACATCTAGTGATGCTTTGCCGGGCCAGTGGAAGGTAGGTTCCAGTGAGTCGGAACCGGAAGTCGCATAGTTCGCGGTGAGTCGGAACTGTCTGCGGTGCTGCCCCCTTTGAGTCGGGGTGATATCCCAGTGAGTCGGGATGATACTACAGTGGGTCGGAGTAGTTGGGGTGATATCCCAGTGATTCGGGATGATACTCCAGTGGGTCGAAGTAGTCGGAGTGATATCCCAGTGAGTCGGGATGATACTCCAGTGGGTCGGAGTGATGCTGCATGATCTCCAGTGGGTCGGAGTGGTGCAGTGCAGCGTAGTGGCTGGCTGCTGCGTCGACCAGGAGAGAAGTGCGTCTCTGCTTGCTGACCGGCCGAAGGGCAGGGTGCTGTGCCAAGGTTGCTGAAGAGGCTGAGGGTGATGACCAGGTATGTGCGTCCGCTGTATGCTGGTGGTCAGGATACCCGTAGAAGCCGAGGGTACTGGCTGGCTGTATGACTCGCTGCTCGAAAGCTTGAAGGAAGTGATGATGACGTCACGCTGAACTAGCTCTGCACGAAGGCTGCGCTGATGTTCATGCCCGGGGTCACCAGTTTCTTTCCACTTTTTTCTTCCACTAAGTGCACGATGCGCGAACTTACCCCCACTACGCCAAAACCTTGCCAAGTTATTTGGCGTCATCTATAACAGCTACGCAGGCCAAAGGCAGATAGGTAGGTAATGCAAATACAAAAAAGGTTTGATTTCTCTACCAAATATTTATATTATTGATTAGTCTCCTTTTAATCAAATAGTGCCTTATTAGGAAACTCTGCTCCTCCACAATTTAAGGTTATGTTATATTAATGGATAACAATTAAGTAACATTTAATACTACTAACAATTTCTTTAACAAAAAGAATGCTCAACCAAGCTTTTCTTATCTACCGATAAACCCACTTCAGTCTGCTTTAGTTCCACGAACCTCAAACGTTAGGTAGATAAGTGGTTTTTGTTGCATATTTCTTGTAAAAATCACGCTGTAGCGTTGTCACAGCGAGTGGCATGGCGGGAAACTAAATCGGATTAGCTAACAGTTTGCAAGAGTGTATAAAAATGCTATGTTAAATAGTCTGCAGTAATCTTATTTGTTACTGGAATAAGCGAAAGTGTTGTTTTAAAAACCTGTATAAGAGTTAATTATTACGCTAAAACAAATGGCTATTGTTTTATACACAAATCTATATTCAGTATAAATTATTAGAACTCAAGGGCATTTTGAATTGCTTCTACTGCTCAATCAAATTGCTGGTGGGTAAAAAATATTAAAAAAGTAGGCAACTTTACTTAAATTACCATCATCCGCTTAGTCTCTTCTGAACTATGTATGTTGGTAGCGGCTTCCAGTCTATCCGGATGCTGCTGAGTTTTATTGCCTTTTCACATGTACCGGTTGCCGGGTAGCCGGCGCCGACTGTCCGGTAACACATTCAGCTTTCGCACGATCCGATTATCTATTATTAGTAGGTATACTATAATAGGACGATAAGTACAAGAATATGAGAATAAACATACGCGGGCTCTCGCTGTGGTTGTATCTGGGTAACTAGCCGTGCGTCTAAAAGTATGCTGCGTGTTTCATACCGTACTATGCGTCCGGCCGCCGGCTAGCCGGTAGGTGCCAACCGGTTGCACAATGGCGGATCCGGTGAGCACCCGGCGATCGCTTGCCGGGCAAATTACGCCGGTACGTGTGATGTACATGGCCATACACTTCGCCGCGCGCCGCCGGGTTTCCGGCGCCGGCTACCCGGCAACCGGTACATGTGAAAAGGCACTTAGTGTTTTACATGGGGCGACTGCCTATCTGACCTCCACAACCCAGTAACTGGGTAACACGATCTCTTTTTCAAGACCAGTTTAAAATTTTCCGGCTTCTAGCTATCCGTAATGACTGTCGAAGATTCCCGCCGCCCCCTCTTATCTTAAAGAACGTTTCAAGATCCTCCATGACACACATGCCAAATTTCTGAGGTCATCGGAAAATTTGAGGCCAGAGGTACCGAGTCACTCCACCAATTTCTTTGGTAAGTCGTACGCAGCTCAAGCAGTACGACTGTGGAATACTCTTTCCGTGTCAGTAAGACAAGCACAAACCCTTCCTTCTTTCAAAAACATGGTAAAAGATCTCTATCTCTCTCTTTAATTTGTTACTATTTTTTATGAATCTCAGCTTTATTTTTTTACGTATATATATGTATATGTGTATTAAGTATGTAGGTTATTACTTATTTATTGTATATAAGTGAATAGCACACCATAGACTACTCGCGTATTTATTTTCTCCCGCTGTGTCAAATCCATCCAAAGGTTGTCTGTAAAAGATCGCTTTTAGCGATAAGACCACCCATTGTAACACCCTTTGTAGTTTTTAAGTCCTCATTTAATTCTGTTCTGGTGTACAATAAAGATTATATCTATCTATCTATCTACAAATGATAGCCAGGACCAACGGCTGAACGTGGTTTTTATATAAAGAATAATAATAATAATTTATTTATCTACATTTTGTTGCATTACATAGTATTCATTTCATAGTCTTGTATCTATAATGTTAAATCTAACAAGGAACTGGCCTCCTAAACTGGACCAATTTGATATCTTTCTTTGGCCAGTGCCTCCAGCAACTTACAAAGGATTGTATCCGAGTATTTTCAGAACAAAACGTATTCACGATTAGGGACATGGTATCGATTATAAAGTATCGATATTGTACTCATGAGTAATATCAAAAAAAGTATCGTACTCATAAATGTATCGAAACAAAAGTATCGATACTTCAAAGTATCGAGTACTTTATTCTTAGGGCCTAATTCGCATACGTCAAGTCGTCAATGTCAGTCAGTAACGTCAATTTAGCTTCAGTATAGTAGGACAGAAGAAAAGAAAATCAAAACTGATGGTATTGGCACACTAATAAAAAAGACAACTGTGACTTTACAAAATATTTAAACAAGGATACTATTTATTCCTTAAGACACATATCAAAGTACCCATTCCTCCTCCAATCTACAATCGCTAACAGAACAATAAACAGCACAGAACAATACTTTTAGATTGCACACATTCACATTTAATAAGTCAAATAATAGTCAAGCACAATAACGATCAATTGGAGAAAAACAAATCACGAAACAAACATGAAGAATAATAGGTACAAATAATACGATTTTGTGAGATATCATTGTACATTACAAGAACTACATTGTACCTTACACACAATAAATAAATAATAATAACAAAACAATATTCTAACAGCGAACGATGAAGTGATTGATTAGTGAAAGAAAGGACCTATCTAACTGTGAGCAGAAGGACTGAAGGAAGGGTTTCGAGCTCTATGTAATGATTTAGAAGGTTCAGTCTAATTAAAGCAGATGGCGTTGCCGTCTAAGATTTATTCGATACGATACCTGTCAAAAAGTACTCAATGAGTAAAAGTATCAAATACAAAGTATCGAGTACAAAAGTATCGGTATCGAAATGAAACGTACTCCATACCACAAAGTATCGATACTTTTTTCGTATCCCTATTCACGATAGCGCAGGATCCTTCTTAATCTTAACATAGTATAAAGCAAAAGCAAAATCGCTTCCCTGTGTCTGTCCCTATGTATGCTTAAATTTTTAAAACTACGCAATGGGTTTTGATGGAGTTTCTTTCAATAGAAAGAGTGATTCAATAGGAAGGTTTTACGAGATACATCAAAATAATGTCCTGGATGGCATCTGTCTATCTCTTATAGATAACCCACAACAACCATTTTTTATCCTTTACTTTTTACGAGAAAGACGAGCATATTTTACGAAGCGATTTTAAGCAATACAGCATTAATCCTTATCCAATTAAGTACCATAAATACATTGTGCATTTAATATAAATCAATATTGCCCTTTACAGAATATAATTTAAATAAATAGTTTCGAAGATATTACAGATTTAAAATGCAAGGACATAGTGGTTGCCGCGCGGTGCCTGCGGAGGCACGGCGCGCGTGCCTATGTTGCTTAGATTTCAGCGTTGAATGTTTTTCCCATGGTAAATTATGTGTCGCACTTTCAAGAGTAATTACTAAAGAGAACATGTATGTCGAATGACAAAAAGGCTATCAACGATGTATATAAAGACATTCTATAGTATATTTAATATAAACATTGCACCCGTGCGAAGCCGAGGCGGGTCGCTAGTAAATAATAATAGTAAGATGAAAATAATACTCTGACTGATTTTTTATTACAATCGCACCCACTAAACGTTTTGGTAATGCTTTTATTCTAATAACAGCTAAAGAGTACGAGACTTCTGTGCTAGAGACATGTGGCTTCTATTTATTATACCTGTTTAAATATAAGAAATGGTTTGTACATATTTAAACGCATATTAGAAATGGGCCTATCAATAAATTCGAAATACCTGTCAGAATGGACAAAACTCAACTAATTGTGAGTCACCGCGTCGACAGGGCCTGAATTCTGTTTTGGTATTAATGTTTTTATTTTATTAAAGTTAGTGAGCATTTATAAATGTTTGTCAAAATTTAACATTATATGTTTGCTGAACTTCGTACTACAATATTTTATTACTTTCCCTGGACTTCCACAAATATTTTAAAACCAATATTTGCCATTTTTTTAATTCTAGTTGAGCCCACCTTTGATCTTGATCTCGTCTGATAGTAACCGATATATGATATCTACGATAGAACGAGCGGGCCAAGAAGTTGCCTATTTACTCTTGTTTTAAAGGCTAAAAGGTCATGAACACAGAAGCCGGCAGAGAGTTCCACAGCTTGACCAATAGGTCTAGCTGTTCTCGAGTTTTAGCGAAACTTAAGGACAGCAATTGATTTTTATATGTATTAATTTGCATTAACGATGAATAAACGATAACCTATGTATAACTAATAAGGATGAAGATCTCAGTGGTCACAATCTCCAGTAGTCTCTTAGAATACACATCATTGTCCATTCACAGCTAGCTATGAATATTTAACCGTGGTACATCACCTAAACGCTGGACTGAGCAACTAAAATCCGAGTAGACCTTTACCACCGTCGTAGACGCATAAATTTGACCTCGCTCGCTAATATTATTAAAAAAGTAAGAAGATATGATGAAACAATAAGCTTAGCAGCGACTAAAGATCTAATAGATTTGGTTACTTGATTTTCCTAAAAGAGTAAACAAAAAAATTACGTACACCCAAACATTAACTTTGACCGTCAAAGCGCCATTCTTCAACAAAGTAGCTTACTGTAACCAGTACATCAATAACAGACCTCGATGCGTCATTTACCATTCAAAGTATCCCAGGCATAGTTTAAAACGAACTGACGAAGATTAATGACCGTTTTTCCGGAGTTGACGAGACATACGGCCGCTGAGGTTGGAAGGCTGTTTTTGAAAATGGTTTATTTATCATCTCTTCTTGTTTCTCGCTTCATTCTTGACTGAGCGGTCGATTTTATTATTCCTTTTTTTTTGCTCGCATTTGACCACCATCTCACCTGATGGTAAGTGATGATGTGGTCGAAGATGGAGCACGCTTACCTAAAAGTAACCTATTCACTCTTGACTTGTTATTTGGCATAAAAGAATTACAAACTTATATGTAGAATTTACAAAGATGTACATTTATGATTTCCATGTTATTTTTGTTCGACGGTCCCTTAAAGACTCCTAGGGCGAGGTTACATTTAGGCGTCCACGACGGTGGTAAAGTCCTGCTCGGATTTTAGTTGCTCAGTCCAGCGTTTAGGTGGTCTACTACGGTTAAATATTCATAGCTGGCTGTGAATGGACAATGATGTGTATTCTAAGAGACTACTGGAAATTGTGACCACTGTGATCTTCATCCTTATTAGTTATACATAGTTTATCGTTTATTCATCGTTAATGAAAATTAATACATAGAAAAATCAATTGCTGTTCCTAAGTCTCGCTAAAACTCGAGAATAGTTAGACCGATTGGTCAAGCTGTGGAACTCTCTGCCGGCTTCTGTGTTCCCTGACCTTTTAGCCTTTAAAGCAAGAGACTCTTGACTTAAAGATTTAAGCCTAACCCTAGGTTATAGCTATCAGGAAACAGACTCCGGCAGGGAATTCCAATCCTTAGCCGTACGCACAATGAAAGTATTCCCAAAACGTTTAGTGCTTATAGGTGGGATGACCACCATGTAATGATGGCGATGATGACTACTGAGAAACTCCTTACGGAAAAACCCAATAGCACTTATTACCCGACCCGAGAATCAAATCCGAGAGCTCGTGCTCAGCTGTCGCGCTTGCAACCACTCAACCAACGAGACAGTTGAGAGTTGTCAAGTGGTTGTTTGGTCAACGAGCCTTTGAAGTATATGTATAAAATAAAAAAGTAAAATAACTTTACAATCAGCCTTTATGGTATTTTAGTTGGTGATGTACAAAAAACTGAATCATTTGTTAAATTTATTTCGTTTGATCATATTTCAATTCAAAACATTTATTTCAGACTTATGTCCATAAAGTGTTAATATTACATTAAAGGAACTTAAAACTATGTTAGTACACGTAACAAAAGAAACAAAATAAAAATGTGAAAAAATGAGAGTCAGCCTACCTAACATGAACTTTCATCCATTGCCTCCAAATCGGATTATGGATGTTTTCAGCAATTACCTTCAGGTAGCTGTTGGGACTGTCCCTCAACCTTCGCATCAGCGATGCTACTCTTTTTCGAATAATGGCGTGAAAGCCGTCCACTTGAGCTTCCGCAAACATCGCTGACGCACTACAGTAACGAGGCAATCCCATCAGCAACCTCAAAGCATTGTTATATTGGACCCGCAGAGCACTGACGGCTCGCTGTGTGTATTTAGTCCACATACTACATGTATAAAAAGACTGGCAGTATGCCCGAAATAACGTTGTCTTTACTGTCTTAGAACATCGGACAAATCTGCGTGCCAGCATATTACAACGAATCGTCAGCCCCCTGCGTTCCCTCTCTATGTCCGATACATCATTCAGGTCCTCATTTACTACATGACCTAAGTAAACACATTGAGTAACTCTATTCAACGCCTTACCCGCTAGTGTCACGGGCGGTACATAAGAGGGACTCTTACGTCCCGCCCGAAAAACCAGCAGTTCACTCTTCTTAACGTTGTATGTCAGGCCATGAGACTCTGCAAACAACTCACACACACGCGCTAGTTTCCTCAAGGCGCTGACCGATGGGCTCAACAGCACTATATCATCAGCGTAACTAATGTTATTGACTATGTTACCACCTATTGAGCAGCCTACTCCGGTGCTGATGCATAATTAAATAGTATTTTTATTGTTCCTAATTTTACTATTGCAATATTTCTGAGTCATACCTAAAAATATTGGATCATACTGACTACAGCTAAATGAAAAAAAAACTTTTTTCTTTCTTTTAATCCACCACCATTAACGTAATAAAATAGGTTCAACGAATTCTGCACCTAACACGAAAGATAAAAAAAGCTAAGGAAAGATAAGGGAAATGTGTCGAAATATTATTTAAGGTGAAAGGATTGCCCAACGTCCTTGAGCATTGAACGTGAAACAAGCGGCCAGTGCTGACCACCCCGAGCGCCCGCGCGCTCCCCCGAACGTCATAGGTATCACCGGACGCAGATACGTTCGAAGCATTTTTGTCGCTACCTATTAGCTTTTATCATCATGAAATCGATTGAATATAGTCGGACTCAGAACATTTGCAATGCTTGTTTTGAGAACAAAATATTCTTTAGTGAGTACAGTTATTGTAGTTAGAGTGAATCCAAATATAAAAAATATCAATTTGTTTTTGTGAAAATAAATAATAACGCTTTTATCAACCGACGACAAAAAAGGAGGAGGTTATCAATTTGACGCGTATATATTTTTTGTAATGTATTTTCACCGATTACTCAAAGACGGCTGAACCGATTTGGAAAATTCTTTTTTTGTTTGAAAGGGTATACTTCGAAATTGGTCCCATTGTCACTTAGTCAGGATCTGATGATGGAATCCTGGAGAAATCGAGGAAACTCTTCAAATATTATAGGCACAGCTATAGTGATTTGAGTATTTTTTATAGTAACTTGTGTAGTTGCATTCGAAAAACACAATTTGTGAAGTGGACCTGATGATGAATACAACAGATGGCCACTGGAACTACTCAATATATAAGTAGAAATAATAAGTATTTCGTCATTCGATTACTTGAATGTGGTTAGTTATTTTTCACTTTGCAGTGTTTTTTGGGAGTCGGTTTAATTTTTGGTAAATTTTTTTTTAATGTTCTAAAAAAATTGACCAAGTGCGAGTCAGACTCACCCATGAAGGGTTCCGTAGTAACTACAATAATATAATAATTATGTATATTTATTTGACGAATAAAAAAAAACCTACAATTTTTTTTTTAAACTAGCTTATTTACATTTTTACAACTACGCTAAATAACTTGGTTTTTCATAGTGTTTGTATGTATTACAAAGTTATATTTGCGGTTTTATAAAATATGCTGTATCTCAAAAATTGCTGACCCGATTTCATTCAAACTAATTTTGGTTGAAAGTTTACATTAAGGTCTACAGACATATATTTTTTTTAGATTTTTCACTCCATTATTATAGAAGTTAGAGGGGAGACACACACATTTTACCACTTTGGAAGCTTATGTCTTTTAAACTATTGACTTTATGAAAAAGTGGTTTTAGAAACCCTTATATCATTTTTAAAGTCCTGTCTATGGATACCACACACGCATAGGTTTCATGAAAAAAATATATTTTCAGTTCTAGTTCCATGTATGGGGACCCCCCTTTATTTTAAATATATTTTAATTTTTTTCTTAAAATAAGAAAGCGGTTTACAGAATACATCTATGTACTAAGTTTCACATGTATATTCTTAATAGTTTCGGAATAAAATGGCTGTAACATACGAACGGACGGACAGACAGACAGACAGACAAACGGACAGACATATCGAAACTATAAGGGTTCCGTTTTTTGTCATTCAAGTCATTCTGCTACGGAGCCCTAATAAAAAACTGTCCGAGTGCGAGTCGGACTCGCCCATGAAGAGTTCCATAGTAGCAAGCAGTTTTGCTTTCAACTTTGTTTTTCATAGTGTTAATAAAATAAATAAATATATTTCAAACGAACGATATGCATGCCGAACGAGCTGTGGGCCCGTAAACCTCAAGATTGGTGCCCTGAAACAGGGACACAAGGTCGCGGCAGACCACGAAGGAGATGGCGGGACGAACTTGATGTCTTCCTTGAGAATTGGAAAGAATTGCTGCACAACCGGGACCATTGGAAGGAATGAAGGGAGGCCTTTGCCAGCAGTGGGACAGTGCAGGCTAAATAATAATAATATTTCAAACAATTGACTTGGAGAAAAAATGGTTTGTATCATTTGGCTACGAAACAATAAAAACTAAAATATAAAATCTATCTATCTTTATTTACTTAACATTTAGTTTAGTCCACTCGCAATCAACACTAAAACTAAATATTCACATACGTCCAAGCGCAAACGAAATGTCCCATTTTTAAATAGCTCAACCGTACCACTGTACCAAACGTACTATCTACGCTGTTTACTCTTTGACGCAAAGTTTAAAGAGCGGGGCGCGCTAACATGCGACACAGCCTCCCCGTGCGAACGCTAGGGTGAGACTGGTCCTAGCGTATGAGCGAGCGCGCGCGCCGAGCGCGAATGTAATAATATAGTATTATTGATTTAACGGCACGTAAGTAATAATTTTGTAAAATTTTGAATTTAAATTTTATAAAGCAATAAATTCTCTATAATAATGTGAAAGAAATATTTAAATCGGTCCAGTTATTTGAAAGCAGTAAGCAAATTATTGCAAAAATAAAGAGGATATATTCGATTTTTTTCCGAGAAAAGTATGAACAATAACAAAAAAATTAAATTTAAAATTTAAAGTCAAATATGTTACGCGTATTAGGTATTTTTTTTTATCTATTTGGTCTATCCGTCTAGTAGTAGTAGTCCTTCAAAGAGAGGTCTATTTCGTAGTTTGACGTACCCTTTCGCCTTAATGGACAGGCTTGTAAAGTCCTAGTATCTAGAGCATTGAACTGCCTTTGGACAAGTTCCGAGAATCACCTGAATTAACTGTAAGCGCCCTCAATTATTCATATTTGCTACCACACTACTACACGTGCAGAGCAAGGGGTCTATACATACGTAGATAGATAGGTATGCGTGATTTGATTCTCACTTAAATTTTATTAGGGTTCCGTAGCCGAATAGCGAAAAACGGAACCCTTATAGTTTCATGTCTGTCTGTCTGTCCGTCCGTATGTCACAGCCATTTTATTCCGAAACTATTAGGACTACACATGTGAAACTTAGAAGGTAGATGTATTCTGTAAACCGCTTTCCGATTTTAAGAAAAAAATAAAAACATATTTAAAATTAATCTGCTCTCCATACATGGAACTGAATCTGGATTTTTTTTTTCATTAAACCTTTGCGTGTGTGGTATTTATAGACAGGTATTTAAAAATGACATTGAGGATTTTAAAACAACTTTTTCATAAAGTCTATCGTTTAAATGATATACGCTTCCAAAGTGGTAAAATGTGTGTGTGTCCCCTCCTCTAACTTCTATAATAATGGAGTTAAAAATGTAAAATAAATATAAGTGGTAGATCTTAATGTAAACTTTCAAAGAAAATTACTTTGAACTAGATCGGGTCAGCAGTTTTTGAGATATAGCATATTTTCTAAAACCGCAAATATAACTTTGTAATTCATACAAACACTATGAAACACAAAGTTATTTGGTGTAGTTACTACAGAACCCTTTATGGGCGAGTCTGACTCACACTTGGCCAATTTAAAGCTACCCATAACAACCATACACACACAAAATTCTTCAATATATTATTCTTCTATAATATAATAATAATTCTTCAATATCCTAAGTTATAAGAAGAAATGATCTTTTAAGTTGTTATAAAATATTTTGTTATAAATAAATTTCATTTCAATTTGCCAAGTTCAATGGTCAGTCATTGAACTTGGCATCCATTTAGATCTCACTTCTTTTGTCGAATTCAACAACCAAGGCATATATGTGTCATAATATTGAACTTGGCTCTCATTTCATATTTGTGTTTTTGATGGGTAAACTTAGAATAGTCCAAACACGGACGCGTAGTGTCAACAAATAAATGATGTGAATTCAGTTCTTTACTTTTGGGTTGAAAACTGAAAAAGGAAGATTTTTAAATTTCGGGAGACATACCACATTTTTATTTAAGTTTAGTTTTGAAGTGGTGTTACCATTCCTCTTCCGAAATTACTGTGCACATTTTGTATACAAAAAAGGTGTTTGAAGAAATTATGATATTATGTATGTTCGAATCTATCTCACTCTTGGCCAGCTTTTTATTCTGGACTCACCTTATATTGTGGTTAAAAATTCAGAATTTTATAGAGGCTCAAAATTAAAAAGTAGTTACGACTTCCAGCACAATCTTATAATTATGGCATTTAAAACAAAAAAAAAACTAAATGCCTGTTGATACTTCTTATACCTACCAAAATACTTCATCATTTTTTTTTCCTTTTGTTAGTTCTTACTAGAGGGATTTTTGTTAAAAACTAAAATACTTAAAATACAAACTAGAATAAAGCATCAAAAAATTGATCCTCAACGCTGTCGGCTGGCAACGTACCCAAGATACTGGCGGCATTGCCTCGTTGTATGGCTTTGGCCAAAGAAATAGCCAGCCCTTGGGTCACGGGAAGTGTCAACGAGCCTTTTTAACCGACTTCAAAAAAAAGGAGGAAGTTCTCAATTCGTCTTGAACTTTATTTTTTATGTATGTTACCTCATTACTCGCAGATGGCTGGACCGATTTCAAATAATCTTTTTTGCTTGAAAGGGTATAGTTTCTAGTTGGTCCCATTGTCATCATGTTTGGATCTGATGATGGGATCATGGAGAAATCGAGGGAACTCTTCAAATATTATAGGCACACCTATAGCGTTTTGGGTATTTCTTATAGTACCTTGTGCAGTTGCTCTCGAAAAGCACCATTTGAGGAAGTGGAACTGATGATGAAGACCCCAGATGGCCACCGAAACTACTCAATAATAAGTATTTCGTGGATTGCGATTAGATTACCTGAATATAGATTTTAAGCACTTTATGCTCGTCACAATGCATATGGTAAAGTAGAGCTGATGGTGATGTACCAGGAGAACTCCTCAAAGATTAACGGCTCTGCACCGGGAAAAGCAATATTTTGTAAAAGGTGATAAGTAGTTGACATTTTGGCTTTTGTAACTAGATAAATTACAAGCCGACCCACTAAAAAGAGTGAAAAAAAAATTTGCAAAAAATAGAACCGACTTCTATATTAAAACACTACAAAGGCAAAAATAACTTTAATTTCGGTAGTTGGTGTCATTTGTTTTGTATTTTCTTATTTTTTGACACCGCCTTTGTAGTGTTTTAATATAGAAGTCGGTTCTATTTTTTGCAAAAAATTTTTTTCAATATGTCTTTAAAAAGGCTGTGAGCACACAGGCCCCATGGTCCGAATCTTCATCGAATTAAAAACATAAAAAAGCAAGTACAATAAAATATGAATACTTTAAGCAATGGTAACAGAAGAAAAAACTTCGAGATGCTATAAAAAGTATCGTTGTGATGTCGGGGTGGTGTCCAACAGATTGATCCGATATTTAACGACTTCTACAGATTCTGACAAGCTCGTAAATTTGTTTTTATGTAATAAATGTAACTACTACTAGCATATTCGGATGTTCTGATAGTAGCATCAGTACCTACGGGTTGATCTTATAGGTAAAGAAAACTTGTTAAGGTCGATCTGTCAATGGGTTAACATTAACATCATACTTTTGGATGTAATGATGCTGTATGGTTTGTGCCATAATAGGTTTGATTGTACTGACCTTACGAATATATTATGTTACACGGTACCTAGAACTGTTATCAGTCGGGGGGCTCGCGTGCCACGCTTGTTCCATGTGGACGCGTGCAAAACTAACGCCGGGGCACGAGTGCCTCTACGTCGTCTTGTGTAAACCTATAACACACACTTCATAGACATTGATATTTTCTCTCTTTCTAATAAAAAAATTAAAACACTCGCTATTAATGCATTAGCATCTAAATTCTAATAAAATTTTTAAAACTAACAGTAAAATGTTATTAATTCATTTCCATTATTAATCGTTTTCCATTCAATATGTTATTGATTAATCCGTGGACAATAGTGTGGGTTATGTGTTTACCTATATATCTAAAGAATATTAATGTAATATCATAACATGTAACTGTTCTTTGTCCCTAATAAATAAATAAATAAAACTTAACATGCGTGAGATTCTTCTGTACCTCGGAAAGTTCGCTAAACCGTAGGTCTCAGTCAATCATCATTCATTTAGAAGTGCGAAAACCTAACAGCAGTTTTGTTAAGGAATATCATGCTACCCAGTATTTATACCCGGACTTTTAATTCGATGCAGTAAGCTGACAGAAGCTAATGTCACTTACTAAAATAATGATACCCTATTTAACCTACTAGTGATGCATTCAATCAATTGAATAATAAATGAGCGATTTTTATTCGGGAGAAATATAAGTAAATGATAAAATTTATATTATTATCATTTATTTTTTTAAGTAGTAACTAGATTTTATTATAAAACAATAGATTTTTGTTAAAAATGTTCATATCTAACCTGACATGATAAAAGCCACTCTTTTGCAAATTGTTTCATGTGATGAATATTTTAGTAAATTGCGCGAGATTAGTATTATAAAGACTGCCCCCACACCACTGTGACTTAAATCCTGTTGGATTGGGTACAGGTAATGCAAAAAAAAAATATTATCATGATGTATTTGTTTTATTTTTCACGCCCCTTTATAATCACATGTTGCTTTTTGTTATTTTCACACAATATTATTAAAACCTTGTTTACATCGTTATTCGATTTTATTCCTGAATCGATTAATTTAGTTACATCACAATTTCGTAGTCGTCATTATCTGACAACTCAGAAGCTGTCAGTCTACCGCATCGAATTAAAAGTCCGGGTATAGCTGAATTATTTTAAGGGGTGAGAAAGGCAGACGCTACATGGAAATACCAGTGAAACTGAGAGACTGAAAACTGATTCTATCATATTTGGAAAAAAAAACCGTTCAAATGATTATAATAGCAATACGAACATTTTGGGAATACTTAGATATATGTACAGACGTCAGCACGTCAATCTACCCCAATCTGTCAAATTTTACCAACCGAACATTAACCTTCCACTATTGTGATAAGGTTGAAAATCTATTACAGAAATTTGACAGATTGAGGTAGGTTTAGGTTGATGTGCTGGCGTCTGTACTGTACATATTGTAGCTTAGACTTTTTCCTATCTATGAACTATGTTGCGGTCGACTTCAACTAAATCCAGCTGGGTACTAGTATTTTACATAGAGCGAGTGTCTATCTGATATCTCCAAGCCAGTAGTAGCTGGGTAACACGAATCTTTCCCAAGAACTTCTTAACAAACTGGATCGACTTCTTAACAACAGTATTCGTTTTATTTTTGGCCTTCGAAAATGTGATCACATTTCTTTCTTCCGTTCTCAGCTTAAATGGTTGCCTATCCGTTAAAGGAGATCCCTTAGATCTCTCTGTATGCTATTCACTATCATGAACGATCCTTGTGCTCCTGTTTACTTAAAACAAAATTTTAAATTATTGGGCGGTTCTCATAGTCTTAACCTTCGTGCATCCAAAAACTTACTTCTTCACAATCCTTTTCACCGCACCGAATTTATATCTAATTCTTACGCTATTTCTACTATTAAACTCTGGAATTTGTAACCTCTTGAGTTGGTTGAGTCAAAATTTTCTTTTAAGAGTAAAATTAAAAACCACTACTTAAGGGGCTGTTATTCTTAGTTTGGTCTTCGTCATAATTATTATGAGCTCTCTTATTCAAAAAGATTATTATAAAGCACCGTATTTATTAGTTTATTATTTTAGCATATAATAATCTGTGGCCCGGCTGTCAACAAGCACGTCAAAAATTTTTTCATTCCGATTTTATTAATAATTTTGATACAAAATAGTTATTTAAAAATGTTCGATAAAACGAAATTAGTAAAAATAAATACTACTACTACTACTACTAATCCCACAATACATCTACTATCTATAAAAATGGACTAATGTGAAAGAAAACATCGTGCATTGAAAACTATGTTGACTAGAAACCGGGCACGATTGCTCAGAAGTACACGCCCAAGATCTTCGGATTCGTCGCTCAGCTCCGCCTCGCAGCCGCCAGGACCAGCTCCAGCCGTGAGTGAAGAGACTCCGGCCGCTGCAGTTGCGTCGAGCTCGAGCGACGAATACTTATCGCCGCCGACGACACCACCACCTGCGCGTCGACGGGGAAGAGGCCGACCTCCGGCCTGCTTGGAATCTCGAGGCCCGCCGGCTTCTGATAGGGTTCCCGCTGCCGGTGGAAGTGTGCAGCGCATGTGATGGACTCAATCCATTAATGAGAACGTCATGCGCTCATACTATGGGGCTACAGGGGGGGGAACTAACCTGACTGCGTACCGTGGTCGGATGCTCTCTCTGTTTCAGGTACTTGAGCCAGCTGTCAACGTTTCGGCCCAGCGTCTATCGGATCAAGTGCGTGTCATCCAACGTAACCATATGTTGGATGAAGCCGTACTTGATCGCCTCCGTTCGGAAATGAGTAGC
This sequence comes from Tholera decimalis, assembly GCA_943138885.2. Classification (NCBI taxonomy): domain Eukaryota; kingdom Metazoa; phylum Arthropoda; class Insecta; order Lepidoptera; family Noctuidae; genus Tholera; species Tholera decimalis. The sequence continues at coordinate 38,342,623 of OW964566.2, read as the reverse complement.
TGTGTCACTTCACATCCGACGCCGACTGTGGTGGTACCACCACAGCCCAACATCCAAGTTGAGGAGAGTAGTGACAGAGTTACAAACGTAAGTACCCAGTATAATGAGCAATTGAGGAGTGCTTTGGAGTGTGCTATTCGGGAATATCGCAACATGCCGCCTGAAATAAGACCACGCTTACCTCGTTTGCCCATGCATAATAGGAATAGGGCACTGGTGGCTGCTCTGGATTCGCAGTTGTCAGACTACTTTGATAACTGCGAAGACCTCGCCGATACCCACTCTGTCTTATACTGCGCAGCTGTCGCGGCAGGTCGTGTAGCTAATGTTAAAATTTCTAATGACATAGCTACACGACCTAAACCCGCGGTGCCAGCTTGGCAGTGTAGGATCGAGCGCCGTGTTGGTGAGGCCAGGGCACTCATCGGAAAAATTCTTTGCTTTAGGGGGGGCAACACTCGCCCGAGAGTGATGCGCTTTGTGAGACGGGCATTTTTGGGAACCAATATTCACCCACAAAATTATATGTCCTGTGTCACAGAGCGCATCGACTCCCTAAAGCAGAAGGTGTATGCATGGGCCAACCGTATTCGGAGGTATTTACGGCGAGTGGAGTGATTCGTCCAGAATCGCACATTCCGAAGTAACGAAAGGTGGGTATATAGGGCTTGGGAGCGACCGGAGCAAGGTGCGATATGTGCCTACCCAATTATGACGCCTTATGTACATTCTGGCGCAACATCTGGTCGGTACCTGTCAGTCACACCGAAGGCGATTGGACTCGGGAGGTCGAGCGAGTGTGCGATCCAATACCAGAAATGGGGGCAATCACTATCAGCCCCCAAGATGTAGCCCATGCAGTCCGTCCGCTGCCTAATTGGAAGTCTCCAGGGCCGGATGGACTGCATAACTTTTGGATCAAGTGGCTAACAAGATCGCACGCCCGCTTGGCGTCTCAGTACCAATCTGCCCTAGAATCTGGCTCGCTACCTGAGTTCTTTACCACTGGAGTTACCCACCTGCTCCACAAATCTGGTAGCACCGCGGAACCCAAAAAGTATAGACCAATCACGTGTCTACCACCGGTCTATAAGGTTCTGACATCCATTTTGAGGGTTAAAATTAACAAACACATTGAAGACAATCACATCATGTCTACCTCTCAGAATGGATGTAAGAATGGATCCCGCGGTACTAAGGAGCTACTCCTCATTGATATGGCCATTAGCCAACAGGTTCGACGTTCCAAAAAAGATCTGTCGACATGTTGGATAGATTACAAGAAGGCCTATGACTCAGTGCCCCATACATGGCTCATGAGGGTGTTAGAATTGTATAAAATTAATGCAACTTTACGCACCTTTCTGACATCATGTATGGGATAATGGAGGATAGTTCTTCGCTATCCAGGATGTCGATATATCCCAAGGTACAGCGAACCGGTAAGGATCGAGCGAGGTATATTTCAGGGCGATAGTTTGAGTCCGCTTTGGTTTTGCTTAGCCTTGAATCCTCTAAGCACACTGCTGGAGAATTCAGGCCTAGGCTATAGGTTGAAAAGAGGTGGTCAGGTTATTTCTCACCTCCTTTACATGGATGATTTAAAACTTTTTGGCGCCACTAGTCTACAACTGACGGAACTACTGAAGGTAACTGAACTTTCAGTAGTGCCATTAGGATGGAGATTGGTGTCGACAAATGTGCGATTATGCATGTAAAGCGAGGGGAGATTGTGGAATCCGTGGGATCTCAACCCTCGAATTCCATACACCTGAGAAGCCTCTCCCCAACCGAAACCTATAAGTATTTGGGTATGTCGGAAGCGTTAGGTATCAATGAAGTTGACATGAAGCAATCGCTGAAGGAGCGCTTCTTTGGACGCCTAAAGAAGGTATTTAAAAGCCTTCTATCGGGCGGAAATAAGGTGCGTGCCTTCAACGGTTGTGTCATGCCAGTGTTAATATACTCTTTCGGTGTACTCAAATGGACTCAAACTGAACTTGACGCCCTGGATAGGAGAGTTCGTACATTGCTGACTGCATATCGAATGCATCTCTCACGCTCGTCAGTGATGAGGCTGTATATCCCGCGGAAATGTGGAGGTCGAGGCTTTTTGAATGCTAAAACTCTCCACAACCGCGAGGTATACAGTCTCAGGGAACATTTCCTTGCTTCTGAAGTGGGTATGCATCGAGATGTAGTAGCAGTGGACAAGGGACTCACCCCGCTTTCCTTGGCTAATGAAAACTGGCGCAAACCTGCAGTGCTGGACACTAACGATCGAAGGGGGATATGGCAGAGTAAGGAGCTACACGGACGTTTTTTCCGGGCCCTTCATGGGCCCGATGTAGACCAATTAGCGTCCGTAGCTTGGTTGCGCTTCGGTGACCTCTTTGGGGAAACCGAAGGTTTTGTCTGTGCAATTATGGACGAAGTTATCATGACGAAGAACTACCGGAAATTTATTGTGAAGGATGGCACGGTTGACATGTATCGGGCATGTCACCGTCCGGGTGAATCAATCCGTCACATTACCTCTGGTTGTTCTCGTCTTGCTAATGGAGAATACTTGCATAGGCACAACCTTGCAGCCAAGATTATTCATCAGCAACTTGCTCTGAAATATTCTCTTGTGGAATCGGAAGTGCCGTACTATAGGTATGTGCCCGACCCAGTTCTCGATAATAGCCTTATCACATTATACTGGGATCGGTCCATCATCACTGACAGGACTATTGTAGCCAATAAGCCTGCTATAGTGGTGGTGGACCGAAACGAGAGGCGTGCCATGATTGTCGACATAACCATCCCGCATGACGAGAACCTCGTGAAAGCCGAGAAAGATAAGCAAATCAAATATCTTGACTTGGCGCATGAGATTGTCGACATGTGGGATGTGAACTCGGCAGTCATTGTACCGATAGTCATCTCAGCCAATGGCTTAATAGCCAAGAGCCTCGACCAACACCTTAGGAGGCTCTCGTTAGGCGGCTGGATCAAGGGCTTGCTTCAGAAAGCGGTACTCCTGGACACGGCGCGTATCGTTAGGAGGTTCCTCTCTCTAGAGCCCTGACCACCGGTAGCTTGGACCCTGTTCCCGATACCGGTGGGCTACTATTTTTTATATTTTTAAATGTTTTTTTTTTGTGTTTTATAGAAACATTTAAAAATGTAATTTATATGTGTATAATTAGAAATAAAGGAAATAATAATAATAATAATATAATATTCCACAACTTTCACACAACGCCATCTAGTCCCAAACTAAGCAGAGCTTGTGCTATGAGTACTAGACAACTGATAAACATACATATATATTTCTAAATACATACATATTATAGATAAATTACACCCAGACAAAGAACAAATGATCGTGCTCATCACACAAACCTTTGTCCTGGATGGGAATCGAACCCACGACCTTGAGCATAGCAGTCAGGGCCACTGACCACTAGACCAACAGGCCTGTCAATGGTAATAATAAATAATATAATAAATAAATAATATAATATAATCTATGCATTTTATGAGTATTTTATATTTATTAGTATTAAATATGTTATAAGTAGTAGTAATAACAAAAGATATGGCAAGGGTTTTGCAATCCTAAGTCTACGTGTGTAGAACTTATTACAAATACCAATACACTGATACCAGAGACCGAATTTTTCAAATTAAGAAGAATGAAGAGAATTATCGTGTTGTTGGCAAGTGACGTGGAAAGTTATTGGCCCTCGTAGTGCTGTGACACGTTTGTTATGATTAGTATTCAAGAAATATATGAAACCGATAATTTGGTATCAATTCTTTGAGTCAGTTATTTTGAGCTGAAACTGTGCATAGAGACTCCATACCAGATGTTGTCTTCAGCCCTTTTGGATAGATTCGGGGTTTCCGTTACACATTGTATAATTGGGTTCTTCAGCCGGGAGCAACGACTTCAAGTGCTTTTCGCGACACCGAGAAATGCAGACATGGTGAGATGGACCCATCTTCTGACTGACCTCGGAAAGCGTTGCTTTATTTTAAAGCCAACCCGTGTGGCTAGTTACGAGCTTCTATCCAAAGAAACAAAACACAGTGGTTGATATTACATGAAAAGCAAACAAGAAAAACGGCGATGCGCCATCGTTACATGGTGGACAGTATATGATATCATTAGTTCAAACAAACAAACTAGCTAAGGAGTGGAATTCCCTGCCGGAGTCTGTGTTTCCCGATAGCTATAACCTGGGGGTCTTTAACTCAAGAGTGAATAGGTTACTTTTAGGCAAGCGTGCTTCATCTTCGACCACATCATCGCTTAACATCAGGTGAGATTATGGTCAAACGCAAGCCTATCAACTATAAAAAAGCAGATATTTTAACAAAAAAACTTTAATAGGAGTACCTATATACAAAGTCGAAGGTTTTATGGTTATGTGACGGGATCGTTAACGGTGTGTTTGTCTCCGGGGAAAGAATATCGTCGCTGTAAGCAAACATGCCCGTTTGGATAATACATCGGATTAGACTACGTTACACAAATGACGTAGTAAGAGGGAACAAACAATTTTTTCCGTCTGAATCAAAATGGATGGATTTACAATATTATGAGGATATTCTATTGTAAAAACATTACGTTAAAACTAACTTAAACCTATCTAAATGGACACAATTTTTTTATAAAGTCTAAGACCGATGAGACCGCCCATTTTACGCTGTGAACAACAAACGGACTTGTTAAACGTTTGTCAGCTTTATATTTATTTATTTATTAAAACTTTATGCAACACAAAATGTACAAAGGCGGACTTAATGCCGTAGGCATTCTCTACCAGTCAACCATAGGTGGTGAAGAGATAACATGGCAGGTACATAAAAAAAACCTAAGTTCATAACATATTCAAAGTAAAAGTCTTTTTACAAGTATATCTAACTAACATACATAACTTACATATGTTAGCTTGTTCAAATTCATGTTTTAATTTCAAATAAATATTGCGCATTTTCTAGATATATTTGCTTCATTCATTAAAAACTAAGTTGTGAATTCGACTAAAACTTATCGATTATTACGGAGGTTTGGATTTAATTATAAAAATTGTATTATTTTAATACCCAAGCATAATATCCACTGTGGGTGTCAACTGTCAAAGAACAAATTATTATTAATTTAACAAACTTATAAATGTATTTATTATGGCAACTGAATATGTTATTTTTACTTTGGCAACACTCAGAAATGACGGTGAAGGCAATGTCGTTATTTCCATAGATACCATAGATGTCTATTTTTCATATTATCTATGTTATTTCTGGGTGGGGTAAGTCATTTTTTTAAATTGTAAAATTAGTGATAAGTATTACTTTACTCTTTAGTGATAAGATAGCGATAAGCAAGCCGGTTGAATGTCAGTATTTCGTGTGCGTAATAAAGTTATTTTATACAAAGAACATTGTTTGGACTTGAAAAAAATAGCAGCATTTAACAATTCAGAAGCAGGGATAACCCCAGGGAATTATTGTTATGTGAGGTGGTCTAGTAGGAATAGACAATAAGTTATTATATGTATAAGGTCTTTATAAAAGTCTATGATTGTCTGTGACACTTTCCGTCTATCATCTAAGGAGGCTTGGTGTTAAAATTGTTTTCATCCCATTGTAATCGTAAATAAATAATTGAATCCTACAACGTCCATATTTCTTCAAGTCTTAATTAACAGGTTATGGGCCCGGTAGTTCCGTAACTCTGTATAATTTAGGTGAAAAACAAGAACTGACGTGTGTGTAACAACCGGCGATCACTTGGAAGCGTGCTTTTGCTTCTTTGTATTTCCGAAAAGAAAAAAGTCGAAGTCAATTGTGCTGAGGGCAGCGGCGTCTGGTGTTTAACGGTGCAAGGGAGCACACGTGATAGACGTCAACAATTCGACGGAGGAGCAGATCGGGGATCAATGGATCAGCTCGTGGCGATGACGATGGGAGGGGGAGTCAAGTTGGAGGGTCCGACAAATTGGAATTTATGGAAGTTCCAGATGACAGTGTTGCTGAGAGCGCAAGACGTGCTATCGGTGGTGAATGGCACTGAGGTAAAATCTGCAGATGGGTGGGTAAAGAAAGATGCGAAGGCTCAAGGGTTAATCGTTTCAAGATTGACCGAAAGCGCAATGATACATGTCATCGCTTGTGAAACTGCTGCACAAATGTGGGACAAGTTGCTCAATGTTTATGAGCAGAAATCGTGTACAGCGATTCATTTGTTGCAACAGAGATTTTTTAACTTCAAGTTCGAGGATAACATGGAGGTGTCGGTATTTGTATCAAAACTTCAAGAGTTACAACTGCAGCTGAAGCAAGCAGGGGAGGAAATCTCTGAGAAATTTATTATGACAAAAGTTTTAATGGCATTGCCGGAGAAATACAGTCATTTTGTGTCAGCATGGGAGTCAGTGGACACATCTAAGCAAACTTTTGATAGTTTAGTTGCTAGACTTCGTATGGAAGAAGACAGACTGAAGGCAAAGTCAACAGATAGTGAAAATGTGGCATTAATTGCAAAAAAATCTGACACTGTTGTGAAAAAGTGTTATAAGTGTGGTAGGGTTGGACATTTTATTCAAGATTGTAAGAGTAAAAAGGATGTCAGAAAGTGCTTTAATTGCAACAAAGTTGGACATTTAAAGAAACAGTGCACAAAAGATACAAAAACTGGAGCACAAAGTAACGCCTTTTCAACAATAATAAAAGACAACAATGGGTTACCATGTCATGCATCTGAAAGTAAGTGGATTATCGACAGCGGTGCTAGTGAGCACATGACTTCAGAACGAAATTTGTTTACGTCAATGCGTCAAGTATTAAACCGGTTCGTTGTTGTTGGAGATGGGCGACGCCTACCAATTTTAGGAATTGGAGAAATTGAGTTTATGTACAATAACCTAAGTGAGGTGTTATTTGTGCCAGAACTAAAACTAAATTTGTTTTCTGTGACAAAGGCTACTACTAAGGGGTATAGTGTGAATTTAACATTGGACAAATGTGTAATAAAGAAAAACAATCAAGTGTGTGTGTCAGGACTTAAAGAAAACAATGTGTATGTAGTAAAATTTAAGAAACATGATGACCAATGTGCAGTGACTCTCAGTGAGTGGCATGAGAGGTTATGTCACCAGAACATAAACTATGTGAAGTCTGTACTTTCAACTAATAATGTGAAATATACTGAGGACAATAAGAAGTGCATTGATTGTTTAAAGGGAAAGGCACATAAGCTTCCTTTTAAAGACAGTGTATCCAGTACAACACAACCTTTGGAGTTGGTCCATGCTGATGTATGTGGACCATTTGAAGTAGCATCACTTGCAGGGGCAAGATACTTTTTACTTGTCAAGGATGATTTTACTAAGTTTCGTCATGTCTACTTCATGCAAAATAAGTCAGAGGTTGTGCAGTGTGTCAAGCAGTATACTCAGTCTGCGGAAAGGAAAACAGGGCAAGTTTTAAGGGTTTTTCGTTCTGATGGTGGGGGTGAATTTGTGAATAAGAATATGAAGGAGTACTTCACTAGCAAGGGAATACAGCACCAAACAACAGTGGCTTATACGCCAGAGCAGAATGGCCAGGCTGAAAGAGACATGCGTACCCTGGTGGAGGCGGCACGTACCATGCTGCATGCCAAAAACATGGGTAAAGAGTTGTGGGCTGAGGCCATTAATACAGTTGTCTATGTGCTAAATAGAACCAGTAAGAGCAGAACTGAAGGGAAGACACCATTTCAGATGTGGACTGGGCATGATTTTGATATTGCCATATTAAATAAAATATTTGGTTCTAAAGTATGGATACATATACCTAAGGAAAAGAGGCGTAAACTGGATTCAAAGGCTGAAGAAGGAGTGTTTGTTGGCTATGAGAGTTCAAAGGGATATAGAATTTATTATGAGAAGAAAAAGATAGTACAGACAAAAAGAGATGTAGTGTTTGTGTCAGAAGATATGTTATTACCAGGTGAAAAAGAAAATGATAAAGAGAAAGTAGTCTATTTAGACAGAGAGAATATAGGATTATACCAAGAGGAAAGAGGGCAGGAGCCGGTACAAATAGACCGGGAGCCCATGCAGATGGATCCACAGCAAGAACAGGCTCAAATAGAACAGGAACAGGGTCAGACAGAGCAAGACCAGGCAGAGAGAGAACCAGAACAGGAAGAGCACAGTGATAGTGAGGCAAGTAATCCTGGAAGTTCTGATTACTCTGATGCCAATGACACAGAACAGACAGTACGCACACGGAGTGGGAGACAAGTAAAAAAACCTTCGAGGTTCAATGACTACATGGCATTAGTTGTGGCAGAGGAAGAACCTGCTAGCTACAAGGAAGCTATGGAAAGAGAGGATGCTGATAAGTGGAGGAAAGCTATAGAAAAGGAATTGAGTCAGTTACAGGAACATAATACTTGGACACTCATTGAAAAGGTACCACAGGGAAAAGAAATAATAAGTACTAAATGGGTGTTAAAGAGAAAAGAAAGTCAGGTTGGGGAATTTATTTATAAGGCAAGGTTGGTAGCCAGAGGCTTTCAACAAAGTTGTGATGATAGTGATTTATATGCTCCTGTAGCTAAACTAAATACCTTTAGAATATTTACTGCTGTTGCTACTAAGTTAAATTGTAAAATAAGACAGTTGGATGTATGTAATGCTTTTTTAAATAGTAACATTAATGAAGAGGTGTATTTGAGATTGCCTGATGGTATAGAGTCTGATTTGAAGTTTTGCAAACTTAATAAGTCTATTTATGGGTTAAAAAGGTCTCCGAGGTACTGGAATGAAACTTTTGATAAAGTGATGAGGTCACAGGGTTTTAAAAGTTCTGACAAAGATTACTGTTTGTATTCAAAACATGAGAATGGTAATAAAGTATTTTTATTGTTGTATGTCGATGACATATTGTATTTCAGTACTTCAGAGACAGAAAGTAACAAGTTGAGAAATATGTTATATGATTCTTTTAAAATGAAGGATGTAGTTGGTAAATTTTTGGGTATGGAAGTAACTCAGGATTTAGATAAAGGTTGTACAACAGTTTGTCAAAAAGATTACATAAAAAAGATTTTAGAGTATTGGGGTATGAAAGATTGTAAACCATTATCTTTGCCTATTGATAAGAATTTTAAATTTATTTTGTTAAAAAGAGACAAGTCAGAGTCAGACGAAATAGAACATAAATGTAGAATGATAATAGGAAGTCTAATGTATGCGGTAGCTGGATCTAGACCTGACTTGTGTGCCGTAGTAAACATACTAAGTAGATATCAAAGTTGTGCTAGCCAACTGTTGTATAAACTGTTACTTAATGTTCTTAGATATGTGAAGGGAACATTGGATTTGTGTTTATCTTTCTATAGAGATGGTAGAAATGATATTGTTGGTTATGTTGATAGTGATTGGGGGGGCAGTGATGATAAGAGATCAACAACAGGTTTTTGCTTTAAAGTTTTTGGGGGTTCAGTCATTTGGGCAACTAAAAAGCAACAGTCTGTGGCTTTATCATCTACTGAGGCCGAATATGTAGCTCTCAGTCATGCTACTAGTGAAGCTTGTTGGCTTAGGTCAATATTATGTGATTTTGGCATTAGTGTGGGGACAATTGTTTTATATGAAGACAATCAATCAACAATTAAAATGGCTAATATGGCTACAGGCATTACTAGGGTCAAACACTTAGACATTAAGTTGAGATTTGTAAAAGAAAAGATAGATAAGAAAATAATAGTAGTTGAATATGTTAGTTCTGATAAACAAGTAGCAGATATTTTAACTAAAGCTCTAGGTGGGGTTTCATTCAAATATTTGAGGAGAAAATTGTTTAATTAATCTTTGGTTGGCTAAAGTGGGGTAATTAGATTAGAGGTCAGTTTTAAATATGTGTAACCTTTGAGATAAGGAAAGTGTGAGACAGTAGGTATTGGTTTTGTGTTGTTTTCTTTTTTTTGTTTAATAATTATTGAGGGGAGGTGTTATGTGAGGTGGTCTAGTAGGAATAGACAATAAGTTATTATATGTATAAGGTCTTTATAAAAGTCTATGATTGTCTGTGACACTTTCCGTCTATCATCTAAGGAGGCTTGGTGTTAAAATTGTTTTCATCCCATTGTAATCGTAAATAAATAATTGAATCCTACAACGTCCATATTTCTTCAAGTCTTAATTAACAATTATGGTGTAGCTATTGCTACCACCCTGGTGTGATCATACGTCCACAGTAAGATCGTTGGACAGTGTAAATTGTACAATTGGGTGAAGATGTCCAGCGACCGGTCAGAGAAGTCCACCGGGAGTCATCACAGCATTGTGCTGGGAGGGCCCTCGAGACGCAGCCGATATCGGACACGTGTTGAAGACTTGAAGCAAAGTCGTCGCTCGCCAACTGCGCCCAGGCGAAGCCGTCGCTCACCAGCATCGCCCCACACCGATGGTCGTAGCTCCGAGCGGCGCAGATCCAGAAGATCACCTCCAAGGGTTGAGTCGCACTCAAGAAGTCGAAGCAGGTCAGTCGTAATATCTCCATTGCAACGTCGCACATCGCGTACGCCATCAACAGACACGAAGATTTATGAACAGACCAATAGTTTAAGAGCTCGTAGTCATAATAGGCAGAGGCGTCACAGATTGCAAACTCCTCCTAGAGAAAGCACTAATAGGTGTCCGCCCTTAATTACTGCGTTATAGCTCTGTCGATCGAGGTGCTTAACATTTGGTCAATGTGCCTTCTCCACGTCGCCCCTGAATCCATTAAAACCTCATAATGTAGCTGGCCCAAGCGTTTAACCACTGTGCCAAACTCCCATTTCTTCTTCCCACTATAATTCCGTATTTGGACTCTCTGCCCTGAACGGAATGTTCTGAAATCAGGTCCAGTCTGGTTAGTGGGTGAGACGGGTCGTGCTGTCTGCGCATGGCGTGGAACAATGTTCTCACCAACCGCCCACCGAAGATTTGTTCGTAAGGACTTTTCCCAGTTTGCCTAGAGGGCGTTCTTCGCAGTTGGGATTTTATTTTTAAAATTTTCTCGTGTATTGAGCCAAGTTCATTTTCCATGCTATGCAAAGCTTTCTTTACTGTCTGGACGAATCGTTCAGCTTGACCGTTCGTTGCTGGGTGATATGGGGCCGAAGTTTTGTGAGTCACTCCGTTCTCATGTAAGAATGACAAAAATTCTTTTGAAGTAAACTGCCTCGCGTTGTCCGAGACCAGAACGTACGGTAAGCCAAAATCAACGAATAAATTTCTAAGTTTTGAGATACACCACGTACTTGTGGTAGTTTGAGTTGGAATTATTTCTACCCATTTTGACATAGCATCAACTATTATAAAGAGATAATAACCGCGTAATGGACCCGCGAAATCAATGTGTATGCGTTGCCAGGGCGCTGTCGGAGCTTCCCGGTGGTGTAATGGGGCTTTCTCTGGTTCGTTTTGTTTGAGACGACATTCACGACATTTGTTGACCAATTCCTCGATGTCTTTGTCAATATTTTTCCAGTAAACATAGCTCCGCGCTAAAAGTTTCATTTTAAGTATACCAGTATGGCTTGTATGTAACTCCTTCAATATGTTATGTCGGAGATTTAGAGGAATCATAACTCTAGTTCCCTTAAAAAGACAGTCGTCTTCAATTGTAATTTCATTATCACCGTAGCCCAAGGTTCTTAGGGTCTGTCCATTCTTTAGTTTATGTATTATATTTTTGTATTCTGGATCGTTCATTGTTTCCTTCGCTATCACTTTGCGGTTAATTGTAAGTGCATTGAGTTGGTTCTGCTGAAATATACTGTGCTGGTCCATAAGGTGTTCCGAAATTCGTTCCACTGGAAATCTTGAGAGATAATCTGCATTACTGTTGTTAGCTGAATTTCTGTATTCAATATTGTAGTCGAATCCGGAAAGAAAGTGTGCATAGTGAAACAATCGCATCGTGCTCATTGCAGGTAAGGTTTTGTGTGGGTGGAATATTGTCGTTAAAGGCTTGTGATCCGTAATCAGTGTGAATTTCCTTCCGTAACAATAGTGAAAAAACTTCTTCACTCCCCAGTAAATTGCTGTTGCCTCCTTATCTATTTGGCTGTACTTCTTTTCGCTAGATGTTAGTGAACGCGATGCAAAAGCAATTGGTCTGTCGGTCCCATCAGCCATTCGATGAGAGAGCACGGCACCCAGGCCGGACGGTGAAGCATCTGTAGCGAGGACCAGGGGCTTCTTTTGGTCGAAATGGAGTAAGACTCGTTCACTAATAATTTCTTCTTTAATTTTCTTGAAACTATTTGCGCAGGCTTCTGACCACAAAAATTTTGTGTTCTTTTGTAGTAATTGGTTGAGCGGATTGGATATCGTCGCAAGGTTAGGTATGAATTTGTTATAGTAATTACTCATACCCAAAAATGTTCTTAGTTCATTTACGTCGTTGGGTGTCTTTGCATCAACTATGGCTCTAACTTTTTCTTTATTTTTGTGCAATGCAATGATCTTGTCCAACTTTGAGCTGTCGGCCCTTTCTAATGATATTTTCTTCATGTCTGATATATTAATATTGATTTCTCTAATCCAAGCTCTTCCGAATATGGCGTCGACGTCTTGTCTGATAATAAAGAGTTTTCCATGGAAATATTGGTTTTCGTAATTGCACTTGACGTATGTAACTTCAACTGGCGTAATCAGTTCACCTGTGTACGTTCTCATTCGTACTGCTGTTTTAAGTATCTGTTTATTGAATTGTAAGCGTCTGAAGTCTCTCAACGAAATTGATGAAAGTGCTGCACCTGTGTCTAGTTCCATATGTACCTTTTTGCCTTCAATAGTTACGTCAACCATAAACTTATCTAACCCAATAGTGTTGACGGCATTGATATCACAAATGTTTTCATCGTCAGCTGAGTTCGGTTCTTCCACCTGGTGAGCTGTATTCTGTTTTAATACCTGTAGGCAAACACGAGCTAAATGTCCTGTCTTTCCGCATTTAATGCAATCTGTGTTAACGTGTCTGCATTTATTGGCTCTGTGATTAGCATCCCCACAGCGGAAGCATCTTCCTTGCATATCTTTGAATGACGTGATATGGTTTGGTAGTGGTTTAACCGAGGTTTTGTATTTATTCTGAACTGAGTGTACTGGTACTTCGTTGCTTGGATCTTGTTTGTTTGTCATGAAATCGTTGTCAGCTTTAGCTATTTCTGTTGCTGTCGCCATGTGTAGTATTTCCTTAAATGTAGTTATTTTGTTGTCTTGCAATATTTTCGTTCTAATTTCGCCATCTCGGACTCCTCTGATGATTTACAGTGATAAAAAGTTTTCATTTAGCGACTTTTGGCAATTATCACAGTTGAACTCGCAATCGTGTGCTAAATGTTTCAAATCTGTACTGAAATTAGTTACGGTTTCATTCTCAGCTTGTGTACGCGTTATAAACTTATGGCGTCGTGACCATATGCTGGGTTTAGGATCTATGTATTGTTCCAGCAAATCCACTAGTATCTGAAACTTAATTTGTGATGGGTCTTCCGGTGCACATAAGTCGCATGCCCGTTCATGTAACTCTGGGCTTAAGGAACTGAGTAGTACGCAAGTCATCATATAATCCTCATTACAATTTGTCATTTTAAAATATGTTTTCAGTCGTTTCACGAAATTTTTGAAACTTTCCTTTTCTTGGAATGGTTGAAAGTTAATCTTAGGTACCTGGTACCGTGTACGTACGTACCGTGTAGTGCTCGCTATCGTGGTAGGTGGAACCGTATCATGAGTGCAAACAGTTGCAGTTCTTGGTGGCCGGAGATTGTGTAACAATATCTTTAAGTTTGTGATTTCTTGTGTTATTTCAAAGTGTAGGTCAATCTCTTCTTGGAGGTTTTGAGTGATAATTTCGATTTTCTCTTGTATGGTGTCGAATTTTTCGTCATTTTTTTAAAGTGACGTAAGTCGCGAATCGTATTGGACATCCGAAATTTCTTTCAAGGTTTGTAAGTAGTTGAATAGTTTTGTCAATTGACCTTTAATAACACTTCTTGAACGTTTGAGTGTACTCAAATCTTCTTCCATTGTCGCCATTATTAAATACAAGAAAATAGTTTTATGAAGTAAACCATTTTAATTTTAGTCAAACAATAATTGACAAATCACACATGACATTCCAATAAATTACTCTTCTTTGATGTGTCATACACTATGCTATCTATCAACAAAGGAAGAGGTAAGTATCCAATATTATGTGCCAAAAGTGTAAACGCATTGGTCATGATGATCCTAAATGCAATAGGAGCGTTTGGGTAGATAGAGCCGAAGTTAAGACGTTATGACTAGATAATAGTATTGACTTAGGAGTAGAAAAAAAATTTATTAAGGGTGTTAACGTTAATAATGTACACTTGACAGGGTACGTAGATTTTGGTAGTCAGTGTACTTTGATAAAAGAATCCGTCATGGAAATAATTGTACCACGTGAAAAATGGCAAGTGAATAATTTGCCATCTCTAAAAGGTTTTGGTAATACATACGTGAGTGTAGAGACAGAACTACTTGGAGTGCTATGTGCACGTAGTCATGTTAACCCATACACTGCTATGTGCGTGAGTGTAAAGACAGAACTACCTGAAGTGCTATATGCACGTAGTCATGTTAATCCATACACTGCTATGTGCGTGAGTGTAGAGACAGAACTACCTGAAGTGCTATGTGCACGTAGTCATGTTAACCCATACACTGCTATGTGCGTGAGTGTAAAGACAGAACTACCTGAAGTGCTATGTGCACGTAGTCATGTTAATCCATACACTGCTATGTGCGTGAGTGTAGAGACGGAACTACCTGAAGTGCTATGTGCACGTAGTCATGTTAATCCATACACTGCTATGTGCGTGAGTGTAGAAATGGAACTATTTGAAGTGCTATGTGCACGTAGTCATGTTAGTATATACACTGCTATGTGCGTAAGTGTAGGGAGAACTCTTTTGAAGAGCTATGTGCACATAACGTTATAAGCCGCTATGTGCGAACACAATTTTTGGAGTGCTCAGTGCACAATAGCTGTAATAGCAACATGTAGAAAAATACATATTATCTATGAAATACGATGTGTATTAAATGTTTCTGTAATTCTTATGCTACCTTTTTGCTAAATTGTATCGTTCGCGGGGACGCGAAACTTATCAGGATGGACGAATTGTTAGCTTGTTCAAATTCATGTTTTAATTTCAAATAAATATTGCGCATTTTCTAGATATATTTGCTTCATTCATTAAAAACTAAGTTGTGAATTCGACTAAAACTTATCGATTATTACGGAGGTTTGGATTTAATTATAAAAATTGTATTATTTTAATACCCAAGCATAATATCCACTGTGGGTGTCAACTGTCAAAGAACAAATTATTATTAATTTAACAAACTTATAAATGTATTTATTATGGCAACTGAATATGTTATTTTTACTTTGGCAACACTCAGAAATGACGGTGAAGGCAATGTCGTTATTTCCATAGATACCATAGATGTCTATTTTTCATATTATCTATGTTATTTCTGGGTGGGGTAAGTCATTTTTTTAAATTGTAAAATTAGTGATAAGTATTACTTTACTCTTTAGTGATAAGATAGCGATAAGCAAGCCGGTTGAATGTCAGTATTTCGTGTGCGTAATAAAGTTATTTTATACAAAGAACATTGTTTGGACTTGAAAAAAATAGCAGCATTTAACACATACATATTTATATCTCAATATTTTGCAATTTTAAGGTACTTGAAGATGTACGACTAGGATATACATATACGATTCTAAGCCCTATACAAATATTTCTTTTAGAAATATAAAATCGGAATTACCTTTTAGAGACAGGTCTGAAACTCGATTCCGCTCCACAAAGAGCAGGAGGTTTGATGGTTTTCCCACTGAACAAAATTTTAAACTATAAGCCAAATTCACCCTTTAAATACCTAATTTATACGGATAAAATATTAAGTAGGTACTTATTCAGTCTGAGGGGGTAATTCAAAGGTCACTCGGTCTGCGCGTGTGTAGGTAGTTCGAGAGATCTAAACGAACCGTAATGACTTTCTGAAATGGTATCCGAATTAATTCTGTTAATAGCTTTTGCAAATTCTTTTCCAAATATTGAAAGTTGAAATGCATGCTATGTGGGTATTAATTCGGTGATGTGTGACATTGACTTCTGGCATGTAGGTATGTTATTATATAAGTACATTGTACATATTAGAACCAAGCGGCTTAAGTGACGATGGGAAGATATCAAATGGTATGACGTTGGTGCCTTGGAAGATAGGTAGGCCTCTAGTGTGGGACGCAACTTGTGTCAACACTCTAGCGCGGTACTTGGAATATGAATTCCAAGTACCGCGAGCTGAGATAAAACGGCACAAATACTGTAACCTTTCTAGTAATTATAGTTTTATGCCGTTTGGGGTCGAAACGCTTGGGGCATGATGCCCGATCTCCTTTATGTGTCTCGCCGGCTGATCGATTCCTTGCGTGACCATAGGGCTGACTCGTTCTTTGTTCAAAGAATAAGCATTGCCTTACAACGTGGCAATACTACCAGTCTTCTGGGCACGTTCGGACGACTGCGATGTGGAGGAGTACTTTGACGCCAAAGTTTTTCTTTTATGTAATAATATATTGTATAACAAATTACGTTGGTATCCTTACACACTCACAATATCACACACGCACACAAAAGCAAATAAACATCTTCTATCAACACCCCCTTTTTATTTTATTCTGATTTTAATATTATTTATTTTAATTTTATGTGCATATTTTTTGGGTTTCACTATAATGTTACCCTGCTTCTGATTTTGTTTTATATTTTTTTTTTACCAAATAAATTTTAATTATCTCGGTCGCATATAACTTGCGAAATTGAAACATCATTGGAAGAAGTTAATGGCTCCTGAAATACAGGTTTTCTAACTTAGCCGGAGGAGGAGGCAGGGTCTTTTGTAACACATTTTATGCAAATAAAGAATTTATTAATTATTATACCTTCTTACTAAAAACTCTTCCGTTTTTCTAATGAAATAAACCAACTTTTTACAGACGCCAGCACATGAAGCTACCCGAAACTGTCAAATTTTCCCAATCAACCTTGAACCTAATTTCTTTAACAATAAAGTTGAAAATTTATTAAAGTAATTTGACAGGTAAATAGCAAATATGATGCCCTCAAAAACAGCCCTACTGTCTAAAAGTTTCTTCGGAATGGCTTCAAGAATTTATAATAAGATTCCGAAACAAATAAGGGAAATTGAAAATATTAATCTTTTAAAAAAACTATTATTTAATCTACTAGTAAACAGGCCATATTATACTGTGCATGAATTTTTGTCCGACAGATTTGAGACCAGATAGTGCCAATATTTTTATGTTTTGATGCAAAATTATAGAATACTATACATTAAATATTATTAATTAATGCTAATTGGAATGTTATTTTTATTTATTTGTAAATTGAATTAATATATTATAGTTATTTTGTTTCCAAATATTGTATGCCTAATATGGTGGAGCAGTGCGAACTCACACAATAAACTAATAACAACCCTGTAACCACTGTCTCACAATAAACAACTTTTGACTTTGACTTTTGACTTTTGAGATTGTTGTAGCTTGTCCGTACATGCAATCGACCTCGACCATTTGGACACACTACACAATTTTGTGGTCGGCTACCAGTCTAACCAGATGTGTTTTGTATGCGGATGAGTTTTACGTTTCGGGTTGTCATATTTTGAAGCTTCTGACTACCCGTAATGACTGTCAAAGATATACAAATAACAGACGGGACCAACGACTCAAGGCGCTTTCCGAGGCACGGGGTATCACACCGCCAACTTCCAAACTCCGGGCTATTACTGAGAAATTTCTTATAGAAAAACCCGGGAATCGAACCCGGAGCTTCATGCTTAGTAGTCGCATTACGACCACTGGAGCAAAGAGACAGTCAGTTATCTAGATATATTAAATATGTACCCATTTTTATGGTTCCGTAGCCGAATGGCAAAAAACGGAACCCTTATAGTTTCGTCATGTCTGTCTGTCTGTCCGTCCGTCCGTATGTCACAGACATTTTATTCCGAAACTATTAGAACTATACATGTGAAACTTGGTAGGTAGATGTGTTATGTGAACCGCTTTCCGATTTTAAGAAAAAAATGAAAAAAATATTTAAATTAAACTCTAGCTGTCCATACATGGAACTGAAACAGATTTCTTTATCATGAAACTTATGCATGTGTGGTATCTATAAACAGGTCTTTAAAAATTACATTAACGTTTCTAATACCACTTTTTCATAAAATTAATCGTTTAAAAGACATACGCTTCCAAAGTGGTAAAATGTGTGTCCCTGTCCTCTAACTTCTACACAATAGAGTGAAAAATCTAAAAAAAATACATGCTCTAGATCTTAATGTAAAATTTCAAAGAAAATTAGTTTGGATGAGATCGGGTCAGCAGTTTTTGAGATATAACATATTTTCTAAAACCGCAAATATAACTTTGTAATTCATACAAACCCTATGAAAAACAAAGTTATTTGGCGTAGTTACTACGGAACCCTTCATGGGCAAGTCTGACTCACACTTGGCCAATTTTTGAAAATATAAATCTGAATTGATCATCTAATTTAATTTTAATTACGAATGAACCCGCTGTTGACCCCAATCACACCTGATGGCAAGTGTAAGATGAGGTCTACGATCGAACGAGCGAGCCCAGAAGATGCCTCTTCACTCTTGCTTTAAAGGCTGACGGGTCATATGTGGCAGAGAATACAAAAGCCGGCTGAGAGTTCCAAACCTTGTCTGTAGAACATTTAGAAGCCGACAATAAATTGTAACGTGAACAACCCTAAAGCAAATTGGTCTTAGCTACCTTACTCGATCTTCCAGATTAGAAACTAGAGCTAACTCCACTTACCGACTGCCCTAGTGCACCCCGGACCAAGTGCAGTTAATAGACACTTCTGAACTGAGTAAGGCAGAACGATGCGGTGTATGACTCTTGAGTGTGAGGACCAGCTAAGGACTCTCTAACTTAATGATGAAGAGACGTGAAACTTGGCATGCGCGTTATTGTCGATATAAGAGGCTTATTGATGAGGTGTCGAAGTCATTCCGAGAAATTTGGAATTTGGTACCTTAAAATATTGTTAAAGTTACAACTTTATCTATACGTCTTCTGTAGTGTAACAAATTAAATCAAATTGGAGTGTCTGTATGTTTTTAATTTATTGATAATAGGCTCGCGTTTGACCACCATCTCACCTGATGGTAAGTGATGATGTGGTCGAAGATGGGGCACGCTTACCTAGATGTAACCTATTCACTCTTGACTTAAAGACCCCTAAGTTATAGCTATCGGGAAACACAGACTCCGGCAGGGAATTCCACTCCTTGTGATTTCAAAATTATTGTTTTCTCAAGTGCTTACAGTTATGTTTTATTTATATTTATTTTATAGAAAGCTTACAGATTAATAACAAATAAGAAAAATATTCGTGGATAGGGAAATTTGCTAATTACAAGCAAACCCACACTCAATTAAACACAAACAAACCCTGTTATTTTTTTATCAGTTGGTTTGCTTTTATGTTTGTCCGCGCGAATTTCTAGAATGGCTAAACTGATTTAAATGCAAATTTCACTGTAAGATAGCGGGTGCTAGAGGGCAACATATACTGTAGCAGTCTTTTAATCCCAAAATTTCTGCGGGATCTAGACTAACGCAGAAAATACCTACCATGCGAACGCAGTCACGGGCATAGCTTTTTTTTTTGTCGTGGTAAAATTATCAAATAAGTCCTCCCACCCCGGGCAGGGTGCGGGGGACTGTCAGACTTTTACTGACTAAAATCCACGGTGTTCCTTCAATAACCCTTTACGTTCCGGGGTCACGGTAATGGGATAAGTCCCACGACCCCGGCAGGCTTCGGCCCTCTACAGGGGGGGCCTCGTCATACGGGCATAGCTAGAGTGCAATAAAATATTTAAACAATAAAGCATGTAATTAAGAATTGAACGATCTTGAGCCTTTAGACGTTAAATGTTTTAGCTACTGTTTGAGAGGCTGCGAGCTAACGATCTAAGACTAATGTATTTCTCTTAATGGAAAAAGCTAATTAATTATTCTTTTACTTAAAAATATCAAGAAGAAAAAATGCGTAATTAAACAGGCAGAATGTTTTTGAATAATTTATATTCATGTTTCTTAGATTTCTCATGACGAAGTTTTTATTAAAGCTAGGTTATTTTCATGCCTTATTTTTTTAACCAAGCATGTCATTTGGAGCTCATGGATTAATAATTACAGCTGCACGTTTCGTCAATATTCAAGGTTAAACAATGCTTGTCCGAGGTTGATCCACGGATAGGTGTTCAACATATTGATATTCCACCGTGCATCGCCAATGATGAAATGAAATTTTTATTTTGTAAATAGGTTATAAATAACACTTTTATGACTAGCTAGATGAGGCTGGTGTTTCCTAACTGACTACTCTGAGAAGAAACACTGAAACAAACTCAGAGGTCAACGTCTCTTTTAAAGTCCATACAATATGTGTTGGTCGAATCATATGGAAAACATGTAGGTTCATGTCCGTGGTGGTCTTTGAGGAAAGGAGCACACAGATTTGAGCGGACCTGTCCAGACAGTGCAAGCATTTGTCAGTTATCGTGTAGCTCAACTGATGATGATGATCCTAATTTGGTGATGCTAATCCGTTGCTCCCGGCGATCATAGTTAAGTAGAAGGCAGAATATATGATACCAGTCTTGTCAAGGAGTATTGTTTTACCCAACAACTGGGTTATAGAGGTCAGATAGGCTGGGGTTGCGGAATTGTTCGAAAGAGTTACCGCGGCTTCGGAACAGGAAGGGCTTATGATGGAACACGGATGGGTTTTAGTCAGTAGAAGTCTGACTAGGATGATTTCCCATCATTAAAAGTAGATAGGCAGTCGATCTATGTAATTCAACAACGATTCACTGGTCGAATCAAAGCTCCAGAGCGTTGAACATCGATAACGAGTTGCAAGTCTATCGGTTTTCTGTCGGTTACATTTCGGGGAGTGTGCGATGGAATTACACAATCTAATTCAGCCAAGCCCGTTCCATCATTGGACTACAAGACAAACGGCGATGCGCCATCGTTACATGCCACCATGCAACGATGGCGCATCGCCGTTTGTCTTGTAGTCCAATGATCCCACCCATACGCACAAAACGTTTTGGGAATACTTTCATTGTGCGTACGGCTAAGGAGTGGAATTCCCTGCCGGAGTCTGTGTTTCCTGATCGCTATAACCTGGGAGTCTTTAAGTCAAGAGTGAATAGGTTATTTCTAGGCAAGCGTGCTCCATCTTCGACCACATCGTCACTTACCATCAGGTGAGATGGTGGTCAAACGCGAGCCTATTATCAATAAAAAAATAAACAACATACCATTACGCTTGTATTGTACCTACAGGAGGTTTAGCAGAGGAGTAATTAAGATCTCCTTTCATTTGTATGGGTATAACATATTTTAATCCACTAAAAATATGGATAGATAGATAGGCTAACTGATTAACACGTCTTTATGCTGAGCAGTTATAATATTAACGAAATATTTCATGAATAATATTTTTTTTTAGGGACAAATTTTATACAATAAACATTGTGGGAGACTGGTGCCTAAAATAGGCCAGGCCCATATTTCAGGACACCAGGTATCCAACCTTTGGGTTAACATTTCAAGTGCTGTATGTATTACGTCAACTATTCAAGATTGACTTAAGGGCGCACCGAGTTTCTTGCGCTAATCGATTGTAGGTATCCTATGCGCTCCGTGTATGTGTGCGTGAGCTGGCTAGGCTAGACTGATAAAAACACGGCGGGAATCGCGCGCCGGTCGACTGAGATTTCTGGTTTTTCGCCAACCCCTTCCCTGTCTTGATTTCTTTACTTTGTTCCCCATTTCAAATACGCTACAATGAATTTTCATTAAATTTTCATCGTTTTGTTACTAAATCCGTGCTTTATACATATTTAAATAATGTCATCAAACATGGTCACCATTTAGCAAGAAAGTTAGTCAGCCGTTATTTTTTTTATTTCGACATCGGTAAACAGGCCATTATACAATGAATGTAATGCCACAAAGGGCTGCGACCATTCCCGGACACAATTCAAATATAATGTTTTCAAACTCCACATAGGTAATGTACAGATGCAGCATTTAAAAAGTACTACTGCAACGTTGTCATACAAAAACAAAACCTATTCCAAGTGAATAGAGTTTAGTTTTGTTTTTTTTTTAATGTATATTTTATTCTCTGATATTTTAAAAGTTTTTATGCTAAAACCAGGTTTTGAGATTGTTAGGCTCGGCTCGGAAGCTTTGAATACCTAGTACAAGAATTGTGTAAAATGCGAGATTATTTTGAAATCTGTTTGGTACTGTGCAGGTTTTTACTTGGCATGATAATAATAATTCACGTTCCCACAGCTGGGACAAAGGCCTCTTGGACAGGGCCAGAACATGAGCAACATATAATAAACCAGTATTTTTCAAACTTTTTTATGACACGGCCCCTTTAGTATGAAGAAATATTTCACGACCCCTCTACCCGTTGCTTTTATTAACCGACTTCAAAAAAGGAGGTTCTGTATTCGACCAGTATGTATGCATGTATGATCGTAAATCGCTCAGAAACTCCTCATCCGATTTCGACCGAGTTTTCGTTGTTTGAAAGCATATTTTACAAGGTAGATTTCAGTATATAACACACTAGCGACCCGCCCCGGCTTCGCAGGGGTTTAATCGCGAGAATCGTTAACGTACGGCAGTTTTTTCGACGCCTTACTCCACAATTTTCACTACCACGAAAAATCCTATCTATTTTCCGGGATAAAATATAGCCTATACGGATTCGGAAGAATCCCTCTAAGTAATGGTAAAAGAAATTTTGAAATCGGTCCAGTAGTTTTTGAGCCTATTCAATACAAACACAAAAATACAAAGGTTTCCTCTTAATAATATTAGTATAGATTAGGTTTATATTTTTTGTTTATTTGATTCAAATGATTATGTTCTTTAGTTAAAGTTTTTCTTAATTAATATTTTTCAACGATAATGTTTTTTTTTTTTTAATTTCAGTAACTTTCCCAAACTTTTGCAACTCTCCTATAGAAGCTTCGCGAACCCCACGAAAAGGCATCTGGGTAACATGTTACCCCTTGACAAAAGCAGCGTCAGATTGTCAACTGAGTCTGAAAGATGTGTCAAATGACAGTTGGGATAGACGACTGAGTTTTCCGAGACACGAAGAAAAAATGACATATTTACATGGTCACCCAACCTCGACAATCGTTGCTTCACCTCAAAGATCAAACCGTACATCTGTTATTATTGGATCACGAGTTACTCTTTATTTAAAAAAAAAAATAGTAGCCCGCACCGACGGAAATGTATGAATTGGAATTTACAAAAATAAGGCCCAGTAGGTCGGGTCGTTATGGGCGATGAATCCTTGTAAATTATGATGATAGGCTTTGGGGTCTTTGGATTACGGCCCGATTGGGCTGCGGTCAGCCTTATCACGTGTAAGGGTACACAGTATTAAGAAAATTGGGTTACAAAGAAATTTTCGTGAGTTTTCGGGTCACATTTAGGACACAAACTGATATAAAAGATTTTAAGGGATATTTATTTAGTTGGATAAGTATTAAAGTAATCTAATTAATAGGTAATTAATTAATCTTGGTATGGGATTTTAATGCCTTTAAAGTTTTCTGATCATAATAAATATTTCAGGTATCAGAGGTTCGATGAAAGTCACAATAACATTTCAATATTTTAACTAAGTCATATCTATGTATACGATCCAGGAATCGGACGCGTTATAGTACCACAAATCATTAGATGATAGCCTTATGACAGTGATTTATATCGCTAAAATACAACCCAACCAATTGAAATTGCTTATAATTTTAATTAGGTTTTGGTAGTATTTGACATTGATTGAATTTTTACTACCTATACGATTAGATTTTTTTATTTTAATTTACAGTTTCGTGATGGGGACTATTATATAGACCGGTATAGCTGACGTCATCAAAATAACGTCATGCATATTACAGTATGCCACTTCGGAGAAACGTCCCATTTTTATAAAAGTCAGGATCTGATGATGGGATCCTGGAGAAATCGAGGGAACTCTTCAAATATTATAGGCACACCTATGACGTTTTGGGTATTTATTATAGTAACTTGTGCAGCTGCTCTCAAAAAGTACCATTTGAGGAAGTGGAACTGATGATGAAGACCACAGATGGCCGCCGAAACTACTCAATAATAAGTATTGAGTGGATTGCGATTCGATTACTTGAATATGGATGTCAAGCACTTTATGCTCGTCACAATGCATATGGTGATGTAGAGCTGATGGTGAAGTACCAGGAGAACTCCTCAACAATTAACGGCCCAGCATTGGGAAAAGCAATATTTTGTAAAAGGTTATAAGTAGTTGACATTTAGGCTCTTGTAACTAGGTAAATTAAAAATAGACCAACTAAAAAGAGTGAAATAAAAAATTTTTACCAAAAAATTAAACCGACTCCCAAAAAACACTGCAAAGTGAAAAATAACTTTAATTTCGGAAGTCGGTGCCAAAAACGAAAATACAAAACTAAAGACACCGATTTCACTTTGCAGTGTTTTTTGGGAGTCGGTTTAATTTTTTGGTAAAAAGTTTTTATCTATAAATAAAACCTTGAAGGACTTCATAATGCATGGACATCTTTCGTTTTTCTATTTGGGAAAATCTTCGAATGACTTCTCCCGCTCCGGGTAAAACGGCAGGGAGTGTCAGACTTCTACTGACTAAAAACCCACCCTGTTCCTTCAGCTGCCCCGGCAGGCAATAAATAGCCTTATGGGGCCCCGTCACTGGTGCTGACAGCTCTTTGAGGCGCGCGTGGAAAACGACGCACCGCCGACTTGGGCCTGGTCCTTACCGAACGGTGAACTACCCCTGTTCGCCGTCCGCAAGCCGGTGACTACGGTGGCCGGAGATCACCTCGCGATCCACGACGCCCGGGGTGTCTTCCACGGCGGCTAGGGCGTGAGGAAGAGAATTGTCACTCCCACGCGCGTTCGGCAACCTCAGTCACTAGCATGACTGCTTCGCAGACTCTCGCACCCGGCCATGGTCTGAACCAGGGCTAGGTGCGAGAGGTCACCGCCGCGTGTTCTTTCGCTGAATCCGAAACAGGTACCTCCCGAAACATCCGTGTCTGGTAAGCACCTGTGTCAGTTGGAAGGTGAGGATGCCGTGGCGTCTCTCCAGCCACAAAAAAATTTAAAATTTTTGGGTACTGTAACGAAACACATCCTATTAACAATCGTAGACGTCTTGCAATTTGACGGATGGACTTTTTTTTTCGTTGTGAAATGGTTTTGGAAGCTAGGACGGGCTTGTTAGTAGGCTAAGACTAGGGCCCCTTCACCCACCCACGTTTTTAGTTTAGAACCACCCCGTGTTTCTCTCACTTACTTCAGCCGAGGTCTGCGGAAGCACTTAAATACTCTTCAAGGTGGGATGAGTGTCTCTGTGCTGTCTAAGATCGGACAAAGTAATAATTGTATATATAAACTCTGGACTTATCATACGATGTTGTTGACATGTGGAAGGTAGATCGGGAAGTAATAAGTGCCGTTAAGCGTTTTCGCTCATGGTTTCAACGCAAACAACTTCAACCAAAAACCAACAAAGCTAGTACGCTCCTGGATACACAAAATACGAAAAGAAGGCCTCCTACTATTCAAACATAACAATTAAGATTTATTTTATAGAAAAATCGGTTTCATTTTTGCAAAGGCAACATTTTACCTCTCCGTAGAACCATTACTATTTATAAATTAAAAATCACTTACCTAAATACAACACTAGTTTCCTCGCTATCTATATGCATGGCATCATTCAGGGACCACTGCAGCAGCACTGCCGTCCTGCTCACCAGAGGTCCGCTGACCACCCTAGCTGGCAGGTACCTTCTTCTCATCCTCAAACTCTTCGCAATCCTCCTGTACACAGACCTCTCGTCTCTATAACTACGGTACTTTGGTCTGAAGTAATACCCATCACTACGACTTTCTACACTTTTTAAACTATAGTCTTCAAATGTCCTGTACGTATCACCGTATTTTTTCGATTTTTTCACGTGTTTTGAACGCTCAGAACGCATGTGTTTGGGGAGGAAGTATGGGAGGGTCTCATCTCTGCAGGGCCTCTCGGCAAATGAGGTCGGAGTGAAGTTCCCTCTGATGATGTTGTCGACTATTGAGTGCAGGACGTAGTCGCGGAGTGTGAGGTCATCGAACTGAAGGTGAACTGGAAAGAAAGAGAGGATTATTTTAGTTTTGTTATGTACTTTGTTGTAGATTCAGATTACAATATTTCAAAGGATAAATAAAACCCTTGCTTGGAGCTCGGTTAAAAACTAGTGAACAATGGTCTTATCGCACAGGCTATCTTTGCATGCATCGAAATTAAAGTGATAGATTTGGGACTGTTATTACAGATATCAAAATAATAATAATAATTAATATTGACATATGTCGGGCATGTCACCGTCCGGGTGAATCAATCCGCCACATTATCTCTGGTTGTTCTCGTCTTGCTAATGGAGAGTACTTGCACACGCACAGGCACAACCTTGCAGCCAAGATTATTCATCAGCAACTTGCTCTGAAATATTCTCTTGTGAAATCGGAAGTGCCATACTATAGGTATGTGCTCGACTCAGTTCTCGATAACGGCCATGTCACATTATACTGGGATCGGTCCATCATCACTGACAGGACTATTGTAGCCAATAAGCCTGATATAGTGATAGTTTATTTATTTATTTAATCATTTATTTTCAGGTTACAAAGACCCATAGATATATACCTTAACCTAAAGTATATATAATATAACAACAATAGTGTTAGTAAATAAAACTTAATACTATGTTAGTATCACTAAATTGCACTAGGTCTTTGTGCGTTCCGGTGGCACTTGTTCGCGAAATCGGCGGAATACCACATCCTGCGGCCAAAAGCTTTCTTCCATCACCTGAGGCAGGAAACATGTTGGTATGCGCATCACAAATGCCTTGAAGTTAACATTGCGATGCGACTCCAGCTGCGGCACTCTCGGCATTGTCGACATAACCATCCCGCATGACGAGAACCTCGTGAAAGCTGAGAAAGATAAGCAAATCAAGTATCTTGACTTGGCACACGAGATTGTCGACATGTGGGATGTGAACTCGGCAATCATTGTACCGATAGTCATCTAAGCCAATGGCTTAATAGTCAAGAGCCTCGACCAACACCTCAGGAGGCTCTCGTTAGGCGGTTAGATCAAGGGTTTGCTTCAGAAAGCGGTACTCCTCGACAGGGCGCATATCGTCAGGAAGTTTCTCTCTATGGAGCCCTGACCGCCGGTAGCTTGGACCCTGTTTCCGATACCGGTGGGCTACTATTTTTTATATTTTTATTGTTTTTTTTTAGAGAATATTTAAAAATTTAATTTATACTAGCTTTTGCCCGCGACTTCGTCCGCGTGGAATAGTTACTTTGGGCTAACGTTAAATTTAACCCCGATTTTGAAGCATTATTCATTGGCGCTCTGCTACTATTGGCCTTAGCGTAATGATACAATATAGCTGTGCCCGCGACTCCGTCAGCGTAAGTTAATGTATTGGTAATATTGTTTAGATCACGTTCACATGAGGCTTAAGTACCTAGAGAACGCTTCGACCGCGAGACGCGTCGAGCGCGGCGACCGATTCTCAAAAATAATCCTTATAGCATGATTCAGTATTCACGCGCGATGGCTTATTATTATAAGCGTATTTCATGTATAACTTTGGTGTTTCTATACCGATTTATATGATTCTTTTTACGGTTTCGTAGCCGAATGGCAAAAAACGGAATCTTTATAGTTTCGACATGTCTGTCCGTCTGTCTGTCTGTCCGTCCATCCGTCTGTCACAGCAATTTTATTCCGAAACTATTAGGACTATACATGTGAAACTTGATAGGTAGATGTATTCTGTGAACCGCTTTCCGATTTTGAGAAAAAAATTAAAAAATAATTAAAATAAAGGGGGGCTCCCCATACATGGAACTAAACCTGAAAATATTTTTTTTCATGAAATCGATGCATGTGTGGTATCTATAGACAGTTCTTTAAAAACGACATCGGGGTTTCTAAAACCACTTTTCCATAAAGTCAATCGTTTAAAAGATATAAGCTTCCAAAGTGGTAAAATGTGTGTGTGGCGGACACAACCTCTAACTTCTATAATAATGGAGTGAAAAATCTAAAAAATATATATGTCTATAGATCTTAATATAAACTTTCAACCAAAATTAGTTTGAACGAAATCAGTTCAGAAGTTTTTCAGATACAGCATATTTTCTAAAACCGCAAATATAACTTTGTAATTCATACAAACACTATGAAAAACAAATTTATTCGGCGCAGTTGTAAAAAATGTAAAAAAGCCAGTTTTAAGAAATTTGTAAGGTTTTTTTTTTAAAACAAATTTATTTGGCGCAGTTGTAAAAAATGTAAATAAGCTAGTTTTAAGAAATTTGTAAGGTTCTTTTTTCGTCAAATAAATTTTCATATTATATTATAGTTACTACGGAACCCTTCATGGGCGAGTCTGACTCGCACTTGGCCAATTTTTTTATGGAATAGTTAATAATGTTAACTTTTTCAATTAGGGGTGACTGAGAGTGTTATAAACGTAAGAGTAGACAAATATTATAATCAGAAAGCTTCGAACTGCTAAGCTATCGGGAGTTACACGTGTTATTGTGAGTCAACCATAAAAGTTAGACATATGCTGTCGTGGGATATTTTTTATATAATTTTAAGGAGAACATTTCCGTCATGAAATGATTTGTGTAGCTTTAACCATTAAGGTTGCACACGCGACGGAAGCTTAAAAAATGGAGTAACTTCTCCCGTTTTCCCAACATTTCTCTTCACTGCTCTGCTCCTATTGATTGTAGCGTGATGAAAAGTATACTACACTTCTGGACACATCTATTGGCCCACCTTAGAGTTTAGGTTTCGATGGCCCCTACCGAAATATGATTGCTAGATTGAACAAAAACTGTTGATGCAGTTTTAAACCTGATACATTTTACCATCTTTTTCGATCGTATAGTTTTAAATTTGAATTCAGAATACCATACGACATGGACCTACGCCTAACAAGTCGGATATGCGCCTTGTTAAAGGCAATTAATTTTTGAATAAAAAACATGTTTTATCAAATAAAGGTTTAATTTAATAACGCGTGTTGCCTCCATGGGCATCTACCACAGCTCTCATACGATTAGGCATAGAGTTTATCAACCGCTCTATGAAATTTTGAGGGATCATCTCCCATTCCTCTTCTATGGCAGTTTTCAACTCCTGCATCGTCTGGGCAACTGGCTGACGAGCCCTAACACGCCTTTTTAGCTCGTCCCACATGTGCTCAATGGGGTTCATGTCTGGGCTTCTGGCTGGCCAGTCCATAACTGTGATGTTCACATCCCGAAGATATTCCCTGACGATGCCGGCCGCATGGGCTCTTGCATTATCATGCATAAAAAGGAAATTTGGGCCCACATAGTCCGCGTATGGTATCACGTGAGGTTCTAAGCACTCACGAATGTATCTTTCAGCATTTAATGTTGGCAGCCGTGGTCCTGTAACAACCTCAAGTTGAGTTTTGCCGCTCGCGGATATACCGCCCCAGACAGTCCATGAGCCACCGCCATAAGCAACCCTCTCTTCAAAGCAGCATTGTGCGAAACGCTCTCCCTTACGCCGGTAGACCTTCTTCCTTCCATCATTGCCATGTAACACAATTTTAGACTCATCAGAAAAGAGTACACGGCTCCAATCTTGCTGTGTCCAATTTAAATGACTGCGTGCGAAATGAAGGCACGCTGTTCGGTGGGCTCGCTTTAGTTTGGGCCCATTAGCTGGCTTGTGTGGTACCATATCGCGTTCTTTTAACCTTCTCCGAACAGTTCGAGCGCTCACAGATACTCCGTGGAAGTCGCGAAGTTGGTTTTGTATCTCAATGGAGGCAAGGTGACGATTTCTCAAGCTGGTCGTCACGATGAATCGATCCTGCCTTTCAGTTGTGACCCGAGATCGTGGCCTTCCTTGGCGACGAACAAAGCCGCCAGTCTCTAGGTACCTCCGATAAACATTTCGGACCGCAGATCGACTTAAATTAAGTTGAGCACTCACGTTTCTTTGGCTGTGTCCGGCCTGAATAAGTGCCACAGCTTGGGCGGCGACTTCAGGTGAAGTATCCATAGATTATTGATAGAACCTCACCTTAATGTTAAGAATAAGTAATGTTTGTTGCAAAAGCAAAGATATCAATCACTTTTTCAAGAATTAAATCCAAGTAAACCAATAAAACCAAGTTTTCTTAGTATTCGATTGTTTGATATCAACAAACAGGCTCCAAATTGTCTTTTGTTTCTTTAAATTCTGTGTTCGAAATTCAAAAAAAGACTATTGAATGAAATTGTGAATGTGCCAGGTTCAAAACTGCATAAAAACTTTTTGCTCGACCTAATATAAAATTTTAGCTAGGACCAAACGAAACTGAAAATACAAGGTGGGCCAATAGATGTGTCCAGAAGTGTATAACCCGCTCAGGAGTATGAAAAATAATTGTACCAAGTTTCGTTAAAATCCGTCGAGTAGTTTTTGTTTCTATAACGGTTATACAGACAGACAGACAGACATACAGACAGACAGACAGACAGACAGACAAAAATTTAACAGATTGCATTTTTGGCATGAGTATCGATCCTTAATCACCCCCTGATAGTTATTTTGGAAATATATTTCATGTACAGAATTGACCTCTCTACAGATTTATTATAAGTATAGAAGATGTAGGTATATATTGGAAACTAGCAATCGCGCGGGGCTTTGCTCCCGTCGACTTTATCACGATAAAAACATAACCCCCTTCTTTTGCAGTCGAGTAAAAAGGAGATTATAACTTTCCCCAAGCTTCATGTTACTTCCATACCAAATTTCATCCAAATCCACCTAGTACTTTCGAAGATTAGCCCTTACAAACAAACTTACAAACTTACAAACAAATGTTACCTCTTTATAATATTAGTATAGATAAAGAAAATAATAATAATAATAATTATCATATTTTTATTCATATTTGCTTCTCTTTTTAGAGAGTATATAGTACATACATCTAAACACACGGGCCGGGGCCGAGTGTGTAAAGGGAAATGATTAAATTGAGAATGTGGATGTCAGTGTAGAGGAAGTCAGAAACTTTCTAGTGATGCGACAAGTATTGAGTTTGGTGGCTTTCTGGAGCGTGTATATTGTATGAGAAGGCATTTGAAGAGTATTCAGACTTTGTGTAAGAGCATTTGGTACTACACCAGTGGATGAGAGTACTATAGGAACGATATGAACAGTCTGCGCTTTCCACTGAGTTTTGATTTCTATAGCCAGGTCTTGTTATTTACCAAGTTTTTCGGAAATTATAGACTGGATGTTGTGTGAGTTGGGTATAGCTATGTCAATTAAGTAAACTGTTTTGTTTGTTTTGTCATGTACTGTTATATCAGGCCTTTTTTTTTTGTTATCGGGGGAAACCTTCAAAAGGCGCCTGGACTGGGGAGACTGTAAAAGGGTCTCCCCTGAGCCTCGCTGTGTACGGTGGCACGTGACCACTGTGCCACCTTCTTTCCTGGGTTCACTCTGTGAGTGCTCAGATTCCCCAATCTGAGCGCCCGTGACCCGGAGCCCCAACTGCCTTAAAAAATGCAGACGGGGATTTCAGCGTGTTAGGCGTCGAGTCGGTTGCCTACACGACGCCTTCTTCTCCGAGCGGGATCGGCCCTCTCACGATCACGCTCAGCGGCCTCTTTCTGGATCATCACGGTTTCACAGAAAGAGGCCATCGCCCTCCAGTTTTCTGTCTCGGCAAGCATAGCCCTCACCACTGCTGGCAGAGACAGGTCTCGCCCGATCCTCGCGACCAGGACCTGCCACTCAGCGGCCCAAGCAGGGCACTCTTCGAGCGTGTGCTGTGCAGAATCCAGGTCGCCCCCGCAATGATGACAATTTGTCGTGGCCTCTCGCCCAATCCTATTCAGGTACTCACCAAAGCAGCCGTGTCCGGTCAGTACCTGAGTGAGCCTGTAGGTGATGCGCTCCCCTCTTTTCAGCCAGGCTTCGAAATACGGCAGAACGGCATCGACAACCCGCTTGCGTGAGAATTCCGGCTGCTGTAACCGTTCACGCCACTGCTCAAGCGCTTGTCGCCGCTCTTGCCGCCTAAGCCTTACCATAGCAACTCCTGGCACGCTATCGCCGCTTTGACGGATGTCGCAAATCCGGTAATAAATCCTCGCGTCCATATCCGCCAGGATGTCCAGCGGTGGAAAGCGTGCCAGCGGGCCTAGACAAAATCCATTTTCTGTAAGCGTTAACGCCAACGGAAAAATTAAATTGGAGTATGAGTTTTGAGGATTATGGAGATGACATTTGCTAACCACATGTCACGTGATTGTCACGTGTTAGTAAATGTCAACTCCATACAATTTGATTTTTCTGTTGGCGTTAACGCTTACAGAAAATGGATTTTGTCTAGGCCCCCAGGAGTGTCGCCGCCTCAAAAGATATCGTTCGGTACCCACGTGCGATTCGAATGGCAATTTTCCGCTGCAGGCTGTTGATTTTGGCCCTGCAGCGTCGGACACCTGACAGTTTATTCGACCAAATAGGTGCCCCATATAGAACCATCGATCGCACGACACCGGCATAGAGGCGGCGAACTTCTTCCCGAGGCCCTCCGAGATTGGGCAGCAGTCTGTGCAAAGCACCCACTGCCCTTTCCACACGAGGTACTAGGCGCTGAAAGTGCTCTTCGAAGCCCCACCTACCATCCAGTGTGAGGCCAAGATACTTTATGTACCGACCCACCTGGATTTGCTCATCACCAACTGTCACTAACGAGCTGGGTGGTTCTCTGGTTTTCGGCAGTTTATGGAACCATATCGCCTCGGGTTATATCAGGCCTATTGTAGTGTATAGTTTTGTCTGTGATTATTGTTCTATCCCAATAGATTTTATGATTTCGTGTTTCTAAAATGATTTCTGTTTTGTATTTATAGTAAGGAATCATTTCAACTGTAAAATTGTATTTATGCGCTAGGTGTTGGTGTACGATTATTATGCCACATGTAACATAACTAACGCAAGCCCTGAAATTTGTTTGTTTAGAAGGTTTTATTTGTAGCATTGCGTCTCACTAGGAATTTCTTCCGTATCGTGGGTGCATTTTTCCCACACTCAGATTCTGAACAAATATTTGTTGGCCATACAAATATTTGTTCCAGTGCAGTAATAAAACCTACGACACGCAGCGCAGCAGTCAGTCTCACTTATATATACAAATGTATTAAGTCCTTGTAATTATTAATATTAAATTAATTTTCATAAAATTATAAATATACTATGGGTTTCAATGAAAAATAACTGTTTAGTATATCAACGCTATGCGTAATTTTAAACAAAAGGAAATAAACTACAAGGAGTGAAGTTAACAAAATGTTACCTAATCAATTATTACAAAGATGCGACATAGTCGGACTAATTTTATTAACACTATGTAGGTATTTTTCTTCCATTGAACCTAATCAATTAATTGACATCAGTCAATTATTAGAGCAGACTATGATAGATTTTATACCCTACCCAATCTAATATAAGGTACATAGTCTCAGTAAACGTTATAATCTAAAAACAAACCAATTTTTCATATGACTCAGCGTAGCCAACCAATCAAAAAGTATGTCATTTTCGTCTAGGTTCAGGCACATTTGGGCCGTCCATTGACGCCGGAATGGGTCGGCCCCAAAACCGGCCAGCGAAGGGCCTAATTTCCGGCTGACTGGGTGAGATAGATAGGCAATGTGTTATCTTTTATAGGGATTCGTGGGAATTTGTTACTCGTCTGATATTTGTCAGGATAACGTTATGACGGGAGGTGATATTTGTCTTCGTTTCTTGTGGCGTTTAGATCTCGGTCGCTTATTGTTACGACGATATGTTGATACGCCGGAACCACCGGAACGAATAGCTAAAATTCGAACTCTTTACGTTATGACGTAAGGAGTTCGAATTTTAGCTAGCTAATATACATTTTCTGCCAGTCAACCATAAACTTTATTATATTGCGGTAAGGTTTTTTGATACAAATGAAATTTTTAATTAATTTATTTATTTATCACACGCATATTAGGTCCATAGAAAAAGTAGATATTATATACTTTATTGTACACCTTGCAATATACAAATAATAAAAGTAGTATATAATGGGCGATCTTATCAATCTCTTACAGAAAACCTTTGATGGATAGAAGTTAAAGGACATAGATTTAAGGGCTGTTAATGTACTTACAACATCATAAATAATATTAATATTATTCATAAATATCAAATTAAACTATGCATTTAAATAAAAAAAATACTGAGATGCATTAGTGTATAACCACAGATTACTAAATAGTTACTTCGTAAGTATAACGTTGTTTTGCACTGTGTGTTGTGGCGTAGCCTCCCACGGAAACGTCGAAATAAGACAGAAACCTACAGAATGGAATCAGGTGTTTGCAGAAATATATACCACGTACCATATACAACGTGTAATTTAAAGGGTATATACATGCCAAGTGCATGGTTTCTTTGGATGATAACAAACGATATGGCAAGGGTTTTGTAATCCTAAGTCTACGTGTGTAGAACTTACTACAAATACCAATACACTGATACCAAAGACCGAATTTTTCAAATTAAGAAGAACGAAGAGAATTATCGTGTTATTGGCAAGTGACGTGGACAGTTATTGACCCTCGTAGTGCTGTGACACGTTTGTTATGATTGGTATTCAAGAAATATATGAAACCAATAATTTAGTATCAATTCTTTTAGTCAGTTATTTTGTGCTGAAACTGTGCATAGAGACTCCATACCAGATGTTGTCTTCAGCACTTTTGGATAGATATGGGGTTTCCGTTACACGTTGTATATCTAGTTTTTGACGGAATTAATACCAAATATCAGAACTAGCAATGTATTTAGAATTCACATTACTATATTATGGCAATCTTGTTAACCGCTCCAACTAAGCTAAATATGATTGTATCTGGAGTGGTGATAGTGGTGGAGGGTTCACGGCCATAGAGTAATGGGTGACGTTAGAACCTGCAACCTCTCAATCATAAGGCCGACTCCATAGCCATTAGACCATTGACGCTTAGTATGTTTGTGTTTAAATAAATAAAAATAGGATTTCAAGACGATGTACGAGTAGTTCGCTCGTTAATTCTAGCTCCTATCATTTCCATTCGCTGAAGCTGATCTTTCCATGTCGGATTGCTCTAAGTTCCCTCAAACCATGTCTAACCTGACATGGCAATAGTGTAATGGATGGGTTTGAACCTGCGCTCTCCCGGTCACAAGTCTGACACCTTAGCCACGGATGAACTCGATTTGTTTTTTTTTTACGGACAGAAAGCTCACGAAAGTGGATATTCACTCACAATTAATATTATAGAAACCAAAATTATTAACATTGTATAAATTAGAATGAATTTCAGGCTATTAACGCTTATTGGTTAAGACACCCTTCAGCCAAAACTTCCAAGAATGAAACATCTTTCCGCTCCATATAACGCTATCTCTTAAGTCTAAAGCCACACCCTAACATTTCAATTGTGACCTTTCACATTCACAAAATCTCGTCGTAATACAATTTTGATTTATGGCAACATTATTGGCGCCGGCGAAATATTTACATGTAGCAACACTGAGCAATATGTTACGTCTGTAACGTTGTTTGCATTAATTTTGTATGATGTTTGGCCTTTTGAAATCGGAATGGAGGTTCTCTGGTTGGGATTGAGGAAGTGCTTAAATTAAAGCATATTCCCTTGTATTTAGACATCTTTCTAAATGCTTTCTAACTAATATTATAAATGCAAAAGTTTGTGAGGATGGATATAATAATAATAATATTATAATAATATTCCACAACTTTCACACAACGCCATCTAGTCCCAAACTAAGCAGATCTTGTGCTATGAGTACTCGAACACTGATAAACATACATATATATTTCTAAATGCATACATATTATAGATAAATTACACCCAGACAAAGAACAAATGATTGTACTCATCACAAAAACATTAGTCCTGGGTGGGAATCGAACCCACGACCTTGCGCATAGCAGTCAGGGCCACTGACCACTAGACCAACAGGCCTGTCAATGGACGTATCTATAGACGTTGATGGATGGATGTGTTTTTAACACGCTTTTATTAGGTCGACCTGTATGTAACTAACTATGTAATGGAATCTATGGTAACTAATTTAAACATCTTCCAAGGGTCGTAGCGTAATGAAAATTGGCAGCTGTATGTAGTTCTGATGACAATACATTAATATGGTACTGCCGAACTGATCTGATGATGGAGCCGAAAGATATGAACTGGAACTTCATGGTGGAAAATCGTATCATAGCTGTTTTGGATTTCTTAGAAAAGTCTTGTAATGAACTTTGGCCACAATTAGGTTTCAAGGTCTGATGATGGAGTCGGAAGATAGGCACTGGCATTCCATGATGTAATATTGTATCATAGTCGTGTTTGCACTTGTGAGAAAGGCCACGTAATGGACTTTGAACACGATCAGATTTCTTTTTAGTTTTTACGTGAATTTATAAAAGCGTGTTTTTCTAGTGTTTTTAAACTACAAATTTATTTACTCTTTGACGCAAAAATAAATTAAATATCTAAGGCGTCATTTAGGCCTGGACATATGGAAAGACAAACAAAAATAATAAAAATATTTGTTTGTAATAAGCACATCATCAGCTGTTTAGCCTTGTTCCAACTACGTTGGGGGCGTCTCCCAGTCTAACCGGAAACAGATGTGTGTTAGTGTTTTACATGGAGAACTGCCTGACTACCATAACACTGGGTGACAAGATAACCATTTAATAACATGAGATTCTAAAAGTTGTTTTCTTTTTTATTATCTTAGACATTCTTACTTTTGACATTAATATTATTTTTTGTTATGTTATTGAATGGTGCTGGACAATACTGTATTTAATTGTATGTTTCAAAATTTGATTTAGATATAAGTATATAACCATAGTATGTAACATTGTAATATTTAGCACACCGTAATGGTAAATATATTGTAATTAATGTTTAATCGTCATAAATTAATTATATCTTTGTTCTTATTATTATAGACATTGTTATCTTAGACAATCTTACTTTTGACATTACTATAATTATATTTTTGACATTATTATTATTGCGTTATTGCCATTATTATTTTGGTCCAAATTGCATTAATGATGCTGGACAATGCTGCATTAATTTTTTATGTTTTTTGAATTTAATTTAGTTTTAAATAACACTGTAATATTTAGCAAACCGTTATGGTAAAATGTATTGGGACGCTACTAAATCTAACCAACTTATATGTATACCTACATTATGGCCAATAAATGATTTCTTTCTTTCTTTCTTTCCTTAAAAGAAGGAGCCCATATCAATTATCCCCCACTTTCCGAAGTGCATCTGTGCCGGTTACCAACCACCTGGAGCTTTTGGGCATAGAGTTGACGTCAGACCTCAACTTTGGCTCAACCATCGAGCTCAGACTGCAGCAAAAAAGCTAGGAATCCTACACAGGGTGAGGCGGTACTTCACGCCTGGACAGCTTCTGAATCAATATAAAACACAGGTCCGTTCCTGCGTGTATAGGCGACGAGGCGCTATCGGACAAGCTTCATAACCTGGCTCATCGGTGAACCGTTGCTTGCCTGTCTGTTTTCTACAGATTGTATTTAGGGGAGTGTGTGCAGGAGCTCCATGATCTGGTCCCTCCATCTCCCTTTCACTACCGGTCTACCAGACGCACGGCTGGATACCATCCACACTTGGTTGATATACCGTCTTGTCGTACCAAGCGCTTCTCCTCCACATTTATTATGCGGCTTCCAAGCTGTGGAATTCTCTGCCGGCTTCTGTGTTCCCTGCCACTTATGACCTTTCAACCTTTAAAGCAAGAGTAAACAGGCATCTTCTGGGCTCGCTCGTTCCATCGTAGACCTCATCTATCGCTTACCATCAGGTGAGATCGAGGTCAAGAGTGAGCTCATACTGAATAAAAAAAAAGATTTGGTACTAAAACATCGACTTCTAGAACGTTCGAGACACTAACGCCATCTGGCGACAAGTAGCAGTACTGAGTATGTCGAGAAACATCAAATTCTAGAACGTTCGAGACACTAACGCCACCTGGCGGCGAGTAGCAGTACTGAGCATGTCGAGAAACATCGACTTCTAGAACGTTCGAGACACTAACGCCACCTGACAGTGAGTAGCAGTACTGAGTATGTCGAGAAACATCGACTTCTAGAACGTTTAAGACACTAACCGCACCTGGAGTTCATACCTGGAATGAGGCCATTGAGAAGCACGGGGAAACACTTGCTGTTTGCCTTGAGATCTCCTTTGACAGGTTCTGGCACGATAGCGTTAGTGCTAAGCTTTCTTCCTTTGGTTTACCCACTCAACTTTGCGTTTGAATTGAAGACTTCCTGACAGATCGGTCCATTCGGGTGGTCATTGATGGCTGCTCGTCTGGCCAACTGGCAATTAATGCCGGGGTCCCTCAGGGGTCTGTTCTCTCAGCAACTGGGCTCGCTCGTTCGATCGTAGACCTCATCTTACACTTACCATCAGGTGTGATCGAGGTCAAGAGCGGGCTCATTCGTAATAAAAAAAAACTTTATTTTTGCTGCACATTAACGATCTGCTGATTCCCGGTACCTTTGGGTATGCAGACGACAGCACAGTTTTTGAGAGATATGTGTCCAGCGCGCGATTTTGTGGGTCACAGATCCAATCTCTCCGTGAGGACATGGTTGGGCGCTTGAACTTGTCCTTGAAGGCAGTCTCCGAATGGGGTGATGCCAACTTGGTCAAGTTTAATGCAGCTAAGACCCAGGCGTGTCCCTTCTTCGCAAAAAGGAGTCAATTCGAACCGGCTCCTACTTTCCGGGGTGTAACCGTGCCGATAACCGACCGTATTGAGCTTCTGGGGGTAACACTAACTTCTACCCTCAATTTTGGCCCGTTTATCGAGGCTAAGGCTCAACTAGCATCAACAAAGTTGGGAATCCTAGCAAAGGTTCTCACCTTTAGTACCATCCTGGTACTTCACACCCGAACAGTTGCTCAATCACAAACTCCTAGGCTTGGAGTCCAGGCGTACCCTACTCATGGCTGTGATGCTGCATGGCATATGTAATAAAAACTTTAAGTGCTCTGAAATCACCAATAAACTTTGTTATGTTGTACCCAGAACTGTATTACGGAGGGAGGCGCGCGTGCCCCGGCTGTTTCACACTGTAAAGTGCAGAACCAATACTGGCGCGAGGGCACCCCTCCGTCGTCTCTTAGAAACATATAACACACACTTTTTCGATCTTGACATATTTTCATTATCTCAATCAAAATTTAAAAAGATGGCTATTCAACTGCTTGCACAATAATTACTACTTATTTTACTAACTCAAATCGCCTCCAGATGCGTGATTTTGTTTTAAGTCTACTTAATAGTTTATTCCGCGGACATTGGTGTGGGTTACATGTTTACCTCTATTACACTAGT
This sequence comes from Tholera decimalis, assembly GCA_943138885.2. NCBI lineage: Eukaryota > Metazoa > Arthropoda > Insecta > Lepidoptera > Noctuidae > Tholera > Tholera decimalis. The sequence continues at coordinate 38,302,773 of OW964566.2, read as the reverse complement.
TTGATATTTACCAAAATTATAGCATGTAACTGTTTTATGTCCCAATAAAATAAAATAAAAAATCTTTGGGATGGATCTGCTAAATACCAACTGGACGCGCTTGAGACGAAGCGTATTGAGAAGCAGGCCAAGAGACTCATTGGCAACGATGCACGTGTCGAGTCAAAACTCCAGAGTCTATCGGTTTTCTATCGGTTACATTTCGGGGAGTGTACGATGGAATTACACAGTCTAATTCCGCCAAGCCCGTTCCATCATCAGACTACGAGACAAACGGCCAAGTGCCATCGTTACATGGTGGACATCCCACCCATACGCACAAAACGTTTTGGGAATACCTTCATTGTGTGTACGGCTAAGGAGTGGAATTCCCTGCCGGAGTCTGTGTTTCCCAACAGCTACAACCTAGGAGTCTTTAAGTCCAGAGTGAATAGGTTACTTTTAGGTAAGCGTACTCTATCTTCGATCACATCATCACTTACCATCAGGTGAGATAGTGGTCAAACGCGAACCTATTTTCAATAAAAAAAAGAAACGTGCAATAGATATTCTTTCTGTGTAAACAAGAAAGATGCATATACAGTATAATAGTTTGAACGAGGGACATATTCAAACCCACAATAGTGTATGCTTACATGATACTAATAAAATATGAACAAAAAAAAAACACTGATAAATAACAGACAGAACCATACCAAAAATTTCGCAAAAGTCTCACAACGTGTACACAACCTTGCGCTAACGTTTTAATATTATCGCTTTTTTGGCAGGATCGGAGCTAGTTTTACCACGTGATGACTTTACTGTTTCCAAGTTCATTCACCTCTTGCGGCTCAGTGTTCATGATAAACGTATTTTATCGGACAATTACGTCAAAAATTTAGGTTATAGGTTTTTCACATATTCGGGACGAGAATCGAATACTGAATACCCTCCCTCAATAAGTCCCTCGTTTAACCTAATATACTGTATAAATAGTCGATCGCTGACTGTACACAGGGAGTACTCGCTTCACTAGTTCCGTCGCTGAGCGACAAGAGCTGTCAAAGATAATACTCGGTCAGCGGTCACTTAGCGGTCAGAACTCACGCTCATACACCAACCAGATGATAGCTCAGCGACTAAACTATCGGAACAACACACTCGCTGCTCGCCAACTCGTTTTCAGATGCTAATTCTACTCGCTACTCGTTCATCGTCGGCGGTGGAACAACTATCTAAGTATAGGTCGTAAGTTCGACTTCTGTGTACAATATTCGATAAAATAAATTAAACAATATATACAATGTGACCTTTATAATAAAATCCACCATTATGTACGATTTCATGAAAACATTCGATTATTTTGAAGTCGTGAACTGAAGTCTCCAAACTTTTTTTCTTCAACATTGAATTTATAATTTTCATTCTTTACTCTGAAAGTTTTATTACAAATGCTTATGAATATATTAATGAAGTGCAGTATAATTTAGTTTTCAAGAATTTTCAGCGTCTTATTTGCAGTAAAAACTCGCTTTATGTAAATTGCAAATGAAGTATTACAATGCAAGGTTCATCAACTCAGTGAAGTTTAAATTGTTCTGCAGTTTGATATTTCCACAAGATAATAAATATTTGATACAGACATGGCAACGTTTTTAATTTTAATATTTTTTCTAAACTTGAGCTTTTAGAAACTGTATACTTCTAAAGTTGCAAAGTTAGCGTAATTCCGGGGTTGCGCGAACGTTCTAACGAGATACCGCGGCCCCGGAACTTAAGGGCAGGTGAAGGAGCAGGGTGGGTTTTTAGTCAGTAGAAGTGTGACACTCCCTTCCGCCTAACCCAGAGCGGGAGATTGTCCCACCCGGTTTTTTTTTTTTTTAAAGTGGGTACGATTCCTGCAAGAAAGTAATATTATTAAATTATTTTTATTAAGCCTCGAAGTACTACTACTTCTCCACGTTGATTAGAAGACTGGCAGCATTGCCTCGATCCCATTTTTTTTTTTAAATATGTTGCCTCGCACTTAAAATACATGTTTAAATATTGTGTTAGGAGTCATGATTAATTTTCTTATCTGAAAATCGAAACAATAAATAGGTACAGACGCCAGCACATGAAGCTACCCGAAACTGTCAAATTTTCCCAATCAACCTTGAACCTAATTTTTTTAACAATGAAGTTGAAAATCTATTAAAGAAATTTGACAGATTGTTGTAGCTTGATGTGCTGCGTCTGTACATAATTACGGTAAAGCTCACGTTTTAAGTTCTAATGTAAGTATGTTGGAGACAAAACGCACCATGAGCCACTCCGACGACGGGAATGCGACAGCGGCGAGCGGGGAGCGGGGGACGAGTTGCCGAGCCGCCGCCGACGCGCACACGCACCTCGATTACACACACGGACCAGAAGCGCGCGTTCTTATAATCCCAATATACGAACCTACCCATAGTTACAGTCTGCTATTTTATTTCGAACCACCTCTGAGAATCACCAACAAAGTACCTATGTGTTTAATGTATGTGTTCTACTGTTACTGACCTTCATTATCTGCTTAGCCAGCATAAGGGTCGGTCACTCTCACTGGATATAGCTGAGTATTAGGATTTTGCATGAAGTTACTGCCTATCTGACCTCCAAAACCCAGTAACTGAGTAACACGATACCCTAAAACAAGACTGGTGTCAAATTTAATGGCTTCTGACTACCCGTAACGAAGCTGTGACAGTACAAATGACAGCCGGGACCCGGAGAACCCGAGAAATCTCGGTATCTTAAGATAATAATATATAATATATAATTATATATTATTATCTTAAGATACCGAAACAACCACTCCTCCGCATCGAATAACATTCAAAAATCGAATAAAACGTGTAAAAGAAAGTTCTAACATAAATAAAGAGCTATCATTAGAACAGTGACGGACACAGAAAAACTTTTATAACATTTTTTACCCGGTAACTCGACGCGTACAACCGGTAACAAAGTTTTGCCATCGTAACGTTTCACTGGCAAACAAACTCTGTTGCGCGCTGTGTCGAACGCTGTACGGCTGTAGCCCTTTAATTTATTGCAACCCTTAATTAACGATCTCACAAATCCTCGTTAATAATAGACGTTGAAGAAGAATATTTTTCTTTGAGGATTACGAAAAGAAAAACTTTGGATTTCCAAAAAAAAAATTATAGATATTTATTATAGTCATAAATTCGCACCCGTATTACATGACGGTGTGGGTAGAGGCTTTTAAATAAATAGATTTAAGATTTTTGCAGTTGGGTCCCATATAATAGCGGACTCATTGGTATTAGATAAGCAGGCATAACTCTAAGCATGCATTGATTAAGACTGGATATTATATGATTGGAATCGTTGAAGTGACGAACTTGATTTGACACAATAATAATAATGTTTTCATATGAGTTTTTGTGTCCTTTTCGAGAATAAATAAATAGAGCCTTTAGTCTAGAGCTAGATTCTGAAATGCATGTGCTATCCATCTTCCTGCATATAAGGACTGCAATAGTTTCTGATTTGTTTTTCTACAAATAGATGAGATAGATTGAAGGAATATTCTTTACTGTAAGTAAACCAAGCATTTAAACAATTATTAATTTTGTTATCCAGGAACAGTAGGTAATTTGTACTTAAATTTCGACAAATCTATCCCATAGAAATTGTATATTTTCATAAGTTCGGATAAAAAAATATCAGTTCTATAATAACATGAGAACATGTACTAGTCATAGACTTTTTACCTTACGCCCAGACAAAATAGGTTCATCACATAGACCTTTTCAATTTTATAATTTTTTTCTTCTCTTTTTCGGCTTTATTACTGAAAGTCATGCTCGTCTTGGAAAGCCTTGGTGGAAGAACTGACGAAATGCCTGCACGCCACCCTGAGGTCGGCTTCCTGAACACAGTCGTCATATTCAGCCTCTTTTTGGAGTCAGACCAGCGGATTGGTGATCGGCCTCGATGTTTCCTTCCATCCACTTTGCTAACAACCAACAGCTTGTCAAGGTTATTTAGCTGTCTCCTAGCAATGTGGCCTAGGTAACTTTGAATGCGCTGGCAGCAGATGGTGGAAAGTCTGGTCACTAGGGGTTATGGGGTTGCGGGATTTTTTTAACGAGATACTGCGGCCCCGCAACTTAAAGGCAGCTGAAGGAACAGGGTGGTTTTAGTCGGTAGAAATCTGACACTCTCTTTCGCTCCACCCAGAGCGGAAAAAGCCATTCGATGATTTTCCCACCCGGAAAAAAAGATGGAGAATATATTTGTTCATTCTTTTTGCTGCACAAGGTATTTTTGAGATTGTCCTCCAGCACCGCATTTATTTTGTTTTAATTTATATTGTTAAACAATGTGTTTTTAAACTTTGGTGTTCAGTAAACCTATCTATCTATTTAATACTAAGCCAAACAAAATCAATTTATAACATTATTCTTTGAGATCAAACTATTTTATAAGCAGAAGGCGTGACAAAAGACTTGTAGGTTGTTGTTTAAAACCCAGGCAATTATCACTGGGATCAAAACAGTAAAGGTATCGTGAGGAAACTGGTATGTTCTAGAATCAATAAAACCGTAGACACGTGACAGCCACTAACCTGTGTGATGTGTTCTCTAAAGAGCACCACAGACATAAACCAACATGGCTCTCATATGATTTGATCACTATAGATTGTATGTATTTAAAAAAAACTTCAACCTCTATGTTTGTTACCATCTAGTTTACATTTACGAATAAAATGACGTGTCAAAAAAGTGTTACTTATAATATACTAGCTTCCACCAGCGACTTCGTTCGCGTGGGAGGGGTTTCTCGCGTGAATCCCGATCCCATGGGAATTTCGGGATAAAAACTATCCTAAGTCTTCCCCAGGGCCCTAAACCAATCCAATCCAATTTAATTTAGCTTTTGCCAGCGACTGGGTCCTGGTTCCCACGGGAACCTTATATCGGGATAAAAACTATCCTATGTCCTTCCCAGGATCCTAAACTATTCCCATGTCAAATTTCATCTAAATCGATTCAGCGGTTTAAGCGTGAAAAGGTAACAGACAGACAGAAAGACAGAGTTACTTTCGCATTTATAATATTAGTATGGATAGTATAGATATGGAAGTATGGACCAGTATTTTACTCGCGACTGCACTCCCCAATAATGCAGCTTACTTATCAAAGGAAGATTTTTTAGAACTGAATCTTTCAAATTACCTTTTTTTTATTCGGAATAGGTTCGCTTTTGACCACCATCTCACCTGATGGTACTATCGACCAATTTTCCGCATGCTCACCTTTAAGGCTATAATCGCATAGCACGGCTCACAACTCGATCGCCTAATGCATGTAAGCCTTGGCCAAAAGTATTAGGCACCCCAATAAAACACAGATTATACAAAACGTATTAAAAAAAACAGCTTATATTTTTAACAAAAGCCAAGGTAGGGCCGTCAAACGATAATTAAAACAATGGCAAACGAATTTCTATGGGCCGTAAAACATCTGGTGAGCAAAACCCATATAATGTGTATTTTCAAAAAAATACTCATAATTATTATCAGTGTTCCTTTGCTATTCATAGCGTAAAGAAGCTTCCGTGTGTGATCCAGTGGTGAAATTAACATTCCCCTTTTTCGAAAATGCCAAAAAAAAGTGAACTTTGCTACGAAAAACGAATTAAAATCCAGTTATTGCATGAACAAGGGAAGTCCCAAGTAGAGATTGCCAAATTTATAAAATGTTCGCGGTGCGCTGTGCAATCTGCTATTAAACGGTTTACGGAGACTGGTTCCCACGCAAATAAAATACGGACTGGCAGAAAACGCGTGACTACTGAGCGCCAGGACAGGAAACTCATCCGCGATTCTCTACAAGATCGAAAAAAAACTTCTTCTGAGCTTGCTGCCGCCTTATCTGACGAAACTGGACACCCCATTAGTGCTCGAACGGCAAGAAGAAGGCTTGCAGATACGGGTTTAAAGGGGTGTAAAGCAAGAAAGAAGCCATGGCTCTCGGCAGATAACAAAAAGAACCGTTTAGAATGGGCTCAACGTCACCAACACTTCACGGAGGAAGATTGGTCAAATATTGTGTGGTCCGATGAATCAAACTTTGAGGTAAGCTTTTATACCATTTCTTAAAAACAATAAAATTGATCGCTATTATTTTAGTCTGATTTCATAAAAATTATGAGCACTCATTTAAATTCTTCTTTTTACTATTTTTCCAGATATTTGGAACTGCGGGTGTAACCTACGTGAGGCGGCGTGTCCGCGAGGAATACCATCCAGATTGCGTGGTGCCCACTGTTAAACACGGGGGAGGTAGCATTATGACCTGGGGTTGCATGGCAGCCGATGGCGTTGGACAAATGTTCGTTTTCGAAGGCAGGATGAACAGTGAAAAGTACATAAATGTGCTCGAAACTGCGCTATTGCCTTCGCTTACACGCATTTTCGGTGACACCAACTTAGATGGAGTGAAATTCCAACAAGACAATGCTCCTTGTCATAAATCAGCGGCCACCATGCGCTGGTTTAGAAACAACAGTATCGACTTGTTAGAATGGCCGGCGCAATCCCCAGATCTCAATCCTATCGAGCATCTTTGGTGTATTCTGAAGCGTAAGCTCCGAGAGCACAGCATTACATCAAAATTAGCGTTAAAAATGCTTTGATTCAAGAGTGGGACGCCATAAGTGCAGCCGATTGTAAAAAGCTTGTAAGCACCATGCCCCAAAGAATTGCTGCTGTGATCAATGCAAAGGGTGGGCCAACTAAATATTTGTATTTTTTTGTTATTTTATAAGAATATAGTAAATTGGAAAACAATTTTATTTTATTTTTCACCTTAAACACGAAAAAGTCAGAAAATTTGAAGGTGCCTAATACTTTTGGCCAAGGTGTACTTTGACCAATAGGATGCACGAAGCGTATTTTAGTAGTGTTCGTAAGAGTAAGTATTAATATAATGTTACACGCCCTGTACTCACAAAATGTATAATGTCCCTAATTGGGCGAAACCAGGAAGGGATGTGGTTTGTCACTAGCTGCGCTTCCACAGAAATATTTTCTTAAGTGAGCATGCGTATCTTTGGCCGATAGTACCTCCTACAAAACTTAAACATAAAATATCAGTATTGGTTTGCGAAACAAACATCATTTTATTTTTTGTTACAAATAGGTTCGCGTTTGACCACCATCTCACCTGATGGTAAGTGATGATGTGGTCGAAGATGGAGCACGCTTACCTAAAAGTAACCTATTCACTCTTGACTTAAAGACTCCTAGGTTATAGCTATCGGGTAACACAGACTCCGGCAGGGAAATCCACTCCTTAGCCAATTATTTCAACCGTACTGTGCCTGCGTAATGGATTAACGCCCATTACCTCTCATAGAGAGGAAATCTAAGTCAGCCAACAGTGGGAACGTTATTTATACATTAGATATTTATTTTAAATGCTAAACGACTTTTTATCTCCAAAACATCGGGCTAAATCCGTTCTTAGCCGATACAAGACACCGTACAGGCAAATTTGCTAAAATAGAATAAAGTATCGCTAGAACAGAGCCAATATTAATTAATTAAAGGCCTCTTCGGTAAAAGAATGAACCCTTTATTAGTTAAATTTAACGCAACGTTTTTGTATGGCCTCTGTGTAGGAGAACGGAGGGTATTGCCGTACACATAACTTTAAAATGTCGTTATTACAAAAGTTTTCGTCAAAAAAGAAAAATAATATTTTTAATATACTTCCAATTAGGTATATTTAAGATATAGTTAACGTCAGAATATAATAACCACAATTATAACAGATAAAGTACTTTAATTGAAAACAGTGTTTGTACGATATTAACCGAATCAAGCGGGTAACTCCGTACGCGCAATCGGCTAATATCGTACACATATATCCAACCGTTTTATTGGTGTATTAGCCTAAAAAACACTGAAAATATCAATTTTACACAAACATATTTAAGTTAGGATAAACGGTAACATAATAATAAATAAACTTGATCATAAATATTTTCTAGGCCTTACGTACAAAATCCACAACATTAATTATTTATTAGCAGAATCATATCCCGAACATAAACCATGCGACCAGCTCCCACAGCTTACACAACAGTACCGCAATTCTTTATCCTTTCCAAAATCACCACTATTGACGCATAGTTCCTCGACACCTGTCTTACTTCCGCTTCCTTCAACAAAATCATCATATAACTCTTCCTCATAATTACGTATAACACGATGTTCTTTATATTTGTTTCTTTAAACTTTTTTATTTTTATTTTGTCTCTTAAGATTTTTGTAATATTTCAGTGTGTTTTTCTAGTTTGTTTTTGGCAACTCGTTTTCCTTCAATTTCTTCAAAAACAGATTTCATGGGAGTCGAAGTAAGTAATTTTGATTGTTGTTTAGTCATTTTACCTAGACCTTTCCCTTTTTGAATGTGTTTGTCTGTGCACAGGAATACCATACAAAGCAGCTATCGGCCTTAACTTTGCTCCACCACGAATGGCCCTTATGGCACTTCTCATTTTTCTTGGGGTCCAAGAACACTTCTTAGAGCCCAAGGTTCCATCTGTAAATAAAATTTACTGATAACAAAGGTCTGGAGTAAAAAATCTGGGTTGATATAACACAATATCGTACGAGTAGATCTCGCCTAGCTCTCAACTTTATTCTTTACTTAAAATAATAAAATCATTTACTTAGGCAATTTTGGAAACAATTTTATCACTTTCTGTGAACCGATTATTTTGGTGCGGCTAATACCGTACACGTGTACGCACTTAGCCGATATACTATCCGTCATGTTAAAACAAAATCATGTGAAAGTGGATGGTTATATTACTTTGAAAACAACTAATTTCATAAAAAATCAATGTTGTGGAACTATTTTAACAATAAAAACAAGATATATATACACAATAAAGTACTTACAATTCAAATTCCGAAGGTTTAAAATTATATCCGCCATTGCATAAACACACATCATGCTCCCGCCACCATGTTTTAACGCATACTGACGAGAACAATTGCTGTGACAGCTAACTCAACGAAGCCTACACGTGCAACAAGGACACGTAATTTTCTGTCGTTTTATTCCTGTAAAACTTCAATGTACGAAATTAGCCGCCGTACGGTAATACCCTCCGTTCCCCTACTTTTAAGCAATTACGGCGTAGTCGCTGAACGGATAAATGATTTTATATTTTGTTGATAAAATAGGTTAGGAAATGCGTACTTAATAAATTAACATAGGGTAAGCAAAAAATTATATAAGCATGTGTGGAACTATAGAATATGTATGTTTTTTCTAGGTTCCAATATTGTTTTTGAATATTTATTGAAGAGAAACTGCAATTCTACTGATCTATTGTCCGCTATTTCAATGTTAATGAAAATATTGTTTAGGCTATACTAATTTTTTTTTATAGTTGATAGGCTTGCGTTTGACCATAATCTCACCTGATGTTAAGCGATGATGTGGTCGAAGATGAAGCACGCTTGCCTAGAAGTAACCTATTCACTCTTGACTTAAAGACTCCCAGGTTATAACTATCAGGAAACACAGACTCCGGCAGGGAATTCCACTCCTTACGCCGTACGCACAATGAAAGTATTCCCAAAACGTTTCGTGCGTATGGCTGGGATGTCCACCATGTAACGATGGCGCATCGCCGTTTGTCTTGTAGTCCGATGATGGAACGGGCTTGGCGGAATAAGACTGTGCAATTCCATCGCACACTCCCCGAAATGTAACCTGATAGAAAACTGACAGGCTTGCAACACGTCGCCGATGTTCTAGGCTCTGGAGCCTTGTCTCGACCAGTTTCTAAGAGGTAAAATGTCTTTGTAAATTAAGCGACAATAGCCAATAACTAAGGTGTCGGCCTTGTGATCGAGAGGTCGCAGGTTCGAACCCCACCTATTACACTACAGCCGTGAACCCACTTCAGACACAAGCATAGCTGCATAGTAGCAAGCTTAGTTGGAGGCGTTAACAAGATTGGTAGTCATGTGAATTCTGCCCACATTGTATTTTTAAATATTTTTAAAGAGTTACAAAAAATGTAATAAATGTAAATGTAAAATGTAATTTAAAAACGAATCTAATTATTTTGAAATCCACACAGACATAGTTGTAGGCGAAGTACTAGTAGAGAATACTTATGCGAGGGTAAATCATTATCATCTCTTAGCCTTTTCTCGACTATGCTGAGGTCGGTTTTCAGTCTAACTGCATGCAGCTGAAAACTAGTTTTTATACGGGTTAACATGACCTTGACCTAGGCAAGACCAGTGTCCGGTACTCTGGCTTCTGACTACCCGTAATGATTGACAAAGATGTCCAAATGACTGCCGGTACCCACGGCTAAACGTGCTTTTCTTTCCTTCTTTAAGATGCGTCAGTCAGCCACAGATCGACCGAGGTAAGCGGTGCTTAACTTTGAAGATCAAGGAGTAGGTTCTGAGTTCATCTTGGACTTTTTGAAGTGAAAACTTCTTTAGCGACGCTGTGCACTTTTTTTGTAATGGGTAAAAAATGTTAAACTCGCGTCAGGGTCACGTGACCCTGATCGAAAATTCGTAAGACGGGCACTTTTTACTACAGTGACATCTATGTGACTTTATTGAAACTAATACAGCCCCAAATGACTTTGTTTGCCACAGTCAAAGCTACAAGCGTGCATCAATTACTTCGTTACAATAGTTATAAGAAAACTGTCTAGATGGCGTTGTGATTGAAAGAGATAAACTTTTTAATGTAATATAAATTGTCATGTTTGTGTACGATAGCGCAATAAATAAATATGGTATTCTACCACATAAATGATACTACTTTTATACTGATAATTAAAGCAATTCGTGCAAAATTATTCCCTAACCATTCCAAAATATCAAAAATGCACAACGTTAATATTCAAGTTTTCACTTCTGCCGGCACTCCCGGAGTGCAACCCGTTTTTTTTTAATGTATGTTGCCTCATAACTCGAAGACGACTGAACCGATTTGAAAAATTCTTTTTTGTTTCTCACTGTCATGAAGTCAGGATCTGATAATGAAAACCTTGAGAAATCGAGGGAACTCATCAAATATTATAAGCACGCCTATAGCGATTTCGTTATTTTTCATAGTAACTTGTGCAGTTTCTCAGTTTCTCTCGAAAAGCACCATTTTGTGAAGTGGGACTGATAATGAAGACCAGAGGTACTAGAACTACTCAATTATAAGAAAATATTTCATTGGTTGTGATTCGATTACTTGGATATGGTTGTAAAACACTTTATGTTCGTCACAATGCATATGGTGATGAGAAGCTAATGGGTGTACCAGAAGTACTTCTCAAAAATTAACAGCTCGGCATAGGGAAAAGAAATATTTTGCAAAAGGTGATAAGAAGGCGACATTTAGGCTTTTGTAACTAGGTAAATTACAAACCGACCCACTAAAAAGCGAGAAAAATAAACTTTATGACAAATAATAAAACCAACTTCCCAAAAAAACACTGCAAAGTGAAAAATAGCTTTAATTTCAGAAGGCAGTGTCAAAAACGAAAATATGTACAAAACTAAAGACTACAAACTAAAGACTAGACTACCGAAATTAAAGTTATTTTTCACTTTGCAGTGTTTTTTTGGGAAGTCGGTTTTATTTTTTGTTAAAAAGCTTTTATTGTTAGGCACGAGTCTCCTTTTGTGAGTGTAAATTAAGGACTGTATTTTGGCAATTACATCACTGAAGAACGGCCGGACGTTAGGTCATTTTTATTTTAACATTCTCGAAATGTTCATAATGGTCGTAAGTAAAGTTCGTTATTACAATCTGGCCAAATTCAACGCTTTAAAAACACAGGCTTGTCTTTTCTCCGCTAAAAGGAGCCAATTTGAATGGTCTCCTACTTTCAGAGGTGCATCTGTACCTATTACCGACCGCCTGGAGCTCTTGGGCATGGAGTTAACGTCTGACCTCAACTTCGGCACAACCATTGAGTCTAAAGCTCAGACTGCAGCCAAAAAGCTGGGCATCCTACAGAAAGTGAGGCGATACTTCACACCTGGACAGCTTTTAAATTTATATAAAGCACAGGTCCGTTCCTGTATGGAGTATTGCAGTCACTTGTGGGATGGCTCAACCAAATACCAGCTAGCTGCACTTGACTCGATCGAACGCAGAGCCAAAAGGCTCATAGGTGACGAGGTTCTGGCGGGTAAGCTTTACAGCCTGGCTCACCGGCGAAACGTTGCTTGCCTGTCTATCTTCTACAGATTGTGCTTCGGAGAGTGTGCGCAGGAGCTCCACGACCTGATCCCTTCATGCCCCTTTTACTACCGGTCTACCAGACGTACCGCAGGATACCATCCACACTTGGTCGATATACCGTTTTGTCGTACTAAGCGCTTTTCTTCAACATTCATTATGCGCTCAGCCAAGGTGTGGAACTCTCTGCCGGCTTCTGTGTTCCCTGCCACATATGACCCGTCAGCCTTTAAAGCAAGAGTGAATAGGTATTTTCTGGGCTCGCTCGTTCGATCTTAGACCTCATCTTACACTTACTTTCAGGTGTGATCGAGGTCAAGAGCGGGCACATTCGTAATAAAAAAAAAAAAAATTACGCTGGTAAAGATTTCAGGTTATTTTTGGGTAAGACTGCTAATCTATTTTTATTTCTGAAACTGGGTCAATGTCTAGATTAGGAACGATGAAATTATCTCGTAAAGATAAACTCTTACACGTTTCTGATATCCCTTCAAACCGACGGATTTTTCGTCTACCTATCTCCCATGTATCATCTAAATGTGCCCAACCTCCAAAGGAAAATAGATCATAATGTGCAGTCATAAATTGTTCTTTGTGTAGATTAGTTGGTTGCCGTTGAGCTGTTTTGGAGTTTGCTAGGGAAGCCATGTTTTAAGTTAGTGTTTGGGGTTAATATAAAAAAAAAAACTGACCAAGTGCGAGTCGGACTCGCGCACGAAGAGTTCCGTACCATTTTCTATAAAAACGGCAAAAAATCACGTCTGTTGTGTGGGAGCCCCCCTTAAATAATTATTTTATTTTGATATTAGTATTTGTTGTTATAGCGGCAACAGAAATACATAATTTGTGAAAATTTCAACAGTCCAGCTATCGCAGTTCTTGAAATACAGCCTGGTGACAGACGGACGGACAGACAGTGAAGTCTTGGTAATAAGGTTCGTTTTACCCCTACCCCTACCCTACCCCTAAAAATCAATGTAAAAGTTACGTCATCATCTACTTAGCCTTTTCCTATGTTGTTGTCAGCTTCCAGTCTAACCAGATGAAGCTGAGAATAAGTGTTGCATGGAGCTACTGGCTATCTGACCTCCGCAACCCAGTAACTGAGTAACACGATACCCAGCTACTGGGTACCAGTTACAGTGTTTTCCAGTGTCAGATTTTCTGGCTTCTGACTACCCGTAACGACTGCTAAACATATACAACGTGTAATTTAAAGGGTATATACATACCAAGTACACGGTTTCTTTGGATGTTAATAAACGATGTGGCAAGGGTTTTGTTCAGGACTGCAATAGGCCAGCCAACGGTAACTGGACGTGTCCGGAACCTTCCACGATACGTGGAGCGTACCGTTGCTTTTCAAACAATAAACAAGGTTATACAATAATGGTACCACTAACCTGAGTGCTGGGGACGCCAACTTCGACCTTCCAAGGTCACGCCCCAAGTGTGGTTTGTATGTAATATGAGATGAGTAATTGAAACGTGTGATGTAAGTTACGTGTTCCAGGACGGTCACAAGGCGTCGATCTCCAGATGGCGCGGTCCTGACCAGCATCACACCTAACTCGTTTCCACCAAGCGCGTGCCACGAGGTGACGCAATAAGGCGATATGTTCCGACAATATCCCGGGGTTTTCGACAAGTGGGGATTTCACTTCAACAATTGATAATTCGCGACCCAATTATCGGTCTCAACAGGCGAATCCAACGATATTTTACCAATTACAATCAAATCAAAGTCCCAAGGGCGGACATTTTCCAACAACGGAACCAAAGTCTATCTGTCAAGTCAAGTAATGTCAAAATCAAATTCTTTATGTCAAAAGGGTGCGTTCTGTTTCACGTCGGACCGAACAGGTTTTATAATCCTATGTCTACATGTGTGAAGTATAATAGAAATTTCAATACATTGATACCAGAGGCATAATTTTCAAATTAAGAAGAACGAAGAGAATCACCGTGTTATTGGCAAGTGACGTGGAAAGTTATCGACCCTCGTAGTGCTGTGACACGTTAGTTATGATTGGTATTCAAGAAATATATGAAACCGATAATTTGGTATCAATTCTTTGTGCCACTTATTTTGAGCTGAAACTTTGCATAGAGACTCCATACCAGATGTTGTCTTCAGTCCTTTTGGATAGATATGGGGTTTCCGTTACACGTTGTATAAATGATAGCCAGGACCAACAGCTTACCGTGTTTTTTGAGGAGAAATATCAATATGTTAAGATAGACCTCGCAAGGAAAATAAAAATTAAAATAATAAAAATAAATTAAATTACCATCGACTTTTGCGGCTATTATTATTTAGCTATGAGCTCCTCGCTACAATTAAAAATTAAAATTAAAATTCATTTATTTCAGGTCTGTGACCCATATAAAATAGGAAACTAACACATGTGCCATTGGTCGGCTTACACTACTATACATATAATACAATCATAATAAATACAAAAACAACATAACTGTGAAATTGAAATTGAATTATAGATAATAAAATAATATACAAAAATGTAAATAAAATAAAATGAGAAATGTCAAAAAAATAAATAAAAACAATGTCACATTACAAATTACAAAAAAAAATCAATGTCAGGTTAATAAATATTTACGTATGTCAGATATAATAATAAGTGCAAGCACTGGCATGCAGCTGCAGCCATCTCCGTAAGAAAGGAGAATCGCACCGCTCGGACAACACGCCCAGGATCCTAATTGAGCTACCATGACAGCAACGCAGCAGCGCAGCGATGCACTCCTTTTCCGGATTATTACGTAGAAGTCATCGGTACTGGCCTCATCGAACATCGCTGACGCACTACAAAACCGGGGCCGCCCCTACAGACTAATACTACTAAAAAAACTGTTATTTCTTGTTTGTGAAATACAAATAAGAAATAACAGTTATTGTGAAAAATAAGTGTTTTGACTTTTGGTCGGAATATTTTGATGAAAGATCTTTGACAAAGGGCATTTGGTACAAAACAATCCAAACATCTCGCCCTCGTATGTTATGGTTCGGCGAGAGCGGGATCCATTGACAAGAACTGATGACAGCTTTTAGGCTTCGGTCCGGTCACATCCTACTTGACAACTTTGGTTACCTCATGCGTAAGATAGACTCTCAGATAGACAGAGTCAGATAACTACAGCGTGTGTGGGGTTGTGGAAAACGCTCAACATATTTTAACGGAATGTGCCCGGAAGAGGCCACAGATACTGTAAATTTTTGGAGATCATATTTATAATTTTAGGATTTTATAACAGTATCCTGTCCTGTCCATTGTCGGATGAGGCCAGGAAGCTGTTCAAAATTGTAATTTTTGGCGTAAGGTTACGAGTAATCCAGGTTAAGTATTTTTGTATTCAATAATAGGGTTGACATTTTCGCTATAGAATTATGTATTTATTAACATTATACATGTTAATAAATACATAGAAAGAAGAAAGAAAGAAAAAGAAAGAAAAGAAAAAAAAGAAAATTTATTTGACCCAGATGTAAAGGCACGCAATAAATACAAAAAAAAAAACTAAAACTAAAAAAAAAGTAATTCAATAAAACTAAAACAACAACTTAATTAAATAAAAAATAAAACAACGTTGCATGTGCCTCACGGCTGTGCCAAATAGGCCCAGTTCAGTAAAATGCCAAACAAATGCAAATTGCCTGACGCTGGTTTTCAACTGGACCTTATGTAGTGAGGACGTGCTACAGATGTAAATCAGCTTTAAAGTGACTTAAGAGTGTGTTCGTGAGTGTAAGGGTGTGTATGTGTGTAAGCGTGAGTAAAGAGGGTATGTATGTGAGTGAAATACAAAGGATAAAATTAAACAAATACGGGTAGCAGATAAAAATATATTAGAAGTAATAGTACTTATTAGTTAGTAGATAAAAGATGCAAAATATCGGGTGTTAGTATAGAAAGATAATAAGATGGAACAGAGACGGAACAAGACATTTATATGTACGAATGTTTCGCATTCTGGACTGCCATGTCTAGCTTTCGTTGTGCGTCTGTGAGGTACTGTCGTAGGCGTCTTCTAAAAGTGTCGATGGTGTTAATCGCTCGAATGGGAGGCGGTATGTTATTCCATATTTTAGAAGCCGCATAACGATATGTGTTTACCACGCACACGCACAGGCACACGCACTAAGAGAACAAAAAGTTTCATTTTAAAACACCGTTGTGGTCAACACGCGTTTTACCACAACGGTGTCACGATTTTAATGGACAGCTGCTCCGGCAGCAGACCTTTTGTTTTGAGGTAAAACCAGATATATCTTGTTGGTGTTACTACCTATATTTTAATACCACGGATTAAATAACCCACATAAAATGTACGTGCAAAGAGACTCCACATTCAGAATAAACCCCAGAGGCGCTGAATGACAAACAGCAGATCCAAACCCCATTAGGGTTCTTGCACCATCATGGTCCCAGACCATAAATCAATGTTTTACATCGGCCAGTCTGTTGGTTCAGCTTTGACTGTTCGGTTTGTAGGTCAAGCGATCGATCGGTACTTTTGCGTCGACCGGTGTACCATTGTTTGGCTTGCTCGCTTGTAGCAAGCCTATTATAGAGATAAATGGGTGTGCTAGAAAACTAGGAGTTTGGGAACAAATTGTCGGCTATCAGGCCGAATTTTTTGTGTAAATGTCATATATAAATACTATAGAGCATTTATTATTTCTATTATTTTTAAAAAGCTTGTGTCTGAAGTGGGTTCTCGGCAATACTTTGTTCGGTGGGTTTTAAACCCCGCGACCTGTCGATCACAATATCTTAGCCATTATGCTATTGACTTAGTAGTTTAAATTTAAACAAAAATCGAGAATTGAGACGATCTGGGAGTAGTTCACTCGTTAACTCCAGCTCCCATCATTCCATTCGAAGCTGATCTTGATTCATGTTGGTTTGTTCTAAGTTCCCTCAAACCATACCTTACCTGATTTTTTTCAAATGCAGAATCGGCTCGCGTTTGACCACCATCTCACCTGATGGTAAGCGATGATGTGGTCGAAGATGGAGCACGCTTCTCAAGAAGTAACCCACTCACTCCTGACTTAAAGACTCCCAGGTTACAGCGATCAAGAAAAACAGAATCCGGCAGGGAATTCCACTCCTTAGCCGTACGCACAATTAAAGTATTCCCAATACGTTTTGTCTGTCCACCATGTAACGATGGCGCATCACCGTTTGTCCTGTAGTCCGATGATGGAACGGGCGTGGCGGTATTAGATTGTGTAATTCCATCGCACACCCCCCGAAACGTAACCGATAGAAAACCGATAGACTTGCAAATCGTCGTCGATGTTCAAGGCTCTGGAGCATTGATTTGATCAGCGAATTGGTGCCAATGAGTCTCTTGGCTTGGATTTCAGATGGATCTGTCTAAAACATTTAAATAATTAGCCTATAGCATTTCCACTGGTCACAAAGGCTTCCCCTCTATAGCAGGGAATTGGATGTAGTCCACCACACGCGCCCAATGTGAGCTGGTGGATGTGGCATCTCTGCTAGATTTTTCGACGGTTCCTCACGAGGTTTACCTTCACCGTTTTTCTCATTTGTTGTTTTTTGTCAGTAGTGATGACGAGAATTAACCAAAGTAATGTTGCTACCTTTGTACGAACCTACGAACTTATATTCGGACTTAAGTCGTGCCTATAACCACGGGAACAACACTGCTCTTTAGCCTACAACATTTATAGTTACAAAAATAAATTTCTCCTGGCTATAAACACGATCGAAAATTAAACACTCCTGCAACGACTGACAGCTTGGCTTAAAAATAATAAGTAGTACATTTCAGGCCTATGTTTTTTTTCTAAAACAAAGCGGCCTCCAGAGAAAACAAAACAAGGCCAACAGCAAAAAACAAGGTCACATCTCTGCAATCCATTTGCTGCCAGGATCACAAGCACCCATTTTTCACCTCAGACGGAGTCATCGCATGCAAAATGTAAGCTGTTTTACCCCTATATTTTCTTTTGGTCTCAAAAAACAGCTTTGAGAAAAGAACACCTGGCCCTTTATACGTTTCCTCTGCGTCTCATGATTGTGCAAAATAAATAGGGTACCGTCATACATTAATGGAAACACGTTTAAAAATAGAACGCCAGAGTTATGTGCCAGATATCGGAACTTTAATGTAAAAAATGTGGGTAAGTTGGCAACACTAACGAATTAATGGCCGTCCCGAATGTTTGGGGAAGTGATTTATTGTAAAAAGGTTTTACACAGAGTTTGGGAAGTTTTGATTTAGTTTTAATGGTATGATGTTTGTTTTTGTGGTTGTTATTGAGAAAAGGTTTTTTGAATTATGTGATGGTTTACTTTTTATCATCATGATCTGCTCAGCGTTTTTTCAATGTTTGGGTCGCCTTGCAGTCTTATTCAATGCATTATTACTAGTGTTATCAAATAGAACGATAATCTACACACTATGGACGCTTAGATTCGTTTTTTTTTTAATTAGTTGTTACAATGTATGATGTTAATTGCTTTAAACTTTCCTCTCATACCTAAAAAAAACTGTTTTTGCAAAGATTGTGAAAATCTATTATTTTTCAAAGAGTTACCGTAAAGTTTCTTGCCGGTTCTTTTCTATGGGAAACGGCCGATTCAAAGTGTGCACTAGCTTCTAATGTTTTATAAACGCCCATATAGGCCTATGTGAAATTAAATATTTATTTGATTGAATTATCTATCCTCCATAGCTCAGTAGCTGTGTAACACGATATTCATGTTCATATTCATATATTTATTCGCGTAACATAATGTTATTTTGGATGTTACAGTAATTGCTTAAAGCTAAGATACAATTATGGACACTAGTCACAGCAAAAATTAAATTAATTAAATTTACAATAATAAAATATAAAATGTCAATAAATTAAAAAAGTCAAAAGATTAATAAAAAAGTCAATAAATTATTATTAATGTCAATAAATTAATAAAAAATAACAATGTCATAAAATAATTTCAAAATAAAAAAAAACCAGTCGAAATATTAATTATTAACATGTCGAAGTAAATAAATCATATAGGTATATTGAGATCAATGTCCATACTCTAATTAATTTAATACGATACCCCTTTGTAAGACCAGACCCAGATTCCTGGCTTTTGACTAACCGTAACGTCTGTCATAGATGTACCTACTAATGACATCGGGGATAACGGCTTAGTGTGATCAGCTCTCCCATCCACGGACAGACCCCGGCAAGTTTTGCTTAACCTTGAACATAGATCAGCTGTTTTTACTTAGCTGCGAGCTCCTCTTCCAAAAGAAAAAATGCTGTCATGCATAGAAAACTATGAAAAACCCATTGAAAAACTCAATCCTTTTTGAGACGATACCTTGCACAGTCAAAACTTTTTTTTTTTTTTTTTTTTTTTTTTTTTTTTTTAGCAAAAATAAAACCGACTTCCATATCAAAACACTACAAAGCCAAAAATAACTTTAATTTCGGTAGTAGAAAATACGAAACCAATTACATTGTTTTGTATTTTCTTTTTTTCTGACACCGCCTTCCGAAATTAAAGTCATTTTTGGCTTTGTAGTGTTTTGATATAGAAGTCAGTTTTATTTTTTGCTAAAAAGTTTTTTTTCGCGCGTTTTTGTGTTCTCTAGTTACAAAACCCGAAATGTCAAGTACTTATCACGTTTTACAAAATATTGCTTTTCCCGATGCAGAGCCGTTAATTTTTGAGGAGTTCTACTGGTACTTCACCATCAGCTCTATGTCACGATAATCATTGTGACGAGCATAAATTGCTTAACATCCATATTCAAGCAATCGAATCGCAATCCTAGAAATAGTTGTTATTAAGTAGTTTCGGTGGCCATCTGTGGTCTTCATCATCAGTTCCACTTCCCCGAATGGTGCTTTTCGAGATCAACTGCACAAAGTACTATAAAAAATACCCAAAACGCTATAGGTGTGCCTATAATATTTGTAGAGTTCCCTCGATTTCTCCATGATTCCATCATCAGATCCTAACGTGACGACTATGGGACCAACTAGAAAGTGTACTCTTACAAACAAAAAAGAATTTTTCAAATCGGTCCAGCCGTCTTCGAGTTATGAGGTAACCATAAATAAATAAAAAAATGGCCGAATAAAAACGAATAAAAAAAACCTTAACATTTTCTTTAAACTAGATTATTTACATTTTTACAACTACGCTAAATAACTTTGTTTTTCATAGTATTTGTATGAATTACAAAGTTATATTTGCGGTTTTAGAAAATATGCTGTATCTCAAAAACTGCTGGCCCGATTTCGTTCGACCATCGAGTTCGAGATCTACAGACATTTTTTTTTTTAGATTTTTCACTCCGTTATTATAGAAGTTAGAGGGGGGACACACATTTTACCACTTTGGAAGCTTATATCTTTTAAACGATTGACTTTATAAAAAAGTGGTTTTAGAAACGCTTATATCATTTTTAAAGACCTGTCTATAGATACCACACACGCATAGGTTTCATGAAAAATAATATTTTCAGTTCTAGTTCCATGTATGGGGGAGTCCCCATACATGGAACTAGAACCTTTATTTTAAATATTTTTTAATTTTTTTCTCAAAATCGGAAAGCGGTTTACAGAATACATCTACCTACTAAGTTTCACATGTATAGTCTTAATAGTTTCGGAATAAAATGGCTGTGACATACGGACGGACGGACAGACAGACAGACAGACAGACGGACAGACATATCGAAACTATAAGGGTTCCGTTTTTTGCCATTCGGCTACGGAACCCTAAAAAGTTCAAGACGAACTGAGAACCTCCTCCTTATTTTGAAGTCGGTTATAAATAAATAAGATCTCCATTTACATATTTCGAATACCTTTATAATCAAAATAATTCTGGAAACAAAATTGGTTACCAACTTTGTTGGTATCACCAACTTCAATCACTTTAAATAGACTTAGGTGGTTCGGTAGTTTGTTTAATTGAATTCTCTTTTATTTTGTAGAAAGTTCTCTCCAATTTCTCTTTTATACACTTTTATATTTGGAAATCCATTACAAAACCTTGAAATCCGTTTTAATTAAAACTAGTTTACAGGTGAATATATACCTAACCGCAAGTCTGCTGTGTGATTTGCATCTTTAAACCTAGCCCTGAAGATTCAAAATCTAATGAAACAAATATTTGGACGTTTGTTTACGTATCTATTTTCATCAAACACACAAACAGGCAACAATTATATTATTAGTTTACTTCAAAGTATAGCGACAACGATAAAACGTAGGTAGCTTATTTGTTGTCCTATAATCACCTCTATCTTCCAGTGAAAGTCCTATTAAAATCGCTTCAGCCGTTCCAAATTTAGCCCAGATCAACAGAAAGAAAGTTTATATTTTAATATCGTGCAAATAACTATAATAACATGAAAAAAAAACGAGTTTTTGTTTGAAATCACAGTCGGGCACTTAATTTTTATTTATATGTATAGACTATAGAAGAACCGAGAACAAATGAAGCAAATATATGTATTATATGCAAATACTGAAAGTCCTATGATAGAACATACAATATCAACCTATACTTGACAAATATTTTGCCCCTCTACTCGACGTTGGATATTGTGTAAAACAAAGCTTGGTTCCAACGTTGGTGATCCAACATGCGTGTTAATAATGTTTATGATACGTCCCGACACTCTTGGGAGTAGCGGGCCCTGCGAAAACATTTCACGAATGGGATGGTGCATCAACTTTGATGAAACTCGGGCTTTTTGCATTTTTGTGTTTGTATAAATTTTTATGACGTTGAATATTTTTGTTTTTGAAATGTGTGTGAATTTTATGTATTTTTAAATGTAGCTGTTGCAATGTCATTGCAAAGGTTGACAGATTTTATAACTCGTGTTTTTGGCGCAACAATATTCATTTGGCCTTATGAAGTTCGCGCTATTTTATTTTTACAAAATTACTAACCGCACGATAGAAATTATAAACACACTGTGCAATTATTTTTTGAAAATAGAAAAAAAATTCACTAAGACATTTTTTTTCTATTGACTCAGTGCCGGCAACTACGTCGCATCAGATTAATATTAAAACGCAAACTTTCTCATCCTCCCGGGGTTGCGGAAATCTTTTAACGAGATAACGTGGTCCTGGATTGCAAAGGTAACTGAAGGATAGGTTGGATTTTTAATCTGTCACTCCCTTCGGGGAGGAAGCACTTAAGGAGGTATTTTCTCTCGAAAAAAAAAAAACATTATTATTGTCTATTTTTTTATTTTTATATTCTTCTAAAATCAAGGATTGAGTAATGCCTAGTATCTTAATCAAAATAAAAGTTGATAGACAGTGTAGCTTATCAAACTCCTTATTCCTTCCTAAAATATCTCAAAAACACTTCTTTCTTTAAAACAATTTACTTTCTTTGTCGTAACTCAATTTATCAGTTTTGTGTAACTTAGCGGAAAGATACACAGTCTGGCGGCTCTTATTAATTTATCTTCATCGTTCACTGCGTCATAATTTTGAAGCAACGTCGTTTTCTCAAGAGTATTGTCACTCCTACTAATATTCTATGTACAATCACTGTAAAATAAGTTCGTTAACATAATTATGATCTGAATTAATACTTCAGGAATTTATCTAGTATTAATTCCGCTAAAAACTAGTTACGTATGGAAGTAATGCCTAATGGCATTCGATATAAATAAGTAAATCGTTTATTTCTTCAATGTTGTATGCATTACAAATCGACAAATTTGTGTGGTGTTTTAGTAAATATTAGATTAAATTATTAACTAATTAAGATTATGTTATACATTATTAATTTATAGATTGTGAGCAAGGCTGAAATTTAGAAAAAAAAACGTAACATGAAAATTTTGAAAAAGTATTGTAAGTGAGGCGTGTGTTCACTCTCACACGACGGATGTGCTGCCCTGCACAAACTAAAACTAAAACTTTAATTATGTTTTGAATTTGTTTGCTTCATGCATGAATAGTATCTACATTCTATGTTATTTTGTTTTTGGTTTTCTATCGGTTACATTTCGGGGAGTGTGCGATGGAATTACACAATCTAATACCGCCAAGACCGTTCCATCATCGGACTATAAGATAAACGGCGATGCGCCATCGTTACATGGTGGACATCCCACCCACACAAAACGTTTTGGGAATACTTTCATTGTTCGTACGGCTAAGGAGTGGAATTCCCTGCCGGAGTCTGTGTTTCCTGATCGCTATAACCTGGAAGTCTTTAAGTCAAGAGTGAATAGGTTACTTCTAGGCAAGCGTGCTCCATCTTCGACCACATCACTTACCATCGTGACATGGTGCTATTATCACTAAAAAAAATTGTATATCTTTGACAGTCTTTGCAAGTAGTCAGAAACTAGAAACTCTGAGAGCAGTCTTGCAAGTGGCATGGTGTTACCCAGTTACTGGGTTGTGCAGGTCAGATAGTCAGACGCTCCATGTAAAACATTAATAGTCAACAGCATCTGGTCGGCCTAAAAGCTGACACCAAGATTGGGAAAGGCTAATCAGATGACAATCAAGTCTGGTTAAGCAGCAGACAACCTCATAGGGTAACCTAATAGAGGCCACCCCAAAAAATAAATAGAAAATGTATCCTCAGTGCAGTGCCGTAGATGTTTTAAGGGTTTAGCCGAATGGCAAAAACGGAACACTTATAGATTCGTCATGTCTGTCCGTCTGTCTGACTATCCATCCATATGTCACAGTCATTTTATTACTAATCTTTTAGTAATACACATGTGAAACTGGGTAGGTTGATGCATTCTGTGCACCGCTTTCCGATTATTAAACAAAAAATTTAAAAAAAGCAAGGTATTTTTCCATACATGGAACTGAAATTAAAAATATTAGTTACTACGGAACCTTCATGAGCAAGTCTGATTTCTCTTGGCCAATTTTTTTAATAATATAGGCAAGAATCTCTTAACTGACGAAGATTTAAACGACTTGACTGTACTTCATATTCTGTGACCGTTCGATATTATAATTAATCATGTCTCAGTATTTACTTAAGTTTATAATTTAAATATTCGAGATTTTGAAGACGCTTTTTGTCTGATAATATTGATTGCTTCACTGTCTTACGAAACTACAACTGACTAACAAATTCGGTTCATGAGGTCGTACCGCTAATGATGACCACCCATTGTAACACCCTTTATAGTTCTTTATAGTTTATAGTCCTTGTTTAATTATGTTATGGTGTACAATAAATTTAATTCTGTGGAATGTACTACCTCTTGATATTAGGACGGCCACCTTTCAATATGCATTTAAGAGAAAGTTGCGGGATTTATTTATTTATTTAAACTTTATGTACAATAGTGGTACATAGGCGGACTTAATGCAATAAGGCATTCTCTACCAGTCAACCTTTGTGGTAAAAAGACCATAATGTGGTAGGTGTACAAGTAAAATAAAAGTCATTATGTATCAATATTTTCTTTAGTATAGTAGTAGTCTTTTTACCCCAAAGGTTGACTGGTATATATATATGTATATGTATAATTATATATATATAATAGACAAATAAATACGGTGCTTCATAATAATCTTTCTGACTAAGAGAACTCCCAATAATTATAATTATTGCGAAAACCAAACTAAGAATGACAGGCTTTTAAGTAGTGGTTTCTCATTTTACGCTTAAAAGAGAATTTAGACTCGGTCTTCTTGATGTCAAGGGGTAGCATGTTCCAGAGTTTAATGGTAGAAATAGCATAGGAATTAGCCATAAACCCGGTTCGGTGAGAAGGAATGTGAAGAAGTAAGTTTTTGGATGCGCGAAGGTTAAGGCTATGAGAACTGCCTAGCACTTTAAAATTTTGTTTTAAATAATCAGAAGCACAAGGATCGTTCAAAATAGTGAAGAGCATGCAGAGAGATCTGAGGGATCGCCTTTGACGGATAGGCAACCATTTAAGCTGAGAAAGGAAGGAAGAAATGTGATCATATTTACGAAGGCCAAAAATGAAACGGATACAGTTGTTAAGAAGTCGATCCAGTT
The DNA here is from genome assembly GCA_943138885.2 of Tholera decimalis. Classification (NCBI taxonomy): domain Eukaryota; kingdom Metazoa; phylum Arthropoda; class Insecta; order Lepidoptera; family Noctuidae; genus Tholera; species Tholera decimalis. The sequence goes on along the minus strand of OW964566.2, from coordinate 38,277,455 downwards.
TGTTAAGAAGTTCTTGGGATAGATCAGAGTAGCAAACATCAGCATAATCAATAACAGGAAACACAAGCGATTGGACCAAAGTGGTTTTAGTGCTAGAAGGAAGAAAATGCTTGAATCTATAGAGAGATCGCAGTGTGAATGTTACTCTCTGGCTAACCTGTGCAATCTGCTTATTCCAACTTAACTTGTCGTCAATGAATAAGCCTAGGTCTTTAACGTGTAGCGAGAGTGGAATGACGGTATTGTTGAAGCTAAGCGGGAGTAGTTGGCTAGTATCCAATTTTCGTAGCGCATGTGAGCTGCCGATCAGGATAGCCTGGCATTAATTGACATTGACCATAACTCCAAATCTGCTTGACCAATCGCTGCTAGCTAATAGATCAGCTTTCAGCAATGAGATACAGTTGTCCAAGTTGTCAATGTCAGCTTGCGCGTAGAGCTGTAGGTCATCAGCATACAGATGGTAAGAGCATTTGAGGACAGTGGTAATAGAGCTTATGAAAAGAGAAAATAAGAGTGGAGAGAGTATACCGTCTTGTGGAACGCCAGTTTTCAGAGCGCACCACTCAGAAAAACTCTGATCAGCACGAACCGCTTGCTGGCGACCACGAAGATATGATGAGAACCAATCCCGTGCCAATAGAGACATCCCAATTTGTGTCAGAATAGCCAGGAGAATATCGTGATCAACGGTATTGAAAGCATTGGAGAAATCAATTAAAACTAATACCGTTAACCTCGAACCCTCCAAGCCATTCCTAACGTCTTCTGTAACTTTAAGCAAAGCTGTGGCTGTGCTGGGGCTAGACCGAAAACTAGATTGGAAAGGGGATAACACATTATTACAAAAGAAGATATTTGTTTAAGGACAACTGCTTCCAGTATCTTGGATAGGAAAGGGAGAATGGAGATTATTTAAAATAAAAAATTTTAACAAAAAATCGAACCGACTTCCATATCAAAACACTACAAAGCTAAAAATAACTTTAATTTCGGTAGTCGGTGTTATTGGTTTAGGGTTTCCTGTTTTTTTCACACCGCCTTCCGAAATTAAAGTTATTTTTAGCTTTGTACTGTTTTGATATGGAAGTCGGTTCTATTTTTTGTTAAAATTTTTTTTTCACGCTTTTTAGTGGGTCGGTTTGTAATTTATCTAGTTACAAAAGCCATAATGTCAACAACTTATCACCTTTTACAAAATGTTTCTTTTCCCGATGCATAGCTGTTCATTTTTGAGGAGTTCTCCTGGTACTTGACCATCAGCTCTACATCACCATACTCGTATGTATTCCGACGAGCATAAAGTGTTTAACATCCGTACTCAAGTAATCGAATCGCAATCCACGAAATACTTATTATTGAGTAGTTTCAGTGGCCATCTGTGGTCTTCATCATCAGTTCAACTTCCCCAAATGGTACTTTTCGAAAGCAACTGCTCAAGGTACTATAAGAAATACCCAAAACGCTATAGGTGTGCCTATAATATTTGAAGAGTGCCCTCGATTTCTCCAGGATGCCATCATCAGATCCTGATTTCGTAACAATGGGACCAACTAGAAAGTATCCTCTTTTGAACAAAAAAAAAATTTTCCAAATCGGTCCAGCCATCTCCGAGTTATGAGGTAACATACATAAGAAAAAATAAAAAAAAAAGTTCAAGACGAATTGTAAACCTCCATTTTTTCAAGTCGGTTAAAAACAAATAGTGAAAGCAGAGTTTTCATAACCCCCTTTTTATGAATATTTATTAATATATATTATATTTACACTCTTCTGCAAAAAAAACGGGCACCTAAGGAAATTTACGTTCTAAGGTCGATTTGAGTTAATTAAATGAAATTTATTGCTTTGATGTAGTCTGTATACTTATAATCGTGTAAATTAATGCGCGTGAAGTGAATTCGGGCAATTAAAAGAAAAAAAACGACGGATTCTTTAAAACCCATGTATACACGCCCAAACAATAAGAAGTGGTCGGCAATAAAGACAAGATTTTTTTTTACGTTTTTTAATTAAATAAAGTTACAAATGTAAAAACCTAATAAAGAGTGTGACCTCCTCTTGCCAAAATCACAGCTTGAATCCTTCTGGGCATGCTTTCCACGATGTTTTTAATAACGTTTTGAGGAATACGTTCCCACTCTTCTGCAATGACTCTTTTTAGCTCCCTGATGTTTTGTGGAGCAGGTTGCACTGATCTTACCCGTCTCTTTAGAACATCCTTCCAACATTTGAGGTCAGGACTTTGAGCTGGCCAATCTAAACGACGGATCCCAACTTCTTCCACGTCGCCAGAACGGTGCGGGCGAGCATTGTCGTCCATAAAAATGGAATCTTCCACAAGTGCAGTCAATGTGGGTTGTGCATATGGAATTAGGACTTCCATTATGTACCGATGTGCATTTAATGTTCCATTTTCTATGAAAACTAACTCCGTACGCTCCGTCAAATTAATTGCTGCCCAAAACATAACGGAGCCTCCGCCATAAGGAGTGATTTCTTCGAAACACACTTCCGCATAGCGTTCCCGTGGTCTTCGCAGCACTCGCCGGCGTCGGTCCTCTCCACACAAAGAGATTCTAGCTTCATCAGAAAACAATACTTTATTCCAGTCCTCCAGAGTCCATGAAACACAGTTCCGAGCAAACTGAAGTCGAGCAACACGGTGCTCACGGAGTAATTTAGGGCCCCGAGCTAGGCGGTAACTCCTGATATTGGCAGCCAAAAGCCTCCTCTTGACCGTCCGACAAGCTTACTTCTACTCCTTTTACTTCTTCAAGGCTCTTCTTCAGGTCCACACTTGACGCTTTACGATTCCGCAACGCCTGACTCACCAAAAGCGGTCATCTCTTGGTCCTGTGCATCGTTTTCTTCCCAAAACGGGTCTTCTTTTGACCGAACCGGTCTCTTGATACCGTTGCCAAGTCCTCTGGACAGTTGAACGACTCACATTTAGCCGCTGAGACACGTAAGTTTGCGAACAACCTTCTTCAAGTAGGGCTATAATTTTACCGGCCCTTATCGCTTTATCACTTTTCGCTTGTCCACCACGTGACTGGCGGTCTTCCTCTGCCCTTTCTGGTCTCTGGGTTAGCCAGTGCCTTTTTCACTGGATGTCCTTTTTCTCGCCTCATGACATGGCCAAACCATCTCAACCGGCTTTCGACCATCTTTTCTGCAATGGGAGCGCCTTTGAAGGAGCCTCTGATGTACTCATTGCGTACTTTATCGAGTATGGTCACTCCCGCTGCCCATCTCAACATCTTCAGTTCGTTTGTGCTCATTATCTGTTCGTGTGCTTTTTTGACGGCCCAGCACTCAGAACCGTATAGCATCGCAGGTCTAACGGCCGTTTTGTAGACTTTGCCCTTGAGTTGTATCGGCATTCGATTGTCACAGAGTACCCCTGTCAGCGTTCTCCATATCAGCCATGCAGCGCTGACTCTATGTGTTACATTGGCGTCTATGTCTACGTTATTAGATAATATTGAACCAAGGTATTTAAATTGGCTAACGTTTGGTACTGGCTGGCCGTCAGTATGTATGACGGTGTTATGACTTATGAATACTGGATAAAAAAAAACAGATGCACTGATTCTTCTGAATTCTTTCTTTTCCTCATTTCGTGCTCCATTCTCACTAAGATAAACTGCTTGCTGTTAAAGTTTATTTTTTCGTTTTTATTTTACCGCACAAATGGCTGAAAATTCACCGCTAAATGTAGTAGGATATAATCGAAAACGAAAGAAATGAAAATCGAATTAATATGTAGTTAATTTTATCATTAACCATTTATGATGAATATTAATTAGAATCATTTTAAGTGTGATTAAACGCAAATAATATAATTTACATATATAGTTTCTCGATATAACTATGGTGCAAAAGAAAAATGATTAAAAGGTGCACATTATTTTTTATTTTATGTAAGTAGCCTTCTTATCGATTCATTCTTTAATGACCTGCTTGTATACCAGGAATTTGGAATATTATTCTCTAACTAGTTCGTATAAAGAGAAGGTATATGCATTATTTCGAATCTACACATATATTCGTTTATTGTATCTTTATAATTTATTTTACTAGTAAGTATCTTTTCATTTACGTAATTATTATTTACACACACTGTGTCTATCATCTCTTAATCAACTCTCCTGTTGCGACAGACAGACATAAATAGAATAAACCTACATTATTCATATTAAAAATATTTATTCGCTGTATTTTTTTTTCAAATATAACGGTTCATATAAATTTAAAAGACTAATAATAGTTCATAAAAACTTTTTAAGCCGATGGGCCTTAATTACCCTAATTACCTGTATTTCAGACCTCAATGCCAGTCCTCTTGAGTTACAAATTAATAGGTTAATTATGGTATTAGGTACGATGATGATTACATTTACATTACAGGCGATTATCATTCTTTTTCCCAAAACCCACAAAGTGCCAACTATTTGTCAACATTTGCTGAGTAATCACCGTCTCAAAACATACCCAGACGGGCAATTTTATCATCCAGTCGGCCTGTATTTTATAATAATTAAGTTAAATATTTTTACAGCGCAGTGCGTAAATTCAGAGAAATTTGAAAACATTTTCAATTTAGATGCCGACGAAGTTATTACCTCAGAAATTGGGGGAGACTTCTACGAAATGCGAAAAAGGTTGCAAAGTATTCCTTATGACCCGAACGACACAATGGCTACAGTGCCGCTTACCAAGCAAAATGGCACGAGACTCGAATTAAATACGACCACAGAAGCATCTCACACTTCAACGACTGAGAAAATTCCTGCTGCTACAATACCACCAGAAATATTAGCAAAATATGCTAACACAACTCTAAGAAATATAAAGAGACAGCGATATAAAATGCAACTCGACAGAGTACTGAGCACTCACATGTCTGTGTCGGACTATCTAACCTCAGATTTGGGAACGTTGACGCGTCGCTTTGACGAATTGCTTGAAATGCATAAAGGAAACCTGGCTCCCAATACCCGAAGAGAAAGTTACGACCCTGGTGAAAATAGGAACATAAAATGGGAAATAAAGACGCGTTACATGAATCTGATGTCCCACTTCATTTATATAACACGTTATAAGCTAGTGTACCCTCAGATATTAAGGAACAAGTATTGGTCTAGCCCTCTATACAAACTTGGATTCTTGTTTGCATTAGTAAGACATCTAAAAAATATGCAAAAATGGTTGTATTGGGCAATAAGCACGAGTGGTGTCTACGTTGATGGGTCAGTGTTCTTCAATTTAAAGATTTACGAGAAAATACAGAGGCTAGACATCGATATTAAAGATGCAGTGTTATTGATTACAAAGGTTGAGTATCAAAGGAATATTCAGTACAATCCTAAGTTTTACGACTACAGTATGGAAAAATACGACTGACTTAGCTGCCTGTTGCATATACATTGCGAATACACTCCAATAGCTTACCCTTATATCAAATACACATTAAATTAATTACAATAAAATCATTAGTTTTTCTTAAACTTGGTTACAATTTATAAAAACTACAGCAGTGGACATCTACTGTGTAATGCATGGATTTGTCTATGATGACTTTACTTAGCAGCCATTCATGCAAAGTTATTAGATTTTCAAGTCCACCATACCCAGAGCGGTTTTAAGGTTTAGTATGTCCAGTTGAAAAAAACGACGACGAAATTTCTCTTAAGCCTTGCATTTGTCATTCCGTCTATCACAGCCGACTTTCAACGAATATACAGGAAATATTCATTTCAAAAGTACCAACACGTATGAATTTTTGTGCAAAATGATAAATTATATTTATTTTGTAAGTAGGCGGGCACGACTGGTTATGTTTTGTTTGTAAGTAGGTTAAAAATAAATTTTTACACGGCAATCTTTTTGGAGGCCGGTATTTCCTAGCTAGTTAAAGTCTCTCTACTTTAATCGGGTAGCAAATATAGGCATATTTAAAGTAAAAAAAAAAGTCCATACAATTCGTACTGGTCAAATCATATTGCTAAAATCAGATATGTATAAATCAGATATATGAATAGGTTTCAACACCTCGGATGTGCCCCAGAATGCGGCTTTCTATGCGTATCAAAACTCTTCATTGGCTTGGCACCGACTTCAGCCGTGTGAGTAGATACCTAGCCCTTATTTTCAACCGACGACCAAAAGATGAGGTTATCAATTCGACGCGTATATAATATACTAGTACTCACGCGGGGCTTCGCTCCCGTGGATTCTATCACGGTAAAAACATAACTCTCCTTTTTTGCAGTCGGGTAAAAAGTAGCCTATAACCTTCCTCAAGCTTCAAGCTACTTCCATACCAAATTTCATCCAAATCCACCCAGTACTTTCGAAGATTAGCGCGTTCAAGCAAACAAACAAACAAACAAACAAACTTTTCCGCTTTATAATATTAGTATAGATATATATATTTTATGTATGATCACCGATTACTCGAAGACGGCTGAACCGATTTGGAAAATTCTTTTTTTTTTGTTTAAAAGGGTATACTTCGAAATTGGTCCCATTGTCACCAGGTCAGGATTTGATGATGGGATCCTGGAGAAATCGAGGGTTCTCTTCAAATATTATAGACACACCTATGGCGTTTTGGGTATTTCTTATAGTAACTTGTGCAGTTGCTCTCAAAAAATACCATTTGGGGAAGTGGAACTGATGATGAAGACCACATATGGCCCCCGAACCTACTCAATAATAAGTATTTCGTGGATTGCGATTCGATTACTCGAATATGGATGCTAAGCACTTTATGTTCGTCACAATGCATATGGTGATGTAGAGCTGATGGTGAAGTACCAGGAGAACTCCTCAACAATTAACGGCCCAGCATTGGAAAAAGCAATATTTTGTAAAAGGTTATAAGTAAGTAAGTAAGTTATTTAGGCTCTTTTAACTAGGTAAATTAAAAATCAACAAACTAAAAAGAGTGAAATAAAAATTTTTTACCAATAAATTAAACCGACTCCCAAAAACACTGCAAAGTGAAAAATAACTTTAATTTCGGAAGTCGGTGCCAAAAACGAAAATACAAAACTAAAGACACCGACTACCGAAATTAAAGTTATTTTTCACTTTGCAGTGTTTTTGGGAGTCGGTTTAATTTTTTGGTAAAAAGTTTTTATTAACGGAATTAGACCTCCAATATAACAATATTTAAGGTTTAACTACCAAAAAAGACTTGAAAGAGAGAAATCTCTTTCAAGTCTTTTTTGGAAGTTTTGAAGTCGGTTAATTTCTTTGAAAAAAAAGTTTTTAGGCCATATAAATATTTGTTCCAGCACTGCGTATTGAAACCGCAATATACAGCGCAGCTGCCAATCGCTTTACCACTGCGCCAACTATGTCATCGAATTAATATAATAACAAACTATTTTTACAAACCCAGCAAAAAAGTAACAACATAAAAGGTTGAGAACAACAATCGTTTTTATTCATGTTCGTTGTTCAGAGATGTTAGCTCGTTGGCACCTGCCCAACGGTCTATCATCACCAAGCAACACGTGTAGTATCTGAACTATACTATATTATACGATCTCTTAATTTAGCCTCCAAAATGCTCTGAATAATTTGGTGGCAACAGGGCTGATGTTATTAAAGTTCAATACTCAATACATTTATTGCATTCCACAATTACTTAGTTGGTAGAGTACGTACAAAATATACATATAAATTGTATGTATATTCTTTTTTCTGGGTGGGAAAATCATCGACTGACTTCTACTGCTCTGGATGGAGCAGAAAGGAGTGACTAAAAATCCACTCAGTTCCTTCAGCTGCCTTTAAGTTCCCACAACCCCGGCGGGCTATGGCTTTATGGGGCCCCGTCACTGGTGCTCATTGAGGCGCGCGTGTTACGGACCCTATCACAACAAATGAGGATAAAAGAAGAGGGCTATTAAATATAATTAAATTCAGTTTTGAGGGTTAAGTGGCTGAGTGAACTGTGTTCTAAGATGTCGCTTATTGTGCACCAGAGAATCTTAACAAAGTACCGTTCCCAACCATATTGGGATTGGCTTCCAGTTCCAGGATACAGCTAATTATTATTTTGACAGGCCTGTTGGTCTAGTGGTCAGTGGCCCTGACTGCTATGCGCAAGATCGTGGGTTCGATTCCCATCCACAACAAATATTAGCGTGATGAGCACGATCATATTTTCTCTATTTGGGTGTAATTTATCTATAATATGTATGTATAATAAAAATGAATCGCTAAATGTGTTGCTAAGCGCAAAACACGAAAACGGCTGGACCGATTTTGCTGATTCTTTTTTTGTTGTGTTTGGTTTTGTCAGAAGGTCATTATGAAAAAAAAAAGTAGGAAAGGTCTCAAGGGTAGGGGTAGGGTAGGGTAGAGGTAGGGTAGGGGTAGGGGTAGGGTATTGGTAGGGTAGGGTAGCGGTAGAGTAAAGTATGGGTAGGGTATCGGTAGGGTAGGGGTAGTGGTATCAGTCGTGGCGGGTCAGCTAGTTTAGAAATATATATGTATGTTTATCAGTTGTCTAGTACTCATAGCACAAGCTCTGCTTCGTTTGGGACTAGATGGCGTTGTGTGAAAGTTGTTGAATATTATTATTATTATTAGTTTTTTACATGGAGTGACTGCCAAACTGACCACCACAACTCAAAATCTGGGTGTCACGATACCCTCTGGCAATAGATAGACTTCCTGGCTTCTAACTATCCGTTACGACTGTCACAGATGTACAAGTCACAGCCGGATCAATTGCTTTACGTGTTTTCCGGGCCACGGAGGAATCTCGGTAGGTATATTAAGATGGGCACCCATCCCCAGATCGACCGCGGCAAGTTCTGCTTAACCTTGCGGCTGTTATTTAGCCTCGAGCCCCTCTACCTATATATTCTATCAAACAATATCAATAAAAATGCCAAGATATAAAGGAATAGATCAGGTGATATTTCTATAGCATTTTATTACGTATTTGTAATCGCTTTCGTTATGCTACCGCTGACAGAATGACACTTGGTTACCGAGATGCGTGAAGAGGTGTACTGGACTTTAATCTGACTAAAATCCCTCCACGTTCCCTCCCATACTAGCATCGTAGACTTTTTTTTATAAGGATGGGCAATAATCCAATGACTGTCTCCCGATCTGGGTGAAGCGGGAGGGTGTGTCAGACTTTTACTGACTAAAACCCATCCGTGTTCTGTCATTTGCCATTCAAACAATTCCACAACCTGCAACGGCCCCCTAGTAGGCCCTTACAATTTTGCTGACACTCTTTGAGGCGTCGGGCGGCGAGCTACCCATTGCTCGCAGCCCGCAGGTCCGCACAGCATCGTAGGCTGCAGGGCAACTACAATTCCTGGCTCTCAACTGGTTCTGACTAGTCTCTGTGGGCTCCGTCTGGTTAAGATTAGGGGGTAAACTGCATAACTCTCCTAACGACTTCTAAGACGGACAGCCAGACCGCATGGTCTACCCTGTGCCGACGACCGGTATGTCTTCTGCGGTCCAGGAGATCGCACAAAATCTCCCTTTCCGCAACCTCCATCAGCAACGTGGACAATATTGCAGAAGGAGATTACCGCATCCTTTAACGCTGCCTTCCCAATTAGGAACTTTTTGGGTTTTGGGAATACTTTCATTGCGCGTACGGTTAAGATATCTATCTCATACATAGCTGTCAAAATAGCTATCGGGAAACACAAACTCCCAGGTTATGGAACCTGGGGGTCTTTAAGTCAAGAGTGAATAGGTTAGGTACTTCTAGGTAAGAGTGCTCCATCTTCGACCACATCATCCCTTTATCAAGTGAGAGGGTGGCCAAACGCGAGCCTATTATTAATAAAAAAAAGGAAAGAGTCTCAGTATGACTCATTTTCGACTTTTGAAGACACTTCCCTATCTAATATATAAAGCAAAAACTTCGTACCCCTTTTTAAGAAAATTGCGCTGATAGGGGGATTATAAAATTTGGTACAGCTTAAGTTTATGCGGAGAAGAAGTGCAGAAAACTATTTTTTTAACACAATAATGCAAAAATGTAATTATGGTTGAATTTCAACCTTTGGGCGAGCGCTAATTATAAATGTTATAATAAATATATTCTTTTTTATTCCGGATGAGTCCGCTCTTGACCTCGATATCGCCTGATGGTAAGCGATAGATGAGGTCTAAGATGGGACGAGCGAGCCCAGAAGATGCCTTTTTGCTCAGTCTATTAACTCTACTCTGTCTTTTACACTTCCACATCTAAAACAAACTGATTCTGATTAAATTTGGTATAGATACAGATTAAACCTTGAAAAAAGACATACAGATTTTCTTTGCTTGAAAAAATAATTTACACGAGCTAAGTCGCAGTCAGAAACTAGTATTAAATATCTGCATGAAAGTCACCCTGAGATTACGAGTAAATAATAATTCAATTCAATTTATTTTATTGAGACATGCGTTAGTAATATATTTAGCCAACAGTTTTGGAAAACCTTTTGTTTTTAAAGAACGTGGTCTTATAAATACACCCCCATGACGTTATCCGTTCAATCGACCGTGCTATAGATATGCCCAACGAACACTAATATAATTACTATAGTGACCCCTTTATTACCTTTTTCTCTATTTGCCAAATACCCCAGGTAGGTTTTTCTTTCGATATTTCATGTGATGACGTAATTCTGGTCGATGTTTGCTATACTGCTTCGGTACTAAATTACTAAACATGTTGTTTTCGAGAAAACCAAATATTGATTAGAAAGAAAAGCTAGTTTTCGTTTGACCTGTGTAGATAAAAATAAGACAAGTAGTGACGTTTCAATATAATAATTAATTTTTCATCAAGAATGCATATAATCATACATAGATATAATCATCAGACAGCCAACGTCTCTAAATGTCTTCACGGTCTGCCTGGTCTTCCGAGACCCAGTGAATCAGGTACTTGAATCGCGAAACTCTGGGCATTGAAACACCGTCTATAAGGAGGGGAGGCACGTGCGTCATTTTATGACCATGAGAGGATTGGAATACGAAGAGTTCGCTTTTCTTAACATTATACCTAAGCCCATGAGTCCTGGCATACATAGGTATATTCCACACATAATATGGCGAGGAGTTTTGAAACGGCATTAATGGAGGGGCCCAGCAGCACCATATCGTCAGCGTAACTGATATTATTAACGGATTTTCCATCAATAGAGTCTTTTGTATTGCTGACCCGCTCGACGACGTTTTCGTACATGTAGAAAAGATGAGGTGATGTTAAACTACCCTGCCTTACTCCACACTTCAGCCTGTACGCATCGGAAAACGCCTCCGTCCACCTTATAACATTAAGTTGGATGTTGTACAAAAATGCCTATTACTTTTCCCAGGACGCTGGCTTCAACCCATATTTTGTTTCACAGCACATCATAGGACACCAAATCGAAAGTTTTTATAAATTCTCTTTAGTTTCGATAATAAAAGTATTAGGCCAAGCATCGCGTGGTAAACCAAATATTTCCAAACGAGACTCCTCAAGTCGTGCAGTAGGGCTGTCACGAGATGGTTGGGTCTTTAATACTTTCCTGCACGCAGTTTGGGGTTGCTCCCGAACAGATATAGGGCACTGGCACAGAAGTGTTGGTGTAAGTCATAAACGACAAGCTAGTTAGAAAATAAGAACAAGCAGTATTCGCCAAAAAAATATTGAAGATTTTAAGAAGAGCGTGTTTCAACTCGTGAGTGGGGCCAATAACCAATAAGCTACCATTGATCTAAATAAGTATAATAAAATATTTTTAATAGGAAATTTAGACTTCTTGCGATATTGTAAGATTTATGACTGTCTTAAAGCTCAATAAATATTTCTATGAGCTAGATTAAAATTGGACTGCGAAGGCCTTAAAGGGAGCACCTATCATCATATAGCTTAGCCTTTTCGCAATTATTTTTGGGTCGGCTTCCGGTCTAACCGGAAGCAGCTGAGTAATACGGCGACTGCCTATCTGACCCTGACCACCCAGTAACCGGGTAACGAGAAACCCCTAGACAAGTCTGCTGTCAGCTAAAAAACAAAAAGCAAAACTGTCGCTAAGGCTGAATCCCCAGTATATCGCAGTCTAAGGATACTCAATGCCCTCCTGACTACCACCCCTGAATGTAATGTGTTTGCTGGCGAATGGAGTAAAATTATGCGTGCATGTCTGGTGTTCTGTGAGAGGAAGTATGCAAGTGTCTACTGTTCCATTTTAATTTTATCTTTTACAAATTTCAATCACAATTATTACTATTCTTTTCTTTTCTTTTCTTTTCTTTTCTTTTCTTTTCTTTTCTTTTCTTTTCTTTTCTTTTCTTTTCTTTTCTTTTCTTTTCTTTTCTTTTCTTTTCTTTTCTTTTCTTTTCTTTTCTTTTCATTATTTTCTATTTCTATTTTAATTAATGTAATTGGTGTTGTACCATTTTAATTTACTATAAATAAATAAATATTTATTTAAGTAAGATTGTCAAAGATTTACAAAATGACAGCTGGGACCTATGGTTTAGCGTGCTTTCCAAGGCACGGAATCTCGAAATGTTAGGCTGGTCACCCATTCATGTTCTGACCTCGACAAGCGATGCACCAATTTCCAATATTAAAGTTATTTTGTATTTCATAGACGGTTAGACTTAGAAGTCTGTTATATTTTTTTTTTGAAACGCGCCCTCTTGTAACTTGGACTTGTTACTAGCTAAGTATCAATAAAAAAGTATAATCGCATGATAAGTAACACCATTGTTGAGCTCCACTATCGTTTGACCCGGAAATGGCGGTATTACGGGAATTCACACTTTATTGCCAACTGTTTAGGTGTGGAATCGCGTGCCAGCGCAGTCATTAAGTTTAATTTGCTTTAATAATTTCGTTAATAGGTTAATTTTTTGATTATTTCTGTTATGTAAGAACCTGTTTATATTTAAGTAAATACTTAAGTACGTTCGTGTTGATTTTTTTTTTCACTTTTATGAATTGTCTATGATTACATATAATTACTTCTTTTAATATTTGTTTATGTTTATTTATCTCAATAAAATGCTTTTATAATGGGATAGTTATATTATGATATTTATGTATAATTATTTTCTTAAGCACAGCAATGAACAAATTTTAGACATTTATGTTAAAGATATTCTTTTCATTGAAGTTTTTAAAATAACAAACTTAACTACTTCCACCACCCTCTATAAGTTTGTTTAAAAAGGAATTTAAGAGTATCTTACGGCACAGTTTTTTTTTATTATTTTCGTTGAAATAAGATATTGTTTTTGGTTGCAATAAACATAATTACGAGTAGGTATTCATATAACACCCGAATATTATTAGAAACTACATAGCGAGTTTTAACGAGTTTATTCCTATCCCGAGAGAATCCCAGGATAAAATGTAGCTTATACATAATGTTGCCTGTATAACCTTCTCTACTTTCCAACAATCTTAGTTCAGCGCAACCAAAGATTGCCCGAGCAAACAGAAAGACAGAAAACAATTTAAAAAGGTTGTTTGTGTTTAAGTGTACGTATCTTGCAAGACAAACGGCGCTGCGCCATCGTTACATGGTGCACATCCCACCCATACGCACAAGACGTTTTGGGAATAATTTCATTGTGCATACGGCTTTTTTTGGAAGGGAAAATCATCGAATGTCTTCTGCCGCTCAGGATTAAGCGGAAGGGTGTGTCAGACTTCTACTGACTAAAAACCCACCCTGTTCCTTCAGCTGCCCTTAAGTTCCGGGGCCGCGGTATCTCGTTAGAAGGAGTGAAATTCCCTGTCGGAGTCTGTGTTTCCCGATAGCTATAACCACGTCAAGAGTGAAAAAAAGCACTTGAGAAGATACCGTTATATTGAAACCATAGAGTGACACTTAAATTTTATTTATATGTATCGAAGATGGCGTCTCCAGCCCCCACGGATGAGGTGATTCTTGGCTCTGTGGTTATGATCATAAAATAAACCAATACTGGTGATAGGTTTCGGGCGTGTAATAACAGTTTCCCGCTATTGGGCTGATGTTTGTCGAGTTCGTATCGCTATGAGTCGTTTTGTAGCTCTGCTGGCTTGCATTAACATATTGGATATTTCTTCGATGTATGTAAACTTTAATCTCGCTGTCTGGATTTCTTGTTTTAAGGAATATTCTTGGACCAAATCGAAAAAGGAGTAACTAGATAAAACTTCGAATCAATTATTAGATAATTATTTGGGAGTCGCTTGGCCTTATTTACACAGAATCGAAACTCTTACGAATTTTTGTTATGTTGACAAAACTACGACTTTATAGACTAACATTATCATTGAATTTATGATGATATAATTAGTAAGAGATGATTGATCAATAAAAAATTAATTGGGAAATAATTGGAGAGAAATTACATATATTTTTATTTATTTATTTATTTAGGTACACACATGACACTTATAAAGGAAAAAAATAAATACAGACAAAAGGAGCACAAAGGTGCTGCTTATTTCCTAAGAAATTTCTTCCAGCAGACCTGCGACAGGAGAGTTGAAGAGGAGATGATAGATACAGTGTGTATAAATACTAATTACGATATAAAACATACTTAGCTATAAAATTAAACTAAAATGATATATTTAATAAATATATACATACATAGAATTAAAATACATATTTATATTAATGCTATAAAAATATATACCTATAATAAATATATAAAATTACGGGATGTTAGATAGGTAATGATCTTTGACCTGCTTTTTGAAAATACTAATGGATTTAGCTTCGCGGATTTTAGCGGGAAGTGAGTTCCACAGTCGTACTGCATGAAAGGAGAAGGAGTGGGAATAGAAACAGGTTTTATGGGATGGGAAATTGAGATGGAGTTTAAGGTGGGATCTACAAAGGGCATTAGTAGGACGAGTGAATGAAAAACGATCGCGCAGGTAGCTAGGATATGCAGGGTTGAATAGGATGTTGTACAGAAGGAATAATAGTCGAGTGTTCCTTCGAAGACGGATAGGGAGCCACTTGAGATCCTTGCGAAACTGAGAGACATGATCGTATTTCCTCAGACCAAAAACAAAGCGAATACATAAGTTTTGCAAGCGCTCAAGCTTACATAAGAGCTCCTCAGTGGCATCCAAATAGCAGGCATTGGCATAATCAATAATCGGCTGGATTAAAGTTTGAGCTAAAGAGATTTTAGCTTTGAAAGGCAAGAAGCTTTGAAGGGATTTTAAAGAGTGGAAGGAAAAGTGCACCTTTCGACTAACTTCACTTACTTGCGCTCGCCAAGAAAGATTGCTGTCAAGTAATACACCAAGATTCTTTGCCATATCCGTGTACGCAATGACCGAGCCGTTAAGGGATAATGGCCTCAAAGAGGAAGTGTCAAGCGCAGAGCGATAGTATCGACTACCTAAGATCATAGCCTGGGACTTGGACGGATTAATCTGTAATCCGTATGATTTAGCCCACTGACTAATATTCTCCAAGTCACAATTCATGGCACTAATCGCCGAGTCCGCGTCAGCCAGCAAGAAGTGTCAGTATAGCTGCAAATCGTCTGCATAGAGATGGAAGTTCGAGGTAATGATCTGAGTAACTGTATTAATAAAGACAGAGAAAAAAAGAGGAGAAAGAACGCCACCCTGAGGCACACCAGCAGTGAGATTACACCAATCAGAAAAAATTTCATCAAGGCGGACACACTGAGAGCGACCCCGAAGATAAGAGTCGAACCAGGATAGTGCAGAAGACGAGAAGTTAAATGAACGAAGGACTCCAAGAAGTATGTCAAAATCTACTGAGTTGAACGCGCAACTGAAGTCAAGTAGGACTAATCCCGGAAAAACAATATATTGCCCTATATTTTTTTCTATTTTCTAGTGAAAGTCCCATTTAAATCGGTTCAACCATTTCATAGATTAGTCGGGACAAACAAAAAGACAAATTAATATATATAAAACAATTTACGTGGGTTATAGTATTGTGTAAATGACTTGACACTTGAGAAAACAGTTACTTTGAAATCACAGATAAACACTAAATTTAAATTTATATGTAGGTATAGATTCTATAGTTTCTACTGTAACAGTTAGAAAGAAACCCGGTGCGGTGATAAAAAATGTGAAGAGGTAAGTTTTTGGATACGCAAAGGTTAAGACTATGAGAACTAGGGCTTTCATCCCGGGAATCTCGGTCTCGAAAATTTCGAGAGCCTCGACGATTTTTTAGTATTTTCGAGACTCGAAACTAACATCTTCGGTCACGGGAATAACGAGACTTTTGAGACTTCAGTAACATAAAAACTGTATTAAATAATTTATTAAACTAACAGTTAATATTTATTATTGTTATTATGGATATGGCAATGGCAGCACGGTCGAGCATAGAGTAAAATTTATTATCTGTGGAGGCTGAATAACCTTATTGACAAATAACACAGATTTTGTCTACATATTATAAATGTAAATTGCTGTGCCCGAAAGGGTCCATGTGAGCTACTCCTTATATTAAGATCTTGTTAACACATAATTAGGATTGCAATAAAGATCGAATTATGGAACTATTCTGATTAAATTGAAAGGGGTTTGAACTTTTTTGTATGAAGACTGGCATGTTGACCCACCGCCATGCGCCATTTTGTTTTTTTAGAAATTGTGGCGCATAAAATATCAGTAACATGCTACCTCAAAATGTCACATTACCGAGACATTTGAAGGTAAACATCGACATATGACTACAACGACAATTATTGAAAGTAGACTTATTACGTATCTACATATAAGCATCAGATTGTATCTAAATAATCGTTCCCAGGTTGATTATAATTACTACTGTTTATTGAAAGAGAGTAGGTACATTACACGCTACTAGGAGCACGAGAATACTACTACAAATAATTCTTTGTCCATAAAATCGCATCGCAATGAAACACAGTCGACATGTTACTATCGCGTGGCGGATCATGTGACATATTACTCAGCTTAAAAACATTTTTAAGCAGTAGTTAAACGAAAGCAAAAGGTTTGTCATTTACGTTAACATTTATTTATAACTGTAAGTATGATATCAAACATAAGTGAATATTAATACTAAGATGTGACATTTTAAAAGATTTATAATATATCTAACACGTATCATAAACACTAATATACTACATAATTCATAAATTCAGCAGGAGGTTGGATAGGGATTCTTGATGCCGAGCCTAATACATGTACTAAAGAAAGACATGTACCAAAACACGTATTGTTCATTGTATAATACGGTGAAGACAGCCAACACGCACGTGTAGAATTATTTAACATGCGTTTTAGTGCGATGCGATGCGATTTAGTAGGCAAATAATTAATTATAGAGTGGTTTTGTCGTACTGCTAGACTAATAAGCTAAATACTATTAAGTGTATGGACGCGTAATGAGTCTATTTTTAATGATTTTCGTTGAAGTTATATGTCGATGTTTACTTTCAAACATTTACGTGACACTTTGGGGTACCGTGTTACTGGACATTTTTTGTTCCTCTAGCCATGCATACCACACTTTAATCATGCACCACGATTAAAAAAAAAAAAAAACAAAATGGTGACATCGATACGCCAGAAAGGTTCTATCCCCTTTCATTGTGAAAGCGCGAATTGGTACTAAGTAGTATCCCTCTAGCGTACAAGAAGAAAGAACTTTTTCTAATGCGGGTTCTTTTTGTAAAAAAATTAGGGTTAAATGCCCTTTGTTTTTTACGTGCCCACTACAAAAATGAAAAAACAAAACTGTAACAAATAGTTTTTTTTTTTATTTGCATTTGTCTATGAAAGTAACTACTTGATTAAAATATCTTGATTTGACCCTCTAATTGCATAGCTTATAAATAAGAAACCTAGTTTTGAAATAGTCTCGAAAATCTAGTTTTTCCCGGGAATTTCGAGACCATACATAGTCTCGTTTTTTTTTTCCCGAATCTCAGTAATGTATCGAGACTGAAAGCCCTAATGAGAACTGCCCAACAATTTAAAATTTTGTTATCATTCAGGATAATTTTACTGGAATTTTGTGGCGCGATTTCTTCTAGACAGCTATTCTCAGGCTAAATTAGTAAACATCAATTAATAAAATAATCAAGTACTACCGTTTAACGTTTAACTGTCCGCGAAATTAGAGAAGCTGTACTAAAAAGACAAACAACCATTTTTGGGAGAACGAACATACATACAAAATCAGACCCAATTTTCTACACAGCAGTCTTCGAAAACACTTTTTCCCAATAGAATGAAATCGAAAACATACAAATTCGTAGCAAAACGGCCAGACAGAGAACAAATACCTTTCATACAAATATTTGTCTCAGTTTTGGATCGAAACCAATCGTTTGACATGTAAAATAGAGATACGTTCGCTTTTCTCACGGGTATGCTTGACGTACGATCGACACATGGTTCGGCCCTTACCTTCAAAACTGACGTACCTTTTGAAGCTTATCAGAATATACATTGGTTTTTATTTACTACTAGCTTTAGCCTTCGACTTTATGCACGTTATTCTTCTTATTTTTCATTCAACATTTTTGCTTTTTTTATTGAATACAGGTTCGCGTTTGACCTCCATCTCACCTGATGGTAAGTGATGATGTGGTCGAAGATGGAGCACGCTTACCTAAATGTAATCTATTCACTCTTGACTTAAAGACTCCTAGGTTATAGCTATCGGGAAACACCGACTCCGGCAGGGAATTCCACTCCTTAGCCGTACGCACAATGAAGGTATTCCCAAAACGTTTTGTGTGTATGTGTGGGATGTCCACCATGTAACGATAGCGCATCGCCGTTTGTCTTGTAGTCCGATGATGGAACGGGCTTGGCGGAATTAGATTGTGTAATTCCATCGCACACTCCCCGAAATGTAACCGATAGAAAACCGATAGACTAGCAACTTGTCGTCGATGTTCAAGGCTCTGGAGCTTTGACTCGACCAGTGCATCGTTGCCAATGAGTCTCTTGGCCCGCTTCTCGCTTCTTTTATACAAACCTCCTGACAATATTTATAATAGGTACTAATATAACAAAGCAGAAAAGTTCGTTTGTTTGAACGCTCTAATCTTCCAAAGTACTGGATGGATTTGGACGAAATTTAGTACGAAAATTTCATGAAGATTGAGGAAGGTTATAGTTTTTTTACCTGACAGCAAAATAAGGAGGGTTACTTTTTTATCGTGATAAAGTCTACGCGAAGCCTCGCGAGACTGCTGGTAAAATATAAACACATTTTAGTCGTTTGGTAATGAGTATCACCAAAATATTCATTGTTGAGATTTTTTCTAATATTATTTGCTCTTTTGCAAATAGGTTGATTTCCAGGTGCAACTGTAAATTATTAAAAGCAACAACGCTGCGTATAGAGAAGGCTTAACTAAACAGACACTTACGCACGAGCTACGAACGGTGCTACAAAAATAACTTGCATTTAGACACTTTCTTTCGAACTAGTTACGTGCATAGCGAAACTTTTTCGTAAGGATTTTACGAGTCGAGCGTCACTAGAGCAAAAGGGGACTAACCCTAATATTCTTTTCAGAGCAATGTGCACACATTTTTGAAGTCGTAGATGTATTAGAAGGTGCTTGTATCCGTTCAAAAATCGATATTAAAGAACATTAATTCCAAAGATAAGACCATAATTATTACATCCTGGCCCAGGTCCACGGTGAGTCGTGTTCCACGCGCGCTTCAAAACGCAGTGAGAAGGTTAAATACTCTATGAGTGAGAAGATAAGAGTTGGGCAAATATTCTTACGAGCTACCGCGGTCCTGAAACTTTAAGGCCATTGAAGAAACAGGATGGATTTTTTAGTCAGTAGAAGTCTGAAGGTATTTTCCGCTCTACCCAGAGTCATTTGGTGATTTTCCCCGGGAAAACAATAAAAAACGGTTGAAAAGTACGTGTTCAGTCCTACAATTGGCCAGTGCAACGATAACTGGATGGTCTGAACTTGTCCACGGTACGTGGAGCTTAACGTTGCTTACAATGAACAATAAACTTACAACAGGCTCTTCGGCCTACAACAATATATTCAAATAAATAATCGGTACCACTAACCTTCTGTGCTGGGTTCGCCAACTTCGACCTTTCTAGGTCACGCCCAAGTTTAGTATGTATGTAATATGAGGTAAGTGAAAAGTGATGTAAGTCACGTGTTCTAGAACGTTCACAAGGCGCCTATCTCCAATGGCGCGGTCCAGATCAGCATCACACCCAACTCACACCGGATTGAAGCTATTTATCACTACTTTTTCCAAGAAATGCGCGTGCCACGCGGTAAGGCAATACGGCGATAAATCCAAAATATCCCGGGGTTTTCGTCAAATGGGGATTACAACTTCAAACAATAGTTAACTCGCGACCCAATTATCGGTTTCAACACGCGATTCCAAACGATATTTTTCCAATTATAATTATCTCAACAGGGTCCCATGACCGACATTTTTCAACAAGGAAACCAAAGTCTATCTGTCAAGTGAAAAGTCAAAGAGCATAGAATAATGTTGCCAACCAAAAGGGTGCGTTTCATTTCACGTTGGACTAAACAGTACGACTTATGGATAAATTAATGATATCGATTGAAAATAGAGAAGTTTCATTTCCCATTTTTTGAAGTTATTGCCATATTTTTATAATGTAAAACATTTGTACTGAATGGCGCAAATTCACAATAGAGAGGCTTACAAGCCGCGCTTAAGATTATTATACATTTAAAACAATCTTTGAATGCAAAGTTGTTAAAAAAAAACAGGACCTAGTATAAGCAGGTGAAGCATCTTCATGCTCTGTGACCATAACTAAATGGCGCAACGACCTGTTCCCGCGACTAAAACAAACATTGGGCCAATAAGGCAATGATGGCCTGCGTTTAATGATCCAAAGATGCACAAACGCCCCCTCTACACGTTGGCCAATAGGCATTGGCCACTACATTCGCCACTATGTTGGCCAACATGAAGAGCCGGCATAACGTGGAGCGTGTTCCGCATTATTGCAGACATGTCGCGACATGATTTATTCATGTTGGAACATGTCCAGATGTTTTTGGAACGTTCCGAGTCATGTTGAGCTAATCCCTGAAGTGTCGAAGAAAGGGTTATAATTTTTGATAACGGAGAATGTATGTATGGATTAGGTATTATTAAAGATACAATATAGAGTAGCTATCTTTTGAAGTAGAAAGGTATAATAATTTACAAAGATCGCTGGAATTAATGGGCACAAAATTAGTAAAAAGGCATATTGTTTCAACAAATTTTACATTGCATAATATAAATGAGTTGAAAACTTTCCAGCACCTGCAATACTTCGCCAAGAAAACCTATTATTACTTTCGTTATTACCAACACAAATTTCCAAAGAAAATCATAATAATAACCAAATTAATACTGCTAAACTTTCAAAACTAAAACAAGCAAAGTTTAAAATAAGCAGCACCTGTTTAGCATTCAATAATTTTTCTTCCACCCCACAATAAGGAGGTAAGGATGGCACGTGGATTCAATTTAACAATGACGGAACTTTAGGTAGAGTTTAGCGGTGGTAGAACTGCGAGCGGAGTTTAGCGGAGGCGAAATCACAGGCGTAGTTTAGCGGAGGTGAATTTACCTACAGATGGATCATGTTATTGAGTTATAATATACGTAATTGGTGGTCCTAAATCTACTTTCAAGCAATAGTCTTTTCTCTTAATAATACATTTAGTCTATTATTTTAACATATGTATGTATTTTATTAATATAAGTATATATTATACATGTTTATGTTGTGCTGGCGCTCCCGCTGTGGCTGCGGAAAACCTGAAGTGGCGTAAATATATTCATCTCGGTGATAACTTTATTTTCGAGCCTTTTGGGGTCGAAACTCTCGGACCGTGGGGCCCGTGTGCTCACAGCCTTTTTAAAGACATCGAAAAGGCTCGTTGACGCTTCCGGCGACCCAAGGGCTGGCTATTTCTTTGGTCCACGGCTAAGCATTGCCATACAACGAGGCAATGCCGCCAGTATCTTGGGTACGTTGCCAGCCGACAGCGTTGAGGATCAATTTTTTATGCTTTATTCTAGTTTATACAAATATTCTTTCGATAATGACATTTATTTTACTTGTAGGTGTACAAGTAAAATAAATGTACCACATTGTGGTCTTTTTAACCCAAAGGTTGACTGGTAGAGAATGCCTTGTTGCATTAAGTCCGCCCATGTAACACTATTGTACATAAAGTTTGTATAAATAAATAAATTTAGTTTGTAAATACATTATTTTACTTTTACGCATTAACATTTTGCTTGATTTGCTGACAACATTACCCGTGATACGAAAAATAACAGTTTTTATTTTGTAGCAGTGATAGCCCAGTGAAATGAAATGAAATATTTATTTTGTAAATTGGTTATAAATAACACTTTTAGACGTCATGTTTTTTGCGTGTTAAGTTTAGTTTAGCTAGATGCGGTGTTTCCTAAGGCCGTGCGCGCACTGCCTTGTGGTGGCCGCATTTGTGGTAGTTCTACCGTACCGGTAGAATGACCGGGGCCACCGGTGACTCTACCGCACGCGTTTATTCCACCGCAGTGCGCGCACTTCTATGACACTCCATACTTCACAGATTTTGCGTTTCCAAAACGCAACGCAGTGCGCGCACGGCCTAACTGACTACTCTACCTAAGTGGTTACGGGTGTGACTTATACGAAGCGGGTCGTACGTTCGAACCCTGTCAGGCACATTATTTTGTGTAATATAAAAAATCATGACTACTCCCATGGAGAAAACATCGTGAGGAAACTGGCATGTCCCAGAACCCACAATACGACGGTACGTGACCCACCAACACGCATTGGGCCCATGCCCATGTGGTTGATTACAACCCATTCCCTCTAATAGAGCGAAGGCCTGTGTCCCACCTGTGAGAACCTTATAGTCTGATTATATTATTATATTTTAATATATGTAATATTTTTGGATATATAATATTTTTTTAATGATGGAAATGTGTCAGACTTTTACCGACTAAAACCCCGGATGGGTGTACCATCATATGCCCTTCGTGTTCCGAGGCCGCGGTAACTCTTTCGAAGAATTCCACGACCCCGGCAGGCAACGACCCCTTATGGGCCCCGATAATTTTGTTAACACTCTTTGAGGCGCGCGAGGAACACGACGCGCCGTCTACACGGGCCTGGTTTCAGTCGGGCGGCGAGCTACCCATTGCTCGCAGCCCGCAGGCCCGCGCCTACGGTGGCTGGTGACTACCAACGCCCGAAGCGTCTCCTGCGGCGGCTGGGGCGCGAGGGCTGTGAGGGCCTTGAGAACCGCCTCTCCCTCGTGCGTCCCGCCACCTCCTTCGCTTGCATAATTGCTTCGCAGAAAGAGGTGACTACTTCCCATGCCTCCTCGCTCCGGAATATATGTACAGATAAGATGTCATTTTACCTCCGGCGTAGAACTCGATAACTTAACAACCCTACCTGAAACATGTCTATGAAAAATACCTGAGGGAGACTTTTCCGTCGCCAATTTATGCAGTTGACTTTAAAGTTAGCATTATGTTGTCTGTCATATAAATTGTCATTCTTTTTAAATGTTTTCAACCGACGACCAAAAGAGGAGGTTATCAATTCGACGCGTATTTTTTTTTTTTTTTTTTTTATGTATGATCATCGAGTACTCGAAGACGGCTGAACCGATTTGGAAAATTCTTTTTTTGTTCGAATGGGTATACTTCGAAATTGGTACCATTATCACCAAAGTCAGGATCTGATGATGGGATCTTGGAGAAATCGAGGGAACTCTTCAAATATTATAGGCACACCTATGGCGTTTTGGGTATTTCTTATAGTAACTTGTGCAGTTGCTCTCAAAAAGTACCATTTGGGGAAGTGGAACTGATGATGAAGACCACAGATGGCCGCCGAAACTACTCAATAATAAGTATTGAGTGGATTGCGATTCGATTACTTGAATATGGATGTTAAGCACTTTATGCTCGTCACAATGCATATGGTGATGTAGAGCTGATGGTGAAGTACCAGGAGAACTCCTCAACAATTAACGGCCCAGCATTGGGAAAAGCAATATTTTATAAAAGGTTATAAGTAGTTGACATTTAGGCTCTTGTAACTAGGTAAATTAAAAATCATCCAACTAAAAAGAGTGAAATAAAAACTTTTTACCAAAAAATTAAACCGACTCCCAAAAAACACTGCAAAGTGAAAAATAACTTTAATTTCGGAAGTCGGTGCCAAAAACGAAAAACCAAAACTAAAGACACCGACTACCGAAATTAAAGTTATTTTTCACTTTGCAGTGTTTTTTGGGAGTCGGTTTAATTTTTTGGTAAAAAGTTTTTATATGTCTGGAGGTTGTGACTCGAAGTTTGGACTCTGACAGAATATAAATTATGTTGGGTTTTTGTTTTCTATTTTCTAAACGTTAACGGTACGTTTCAAAGATTGTTTCGTTTAAAACTTATGGACTTTCTTTGTGATATTTTTATTTTTTTTGTGAAGGCTTGCGGTACCGAGTCACGTCACCAATTTCTTCTCTGGAATGTTCTACCCGTGTCAGTAAGACAAGCACAAACCCTATCGTCTTTCAAAAACAAGGTAAAAGATCTTTATCTCCCTCCATAAATTATTGTTATTATATATGTCTTTATTTCTTTTTCATGTTTATTTTATATGTGTATACATGTTTTGAGAATGTAATTTATTGTTTTTGTGTTGTATATAGGCAGAGCCGGATTAACTCTGTCAGAGGCCCTAAGGCAATGGCATTCTCGGGGCCCCTTTTCTTACTTTGACTGACCAAATCGTTTGTGAACTGAGGAAACGCACAGTAAGGGCTGTGGTTTTTAATATGTTTGTTTACTTATTCCCAGTTCGTTATATATCGTATCGTTTTAATTCTACTACTAAATCTAACGATTTGTATTTTGTAAGATAACAGTGAGGTGCCTAAGATCACACGCACATCAAATTCTCGTTCGAAGAAACAAGATTTCTTGGGGCGTGCACTGGGCCTGGGCCCCTAGTTGATGCGGGGCCCTTAGGCAGTTGCCTACTTCGCCTAATGCCGGCCCTGTTTATACGTAAATTTATTTAGTTTATTTTCTCCTTCTGTGTCAAATCCATCCAAAGGTTGTCTGTAAAAGATCGCTTTTAGCGATAAGACCACCCATTCTATACCTCTTTTTAGTTGTTAAGTCTCTCATTTGTTTTTCTATTATGGTGTAAAATAAAGAATATATCTATCTATCTTATTTTGTTTAAATGGCGGTATGATATTGCGATAAAAAACGCTATTTTTGTGTTGTCTGAAATGGCCTTCAATATATTAATAAAGCAATACGTATGTTGGAAAGTATGAATAACTTAGAAACACTTTGAAATCTCAGCATTATCTCCACGTTAGCCAAAAGGTAAATTGCAGATAATCAACTAGATTAAAACTTACAAAGAATCACTATAATATTTCTATAGTAAAACATAAGTAAATTTAATTTTCATTTCTTTTTATTTAAAAAATAGAACCAGCAATGTGGGTAGAACTCACATTACTAGAACCTTATTAACCCTTCCAACTAAGCTAAATATACTTGTGTCTGGAGTGGGTTCACAGCAATAGTGTAATGGGTGGGGTTCGAACCCGTGACCTCTCGATCACAAGTCCAAAACCTTAGCCATTAGGCTATTGACGCTATTTTATTTTTTGCTGACGATTCAACGCATAAAACCTCATTTTAATCATTTGCATATAGAACGCCTACAAAAAAAGAAAATCGAACGCCTTGCAAAAGTAGCTGTATCAGGTACACAACATAGCTGCATAACTTTAAAATTGCAACTCCGCCACCAGTCATTACCGCGATAAGTGTTCCAATATCCCCCGGTATACTCGCCGAACCTCCCCTTTCAATTTAAAGGTTTAAGTGAAATTGAGTGGAGTAGGCAACGTCGATACACCGATACAGAGCAACTTGAAATGAAAACAATATTTATTGATAGGTACAGGCGGATGTGAAAGGGTGGAGTGAGGTCGTTTGAAACTGTTTCGTGTTTGAGAGATAACATTGTTGTGTTGTATTTCGTATGAAAATATTTCTACATGCCAAATACCGTAGTAGTACCAAATATTGCCATTTGACACTACATACTTTCAGGCACTTTTCTAGTATCTAGAATATTTCGAGTTTTTTTTTTCTTGTTTAATAATGTGACGTATGACAAATCGTTGAGCCCCTTAAAGTTCTAAGTTGAGCTATATGTTATCTGACATATTATATGTTTAATGCAGAGTGTCGTGTAGCAGGTTCGCCTCAAGGAGCAGTGTTTGATGGGGCCAGATAAGGTAAGGCTTTATCGGGCCATACACGGGCTATCGGTTGCGAGAATGTCCTAACAAAGTACCGCGGCAAAGCCTAATGCAGAAAGTAGGAAATTTATCAATTGAATGGGAATGTCAGACTTCTACTGACTAAAAGCCTACTCTATTTCTTCTAATTGTCCTTACGATCCGGAGACGAGTTATCTCGTCAGAACGGGCCCTTTCACTTGTGCTAACGGCTCTTTGTAGCGCGCGTGGAATACGACGCGCTTTCGACTCGGGCCTGATCTTTACCGAACGGTGTGCTACCCCTGCTTGCCGCCGGCGAGCCCGCAGCTAGAGTGGCCAGAAAATAGGCTGTCACGTTAAAAAGGGAATGGATGCATCATGACAGCCACATCCACGTATGTCAATAAACAAGTGCCTGAATAAAAGGCGTCGCTGCGACCGGCTCAGGTAGTGAAGTCTCGAAGTCCTGGAAGGATTTGGAATAGTTCTTTACCTCGTGTTTAGGAGATGTTGACTCGTTGATCGCCTATGCATACTGCAGTTAAGCATAAATAACTAGTTTTTTTTATGGTTATAGGTTTGCGTTTGACTACCATCTCATCTGATGGTTTGGTGGAATGCTAAATAAATATTGTTTTAAAATATCCATGACTAAAGACGTAGTAAATAAATTATTATGGATCAATTTTGATCGACAATTGAATCTGATTAGCCTTTTTATCTCATTAACCTGAGTAACATGACATCGCTTGGCAAGCCCAGTGTCAGAGTTTCTAGCTTCTTCTAGCCGTAAGTACTGTCAAACACGTACCTACAAATGAAAGCAGTGACTAACGACTTAACGTACGGTGGCCAGCACATCAACCTACTCCAATCTGTCAGAATAATTTAATAGATTTACAACTTTATTACAACATGATAAGGTTGAAGTTCAATTGGGTAAATTTGACAGATTTGGAAAGCTTGATTTGCTGGTGACTGTACTTGACGAGGAACGGAGGAATCTTGATATGTTAAGTTCACCCATCCACAGACTGACCTTGGCAATGGTTGCTTAACCTCGAAAATCAACCCGTGCGGCTGTTGTTAGTCACGGGATCTTCAATCCTACTAGATCCATACAAACACAAAATACAAAAATGTTTTATTCATTTACCATAAGTGTTACATTGGTTGGTGATCGGAATCTCCTTTTTTAACCGACTTCAAAAAAAGGAGGTTTACAATTCGTCATGAACTTTTTTTTTTTTTTTTATGTATGTTACCTCATAACTCGGAGACGGCTGGACCGATTTGAAAAATTCTTTTTGCGTTTGAATGGGTATAGTTTTTAGTTGGTCCCATTGTTACGAAATCAGGATCTGATGATGGGATCCTGGAGAAATCGGGGGAACTCTTCAAATATTATAGGCACACCTATAGCGTTTTGGGTATTTCTTATAGTACCTTGTACAGTTGCTCTTGAAAAGCACCATTTGAGGAAGTGGAACTGATGATGAAGACCCCAGATGGCCACCGAACCTACCCAATAATAAGTATTTCGTTGATTGCGATTAGATTACATAAATATGGATGTTAAGCACTTTATGCTCGTCACAATGCATATGGCGAAGTAGAGCTGATGGTGATGTACCAGGCGAACTCCTCAAAAATTAACGGCTCTGCACCGGGAAAAGCAATATTTTGTTAAAGGTGATAAGTAGTTGACATTTTGGCTTTTGTAACTAGATAAATTACAAACCGACCCATTAAAAATAGTGAAAAAAAACTTTTTAGCAAAAAATAGAACCGACTTCCATATAAAAACACTACAAAGGCAAAAATAACTTTAATTTCGGAAGGCGGTGTCTTTAGTTTTGTATATATTTTCGTTTTTGAAACCGCCTTCCGAAATTTAAGTTATTTTTGCCTTTGTAGTGTTTTTATATGGAAGTCGGTTCTATTTTTTGCTAAAAAGTTTTTTATCTATTTATTAGTGGAGAATTCAGAGTAAACTAAATATAACGTAGGTTGCCATCGAGGTCGATATTCTTGTTTTATTGACTGGTATCTACATCACTAGGTACGTGTCCAGTTATGGTGACTGTGGCGTCGAGGGCACTAAGTTTTTCGAACTTTATAACTGGATTTCTTTTTTGTCATCTTATGTTACTATACATGAAATCTAACGAAAGCAGTTCACTTCAAATAAATGAAGAAGAGATAAGGTATATAACTAACAAGGGAAATAAACAATAAATTTTATGACATTTATTTACGTTAAAATTCTGTCACCCAGTCGCGACCGTGGCGTGCTAGGCATATTTTGGCTTGTCGTCTATACACGACTGTGGCGGTCAAAAGGTTAAGCATATTGATGCCTGTGTTAGGAGTCTCCACTCTTCCAATAACTTAAATTTCGAGGGCTTTTTTTAACATGGTAAAATCATCAAATGAGTCCTCCCACCCCGGGCAGGGCCGGAGGGACTGTCAGACTTGAACTGACTAAAATCCACGGTATTCCTTCAATAGCCCTTTACGTTCCAGGGTCACGGTGATGAGATAAGTCCTGCGGCCAAATTTCTAGGGCTAACAGACTTAACTATTCTATTTACATTCATGTAGGTTAAACATTTAAAATGTTACATGATCAAACATTTACTTGTTGCATGTTTGTGTGTGTGTGTGTTTATGTGTGAATGTGTTTATGTGTGAATGTGTGTATGAATTATCTACGGGTATATAGATCGACGATTGAATATACCTAAGTAAAACAATACATCCATTACCTACCTCTCCCTCCATATCTTTATTTATGTTACAAAGGTGACTATTTACGTCATTTGTGTGACTGTACCAACAGTCCCCCAGTCCAGGCCATTCGATGGCAGATCTGCACAATATCTCAGCGTAACAGCGACGTGAAATCGATTCGTTCAATACGCTACGTGTACCCGGGAATGGACAACACTAGAATAGAAATATTGTGGAAATTGTGCTCCAGTTTCGAGTGTTGAATTTATTTGGAATATCCTGTGTTGTTTACTCTTTGTGATATATTGAGAATTTTATCTGAAATAATAGTTCGTAACATCGAAATATTGTAGGAGAAGGACCGATGTCGTTTAAAATGGTTGTTCCAAATTCTTAATAAATCATGATATTAAACGTATAACTTATGTTCAAAAATAAAACTATAGAAAATAACACGATTATTATCAAATCAAACTACAACAAATAGAGTTAGATATATTCATAAACGTTACCAAAAGGTAAATTTTCTTCACAGGGGTGTCTCAGAAGTCGATTTTTATGGTTCCCTAGCAGAATGTCAAAAAACAGAACCCTTATAGATCCGTCTTGTCTTGATATCTCGTTCAAACCAAAGAAACACTGAAAGTTAAAATCAAAAAGTTGGTGGGACATGTCAGGAATTCATTAAAACTTTATGTAACACAAATGGCACAAAGGTGGACTTAATAATTAATGTACAGTAAAATTTTATATGAAAAAGGCGATACGGTTGGTGCAATTGTTGAATGATGATTGCTGCACTGAGGGTCGAGTGTTCGATTCCCGAACCAGAACAACTATGGCCTACAAATTGTTGTTGCAGGTCGGGTGTTTGCAAAAATGCACTCACAATACCTACGAATACGAGACATTTTTAGCTATAATGGCTTACCATACAGGCATGATCGAAATTAGGAGGTATTACTTCCGAAATGATATAATTATGTATATAGATGATAAACACTGATGATAAAATGATCTTTATTTTGCAAATTGTTTATTAATTTTTTGACACTTGACACGTCATTTCTTCCGTAAATTTAAACTAGATGAGGTCGGTGATTTCTAACTGACCCTGAGAAAAAACACCGAAACAAACTTAGGAGTCCGTCTCTTTTGAAGTCCATACAATGAATACTGGTTAAATTATATGGGAACCTCGTAGGTTACATCTCATCGGACGCAATCTTTTGAGGCTAGATGCACACAGATTTGAGTGGGCCTGTCCAGACAGTGCAAGCATTTGTCAGATAACGTATAGCTCAACTTAGACCTTTAAGGTGCCTAACGATTTCACGATCGTTAAGAACGTTTAGGTAGACCGCAAAAGGCACTCAAACTGTCAGACAGTCATGTTTAACTTGAATAAAACAACCTACATAGTTCACATATTTACAACAGTTTATGAAGATTACATATCTTAAATTATTTTTTCGGACACTATCCATCAGCAAAGAGTTCTCCTAATTGCATAATTTGCAATAAAATTGAGGATGCTCAGCATTTGCTGATTGAATGTGTCCGGAATAAAGATGAACGCGACTCGCTGCTGAACGACTTTAGGTTAAACATACTGGATGTAGGACAGGTTCAAAGCATTTTAGCAAACCAAAAATCGAAGGAAGCAAAAGGACTATGTAGTTTAGTTTTAATCGTTCAGCAGCCTAGTATTATAGTGTTGCATTTTATTATATTACTTAACGGATTAATTTTGTTATAAGGTACGATGGGGTTGCAATATCCTTACTGGACAAAAATCCCAAATTAAAAAATATAAAGATTTTCAACCATTGGACGATCATATAATATAGGAAGAAATAAATCTACGTTCTCAACGTATGAACATCCATTTCGTGGTAAGTAAAGACTATTATGTGGCACTGGAGTACAATATCTCATCGGACGTCGTCGACGCGAAAGGAACTATTCGATACGTTACGTGCTCCCGAGGTATAAGGAAAATTGGACACAAAACACATAATAATTCTATTTTTGACATTTAAAGAGTTATCTTTCTTTAATTTTGACAGTGAAACACCTATTAACTGCTCTTGTCAAGGAGTATAGCTGAGTTGTGGAGGTCAGTTAGGAATCTTCTTTTAGTGAATTTATTATTATAATAAGAAAAAGATAAAACAAGAAAACAACAAAGTATTTTACTTTGGATTTCTAAAGAGAAATTAACTACTGTGTTTAATTCAGTGTTTCATCTAGTCAACTAGAAAAAAATGACCTCATCTAGTTAAAATTTAGCGAAAAAATACGTACTTTAGTATATGTCGTAAAATTTTTAACCCGGCCTAAAAACTGAACAAAGCTCATGGGCTTTAAGAGAGCTATTGTTGCTGTTACTGTTAGCCTGCATCATCCGACTGCTGGGCAAAGCTCTCTCCCCATGATTTCCAGGTGGTTCTGTCCAGGGCCGAAGTAATCCACTGGTCGATAGTTTGGTCCAACTCGTCCCGCAATCTTCGAGGTCTTCCGTGACGTCTTGAAGCTATATCAGGGTTCCAGAAAGTGGTGATTTAGGCTCATAATATTTTGCAAGCCCAAGCCTACTTCTACTTAGTAACACGTCTAGCAACATCAGCAAGAGAGCTTGTTTTCTGGATGGGGAAATCATCATATGACTTCTCCCGCTGTGGGTGGAGTGGAACGGAGTGTCAGACTTCTACTGACTAAAACCCCTCCTTCCTCCTTCAATTGCGCCTGCGTTCCAGGGCCACACTATGTCGAATATTCCCGCAATCCATCAGCAAGAGAGCTACACTTCTTAAAATTATACAGCAAAATTTTCAATAAACATACAAAAGGAAAATAAAAAACCACCACGTTCTGTACCCCTCAATATTTATAAAACATAACTTGAAATACGTGGAATACCTACGAACTCGCGATAGTACTCGCCGCCATATTGTTGATGGCCTTTTCAGAACTCCGCATTGCCGGCGGCAAACTGACTCAATACAGACATTTCAGATGAAAAGTCATTTTGTCTATGCTAACAAAGTCTAAACGGTGGAGTATTAAATGAAAAGAGTATTGAAGTCTCACATAGTTAAGTATTTGATAAGTGCTGCAAATAGAAACCTTAGTTTTTTACAACGAATATTTACATATTAGCCGACAGAATAAGTAATTGAAGCGATTCCAATAATTTTTACACCATGTTATATTTTGCCACAAAAATCTTTATCAAGTTTACAAGCTGGACACCAGTCAATACCGCCGGTGAAATATGGTCAAATTATCAATGAAGACGACGTGTCCGCCGCTTGGTGACTGGTGACCATATTTTTGTACAGACAACCAGGTAACATAACAAACTTATAACTTGGTGATTTTTTATGGTATAGTTTTAGTACATAGATTCTTTACATAAAAATACTAGACCCGTGTTTCGTGTTTTGCATAAACAAAAACTAATGTTGTATACACAGACAAATAGAAGATCCTCATATGTATGTAGATATTATGGTCTCCAAGAATCATCGTTCAAAACCCGATAAACGAGCCAAGAGCGAAACGCACTTACATATATCCCAAATGTTCCGTATCAATCGCACACATAAACAATCATAAATGTAAAAAAAACCTGTCAAGTCTTGCAAGCGTATTCTTCTGCATGTGCATTAATGATTATTTGCGGACAAGAGAATGGTACTTCATACTCCATATCCATAGATTTTAGGGGTTTCACATAATATTATTCATACAATATTTTTAATTATGTGATTTCTTCTCTCTTCTTTTAAAAAGAGAACTAGCAATATGCGTCAAATTACTGGCAATCTTGTTAATCCCTCCAACTATGCTAGATTTGCTTGTCTGTAGAGTGGGTTCACGGCAATAGTGGAATGGGTGGGGTTCGAACCCGTGACCTCTCGATCACAAGTCCGAAACCTTAGCCATTGGGTTATTGACGCTTGATTTCAGCAAAGTAACTTCCTTCTGTGATAAAAAAAAACATTAATCTTTCACTAGGTACCGATTCCACAGTTATTTGCAATACTTGGACATCATAAAACTTAACAATAATATAATCTATCAATTCAAATATTGATACATACATCTAAAAATATATACAATACATTATCATTGAAACTTATACTAAGATCTGAATAAGGGTATTTAACCTTTAATCTATAAAAAAACAATTGGAGCTTAGCTGTCGTGCAGCAAATCACTAAGTGGAGATTATACAGCCAGCCAGTTTATTATTATTTATTTTCTCTGCGCGATTTCCAAGACGCGATTCTGTCTTTATATTAATAAAAATATTCAATAACAGTAAGAAAAAAAGGATACACTTCACTTGGCTATACATAAGATCTCATAAATATTTACGGCAAACGTTACTGCTTGCGAGACTTGGCACGTTTTTTACGTTTATATTTTTGATGGGATTTTATTTCTTTTTGTTAGTTATCTTTTATTTTCTGCACTACTATCTTTTTAGCACCTACACCCTATTGACTTACAATTTTTCGTATATTGAGATTGTGTAACGAAGGTATAACTTTTACTTAGGTTTTAACTTTTCAGAAAAACAACAACTTTTTCGCTTCTTTTCTGATTCGGTTTTAGACTCTGCTAGAAGTTCTGTGTTCCCACTTATGACCGACAATTGAAATTCGGAATTCCGGTATAATAAAAAACTTCTACCTTTACGTACTCATATCGAAGATACACGACTTAAGGTTAAATTGCTTCGAGAAAAAGGGTAGAATTTTTTTTGCAGGTTGTACCAAAACCATAGATTTCTATACGTTTCCCATAATCGCAGTAAAAAGCATAATTTCTGTTTCTTAAAATTTTATTCAAGATATTTTTGAAATGGGAATCATATAGGTATTAGCGTGGGTAAAATATTCACATTACTAGCAATCTTGCAAAGGGTGGGGTTCGAACTCACGATCTCTCGATCACATTGGGCTAATAACACTTAAAAACGCTGTTATTATTGAGCCACGTGTTTCTCATACTAACTGCTCTTCTTCACACGCTCACTGCTATAATTATTTTGTACTTATCGTTAGGCTGATGTTTCTTCAGTCCTCGCTTCAAGGACGGTGAATAAAAAATGGAATGTATTTGTTATTATAGTAATCTTTTTCTCATAAATCAGTTTTGACGTTGATTTCTATATGATTGACGTCATTAAGTGCTTGCTTTTTTTAATGATGGGTAATCGTCCAATGACTGCCTCTCGATATGGGCGAAGCGGGAGGGTGTGTCAGACTTGTACTGACTAAAACCCAACCGTGTTCCGGCGTTTGCCCTTCATGTTCCGAGGCCGCGGTAACTCTTTTGAACAATTCCGCAACCCCGGCATCCCGCAGGGCCGCACATACTGCTTGCTTAAATCTATTTATTAAACTGAAGTGCCTCTCATTGTCAATCGAGATAAATTATAATTCTTACTGTAATGTAGCGACCTGCCTGACGTAGGTTTATTAAAATCAGTGTTTCATGCCATCACTTTACATCGATAATAATTATGCATTGCATAATCACAATGCATTCGTTTCCGCAAAAGTTGGACTGTCATGTATTTTCCAGATAGTTAATCACGGGCCAATCATTTTTGTAACTAACAGTTTCTTAGGACGAATTGCGAATTAAAATAAAGCATCACATTTTAGTCCTTAAGGCTGTGGACTGGTAATATGTCCCAAGAGACTGACGACATTGTTACATTGTATGGTCTTAGCTTAAAAAA
This sequence comes from Tholera decimalis, assembly GCA_943138885.2. NCBI lineage: Eukaryota > Metazoa > Arthropoda > Insecta > Lepidoptera > Noctuidae > Tholera > Tholera decimalis. The sequence continues at coordinate 38,242,612 of OW964566.2, read as the reverse complement.
TGTATGTACCAGTCTGTTCGAAATATATCTGAAAAGTATTTTTGGGTAATTATTGTTTTTATTTTTTCTGTAGTTCAGCTGAGAAAAGATGTTCCATTGATGACGCACTATTTTATACCATCCGCACTTGGTTAATCTACTTTTAAGTGCTCCTCCCACAATTTTATTGTGCCCAAACTGTAGAACTTGCTGCTGGCTTCTGTGTTCCTTTTCACGTATAACTCGTCACGTCGTCAGCCTTTAAAGCAAGAGTGCACAGGCATATTCTGGGCTAGCTTGTCCAATCAATCACTTCCCACCAGGCGTGAGCGAAGTTAAGAGCGGGCTCATGCGTAGGTGATAAAAAACACAGGTGACATAGTTTACAATCGCGAGCATACTAATAATATAAAAATGAGGTATTCCTCGAAGCGCTACCATTTTGAAGCGCACGTAATGAAGCGCTCCTTTTTTATTCCTCGGAGCGCTCCTTTTAGTATACCATGTTATCGGGAGCGCTACTAAAAGGAGCGCTCCGAGGAATAAAAAAGGAGCGCTTCATTAGGTGCGCTTCAAAATGGTAGCGCTTCGAGGAATACGAGGTCCTCATAAAAATATTCAGCTATTCAGGTCACTATGTGCTTCAACCTCTAAACAAACACAAACACTCGCCAAATATATTTGGAAACGTTTCAATAGAACCCATTTCACCGACACCTGTTCAAGTGGCCTTTTAGTTTCATATGCAAGCACTCCACATTTCCATTTTTATAAATGTTCGTACTTTTAGTTTATTTTTGAGCAATCTACGTATCAATATTTTTGCTGAACAATCATCTATAAAGTGTTTTTTCGAAAGTGGTCTGTGTTCCGTTTTCATTTAATTTTGGAATATTAATTTTAATGGCCGATGTAGAACTCTCTTTTAAGTTTTTGGGTTGCTTGTGAATTAAAGAACTTTGGTGGCTCCTTATTTACAGACATGGTTTACAAGCTGTATATCGTGGGTCCAAGCTATTGCTTTGTATAATTTTAATAACACCACTTCTCTCAAAAATGGTAAAAGAAACCATCGTGAACATAATTTAAACAGAGCCCAGGGGACGGATTACAGCGCATTTCCTCTTAAAAAGAGGAGGGCTGTTTTCCACAGTGGGTTGCGTGATGGAGAACGAGTCAAAACGTACTTAAGTTTCTAGGCTTAAGTGGAGCTTGGCAAATGTCAGTTTAAATTCTTAATTCAAATATAGAGGTACTTAACCCTAAATTAATTACTTACTACGTACTTAAGGTACTTAATTTAAAAAAATATATAGTGTGTCACTCGGTTTCCCAAAAAATACTTAATATATGACTTAATATATTTTTCAACGAATTAGGCATTCCTAATTCGTTGATATTTTTACGTAATTAAAAAAGGAACACGATAGAGTGAGTAGAAATTTCACGTGACGTCACTCCATGTGTTTTATACTTTTTGGCAATATGTGACCTCGACGAAAGGGTTTTTTAATTGACGATTGCTCAGATATTAATCAGTGAATAGGTCTAACACAAGTCCAAGCATTACTTGGACTTGTGTAAGATCTATGCACTGATTTTCAGCAAATTTCTGGTGGCACATTAGAACAATCTTCGAAAGAACGTGCTAATGCCTTGACAACGGGACCTAGCACAAGATCAAGGACAACTTCTGAATCTTCTGACTTCTTCTTCTTCTTCTTCTTAGCGAGGCAATCTTTTTTTCTTATTGTTGATAGGCTTGCGTTTGCCCACCATCTCACCTGATGTTAAACGATGATGTAGTCGAAGATGAAGCACGATTGCCTAGAAGTAACCTATTCACTCTTGACTCCCAGGTTATCGCAAACAGAAAACACAGACTCCGGCAAGGAATTACACTCCTTATCTGTACTTACAATGACACTATTCCGTATTAAACTATTATTAACTTATGTGCGTATGGGTGGAATATGGGTATGGGAAAACTGGGCAACGAGTTTGGCACTTTCGGAAACGTTAATCTTTTCCTGTAATAAACAATTGACAGGACACGCAGGACACGATATTAAGTGAGTTGAAATTTCACGTGACGTCACGCCATGTATATTAAATACTTTTTAACCGACTTCAAAAAAGGAGGAGGTTCTCAGTTCGTATTGAACTTTTTTTTTGCTTGCAACTGATGATGGGATCTTGGAGTAATCGAGGGAACTCCTCGAATATTATAGGCACACCTATTGCGTTTTGAGTATTTCTTAACGTACCTTATGTAGTTGCTCTCGAAAAGCACCATTTGGGGAAGTGGAACTGATTATGAAGACCATAGATAGCCACCGAAACTACTCAATAATAAGTATTTTGTGGATTGCGATTCGATTACTTGAATACGGATGTTAAGCACTTTATGCTCGTCACAATGCATATGGTGATGTAGAGCTGATGGTGAAGTACCAGGAGAACTCAAAAATTAACGGCTGTGTATCGGCAAAAGCAATATTTTCTAAGTAGTTGACATTTTGGCTTTTGTAACTAGATAAATTACAAATCGAACCACTAAAAAAAAACTTTTTCACCATTTCACGAACAGATCAAGATATTATTAAGCGCGCTATCGTTTGTAGAACAGCACCACTAATTACTAATAATATAAATGTTGATAAATTGAAAGGTACAGGAAAGCCAAAAGAAAGATGGATATATTGTGTAAGGATTGATATTATGAAAAAAAAAAGGAGTAAATGACGGTGACATCTGGCAGGGGAGAATGAAAGATAAAAACGTGTTGCAACCTCAAGCAAACTAGATAAGGACAGAAAAATGATGACCACTTATTACTAATCGGCCGGTTTACCTTTATCCATTTAAAACCAGATTCTAGGTAGACCTAGAATCTGGTTTTAAATGGATAAAGGTGCACCTACAACAACAGAACATCTATACAATTCCGACGGAGCGTAAGCGAGCCCGCCCACGAGTCGCCTTGGCATTTCAACCAGTTACGTGCCCTTTCCACGACCGACGCGTTTTAGGGCCCCGCTAAAAAGGCGATGTTTGTGGAGCTGCGATTTCTGTTTGTTTAGCAAAAGGTTCTCTCGTGTTGGTTTTTGGATAGTGTTTTGGTCAAGGTCGTGTTTCAAGTTGATAACTAAAAAATTGTTTTTTTGGTATCAGCAGTATACATATAGGGTTTTACGTCCATTGCAGACAATTTACGACTGTATTTAAGAAACCGATGCAGGAGCGACACGACTTGCCGAAAACCTGACACGAGAATATCGCAGTAGTTCATGTCGTAATAGTTTAATTTATTATCATATAAAATTACAATCATATTGCTTATACAACGTGTAACGGAAACCCCTTATCTCTCCAAAGGAACTGAAGACAACATCTGGCATGGAGTCTCTATGCAAAGTTTCAGCTCAAAATAAGTGACTCACAGAATTGACCCCAAATTATCAGTTTCATATTTTTCTTGAATACCAGTAATAACAAACGTGTCACAGCACTATGAGGGTCATCACTTTCCACGTCACTTGCCAATAAAATGATAATTCTCTTCGTTCTTCTTAATTTGAAAAATTTGGTCTCTGGTATCAATGTATTGAAATTTCTAATAAGTTCCACACATGTAGACATATGATTACAATACCCTTGCTATATCATTTGTTATCATCCAAAGAAGCCGTGCGCTCAGTATGTATATACCCTTTAAATTACACGTTGTATAACTAGTGACTTAAAAATAAAACAATACAACATACGAGCATCTGCTGCCGAACTAGGAGAAATCCTGAATCTCGGCAGACAGCGCCAATCCTCTCAGTCTATGTAACAGAAATTAAGCCAACCAGTACAAACTTATTTAGGTATAATTTAGAAAAAAATAATTCTAAAAAAAAATAAACAAACACAATAGAACAAACGATTTTGTATGGTGAAGTTAATTTAACTAACCTTAGACCTAAATGAGTTAACATGATTGTGTTGTGTTAGTGTATGTGTATGGGCGAGTGTAAATGTGGGTATAATGTTCTCTTATTAGCGATTATCTGGAACCAGGCTTCGTCACAACAATTACGTGCCTTCACTACACACTGGCACCAATCCATCCATCAACGCAGCAGGGGGGTCTAGAATCATGTACCGAATCCCTGGTAAGCGTTTGTGGAATGGAAATGGAATGGAAAAATGGAAAGGCTATATACATACCAAGGGCACGGCTTCTTTGGATGATATCAAACGATATTGGAAGGGTTTCAACTCAAAATAAAATACTCTAAAAATTTATACCAAATTTTCGGTTTCGTAAGTTTCTTAAATTGAAATCATAATAATCGTGTCACCGCACTACGTAGGTCAATAACTTTCCGCGTTACTTGCAAATATCACGATAAATCTCTTCCGTAATTCTGTGCGCCTAGTACTGTAGTAGCCTACCGTCCAAGCGGTGACTTCATTACTTCCGAACATGTAGCGATAGGATTAAAAAACTCAAAGAAGCCGTGCCCTTGGTATGTATATACCCTTTCCGTTACACGTTGTATAATACTATGTAGTACTCAGCTGCATCATCATAGTTAGACTGGAAACCGACCCAAACATAGTTGGGAATACGCTAGAATGATGATGATATGGATAGCTCATAAACCATAGAATCAAACACAAACATGTTAGGCTTAGTTGCAGGGGTTAACAAGATTTTTTCGGGAAAGTTCTATCGAGATACCGCGGCCCCGGAACTTTAGGGCAGCCGAAGGAACAGGGTGGGATTTTATTCAGTAGAAGTCTGGACACACCCTTCCGCGTAACCCAGAGCTGGAGAAGTCATTCGATGATTTTCCCACACAGAAAAAAAAGGGGGGATTCACAAGATTGGTAGTAATGTGAATTCTATACCAATTGCTAGATGTCTTAAAAAAAAACTTTGGTTCGTGTCATTATCGAAGAAACGTTGAGTTGACTATTTTTTTTTATTGATCTCGCCTGATGGTAAGCGATAGATGAGGTCTAAGATGGGACGAGCGAGCCCAGAAGATGCCTATTTACTCGTGCTTTAAATAAAGACTGAAAATGTATCGGGAGTTGATAATTTCTCAAGAAATTTCAGTATTACGGAGTTTCAAATCGTGCTGTCGATAGTAATCTAAGTATTTAAGGTAGGTAGTCACGCGATTTAAAACGCTTTGATTAAAGCTATATTTGATACTGAGATATTTATGAATGTATGATATGTATCGAAATTCTACGATTATTAGTGAGGCTTTTAAGCTAATTGTCAATTCAGAACACTGATATAATATTTTAGTCCGAGAAATATTTCGTGGTCATTTTCAATTGGAAATATAAAACTACGTGGTTTTATAAATTGAAACGCTGTTTTCAATCAATTAAAAAAATATATATTATTTGGTAGAAGTACTCGTATGTTATGACTCATAATTCAGCTTATAGCAGAACGTTCGATCGTACACCTCATCTTATCATCAGGTAAGATCGAGGTGGGCTCATTCGTATTTTAAAACAAACCTTGAACGGCTAAACGGACTTTAACAGGACTTTCCCTGAAAGAAAGAAGCGGTAATGGAGCCACGTACGTATAGGGTAATTCTTTTAGGAATTTCCAGGAGGATTAACGAGCGAAAACCTCAGACGCGTATTAAAAAAACTGTATTATGCAAAGTTGTGAAATCCAATATTGTTTTTTTTTTTAAAGGGTAACCGTGGTGTTTCTTGCCGGTTCTTCTCCATAGAAAACGACAAATTCGAACCATGCACTTTCTTCTGGCGTATTATAAGTGCCCATGATCTCTATGTGAAATAAAATATTTTGAATTTAGTTTTTGAAAAAAGTAACAACATTTCCATCCATTGAACGTGTAAACTGCAAAACTTCCTACGGTCTGCTTACCCTTTCTAGGAATTTCAGGCGTGGTATTGTATAGCTCACCGTCCGGTAAAGACCAGGCCCAGGTCGATAGTTCGACGTTCCATGTTGAGTCGTCGGTCTAATAATCAAAATGGGTAACTCCAAAAAAAAAAATAGACTTTTAATCCTATCTCGTGCAGTATTTTATAATTTATACCTACAATGGAATACTTCTTATTTCCCAAAAACACGATTAGTTAAGTACAATCTATAAAAATAAAAAGTCGTACTGCATTTACACTTCCTAACTCCAAGCACCGTGACTAGAAACGTTCGTATTTAAGTCAATTTTCTCACAAATACAACGCAATATTTAAAAAAAAATGTATAAATAATTTTCTCTATCAATGCATCCTTAAATCACAAGGTGAACTATTGCAATAAATTAATAAATAAAACAGTTGTTGCTTGCTCCTGTAAAAATTACTCAATAAGAGTTACGAACTCTGATATTTAGACCGTCGAAGTGCAACTTAGGCAACAGGGTAGATTTTAAGTCAGTAGAAGTCTGATCTCCCCAAAAAAAAAGCGTGATGACTTATTAACCAAAGTATAGGTAGGCTTTGATTAATATCGCTCATATCTATGACAAAACCAACACAAAAAAGACACAACGACACACATTCGGACAGCGGAAGAGACTCATTGTTGCTTTGTATTTATATAAAAAGGGAATAGCAAATAACTTTGCCAAAGGCTTTATTAATGAATGTAGGTTGGAGCCCCATTTAATTTAATTTGTCCATTACCGGGGGTAAATTATTTGGGTCTATTCCCGTGGGGTCACTTGACGCGTTCCCCATAATGTCGCACGCTTAATAATAAACCGAAATATGTCAAAAATTAAGGATGCCCACTTTTGTTAATAAAACGAACTAACTCCGATTGAAGAATCTATAGGTACAATCCCGCCACGCGAAACAAACCAAAATGGCCAATTATTAGATCACCCGTCTCTTTTCTACAAAAGCTCGCGACAATGCATTTCATGCGATAGAGAATCATTCAGTGATGCGGCGACCGTGATGTGAGATAGGTGTCGTTGTTTTGTGACGACAGTGCAGTAAGGTGAAATAATTCGGTTTATTTTCAAACGCAGGTGAGACTATTCTACTTCATTTTTTTTTTAAACTAGCATGTTTCGTTTTACTTCACTTTAATTGAAAACGGTGTTATAATACAGCATGTACTATTTAGACTTGTTGCAGTTTATCATTAAATTATAATTGTATATATAAGAAAGATTGCGTATTAGTGCGTTTTAGTATAAAATTATTACTTTCAGTCGAGAAGCAATTCATTTTATATCACTTTATTACCAAAACTATCGGTAGATTTAAATAATACTTGTGTTTATTTCGGTTTACGTTTTAAATGATCCTAAAGCCTAAAAGTGCTCTAGCAATTGCTGCAGTTTATTATAAAATGTCCTTTCAATCTATTTTAAGTACCTAATAAAAAGGATTAAATTTCTAGTTTTATAGTTTTAATCCTGAAGATGACGTCTGCAAATAGGAAACAGCGGTGCCAAAAACTTCTTATGATGAGTAATAATGCTGGATGTACTGATACGGATCTTATGATGAGTAATAATGCTGGATGTACTGATACGGATAATTGTAAGACAGTCAAAATAAAAGTAAGTAAATAACGTCGTGTTTACGTAGTTACAAGTGCAGTATCCCGACTGTAAATTTGCAAGTGAGTAAACGTAACTATCGCGTTTGCGTTAAGATTTGTATTCTTACCCTTATATTTTTAGCATTATGATATTCTCTTAGTCATATTTTAACGCAAACGAAATAGTTGCGTTTACTCTCCTGCAAACTTACACTCGGGGTACTGTATCCATAATACCTTTTTACGTAATATTCTTTGAATTAACTGAGGGTTTTACCTTTTTATTTAATGTGTATTATTTATTTTAGAGTTTTTTCAATGAAACAGACGATAAAGTCCAGTACAGCATACACGAAGACAAGGTCTCCAGCTCACCATGCAGAAAGTCAAGGTCACCACGTATTACATTAAGATCACCACCATTCAGAAAGTCCAGGTCACCAGCGCCACAATGCAGGAAGTCCAGGTCATTGTCAAGCAATTCTTCCAGTTCTTCTTCAGACTCGTCTTCCTCGGACTCATCTTCCTCGGACTCATCTTCCTCAGGCTCATCTTCCCCAAGCTCTAATGATAACTCACGTATACCCGAAAAACCGTCTCCGATACTGTGTAATGATGACGAACGTGACAGTAATGAAATCATTGAAGATACTCCTCCACGCCTTATTAAAAATAATACCAACGTAAGTAGCAACGTGTTATTTTTACAATTAACTGTTTTATTATTATAAGAACAATAACTTATTATAATTCACTTGTTTACCTGTAATTTCAGAATGAAGAAAAATTGTCACACACGCCTGTAAATGCCATTACCAAGAACTTGCTAGTTTCATATTCTGATTGTTCTTCTCAAGATTCTGATGAGTGCGACCAACACCTAGCTAACCAGAAACGTGTAGATGTTACTAATGAAGAGGCAAATGACATTGAGAGAATTGTGAGTCCGGAACAACAACACCTGGAAATTACAGTAAACATGTATTCATACAATTCATATATATAATATATTATTCATTTTAAATATACATATACACATAATATATCAATAATTAGGTACTACATATAATGTTAAATAAAATAAATACGTGTATTTTAAAATAATCTAGTAAATAAGTATAAATTAAAGTAATGTAAATTCAGCATTAAAACAGTATTATTTATATTTTGTGTTATTGTTTTTAGGACCCAACTAGCTCAGGAGGAAATCTAAATTCCATACCAAATTATGCGATTTCTCCGTTATATTCTGATGAGAGTGATGTAGATCTGAGTGACGATGATCCTACTTACGATGTGTACACGACTGACAACAGAAACAAAAATAAACCCAGAAACTTCTTTATTCCACCATCTGGATCGTCATCAAGTTCCTGTGACTCTGATAGGTCAAATACGGAGGTAAAAAGAGGCCGAAAACGAGTAAGGGATACTTCAAAGTGGAAACAAAACAGAGCCAAACGTTTACGTAACAGCGATCAGTCATACAAGTCTGTATCAAAAAAAGGGAATAAAAATCCAAGTCGCTGTCTTCAACCACCGTGTACAGACAAATGTAAACTGAAATGCGCAAATCAAATTGGTAATGACTCTAGATACGCGCTGTTCAAATTTTATTGGGGATTACGAGACTTGAACCTACAAAGAGCTTATGTTAAATCATCTATGGTAGATATCAAGCCAAGATATCAATATACGAACGCAGAGAATCCCCGAAAACCAAACAAAGCCTATTATTTCACTATTGACAATCAACAAATTAGAGTCTGTAAAACTTTTTTCAAAGCTACCTTGAATATTTCGGTTCGAATGATATTCACCACACAGCAAAAAACAAACAGCAATAACTTTATAGAAGATGACTTACGTGGAAAGCATGGTAATCATAAAAAAAATAAATCCCGAATTAATCTATACTAATATTATAAAGCGGAAAAGTTTGTTAGTTTGTTTGTTTGTTTGTTTGTTTGTTTGTTTGCTTGAACGCGCTAATCTTCAAAAGTACTGGGTGGATTTGGATGAAATTTGGTATGGAAGTAGCTTGAAGCTTGAGGAAGGTTATAGGCTACTTTTTACCCGACTGCAAAAAAGGAGAGTTATGTTTTTACCGTGATAGAATCCACGGGAGCGAAGCCCCGCGAGAGTACTAGTAAAAGATATTAAAGAACACATAAACTCTATTCCGCGAATGGAATCACATTACGTAAGAGCTACTACCTCAAAAGAATATATAGATGGGGGAAAGACAATCAAAGACCTTTATAATGATTTTAAAGAAATAAAAACACAAAACAAGAAAGAGACAGGGAGTTACATGACTTATTATAACATATTTACAAAGGAGTTCAATATATCTTTCTTTCGACCTAAAAAAGATATGTGCGATCTTTGTGTGTCTTACGAAAATTCAACTACGGACCAAAAACAAGGGCTTAAAGAAAAATATGACCAACATCATGAGGAAAAGATACTGAGTAGAGATGAAAAAAAGCTAGACCGAAAAAATATTACTGAAAATAACAAAGTCGTAATTTACGACTTACAAGCTGTTTTACAATGCCCACGTGGTGACACGTCGGCGTTCTACTATAAGTCCAAACTCAATAGTTACAACTTGACAGTAACCGAGTTGTCTCAAACAGATAAAAAAGGCGCTTTTGAATCTGTACATAGCTATTTTTGGACGGAATCGGATGCGAAGCGTGGTGCGATCGAAATAGGTACATGCGTTTGGAAATACTTGGAGGAAATTGGTAAGGACGCACAGGAACCACTACTATTACTACTATTTTTTATTCTGATAATTGTGCGGGTCAGAATAAAAATAAGTTTATAATGACGATGTATATGTATGCAGTTTATTTTTTTAACATCCAAAGCATCACTCATAAATTCATGATCCGAGGGCATACGCAGAACGAAGCAGACAACATACACAGTTTGATAGAAAAAGAAGTTAAAAAAAATCTTAAGTCCGGCCCGATCTATACCCCAGTTCAATATATAACACTCATTAAAAACGCAAAAAAATGTAACCCCCCGATCAACATCCATGAGCTAACATTCGACAGTATTCTGGACCTTAAACTGTTGCAAGAAGAATGGGGCTTTAATTTTGGTACAGATGAAAGCGGCCAAAATGTCAACTGGAATGATGTAAAGGTGTTAAGGGTTACAAAAGAAAATGCGTTTCTATTTTACTTTAAGACATCTTACAAGAACGAAAACTACAGAGAAGTTAATGTGCGAAATAAGCGAAGGAAGATGAAATCAGTCACAGAAATAACCATGAAGGCAGCATATACGCAAAAACAGGAGATAAGCGCTAATAAAAAGAAGGACTTGAAAGAGTTAATCGCGAAGGGGCTGATTCCATCTTATTATGCCAGTTTTTACAACTCAATTCTTTAACTTTTTTATACGCATCTTTTTCGTAGTATTTTTATATTATACTAGCTTCCGCCCGCGACTTCGCCCGCGTTGAAAAAAGATCCCGGATTTTGAAACATTCTTCATTAGTGCTCCGCTCCTATTGGTCTTAGCGTGATGATATATAGCCTATAGCCTTCCTCGATAAATGGGCTATCTAACACTGAAAGAATTTTTCAAATAAGAACTGTAGTTCCTGAGATTAGCGCGTTCAAGCAAACAAACAAACAAACAAACAAACAAACTCTTCAGCTTTATAATATTAGTATAGATATTTTGAGTAGTCACAACTTACAAGACTGATTAAGACTAATAAGTAAAACCTACTTAGTTATGTTGATTCCAATTATTGATTATAATTAATGTTCGTAGATGTACCAAGTACAAGTAGGTATATAAGAAGATTTTATTATTTTGTATCACGATGTTTATTGTTCTTTAGCATAATTACGTGAAGCTAGATCTCTTAAACATTTTGTGATGACTATGAAACATTAATTACTATTTTGTGATTGTTAAAAAATTACGTTAATTACTAAGTACAAATGATTATAAGTTCCTACTACGACTGATTATTATAACTACTGTTGTTATTAGGTTAAGAAAGCAGTTACGATAAAACTTAAAATATAAACTGTTATACATTAACAAAAATATAAAGGTGTTTTGCGAAATATTTCTGTATTTTTATTTCTGTTTTACTTTTAAAGTGTAATAAGTATTATACATTTATATAGATTATATTATTTATTAATACTAAACTGAATTACTAAATATTAGTTTGCACAAATTTTGAAAATTGATCATTATTTTTTATACTATACTGACATAAGTCGAAACCTTTGAAAATAAACTTAATTTATTCATTTGATATAAATAATATAATTAAATATTATTGTCAGTTATATTCGCTATACATCTCTCTACAATTTAAGACCAAGAAAGTAAAAATAACACCATAGACACGTGAAACCATCAAGATGGTATTTAGCAAGGTAGAGACTCAAAACTTTGACGGCGATTTCCCAAAAAAGTGAAGTTTTGACTTATTCCGGTTTATTATTAAGCGTGCGATGTGTCAGTATTTGTGTATGTATGTTTATTTGTGACGTAGTTTGTATAAGGAGGTCAAATCTCATGGGTACTTCAAACCGGTCAAGGGTTTCATATTATAATACAGAAAGATATATTGTAATAATACATTCCATATTATAGAAAGAAAAAAATTTCATGTCTTCATGTGTCATGTCTTATTTCTTTTTTCATTTTGCACATAGCTAGGTCTCTTTTTAAAGAAAAAAATGTTTTAGAACTAGACGTTCTTTGTGGCCAAGTTTTTGAAACGTTTCCTTTTTACTGCATATTTATATTATCTCGCATTTACATAATCGTATAGCTAGCTTCAGCCAACGCTTTCGCTAGCGTGATAGTAACAGTTATCTCAAGGGAGTTCCTGAGATAAAATACTAGATTATGCATCGAAGAGAATACAGCACTCCTCCTTTATCACAAGCGGCATATTGAATACCAACCGTTATGTTATTCCAGAAGTAACTCCCAAACGGAGCTATGGTGTTTTAAGTTTACTCACAAGTGAAACGAGGGAGTTAACACTAGAATCAGAGGCATGATTTTTTTATTAATGAAATAATAGATAATAGGATCGCGTTTGACCACCATCTCACTTGATGGTATGCAATGATGTGGTCGAATATAGAAGTAACCTATTCACTCTTAACTTATTATAGCTATCAGAAAAAGACTCCGGCAAGAAATTCCACTCCTTAAACGTGTATTCCTAAAACGTGTTATGGGTGGGATGTCCACCATGTAACGATGGTGTATCACCGTTCGTCTTGCGGTCCGATTATGGAACAGGCTTGGTGGAATTAGATTTTATAGCACATTCCTCGAAATGTAACCGATAGACTTGCAAAACTTCGTTGATATTCAAGGTTTTAGAGAGCTCCAGAGCCTTGAACATCAACACTAGAAGTTTTTCCTGTGTTGCGAGGAAATTTTGACATACATCCAGACCCTGTCTGCTTCTGTATTTTACTATCAGGCGTGATTGAGGTTAAGAACTGACTAATAAAATAAAAAATAAAAAAACAGGAAAACTATAGGCCATACAAACATTTGTTCCGGTGCGAGAATCAAACCTAAGACACAGCGCGGCGGCCAATTGCTCATCCACTATGCCAGCCGTGTCATCAAACTTGTAGTTTAAAATACAGGCACGCAACATTGCTTTGTATAATTTTCACCATCACTTTTAAAACGGCGAAGGTAAACACCGGGAAGAAACCGGTATGTTCCAGAACCAAAAAAACCGATGGGAACACGGGTCATCCACAAACCCCATGCGTTGTGGATCACGGCCTATTCCCTGTCATAGAAACAAGGACTATGTCCCAGCAAAGGAATCGTTATAGGCTAATTAAGTCATGTAAGTGCAGGGAGATTCAAGCTAGCTGAAAGCACCTAAACCTGTCTCTTCGCACCTAATCCAAGATAATTGGAGGAACATTATGAGGAGTTATGGCACCACTTTTACGAACAAAACGAAACAATTAAAATAATTCCTTTAATTCCAATGCAAAGCCCACTTGCGATAAGGCCGCCTATTGTAGACAATTTTTATTATTAATTTTATTCTTCTAAATATTGTAAGCTGTACAATAAAGTAGGTACATCTATACCAATATTATAATGCGGGAAAATTTGCTTGTTTGTTTAAGCGTGCTAATCTTCGAAAGTACTGAAGGGATTTTAATGAAATTTGGTACGGAAGTAGCGTTAAGCTTGAAAAAGATTGTAGGCTTTTCACCCTACTGCAAAAGAACGATAGTTATGTTTTTATCGCGATAATTTTCCCTGGAGCAAAGCCCCAAGCCTTGATAGTAAAATAATACTGTCATGACAAAAAAAAAACGCTTCTAATGATGCCGATGCTGATTTAAACTAAGCTATACTCTTACATAATTTCTTACTTAAACTTGTTCAAGTTAACCTTTCACGATGCCTGAAAAAACAAAGTTATTTATTCAATAGATTGGGATCACTTTGTAAAGAACTAATCCGTTATTCGGCGACATTATGAATATTTCATATCAAAAAGGGAATAAATTCTCGACTGAATACACATCTCATCTTTATCTTAACTTCGAAAGTTTAGTTTCATGGCGATAATATTTCGAAGCGATATTGGTTTTGAAACTGGCACTAGAAGTTGCAAAAGTAATAGTTTTAATTAACTTATTAATTAAGTTTGAAGACCGCTGCTATATAATTAATTTATAGATTTTAATCAACTTCATATTAATTTGAAAATCGTTCGTGTTGCTCATGCAGTGTGTTATAATAGGTAATATGACGACAGACTTAATGTCACATTCAAAAACTTATCCCTTTCTTACTGTGTAAGCTAGTAGAAATTAATTTAAGTAGGCAAGTGTGCATTGGTTTTAAAATTGCTTTTAAAAGAGGTCTATTTTCTGTAGCAAGCGTCTTTTTGTAATATTAAGAACTAGTACTCACGCGGGGCTTCGCTCCCGTGGATTCTATCACGGTAAAAACATAACTCTCCTGTTTTGCAGTCGCGTAAAAGGTAGCCTATAACCTTCCTCAAGCTTCAAGCTACTTCCATACCAAATTGCATCCAAATCCACCCAGTACTTTCGAAGATTAGCGCGTTCAAGCAAACAAACAAACAAACAAACTTTTCCGCTTTATAATATTATAAGTATAGATAAATAAATAAGCCCTTATTCTTTTAAATCATTTCTGTAATGACTCACACGAGAGTAAACGTAATAAAAATACAGGTTTATTCTAAAAGCTGTAATTTCTAGCACTTGTAAAAGATGAAGCGGAACGGAGTTGTCAGATTTCCACTAACCAAAAACCCACCCTCAAACTGAAACTCAAAATGTTTTATTTCTAATAGGCCAACATGGGCACTTACAAAACGTCAGCAGTTAGGGCACGGTTCGAAATTGATCGTTTTCTATGGAGAAGAACCGGCAAGAAACTCCACAGTTACTCTTTTCAAATCAAAATATCATTCTTACAATGTATCCATAATACAGGTTAATTAGGTATGAGAGGACAGTATAGATCAGTAAGCAGCTCAAAGGAATTACAAATAAAAAAATTGTTAAACAAATCTAAGAGTCTACAGTGTTCACAAAAAAAGCTGTTTCTTAAGTCGCTTTTGCGTTCCGGGCTGCGGTATCTCGTTATGACATTCCCACAACCCCGGCAGGCAATGGTCCTATCGGGCTTTGTCATTGTTGCTGACTGCTTTGAGGCACGTGTGGAACACGCTGCGCCATAAACTACAGTTTACACGACTTTACGTATCATTAACGCCTTAAAATTGTTACTGTAATACTCATTTGTAATAGCAGTGACTAATCTATACTATATAATATTATAAAGCGGAAAAGTTTGTTTGCTTGAAAGTACGAAAGTACTGGGTGGATTTGGATGCGATTTGGTATGGAAGTAGCTTGAAGCTTGAGGAAGGTTAAAGGCTACTTTTTACGCGACTGCAAAAAAGGATAGTTATGTTTTTACCGTGATAGAATCCACGGGAGCGAAGCCTCGCGTGAGTACTAGTAATAAATAACAAAAAGTAAATGCGTTTAAATAATAAAATAATGAGTCATGCATATTGTAATGAAATGAAATGAAATATTTATTTTGTAAATTGGTTATAAATAACACTTTTACACGTCATGTATTTTTGCGTGTTAAGTTTAGTTTAGCTAGATGAGGCCGGTATTTCCTAACTGACTACTTTGAGAAGAAAAACCGAAACAAACTCAGAGGTCATAGTCTCTTTTAAAGTCCATACAATTTGTATTTGTATATGAGAAGCATGTAGGTTCAGGTCTGTGGTTTTCTTTTGAGGAAATAACCAGGCAAATTTGAGCGGACCTGTCCAACAATTGTTCCTACATTTCTGGTATTTGTAGCCAAAATAGATACTAATGATACCTGTTATTAATGAATTTTAAATATATGTTAATATAATAATGATTTTTGACTAAGTATTTTTTTTGACCAACAATGACTTTATATTATTGTTTTAATTTGTAAATAATTGGATGTTTAACATTTTGCTATTGTAACGTTCTATAATAATTAATTTGTTAATTGATATAATTTAATCTGTTTACTTATGTCAGAATTGTCAATTTGAATGAATATTGTAATATTTTATTTATTTTTAATCATAAACTTTTGTTAATATTTGCACACCATGATAATATGGTAAATATGTTAGCACGACGCCATGTACTTGTTACACCTTGCATGTATTTTTGTTTTTTTTTTTTTATAAGATAAATGTTCACTCATGTTTGAGCAAATAAAGTTATCTGAATCAAAAATCATAAGGAAAACTCATAATCCACAACAAAAATACAAACAACACATCCCAATTTCCTCTCGATCCGTATTTGCCATAAAATGGGAAACGCATCGATAAGTCGTACATTAACAATTGTTTACCTCTTTTCTGACGTAACAGATCATGATACGTGACTAAATAAATGATGTTTCAGAGCCCACTGGTCGTCTATCGTACCCAGTTCCTTTGGAAATGAACCCATGAATATTTTAGGAAAGAAAAATTGGATATGTTGATACATAAATGACCTTTTGGTATATAAATAATGGTCCTTCGTGTGCTGATTCTTAGCCTTAAATCTATACAAGCAATGACTTTGCTAATCCTATAAAGAGCTCCAAGGTTCTACGTTGGCTATATTCTATACGAGTATAAGGGCAATTTCGGACCAGGGACTTATATGCGCGTATAAGCTCGTCTTTGGAATCGCATGTATATGCCATCTACGGAATGACCTCGGCCATGTGTTGCTTAGGGTCAATTTATATTAGCGCAGAGTCGAAGCGCATCGAAGCGTCTATCCAAAACTGAACATAACAAATTCAACCTTCACTCCACAGTGTAACGCACACATTACTTCTGAGATTTTACATGTTGCATCCTTCGGAATTCGCTCGTTTGCGCACGGAACAACGCTAATTGGTGCGAGCGCATTCTCGCGTATCCATGCGCCCACTAGCGAACCTACGCGTCGTAAGTCGGAAATTGGCACGATGGACTCGGACGAAAAATTAATTTACCTGGTACGAATACGCGCGCATTCGTGCGGCTTCACTTTAATTGTAAAGAATGTGACTAAATTGACCCTTAGGCTTGCAAATCGGACCGCGCGACCTATTATATTACAGCCAAACTTTTTTAACTGCTTCACAATTGCTACGCATGAAGTTGGGATCAATTGGGTCAGACAATAAGTGCTATTGGAGTTTACTATTAGAAATTTCTCAGTAGTAACCAAGAGAATGGAAGATGGCGGTATGATACACCCTCAGAAAAAACGTTAAGCCAGTGGTTCTGGCTATCATCTGGACATCTTTGACAGTCATTACGGGTAGTCAAAAGCCAGAACATCTGACACTAGTCTGACCAAGGTTATGTGTCACCCAGCTACTGAGTCGTGGAGGTCAGTTAGGCAGTCTCTACATGTAGGATACGAATACTCAGTTGCATCCATATAGCCTGGAAGACAACCCAACGAATGATCTAAGTAACTTAGTTTTGCGATTGAGCACGCCGTCACGACGTACTAAGCACACTCAGCTTTTTGATGTACCACGTGCCAGTACAAACTACGCTCAGAATTTACGCTTTAGGCGTTTGCCTTGTGACCCGGTGGTCTTGGGTTCGATTCCCGCGGGAAGCATACTTTGTAAAGATGTTTCCAGTTTGGCTAGGACATTGTAGGCCTGAATCACCTGATTGTCTGATAAAAAGATGGTTCCGTGCTTCGGAAGGCACGTATAAGCCGGTGGTCCCGGTCGCCAAATGGCGGTCATCAAAATAGACCACGTCAGAGACCGCCTCAAGGGCCGCCCTTGAGGCGGTCTAGAAACTCTGACACTAGGGTTTTATGGGGTCGTTAGACCTTACTACCTACACGATAAGAATTTAGTTATTAGTAGAATACTATGAACTTTTAACAAAAACTTCTCCCATCTGTATATATTTAACTCCAAAAAAGGTATGTTTATGAAGCTCCTTTTATCCTCTGTCCATGTCGATTTACCTAATCAGATCCTAACAGAAGTAAAGTGTTATGAGATTAAGTATGGTACACTACAGGCATTCACCCACAGATCATATAAACACAATTCACCATATACCACACACACACACACAGAAACATTCATTTAATACTCCCCATGCACACTTCTTAATACTGTATAATAACGTTAATTTAAAAAAAATATTTCCTACATGTTTTTCACTAGTGAATAAATTATAAATCCGTAATTGGCTGTAAGATTAGATATAAGTTACTATAAAACATTGTTTTAAGAGCTGTGAATTTTGTTTTAAATAAATAGGTAAAGGATGTCATTTTTTTGCTGACTGTGTAAATCAACGTTGCATTTAACTGACACAATTTCTTCACCAAAACAAACGAAAACGGATATTAGAAACCGTATAAGAGACAAAATACTGACAGAGTGCACAAAAATGAAAAGTCACAAACCAACCACATCAATTACAAAGATAAAGGCTCAAAGCAAAACAACATCCCATAACCATACGTATCGTCCCATTTGGCAACAACTGCCAGAACGTCTGGCAGATTCCCAAATGTGGCGTAATGATGCCCAAGTTATATACCACAGATGCTAAGTACGTTATCAGTCCCCTAGTTCCGGTAATTAGACGTACTGAACCAGTTTTCATGATTTAATGGGCCGTTTTATCGACTTTTGAAGATGCAAATTGATGGTTATCGGCAAGACCCGAAAATTATGAAATATTATCAGGCCCTTGTGGGGGAATATTTTCGTAATCAGCATTGACCACTGATGTCAATGCTTTTTCATCGTTGATTTCTATTATTTTAAATAAATAGAAATCAACGACGAAAACTTCACGTTTCTAATATTCTATAAAAATTGGAAAATACTATAAAAGAATGCACATTATTATAAAACTTCGTACATAAAACTTTTTCTAAAAAGTTCTTTCGTATTTGTGGATACGTAACTCAGTTACTAACAGTTACTAATCACATGTTTCATGCCAACGAAATTCAAATCATCAGTCAGATCTTATTAACTTTTATTGAAGTAAGTTCAATAGTAGATCATTATCAACTTACTGCCCTTATCCCATTAACTAATCATAATCTTTATTCTCTCACCACAATATTTATGTACAATTTTACAGTTATAAGGGACACATTTTATACATTGTGGGAGACTGGTGCCTAAACTAGGCCAGGGCCTGTATTTCAGGCCACCAGGTCTTCACTCTTTGGGTTAACATTTCAAGTGCAAGTCACGTTATAATTTATATGTTTTTAAAATAAATTAAAAACATTATCGAAGTACAAAAAAAAAATTGTTTGTGGGATTAGTATTAAGTGGAGGTGCGTGTATTAGTGTGTATGTATAGTGAGTGGGTGTGGAGTGAGTGGGTGAATGTAATAGTTTATTAGGGTTCCGTAGCCGAATGGCAAAAAACGGCCTCCTTATAGTTTCGTTACATCTATCTGTCTGTCTGTCCGTGCGTCCATATGTCACAGCCATTTTATTTCGAAACTATTAAGACTATACATGTGAAACTTAGTAGGTAGTTGTATTATGTGAAACTTAGTAGGTAGATATATTCTGTTAACCGCTTTCCGATTTTAAGAAAAAAAAAAAAGAATATTTAAAATTAAGAGGGGCTCCCCATACATGGAACTGAAACCGAAAATTATTTTTCAGAGTAATTTTAGAATGTGATACTGCCGTATTTTGCTCAAAAATATTGTTCAAGATAACTTAAAGTTTTAGTCTATTTTCTGCTGGGGTTACGGAAGTAATCTAACAAGATACCGAGATCCTGGAACGTAAGGGCAGCTGAAGGAACGGATTTTAGTCAGTCAGACTTCTACTGACTAAAATCCGTTCCGCTCCGACTTTAGACTGGAAGAAATCATTTTATCATTCCTGGAGTCATTTAAGTTAGTAGTGGAGTCAATGTGATAATTAATACATCACAAACATTGATAAGCACTAAAAAAGTTAGGTGCGTTTTGTTACTATGCATTAAACCAATACCTATTCTTTCTTTTAGAACTAAAACCAAGTGCCAGAAAATCTTGTACAAGTACCAACAAACTAGATCGCCTTGTAATAATCGAAATTTATTTAGGTCGCCTATTTTCAGCACCCAACTATGACGAACTTTATGAATGTAAAATTATGTAAAGCGCCACATTACTGGCACTTCGCCTTTAGCTTAGGAGATCGTTACCATGGCTGTTGAATCGGTATTTGGGCAGTTTTGATTTGCCTAATTGTACCACATTAAATCAGATACGTAATTGTTGTGGTTGTATAAAGAGCTCGTGGCTAAATAATAATAGCCACTTGAGTCGATTTAAGGTTAAACAACGCTTAAAAAATAAAAAAAAATAAAAATAGGAGATGTTTAATGGGCCGGTTGACATTCATACATAGTTGAAAGCCGTTGCGAGTAGTCAGAGACAAAAGTGTTAACAAAGGATATTTTGTTACACAGTTTTCCACTTTTTCTACAATTGCTTTCAGCTAGGAATCACTGTCTCTCAATAAAAAAAAATATTTTAATCTAGCAACGCTATTCAGAAAAATTATACCAAATGAGTAGAAACGCTTCGATCTGCTCTCTGCTTTCAGCGCTGAGAAATGAGGGGACCGAACAGGTGACTGCCGGCCACGTGCATTCTCTTACATAGTACCACAATGCAGCATGAACATCCATGGTTCCAAGTAAATACTTCACATTGGGCAAATTCGAAAATCACAGACCTTCCATTCATCGTCCACGCGCACACGCACCCTCAGAAGCACACTTGGTACATAATTATGTATTTAATTAAATACCCAAAATATTTTTTCCCCTAATTACATTATTTTATTTTCAATTTCGTCTTATTCAAATAAATACATATACGTTTTGAGCCCTCGTCTGGTTAGTTCTTAGAATAGAATAGAATAGAATATCATTTATTTCTAAGCATATGGTACATTGAGATCTTAATATTAACATAGTTTCACATACACTACCGTTACCGGTGTAGAAATATTCAGTGAATTACATTTAAAAATGTTGAATTTTCATTTACTTATACAAAACTTAAAATAAATTGAGATGTCAATATATTTATTATTATATAAATTTAAAAAAAAAGAAGGAAACGCATTAAAAATTGTATTGAGTAAAAAAAAATCATAATAAAAATAGGTACATGTCAAAATTGTGTATTCATGTATGTCAAATAACATCAAAATTTATGATTAAAAAATTCATTAACTGAGTAGAAACATTTGTCAAGAAGCCAAGCAAATATTATTTTCTTAAATTTATAAGTGGGCAATACTCTGATTTGTGGTGGTAATTTATTAAATATTTTGATTGCCATACAATTTGAATTTCTGCTATACAAATGTAGTCTTTGGCTGGGCATAAGTAATTGTCCCGGATTTCGGTTCTCAACTCTTTTGGACTTGTGATCATACAAAGGAAACAAATAAGAATATCTTTTAATGAACAAACAAACTTCAAGAATATATAGGCAAGGAAGTGGTAGTATATTAAGTGATTTAAATAATGGCTTACAATGATCTAAATATTCTGCTCCATAAACTGTTCTGACACATTTCTTTTGTGCAATGAATGCTCTGTTCACATCCACTGAATTACCCCATATGACAAGACCATAACGCAACACTGAAGATACATATCCATGATATGCTTTTAGGGCTGTCTCTTTACCTGCCATTAGCCTTAGTTTTCGGAGAGCAAATACAAATTTGTCAAGACGAGTACAGACTTTACTCACTTGTTCTTTCCAATTTAATTTTTCGTCAATAACTATACCTAAAAATACTGCTGTTGACACTGGTTCCAACCTTGTGAGTTCATATTGTATTTTAGGTGGTTTTACTAAAGAGTTGTGTGTTCGGAACTGCACTAACTTCGTTTTATTCATGTTTATATGTAAATTATTTAATTCAAGCCATTTTATTGCGTTTTGTAATTCCTTATTCGTGTCAATTTCTAAGTCATTTTTGTTACATGATTTTATGGTCAAGGTTGTATCATCAGCAAATAATGTACAATTATGATTGAGGTTTTCACAAAGATCATTGATGTATATGATAAACAATGGTGGTCCTAACACGCTTCTTTGCGGAACACCACAGTTATTAATTTTTAGGTTAGAACTGTATGTAGTATTTTTGTTATTATCAATTTTTGATAATACAGTTCTTTGTTGGCGACACGATAAATAACTTTTGAACCAATCATATGCTTTGCCTCTTATGCCATATTTTTCCAATTTACAAAGCTGCATACGACAAGCAAAATCATCAACATTAGAGATCTTCCTCAATGTTGTGTTAAGTAACTGCTGAAAAAACAGACTGTTTTTTTGCGACTTTGGACCTGCATGCATAGCGGTGTACAATATTTGACTATAGATAAATGTTATAAATTTCTTTGTAATATAAAATGTTTTACTAAGAAATATGCATCATCGATTTTATCAAAATTAAATGAATAATAATAGTAGAAGTAAATATCGATACCGGGTTTATACACAATATTTGCTGATTGTTTTTACTAATTAAGAAAACTGCCATCTGTAATCTGTGATGCGAACTAAAGTGGCTTAAATTATAAGATCACTATTTAGACAGACTCACTAGTCGGACAGACGGCCTTATGGTTTTGATGTCCACCTTCAACGCATGACGGAGCAAGTTCGAATCCTAAGCAGTGTAGACTAACAATAGTAACCAATAAAATGAATTTCTTGGAAAATATTACATTCCGACGAACACGTACTCGATCGGAGTCAAATTGCGACAGTAGCCAAGTTAATATAACTTCGCAGACGTTGGGCTGTACTACAAATTCGTTACCGGATATGTCTGAAGACGAAGATGAAGATAAATTAAGCATATTAAAGAAAGAAATAGAAAGTTTAAAAAGTCAATTGCAAAGTGCGCACGAAGAAATAGATCAATTATCTTTAGAAAATAGAAGCTTGAAGCAAAGTAATACAGAATTATTAGAAATAAATAAAACGTATAAAGTCATTTTTATAGTCGTATTTAATAAAGTAAATAAGACAAGAACAAACAGACAAGCGTCACAGTAAGTGCAAGCGCACTAGCAACCATCATATGTTCATGATCGCCGAACGTACGCACCTTTGAGTGTGTGCGCCTGTTTTAGCGTGTTGTTAACAGCCAACCTTCTACATTCATCTGTTTTGTGGCCAATAGTTCACATGTCTAACAGCAGCCACAACTTAATGCCTCGTCTAATTAATTACATCTAATCTACATTAATCATATCCTAGTCACGAAAAGAGATATTTCTGTAAATATAATGTTCTGTGGCTATTCGTTAATTAAATAACTTAGTTTGTAGGACATGAGATAAGTTTCATAATTAAAATGAATGGTATGAAGGTAGATGTGGAAATTATTTGATGAAAAGGAGTGGCAAGAGTTTTAGCTTTCTCGTAGGTATTTCGAGGACTTATTAGGAAAAATTAAATTGTGATTGATTATGACTTTACCGGTGCTGTACCTACCTACTGATTGGTCACTTGCAATGAGATGCTTATTTAAAACTAGTTTTTGCCTGCGGCCTCAATTGCGTGAGAAATTTTCTCAATCTGTGTCAATCAGGGAAAATGAAGTATTCTACTTGTAAAACATTTTTTTAAATCAGATTGACATACGCAGGACTCACTCATAAACGTTACTATTTTTTGTAATATTAGTATAGGTAGATAATTCGGGAATTTAATTTTATTTATAACACGACTTGTTATATTAATACAATAGAAAGATACTCAGAAATTATTGGGGTCCATGGATAAATATTTTCTTTAGTAGTATATTGTCTGACTCTTTGTAAATAGTACACCATAGACTACTGGCGTTTTTATTTTTCCCTGCTTGAGACAGCAGGAGAAAATAAAAACAACAGCATCCATCCAAAGGTTGTCTGTAAAAGATCGCTTTTAACGATAAGACTTTTGTAATTCGGTACTTAAAAAATGTAAAATTAACTATCAAAAACATGAATTGGAACTGGCAAAAGGTAATAGCAATAAGCTCTGGCAAAACATAAAAACCTTCACAAATATGAATAAAACCAAAAACTCAAATCAAGAACTTTTAACTGTTAATGGAACCTCCAGAGACTCCGTCAATGCTGTTAACAAGTTTTTTGCTCATATTGGTGAAAACCTTGCTCAAAAGACACCTCCCGTACCACCAATTACTAACGTAAGCCGCGAATGTGCTTCGTCGCAATCTTTTGTTCTTCTGGACACGGATTGCGAAGAGGTCGGACGCATAATTGGTGGCTTGAAATTGGGTAGTAGCACTGGATGTGACGGCATCTCTGGCGAACTGTTGATAAGTATAAAAGAGTATTTGGTATCCCCTTTAACAAGACTTTTCAATAGTTGCTTTAAGCTAGGTGTTTTCCCTGATGTTCTCAAGCAATCAATTGTAGTGCCTATTCACAAAAGTGGGAAGAGAGACTGTGTCAATAATTATCGCCCAATATCTGTCCTGCCGTCTTTGTCTTAGGTCCTGGAGAAAATTATTAATAAGAGGCTCGTGAAGTTTTTGGAAAACAAAAACTTATTGTCCGATGCTCAATATGGTTTCAGACGGGACAGATCTACGGACGATGCTGTAAATTCATTTACAGAATTTATCGCGAAAAATCTTGATGAAAAGAGAAAACAATACAATATTCATAGACCTCGCAAAAGCTTTTGACACAGTCTCCCATCCTAAACTACTGATGAAACTTGAAAGCCTGGGTATCAGAGGAGTTCAATTGCTTTTGTTTAAAAGTTACCTTTCGAGACGTAAACAGAGGGTGAGAGTGGGTGACGAAGTGAGTGAAGAGTGTTGTGTTAACTTTGGAGTTCCACAAGGAAGTATTTTGAGCCCTTCATTATTTCTTTGCTACATCAATGACTTATGCCAACTAAACCTTCCGAATTGTAAGATCATCTCCTATGCAGATGACACAACTCTGACCTTTTTTGGAGACTCATGGCCTCACCTGTTTAACTATGCTCAAAAAGGTTTTAATAAGGTGTGTCATTGGCTAGCTACCTATTCGCTTACCTTAAATCACAACAAAACTCACTTCATAATTTTTCCCTTCGAAATATAGGCGCTCCCCAACATACAATAATAGCACACTCATGTGATGAATTTCCGACTATAGCTTGTAACTGCCCTCTTATTACTAAAACAAATTATATAAAATATCTAGGAGTAACTATAGATATGAAAACTTAAAATTCACTGAACACATAAGTAATGTAGCTAAGCGAATACGTAAACTCGCATATATATTCAAACAGTTAAGACTTGTGGCCGACTCCAGGGTTATGAGATCTGTCTATCTGGCGCTTTGTCAATCAGTTCTCACCTACTGTATTTCTTCATGGGGTGGGGCAGCTAAGAGTCATTTATTGGAACTAGAGCGGGCTCAAAGACTGATACTCAAAATTTGTCTATTAAAACCGAAACTATTCCCAACGTCAGAACTATACAATCTGGCGGAGGTCTTGTCGGTTAGGCAACTGTATATTCTCTCCGTTATTCTCAAACAGCACAAACTATTACAGTACAATTATAATAACCCAGTTTTAACCCGACGCCGCAACTTCCAAGTATGTCATTCTGCACCATCCAGAACAGCCTTCAGCGGTTATTTCTCCTTCTTTCAAAGACCACGGCTGTATAACTTGGCTAATGAGTTGCATAATATCTATCCCAATACGAATAGGGAATGTAAAGGGAAGATCACTAAATGGCTTCTTGGGCTTAAGTATGAGGAGACAGAAAGACTACTTAATAAACACAGAGACTTTTGAGGTAAAGGTACACACATCCTAGCACATGACACACACAAACACACACACACACACACAAACACACACACAAACACACTCAAACGCACATAAACTCACACACGCACGAAAACGTTTTCAAATCTAACACACTCCCTTAATTCTAAGTTACCAATTTGACCTGTTCTGTAATGTGTCTGGGTTAAGGTGGCCAGGAGACCCATAACACAAGTTTTCTTAGTATGGGCTCCTGTCTCCCTACCAAAAAAATTGTTTAAAGAAATTTTGTTTTATGTATTTTGTGGGAGAAAATAAATAAAAAATAAATAAATAAAATAAATTGTAACACCCTTTCTAGTTGTTAAGTCCTTATTTAACTCTGTTATAAAGAGTATATATTCATCTATCTATCAATTTTTCTTTACTTTGCGATTGACAGATTTATTTTCTAAGCCACTTCGTAAAAACTATCCCTTTAAACCAAACTAAGAATAAAAGTCATCAATATAAAGGTGAGCAGCCAATACCGCCAATCACGTCCAACTCACCATGTGTTAGACAAAGTTGGGCAACTTGGCTCATCTGCGCTGTATTAGCATATTCCAATAAGTTGAATGGAAACGCTTTGAACTCTACCAGTTTGCACTATGAGTAGTTCTTAGCACATATTTGAACTAACTTTATTACCTTCAGTTGATTGATTGGTGCAGCTTTGCCTCCAGTGGAAAGTGGGGTCTGTAAAGATGGCTCATCCTGGCATCTAAGGCTAACGTTTTTCTAGAAGCTGAAATGTTTAGTCGATAGTTATGGTTGTCGTTAAAGTGTTTTTTAGGGTTCCGTAGCCGAATGGCAAAAACGGAACCCTTATAGTTTTGTCATGCCAGTCCGTCTGTCTGTCTGTCTGTCCATCTGTCCGTCCGTATGTCACAGCCATTTTATTTCGAAATTATTAAGATGTGAAACTTGGTAGGTAGATGTGTTCTGTAAACCGCTTTCGGATTTTAAGAAAAAATATTTAAAATAAAAGGGGGCTCGCCATACATGGAACTAAAACTGAAAATATTGTTTTTCATTAAACCTATGCGTGTGTGTAATTTATATTCAGGTCTTTAAAAATGACATTGAGGTTTCTAAAGCCACTTTTTTAGATCTTAATGTAAACTTTCAACCAAAATTAGTTTGAACAACATCGGGTCAGCAGTTTTTGAGATACAGCATATTTTCTAAAACCGCAAATATAACTTTGCAATTCATACAAACACTACGAAAAACAAAATTATTTGGCGTAGTTGTAAAAAATGTAAATAAGCTAGTTTTAAGAAATTTGTAAGGTTTTTTTTTTTGTTTTTGCCAAATAAATATAAATATTATATTGTATTATTATAGTTATTACGGAACCCTTCATGGGCGAGTCTGACTCGCACTTGGCCAATTTTTTTTTATATAAGTAACTAGCATTATGGAAAGAATTTACATTACTAGCAATCTTGTTAACCCCTCCAACTAAGCTAAATATGATTGTGTCTAGAGTGGGGTCACGGCAATAGTGTAATGGGCAGGGTTCGAACCCGCCACCTCTCGTTCACAAGTCCAACATCTTAACCACTAGGCTATTGGCGCTTACATTTATCTCTTGTTTTCATCAATGTGTATTCCTCTTCTTTAAGACATAACGTAGGTACATTTGTGAGGAGTGCTTGCCGGGTTCCAAAGTGTTAGAGGAAATAGGAATTTTAATTATAACTGTTCTGTCATCAGACAACAAGACGATCGGCGATGTGCCATCGTTACATGGTGGACATAAGCACAAAATGCTTCGGAAATACTTTCATTATGCATGCAGCTAAAGAATGGAATTCCATGTTTTGTGATGGCTATATCCTAGGGATAAATAAGTCAAGAGTGAATAGGTTACTTTTTGGCAAGTTTTGGCTTCATCTTTGACCACATAATTGCTTACTATCAGGTGAGATAGCGTTCTAACGGGTTTGACGCAGTTTGTGCACTTCGCAAAATGTGCACTTGACGCAAAATGTGCATTTCGCATAATGTGCAATTCGCAAAATGTGCACTTGGTGCAAATGGTGGGACGAGATCGCAATGGGGCCATTGCTTGCCGGGGTTTTGGGAATGTTCTAACTATAACGCTGCCCCGGAATGAAAGGGCAACTGAAAACACGGGGTGGGATTTTAGTCCGTAGAAGTTTAACACTCAGAGTGGGCGGAGTGATATGTAAATTTTTCCTCAAAAAAAAAATTATAAAATATCTCCTGTCACAGTGTTTAATTGTTATGGAACTCCACCGGTAAGGCTTCACCGATTTTTGTGATTATTTGTTAGGTCTGAGGATAGGTCGTAGACTATTTTTTTTACACTAGAAATGTAATTTAATATGGCAAAAGAATGTTTGCCAGGTCAGATAGTAATTTTATTAAAAGGTTTGGTTTCTATAGACATCGTTTTGCATGTTTCAGTAGTGATAGAACACTCGCGTTTTCGATATGCGAGTGTGTTATATTTGTATGATTTGTATCATCGTCGCTGATGCCAAAAGAGTAAAGGGAAACATGTGACATTAACCAACTCACAGTAGTCCCGCGAATACTCGTAACAGTTAGGTATTATCAGCTGATTAAAATCACATTTTCTTGCATCTTCAAGTCCAGAAAGAAAATCTTTCCGTCATCTAAATATATATAACTCAAAGGTG
Organism: Tholera decimalis; assembly: GCA_943138885.2. NCBI lineage: Eukaryota > Metazoa > Arthropoda > Insecta > Lepidoptera > Noctuidae > Tholera > Tholera decimalis. Next base: position 38,213,945 of record OW964566.2, on the reverse strand, counting down.
ACTGACTGACATAGTGATCTATCAACGCACTTTGGGCTGTGCGCTGGACGAATCGGGCTGAAATTTGGCATGCAGGTAGATGTTATGACGTAGGCATCCGCTAAGAAAGGATTTTGCGAAATTCCCACGGGATCGGGATTTACACGGGAAAAACTTCCCACGCGGGCGAAGCCGCTGGCACAAGCTAGTTTATTATATAACAAGTTAACAATACAAGCCATTTACTTCCCTTCCGAAGAAAATGATAAAAAAATAACTTTAGCGATTTACGGCACTTTTGCCTTTTTCTTGGAAAGTTGGGTCTCTTGGGGGCTCCGAGCTAAAAGCCTTAATTCCCTAAACGCCCTATGTGGGTCGACTGGAGTCTCGTCATTATGGTATTTGAGGTATTGTTGTTGAAAAGATCAGTTTGTTGTTATTTATTTGTATGACCAAATGTGACCGTATCAGTGAGAAATAAAATTGGCCAAGTGCGACTCAGACTCGCCCATGAAGGGTTCAGTAGTAACTACGCCAAATAATTTTGTTTTTCATAGTATTTGTATGAATTTCAAAGTTATATTTGTGGTTTTAGAAAATATGCTGTATCTCAAAAACTACTGAACTGATTTCGTTCAAACTAATTTTGGTTGAAAGTTTATATTAAGATCTACAGACATATATTTTTTTTAGATTTTTCACTCCATTATATAGAAGTTAGAGGTTGTGTGCGCCACACACACATTTTACCACTTTGGAAGCTTATATCTTTTAAACGATTGACTTTATGGTAAAGTGGTTTCGATCTCATTCAACCCAATTTTAGTTGAAAGTTTACATTAATATCTACAGATATATATATATATATTAGATTTTTCACTCTTTTATTATAGAATTTAAACACACATTTTACCATTTTGGAAGTGTATATCTTTTAAACGATTAACTTTATGAATAAGTGGTTTTAGAAGCCTCAATGTCATTTTTAAAGACCTGTCTATAAATACCACACACGCATAGGTTTCATGAAAAAAAAAAATATTTTCAGATTTAGTTCCATGTATGGGGAGCCAAAATAAAGGGGGGCTCCCTTTATTTTAACTATTTTTTTATTTTTTTTCTTAAAATCGGAAAGCAATTCGTAGAATACATCTACGTACCAAGTTTAACATGTACAGTCTTAATAGTTTCGGAATAATGTGACATACGGACGGACGGACGGACATGATGAAACTATAAGGGTTCCGTTTTTTGCCGTTCGGATACGGAACCCTAAAAAGCTTTGCCTATATGTTTTAAGTTACGTTTTAGCCCAAGTCAATGAAATTATTTCAATTAGAGTACTAAAACGCACTTTGAACGTCAACATACAGAATGGAATCTGGAAAAGTCATTTGATAATTTTTCCCCAAGAATTACGAAGAATTATCAAGAATTAAGAAATCAGCAGGTACATATTCATGCAAATGGGCAAACTTTCCTCATCACAATCCTATGCAACGGGCCTCCATCGTATACACATACACTTGATAAATGTCCAATTATGTATGTCAAACGATGGTTTTTAACAGGGTTCCTTGAAAAATTTGATCATAAATTCTTTTGCAAAAAAAAAAACGGGCACTTTAGATTTTTTTCTCTACTTCAATGAACAAGAACAATAAATAGGTTTTATTAATTTGTCGATGTATTGGCATGTTCTTTGAAGCATCCTGGCATGATTCTTTACGTTCCAAATTTAAAATTTGAAATTAATAAAAGAAATATAATGATTACTTATTGTGGATTATTCTAAAATTGCTTTACTAATGGCGCGAATTGCTGAAACGATTTTAACTGATTACGATATTTTAAAACTTTTTGGATATTTTCTGCAAATTAAACAATTTAATCTTTCTTTTTACATTAAATACCACTTTTTGATATGAGTGATAAAGCGATAAGGGCCGGTAAAATTATAGCCCTACTTGAAGAAGGTTGTTCGCAAACTTACGTGTCTCAGCAGCTAAATGTGAGTCGTTCAACTGTCCAGAGGACTTGGCAACGGTATCAAGAGACCGGTTCGGTCAAAACAAGACCCGGTTCGGGAAGAAAACGATGCACAGAACCAAGAGGTGGCCGCTTTTTGGTGAGTCAGGCGTTGCGGAATCGTAAAGCGTCAAGTGTGGACCTGAAGAAGAGCCTTGAAGAAGTAAGAGGAGTAGAAGTTAGCTTGTGGACGGTCAGGAGGAACGCTATGCGGAAGTGTGTTTCGAAGAAATCACTCCTTATGGCGGAGGCTCCGTTATGTTTTGGGCAGCAATTAATTCGACGGAGCGTATGGAGTTAGTTTTCATAGAAAATGGAACATTAAATGCACACCGGTACATAATGGAATTAGCCATATGCACAACCCACATTGACTGCACTTGGGGAAGATTCCATTTTTATGGACGACAATGCTCGCCCGCACCGTTCTGGCGACGTGGAAGCGTACATGCAAGAAGTTGGGATCCGTCGTTTAGATTGGCCAGCTTGAAGTCCTGACCTCAATCCAATTGAGCATGTCTGGGATGTTCTAAAGAGACGGGTAAGATCAGTGCAACCTGCTCCACAAAACATCAGGGAGCTAAAAAGTGTCATTGCAGAAGAGTGGGAACGTATTCCTCAAAACGTTATTAAAAACATCGTGGAAAGCATGCCCAGAAGGATTCAAGCTGTGATTTTGGCAAGAGGAGGTCACACTCGTTATTAGGTTTTTACATTTGTAACTTTATTTAATTAAAAAAAGTTAAAAAAAATCTTGTCTTTATTGCCGACCACTTCTTATTGTTCGGGCGTGTACATCGGTTTTAAAAAATACGTCGTTGTTTTTCTTTTAATTGCCCGTTTTCACTTCACGCGCATTAATTTACACGATTATAAGTATACAGACTACGTCAAAGCAATAAATTTCATTTAATTAACTCAAATCAACCTTAGGACGTAAATTTCCTTAGGTGCCCGTTTTTTTTTTTGCAAAAGAGTATACAACGTTAACGGAAACCCCATATCTATCCAAAAGGACTGAAGACAACATCTGGTATGGAGTCTCTATGCACAGTTTCAGCACAAAATAACTGACTCAAAGAATTGATACCAAATTATTGGTTTCATATGTTTCTTGAATACCAATAATAACAAACGTGTCACAGCACTATGAGGGTCATCACTGTCCACGTCACTTGCCAATAAAACGATAATTCTCTTCGTTCTTCTTAATTTTAAAAATTCGGTCTCTGGTATCAATGTATTGTAATTTTTAATATGCTCCGCACATGTAGACATAGGGTTACAAAACCCTTGTTATATCGTTTGTTATCATCCAAAGAAGTCGTGCACTCGGTATGTATATACCCTTTCCGTTACACGTTGTATAATCATAATACCTACTGTGAGAAATGACTCGTGGAGGTATATTATTATACACAGGCCATCCTCTCTATGAAAGAAAATGGGCCGTTATCCACTTCGCGGCATTATAAATATAACCTATTGAATTGGTGAGGGTTGGTCGTCGCTTTTTGTCACATTAGTGTGAATACCCTTTTTTGTGTGCTTAAAAGTGGTGGAGCTAAAAAGAAGTAATTTGTTTAGATTTTTTTAGATAGAGTTTGATATTTGTAAATTTTCCTTTAGTGTATGGAAAATCATCCCTTAGTTTGACCACCTACCTACCCCTGAACAACCTTGTATAAAATACAGAATACAAAATTATATTCCTGTCAAGTCTGAAATAATTATTCCATGTTTTTCCTCACAATAAAAAAGTGCTCAATTTGAAAATGGTTGCACACCAAAAAACCTCACAATTTGGACCACATCCAAAACGATATACTAGCCGAATCTAAACCAAACGTTTACCGTATTTTTCACACTGGCAACTCAGCGTAAAATTTTCTAACATTTATTTTACGTCACTGGCAAGACAGCCGAATTTCGAGCAGTGGTTCACCGGAGCAGTGATCCCACAGAGCAGGGAGAGAATACACCTCACAGCGGCTGAGTTAGTAAAGATGACATAATCAAAACTTTCAAGCCATTTTCATTCACAAGCTTACTTGTGATAGTTATATCATTATACTAGGACAAAACGCTCTATGAAAATAGCAACTAATCACAGCTCAGTATAATGGCATTATTATTGGTATGTTTGTTATGACTAAGAAACTAACTGAGTATATTGATGGACTGCCGAATTTGCGCACTACTTCAACTCCATCATTGATTGATTGATCGAATAACCAAATAAGTGCGTAGAAATCTGGATACCATGGTAATTTTATTCTTGAGTATCTGTCTTAAACTCAACATCGCAAGTTGTAGGTACTGAACGCTGCCCGCGCTTTTTTTTCGTTTTCATTTTCTTCCGGGGTTTAGAGATCATGGCTAGTAGCGGGGGAAACTTCAAAAAAATATTTTTGATTTATAGGACCGGGACCATAACAACGCTATTAACGCTGACTTTAAAACTTTAGAAGTATGAAGCCGAAAATCAAATGCGTTTAGAAAACGCACAAGTTGACTTCTGTAATCGCTGCCCCTTCCATGCTCTGTGAGTATTCCAAATTGGCTGGAGTTAAACAAAACAAAGCCGGGGAGATATATTTCGATATTGGAATATGTCCAAAAGCTTCGTTTTGTTACTACAGTTCCGGTTCGAGAATTGTGGTTGATGGTAGCATTTGATACGGTAGTGTATTACTGTATTGTATAATACAATATTGTTTGGTGATTTATGTAAAGACAATTGTGCAATGGGCTTTAACACTACACGTATTCTGAATCATGTAGTGGTCTTTAAGTTAAGAGTGAATAGGCTACTTCGACCATATCATCGTTTACCATCAGGTGAGATAGTGGTAAACGCGAGCATTTATCATCAATAAAAAAATCGTAATTATATATTTTAACAATTATCTTCTGCATTTGCTAGATATAGATCTTTTTGAGTCTTTATTTTTCACTAGCTATATTCGTGCCTACGTTTCTGATCCCGTGGGAGTTTCGGGATAAATTCTAAGATTTTAGATTACTGAGTCCAGCCTACTTTGCGTGGTTCATCAAAAACATCCTTTTATCCAACTAAACTTTCGCATTCGCTATATTATTATCTAATAAATAACTAAATAGTACAGTTCTTTTGTATGGGATTTGTAATTTAACATATAATAATAATTAGTCTTCGTCTAATGACGAAACATGCAAAGAAACAGTACTAAATTAAAAACAAAGAAACTATTATATATTTAAGATACCAAAGTACCCTACATACTTACTATTTATTACGTTACGCTTACAAATAATTATGTATGTACGATATTAATTTACTGGTTTTATTTGCTTGTGTAGGAAAACTAGAATACTAATTTTTAGGGTTCCGTAGCCGAATGGCAAAAAACGGAACCCTTATAGTTTCGACATGTCTGTCCGTCTGTCCGTCCGTCCGTATGTCACAGCCATTTTATTCCGAAACTATTAAGACTATACATGTAAAACTTGGTAGGTAGATGTATTCTGTGAACCACTTTCCGATTTTAAGAGAAAATTTAAAAAATATTTAAAATAAAGGGGGCTCCCCATACATGGAACTGAAACTGAAAATATTTTTTTTCATGAAACCTATACGTGTGTGGTATCTATAGACAGGTCATTAAAATGACATTATGGTTTCTAAAATGACTTTTTCATAAAGTTAATAGTTTAAAAGATATACGCTTCCAAAGTGGTAAAATGTGTGTCCCCCCTCTAACTTCTATAATAATGAAGTGAAAAATCTAAAAAAAACCATATGTTGTAGATCTTTATGTAAACTTTTGACCAAAACTGGTTTGAACGAGATCGAGTCAGCAGTTTTTGAAATACAGTATATTTTCGAAAACCACAAATATAACTTTGTAATTCATACAAATACTATGAAAAACAAAGTTATTTGTCGTAGTTGTAAAAATTGTAAATAAGCTAGTTTTAAGAAATTTGTAAGTTTTTTTTTTCGAATAAATATATTAAGTATGTTATATTTATTATAGTTACTACGGAACCCTTCATGGGCGAGTCCGACTCGCACTTGGCCAATTTTTGATTATTTGATCTCAAAAATTAAAAATTTTTTTGAAAACAAACACGGAACTGAAACAGCTTGTTTTTTCATCAAAACTATACGTGGTAGGTGTCTATAAATTGGATTGAGATTCTTAAAACAATTTTTTCTGAAGTTGTATGAAAATCTAGTTAATAATGTTTACTCAGTTTTTTGTTGTTAAAATAAAAGCTATTTACTACTGCGATTTATAGATTGAACCGATATTTAATTAATTACAGTTGCGGCAAATTTTAAGGCACATTTTAAAAAGTAGACATATGATCTTCAGCCCAATTTTTGCGTGAATGAGATGTTCCATTACCATAAGGTGGGATAGGTGGGGTAGGAGGGATAGGTGGGAACCTACCCCACCTATCCCACCTACCCCACATTACACTCACCTCACTCACCTTTTGCTGCTCACCTTTGTTATATTTTCTGATTCATGCTCTTACAAAACGTTTGATATGAAAAACAACATTAATCAAAACCAACATTTAATTAATTATAATCCATGAATGCATTACATTAATCGTCAATATTCCTTTCTCATTTGATGCCAAAAAGATATTGGATGCAATTCAGTTACAGCGTGAGCATCTTGTATTACTTGTATATCTACAACGACAGGCGCATAATATTTCCTCTTAAGTCTATAAGAGACAATCCGTGTCCAACAAGGTCATCACTTGGGTTCACTAAATCTTCACTTATTGGCACATACACATTAAAACTGGCCAGTTTCCTTGTTTCTATGATGTTAGATGAAACTTCCTTAACAGGTGGATTTAGCATGGTTACTGTAAATTGTTCTTGGGTTTTTGTGTCAGATTTGTCTTGGGTCTTCACTTTTTTGGCTAAACTGTCTTTAGGATGTGCTTTTTTATTTTCGCTCTTAGCTTTTGATATGTTGATAACTATAGGACTGTTGGTAATAACAGTCCCGTTTTTATTAAATGTCGTATCTTCAGCGTTAGTATTAACTTGTTTATCTTCGAGAACAAATACTTTAACAGTCTGTGGAGACATAGTTGCACTGAAATTGTTTCTTGGTGTCACACTCGGAGCACCGTTCACAGCTAACTTCAAGTCTCCCAAATTAACTACTGCCGCACTACAGTTTTTCACAATTAGAACAAATATTATGGCAAATAAGCGGTACATTTTGTTGGGTTTACAAATTGTTGTTGAATGCATGATTCTGTGGCAAATCCTTTACGTAGACGGTGGTAATTACTTGATTTCACGCTCTTCCACGTACATTAGTTCCAATTTCAAATTCGTATCGGTGAAATTAAAAAATGCCAGTGTGTTTTGCATTCGTACGAGATTTTACGTGCGATAGCCAAAGATTAAATGTTCTACGTTCGTACTATTATTCAGAATCTGATTAATTGTTTATTTCATTCTTATTTCCAGTTTCATTGTTTTATTAGAGGTGAATGTAACTAAACAATTGAGTGTATGATGAATAGTTTTAGTTACTCGGCTTTTGTAATATCAATACAGTTGTTCTCTGGATCTTCAACGTGATGACGCAACTTTGTTTTAATGATTTTTCAATTAATTTTAATGCAATTTTGTTTCATGCAAAGCTGTGCAATGAGTTGGCAATTCAAATGACAGCTGTCCACTAAGAAATATTACGTACTGTTTTCGAGAAATACCAAACTGAATTTGCTTAAAATAATGTTATCATTGTATTTATATCAGCTTCGGACATTGTGAGTCTCTTTTGAAATATGGTTATAATTTGGGATGTTGTTAATTCTATGTTATGTTAGGATTGTGCGGAATTTTTACCGAACTGAAAACGTTCTACATAAAGCTTATTATCACGGACACTGAGTTAAACAAACCCAGTTTAAGGCTGCGTTTCCACCAGAGATGTGCGAGGATGCGTAGCGAGGGATGTGTTTGTAAAGAACCAATAGAATCGCTTCAGTTACCTCGCCTCGATCAGCACAGCTCTGGTGGAAACGGCTCAGCGGAGCTAGATTTTTGCGCATACAAAACAAGCGTGGGATGTTTGCGAGGGATTTATGCAAGGGATGTATGCGAGGGATGTATGCGAGGGATGTGTTGTGAGCATAGATAAAATAAATAAGTAGATTTGGTCAACAGACGAAATTATATCGGAACCGTGTGTCTCCAGTTAGGCGCTAGGCGGGGCAACAACTACACATGCAGTTTAATAAAATCAATAGATACGCACTCGCGCACACACCCGCATTTCTTAAATCAGAACGTACTATACAATCAATAATAAACCTTATTCCGTCAAACACAGCGTGTATTTACCATGCACCGTAGAATTTACCCACACAAAAACATCGGTCGCTATCGTTGTGCTGTGCAAAAGCAATTTATTTTACATATACGCTAGTGATTGACTAAATCGGAAAGTTATCGATTCTTCCATTTATTATTGTACAAAAATTTTTTTGGGCACCTGAAAATGAACCAAATAAAAAATGGCATGTCCAGAAAATATTACAATAACAATAAACATATTATTAAGAACATAACATTACATAATTATTATTAAGTACTACCTACTAAGTATTAAGGGCTACCCTGGCGCTTTCGACTTAAATCTTAATATTTAATTATCATAGTGATAGGTCAAATAGAAGTCGATGTTAACTTACATTACGCTCTTGATCGGAACATACCAGCCGTATAGGTTGTATAGTATCCTGAAAAGTTGAATGACTGATTTTATGAATACCCTAAATCATGAGAATAGCTTTCAGTAATAAAATAAAATTTAACACACTTCTGCAAATATCAGTTGTACTCTTAATTTTGGAATTGTCCATTCAAAAAGCCTGCGACTTTTCTTTAGAGACTAGAACATTTCTGCGTTGAAGTGAACCGAGCATATGGTGCTATTTTTTGTAGGGTACCAGTTAGGTGGCATGCCTGTGGCATCAATCCATTCCTTTTTTATGTTACCATCTTTTGGGAAGCTGAAAAGTACGAAAAGCACTTATTTATCATTTACATACATCCTAAGCTACTTCTAAACGTCACCATATAATAAGCATCGCAATAATTACGTAACACACTATAAATCAAGATCTGAATGATTTTGACGTATATTGCTAATCCATTGCTTCATATGTTCGAAATATTGGTCTGCTCAACAACGTAAATACCGCAGTGAGTGTTGTTGATTTAGCATAATGAAACCGATTCCTACTGTAAGTGTGTTACGCAACTATTACCTGCGGGGTAACCGCAGGTAATAGTTTAGTAGGTTATAATAGGTTTTTGTTATAAGAAAAATCCTAGTTAGTAGAGAAATTGTTAAATATATGAAAACAAACACACATCCATGCATAACAAATAAATAGCATGAATATATTGACTTATTTTAAGCTCAATTCACAAATATATTATCTAAACCATGCCGATTATTATAACGCATTCGAAGCTTCAATGGAAGCAAAATACAAAAACCATAAAAAATAAAGAAACCGCATGAGGATAAGGCATAACATACGATAATTCTAAACCGAAAAACACCACCGATTATTAACCTAAAATTAAAGTAACTTACTTTACGAATATTGGTTACGCATTTCTCTACTACTCTGTAAAAAAAATCAAAATAAGTAAAAAAACATTATTTACATCGATCTTCCAACCGGGCTAAAACGGTTGACAGATTGAAAAATAAACTATTGTAGCGACGGCGACGTCGGAACTCCTTACGCATGCTGCGGGCGTAAAATAAATTGTTTATTTTTTTTTACTTTTTTGTACACTTGACTTTTCAACGTATTTTTATTTCTGTCATCTCATGTAAAATAAAAGTTAAACATATTTTCTTAGAGGTTTCCGTATGTTATAAAAAACTTTTTACCAAAAAATTACTGGTGACAATGGGACCAATTTCAAAGTATACCCTTTCAAACAAAAAAAGCATTTTTCAAATTGGTTCAGCCGTCTCCGAGTAATCGGTGATCATACATAAAAAAAATAATAATAATATACGCATCGAATTGATAACCTCCTCTTTTTTATGTCATCGGTTGAAAAACCCCTAAACTATAATAGCAATATTTCATTCGTCAATCGACATTGCTGTCGATAGCTTACGTTAGTGGATCTGTACAAGCACATCACTAATTCGTCGCAAGAAGTGGCGGCCTCACTACGCGATGAATCCGCGTAATACAGTTTCGTATGTTATGTTTACATTGCTTGTCCAGTTACTTAGTGACGAACTCAGGTAGTGGTTAAGGAGCAATGTATTTATAGCAAAAGGAGTACAGTCGCTCTGATATTTGAAAACAAAAATAACATAGTAAAACCAAGAAATATTTTACGATTTATTGTTTTTCATGATTTTAAAGACAAATATTGTAAAATACTTGTACTTACATATGGTAAGTGATTCCATGATTCACATAGATTTGATTTTGGCTTCGGTTTTTACAAGATACCACAGAACAACTCGGCATTCATATATGTTATCACGATCGCCGTCGAAAGCGCACTAGTTCGCGGAGACGGCCACTTGCCTGTGACATGAGCCCTGTGGCCATGTCGCGCGGACACCGATACGCCCCCTTACCACTTCTCTGTATTTTTGATTTCTGTGGTTGTGAGGGATGTGTTGCGACTGTTGAGAGGAATGTGTGTTGAGAAGGATTTGTTGCGAGGTTTGCACATCCTCGCACACATCCCTCGCTTGTTTTGTATGCGCAAAAATCTAGCTCCGCTGAGCCGTTTCCACCAGAGCTGTGCTGACCGAAGCGAGGTAAATGAAGCGATTCTATTGGTTCTTTACAAACACATCCCTCGCCACGCATCCTCGCACATATCTGGTGAAAACGCAGCCTTATCGTGTTTGAAATTGTTAAACCTCTTCTCTCATCTTTTTTTGAGAACATTTCAAATTTCTCCCGCTTTGGGTGGAGCGGAAGGGACTTTTACTGACTAATACAAAAGAAAAATATCTAGTGTGAATTCTGCCAAGAACTGTCTAAGAAAAAATATTGACTCGTTGACTCGCATCCCTTCTGCATGTACAAATATTTGTGGCCATCTACAAATATTTGTACATATATTTTGTACAGAGGGCGGTGCTGCATACTGCATGCAAGATTGATTATCAAGTTCTTGGCGGACTTGACGGTGCAGGATTTCTGCAAAGTAACGACTGATTCCGTTCTGTACACTTTTATTGACTATAAACCCACCCTGTATCTGAATCTAATGTCTATCTCATGAATATTCCACCAATCCCGGAGTACCGTAAAACCTTTACTATAGATTATTTTAAGAAGTAGAATATTCATTACGCCTTAAGAGTGCTCATCACATATGGTGATTATTCTACTTACCGCATCTGTTGGCGTAAATATAAAACTTACTAGCTTCGGCCTTCTTCGGCGCCTTCGCTCGCATCAATCGTTTTTTTTTTTCAGTGAATTAATAGAAACCTATGTCAGTCTTCAGGTCCTAAACTATATCCACACCAAAACTCAAATCAATCCGTTGCTTTGTTTGGGTGTGAAAGAACACAAAAACTCACGTTTGCATTCGTCGATAAATATTAGTATGTATACAGTATGTTAAATTGCTACCTACATAGTTAATATACAGATGTAAAGTTTCATTCATTTAAAAAAAAGTTTCAACAGATACTTTCTGTTTCATAATATTTATATGCCCAAAGGTCCGTACACTACTATGTTACTCGCTTCCATTCTTTACGAAGAACGTTTCACGTTACCGAAATGTGCGGATACAGTAGCTTTCTTATTGCAACTTACAGCGATAGCATGAGAGATTGATGAGAATGAAGAGATCTATACTAATATTATGAAGCGGAAAAGTTTGTTTTCTTTGAAAGTACTGGGTAGATTTGGGTACTTTTCAGCCAGCTGCAAAAAAAGAGGGATTGTGTTTTATCGTGATAAAGTCCAGGGGACTGAAGCACCGCGCGACTGCTATTCTTTAATAAAGAAACAAATAAAACTTCTTATTTCTGACCAAAGAATCCATCGGCTGTTACCTAGTGTTAGTACCCATCAAGCAGAGCTTAAACTCTCACCTACCGAACCCAGGCAGGCACATTACAAGGTATAAATGTAATTTTCATCATTACCATATCTCTCAAAATAGTTAAGGAAAGCATTGTGAAGAAACCGGCATGTACTAGGACTAATCATATCACTCACATCACTGAAGACATGATCCATCCGCACTGGACGCCCTAGGCAATTTGTGCGATTATTATTTGGGCAATTTGTGCGATTATTATTTGGGCAATTTGTGCGATTATTATTTAAGCGATTTGTATGCTTATTATTTGGGCAATTTGTGCGATTATTATTATAGAAACACTCTCATAGAAAGGAGACTTGTATCCCAGCAATAGAACATCAAAGGCTGGTTGTGTTATTTAATTATCACGTGAACAATATTTTTTATACTATACCGGCTCGGAAAGTGCCTTATTGATTTTTAAAAAGTTTGACAGAAAGGACGTCATTACTGTAGTACAAATGTGCTGGTCGCAAAAGTGTATGAGAATTCATTACTAACGTGCTGGAGACACTGGCGAGGGAGGGAAAAGTGTATGAAAATCCATTACCGACACGCTGTTTTTTTTTTTAATTTAGACCATTTCAGTAGCTAACTTAAAAGTACTTATAATGCCAAAAGACAAAATGTTTTTATCACCAAGAGAAAATGATACTGGCCACATAGTATTGCTCAACATTGATTTAAAATTACTCCAACACGCTGCTGAACAAATTCAATAGCAGAATCAATCACTTTGCATCGAGATTAATCTCCTCAACCATCAACAAACGCGGCATCGCCAGTGGCACTTCGGGAACCAGTTGCCCTTTTGTCACCACCGCCTTCCACTAGCGCAGTACGAATAGCACAGGCACAGCAAGTAATCTCTTCTGCATTGTCTCAAACGGCTCAAACCAATATTAATCTCCCTGGCAAAAGTATTACATTTAGTTTTAATAACTGTAACAATTTTAATATAAACTTCTATTAAAAAAACATATCTTTTATTTTCCTCATAGGTATGTATAGTGTAAAGCACTATGTATCACTTGGAAGAAAGTGCGATTCCCAACTCGTGTGTATTTTAAGGCCTGAAGCTTTGGGCCTCAAACTACACCCTCGTTGGTAATCGGTCACTTTCTCCCCTCGATGAACAATGTACTATTAGAGTTTCAACAATTCTGTAATTGTATGCAATTACAGAATTGTTGAAACTCTAATAGTACACACGTAAGCGGGTCTATAAGGCTAAAAGATATGTCTTTTAGCCTTATAGACCCGCTTACGTGTGTCATAAATTTTTTAACTAATAATAGTTATGATCATGCCTTGTCTTGTTAGCCATAAACTCAAACTCAGAACTACCAAAATGTAGTATTTCCAAAAATGTCTCATTCCATATATCGAGGCCAGCTACCACGATATAATTATTATTTATACTTCTTTTTATGGCAATGTTGCCATCCATCATGCGTGTCCCCCTCAAATCATTTATCATCTGCGAACCTTGGGATGACGGGTATGAATTATTAAGGAAATTCTTTGAGTAAATAAACGTTAGCTACTTTTTATTGTATTACAGTCATGGTTTCATAGCCATTTTCGGCTACAGCGATTGCATTACTGCTATTCCTCACATGACCGACATTTTCAATAGGGAATACTGACCTGTGTTTAAAGATTTTTACTCTACTAGGAGTCGCCTTCGTGTCACGATAAAAACATAACCCTCCTCTTTTGTAGTCGGGTAAAAAGTAGCCTGTAACCTTCCTCAAGCTAGTTCCATACCAAATTTCACCCAAACCCACCCAGTACTTTAGAAGATTAGCGCGTTTAAACAAACAAACAAACTGTTTCACTTTATAATATTAGTACATATATTTTTATATTTATTTATAGATTTAGTCTGTTAGTTCAAAAATATTGTACAGGTTTTGTTTACGTTTTCAAATGATAAAAAAATTACAAAGGCTTTAAAGTTCAGGAATGGGGGCTGACGTCATAGAGAGTTGATACGACCGAGGGGCTTTCCCTTAAACTGCGTATACTAGGTACCATTTTCAAGCTTTGTACCAAAAATCAATTAAATGGGAGAAGTAGTTTAGTCGCAAATGATTTTGATGAGATGCACCTTAAAGCGATAAATCTGACCAAGACAAGAGATAACACACGCCGCGCTACGTTGCCACTTTGTTACCTAGGTATTTAAGGTCAGTCACATTTATTTACAAGGGGTGGTTGCGTTTTACTCTGATTTGTAAGCTATTTAGGTTGTTTGAAAAAAAAATTTTTTTTTGCTATTTTTATGTTTTTACTGTATCAAATTAACACTAAACACGTAGTGTAATTTAATGCCCCTCTGTCGTATCAACTCTGTATATAGAACTAAAAAGTATGGGAGCAAGGTCACGTGAAATTTCAACTCACTGTATCGTCTTAATTTTTTATTTAATAACGAGGATAAAGAAAAAATACTTGTCCAATTTATTTTGGTAATCCAAGTGATAATAAAATGTTTTAAGACACAGTAAGGTAGAGAGAATTATGTTAAAATTATAAAGTAACAAACATCTCTACCATCTTTTGTTTTAGTATGATGTAGTGGGCTGGGTTTTAAACTTGGTACTTAGCTGGGTGCTTAGAGAAACGGATGCTTAAACTCATATTACTTTGAAGCCCCTAATTATATACTTCCAGCGTAACGAGAGACACAAACATCTTCGTATGTAATCTGATAACTACCGCCAAGATGGGGCGGTAAGAAAGTCTTGTTAAAATATAATAATCTTGTATGCTCCATTGGAGAAATTAATTAAGCTTTTCAGAACCCTGATTTTCTTTGTAAATTGTTTGGTATTTTAAGATAGGAAGATGTTTTATATTTTTGCCACTGGCTAAGTTGCCAACCGTATGAGTCGAGTATAAGGTTAAACCACAATTGCCGTGGTTGTTTGATGGCTGGATGGGTGATTAGTCATTATCAAGACTCCTCCATACCTCAAAAATTTCGTAAATGACGACACAGTGGTTAAGCAATTGGTGGCTACGTTGCATGTATACTTACAAGTATGAGAACTGTTTAAAAAAATATAAATGTTTAGCTGGTGGTAAAGGCTGTGATTTGTAAACCTTAAATAGTTATTACGGTAGCAAAAGGCCAAAATATCCGACAACGATTTTAGATATCAGATAGGCAGTTATATGTACTTAAAGTATTGGTACTTAGATAAAGATCTGATGAGGCTAGAAGCCGACCCTAATATAGATGAACAAAAAAGCTTGCAAGTGGGTAAACATTTCCAACAACCAAGGTATGAAGACTTAATCTATACTAATATTATAAAGTGGAAAAGTTTGTTTGTTTGTTTGTTTGCTTGAACGCGCTAATCTTCGAAAGTACTGGGTGGATTTGGATGCAATTTTGTATGGCAGTAGCTTGAAGCTTGAGGAAGGTTATAGGCTACTTTTTACGCGACTGCAAAAAAGGAGAGTTATGTTTTTACCGTGATAGAATCCACGGGAGCGAAGCCCCGCGTGAGTACTAGTATAACATATGCACATAACCGTAATATTTTCCAAAGATTTATGTAATAGTAGGAATTTGTATTTTATTTTTAAACTGTAAAATTGTTTTATTTTCTTTAAGTAAATAATTGGTATACCCAAAGGTACATCTTTCAAAATAAAAAAAAACAAATTTAAAATTTTGGTACACCAAAATTTTGAATTTTGATTATGAATTACGTTAAGTATGTTTAATGAATTACACTGTCCTGGCCTTAATACTGTAACATGGAAACATTGTAAAAAATCTTTTAAGATTTGATAAAAGCTTTGGCTGGTTCTTGTAAACGCTACCCAGGCGGGTCCCAGCTGCTCTTCAGCTGGGGAGTCCCGCACCGGACACGTCCGGTCAGTCCCACCGTACTCTGGGGGGGACAGCAATAACTTTTTTCCCAAATTTCCGGCAGTCGCCGCATCGAGCCAGGGAGGCTCACGTGCCCGTGAGGTGGGGTCGCTGGACTTGTCCAGCACGTCCACTTCACCGGCACCAAATTCTGAGCGAGCACAGAGTGCCGCTCCACGAAGGAAGGGGGCGTTGGTGCTCGGGTCGGAGACCGACTCGGCATCTGACGCCGAGAGCTTCCAGAGCTTAGTCTCTGGGAGCGCAGTCAGGAGTGACGAGGGGGGCGCCGACAGGAGGAAGGAGTTCCTCAAGCACCCCCGCAACGACGAGTCGTCGTCGGAGGAGGGGCTTGTCTCGGCCCGCAAGATCCCCACTAGCGTGCGGGGTAAAGGCCGAGGCAAGACCTCGGGGAGGGGGCCTCCCTCTGGAGAGCCCAACACTGGTCTGGCCCCGAGCGAGGCCAAACTAGAAGAGGCCGTGGCGGCTGCCATCCGTACCATCTCGCGGAAGCGCAACCGCAAGAGCAAGGAGGACGCGATCGGCGAAGCCACGGCCTCCATCATGGCGGCCGCGCGGACTTACGGCGTGGCTCCGGCTGCAAGGGACGATATATTATATATTATATTATATATTATATACTTTATTGTACACCTTACAATACACTAAAGGATAAAAATCATAAAAACTAGTGTACAATGGGCGGTCTTATCGCACAGGGCAATCTCTTACAGACAACCTTTGGATGGACAGAAATTATAGGAGATAGATTTAGGGCTGTCAGTGTACAACATCATACATAATACTAACCAAACATCATAATATAAAATACATACCACAAAATATAATATATAAATATATATTAATACATATCAAATTCATAATAGAGAAAAAAGGTGAAAAAATTATAGTGAGAGGTAATGCTCCTTCACCATTCTTTTGAACGTAGATAAAGTTTGAGCACGCCTCACATCTATGGGTAATGCATTCCACAAGCGGGCCGCTTGTATAGTGAAAGATTTATCGAAGAAAGAAGTGGAATGCATACGGATACTTAACTGTAAATTTTCCGATGATCTCAAGGACCTTGAATGTGTGTCACAGAGAAACCGAAAACGATCTTTAAGATAAAAAGGAGTGAACGGATTAAATAGCACATTATAAAGCAGAGAAAGTAAATGAACATTCCGGCGAAACCTAATAGGAAGCCATTTGAGCTTAGTACGAAATTCAGAAACATGGTCATATTTGCGCAAGCCAAATATAAACCTAATACAGAGATTTTGAAGTCGCTCTAGCTTGTCGAATTGGTCTTGGGTCAAATCAAGATAGCTGGCATCAGCATAGTCCAAGATAGGAAGAAGAAGAGATTGTGCAATTGCAATTTTAGTGGTGACGGGAAGAAAATTACGCAGGCGTCTCAGGGAGCCTGCAGAGGCAAACAGTTTACGACTGACTTCCTGCAGTTGCTTCGTCCAAGACAGTTTTGTCAATGTATATCCCCAAGTTTTTCACGGCGTGACTGAACGGAATAACGGTGTTATTAAAGGAAACTTGGGGAAGTGTCGACCAATCGATCTTAGAGATAGTCCGGGAACTACCAACAATAATGACTTGGGTTTTGGCAGGATTGATATTCAGTCCGAACTCAGTGCTCCAATCACTAATTCGAGCGAGGTCCACATTGATTGCCCCAATGGCATCAGGTAAATCTACGAGGGGGGCTTGCGTGTAAATTTGCAAATCATCAGCATACAAGTGGTAGAAGGAAGATAGTCGTTGAGTGATAGCATTAATAAAAAGTACGAAAAGTAAAGGAGATAAAACGCCACCCTGCGGCACACCAGCAGAGGTGTCACACCAAGAAGAGAAAGAATCCTCAGTGCAAATACGCTGCCGGCGACCAAACAGGTAACTACGAAACCAGTCAATTACCGAAGGAGATATGTTAAAAGAGCACAGAATTCCAAGCAAAATGTCAAAGTCAACTGTATTAAAAGCATTGCTGAAGTCAAGT
This sequence comes from Tholera decimalis, assembly GCA_943138885.2. NCBI lineage: Eukaryota > Metazoa > Arthropoda > Insecta > Lepidoptera > Noctuidae > Tholera > Tholera decimalis. The sequence continues at coordinate 38,195,900 of OW964566.2, read as the reverse complement.
AGTGCGAGTACAGTTAACTTCCCCATCTCCATGCCTGACCTTATATCATCTGTAATATGAACGAGAGCTGAGGTAGTGCTGTGACCAGGTCGAAAACCGGATTGGAAGGGATTTAAAAGATTATGTTTAGAAAGGAATGCGCTGAGTTGTTGATGGACAAGTTTTTCAAGGACTTTGGATAGAAAAGGGAGAATGGAAATGGGTCGGTAGTCAGAAAAGGATGCAGGATGCGATTTCTTTGGTAACGGGATAACTTGAGCGTCTTTCCAGGCTTGTGGAAAGATACTACTAGAAATGGAGAAGTTAAGGATATAAAGGATGGCCGAAACAATGTTGTCAAGGATAGGAATGATCATCTTACGACTGACACAGTCACTACCAACAGCATCGGACGCAATAGACACAATACTCTTTTTAACATCACAAGCAGTGAATTGACTTATGACAAAAGGAGAGTAATCAGGTACCGGAAGGTTTGAAAGATAATTTAGAGTAGCAGCTTTAGTGGCCCTATCTAATACAGGCGAACTAGAAAAATGACTATTAAGTAAGTTGAAGTCTAAGTCCTTAGGAATTGTTTCATGAGACTTTTTTCCGATACCTAATGATTTGAGAAAATTCCAGACCTTAGCTGGATCACCATTCTGAACCGAACTGTGGATATATTGGCGGTTTGCATTTCTACACATCTTGCTGCAGTGATTTCTAATTGACACATATTTTTCCCTGTTGCTGTCATTGGGTTGAATTTTGAACTTAAACTTGGCAGCTGCTTTCTTATTAATCAAACGTTTTATTTCATCAGTCAGCCAAGGCGCTGGGAGGTGCTTTACTCTTACAGCTCGAACAGGTGCATGCCTGTCGTAAAGCTGAATAAGGGAAGAAGTTAAAAATTCAACCTGCTGGTCAACCGATGAAGATTCAACCAGAGGCGCCCAGTCAATGTTGTTGGCATCCTCTCGAAGCTGATCAATGTTCATTCCACTAAAATTGCGAAGGAGAAGAGTTTTGGACCTATGCTTGGGAGGACGAATTTTATAAGATGTGAAAATTAGGTCATGATAGGAAAAAGCGTCTGCCGAACATTGGCCATGCTTAGCGACATGATCAAGAGATGAAACAAAAATAAGGTCAAGTAGTGAAGGAACTGAGTTAGGGAAATGGTGAGTGGCATCAAGATTGAGAATAGAGAGATTGGTTGACTCAACAATGTGGAGAAGAGAATGAGAACGGGTGTCTTTTTTAAGGAGGCACGTATTAAAGTCACCCATTATGATGCTATGACTGTAAGAGGGAATTAAAGTTTCTAATATACGCTCAAAAGAAGAAAAGAAATTTATTCGTAGAGATGGGCTGTAGTAGACACCAAGGAGAATTTTTGTGTGGTGTAATTCAACTTCCAGGAAAAGATGTTCACCGGCGCTCGGTGGGGTCGGCTGTGAGGACATGGTAACAATGGAAAACGGGATATAACTTCTCAGATAAATGGCCACACCACCACCACCACCGACCGCACGATCATTCCTGATGAGTTGAAAACCAGGTAGAGAGTAAGAAGAAGAAGGAAGACAAGGTTTTAACCATGATTCAGAAACTAGAATTGCATGTATATTCTTACAGTCAAAACTGGCCAGCATTTTGGGGAAATGAGCCGGAATACTCTGGGCGTTAATGTGGACTACATTAAAGTTCTTGGACACATCGGAAAATAACGAAACCAGAGTTTCGCTTAGGGAAGGAACACTTTCGAAGCTTACATCATTACTATCTAAAGAATAGAAAGTATCAGTATCACTGCTGCAGCCAGGGCTGAGCATAAATATAAGAATGAAAAAATATATTAATACTTAAAACAATAATTAACGCGGTCAACTATAAATTTACGTCCACCTGCCAGTTGTGTATAACACGAGAGTGAAATTAAAATAAAAAAAAAACAAATCAATTTAGATTAAGTAGTCTAGGCACACAATAGCAAAAAAAACAATTTCATTAACAAAGCAATAAACACTAGATTTAAACAATAAAAGTTGGAGCGTGAAACGGAGCTAAACTAAAAATAATGTTTAAGATATTCAGTCCATAGGTATGGAACGCGAACAAATGTGACAGATATGACATATAGGAATTGACAATGACAGATGACATTAAAATGTACAATAAAAATATAATATCAAATATAATATGGTACCTACCTACGTAAAGAAATGTGTAATTTACAAGTTAGCGAAACAGTAAAGATGTTAAGAATCAAATACTGAAACTACCTACTTAAAAGCAAACAAAACTTACTAGTGCCTAAACTACAAATACCTGAAGAAAGAAAAACAATAACTACAATCACTTCCTGGCTACAACACGCTTGATCTTAGCAGCGACTTTCCCCACTGTGACCGGTTGAACAGCGACACTTGCCTCCGGCTGTCCAGAGACCTGCTCCGACTGGGCCGCCACGTGCTCTGACTGCTGCGAGATCTTATTTAGGTCAGCCAAGGAGGTTATTCGATGCCGGGAACCTTTTGGGTCAAGGACGAACACGGTGCCTTCCGTAGTCCAGCATCGGTTTACACCAAATCTGTCCCGCGCTGCCATGAAAACGGTGTGCCTTGTTTTAGTGAGGAACTCTGACATAGTGATACCGGACCCTTTTAACTGTGTCTTTGTAAACCAGATTTTATCCCGGAGAACCAAATCATGCAGTTTGACTAATATTGGCCGAGGCTTCTGAGTCGTGCTGCGCCCCATCCTGTGACACCGCTTGATGCCAGACACTACTAAGTCAAGCTTGAGATGCTTCTTGACAAGCTGCGTCACCAACTGTGCAGTCTGCTCCTCCTGCTCCTCGGCCACACCATGCAGCAGCAAGATTTTCCGCCTCCCACGCATCTCCATGTTGTCAAGACTCTGGGCAAGAAAACCAACCTGCTGCTGGAGAGTACTAAGTGCTTGAACCATAAATGTCCGGAAAGTAGCAAACTCTGTTGCCAAACTTGAGGTGGTGATTGGTGTTGTGCAAGGATTTTTATGCAATTCCTTCTCAAATTCTGTCATCCTCTCATTGAATAAATTGCTCATGTCAGATATAGTGCGATTGATTGCTTCCATTTTGATGATGTGATGAAGTGATTATATTATACTTGTGATTAGGAGCTGCAAACACTTCACTGGCAGGTAGATACTACTAATAAGCAATATGTAACATTAATGTGTAAATCTAGTAAATATTTCTATTTTTAATGTAAATTACAAATGCAGAGAAAAAATTTTGATGTTTCACTTAAGACTACCCACAAAAAAGTAAATATGTCCGATCTGCGGCCGGAGGTCACCCGCCTGACTGCTGATAAATGATTTATTTATTTATTTATTCAAAAAACACAATACAAGCTCACAGTAAAACCAAAACGCTTATATGTTAACAATGAATTATTTAGACATAAGGGAAAAAAAAAATTAACTATTGTAGGTAAGTGACTGTCATAGTTACATAACTAATAATACAAATCTAAGAAAAAAAATGTATACATGTCAAGTTATTAAGTTCAATACAAATAAAATCAATATACCTATATGTAAGACAAAAAGTATACATGTCAAGTTATAAGGTTCAATACAAATAAATGTCAAAAATTATACATGTCAAATTTTAAAATTCAAAACAAATAAACTCCAAAACAAAAATTATACATGTCAAGTTATAAAAATTCAAATGTTACAGAAATGTCAAAGATTAAATTTATTCAAAAACAACATTACATATTTCCTTGAGCTGTTAATATTATCTACGAATATGTTGGCATTTGGACTACTGTCAAGGTAATGATTAAATAGAGAAATTGGTCTCGCAGTTGGGCTGTTGTTACACTGATGTGTACGCCATGCCGGCGGACACGCCAAAAGCTGATGCCGTCGCCGCCCAATGCCACGCATGTATTGCTGCGGTACATACAAATGGATATGTTCTCTTGCCGAAGGATTATCAATCTTATCTTGTACTAATGTAAGGTAATGCATAATGTGCATCAATTTACGCCTGAGCTGCAAGGTATCCAATCCGATCATTCCTGATACAAATAAAGATGGATACAAGAATAGGTAATATCCGTAGGACAGCTTATATACATAGCGGCAAAATTTCCTCTGAATTCTTTCAACCATTAGTGTATACAACTTCTCCCTAGGATCCCAGACAATTGCATTATATTCTAGTTTACTGCGCACATATGCATTATACAACAGCCTCACAACACTGACACTACGAAATTGGGAGGAAGTTCTAATGACAAAGCCCAATGCTTTATTTGCCATAGAGGCTCTCCAGAGGGAGAACGCCGCCCTTAAGGCGGACCTGGCCGCAATCCAGGGAGACGGCCAGAGGAATGCGCCGCCGCGGGGCCAAAAGGAGAAAGGCCAGCCCACACCAGCGGAGAGCTCGGTTCTTGACCTGGTGCGACAGGAGCTGGCCGCCTTCCAGCAGCGGTTCTCCGTATTGGAGAGCCGCGTGCTGCGACCCCCGCTGGCGGCGCCTTCGTACGCGGCTGCGGCCGCGTCCAAGCCTCCCCGGACGGCGACGAGGCCGCCTCAGGCAACGACGGCCACTGGGCAGACGGCCCCAGTGACGGCGGCTCCTGCGAGGGCGAAGACGGCCCCGGCCAAGCCCAAACCGGGCCCACCAAAGCCGCCTCCGACCCCGACACCTGCGGGGCCGAAACAGGCGGCCAAAGGGAAGAAGGCCCAGGCCGGGAACCAGCCGTCTCAGCAGCCTCCTCCAAAGACTCCTCCTGCTGGCGCCGACTGGCAAGTGGCCGGGGAGAAGAGGAAGGCTGCTGGCGCAGCCAGGTCCTCGCTGAGAAGGGAGCGACGGCGGCGGCGAGACGCCGCGGCGCGATTGCGCGCCCCCAAGACCGCGGCTGTAGTGATCACACTGCAGCCGGACGCGGTGAAGAGGGGCGTGTCGTACCGCGACGTGCTGGCGAAGGCGCGGATGGCGATCGACATCACGGAGCTCGGCATCGTCGGCGGCCTCCGTCACCGGGTCACTGCGATGGGGGCTCGGATGCTGGAGATCCCCGGCGCGGCCAGTGGCCCTGCCGCTTACGCTCTGGCCGAACGGCTCAGAGCGTCCTTAAATGCGGAGGAGGCCCGAGTCTCCAGACCCACCAAGCGCGCAGACATGCGCATATTGGGTCTGGATGACTCCGTGACGGCCGAGGAAGTGGTGGCCGCCGTAGCCAGGACTGGGGGGTGCCCTCCCGATCAGGTGAGGGCGGGCGCCCTGCGTCCTGGCTTCACGGGGGGGCAAACCATTACGGTTAGCTGCCCCGTCCCGGCGGCCAAAAAGATCCAGGAGGGCCGAAGGCTCCTGGTTGGTTGGGTGTCTGCGCAGGTGAAAGTCCTGGACCCCAGACCCCTGAGGTGCTTCCGCTGCCAAGTGGGCAACCATGCGGCATGCGTGTGCACCTCGGAGGTAGACCGCAGCGATAGGTGCTTCCGCTGCGGTCAGCCCGGTCACAAGGCCGGCTCGTGCTCCGCCCCGCCTCACTGCTTCGCATGTGAAGCGGTTGGCAAGGCGGCCGATCACCGGGCTGGAGGCAAGTCCTGCGCCCCACCCACCAAAGCCAGGCGCAGAGGTAGGCCCTCTGCCGCTGTCGTCACCGCCACCGCCGCCGCTGCCGCCGCCGTCGCTACTGCTGCCGCCGTCGCCGTCGTGGCTGAACCCCCGCGAGGGGCCCTGGAGGAGGCTGCAATGGATCCCGATTAATGGCCCCATTGCGCTTCCTCCAGGCGAACATCAACCACTGCGCCGCTGCTCAGGAACTTTTGCTCCAGAGCTAGGCGCAGTGGTTGATCAACGTCGCCGTGGTCGCCGAGCCGTATTTTGTCCTGCCCAGGAACGACTGGGTGGCGGACTTGGACGGCTCGGTGACCCTCGTTTCATCGGCCGCCGCCGGTACCCCGCCCCTCGATCGCGTCAAGAGAGGGCGTGGGATCGTCGCAGCACGGTTCGGAGAGATCGCTGTGGTAGGCGTTTATTTCTCCCCGAACCGAACTCTCGCCGAGTTCCAGATCTCCCTAACGGAGCTGGGAGACGTCGTCGTCGCCCTCGGTTCCCTCCCCGCCCTCGTCCTCGGGGACTTCAACGCCAAGAGTCCGGCTTGGGGTTCCCGGTCCACGGACTATAGGCGAGGCAGGATGCTCGAGCACTGGGCCCGTGCGCAGGGCCTGGTGATCGAGAACCGGGGTTCTGTCCCCACGTGCGTGCGGTTTACGGGCGAGTCGGTGGTGGACGTTACGTTCGCCACCCCCAGCCTGTCACCGCGCGTCACCGACTGGCGCCTTGTGGAGGAGGTGGAGACCTATTCCGACCACCGGTATATCCGGTTCGACGTCTCCGCCCAGACCCCAGACGCGCCGGTCCGACGGGACCTGAGTGGTCCGCGATGGGCGCTGAAGCAGATGGACCGGGAGCTATTCCTGGAAGCCTCGATCGTGCAGGCCTGGGGGTCACCCCCGGACAGGCCTGCCGACATAAACGACGAGGCGGAGTGGTTCCGGGAGGCCATGTCGGAGATCTGCGACGTGGCCATGCCCCGGGTCCGGCAAGGACGCGCCCGGCGTCAGCTGTACTGGTGGTCGAGCGAGCTAGCAGCGCTGCGCGAAGCGTGCGTTGCGGCGCGACGCTGGTACACCAGGTTCCGCAGGCGCCGCACCCGACCTCCGGATGCGGCGACTGTAGAGGCGGAGCTGTACGAGGGCTACAGGGCAGCGAAGGCCGTCCTCCGAGACGAGATCTGGCGGGCCAAGGAACTGGCCCGGGAGGAGATGCTGGCGACTCTGGACGGGGACCCATGGGGCCGCCCCTACAAGTGGATGCGAGAGAAGCTCCGCCCCTGGGCTCCCCCGTTGACGCAGAGTCTCCAGCCTCAGTTCTTGGAGGACGTGGTGAGCGCCCTGTTCCCATCGCGAGGGGAGCACGCTCCCCCGCCCGTGGCTCCGTCTCCGACGGAACCTGAAGCTGGCGCAAACGCGGACCACAGCGACGACGACGTCTACGACGCTCCAGAGGTGACCGAGGTAGACTTGAGAGTGGCGGTACAACGGGTCAAGGCCAAAAATACCGCCTCAGGACCCGACGGCTTGCCAGGGAAAGCGTGGGTCCTGGCCTCTGAGACTCTCGGGCCTCGACTAGGGGGGCTCTTTAGCGCATGCCTGGAGAGGAGCCAGTTTCCGCTTCGCTGGAAGACGGGAAAGCTAGTCCTGATCCAGAAAGCCGGACGCCCTGCGGACTCTCCGTCCGCATTCCGGCCCATCGTGCTGCTCGACGAGGCGGGCAAGCTCTTGGAAAGAGTAATTGCAGACCGCCTCTTCGGGCACCTGAATCGGGTGGGCCCGGATCTTGCGGAGTGCCAGTTTGGCTTCCGCAGGGGGCGCTCGACGGTGGATGCCATCATGCGCGTGAGAGCCCTCACGACGGGGGACGCGGTATCCCGGGGCAGGGTCGTCTTGGCGGTGTCTTTGGACATCACCAACGCCTTTAACACCCTGCCCTGGAGTTGCATCAGGGAGGCACTCCGGTATCACCGGGTGCCGACCTACCTCCGTCGCATAGTCGAGGACTACCTGACGGACAGAGCCGTCATCTACCCCGGTCACCGGGGAGAGTGGAACCGGCGAGAGATGTCGTGCGGTGTCCCACAGGGATCGGTCTTGGGGCCGCCCCTGTGGTACATCGGATACGACTGGGTGCTGCGCGGCGACCTCCCTGACGGCGTCAGCGTAGTATGTTACGCTGACGACACGCTCGTCCTGGCGCAGGGAGAGTCGCACCAGGCGGCGGCCGACCTGGCGACGCAAGCGGTTGTGACAGTCGTTCATAGGATCCGGCAGTTGGGACTCGACGTGGCGCTGCACAAGACCGAGGCCATATGCTTTCATGGCGGTCGGAACGCGCCACGGTCTGAGTCCCACATAACGGTGGAGGGGGTTCGCATCGGCGTCGGGAGGACGATGAAGTACCTGGGACTCGTCCTCGACAGCCGGTGGAACTTCAGGGAGCACTTCCTGAGTTTGGCCCCAAAGCTGAACCGGGCAGCAGCCGCCTTCAGGCGACTCCTGCCTAATCTCAGCGGGCCAAACGCCTCCTGCCGAAGGCTGTACGCCGGCGTCGTGCGGTCCATGGCCCTCTACGGGTCCCCAGTGTGGGCCCTGTGCATCCGGACGCGACCACTAAAGTTGGTCGCATGCCAGAGGGTCATGGCTATCCGAATGATCCGGGGATACCGCACGATCGCCGGCGAATCGGCCAACCTCCTTGCCGGATTGCTGCCCTGGGATCTGGAGGCGACTGCCCTCCAGCGCGTCTATGAATGGCGCGTGGAGGCGCAGCGCCGGGGCGTATCCCCGCTGCCTCGAGAAGTCGAGGCGCGGCGGGAAGAGCTCCGGCGCGATCTCAGGGCAGTATGGAGGGAACGACTGTCGCAACCGACGGCCGGGCACGCCGCAATTGCGGCGGTAAGACCCCTCTTTGAGGAGTGGCTAGATCGGCGTCACGGCGTCCTGACCTACCGCATGACGCAGGTCCTCACCGGACACGGAAGTTTCGGGAGGTACCTGTGTCTGATGGGAAAGGAGGAAACGCCTGGGTGTCACCACTGCGAGGGTCGCCCTGAGGACACCGTAGAGCACACGGTGCAAGACTGCCCCGCCTGGGCAGAGCACCGACGTGTCCTCACGGCGACAATAGGCGGAGACCTCTCGCGCCCGGCCTTGGTCGAGGCCATGTTGCGGGGCGAGAGGGAGTGGGAAGCGGTCGCCTCCTTCTGCGAAGCAGTCATGCTTCCGAAGGAGGAGGCGGGCCGCGTGAGGGAGAGGATGGCGTCCTCCCTCCAGCCCAGCCGCAGTGGTAGACGCCCACGGCGTCGGACGTCGGCCGACGATCTCCGGCCACCGTAGGCGCGGGCATGCGGACAGCGAGTAAAGGGCAACTCGTTGTCCGACCATGGACCATGCCCGGGTCGACGGCGCGTCGTGTTCCACGCGCGCCTCAAAGAGCGTCAGCAACATAACGAGGCCCCCTCTGCAGAGGGCCGAAGCCCGCCGGGGTCGTGGGACTCATCCCGTTACCGTGGCCCCGGTATGTAAAGGGTTATTGAAGGAACACCGTGGATTTTAGTCAGTAAAAGTCTGACAGTCCCTCCCACCCTGCCCGGAGTGGGAGGACTTATTTGATAATTTTACCACGTTAAAAAAAAAAAAAAAGTGCGCTGTTCGCGTTGAATTCAAATTCTGTTTGTTTTTCTTTTATGAATGAATAAGTGTCTATGTGACATGAAACAAAATATGTAGGTAATTTATAACTTAATAACTAGCTATATATTTATTTTAAAAATACATATATTTGACACCGTTACAATACGCCCTTTAATTTAATACACTCATATAAACATACGTACGCTCTAAAAACATAACCCTCCTTTCGGGCTTTGCTGCAGTCGAGTAAAAAGAAAGTAATTCGTCACCTAAAAGTGACTCGTCATTTAAAATGTATTTATAATAAAATACATATCGACGGTTAAAAGGAAATAGGGTATAAGCGACATTTTGGACTGGTATTGTTTTGAAAGCCGACTGTTTCTTGTGTTCTGTTATCTTTTATACAACCACTGTGAAAAGTACCTTATCCTTCTTTTACTATAACACTTCTTCAACTGTCTGATGTTTTAATAATAAAAATACATAACATTTCTTTTTTGTCGCTTATACCTTATTTCCTTTTAACCGTCTATATACATATATACTAAAATAACAAACTAATAAATACGGCGTTTTCTAATAACCTTTCTGATTAAGAGAACTCGTAATAATTATATTTATGGCAAACACCAAACTAAAAATGGCAGGCTTTTAAGTAGTGCTATTATAAAGCGGAAATGTTTGTTTGTTTGTTCAAACGTGAATGCAAAAGAAGTACATTTTATTTTATCGTGTTAATCCACGGGAGCGAAAACCTGCGCGACGTCAATTTACTGATATACAGACAGAGAGACAAACTTACACACTCACGATTGACCCAAAAACGGTTCCGGTTTTCATTCGAGCATACGGAATCCTAAAACAAAACAGTACTCAAGAACAATCCAGAGACATTCACAAAGGAACAAGAAAGCTAAATCTAAAACTAACTGTCAAGCTGCTAACTGAACTCTGCACAGTGTACACTCAGGACACTTGATACTCGTACTTACCAAGTTGGAGGACAGACTAATGAGACTTCAGGAAACTAGGCAAAGGGTTTGTATTGCAGTGATTAGTAGATATTTGTTAGATGTATTATTTATTTACTGATGAATCCCCTCTTGACTTCGATCTCGCCTGATGGTAAGTGAGAGATGAGGTCCATGATGGAACGAGCGAGCCCAGAAGATGCCTATTTACACTTACTTTAAAGGCTGGAAGCCTAGAAGAAATTTTAATTACGTAATCTATACATATAATAAAACTGTAGAAGTGTCTATTCTGTACATTGAAAATATTAAACATATTAATAGCATGTTACAAAATCGACACCAAACCCAAACATGTAATTTCAAAAAATTATGTCTGTTTGTTTGTCAAGCATCACGCAAAACTACCGGTTCGATTACGATGAAACTTGATATAATTAAACTTTAACATCCTGGGCACCACACTGGATAATTTTTATCCGCCATCTATAATAAAAACAAACTTAATTTTGTGGTTCAATCTCTAGGCACGATCACTGTACCAACCGCAGATAATAAGCTTGTCTGACTGAATACTCTTCCACGCCGAAAGCGAAGCTATTATTTAATAATAAATAATACAAATCTTTTTGAGCAGTGTTGGCCGATAGTCAGCCACATTACTGTGGATAATTTATAACATCATTACCTTAATATTTTACTCTCCCGTCTATACGAATGAATATTATCATGCCACTGTTGAATCAAGATAATATTTTCAATACAAGCATGCGGCATTTTTTTCTGTTTGTTCCTCCAAATGCTTTTTGTTATCACTAAAGATCACCTCTAATAGGTACGTGATTGTTTTTAAATCTAAGTAAAAATTTGAATCTTATGAGAGGCTATATCATGATAACTTCAAACGGAATATTTACGTCATGCGTATTTATTGTTTCGAGTTTCCAATTTTTAGTCACTGTTATATATGTAGAATGATAATAAACATGGTAAAAAAATAAATAAGTAAGTATATCATAAGGTGTACAATAATGTATATAATAAATAAATAAATTCTAATGATACTGTTAGTGACATTGTCAGTTAAAAAAGCTTTTATCTATTTGAGGTCTGAAAATGAATATTGTAGTAAGACTGTTAAATTTAATTAAGGTTTACATTCATTCTGATAAAGAAATAATTGTTTTTAACACTACTATCATTCATTTTTTATATTTTAATGTGACAATTAAGCCCCATCTTCAATGAAATAAAATATGGCGCTTGAAAAATAGATTCCCCGCCCAGCTTATAGTGCTAATGACTGCCATCTTCAATGGCGCATTGAGCAATAATATGTTCCCCGCAACCTGGAAACAGGCCACCGTCATAGGTATTCCCAAACCAGGCAAGCCCAAGTCTGACCCGTCTAGCTACCGTCCCATTAGCTTACTCAACGTCCTCGGTAAAATCTATGAAAGGCTTATATATAAGCGGCTCAAAGATTTTGCCGAAGCAAAGAGTCTTATACCCAATGAGCAGTTTCGATTTAGAACCGAACACTCATGTATCCAACAAGTCCACCGCATCATAGAACACGTCAGCGCCGGCTTCCAACGGGGCGCAATAACGGGAGCCTTATTCTTCGACATAGCGAAAGCGTTCGACAAAGTCTGGCACAATGGCTTAATCTATAAGCTATACCAACTCGGCGTGCCTGACCGTCTCGTGCTCATCCTACAGGACTTTTTATCGAATCGCACCTTTCGTTACCGAATTGAGGGGGAGCTTTCCTCCCCCCATCCCATTCGCGCAGGAGTTCCTCAAGGCTCCGTACTATCCCCCCTCGTTTTCACGCTATTCACTAGCGATATCCCCAAGCATAAAAATACTCAGCTAGCCCTATTTGCCGACGATACGGCTATCTATTATACCGGTCTTAAACCCGATGCCATCGCTCGGACTCTCCAAACTTCCGCAAACACTCTGGCCAAGTGGTTCCGGAAATGGAGAATTGAAGTCAATCCAGACAAAAGCCAGGCAGTCCTCTTTTCTAAGCCGCGGATAAACCCACCCTCCCCCCGTCCGATTACCATGTACGGCAAGCCGATCCCCTGGGAAAAGCAAGCCAAATACTTAGGCGTGGTCCTCGATAAACACCTTTGCTTCGCTGAGCACATAAAGCAGGCACGTTCGCGCACCGCTTTCGCTCTAGGTAGGCTCCACTTCATTCTTAGCTCCCGCAGCAAGTTATCACTCAGGTGCAAGCTGCGTATTTTCACCGCGGTCATCCGTCCCATCATGACCTACGCCTGCGTTGTTTTCGCACACGCAAAGCCCTACCTCCTCCATAAGATGCAGACCCTTCAAAACCGATTCCTCCGTAGAGTCACGGGAGCCCCCCTTTATGTTCGAAATGAGCTTCTTCACGTAGACCTCAAGATGCCCACCATCCAGCAGTTCATGAAACGTGTCTCCAAGCGTTTCTTTGATACTGCAATCCAACATAGGAATCCCCTTATCGTATCGGCCGCCCAATACGAACCCTCGCGTATCTCTAAGATTCGCCGACCAAGGCATACCCTAGTCACTCCCGATGACGCACTCACCCTGCTCCAAGAGAGCCGTAAGGAAACCAGCACAGTTTACAAAAACAAAAATCGACCGTCTTTCCGTCCTCGCCGCCGAGGCCCGCCGCGACGTCCCCGTAATAGTCCGCCCCGACCCTTGCCAGAGCCAGCCCGCGATGCTGAGCCAGTAGCTTTAAATTCCCTTATTAATAATAATAATGATATGATCCAGCCTGTCCCTAGCTGCCCTCCTCCTGCGACGCCCTAAGCCGAGGTCCGTACCCCACAGGGGTACTTAGCGTGTAGTCGCCTAGTTTGTAAGTTTTTTTAATAAGCCCTGGCTGGAGGCTTTAATTAATTTATTAATTAAGGCAACCACAGGCAAGCCCGGTTAAGCAGCCGACAACCTCAGAGGTTGACCTGCGAGATGCCACTCACAAAAAAAAAGAAAAATAGATCTTTCGAAGGTGTATTTCTTAAAAGAATATTGTACAACTTGAATGAAATTTTAAATTTTACAATACATACATAGTCGTCTTCTAATGTACCCAAAAAAAGTCGTCGACTCTGCTGCTGCTGTTAATAATTTATTTATTGAAAACTAACTCAGTTTTCATATCTAATTATTAATATTACACTAAAAAGACCGAAAATATTAATTAACGGGTCCCAAATTAAGTACTACTACATATCACAATTTTCAATACGGTTTCTTAGTTTTAATTCATGCGTTGATCCTTGGTAAGTAATTTATCGGCTACCGTGGGTGTGTTTACAAAGATGTAAAGTCAAATACTCAATCAGCCAGCCCTTATTTTCGCTACGAAAATGTTTGCCGTGGAAAGGTCTGACTAACTTACTAGAACTACCACGTGTTCCCTCGTATAATGATTCGTTTACTATTTAAATCAACAATTGGTTTAGTCTGCATGTTGTATAGTATACACAGTGACATTTTAATCGTCTTACAAAGCTGGCGTACTCAATGTATCCGACATAAAGTTTTTTCCATTATTTAAGATGATTTAAGTATTTATTTATATTCTGCTTCTACGTATGTATATATCTGTTTATTGTATCTTTATAAATAAATAAATAAATAATAAATAATATTCCACAACTTTCACACAACGCCATCTAGTCCCAAACTAAGCAGAGCTTGTGGTATGAGTACTAGACAACTTATAAACGTACATATATATTTCTAAATACATACATATTATAAATAAATTACACCCAGACAAAGTACAAATGATCGTGCTCATCAGAGCAGGTGCTGCTTATTTCAAAAGAAATTTCTTCCAGCAGACCTGCAACAGGCGAGTTTTTTTTTATTGATAATAGGCTCGGGTTTGACCACCATCTCACCTGATGGTAAGTGATGATGTGGTCGAAGATGGAGCCCGCTTGCCTAGAAGTAACCTATTCACTCTTGACTTAAAGACTCCCAGGTTATAGCGATCAGGAAACACAGACTCCGGCAGGGAATTCCACTCCTTAGCAGTACGAACAATGAAAGTATTCCCAAAACGTTTCGACGTGCGTATGGGTGGGATGTCCACCATGTAACGATGGCGCATCGCCGTCTGTCTTGTAGTCCGATGATGGAACGGGCTTGGCGGAATTAGATTGTGTAATGCCATCGCACACTCCCCGAAATAAAGAGATTATAGACACTGTGTGTATAAATACTACTTATGTAAATTAAAACATGCTTAACTAATTACATAAATTATAAAGATACAAGAAACAGATATATACATACATAGAAGCAGAATATTTATAAATACTTAAATCATCGTATATCTACACTTAGCGACCCAGAATCGATTAAATTTACGAAACATTTTGTTTCTTCTTTTTATTGATAGCAGGCTCACATTTGACCACCATCTCACCTGATGGTAAGCGATGATGTGGTCGAAGATGGAGTACGCTTACCTAGAAGTAACCTATGTGCTCTTGACTAGAATTGAATAGAAAACCGATAGACTTGCAACTCGTCGTCGATGTTCAAGGCTGTTAATGTTGGAATGAATTTGGATTCTGTAATTCAAAGTACCCTTTTTGGTGGGAATATCATCTAATGAAAGAGTCATAGATCAGCATCTATGACTCTTTCATTAGATGATATTACTCTAGATGGAACGGACGACTTCTGTTAGACTTCTACTGACTAAAAACCATCCCTGTTCCTTCTACTAACCTTACGATCCGACGCCGCGGGATCTCGTTAGAACATTTCCGCAACCCCGGTAAAGGCGGAGGAGACAGCGCGTACGCAGTCCCGTTACGCATCTGAGTTATCCAGATTAGGGATAATCGCAGAGGTCAACCTAACTGCAGTGCAATGGAAAGGCCTTGCCCTGGGGGATCCACCCTCTTGATCACGGTATCCCCTATACCAGCTAAGTATACTTCAAAGTACCCTAAACCGCGTTTTACGCTTACGTTGGCGAGTTAACATCGAAAAGGGAGCGGCTAATGAGAACATTCCTAGCTACCTCGTTAAAGAGTTTGCTCAGCGCTGATTACCAAATATTCCCGCGGAACTAATGCTAACTAGAACGTGCAGTTGATTGGTTCCTCATCAAATATAAATCGGAAATGTGGGAGTCATTTCTAGTTATGTATTTGCCGTGTTCCAATTAGGGTTGGTTTTCACTGGTCTGAATGTTATTTAGTTACCGGTTTGCTTTCACTGGTATTTTTTTCGTAAGGGAATAAAATGGTCATATGATATTTTACTTTGTAAATTGGTTATAAATAAATCTTTTACATGGAATTTTTGCCGTTTCAAATCTAGATGTGGTTGTTGTTTCCTAACTGAATACCTTGAGAAGAAACTTCGAAACATACTCAGAGGTCAACTTCCAGATGAGGCCATATAAGTAGTTCTGGTCAAATCATAATGAGAACTATTAATTAATTGAAAAACCAATGATTGAATAACAATACGATTGGATATTTGATGTGGACTGACTCCCCTAACACAGATTATTCTAGCTTGGGAGTCAGCAAACTCATATTTAGTTTATTTATTTTTTATATATTTTATAATATTGTACACCTTACAATATTTATATGGAAACAAAAAGGTTTATTTTCCACTTCCAAAAATTGTATGTACCTATAGTTATTATTTATTTATTTTAACTAAAACGAGTATACACACTTATTATAAAAATTAAAAATAACATTTATCGCAGGTCCATGACCCCACAAAATAAAATTAAAATAATCCCAAATTAGTTATTTACTGTTGCTAGAAAAATGACTGAGTTCCAAATAACAAAATTACATATATAAACAGAGTAAAAAAAAATACATAGGAAAACAACTTATCCTGTTATTAAATGTCAAATTATGAAATTAAATGTCATTATATAAAATTAAAGTCAGATTATCAAATTAACTGTACAATTATATATCAGATTATCGAATTAGATGTCAAACAACAGAAACATGGCCACAACGGTGTCTTATGTAGAGACAATCAACTCTCCCCGCAATCATTGCCAGGACAGCGGGCACCCTGCGCACCAAGGATGCGCACCACCTGCACATTTTTTTAAATTGATAATAGGCTCGCGTTTGACCACCATCTCACCTGATGATGTGGTCGAAGGTGGAGCACGCTTACCTAGAAGTAACCTATTCACTTACCACACCTCCTGACTTAAAAACCTCAGACTAATGTACGTAAACAAAAACGTACCGCAAAAGATATCCACAATGCAATGTAAAAATAAATTGGCTTTTTTTTTTTTTTCTCTGAACAGACCCTTTTATTTCATAACATGACGATTCAAACAAATAATTGGCTTGCCAATTTTGGTCCGCCATACTGGATTTTGGAACATTTTCATCGTGCAGTTTGAACTAAACTTGTAGGAAATGATACCGTGTATAAAAATATATTCTTCAAAATATACAATCATTGTACCTATTTACAACGTTTATGTACCGTTTGAGCGTACAACTAAGGAATGGAATTACCGGCCGGAGTCTATGTTTCCTGATAAGTATGACCTGGGAGTCTTTATATCAAGAGCAAATTGGTTACTTCTAGATAAGCGTTCTTCATCTGCAACCACATCATCGCTTAGCTTAGATGTGGTCAAACGCTAGCCTGGCAACAATAAAATACTACACTAACTTTAAAATTTCGCTTATAAATTATTATTTTTAACCTTAATGTAATTAAAAATAATTATTAATCTTATATTTTTTTAACTTTTATATATTTTTTACTATATTATATTTATATTACATATAAAAATAAATAAATAAAAATCATTTATTGCAAGCTAACTCAGGCCAGTTAGCTTGCAATAAATGATCTTTATTTATTTATTTTTATATGTAATAATAATAAACAAATGCAAAGAGGTCCAAGACTGTATCAGTTTAGCACTAACCCTCATCATCTGTTAACCCTTTCCCGAACTTTGTCGGGGCGGTTTCCAAACCAAGCGGATGGAGTGACTGCCTATCTGACCTCCAAAACCCAGTAGCTGGGTAACACGATACCCCTTGGTCAGACTGGTATTATAATTTCTAGTTTCTGACTACCCATATTTACTGTTAACGATCTGTTAAACCCCCGCACAGCTGGAACTAGGGTTGCCAGATCAAAAAAGCAAAAATCTGTGTTCCCTGCCACATATGACCCATCAGCCTTTAAAGCAAGAGTGAATAGTCATTTTCTGGGCTCGCTCGTTCGATCGTAGACCTCATCTTAAACTTACCTTCAGGTGTGATCGAGGTCAAAAGCGGGCTCATACGCAACAAAAAAAATTCCTGACTTTCTTTAATTTGAAATAAAAACATTTTTTATGGTTCACTCTTTTATTCAATTGTAGAATTTCTGGATGGTTTAGGGTACCTTCCGCATTCCGGACAAAGACCTATATTACCGGACATGTCTGGAAAATTCCGGTCGTATGGCAACCCTAGCTGGGACCAACGGCCTACCGCGCTTTTCGAGGCATGAAGGAATTTGATACTTACCTATGTTAAGTTTGTCGCCCATCCTTGTACTGACCTTGACAAGTGTTGCCTAACCTGGAAGATTGACCAGTGTAGCTGTAATTATATAGCCTCCAGGTCCTCAGTTTAGCACTGATACTGTTCTGTTTAATTTTAATTAGCCGCTGTTCATTCCGCCATGTTTGTGTTGCTAGCCTGTTTTATGTAACTGTGTTTAGATACTAAAGTTTAAATGGCTTCTGAATTAGTTTAGTGACTTTGAGATAGCGGAAGAGTTTACAGTGTATAATAAGGATACTAATAGTAATAGTTATGTAAGACGTTTATTCTATCCACACAAAGTAACTTTATGCTATCTTACTAGATAATCCATCCATATTTCCATATCCATATCCATCCATACTTCCATACTAATATTATAAATGCGAAAGTAACTCTGTCTGTCTGTCTGTCTGTTACCTTTTCACGCCTAAACCGCTGAACCGATTGAGCTGAAATTTGGCATGGAAATAGTTTAGGACCCTGGGAAGGACATAGGATAGTTTTTATCCCAGAATTCCCAGGGGATCGGGAATTACGCAGGAAAAACCTCCCACGCGAACGAAGTCGCGGGCAAAAGCTAGTATTATTATAAATGCGAAAGTTTGTGAATTGTGATGTTGGATGTTTATTACTCTTTCACGCAAAATCTACAGAACGGATCTGAATGAAATTTGGTAAGATGATAGTTGTTATCTTGGAATAACACAAAGGCTATTTTTTATATTGGAATTCCCACGGGAACGTACGGGGCGAACGAAGTCGCGGACTGAAGCTAGTATAAAGTTAACTAGGGATCGCTTTATTTTTGAGTGAGCTCTGGCAAGCCATCCTATCAAGTTAACAGCTGCTTAACCGGAAGTTCCTGTGGCGGCTTTAATCATAATAATTCAAGTTTTTTTTTGTGTGTGGCAGCTTTCATTGCGGCTGAACACAGACATTCTTTATTACATACATAATAATATGTAAATAAATAAATAATAATTATATTTATTGACATAAAAGGACATCAACCACTCAGTATGGCGTTTAGGCCAGAACATGAACATAAAAATATTGCACTATTTTTGATTTTATTGGGTGGCTTACAGTACAAAGAAAACATATAGATAAGAAGTTTTGTATCAAATTGATTAATATAAAAAAATCGTTTATTTGTAAAACTCCCTATAGTTACAACCTAGGAGTCTTTAAGTCAAGAGTGAATAGGTTACTTTTAGGTAAGCATGCTCTTTCTTCAACCACATCATCACTTACCATCAGGTGAGCTAATCATCAGAATCCATTTTGAATAGCACAAGTCGTCAAAAATAGCCAAAGTCGAAATAATATTCACAATACGATACGAAAAAGAGCGCAAACGCAAAGCGAATAACGATCGAATGGAATGACATTGACAATCGTCACTAGTCGTGGGTGTTTTGACAACAAACCGTTTTCAAAGACCGTTTTACGTTCTGCGACGGTTAAACCGTTTGAAGTTGGTGGGTCCAATCAATCTTCGTTGCACAAACCAGTTTTCGAATTACTTGATGCGATTTTGTATTTTACAATTATGAAAATACAGTTGAGAACTCATTGACTAAACGATTACACTTGTCGCGACGTCGTTCCGTTTCGTTTCGCACAAACAGTTATTTCCATGATAAGTGAACTATACAGACGATATAATTCCTGGAATTGGAATCAGTGAGCGTGAGTATTTGTTTACATTTTTTTGGTCAGTTATAATCTTGCACTCGCAAACTGAGACCTCATTATTTGTTTTGTTTTTTTTTTTTACAAATTGATCTGCTTATGAGTGAATTGTAAATATTCAAGTGTACACTTAATATTTAATAAACTAATTATATTATATATAATAATTTACAACCCATCGCAACGTCTGTACCGCGAAAATACACCAGAGATTTTGCTCGCATTTCGATAAAGACAGTAAATATAAAAAAGCTAAATGCCATTTATGCCACGAATAATTAAGCTAAACATCATAATGTTGTCCGATAAAACGTTTTATTCAGTAAACCGTTTCATACATTTGAAACTTGAACCGTTTGTACTTTGTACATTGCAAGAAACTTTGTTGCAACGACAACCGTTTTCTGCAACCGTTTTCTGCAATCGTTTTCGTCGTCGGAAAAACGGTGGCGTTTTGTTCATTCACGCACCACGCACGCTGTACCGCAACTGTCACCATACACAAACAAAATAATCAACAAAAAATCTTTTTAATTCGTTTTTAATATTATTTATTTTGACACTCCCAATTAGAGACCAATGTTCATTAAATATTAAAACTAAATTATCTATGAATTCCTTTTTTCCCAATACCTACGTCTGTTTGCGGTATGGCCCATTTTGGTTGATGTCTTTTAACATAATAACATAGGAATCTGTAACACCTACGCTATTATTGATTGTGTTGCAAGTATTACTGTCTGTGATAACTATAAAGCAATAAAAATTAAAGATATTATGGTTAGTTTAACCTTCTTACGTTCATGTGGTGTCGTATCGACCGCTCCCAACATTTTATTTATTTATTGAATCAAATAAAGTTCAGCCACATCACATACATTATGTAGACTTATTAATAAAATGTCTAATATACGTGGCAACTAAGGCGTAGGTGTACATAGCGCATGTACCTAGTCTAGTCTTGGGTAGTTCGTGAACGATGAACGAATAGGAACCGTATCTTGTTCGGTCTAATAGGTTAAATAGCTCTTTTCGAACTCGTACATTCTAAACCGCGCAATCGTAACGTGCGAACGAGAAATGAAATACAGCCACTGATTGTTTGACAGAAACGTTATACGAATTCATTCGATGTCTGTGAATGAATGAGAACGGGAGAGAATAGCCGACGAATGACGATGCTACCCGAACCCGACCGACTGAATTTGCAAGAATGAGATAAGATGCGTGTTATTTCAATGGCATAATGTCTAATTTAGCTTATCACCCGAACACGCGACACATGTCTAGTGTCCACTGACTGCTGAGAGCGAAGACCGAATAGAGCTATTAGAACTAATAGAATGAACTAGTTCACTGTCCGAAATGGACTAGTACGGAGCAATCTCAAAAATGAACGAGCAGGCACAAGACTACTCACCAATATAACATAAATGCTCCATTAGATAAATTCTACATTTTTGCTCATATTAGCCGGATTTGGCAAGTAGGTAAGTTCTTAATTTCCAGTAACTTAAATCATCATTGACGATCATCAATAGAAACTTCCCCCATTTTCGCGCTTCCACATTGCATTTATTTAAGTTGGGGAGCAGATATCAAATGGACTAAACGTGCCTGACTGTTAATATTTTTGACGGGAACTCCAATTTTACAGTTTACTAGGCCTAAGTTAATAGCAAAAACTTTGGTTACTTCTTATCATTCGATATCATGATTATAAAGCTAATCTAAACATCAAATAAAAAAGAATACATAAACAAGGCTTCTAAAGGAACCAAGTACACACGTAACTTTGATTGCGCATGCATACTCGGTTTCCAATCCAATGATAGCGAAATTTTCATTACTCAAAAATAGATGAAGGTTGAATATAAAAATATTTTTAATTGATTAATTAGTGATTTAATACCCTGCTGCTGCTGTGTTTACTAGATTTCTGTATTGAATCACGTTCAAATTCAGGATGTCAAATTTGAATTAAGAAGTGCAAATCGGTATCTTACAAAAAAGGTTAGATAAAATATTACATAATCATAACATATTATACAGCCTAACGTTGCTAGTGTCACAGCTGGGACACAGGCTTTCATTCTATGACAAGGAAAAGAACGTTATCCATCACGAAGGCCCAGTCTGGGTTAGTGGTAGATAGGCGAAGTATTACCAACAAAATAAATATTATTTGCTTTGACGATTTACTGGATAAAATATTTGACAAGTCACACCTCACCATTGTTTCATTTTGTTACTTAAAAGAAATTGAAAGAACTTTACGAACGTATCATTGGAATCTCCCAGTTTTATTTTCTTTGAGTAAAAACTAAAATGAGCGTACTAAATTTTATACAATGTTTTTAACAACTGTGTATTCAGATAAATATAACGAAAATGCCCGAAATACAATAAAAATAAAATACATTTGAAGAGAAAGAAAATCCTATCAAAAGCTTATGAAATTTAGTTACCTAAACTTAAATAACTTTTGTAAGTTCTTAAATAAAATTTAATTAGTTTTCAATAAGAAGATAGCTAGTTACTTTGAAATGTCAAGGATTTAAATCGTTTTAATTCAGTTGCTCTTTGACACTTGTTTGTTTTAGTTGCAAATGTTTTCTATCTTTTAGCTGTAATTTCTCATTTAGAATGGCTCGTGATGAATTATGTCTCGAAGAAGCTTTTATCACAGTATCTGATAAGTCTAGACTTGTTTAAGTTGCGTACAATAATAAAAATAGTATCTTTATAATTTGTGTAATATGACTTTGGATTAGTAACAATTGTTGGCAAGATCGAGTGAAGCTACCGGGAGTGAAGTTGTGGCGGGAGGCGCTGAGGTTACGCCGGTCGACGTGGCGTGATCGACGGCCCTCTATGGCTCATGGGCAATAAGTATCACTAAAAAAAAAGATCGAAACGTTTCTTTCGATCCCAGGGATATGTATCGCTCTTTTATATCTTTATATCCATATGTATCAGTAGTTCACACTCGCGCACGCGACACGCTGCGTGGCTTGCTTCGCTCAACTCGATCCAATGAATCATTCTGAGCGATAGATAAGTATATCTGTTTGCACTTTGCTTGGTCGTTACATTAGGTATCTTTCTCATTTATTGGGCTGCTGTTTCTTTCTAGGTATCTATTTTCATTGATAAATATGAAATAGGTTTTTAAAAATAATTCGAAAAATTAACTTAGATTAGGTATAATAAAACTAATAATTTGTTAAGAATGAGTTGTAAAGATACAGATATAGTGATACATTCGGATGTGAACGGATATAAAGAGTGATTGATGGAAACGGATTGATTCATATCTTTTTTATCTATCTCTCCTGAGTTACCCATCTCTAATGGCCTAGCGCTCTCGGCGCGTACGGCCGTGTTGTGCTTAGTTTTGCGTGATTAAAGATCATTGTGTGTATTATATATATTTGAGATCATACAAGTTTTTCCTCACTTCTGTCTTGTTTATATATTCTTAATCAGCAGTACCAGCAAAAATCGTTAACACTATATTTCTTAACCCTAATCTAATTAAACCATTAAAGCTATGAATATAATTATTAGAATCACTGCCACACGGCTAACACCGAAGCTGTTTGGAGCAGCTATCCACATATATGTATAGTCGAATCTGCTCGCCACACAACATAGGCTAAGGTTGGGGCTGTCCCACAAGCGGTACACCAGGGAAGCGAGTCGTTCTGTCTTCTCTTTACAAAAGCAGTCGACTCGAAATTAAGCAATCATCCCAGACGCACTACAGAACTATTCATCACTTGTTGAAAAATTATTATTACATAGATTCACAGTATACAGTATGTTAGCTAACGGAGGGCGTTCCCATTAACCTGCAATAGTATAGCATCCATACATGCTAAAAAAAAATTACCATTCGAAAACAAAATGTGTGCCTGCAATAAACGATTTTTTAAAATTTAATACTTTAAAATATTGTGAGTCTAAATTGAAATCTGGGGTTTGGCTCCCGTGGAATTTATCACGATAGAACATAGCCCCCTCTTTCGTAGTCGGTCAAAAATAGCCTATAAATCTCTCTCAAGCTTCAAGCTAATTTCAAACCAAATTTCATTGAAACCCACTTAGGAATTTTGAAGATTAGCGCGTAAACAAACAAACTTTTCCGCTTTATAATATTATCCTTACTAATATTATAAATGTGAAAGTAACTCTGTCTGTCTGTGTGTTACGCAATCGTGCCTAAATTACTGAACCGATTTAAATGAAATTTGGTACGGATATAGTTTAAAGCCTGAGAAAGGACATACGGTGCTTTTTAATGCGAAAAAAGGGCTGAAAGGGGTTGAAACAGGGGATGAAAGTTTATATGGAAATTACGTCATTTTTTGAAGCTAGAAGCTTGAAACTTATTTTTTTGACTTTTGATTAGAAAAATGTACTTAAATAAGCTATTAGCAGTAAAATATTGTAAATATCTTATTTATGTATGAGTTTTATTTTCAAAATAATTAGTCTAAAACATTAAAAATGCTGCCGAAAGTCACTATTCCGCGTGGACAAAGTCGCGGGCACAGCTAGTAAGTTATAAGGCAAACGTAGTGTCAGCTAAATCGATTTACGCTAAAAGCCAGTATACTAGACTATCCGCAAATCTATACAATACAAAAAATAAGATATTAAATATTTATCCTATGACTAGTAGATATAGCAAAAAACTTTAGTACAGTGGCTACAAAGCAAGACCTACCACGACCTAGGAGTTCTCTTGCAAACACTTAAATAATGTAGACAGCATACACCCACGTTACATACAACAAACATACCCACACATACACACATGCACACTATCACTTACATACATACATTTATATATATACCCACACGCACACAAGCAAACAGAACATATTGTCATAGTATCTTTTATTCATTTTGTAATTAGTTTTATTTTTCAACCGACGATAAAAAGAGGAGGTTATCAATTCGACGCGTATATTTTTTTTTTTTTATGTACGATCATCGATTACTCGAAGACGGCTGAACCGATTTGGAAATTTCTTTTTTTGATTGAAAGGGTATACTTCAAAATTGGTCCCATTTTCATAAACGTCAGGATTTGATGATGGGATACTGGAGAAATCGAGGGAACTCTTCACATATTATAGGCACACTTATGACGTTTTGGGTATTTAGTATAGTAACTTGTGCAGTTGCTCTCAAAAAGTACCATTTGAAGAAGTGGAACTGATGATGAAGACCACAGATGGCCGCCGAAACTACTCAATAATAAGTATTGAGTGGATTGCGATTTAATTACTTGAATATGGATGTTAAGCACTTTATGCTCGTCACAATGCATATGGTGATGTAGAGCTGATGGTGAAGTACCAGGAGGACTCCTCAACAATTAACGGCCCAGCATTGGGAAAAGCAATATTTTGTAAAAGGTTATAAGTAGTTGACATTTGGCTCTTGTAACTAGGTAAATTAAAAATAGACCAACTAAAAAGAGTGAAATAAAAACTTTTTACCAAAAAATTAAACCGACTCCCATAAAACACTGCAAAGTGAAACATAACTTGAATTTCGGAAGTCGGTGCCAAAAACGAAAATACAAAACTAAAGACACCGACAACCGAAATTAAAGTTATTTTTCACTTTGCAGTGTTTTATGGGAGTCGGTTTAATTTTTTGGTAAAAAGTTTTTATTTCACTCTTTTTAGTTGGATGATTTTTAATTTACCTAGTTACAAGAGCCTAAATGTCAACTACTTATAACCTTTTACAAAATATTGCTTTTCCCAATGCTGGGCCACGGTAATATTATGTATACAGTATTCCGACTTCATACAAACGGACGAAGCGCGAGCTATACCTACGCGCCTCGATCTCGGGGTGCGCTCGGGATGATGACAGTCGCGACCGGCACGGCGCACGGTGGGCTGAAAATCGGCTTTCATAGACTTAGGCATTTTATTTTGCAAGTGCGAGTTTTTTTGCCGGATATCACTTCTATTAGTTATAACAATATACAAAAATGACACCAGAATTGATTCTGCACAGAAACGAAGGAATTATATTTTTTTTACGAAAATTTTGTATGGAGCTAGTATGAAAAATCGAAATATCTCTAAAACGGCAGCGATAACCGTAATATCCTTATAGGGGGTTATAGTACTAATTATTTATGATTTTTTGACATACGTTACATAAAGGTTGTAGATGCCTTTTTTTTTAAAAAATCGTCAAAATATTTTTATTTATTTTTACATATTTAAACGTTCCTTTTAGTGTTTAAGTTGAAGAATTCAGAGCTTTAACAACTCTTATCATAAAATAGCATCACCCCTATAGACCTGAAGGACTAGACAGAGGTGTGTAGTATCTTGTTGATCTTGTAAGATTTCCAACAATACCAAATAGTTGAATATCAGTGTCAAAGTGCCCATGCTGTCGCTTCTTTTTGAAAGATAGGGGAATGAAATTGTTAATTGATCATACCCTAAAAGTATGATTACAACATAACCGGACACATAATAATAATAATATCCTTATAGGGGATTATAGTACTAACATTATTTATTTTAACATATGAAACTGTTCAAAACGATCCATGAACTGTGTCAAAGTTAAGAACATCGTTAGGAAGCATGCTTTTTCCCCAAATATTAAGAATATGTGAAAAAAAAAAGACTGTATATAAACTTTTTATTGATAGGTAATTTAAATAAAACAGAAGTAACAAAAATAATATCTAATAAATTCAATTATACAAAATACATATTTGAAACTATAATTTATGAAATTATTAACTAAACATATTGGTACAATAAACTAACATAAATAACAAAAGAACATAAAGAAAAATAATTAAATTTTACAAATTTTCTTTACAACTTTCGTTGTCGGACTCCAATTCCGAGTCAGAATCCAGATCGGATATACCTACAAACTCGAACTCAGTTTCCGGAAACTGTATTAGGTCGAGAGTTTCAGCAAAAAAGGTTGTCTTCCTTTTGGCATCTAACTTCGGCCTTTGTGCACTTAGAAAAGGATCCGAAGAAACAACAAGCATATTTAGGATATCTTGATTAGAATCTTGCCTGCTTCTTTTCCGCGAATGATGTTCCCGGAACCTCCTAAAATCTTTGTTTCGAGACTCTGAGGCTTCTTCCGAGAGAGTCCCAATCGGGACAATATCATTTTTTTCGATTATGTCAGCTCCGTGTATTAATAGTTTATGTACGGTTGATGACATGTAGTACCAGTCGTATAATTCCACGTACTTTTCTGCTGTTTTGCGAGCAAAATCTTTAAATTTGATGACATCGATCTTCTCACCAGATGTTATTGCTTGCAAAATAACAGCAAATCTTTTTATCAGGTTTTGATCCAACCCAGTAATAGCTGCAGTTTTATTGGGAAACTCGAAAAACTTCCTTGCGGTATTCCCGTCATTGGTAGTTCCCGAGCCTTGTTTTACTATATCAATTAACAGATTGAGCTCCTCTTTAAATTTATTTTGAATGTTTTTTTTTCTGTTTTGTAACATATCTTTATGCTCATTACTTCTTGCTGCCCACTGTTTGAAGTCAAGTCTGTACGCAATGTGTAACAGACATTCCATGCAATTTATACGGGCATGTAGGGATGATAGGCCAAATTCATATATGTCAGAACACACAGTTTTTGATGTTACAGCATCTAAGTGGTTCATTTCTGTTGGTTTTGCTAAGCACAGGTAGCATGATGCATTTGATCTAGCTTCAGAAAGGTACGTGCAGACTTTTGCGTCGATCATTGTCATCATTAGTTTATGAGTCACCCTGTTACTATTAATGCACTCTGTGGGGTTAAGGGCCTCAACTTCCTCATCCATTTTTCTTTTGTTATCAATGACAACTGCATGGCTTTCTTTTACAAAAGTGAACTGAACCGGACGACAATAAAAAGTTGAGCATGGTTTCGGGTTTGTCCATATAGTATTATCTCCATCTGTCAGTTTCAGTGGCACCAAGGAGGTCATGAAAATGCTTGAATCATCATGCTCGCCGTCCATTTTCTGCTTGTATCGGCTTTGATTGGAAGCACCATCAAATCCCCACTTCGATATCAGCTTTAACTGCTTATTTTCCACATTATCAGAAAGACTTTGAAGAATCCGCTTCACCGTGATGTCAAGTAAAGCTTGAAGTGTAATTCTAGCTGATGAATCCGTAACTGATACTGATTGATTAGGAGGGTAGCATGCAAGCTTAGTTTGTTGCAGTTTATAGTAGGATGGGTAAATATCCTTAGCACCTTCCCGAATGGCAGTCTCTCGCAACGTAATATATTGCCACTTTGAAAGCTTAAGTGAAAGAAGCAATGCAAGTGCTTAATGCTTTCCTTGATTTTAACGGCAGCTTCTGGATTTTTGATCATATAATTGATTACAGATGCGATATCTTCATAACCTTCTGCTTTTAAACGTGCTGCAGCTGCATATGCCAATTCACAGGAATCCTCGCCTATGTGCTCACTAGATCTTCTCTTTTTCTGTTTGCTTCCCAGATCTTTGAATGGTTTTCGGGACCTTTTTGTCATTGTTCCAACAGTCGATGATGTCGAAGGTTCTGGAGAGACTGAGCGTGCTCTTGGTATCTCATCAACAGTTGGTTCTTGATTTATTAAAGTTTGCACGCAACTCGGCCAATCAATATTTGCTTGCAACCACTCTCCGTACGTATTTCTAAACTTATCAAAGAATCGTTTAGATTTCTGCCACCTGTTTAAAGCAGCTCGCGTGAATCTCCGGCAAAATTCTTTGAGAGTTACTTGATCTTCGGCAGAAAGGCAATCGCCTATGCGGGACACAATTGCACTAAACAATACTTCATGATTAAATGAAGGACACTCACTTTTTAGAAGAACAAACAAATCTAAGTTGGTGATTAAACTTTCCATTCTAAGATTTTGTAGTCGCAAAGCAAATAGTTTTAGTGTTAGCAGTTACACGGTTGTGAACAATCTAAATTATGGAACAAAATTATAGCCCTTTTATTGTATAAAGTCAATAATTAGTTAACTACCCTCATTAAAGTTATAAAAGATATGATAATAAAAATTTATAATCGTCAAAAACATTTCGTAGAACTCATAGTAGAACTAATCAACATTAGCAAATCACATTAGCTCACTAATTATAAAAAGGTGAATGCAGTTCTTAGTTGGTATTGTTGCGAGATATTTCAAATCATTTAATCACTTAATAGGCTCATTAGAATCAGAAGACTACAACCATCATTCTAATTACTTAATTACTTGTCATCAGACTCATTAGATGACTACACAATATGTTATTTTGTATTTTGAACGTATGCAAGGTTTTAAAATTCCTTTTGTGTCGATATTATTATGTGTCCGGTTATGTTGTAATCATACTTTTAGGGTATGATCAATTAACAATTTCATTCCCCTATCTTTCTAAAAGAAGCGACAGCATGGGCACTTTGACACTGATATTCAACTATTTGGTATTGTTGGAAATCTTACAAGATCAACAAGATACTACACACCTCTGTCTAGTCCTTCAGGTCTATAGGGGTGATGCTATTTTATGTTAAGAGTTGTTAAAGCTCTGAATTCTTCAACTTGAACACTAAAAGGAACGTTTAATATGTAAAAATAAATAAAAATATTTTGACGATTTTTTAAAAAAAAAAGGCATCTACAACCATTATGTAACGTATGTCAAAAAATCATAAATAATTAGTACTAAAACCTCCTATAAGGATATTACGGTTATCGCTGCCGTTTCAGAGATATTTCGATTTTTCATACTAGCTCCATACAACATTTTCGTAAAAAAATTATAATTCCTTCGTTTTTGTGCAGAATCAATTCTGGTGTCATTTTTGTATATTGTTATAACAAATAGAAGTGATATCCGGCACAAAAACTGGCACTTGCAAAATAAAATGCCTAAGTCTATGAAAGCCGTTTTTCAGCCCACCGTGCGGCGCCGGTCGACTGTGCCGCAGTGACGAACGGACGGTGTGTTGTTTTTTTAACAATAACCGCGCGATTTTTCGCTATAAATAAGTTCATGTACATATTTAATATGACGAGTAGGATATATTGTGCAGTTTTTGGTTGCATGAATTCGTCAATAACGCATCAAGAGATAACTTTTTTTAGATTACCTGGAAACTTTGAAAGGTACCTAAGACTAAAATAATTTTAGTTACTAGTAGGTATGTACATAATGTGTTTCTTTTTAATGGATAAGTATTTCCTTTTATCTCCCGAAAAAAATGATGTCTGGATTAATAAATAAAGTGAATAGAGTAAAGGAAAGTGATTGACACGAGTGAAATAGGTAGTTATAGGCGGTTTATGAATCATGATACGGTAGGTACGCTTGTGTTAAAACCTCGGGACATGTGTGTTTTGTTTTGTTAGTTTGTATAACCCTTTCAGGACCATAAGATTATAGGAGGTAAAATAATCATTCTGACTATTTAGGATGATTTATTGGGCATCTAATAAACATATTTTTAAATAAAAATAAAAAAATGTCAGTGGCTTTTCTGATTTTTTTTGGGACATATTTGTCCCTCTGGACGTCAAGGGCTGACTTTTTGCTTATTCAGCTTATCTTTACGTGTTTTACATTCATTAATAATTTACGATTTTTCCAAAAACAAACAACATATTTATTATTATACGTATTTAATTATTAATATAGGTAATATTTTAATTCACAAGTTATATTTTAGTGACTAAAATCAGCTCAGTAATCAGCGAAAAAAATTCAGTCCTTGGTGTAGCAGAGGTGAACTTCACATGAACCACAAGTATTATTATTTTTCTTATATGTTCGTCTCTTGATTGTTCTTTAGTGTTGTTGAGGGCACTTTGGAATTATGTATTCAGATTTTAAATGACAGGTCTAATTTTATACGCTCGGTCAAAATTAGGTCTACCTAATAGGATCTCGTACTTCTACGTTATTGCATAAATTGTAGATTCCTGCATATTTCTTCAAAACGAGCTCATGGCATAATATTTACTATGAAAGGTACTGCCATGTCAGGTTCCGTTGCCCAGTCTCTCAACGATGGCAAAATATGATAACCCATTACTAAATTTACACCAAGAAATTCTTGCATTTCAACATGGAATTCTCATCCGTTCTGGTGAGCGTATCGCACTGATTCTGATACTTTGAATTGCACTAAAATGTCAAATTTTGTTGTTGAAAGGAATATCTCAAAAGAAGTCAACTTATTGTTATCCAAATCTTGACAGATTTGCACCTTTCCGAATTCATATTCAACATTTTCAAATACATTCAGAGCGTATGTTCCCTGGGTCCACTTGAAAACTGGTTGATGGTCGCTAAGTGGTTCGTTGACATGTTCTACCGCAGAAGTTGAAGGCTCGAGTGATGATCTCCTGGATTCATAAAGTTAAAGTTTTGTAACTTCAATCTCAACATCAAATACACCTTGGTCATCATCATGTGTGTGCCTTACATCTTCGTTGAGCAATAAATTTTCTACAGAGTCACTGTTATAACTCATCAAAATCTGTTGGATTTCAATTTCCTTGAGTTCGAAAACCGTACGTCTTCTACAAAACATTATCTGCAAACATTAAAATAAAAGATGTGGGCAATAGTAAAAAAAATCACAACCGCAATATTGAAACAGATAAATACCCTCATGGGCCATAGGGACACCGGTGTCCCTCTATGTTTATAATCACAGATCAAAGCATACAATATGAATTTAGGTTTTATTAGTGTACAAAATAAAAGAGTACTTACCAGCCAGTAAATATTTCACAATATAATATTTTTAGAACAACTTTTGTACTTAAAAATACTTTTTCAAAATATAAGAAATCCGCGCGAAACAAACTATCAATTTCCAATTATCATAAGCACGGAATGACAGTTGGAATATTTTGTTGCTATGATAATAGAATGAAAAAGTATATTCAGAAAGTAGTTAAAACTAAAGTCACACCTACCACTTTCACAGTTATTGAATTATTTGATTTTTTTTGTTTGGGACACGGATGTCCCCGTGGTCGTCAAAGGGATAATTCAAAGTAAAGATGTGGTATTTTATTATTAATAATAGTTGTTTATTGAATTGGTGTGTATGAATAATACAAGAAAAAATATAAACATGTTTTCTTAATAATTAAATCTACCAATCCAAAAACAACACGCATTTTCATTGAACACTTCCTATTCAATTCAAAAACTATTTTATTTGTTTATATAAAATAGTATATTTACAATCACAAAACTAAATGGAAACGCAAAGTAGGCAAATGTAATTAAAATGCTGGAGGCGGCCAGCCCTGTTGCATGTTTACGTACCGCACGGCTGTAGGCATTTATTTCTAAGATACGGCCGAGTTAAAATACTGTATGATAATATTACCGTGGCTGGGCCGTTATATTTTTATTCTTATTAATTATAGTTTTAAACCTTGTCATTCATTCTATGTCAGTTATGAAGAGTGGGGCCTACTAGCCTAGGTGTTTCATATCCTTAAAAGGAGACCCCTGCGTAATATAGATTGTTTAAGACAAATGTGACAATGAAATAAAAAAAAGTTACATTAGAATAACAAAACCTACAATTCATAAAAGGGAAGTATTAATCCTACGCGGGTGGAGCGTATTCTTCCTATCAACCTTCCTATCAAAATATCCCTACTTTTCCAGTGGCAAGCATACCTCAGCAATCTCACTTGTTTTATTAACACTATCTTCTTGGTAAGATGTTGATATTTAATGAGGGGCGCCGGCCAATTTGCATATTAAATAAATGCTATCTTGAGTTTAGGTCGGTACACCTGTGGGATGGTGACGTCACATTCTACAGGCGGCCATGTTGTTTTGGTGTATGGTTTTAAGAAGAAAAATAAAAAGAAGAAAGACACTGACGATGCCTTTCTAGATTTATATTGACAATAGCTTTTGTCCGCGGCTTAACGCGTATGAAAAGCTTTTATTATTATTACTTTTAGATCCGACAGAATCCATAGTGGTAATGACAATAATATTCGATATCTATTGCCAAAACCCTAAACTATACACAAATCTAAAAACTTTTTACCAAAAAATTAAACCGACTCCCAAAAAACACTGCAAATTGAAAAATAACTTTAATTTCGGAACTCGGTGCAAAAAACGATTATTTTTCACTTTGCAGTGTTTTTTGGGAATCGGTTTAATTTTTTGGTAAAAAGTTTTTATTTCACTCTTTTTAGTTGGTTGATTATTAATTTACCTATTTACAAGAGCCTAAATGTCAACCACTTATAACATTTTACAAAATATTGCTTTTCCTAATGCTGGGCCGTTAATTTTTGAGGAGTTCTCCTGGTACTTCACCATCAGCATATGCACCATATGCATTGTGACGAGCATAAAGTGCTTAACTTCCATATTCAAGTAATCGAATCGCAATCCACGAAATACTTATTATTGAGTAGTTTCGGGGGCCATCTGTGGTCTTCATCATCAGTTCCACTTCCCCAAATGGTACTTTTTGAGAGCAACTGCACAAGTTACTGTAAGAAATACCCAAAACGCTATAGGTGTGCCCATAATATAAGAGTTCCCTCGATTTCTCCAAGATCCCATCATCAGATCCTGACTAGATGACAAATGGTACCAATTTCGAAGTATACCCTATCAAACAAAAAAAGAATTTTTCAAATCGGTTCAGCCGTCCTCGAGTAATCGATGATCATAC
Source organism: Tholera decimalis (assembly GCA_943138885.2). Classification (NCBI taxonomy): domain Eukaryota; kingdom Metazoa; phylum Arthropoda; class Insecta; order Lepidoptera; family Noctuidae; genus Tholera; species Tholera decimalis. The sequence continues at coordinate 38,162,654 of OW964566.2, read as the reverse complement.
ATAAAAAAATAAAAAAAATATTTGCGTCGAATTGATAACCTCCTCCTTTTTTGTCGTCGGTTGAAAAATAAACTAAAATGTGGCATCCAGAAATTCGTGTGCATCGATGTCCACTGGTAATGTGCCCAAAAGACTGGCGGCAATGCCACGCTGTATGGCAATGCTTAACCTCTGTTCAAGGTAAAAGCCAGCCCTTGGGTCACGTGAAGTATCAACTAGGCATCTGGAAAGATCTTTAATATTACGTGAGCACTCGGACCCCACGATCCCAAACGGCTCGGAAATATAACTACCAACACGGTTATTATATTTACGCCGCTTGGGGTTCTCTGTTTTTATTTAAGTGTATAATAATAATTAAATAGTCATTTTATATCTATTGCTATCTAGTAATTTCAATTAAATGGTGCTGCATCCACCTCTGCACAGTACGAAATCTATGTATATTGTTTTCCAAGGTCTAATCTATCTTTGTACAAAATGTCGTCAAAATCAGTTGACTGGTTTAAACGTGAAATTGTAACACACTGACAGACAGAAGTTACTTTCGCATTTACAATATTACTTAGGAATTGGAGACAACTACGAAACCTTGTCAAAACCTTGTAATTTTGGGTAATTTATTTTTTATGCACCTGCCATGTTATCTCTCACAACCCTTGGTTGACTGATAGAACGCCTAAAGCATTAAGGCCTCAAAAAGCAGTCAGCAGCACTGACGGGGCCCCATTGCCTGCTAGGGCTGCGGAAATGTCCTAGCGAGATACCGCGGTCCCGGACTATAAGGGCAACTGAAGAAACAGGGTGGGTTTTTAGTCAGTAGACGTCTGACACTCCCTTCCGCTCCAACTACAGCGGGAAAATCATCAAATTACTCCTGTAATTTGATGATTTTCCAACCCAGAAAAAAAAAGTCAATGAGAAAAATAAGTGCGAAGAAGTGAACGAAGTGCTTGATCATCACTAAACAAAATGAAATCAAAACACCACCACACAAATAACAAAAACCTATCAACGAACAAAAAAACAAATGACTGCGCCAAACAATCACTGTTAAAAAGTTGACGTAAACGAAAACAATAGATATGGCTGTATTGTTCCACAACATTGGTACATGCCTCTCCAATAGTGCTGTCCGCTAAATATTTAACGGGAACAGGATATAAAAATACGGGACTTGCATTTTTAAAGCGGTTTATCGATTCCGTAGCGTACGGCGTTGAAAAGTTCCAGAGAGGCTTGGTTTTAAATGTTAAAGAGAGAGCAGTACACACACATGCTTGCTCTGTTACACGTGTTACTTATGTATGGGTAAGTTGGGTGTACAAGTTATCCTCAAGATACTAACTTTGGCTTATTGCAAGGGGTGTCCTTATTTAGGAGAACGTGGAAAACTGTGTTAACTTTTCAACGTACTAGTAAATTTTTTGCTGCTTTCTCCCTGCGAAGCTTTGCCAAGGTTTGTACCCCACAGGGGGTGCCCTTAGCATGCAATTACTTAGTTTTTCGGTTATGCTGTTGACAACTCTCACATAAAAAAGATAGCATGATTAAAATCAGTTACAAAACAATGCCAGTTTGTTAACAAAATGCTTTCTCAAAGGAATTTTAAATCGGTTTCAATTCGTCGGAGTTTGTTACAGCACAAAGCGTATATATTTATCGACTGGAATATTCGCGTAGGTTTACTTAAACAGCAAATTTTCCCATGTATTTTTTGGAGTAAGTAACGGTAATTTAAAAACGTGGAAAAGGGTACTGTTACCCTTTATTACTTTTTTAAGGTTACGTAAAATTTTAACGTAAAGTTATTTTTTAACTAGCCTGTGTCCAGTAGTATATAACATTAAGTTTTATGTAGTGATGGTTCAGTTCTTACGTTCCTGAGTTGCGAGTTTTTGGTCACGAGTTCGGATCAAACTTAGACATGTAATTTACTTTATACTATACCTGCTCGGAAAGTGCCTTATTACTTTTTAAAAAGTTTGACAGAAAGGACGTGATTACTGTAGTACAAATGTGCTGGTCGCAAAAGTGTATGAGAATTCATTACTAACGTGCTGGAGACACTGGCGAGGGAGGGAAAAGTGTATGAAAATCCATTACTAACGCGCTGTTTTTTTTTTTTTAATTTAGACCAATTCAGTAGCTAACTAAAAATATTTATAATGCCAAAAGACAAAAAAGTTTTTATCACCAAGAGAAAATGATACTGGCCACATAGTATTGCTCAAAATTGATTTAAAATTACTCCCAACACGCTGCTGAACAAATTCTCACATTAACTTTCAGTATTCGAACATAATAAGAATAACAATTTGGCGCGAAAAATAAATGAGGTACCTACTGTCTATGGCCATAGGTCCTATCTTTTAACTCGGTTTCATTTATTAATGTACAAAAAGCTATTTTCCTCGTAGGTATAGTATAAAGCACTATGTATCACTCGGAAGAAAGTGCGATTCCCAACTCGTGTGTATTAAGGCCCTCAGCTGTGCTGCGGGCCTCAAACTACACCCTCGTTGGTAATCGGTCACTTTCTCCCCTCGATGAACAATGTACTATTATGTAATTACTACTCATCTAACATCGTAAGTAGAAGTGTATCAAATAATATTCATATTAGGTATACGTAGATATTATAATACAAGCACTTATTAGGATATGAGAATATCTTACATATTAGGTTACCAGGATATTAGGCAAATAATTGGTTCCTCGATATTCATGTCGCGTTGCCATATTAGTATATTACTTAGTTGCGAGTATTAGGCAGCGATTTATATCGACTATTATGATAATTATACATAGAATATTAGGATTCTCGGTGACGCCGTAACGATACGTATATAAAAGCGAATAATACGAATATTTGATAAACTAATATGTGACTAATATCCAGTAACAGGTATGGGTATCCTACTATCAGATTTCAAATATATTCAATACTAGTACTCACGCGGGGCTTCGCTCCCGTGGATTCTATCACGGTAAAAAAACTCTCCTTTTTTGCAGTCGCGTAAAAAGTAGCCTATAACCTTCCTCAAGCTTCAAGCTACTTCCATACCAAATTGCATCCAAATCCACCCAGGACTTTCGAAGATTAGCGCGTTCAAGCAAACAAACAAACTTTTCCGCTTTATAATATTAGTATAGATTACGAATAGTTAGATTCGACCCTTATATAACACCTCTAGTCGTGAGGTAAACTGTATTTCCTAGGACCAGAAACTCAAAGACAAGTAACACACACCAACCCAAAATGCATTCGCAACAGTGTTCACGGTGTATACCTAATATGCTAGTGTTTTATTGAGCCATACCAACCCACACTGGGCCATTCCCTTTCGTAAAGAGGAAGCCTGTGTGCTCTGAATTATTATATTAATAAAGTTAAATATATTTTCTTGAAATCAAGAACAAGCACAATTACGGGCAATAATTACAACGTTTACTTACCATATAAAAATATTACTTTACAAATGTAACCAACGTATTTCTGACGTAAAATAAATACAATTGTGTAACCTGTATGTTAGAAACTTTTTTGTATTACGAGAGCAGAAGCTCGTTCGCCGGCGGCGGTGCGTCAAATAAAATAATTCCAACTTTACGAACGAGACCTTTGCTAAAAGTACTCTTTTATTTGTATATGTAGTTAAATATTAAACATACATAGCAGTGGTTGTGTCGCTGATGAGCCCTGTCGGCGAAATGTCCTGTCGGCGAAGTGTCCTGTCGGCGAAGTGTCCTGTCGGCGAAGTGTCCTGTCGGCGAAGAGTCCCGTCGAAGTAAAGTCTTGTCGGTGTACAGTCTGTCGACGTATTGTCTGTCGGCGTTTAGTCGTACACTCGACTTACGAGATATAGGTGATAGGTTGAAGCCTCCGGTCACCTTAGGCGCGGGCTTGTGGACGGTGAGCAGGGGCAGCTCACCGTCCGGTAAGGACCAGGCCCGGGTCGATGAAACGTCGCTCCACGCGCGCCTCAAAGAGCAATCAACAGTCAGCAGCAGTGACGCTGCCCGATAAAACCATTGCCTGCTGGGTTAGGGGAATGTTCTAACGAGATTCCGCGGCCACGGAACGCAAGTGTAACTGAAGGAACAGGTTGAGTTTTTTACCAAGAAGTCTCGCGTTTGACCACCATCTCACCTGTAAGTGGGTGATGAAGTGGTCGAAAATGAAGCACGCTTGCCTAGGAGTAACCTATTTACTTTTGGATATAAGGCTCCAGGTTAAAGCTTTCAGGAAACATAGACTTTGACAGGGAATTCCACTCCTTTGCTCTACGCACATTGAAAATGTTACCAATACCTACGCTTTTTGCGTATAGGTGGGATGTCCATCATGTAACGATGGCGCATCGACGTTCGTCTTGTAGTCGATAATGGAACGGGAGTGGCGAATGAATATGAGTGTTGGATGAGTGGAATCACATTGTGCATTTCTATCGCACACTCCACGTCCTTGTATTTTTTAAAACATACGTTTTCGTCTTAACGTCTATTTAAAAGCTCCTCAGCATTTAAATAGACGTTAAGACGATAACATAGTTATAATAACCCTAGGAAACTTGAGTTTTGTTAGGCTGTGTTATGCTAGGCTACCTTTGTAGGTTGTGCGTACACTTGTATATGTGTTAATGAGATTGGATCTTAGAACCTAATATCTTCAGCGTGTTGACATTTAAGTCTCCTATAGATATTGAGCCTGGGTCTTTGTACTCGTAAAACCACAAATTGAATTGTAAGACGGTATTTCGGCTACAGTGACTGATATCATTGACAAACCTAAACTTGGTAGGTAGGTACGATGTTTGTGCAAAGATGCTGTGAAACTGAACTACAGTTTTATTAATGATGATATGAAAATCTACTTATGATGTTATTACATACATTCCTTTTGAACGTGTTTACAAATTGAACTTACAGCTGGCGTAGTGATTTAGCAATTGTAAGAGTAATAGGTAAGTTAGAGTGAATAGGTTACTAAGCAAACGTGCTTCATCTTCCACCTATCATCGCTTACCATCAGGTGAGATGGTGGTCAAACGCGAGATTAATAACATTAAAAGAAATTGGCCAAGTGCTAGTCAGACTCGCCAATGGAGGGTACCGTAGTAACTGCGCAAAATAACTTTGTTTTTTATAGTGTTTGTATGAAATACAAAGTTATATTTGCGGTTTTAGAAAATGTGCTATATCTCAAAAACTGTTGACCTGACCTCGTTCAAACCAATTTACGTTGAAAATTTTCATAAAGATCTACAGCATTATTTTTTCGATTTTTCACTCCAGTATTATACAATTTAGAGCGGGGGAGGGGGATACTCGTTTTACCACTTTAGAAGCTTATATCTTTTAAATGATTAACTTTAAGAAAAAGTGGTTTCGAAACCTCAGTGTCATTTTTAAAAGACCTGTCTATAGATACCACATACGTATAGGTTTGATGAAAAACATATTTTTAGTTTCAGTACCATGTATGGGGAGCCGGAAAATCGGAAAGCAGTTCACAGAATACATCTAGGTAGATTACACATATTCAACTTGGTAGGTACCAAGTTTAATATGTGTAATCTTAAGAGGTTTGGAAACAGAAAGAAGAAGCTAACAGTTTAGCATAACTGGTTCCAGAGTTACGGAATTATTCAAAAGAGTTACCGCGGCCCTGGAATACGAAAGGGAAATGACGGAACACGGATGGGTTTTAGTCAGTAAAAGTCTGACTTCAGGCAGTCATTGGATGATTTCCCATCCTTAACAAAAAAAATAAATAATACTATGATAACTGGTTGTAATGAGAATAGTCAGAGCTATATTGAATGTAATTTTAGTGTATAAATATCTCCCATATTTCACAAAGTTAAGCCCCCGCCCTATCAGAGCCGGCGTCCCTCAGGGCGCCGTGCTCTCTCCCCCACTCTTCACGCTATTCACTAGCGACATCCCCAAAAAGCCCCCAGTAGAGTTATCCCTATTTGCCGACGACACGGCCATCTATTACTCGGGAAATAGTCCCGATAGCATCGCTCATACCCTCCAGACCTCAGCCAACGCATTAGGTGATTTGTTTAGGAAATGGAGGATTGAGGTAAATCCCGACAAAAGTCAAGCAGTCCTGTTTCGCAGGGCTCGCCAACATAGACACTTCACCGCCCCCCGCCCGATCACTATGTTTGGCAAGCCAATCCCTTGGGAGAAGCGAGCCAAATACTTAGGTGTGATCCTCAACCAGTTCCTTAACTTCAGTGAGCACATAAAGTCGGTTCGCTCGCGAGCCGCTTTCGCTCTCGGTAGGCTCCACGCCTTGCTGAATAAACACAGTAAGCTCTCCCTTAGATGTAAAATCCGAATCTACACGACATGCATACGTCCTATCATGACGTACGCCTGTCCGGTGTTTGCTCATGCCAGTCCCAATCAGATCCATAGGATGCAAGTCATTCAGAACCGTTTTCTCCGAAAGGCCACGGGCGCGCCCTGGTTCTTGAGGAATGAGGATCTCCACGTAGACCTCAAACTCCCGACCATAAAGCAAGTGTTGAAACGCATGTCAGTGCGTTACTTCACCTCTGCTGATACCCACACTAACCCCCTGATCGTATCGGCCGCCCGATACAGACCCTCCAAGATTTCTCGGGTTCGTCGCCCGCGCAACGTCCTAGACGAGCCCGACGACCCCACCACCATCCGACAAGAGAGCAGTAGGGAAACCAGCACTCTTAGAAAATACACATACAAAACGCGTTCCGTATTCCGGCCTCGCCGACGAGGCCCATCGCGACGTCCGCGTACTTGTAATGGAAATCCTCCCCGACCTTTGCCAAATGAGCCAGCCCGCGATGCTGAGCCAGTAGCAATAAATACTCCCCTAAATACGACCCAGCCTGTCCCTTTGCTGCCCTCCCAAAATGACCCTGCTATGCCGAGGCCCGTACTCCACAGGGAGTGCCCTTAGCGTGCGGTCATTAGCTGTAAGTAAACTTTAGTTTGTAAGCCCTGGCTGGGGGCCTTTAATTTATTAGAGGTCACCACAGGACAGACCGGTTAAGTAGACGCACAGCCTTACTGAGCTGATCTACGAGTGGCCATACCTAAAAAAAAAAAAAAAAAATAACAAAGTTAAGCAGGACAACAATTGAACAGATTTAGAGTAATTATGCACTTGGGATAGTAATTTATTTTAGAATAAATAATTAAATTAATTAGTCGCTGTAGCTGTGTTAGCTATGTCGTAATAGTGCTTGGCAAGGTTGGGATAACAACAGCGTATTCTTTCCAATTTTTGTTCTTAAATCTTTTTTTTATGTCAGTTTCATTTTCTTAATTTATTTATTTACAAGCTTGACCACAAATTAGTACACGTGAGTTTGTAAATGTAGGTAAATGTAAATACTGATTCCGTGGGATTTCGGGGATGAATGTCTGTGTGTTTTCCAGTATTTCAGCTATCTTTATACCAAACTAGTACTCACGCGGGGCTTCGCTCCCGTGGATTCTATCACAGTAAAAACATAACTCTCCTTTTTTGCAGTCGCATAAAAAGTAGCCTATAACCTTCCTCAAGCTTCAAGCTACTTCCATACCAAATTTCATCCAAATCCACCCAGTACTTTCGAAGATTAGCGCGTTCAAGCAAACAAACAAACAAACAAACAAACAAACAAACAAACAAACTTTTCCGCTTTATAATATTAGTATAGATTTCATTCAGATCCGTTCAACAAACAAATTCCCTGCCGGCTTCTGTGTTTCCTGATAGCTATAACCTGCAGGGGATCTTTATGTCCAGAGTGAATAGGTTACTTCTAGATAATCATGCTTCATCTTCGACCACATCATCATAATACATTGTATATGCATTTATAATACATATAAGTATCTACTGCTACATTAAATTCTTTATTGCAAAAAATAGAACCGACTTCCATATCAAAACACTACAAAGCCAAAAATAACTTTAATTTCGGAAGTCGGTGTTATTGGTTTTGGATTTTCTTATTTTTTTTCACACCGTCTTCCGAAATTTAAGTTATTTTTGGCTTTGTAGTGTTTTGATATAGAATTCGGTTCTATTTTTTGCAAAAAATATATTTCACTCTTTTTAGTGGTTCGGTTTGTAATTTATCTAGTTACAAAAGCCATAATATCAACAACTTATCATCTTTTACAAAATATTGCTTTTCCCGATGCATAGCCGTTAATTTTTGAGGAGTTCTCCTGGTACTTGACCATCAGCTCTACATCAACATATGTATTGTGACGAGCATAAAGTGTTTAACATCCGTACTCAAGTAATCGAATCGCAATCCACGAAATACTTATTATTGAGGAGTTTCAGTGGCCATCTGTGGTCTTCATCATCAGTTCAACTTCCCCAAATGGTACTTTTCGGAAGCAACTGCTCGAGGTACTATAAGAAATACCCAAAACGCTATAGGTGTGCCTATAATATTTGAAGAGTTCCCTCGATTTCTCCAGGATTCCATCATGAGATCTTGATTTTGTAATAATGGGACCAATTAGAAAGTATATCCATTCAAACGGAAAAAGTATTTTCCAAATCGGTCCAGCCGTCTCCGAGTTATGAGTTATGTTTATACATAAAAAAAAAGTTCAAGACGAATTGAGAACCTCCTTTTTTGAAGTCGGTTAAAAACATTTATCATAAGAAATAAAACTGGCCAAGTTCGAGTCGGACTCGCACACGAAGGGTTCCGTACCATTATCTATCGTCTAAAAATAAAATCTATCATTTAAAAACGGAAAAAAATCACGTTTGCTGTATAGGATGCCCCCTTAAATATTTATTTTATTCTGTTTTTTTAGTATTTGTTGTTATAGCGGCAATAAATCCATCATCTGTGAAATTTCAACTGTTTAACTATTACGGTTCATGAGGTACAGCCTGGTGACCGACGGACAGACAGACAGATGAACGGAAAGCGGAGTTTTAGTAATAGGGTCCCGTTTTACCCTTTGGGTACGGAACTCTAAAAATGGCAAAAAATCATGTGTACAACACACATGATTTTTTGCCATTTTTAGAGTTATGTAAAGTAAATAACTAAATATTCTGAGAATATTTCAAGCGTCTAATCTAATAGGGTCCGTACTCTTTGGGTACGAAACCCTAAAAACAGAGTTTTTGTGAGTAATCAGTACGTGAATACGCATAAATATTTAGAATTGGATCATTAGTTTCGAAGATTACCACTACATACAAACTTACAAACAAACTTTACCTATTTATAATATTAGCATAGATAAAAATATCGTCTCTGTGAAAGAAAAGGTAACTTAAATATTTTTTAAATTCTAGATAGATTCGTGTTTGACCACCATCTCACCTGATGACAAGCGATGATGTAGTCGAAGATGAAGCACGCTTACCTAGAAGTAACTTATTCACTTTAGACTTAAATACCCCTCAGTTATAGCTTTCAGGAATCCACTAGAAATAATTTCAGCATCGATATTTGAACACCAAACCGTTGAAACAAAAACACAATTATTCGTCGGCAATTATCTCAAGAGAACGTTTCCATGCAGACAAAAGCAGGTATTGTATATTTTAATAAAATTCTTTTATATGGTACATGATCTACTCTCGTTCAATTTTCATAATAAATCTATTATGAATCCCAATTAGTACGTCGTGAAATTGCAAGAGGCTTGATTCTATTATAATGAAATGCGATTATTATAATTCTACTTATAGCAATCAACCGCAAAATACGAAGTAATTGCAGTGTGAAGTTTGTTTTATAGATGTGAAAATTTCATTTTATTTATTTGGGACAGAAAACATTTATACATTAAAGTGTTTTACAAAAAGTGGTTATCTTAAGAGTTAAAAAATGTATGTCCACGAAATGTTATTATGAGTAAAGATGCAGACGCAGAAAAATAAAAACGATTGAGAAATATAGTATAAAACTATAATAAATGAATCTGGTGCGGAGGGCAAGTAATAAAGTAATGACAAGTAGCTATTAATTGCGATGTTTTTTTCTTAAATTTTGAATGCGATAGCGTGAAGGTCCATGACATGTGTGTTGTACGTTTCTACTAGCATTCGGAGAGGGGCCCGTACCCCAGCATTCGTTCTGCAGCGTGCAGTATAGAATAGTCGAGGTATGCGCACCTCCGGCCGTATAACAGTACGAGGTACTACATAACATAGACGATTAATTATCTTGTACAGTTAAACTTATTGTGGCATATACCAAACAGCATCATCATAACCATTAGCAAGTGACGTCTGGAATGCAAGGTTAATAGTTTGAAATGTTTTAATAAATCTGTGTACGGAACCCTTGTATGGAAGCACTTATAATGTACAGAAAAATATTTTTTTTGTACCCCTTCTATACTAGTTTTGTATTTATTGTATAGAGGCCACCAAATAGGTACCGCATATTCCTATTGTGAGCAGACTAAAGCTTTATACAAAAAGTAAAAGGTTTTTTGAAATCCATGCAAGACCGCATGACAAAATTATACCTACATCCAAAAGGAATTGAGAAATTAAGAAAAAGAAATTGAGGAATTGTGGAATTATGTTGTTTATATGGATGTCTAAATGTAATTTATGATCCAGTTGTACTCCAAAATCACGTGTTCAGACTGTTTTACTATTTTTTTTTTGTTATTTAAAATGTATTGGAAGTCAATAGTTTTAATGTTTTTAGTAAAGGATATGAAAATAACATTTTGGAAGACTAAGATAAAGTTTATTGACTACACAGTAATGTGAAAGTCTGAGTAAATCTTCTTGTAGCAGCAAGAAATCCTGAAGATTCTTGCAAGCCTTATAAATTTTGATGTCATCTGCATACATAAGAAATTCTGAGTTGAGTATGCAGGATTTTATGTCATTTATGAATAAGATTCCATAAACGGGCCGCTTGGATAGTGAAAGATTTATCGAAGATAGAAGTGGAATGCATACGGATACTTAACTCTAAATTATCCGATGATCTCAAAGACCTTGAATGTGTCACAGAGAAACCGAAAGCGGTCTTTAAGATAAAAAGGAGTGAAAGGATTAAATAGCACATTATAAAGCAGAGAAAGTAAATGAACATTCAGGTTAGCTGGCATTAGCATTGTCCAAGATAGGAAGTAGAAGAGATTGTACAATTGCAGTTTTAGTGGTGGTGGGAAGAAAATTACGAAGGCGTCTCAGGGACCCTGTAGAAGCAAACAGTTTACGACTGACTTCCTGCAGTTACTTCCTCCTAGACAGAGTTTTGTCGATGTATATCCCCAAGTTCTTCACGGTGTGACTGAACGGAATGACGGTGTTATTAAAGGAAACTTGGAGAAGTGTCGACCAATCGATCTTAGAGATAGTCCGGGAACTCCCAACAACAATCACTTGGGTTTTGGCAGGATTGATTTTCAGTCCGAACTCAGTGCTCCAATCACTAATGTCCCAATGGCATCAGATAAGTCTACGAGGGGGGCTTGCGTGTAAATTTGCAAATCATTAGCATACAAGTGGTAGAAGGAAGACAGTCGTTGAGTGATAGTATTAATAAAAAGTAAAAGAAGTAAATGAGATAAAACGCCACCCTGCGGCACACCGGCAGAGGTGTCACACCAAGAAGAGAAAGAATCCTCAGTGTAAATACGCTACCGGCAACCAAACAGGTAACTAGGAAACCAGTCAGTTACTGAAGGAGGATGTCAAGCAAAATGTCGAAGTCAACGGTATTAAAAGCATTGCTGAAGTCAAGTAGTGCGAGTACCGTTAACTTCCCCATCACCATGTCTGACCTTATATCATCCTTTATATGAACGAGTGCTGAGGTAGTGCTGTGACCAGGTCGAAAACATGACTGGAAGGGATTTAAAAGATTATGTTTAGAAAGGAACGCGCTGAGTTGTTGATGGACAAGCTTTTCAAAGACTTTAGACATAAAAGGGAGAATGGAAATGGGTTGGTAGTCAGAAAAAGATGCAGGACGCGATTTCTTCGGTAACGGGATAACTTGAGCGTCTTTCCAAGCTTGTGGAAAGATACTACTAGAAATAGAGAAGTTAAGGATATAAAGGATGGCTCGAAGAATGTTGTCAAGGATAGGAATGATCATCTTACGACTGACACAGTCACCACCCACAGCGTCGGACGCAATAGACACAATAATCTTTTTAACATCACAAGCAGTAAATTGACTTATGACAAAAGGAGAATAATCTGGTACCGGAAGGTTTGAAAGATAATTTAGAGTAGCAGCTTTAGCCTATCTAATACAGGCGAAGTAGAAAAATGACTATTAACAAGTTGAAGTCTAAGTCCTTAGGATTTGTTTCATGAGACTTTTTTCCCATACCTAATGATTTTAGAAAATTCCAGACCTTAGCTGAATCACCATTTTGAACCGAACTATGGATATATTGGTGGTTTGAATTTCTACACACCTTGCTGCAGTGATTTCTAATTGACACATATTTTTCCCTGTTGCTGTTATTGGGTTGAATCTTGAATTTACACTTGGCAGCTGATTTCTTATTAATCAAAAGTTTAATTTCATCATTCAACCAAGGCTCCATTAGTTAAGTCTAAAGAGGAAAGCGCTTTAAATATATCATTTTTATCGAAGAAAATATCTGGAATGATTACAGAATTCTCGTGAAGGATAACAGGGGGTGTCCACGTGTTAGGGTCAAATGTTGAGGGCTCATAAACCGAGTGAAAGAAATGAGAAAACAACGAATCTAAAAAAATCCCTACTAATATAATAAAAGCTAAAGTAAGCCTGTCTGTCTGTCTGTTTACCTTTCACATCTAAACCAATTTTGATTTAATTTACGGAGATAGATTAGATCTTGAAGAAGGGCTATTTTAGATTTTCAAATATCTACCCCTTAGTGGCTGTAGGTAATAAGGTTTAGTTATCAAATATCATCTGGCAACAGGTGGATTTTAAGGACTACTACTCCGTTTATTGACATGTTGCCTATTATAATTAATTTAAATTATAAATCATGTCATTGTGATCGGATTCTATTATTATTATTTATATATTGTTATTGGAAGGTCTGCCTTACAATTTAAAATAAGGGGTACCTTAAAATACATACATCGGGACTCTAAACGTCTGACAAACGGCAGCCCACTTCATGTATCCAATGACTAAAAAACGTTTTAAAAAAAAAAATTATAAGATTTAGAAACACCCTGTTCCGTGCCTTATATCAATGGAACGACGCGGGCGCGCCATCTTTATCAGAATTCATTCACCCTAACGCAAAATACTACTAAAACTAAACTAAAATATTTTTCTTAATATCTATTATCTTAATTAATAGAAAAAGAATCTCGCCTAGACATACTTTATGTCGGATACCTTAGACCAACAACGCATAGAAGAGGCGTCTAGAACAAAACACGAGTGATTTCGTGTGTCCACTTTATTTTCTTTGTGTGCGTGAGCCGAATGTGTCTACGTTCTTCAAACGCACACAAATATAGCTTTCAGTGATACCATTACCAGACCATTACCCACAAAAATGGGAAAACGCACTATTACTCTTCGAACTAACAGTAACATTTAGTTATAAAACACTGTAGGTAGTAGCTGTAAATAAATATAGTTTAGTTTGACGCATACATAATTGCCGCCAAAACTATATTTTTTTAAACTAAAATAAGCACAAAAGAAATCAATATGGGTATTTTTTTCCTCACGGATAGCTACATTGAATTGTGATAAGTTAGGTTATTAGAATTTTTGTTTGATGGTCGATTTACTTAAATATAATGTATAAAATGTAAGTATTTACTTGTGAAATGTTTTTTTCGTTTTCTTTGATTTTTGATTACAATTTGATTACACGTTTTTTGTTTTCCTGAAGGACTATGACATCCCTTTACGCTATAAACGATCGTTTTAAATTATTTACTCGCGAGTTCTGTTCGGCAGAATGTGACCTTGAGTACTGACTGCTCGTCGAGCAAAGTTAGCCAAAATGGCTAAGTTTTAGTTGCCTCACTTTTTGCACTCGTACTATCCTTCTATGCGTTGTTGTTCTAAGTCGGATACATTGAATGGGCCAGCTTTGTATGACGACTAAAAAGTCACCGTGTATATGGATATAAATAATAAAACTAGTGTACAAATGTCGGAATTATCGCACAGGGCAATCTCTTACAAACAACCTTTTGACGGATAGAACTTAAAAAGATAGATTTAGGGCTGTCATTACAAAAAACATTATTTTACTCAGTTCTCAGACTAAATCGAGAAGAAGTGAATAACAAACAAAATGCCAGTTATTCATTTATTTAAGGAACGCTTGAAAACAGATATCGATGACCTCATCTCCTGAAACCTTTGCAAAATGTCAAGATTTTAATTTAACGATAAAATAGAAAACTCCATGAAACGGAGACAACCCTTTTCTCTACGTATATTTTTGGAGTATTTTCTATCAAGACCACTTTCATTGTATTCACACAATTACTTGTTAATAAATGTTATTATTCTGTGAAAGATTTCCTAAATGACAATAATTTAATTAAATTTAATAATTTTATTTAATAATTGAATTAATTTCTGTTTGCATTAATATATTTTTTTATTTGTTGTAATCAATTTTATCTGTTACTAGTACTCACGCGGGGCTTCGCTCCCGTGGATTCTATCACGGTAAAAACATAACTCTCCTTTTTTGCAGTCGGGTAAAAAGTAGCCTATAACCTTCCTCAAGCTTCAAGCTACTTCCATACCAAATTTCATCCAAATCCACCCTGTACTTTCGAAGATTAGCGCGTTCAAGCAAACAAACAAACAAACAAACAAACTAACAAACTTTTCCGCTTTATAATATTAGTATAGATTAGTATAGATAATCAATTTTTTATAGCACTTTTTTATTTGCAAGATAATGCATTTGCATTCCACACTAAAGCAGAATATACATGGATTATTCTAAGTAGGTACTTATTTTTATGTACCTACATTCCAAGCAAATAAAGACTTATTCCATTCTATTATATTCTAATATGCTTTAGTTTGAAAGAATAGTTGTTTAAATTTCCATTTTAAAATTTTGCTTAGCCTTCCAAGCTTCCAGTCTAACCGGTTGCGGCTAAGTTGTTTTTCACGAAGCAACCGTCTATCTGAGCTCCACAACCAAGTATCTAAGTAAAACGACTCATTGTCTACTAGTGTCAGAATTTCGGCTTCCGTATAACCGTACGACTTCCAAGAGTTTATAAGCAATAGTGAGGGCGAATGTAGAACGTGCTTACCGAGCCACAGAAAGAATTATGACATATTAAGATTGCCACCCGTTTACTGACCGACCTTGGCAACTTAGCCGCTGTCATCATCATAACCTCAGATCTCACTTTTTATTTTTCTTTTTTTTATTGATAATAGGTTCGCGTTTGACCACCATCTCACCTGATGGTAAGTGATGATGTGGTCGAAGATGGAGCACGCTTACCTAAAAGTAACCTATTCACTCTTGACTTAAAGACCTAGGTTATAGCTATCGGGAAACACAGACTCCGGCAGGGAATTCCACTCCTTAGTCGTACGCACAATGACAGTATTCCCAAAACGTTTAGTGCGTATGGGTATGATAAGACCGCCATTGTAGCCATAGGTTAAACAACATTGTTAAATAGGTATGTTTAAATTTTGGTGTACAATAAAGTATATTTTATCTATCTTTTACCCATTTGTAATTAATTTGTAAAATTAATGGAAAAAAAGTAAACAAATTTATTTAAACCAGTTTTGGGCACACTAAAAATACAAGAATTAATACAATATAAAAAAACTTGCTTAAATAAAAAATGGCATTGTGTGTGCCTCACGGCTGTGCCAAATAGGCCCAGTTCAGCAAAATGCCAAACAAATAAAAAGAAAACACCTGGAAGTGCCTGACGCTGGTTTTCAACTGGACCTTATGTAACGAGGACAATGGTTCATGGGTTACTACGTAGGTGGTTTTTATACGAGCCAAACATAATATGAGAATGATATGTGCTAGCGTGATGTAGTAGACTGTACTTTTCGTCAGTGTTGGCAGGCTTGTGTCTCAGCAATAGAATCATTATTGGCGGGGTATTTGATTTAGCGGAGGAGGACCAACGATGTCCTAATAATATAAAATGATAAAATCTGTTTATTAATCTCTTACCTACACTCGAATGAAATATATTCTAGTCCCTTTTTCAACAAGCAAGAGGGTTTCAGTATCAGTTACCCAAAGCTGTTATTATAAATTATTTACAGGCGAACGTAAGCGAAGTATTAACTGAAATTATTTCCAACGTTTTAAAAATTCGATTCGAAATATGACAATGCCGTAATGTTGAGCAATATTGTTGCACTCTAAAACAGAAGATCTCTCTGAAATTAGGGTTTGATAGATTTGTATCCTAATCTGCCGAAATTAATCAGTTATAAAAGAAATAGTAACTAAAGCCTACGAAACAATACAATTTGACATTTCGACTTTTTCGTGGATAAAATCTTTCAATAACTCCTCCCGCTCCCCTAGAATGGAGTATCACACTTCTACTCACTAAGAATTTTTAGTGAGCAGGAGTCTTTAACCCTCCCTGTTCCCTCAGTCGTCCTTGTATTCCGGTGTTGCGGTACCTTATTAGAACGTTTCCGCAACCACGGCAGGACATATCAAAGACTTTTCGCCACACTAGCACCTCTAAAGGTGAATCCAACCACGGTAGCCTTTCATTACAAACCTATTTTAAAAAAGCCTAGAATTACGCGGCGTAAAATACTTTAACGTTAAACCAATCCTGAACTAACAAAATGCAAAATACACGGAATATTTTTAAGCTTCTACTCATCTCGAAGCTATTAGATTCTAGGAGCACGGAGCGATGTATTATCCCCAAAGTGATGCATATAAGTGTGTGAAAAGGTTTTAATTTTACACTGTAAAGGTGAGATATGAAGCTATGCATCGCTCTGTCTATATTACTGCATAACTTGCCCTACCCTTGAGACCTTTATACTTTTATTTTTCATAAGAACCTTCTCCTGACAAAACCAAACACTCAGAATCAGCCAAATCGGTTCAGCCGTTTTCGTGTTTTGCGCTTAGTAACCAATGACTTTAGTTTATTATATCTTTGTTACCCAAGTAGCACGTTAGTGAATTTTGGAACTTATTTTGCAACTGTAGGTAGCATATAAGTGATGCAAGAGTGTACGGTATTACTTTTAGATGCAAACAGCACTCGAATTTGCATATGAGTAACTCTTATCACTAACAGTTGCTTTTGAGTGATTTTTGTTCCTGCTTTATAACTTATGGTGGCATTAAGCCGAATTTATTACTTATAGACGCATAAAGGTTTCAATTTTCCTCTTTTAGAACTCAAAGAAGCATATGACATCTTAAAATCTCCCCTAAAGAACTGTGCCCTAATAGGTGGTAATTGTTCCTTATTTGCCACCTTTAGTATTAAATAAGTAGTATATATAAGTTATTTATCACCTATAGTGGCTCAAGAGTCATTATTGCAGTTCATTTGGAACCTAGTGTAATTACCTTTGTCAGGTCTAATATACTTTAATATGCCACTGTAACGCGTAGATCGATTCCAAAAGCTCCAATAAGGCAATAAATGAGTGGAAATATAAACTGCAAGGTCTATTTTAAATCGCCATGTTTAAAAATGGAGTCCTTGAACATAGATCTTATAACCACAAAAACAGGAAAACAGGAGCTTTTTGTGGCTGTGAATTGCACTAGGGGAACAAAAATCACTGGAAGCATTAGAAGGGTGAAAATTAGCGCTCTAATTCACAAAAGGGAATTATTAGAGCTAAAACTGCAGGTTATGACTACATTACAATGACGCCATGATTTTTTAAGAAAACTTATAATACACTTGCAAAATTGAGTTACTATACGTATGTTTTTCAGTTAAATGTGCATTAAATATACCGGTAAACAATCGGCCACTTGCAAATAGAAAGTTATCGACACGTAAAAATACGGAAATAAAATGTATTCTGTATAACCAATAAAAAATATCACATAACTTTTGTTTTTTTTTTAATCATGAAAGCGCGTCAAAATTACTCGAAAATTATCTTATATATCTACAGTAAACTGGACAGCGTTTTAAGTAATAATCGGATACGCTCCAAAGTAATGCAGCCCATTCGTGCTAGTTGGGTAGCAACACATTAAAATTTAGCGATTCATTTTTGTTATATACATGAAGTGTTTATTATTAGGGTCAAAAGTCTTTATTATTTGGGTAATTTATGTATTCACTACTACTTCCAAATTGCAAACACGAATACACAGTTGCATCAGGTTAGACTCAAAGCCGAACCCAACAGGAAAAGGCTATATGATGATGACTACTTCCCAAAACGGTGACGGAAAACACTGCGAGAAGTCCTACCATGACCTTTTTCTTATACTTTACGAACTAAAAACCCACTCTGTTCCCACTTCAGTTGCTCCTGTGGTCCAGGTCCGTGGTATCTCGTAAGACCAAAAGTTTAAACACATGGGACATCCACAAAACCGCACTGGGACCGCGTAGAGGCTCTCTGCATTTGTTACAGCAGTAGGAAAGGTTATAGGTAGATTATAATGATGATGACTATGATATCTATTTGAAGTATGCACACCCATCTAGGAACCAGTCT
This sequence comes from Tholera decimalis, assembly GCA_943138885.2. NCBI lineage: Eukaryota > Metazoa > Arthropoda > Insecta > Lepidoptera > Noctuidae > Tholera > Tholera decimalis. The sequence continues at coordinate 38,143,986 of OW964566.2, read as the reverse complement.
GAGCGTTACTTAACCAGACAGTTCAAATTGAAGCCCTCAAACCCTTCACTAAGATTTACCTGCATACTATATCTAGCACTGTGAAACGATCGCGTGCCACAGAGTGCATTTACCGCATTTTCCACTCGGCTGCAAGAGCGATGACCCCCAGCAAAAATAGCCCTCGCCAAGTCGGTAATGGGTGCCGACTAAGCTAAACTGGTGTATGCTTTTAGGTACGGATTTAGTTGTTATTATGGTATAATATTGTGGTATAGAACAGCAAGAGTGCAAAGAAACGAATAAGGTTCATAGAAACAATAATGGCGCGAGCATTCTACATTGCAAATATATTTCTTTTTGTTCAATGTTTGAACTGAACTTAATGTCATGTTACCAAATAGTGGGTGGATTAAAATTTGGTTTGAACTGTTTGATTTCCTCATTTATCGCTTAACATTTTCGAGCAGCTTTTTACTAAATGCCAATGAATATCTGAACGGTTCTTAGGAATGATAAAAGTCGCTATTTTTATTTCATCTGGCCGTCTGTCATTTGTACATCATTGATAGTCATTACTGGTAGTCAAAAGCAAGAAAATGCACTTGACGTATTAAGACAGAAAATCTATTTACACGTTTATTTTAAATACTGCATGTACAAAGAGGTCATTTAAATTCCCCATCCCACAAACATATTTCCACTCTCAAACTCTCACTCACTCTTTCACAACACCCACCACACACGCATACACATACCATAGAATACACTCACACCCACACTCTTTTCTATTGTTAAAAGTTATTTATTACTCGTCACATCTGTTCCGTGTAAATTCAGGCTGAATTTTTACTATCTAAGAGGAATCACTGACTCGGAAGATACAGGCATTGCCTAGTTTCTGAGTCAGAGTTTCAATCCCTGTATTTGCTAAATTACTGCTAACCCTAGATCAATGTATACTGACCAGAAATGTGACCTTTATATATCGCACCTTTAAAGTTAAACCGTTACTAAACGAAAAATTTCACGAATTGAGTTACTTATACCATCAATCTATACTAATATTATAAAGCGGAAAAGTTTGTTAGTTTGTTTGTTTGTTTGTTTGTTTGCTTGAACGCGCTAATCTTCGAAAGTACTGGGTGGATTTGGATGAAATTTGGTATGGAAGTAGCTTGAAGCTTGAGGAAGGTTATAGGCTACTTTTTACCCGACTGCAAAAAAGGAGAGTTATGTTTTTACCGTGATAGAATCCACGGGAGCGAAGCCCCGCGAGAGTACTAGTCTAAAATATACGTAAACTGCAGGTTAAACTTGTAATAATTCCAAAATATCGTCTTTTTCGCCATCTAGATTTAAATCATATCGTTACCGAACAAAATATAAATCTAAAAAATATGTTTGTAAGTAAATAAAGAAAAACTATTCTCAAGCACATGTCATAAAGTAAACAGATATCTATCATATAAACTCAAAAGTAATCTTAAAGTACTTGTACTTAGACTCACCTAGACTAAATTAAGTTACTGAACTGTTTCAAATATTGGCGATATGTACTTGTCCAAATATGACTGTGTGATTGTGTGTGTGTGCGTGTTCTCTGTGTGGGTATGTGTGTCTGTATATGTACTTCATTCAAACTTATACTTAAAATGTAATGTAAAAAAACAGTTAAGTGCGTGTCGGGCCACGCGCAGTGTAGGGTTCCGTAGTTTTTATAACAGCCAAGTGCGTGTCTTATTCGCTGACTGATCGTTTCGTACCATGCTCTAACTAAAAGCCAAACATGACTACCTAATTAATTTGACTTCCTATACAAATCCTCACCTGATCTGACAATTTTGCACGAAAAGTTTTAATTTTTTTTAAGAGATTTGTATAAAACTTGTCATAGCCGGTGTTTTGAATTTAAATACGGACACAGATCTACACTACTCTATCGTCACAAGAAGCTAGCACGTTACAACTGGCGCTTAGCGCCATCTATCGACATTTCTGTAGAGTTGTTCGAAATTTTCGAGTCAAATACAATTGGTCGACTATTACTCGTAAACTTGAAAAGCCCACTTATGTGTGATAGTTTTCCTTTAAATTTCGTTATATATAGGTACTACTGCCGTGACATTTGAATTTCTAACTACAACCGTTTAGTTGATAGAGGGGGAGGACACTTGACTCTAACGAAAATTGGTATTTTAAAGCTTGATAAGTCACGAACGGTTTACTTAATCAAAAAACGGTTTTAGCAAACCCCTAATATTTTTGAAAGACCTATCCAACGATATCCCACACTATGGGAAGAAGGAAAAAAAAAATAATTATCATCCCACTTTACATACGTATGGGAGGTACCCTAAATAAGTGTTTTTTTCAAAATTTTATTTTACCACTTTTTTGGCGTCATTAACGTGTATACTCATGCCAGAGTACAACTTTCTAGTACTAATAGTTTTTGAGCTAAACCGCGGACAGACGGACAGACAGACGGACATGGCGAAACTATAAGGGTTCCTTGTTGACTACGGAACCCTAAAAAGCTGTTATAAAAAAGAAAAATCTAACAGCAGTCCTGCCAAGGTATATTGTGTTACCCAGTTACTGTGTTATAAGGGCAGATTGGCAGTCGCTCTATGTATAGAACTTTTTTTTTTTTTTTTAACGTGGTAAAATTATCAACTAAGTCCTCCCACTCCGGGCAGGGTGGGAGCGACTGTCAGACTTTTACTGACTAAAATCCACGGTGTTCCTTCAATAGCCCTTTACGTACCGGGGCCACGGTAACGGGATGAGTCCCACGACCCCGGCAGGCTTCGGCCCTCTGCAGAGGGGGCCTCGTCATGTTGCTGACGCTCTTTGAGGCGCGCGTGGAACACGACGCGCCGTCGACCCGGGCATGGTCCATGGTCGGACAGCGAGTTGCCCTTTACTCGCTGTCCGCATGCCCGCGCCTACGGTGGCCGGAGATCGTCAGCCGACGTCCGACGCCGTGGGCGTCTACCACTGCGGCTGGGCTGGAGGGAGGACGCCATCCTCTCCCTCACGCGGCCTATGTATAGTACTAGAACTCAGTTGCATCCGTTTAGGCTGGAAGTTCCCCCAACGTTAAACGTAGTTGGGAATAGACTAAGCACATAATGAATCTACAACGTGTAATTTAAAGGGTATATAACCAAGTGCACGGCTTCTTTGGATGATAACAAACGATATGGCAAGGGTTTTGTAATCCTAAGTTTACGTGTGTAGAGCTTATTACAAATAACTACCAATACACTGATACCAGAGACCGAATTTTTCAAATTAAGAAGAACGAAGAGAATTATCGGGTTATTGCTGCAGTGCTGTGACACGTTTGTTATGATTGGTATTCAAGAAATATATGAAACCGATAATTTGGTATCAATTCTTTGAATCAGTTATTTTGAGCTGAAACTGTACATAGAGACTCCATACCAGATGTTGTCTTCAGCCATTTTGAATAGATATGGGGTTTCCGTTACACATTGTATATTTAACCTCGGCCTCGGCAAGTACATATGAGTATTTATTTACTCTAACGCGAGTGGGACTATTAGATTCATTAGATTAGAATTTATCATATTTATTACAATTTATTATAATTAATTTAAAAATTGGCCAAGTGCAAGTCAGACTTGCCCATGAAGGGTTCCGTAGTAACTATAGTAATATAATATAATATGTATATTTATTTGACAAAAAAGCCTTTCAAATTTCTTAAAACTAGCTTATTTACATTTTTTACAACTACGCCAAATAACTTTGTTTTTAATAATGTTTCTATGAATTACAAAGTTATATTTGCGGTTTTAGAAAATATGCTGTATTACAAAAACTGCTGACCCGATCTCGTTCAAACCAATTTTGGTTGAAAGTTTATATTAAGATCTATAGAATTTTTTTATATTTTGCACTCCATTATTATAGAATTGGGGGGGCACACATTTTACCACTTCGGAAGCGTATATTTTTTAAACCATTGACTTTATGAAAAAGTGGTTTTAAAAACCCTAATGTCATTTTTAAAGACCTGTCTATAGATACCACACATGCATAGGTTTCATAAAAAAAAATATTTTCAGTTTCAGTTCCATGCATGGGGAGCTACGGAACCCTAAAAGGGCGAAACAGAAATAATAATTTTCCAGTACGACGCAGACGAACTTGCGGGCTGTGAGCTAGTTTCAACATTACAAAACTACTATACTTTCGCATTGTAATAAAGTTGGAAAATAAAAATATTACCTTACATTTTACTTGGAACCATGTCGAGAAAAGGGTTAATTGAGTGTCGGCGCCGGAGGTAAATACTTAACATTTTGTGTGTTGGAGATATTCGAAGATATTTCGCATTCATCTCGAGAGGTAAGTACCTACTGGCGATATTCCCACGGCGGCGTTACCTCTAGACTTGTTATAAATGATTTCTTGTTAGATATTTGAGGATATTCAGCTGAGAATATATTTTAGGTACCATGTGCTAGCATCTTTAACCATGAGTCCTAAAGAAAATTTACTAGATAACTAGACCATTAGCATTTAAAAGGAAATAATAACCTGCCTATTACGTTCTCACTGCTTTACTTTTTAAGGATTAGAAATCATCCAATGACTGCTTTCCGATCTGGGCGAAGCTGAAGGGTGTGTCAGACTTCTACTGACTAAAACCCATCCGTGTTCCATCATATGCCCTTCCTGTTTCGAGGCCGCGGTAACTCTTTTGAACTATTCCGCAATACGTTTCCAAAGCTGGGAGACAGGCCTTCTCTCTTTGATAGGGACCGGGCCGTAATCTACCACGTGGGCCCAGTCCGGGTCAATGTATGTCTAGGGTTGCGATCAGCTAAATTGCCGGCCCTGGACAAAGAACTGAAAAATCTAGGTACATTTGGATAAAATCGTAATTATTCCACGGACACTCAAAAAAAAATTTTGGTGTTGCTATTTTTTTGCAACATCAAAATTTTTTTTCTTGAGAGATCGCTGTTGGTGGTGATGAAAATTATCTTCAAGAATAATCAATTATTCTTAAAGTATTAAATCTATAGTAAAGATCATAGAAATATAAAAAAGCAGGTTAAGATATTGTCAAACAAATATCTTTTTTGACAGTCGCATAGTTGTATTTAAATTCAAACAAAGAAAACGACCTACAGACAACATTTCAAACTTTACAATAACAGCTATTGATTAAATTTTCCAAGAAGCTCTTTAAAGGTTGAATAAAATACACACAATCGATCATTGGTAAGAGAACCATAACACACACAGCTCAACAACAAATCGTAACCCTTATACTTCTTACTATGACTAACATACGTTGAGCTCAACGCAGCGTAAAACTAGACATGTACTGCGACAGTCCTATTCACCTACTGACGCTAGTGAGGTCGTTGACACCGTATCGATGGCCACCGAGGCCGGTAACCTCACCTGTGACGTAAATGAAACCTAGATAGCTCTGTTTTTCCGCAAACTTCGCTTCCGACTAACTTTTTAGTATCCAGTTAAGAACGGTAGGTAGCTAGTTTGTCCGTGTTAGTAGAAATAGCTGATTTTTTCTCGTTATTCGGTTGTGAATACTGAAAACTACTGTGATAGACTGTTTTTTAAGGGTTTCGTACAGGAATTGTGTTAAGGTTATCCTTATAGAGAGATATTGTCTGTCTGTCTTTTTTATTTTTGGAAACTATTAATCTCATCTTATCTTGAAGAGAGTAATTTAGTCTCATCTTCAAGATAAGATGAGATTAATAGTTTTCGTGTTAAAGTTTACGTGATAAATACTTAAAGCAAAAAACTTTGTTCTCCGAGTTAAAATGTATGTATCTATCTATTAGACTATAGAGAAAGAGTTCACAAAGCTAATCTATATACATAAAAGCGAAATACCACACACAGATTAATCACGAAATCTCAGAAACTACAAATAGTAAGGCTCTCAAATTTTGCATGGGAGTTCCTTATAGTCTGTAGATGCCCGTCAAGACGGGATTTTGCGAAATTCCCACGGGATCGGGATTTACACGGGAAAAATTTCCCACGCGAAAGAAATCGCGAATCTGATAGTATTTTATATAATAATTTACACAATTACCGTACTTTGTGTAACTTATAATTATCATCACAATAGCTGTCAAATGAATGAAGAAAAACATCTCGAGAGAACCGACATTGTTCTAGGACCGAAAATTCAAAACATACGATATGAATTACGACTCATTCTCTCTCATAGAGAGGCATGTCATGTGTGTTGTGGGAACGCTGTAGGCTGATTATTGTGTCATATTATATCGGAAATAGTCTATAACTAACCCATTTTTAGGGTTCCGTACCTCAAAAGTAAAAACGGAACCCTTATAAGATCACTTTGTTGTCCGTCTGTATGTTTGTCAAGACCCTTTTTCTCTGGAACGCGTGGAAGTATCAAGCTGAAATTTATATCAAATACTCAAGTCTACTGTCCCTAAGAGCTGTTAAAAAATCAAACTTCGAAGCCAATGCAATCAAAAGATATAGCCGTTTATGCCGCATTTTCGATACTCGCAAGGGAATCAAAACATACAGGGTACTTCCCGTGAACTTAGAATCTTGAAATTTGGTACAAAGCAACGTCTTAAAGTACAAATAAAGTAAAAATCACGAAACCCATACATTTTTGGTTACATCATATAGTAAAAATATTAAAAAAAAATTACCTACCAATTTGTACGGAACCCTCGGTGCATGAGTCCGACTCGCACTTGGCCGGTTTTTTTACTAAACAGCAAAACCGCTAAACATAGAACTTTATCTAATACTCTTATAAAGAGGTACAATTTGTTTAAGTGAAGTAAGTATGTATGTAGAGACTAATGTTCTAAACGAATGACCCAATTCTAAAAATAAATTCATTAGTAATAAGGTGCATTATTTGTGAGTGCTAGTATTGCAGAAAAAAAAATCATATTTTTAGGGTTCCGTAGCCGAATAGCAAAAAACAGAACCTTTATAATTTCGTCATGTCTGTCTGTCTGTCTGTCCGTCCTGCCGTATGTCACACCCATTTTATTCCGAAACTATTAGGACTATACATGTGAAACTTAGTAGGAAGATGTATTCTGTGAACCGCTTTCCGATTTTAAGAAAAAAATTAAATAATATTTAAAATAAAGGAGCCCCCTTTCTTTTAAATATTATTTAATTTTTTTATATACGTGGAACTGAAACTGATTTTTTTTTTCATGAAACCTATGTGTTTGTAGTATCTATAGACAGGTCTTTAAAAATGACACTGAGGTTTTTAAAACCACTTTTTCATACATAACAAAGTTATTTGGCATAGTTACTACGGAACCCTTCATGGGCAAATCTGACTCGCAATTGACCAATTTATTAATAGGTACTTTAAATATGGAATTTTAAAATGTTTCCTACCAACCTAAATCTCGGCCCTTAGTAGCCGAGTCTGATTGGCCAATAGCAGACTTCTATTTACTCGAATCTTATTCGACTGCGGGAATTACAGAGATGGACGGTTTTTTTCCTGTTTTCTTTGTTAGTTATTGGCAGCGAGTAAAAAAATAACCATTGCTATTCTTAACTACGAGGAATTGGAGGGGAAAATGTAAATGCAATCGGATGTAGGTCAAATTACTAGCTAGTTTTACAGTATTCCGCGAACCAGTACCCAAACTTTCCTATACCACGGATCACTTTGATATCTTGGTTGTTAGCAGGAACCAAGATTTTTTTTTTAAAGGATGAGAAATCTTTTAATTACTGCTTCCCGACCTGGGTGAAGCGGGAAGGTGTGTAAGACTTTTACTGACTTAAACCCATCCGTATTCCGTCATTTGTCCTTCGTGTTCCGAGGCCACAGTAAATCTTTCGAACAATTCCGCAACCGCAATGCTACGGCACCCTAGTGGGCCCCGACAGGATCCACGATATTGGTACTAAACAAAATAAACTGAATTATGTAATCCGAAAATAATTTTTATTCAAAAAGTCAATAGTAATTTTAGAATTTTAAGTAATAAATAAAAGAAAACCACATTTTTAGTAGGTAGCTCAGTTACGTGTCCGTAACCACCCGCGTAATTCGAAATCGTTTGCGGACTATATATTGACTCTTGCGTACTACTGGTTGGATTGATCTAGTGCTTCAGAGTAAAAATAAGGACATTTGGGCAGTGTCAACGTTTAAGTCTAACCGGATGTGGCTAAGTGCCAGTGATTAACACGGAACGACTGCCTGTCTATATCTACACATAAAATAATAAAAATTGGTCAAGCCATTTCGTAGGAGTTCAGTAACAAATACTGTAACATGGGATTTTTATATATTCGACTAATTACTTCGCTCACGATTACGTCCGCGTGAAATTCAAATAATTTATAGTCTATAGCACTTACAAATAATGCACCTTACTACCAACGAAATTAATAGATTATTAGTTCCGGAGAAAAAAATTGTAATATTAGTATAAATTTATTTTTTAGAATGTATCTATCAAGCTTGAGACAGAACAAGGATAAACCAATAGGCACCAAGGGACATTTAAAACTAGGATAAGCTTAATTGCCCAGTACCACTGTACCTCCAATGTAAAGTTAAGTATAACACGGTCACTTATAACTTGAACCAACCTAGTTGAAACTGAAACGATGAAAGTTGTATGGAACACCTAGAGCTTCTGAACTTAGTGATCTGCTGGTCGGTCTCCCGCTAAACTGTGAGCATGATACAACCAACTGTGGTCAATTAGGTCATTGGCTTTTGTCGCAAGTCATTCACCCCGGTTTAGTAATCTATACTAATATTATAAAATGGAAAAGATCGTTTGTTGAAACGGGCTAATCTTTGAAATTACTACAAAAGAAGGAGGTTATGTGTTTTCGTAATATTAAAGTCCATGGGAGATAAAACCCACGAGGCCGCTAGTGGTTTATAGTTCTCGGTTGAGACTGAATTAGTAAGCAGTCTGTCCTGTGTATGTATGAAGGTATCCGATGAATTAATGAGGATCGGGGGTATTTATACAGCCCACCCAAATATCCTTACTTTGGTATTGTTCGTCAAATCGTTCCAGCACCTTAAGGTTCTAAGTTGAGCTACGCGATAACTGACAAATGCTTGCACTGTTTGGACGGGCCTGCTCAAATCTGCTTGATTCTGTCCTCTAAAGGGCGCCACAGACATTAACCTACATGGCTCTCGTATGATTTGATCACTACAGATTGTCTGGACTTTAAAAGAGACGTTGACCTCTGAGTTTGTGTCAGTGATTATACTCAGAGTAGTCATTTAGGAAATACTGGCCTCATCTAGTTTACGTTTACGAAAAATAAGACGACGAAGTGTGAAAGTGTTATTTGTAAACCTATTTGCAAAATAAACATCATTATTTCATTTGGGTTTTTTCTTGTATCGAGGGTGCGCTTACAAACATTTAAATAAAATTCAATGAAACAATAACCCAGAACAACTGAAACTATCTGTAGGCCATACAAACATTTGTTCCATGGTGGGGATCAAACCCGCGTCACGCAACGCAAAAGCCAATTGCTCAAACAATGCGCCAACCGTGTGAGATTTAACTACTGCTTATTTATTTATTTTGTTACTGTTACTCGCGACTTCATTCGCTCTTTAATGGAAATCGGGTTTCAGTTTAGGGCGTCGTTAGGGGAGGGCAGCTGCCCTCACAGCCCTCGCGCCCCAGCCGCCGCAGGAGACGCTCCGGGCGTCGGGAGTTGCAGGGTGACTCCCAGCCACCTCCGGGCGGGCCTGCGGGCTGCGAGCAATGGGTAGCTCGCCGCCCGACTGAAACCAGGCCCGTGTAGACGGCGCGTCGTGTTCCACGCGCGCCTCAGAGAGTGTCAGCAAAGTTGTCGGGGCCCACAAGAGGGCCGTTGCCTGCCGGGATTGTGAAATTGTTCGAAAGAGTTACCGCGGCCTCGGAACACGAAGGGCATATGATGGAACACGGATGGGTTTTAGTCAGTAAAAGTCTGACACACCCTCCCACTTCACCCAGATTAGAAGGCAGCAAAAAAGGCGAGGGCAGCTAGGGACAGGCTGGATCTCGGGGTTGCGGGAATGTTTTAACGGCTGTAATTGAAGGAATAGGGTGGGTTTTTAGAAGTCTGACACTCTCTGCCACTCCACCAAGAGCGGGAAGACTCAAGTCATGACAATGTGAGACGGGAACAAGGGAACTCTTAAATACATATTGAAATGAAAGATAGGTGGACTGCGTTCGAACTACAAAATTGAGATTCACACCAGTTGATATAGCTGTAATTAACAAACTGCATGACAAATTAGCTAACATTTAAAATATACAGACACTATTCACTTTCACTGGATAAAAGATATCTAACTGGGCATAAATAGCTATGCATGCTTTTTAATTATATTGTTACGCCAGTCGCTTAGATGAGTACGTCGAGAAACTTCGACCGACATCTACAATGTTCGATACACTAACGCCACCTGGCGGCGAGTAGCAGTACTGAATATGACGAAAAACGTCGACTTCTGGAACGTTCCAGACACTAACGCTACCTGGCGGCGAGTAGCAGTACTAAGTATCTCAAGTAGCTTCTGGAACATTCTTGGCAGTATAGGCAGTGAGTCGATTTTACAGGAATATTCTAGAACTCATAGACCGGGGTATAAATAGATCGCAGAGGAACGCAGATGACAGTTATTACAAGACACGAGGCGATATAATCGAAACTATAAGTGAATTTCAGTGCGATTTAAGTGACAAGTATTGTAGTGAGAATAACTGTGTTAATTTTTATTTTGTGTTTATTTAATTAAAGTGTCAATTTATTTTAATTGACGTAAATTATTTCTATCCCGAACCCCAGCTCGTAACAATATCATAATTATCGCTAGGTGTAATTTTTTTTCTTGTTCTTGATGAAAAATGTCGAATAGTCTTGTAAGAAAATCGAGGAATTAACTATAACATTTGTTGATGGATTGTGTTAAAAATAAGATTGTCAGAGAAAAATTGGTAAGAGAGTATGGCTTAAACAGGCCAGACATTGGCTTGATACAGACGATCCTAGCATACCCTAAGTCTGATCTAGCAAAAAAACTTTGTAGGCTGACAGTAATATCAAATCCATAGTTATAATATTTATTTATTGTTAAAAGTATTGTGAAGTTTGTGTATATTGTTTATAAGGTACAATGGGGTTGACGTATCCTTGTGGATAAAAACCCCCAAATATATATATATATATTTTTAATTAACTAAATTATTTTGTAACTTATTATATTTTTAGATTAACTAAATTATTTTTTAATAATTTTGTACATACGATTTAGGCCTGAATATATCAACGTTTTTGTCTGGAATACAAAAAATAAAATACACTTATTTAAGACACGATTTACGTAGGGCCGACTAAACTCTGAAAGACTAACATCCCACGAAAAACATTTTTTTAACTCTTTTAGATTACAGACTATTTTACTTAAGAACTTTTTAGATGTTAGCACTGAGTTAGCTTAGTAATGCTTTCAAAATAAATCTTTATTTTAAAAAAATATCATATCCTCATCATGGCTTGTCGTCAGGTAAGATAGTGCTCAAACGCGAGCTTATTAATAAAAAAATATGCGGATTGAGAATCGCAGAGAAAAAAGTAAAGCTTATATGGAGGAAGAGTGCAAAATTCTAATATTATTACTATATAATATTTTCCTAATACCAACCTAGGCAAGCGTAACTAAACTTTAAAGATTGACCCATTAGCCACGAACTCCTGAGACCATTACAAATTATACAGTCAAAGACTGTCTCTCTTGCTCATTTTTAGTGTATTCCAAAATAATAAGAGTAAATAACAATAATCTTAGGCGAGAACATTCAATGCTTAGGGTATAAGCAAATCCATTCTAAAATAATACATGCAAACTATTGTCTGTTTGTTTTGTTCGTCCGTCTTTCACGTCAAAACGGAGCAACGGTTCGATGTGTTTTTTTTTTTGTGTGAAGGTGGTTGAAGAACTGGATAGTGACATAGGCTATTTGAATATAGAACAGTAATATCTAAGAATGTATTCGAAACAATTTTAATCATGGTCGAATTTTAAACACTGGGCACCCCATAGTGTAGTTATACTTTCATTCAAAAAATGACTTATAGTATTCGATTACCAGAAACCCATTGAGCCCACAGACACGGTGGTCTAAATAAAACGTTACATAAGATGGTATGTTACGTAAGTAATCAATAAAGTTTGGAAGTATGCCAATATTGTCAGTGGTACCAGTGTTGTGGATAAGGAGGGCAACACTCATTCTTAAGAGGCACATCTTGAAGTAGCTTCTTAAGATTATTGTGTTTGAAAAAAAAATATGTTGTCATTTTTCTAGACTTTTGCTTAGGCTTTTACAAAAAAACATTTTGAGTGGTTGCTATCCACTGTGTCATATATTTAAGCTTCCTTGTCTATACTTTTCAGTATTGAGGGTTTGGAACTGACTGCAATAGGCTCTATTGAGTAATATACATCCTCGCCCATTCCAGTCAATATTCAACTTAATATCCAAAGTGTATTATTAAAATGTTAATTAATCTAAAAATTAATCAGTGTAGTCTGTATGCTATTAATATTGTTTTAAGCAAAAATTGTAAAGAATCTTTTTCTTTTGTTGAAAAGGAAAAGTTTAACAAATTTTAAAGTAAACCGATTATGATTTATTTTATCTCCAGGAATTTAAGATCATTTCACTAAAACAATGGCTATTATTTTCAAGTAGCGTAGGTAATCAGCTTATAATATTCCCCTTGCTGAATATTACACAAAGTAGCCAGCTTTGGTTCAAACAAGAAACTTGTAAGCCGTGTTCCCATTGCATGGGAGTAGCAAAGCATAAAAATATAAAATGACATCCTTCTGAATAACTCGTAAAGTGATTCCGTAGTCTCTCTCGCTGAATACCCGTCCGTACCGCTATACGGCTATGCGAGCGTACGGCTATACGGCCACCCGACTATCCGGGTCACGCATATCTGCATAGGGTAATCCGACCGGCTCTGAAAGGCTTTCAACTCGAAAATGGTAGAAATCTAAAACATGTTAGTGCTATTGAAGTAATGTGATGTAACTACTTATGTTGGAGATAATCTTGGAAATGTAAAATGTATCAGGAAGTCGAAAAGTTGGGAAATGTTCGCTGTTCTTACTTTATATGTGCATAAATATGTTGGTAGTTTGTTTTTGTTTACGGGAATGGTTTGACAAATAGTCATTTAGCAAGGTTTTGGACCCTACTTCGTGTGGAGTAGGGTACCTCTTGTATTTTAAAGTACTTAAAAAGGCAAATTTTAAAAGGCTGGTACTTTGTAAGTGCCATCCTTTTAAAGTACCTATACTTTAAAAGGCAAACTTTAAAAGGCCACTTTAAAAGGCTGGTACTTTGCAAGTGCCATCTTTTTATAGAACTGTTACGAGCTGGGGTTTGGCATAGAAATAATTAACGCCAATTAAACCAAAATTAACACTTTAATTAATTAAACACAAAATAAAAATTTAACACAATTATTCGCACCACAACACTTGTCACTTAACACTTAAATCGCACTGAAATTCACTAATAAAGCTTCGATTATATCGCGTATTCGCCTCGTAATAAGACTGACTTCTGCGTTCCTCTGCGAGCTGTTTATACCCCGGTCTATGAGAATCGGCTCACTGTTTATACTGCCCAGAATATTCCAGGAAGCTACTCGAGATACACAGTACTGCTACTCGCCGCTAGATGGCGTTAGTTTCTCGACTCGATATACTCAGTACTGCTATTCACCGCTAGATGGCTTTAGTGTCTCGAACTTTCTAGATTTCTGTCGAAGTTTCTCGACGTACTTCGCTAAGCGACTGGCGTAACAGTACCTGTGCTTTAAAAGACAAACTTTAAAAGGCTGGTACTTTGTAAGTGCTATCCTTCTAAAGTACTTATACTTTATTTCTCTTCTTAGGAGCTCGTGGCTAACTAATAACAGCCTCACGGGTCGAAGGTGAAGCATCGCTTGCTGAGTAGGGTGTCTCGAAAAAATTTTTTTTCGCTTTTCGCTACTCAAGCCCCCTCAAAAGTTGCATTATTAGTTTTAGATTACCGTAAAAATAATAAAAAAAAAAACATAAAAAAATATCTTGAGGGTTCTACCGGCATTTTTTTTTTATTTTTTTATCACTTAAATAACCCTCCAGTCAATGTCGTCTATTCTATTTTATGTACATTATTCCCATTTTATTTTTATTTCATTGATAGTGAAACCCTAAGTTATGATTTGCAGGCAACGACAGGATTTTTTCTGTTAGGAATTGGTTTGGAACAAACTCGCAAAATTCATGTTTTGACTTGTTTTTCTTATCTTAAATTCTCTACTTCTACTGTGAGGCAGTTCGTCTCATTTCTATTGCGGTTTTATTGCTGTAAGGTGTCGCTCTGCACTTCCTTGTGATAAAATACGTGTTTTTGTTATATATAATAATGGGTTCAAGACGAAGTGAGACTACTTGTGCTATTTTGGGATTATATAAAGAACTTGACGATCGCCAGTTACCAGTGATAAGTGACGTTATCAAATTCATTTTGTTTACTAAAAATGAACTAAAACTACAGAAGAATGGGAAAGATCCTTCTAACACAGAAGTTTTTTCAATCGTTTCTGGAAAACTTGATACGATTTGGACCAAAGCTTCGATTCCTATCGTTTCCAACGTACGAGTTACCCAATTGCTGAAATCATATTTCGACAAATACCTGTCATTGATAAAAATAAAAGAAATGAAAGTTACGACAGCAAAGTGAAGTGCTTTTGGGAATCGTCGAACAAGCTCTTCGATATTACTGCTTGTAAGTGCACTTCGTTTGACATTTGTTCCTGCATAAAACCTAAGAAAGTTCCTATTTCTGAAAGAGACTTTTTACTAGATCAAAGAAGTGATAGAAAAATGGCAATAAGTGGTATAGACACAAAAGAAACAGCAAGACTTTTAAAGAAACATCAGAGACAAGAAAATTTGAATCGGAAAGAGTCAGAGCACGCATGTTTTCCCAGTGCAACACTAAAAACCAATCCTGTTCCGGTGCGCGAGTTGCCGCCTCGACTGCAGTCGCCTGTAACAGAGCTTTCTGCGAATAGTGACGTGCCTGTAAATGAGACTCCATCTACTTCGTTGAATCGGAACACTCTGGCGCTGCCAACAGTAGCTAAGGTATGTGATCGGTATGGACTATCAACGCGATCTGCGGCTGCGGTCGCTTCGGCGGTCTTAGCTGACGTAGGATTGGTATCTTCCGAAGATCTAAGTCTTGTTATTGATAAAAATAAAATTCATAGAGCTGTTTCAAAAGTACGGACCAAGGCCAGCAAAGACATTGATATGATTGTAATAAAAAGTATCTACTTTGATGGACGAAAGGACAAAATACTCATAAACGAGAAAATAGGCGATCGGTACCACTGCAGAGAAGTCTTGCAAGGACACATTTCAGTTCTCACAGAGCCGGGATCTATTTATTTGGGACATATGACGCCAAGTCGTGGCACTGCCGAAGGGATCGTCTCTTCTATCATATCTTTATTAGAAAATCAAGGGTTGAACTTGGAAGAGGTGATCTGTGTGGGGTGCGATGATACTGCTACGAATACAGGTTGGAAGGGAGGTGTCATTCAATACCTGGAAAACTATTTAAAGAGACCGTTGCAATGGTGTGTTTGTATGCTTCACGCGAATGAATTACCGCTTCGTCATTTGTTCATGTCTCTGGATGGTAGCACATCTGGGCCAAAAGAATATTCAGGACCTATTGGAAATCAGCTAGCTGCTTGTGAAAGTAAACCTCTAGCGTCTTTTTGTGCAGTGTCTGGCAATTTGCTAGTATTACCTGATAATATTGTGAAGGAACTAAGCACGGATCAAAAGTATCTGTACGAAATGTGTCATGCTGTGATGGCTGGTTCCTGTTCCCTTGAGCTAGCGAACCGCCAACCTGGCAAAATGGTGCATTCGAGATGGCTCACTACTGCCAATCGCATACTCAGACTTTACGTAAGTACTGTTTCGCCGTCAAATAATTTGTAGCTGCTTGTGAACTACGTGGTCAAAGTTTACGCTCCTGTTTGGTTCCTAATCAAGCAAAACTCATCATTTAAAGATGGAGCCAAGCATATTTTTCAAATGGTTATATACTCTCGATTTTTGCCTGATAGTCAGAGATCTATTGTAAATTCGGTGATCGAAAGAAACGCTTTTTTTGCGCACCCAGAAAACTTGCTTATTGCCATGTTATTCGACGATAGAGAGCATATTCGAGAGCTTGCATCTCGCAAAATATTAAAGGCCAGAGAAGCAGAAAAGAGCAACTCTGGCAGGGTATTTAAAGTACCAAAGCTTAACTTGTGTGTGCGAGACTACACCGATATAATATTTTGGCAAGAGTGTGAAATATCAGCTCCACCAATTTTGCGACACGTCTCCAACGATGAACTTAGAATTAAGGCTAAAGAACACATCCTCGACATTATTGACTTTCCCTGCCACACACAGTCAGTGGAAAGATGTGTAAAACTAGTGACGGAGGCTTCTCAAAGCGTCACGGACGCTACAGCTCGGGATGGTTTTATTAGGAACAGATTAAAATCTCGCTCAGAAATGCCTAATTTTGGTCACAAAAACCAGTTCCGTTTTTAAAGTTGCCATTGATTATTTTGTCTTTCAACTATTTTAAACCTTGTTTTACCTCATTGTTGTACCCTTAAATTTAATAAAAACCATTTAAATGTTATTTTTGTATGATTTATAGTTTATATTATGAACCTCTAAAAATAGCAAATTTGAAAAACTTCAAGGACTGGTAGAGGCCTCAAGATGCCGGATATCTAATTAAATTTTATAATAATCGTAATATATGCAAAGATATATAATAAACTATAGATACGTTGTCCGCGCTCTAAAATGGCAAGTTGAAATCAAGGTAAGTGCCTCGTGTCTGTTTAGTTACGCACGAACCTGTGTCGCGATCGCTACACTACACATCTTAAGAAAAAATGTGTTTTAAAAGAAAATTAGAAAAAAGCATGCCTTTGTGTGTTTTCAGACGTTGCACTAATTATACTGCTTCCTGAGAGGTCAAAATGTGTCATTTCATAGGTAAATATCAACAGAAATACATTTTTTATTTTAATTTTTCTACACGGCTAATGGCGGCTAGCGTATGAATGAAGTCAGTCACGTGACGTTAGGGGAGGTTGTTAACTAAAGATGTATATTCATCTCTCTCTAACATCAGGTGTACCTAAAGATGGCGTTTATTTTCTGTCCCTTTCTTTACACGTATTAGATAGTAATTCTCTATGTGTGTGTTTCGTGCCGTTTTTGAGAGGTGTTTTGTGGGAATATGACGCGTCTATTATAATACGTCATTGAATATATGTGTCAAAACGCAACTTTTGATACCTCTTGCGTAGCCGTAGCTCATTTTTTTTTCCCCCATACATGAACGGGACACCCTATAGCTGAGTGCCTCAAAAGCATGATAAGTCGTTGGGCCCAGCTGTCACTAGTCCATCTTTGACAGTCATAACCAGTAGTGAAAAGACAAAAAAAAAACTGACATTATTTTATTGATAATAGGTTCGCGTTTGACCACCATCTCACCTGATGGTAAGTGATGACGTGGTCGAAGATGGAGCACGCTTACCTGGAAGTAACTTATTCACTCTTGACTTGACGACCCCTAAGTTATAGCTATAGGGAAACAAAGACTCCGGCAGGGAATTCCACTCCTTAGCCGTACGCTCAATGAAAGTATTCCCAAAACGTTTTGTGCGTATGGGTGGGATGACATTAGTCTTGCGAAGGGTTTTCGTGTTACCCAGTTACTGGGTTGTGGAGGTCAGACAGGCAGTCGCTCCATGTACAACACTGTTACTCAGTTGCATCTGGAATCACTGAAAAGCCGAACCTAACATAGTTGGGAAAGGTTAAGTAGATGATGTCTTTCTCTTCTCTTCTTAGTCAGACACTCTTGCAAAAGTGGTCGTGGTCATGACGTGGTCGGCTCTTATTATATGTTTGTTTTTGGTGTGAGAAAACAAACCTTGAGCCACTAAATGCCACAACAAACTGTGCTAATCTATACAACGTGTAACAGAATAAACGCAATTCCTGAAAGTATTTGGTTCAGAATCGGCTTCTGAATCGATTTCCGTCATAAAAATAAGTGTTACGTTTTGACGGAAAAATCTTTCATTTAACTTAAAATGGAAATACAGTATCATGACAAATCCTTAATGCAAGGAAATGCGCTTGTGTGCGTGTCGGCCGCTAACATTGCATGAGTGTATGCGTCTGCATAAGGCACATACGTTTCGCGTTTAGTAAGGATAACTATTTTATAAAAAATATCTAGGTTTGGTTTCAATTTATTTAATTACGGATGTTATTTTAGACTTATTATTTAATAGCTTTTGCCCGCGGCTTCGCCCGCGTTAACTTACACTTGTCAATAATTCTTGTTACCAAAAAGGTGTACCGTATCTTTTTGGATGGTTAAAAAACGCATATAATATTTAAAAAACCATCACCAGGGTTCATCCATCCCCAAAACAGACAGACAGTTAGTATTTAAAATTTATCTTTTTAAAACCAAAAACGTAGTTTACAATACATTTTTGTAAACTACGTTTCTGGTTTTCCCGTCCTTGGCGTGTTGATTTTGTACGCTTAATACTCGTGAGCACGCCACATACAATTGCCCATGGGACACCTGCGACTTTCAGTGTCCGTCCTTGAGCTTTGTTTGTGGTCAGTGCGAATGCCACTTTTAGGGGAAATTTGAGTTTTTCGAACTGAAAGAGAGGAATAAATGAGCAATTTCAAAAAAATTTGTACCCCCGGATTTTGCCTTGTCCCTTGACTTTAATAATTTATTTTGTTGAGATGAATGACTTCTAGGAGATTATATTGATATAAGTGAAATAAACATATGTTAAAATATACAAATAAACTGTAGTTTTGTCGTTACTTTAATAAATATAAAACTTACGATGATTTTAAAATACTGAAGAACATCGAAATTACCTGTCCCCTTCCCAACTAGCGTCAGACAACCTTTAATTTTTTTAAAAATCCGTGTATTGAGAGTGGTTTATAAATATATTTGAATTCTCAAAAGTTGAATTTATCAGTTAAAAGTATAAATAATATATTTTCTTGCATACTTTCTATAATAAATAAGTTTCAATTAAAATCGTAAATTTTGGCCAACCGGAACATTCAGTTTTGTGACCGCTCGTTTTCAAAAAAATTCTTCCTAATCATGGAATGTATTTGGCACAATAGTAGCACAACATATTGTACTTCATCGAGAGACGCTATTTTGCTTTCATTATAAAAAGAATTAGCTAGCAGTGCGGACTTATTGTTGAAGTGTTCCGTGTTTCAATTTCTTGACTCGGGTATGTGACCAAGTTTTACTATTATAAATCACTTTTCTATAAACATTGTTAATTTTCTATAAACATTGTTTTCCCGAAAAGTTAATACTGCTAAGTACGATGAGTAATTTTTAAACAATTTAAAACTACCAAAAGGTTGTATTATGTGACCTCCATTTTGTGACTTATTCTACGGTCACATTTAACGGAACGGCAAGTCACAACAGGTCGGAATGCATAAAACTTAGTTTACATTGCTATCCTTGCTGACCGAATTAATTTGATTTAAAGTTTTAAATTAAATAAGTTCTTTTTTAATTTATATTTCAAATTTATAGATCATTGAAGTTTGCTGACGGCATTTAAATGTTAGGTAAGCTTTACTTAACTTTGGTGGATATTGCAATGCCACTTACTGACGCGGAGAAAACTAGAAGATGCAGAGAGAGATTAAAAAAATTATACCCGGATGCTGCCCAATGCAAAAAGAAATTTAGATGGACTGAAATCAAAATGTTCAATTAAGAAAATTTGATAGTTTGAGATAGCTCAATCTGCTGGCGTCTATACAATTTATAACAAACCTAACCCAACCGTGTATAACCTCAAACACAATTATTTTATTGTATGTAAGTACACCAGTACCTACATTATAATAATTGGGTTTGAGGTTTCTTTTGTGATTTCACTCATTATAGTAAGGTAAAAATATAAGAATACTTAAAATTATTGTTTTATTTCTTACCTACTCGATTCTTCAAAATTTTTAGTTATTATTGACTTTTATTTAAAAAAAAAAACAAAATATATATATAACTAGTTCCAATTTGAAAAGTAGAGCTGATAATGTTTAAATCATCATTTGATATCAAAATTTGTTAATTTGTTTAATATTCTACTAACTATGTAGGTTCGTATTATTTTGGCAATTAATAAATCATGTGAGCACAGCCTTATGATTTTAAGACTTCCATTTTGTCACTGTCCCTTCAAATTGTTAGAGTTAAATCTATGAAATTTGATGAATTTTCACCTTTTATTTCCATGCAATCACAAATATGTATAGCGTCATTATCTATTGCTTTTAGAAAATGTACGCATATTGAGTAAAATATTATGTTTTTGGAGTAAAATTAAAAAAATGACAAGTAAAAAGCGAAATAGTCACAAAACAGAATAAAAAACAATATTTTTGTGTTAATCCTTAAAGCTGTGGCTATTTTCTTTGATTTACCAATTAAGTGCATGTATTAATTGTTTAAATAAATATGAAAATGGCTTATTTATTTCATACTTTCCGTAAAATTTGCTTTTAAATCTAGTCACACAATGGAACCAGTTCTGCCACCAAGTCAGTTTTGTTTCGATATTACAGGATAAATGCCTCGAATTCAGCGTTCCTTTTTGTTTTCCTACATATTAAACTATATTACCTATTACATTTTGGTCAAATAAAAAAGAAAAAAATATATTAAAAATATAATCGAATTTTAGAGCAGGGTACACTTTATTTTGAAATTGCTCAAATACGTTTTCACCGCTTACTGTTCCTGTCATAATTATTGCTTGAAAACATTGCATCCAAGGTATGTAATTTGTAGTCGCATGCCATTACAGAGCCTTGGTGCGCCCTGATTACGCATCAACAGGACTGGGACACCAAGTTAAAGCCTCAAATAATGTGATGGGGTACCCTGACAATTCCAGAGAGTTGATAAACTCTACAGAGTACGACGTCACTTGCTTTGTATCCATGACAATGTCGACGGACAGATACTCAACAACATCACAATCCACATGAGACATAATCTTTTCGTTGATCTGCCCTACAATTTCGTTAGTTGGTGCCAAAATTACTCTTTCACGCAGCCATTCTTTATCCTTCATATTTGTTTTCAAATCAGAATAAACGTGGTTTATTATATTATCTGTATCTTGGACTACGTTCACTATGTATGTTACTACAGTTTCAGCATCAGTTTCAGTTTCAGCTTCAGTTTGGTTTCAGCGTCAGTTTCAGTATCAGTTTCAGTTTCAGCTTCAGTATGGTTTCAGTTTCAGCTTCAGCTTCAGTTTTGGTTTCAGCATCAGTTTCAGCTTTAGCTTAAGCTTCAGTTTCAGCTTCAGTTTGGTTTCAGCATCAGTTTCAGCTACAGTTTCAGCTTCAGTTTTGGTTTCAGCGTCAGTTTCAGTTTCAGCTCCTGTTTGGTTTCAGCGTCAGTTTCAGCTACAGTTCCAGTTTCAGCTTCAGTTTCAGTTTCAGCTTCAGTTTTGGTTTCAGCAACAGTTTCAGTTTCAGCTTCAGTTTGGTTTCAGTTTTAGCTTCAGTTTCAGTTTGGTTTCAGCGTCAGTTTCAGCTACAGTTCCAGTTTCAACTTCAGCTTCAGTTTTGGTTTCAGATTCAGTTTCAGATTCAGATTCAGTTTCAGTTTCAGCTTCAGTTTTGGTTTCAGTTTCAGATTCAGCTACAGTTTCAGCTTAATTTTCAGCTTCAGTTTCAGTTTCAGCTTCAGCTTCAGTTTTTGTTTCAGCATCAGTTTCAGCTTCAGCTTTAGTTTCAGTTTCAGCTTCAGTTTGGTTTCAGCGTCAGTTTCAGCTACAGTTCCAGTTTTAGCTTCAGCTTCAGTTTTGGTTTCAGTTTCAGTTTCAGATTCAGTTTCTGCTTCAGCTTCAGTTTTGGTTTCAGTTTCAGCTTCAGTTTTGGTTTCAGCATCAGTTTCAGTTTCAGCTTCTGTTTGGTTTCAGTGTCAGTTTCAGCTACAGTTCCAGTTTCAGCTTCAGTTTCAGTTTCAGCTTCAGCTTCAGTTTTGGTTTCAGCAACAGTTTCAGTTTCAGCTTCAGTTTGGTTTCAGTTTCAGCTTCAGTTTCAGTTTGGTTTCAGCGTCAGTTTCAGCTACAGTTCCAGTTTCTGCTTCAGCTTCAGTATTGGTTTCAGATTCAGCTACAGTTTCAGCTTCAGTTTCAGTTTCAGCTTCAGTTTCAGATTCAGTTCAGCTCAAATAAATCATCCCGTTGATATCTATTGCCACACGATCTTCTCCTATTTTCAAAAGGGCAAACGCATATTGCCCCGATTTTGAAATAGAAATGATTCGTATATTAACTTGATTGATTAAAATTTAAGCGACACGATTGGCGTAACTGTTAACTGGTGCATGACGTGGGTTCGACCCCAGCTCTAAACAAAGATTTGTATAGCCTACATGTAGTTGTGTAGTTTAAAAAAAATGTTATGAGTGGTTCTTGAATACGCGATTTGAATGAATTGAGAGGGGGAATACAAAGTCCCAACACCCCTTTACACCCTTAAGGAATGATTTCCAGGATCAAAACTATCCTGTCTTTTCCAGGGCCTAAAACTATCTCCATAGCAAATTTCATCCAAATCGGTTTAGCGGTCTAAGTGTATTATGTGTGTGAGTAGGGCGGGGACCTTATTGATTCCCTATACGAAATTCTAACACCCCTTTTACATCCTTTAGGAATGATTTCCGGGACGAAACCTATGCTATGTCTTTCCCAGCGTCCTAAATTATTCCCATGCCAAATTTCATCTAAATCGGTTCAGCGGTTTAGGCGTGAAAAGGTAACAGACAGACAGTTACTTTTGTATTATTATAATATTAGTATGGAAGTATTGATCGATATGGAAGTATGGATAGTATGGATATGGATATGGAAGTATGGAGTTATATTATTAGTATTAAAGTATGGATAGCTTTTGTCCGCGACTTCGTTCGAGTGGGAGGTTTTCCCCGCGTAAATCCCAAACCCGTGGGAATTCCGGGATAAAAAGCAGCTTATGTGTTTTTACAGGATGTCAACTGTCTCTTTACCAAATTTCATTGAGATCCGTTCAGTAGTTTTTGCGTGAAAGAGCAACAAAGATACAGTTCGAAAACTATCCTTCGGGAACCTTACATCGGGATAAAAACTATCCTATGTTCTTCCCAGGGTCCTCAACTATTCCCATGCCAAATTTCATGTAAATCGGTTCAGCGGTTAAGGCGTGAAAAGGTAACAGACAGACAGACAGACAGAGTTACTTTCGCATTTATAATATTAAGTATGGATTAGCTTGGAAGTATTGATGGATATGGAAGTATGGATAGTATGGATATGGATATGGAAGTATGGAGTTATATTATTAGTATTAAAGTATGGATAGCTTTTGTCCGCGACTTCGTTCGAGTGGGAGGTTTTCCCCGCGTAAATCCCAAACCCGTGGGAATTCCGGGATAAAAAGTAGCTTATGTGTTTTTACAGGATGTCAACTGTCTCCTTACCAAATTTCATTGAGATCCGTTCAGTAGTTTTTGCGTGAAAGAGAAACAAATATACAATTCGAAAACAATCCTGCGGGAACCTTACATCGGGATAAAAACTATCCTATGTCCTTCCCAGAGTCCTCAACTATTCCCATGCCAAATTTCATGTAAATCGGTTCAGCGGTTAAGGCATGAAAAAGTAACAGACAGACAGACAGACAGAGTTACTTTCGCATTTATAATATTAGTATGGATGGATATGGAAGTATGGATATTCTAATTGACGTGTCCGAGGTATTGCGCTTAATCTGTTACACCTTGTATAACCGCAATAGAACCTCAATAATCACTATTTTGAAAGCAAGTCACTTGACCAAGGACTTTGAACGAGGTTGATCTCTCAGAAAATCCAACTTCAAATTATAATAGATCGCTCGCACCCAATTCTGCAGTCACATGATTCCAAGACTTCAACTGAAAGTTTCCTCGTTATTCCTCAGTAGAATTTAGAACAATTTATATTTAAAATCTAAAGGCTACGTGATAGTACTGTGAACGATCTACTTCGGATGTATTCGGGAAAGAAGCTCGAAGTTACTGCCAAGAATTGCGAGAAAATATTTAAGTTTCAGGATACTAAGCTTTAAAGTAAATTGACACAGCATTAGTGAGGTTTTATATTATGAAATTTTGTATCTGTTTGAGAAATGCTGGCGTGTATTTCATTCACAAGTTGATTGCAATCATTTTGTGATTGGAGCTTACTTTTAAGCAAAAAAATGCCTCTATTAGAAGACTTGTGAGGCTTTTATGATTTTGACATGAGTTTATATGATAGTGACATGTAGTAACTTATAACCTTCTTAAACTTTAAAATGTCGCTTTGGAATTATCTTTCTATACGTTGATGATTGTAGAGAAACGATCTTATCTTAATCCTGAATCATCAATCAGGATTCAGTTTTACTTAAAATAAACTTATCACAAAATTTAATTACGATAAAACTCTTGAACAAAATGGTTTAGATTAGGGTCTGCAGATTAGGTTTAAGTTTACACGTTACATTTAACTTTTATATGAAATTAAGACCTGTGGTTGGGCTTTATAAATGTAATGAGATTTGTAACTTTACACTAACTAATTTAAAGGAGCTTGTGGCTGTATAATAGCGGCATTGGTCGACTTTTAAGGTTAAGCAACGCTTCCCGAGGCCGTTTCTTGAATGGGTGACCATCTTGACATAACGATTCCTCCGTCAATGGGGCGTGCAACTGTCAAAGTGGCGCTAGTAGCACACTTACCAAAATCAAAGCAGTTTCTCTATGGAACAGTAATGAATTCCTAAATTAGAGACAGTTATTGAGAACTTTTCGATTAAAGAACATGTATTATGTTCTTTAATCGGAAAATTGTACAGAAATCAATTGAAATCAATGAAATGAAAATAAAAAATATTACCACAGATAACCATAGATGATACAGATAACTATATAATATCTCACAATCTAACTAACACTGACAGTGACAAAGGTTCTTACGGTGGTGGCGCCATCTGCGATTAGCTTTCACTTGCACGCCCCATTGGAGAGCACTTTAAACCATTGGACCCGATTGTCATCTATACAGGGTTAATTGTAAAACACCAAAAACCTCTCAGGACTATGTTACTAACATCATAATAATAGTTATTTGTTATACAAGAGTGCAAAGTTGCTTTTTAACCGCGTGCTCAATTTTGATGACCGAGCAAGCGAAGGATTCTAAATTCAAATATTAGAATCCTTAGAATCCTGAGCGATAGCGAGGGAATGAAAAGAGCACGAGGTGAAAAATCTTTGCACTCGAGTGCAACACGTAACTTTTCATCCCACCTCAGCGAGGAAATGACTAAATTCAAAAAAAAAAACGGCGCGCAAAGCAAATTAAAAAAAAGTAAGTACACCAAGAAGGTTCCAGAGTCTGAGTTTTTTTTTTATTTTATTTTATTTTATATTTATTTAGAAAACCAACCGCGATACATTAAACGAATGATAAAATATGTGTAATACAGTTTTGTATGGCTAATAATAGGTTTCCCTGTTTAACTTATATAAATTTAGAACATGCGAACGAACTTAATAGCAAAACTCAAAAATATTATAAAACAAACATTGAGGTAATATGTACTATAACAAACAGCATAGGTAGATACATTTTATACAAATTTACAGAAGTAGTTACTAAGGCTAATTTGCTATTTATCTTCAAATAAATTTTTTATAAGTGCTTTGAAATTGAATAAATCCATTTGTGCAAAATTGTTTGTTTAACAAATTAAAAAAAGTTGTATGATAAATTCGGCCCATGGAGGTAGAAGTAAATAGGTTTAATGATGTTTTGAATTCACAAACTTAGTACACACGATGTTCTAAATTCAATTTACTTTATCCTCTAGCGGATAAAAACGGCTTTTGCACTCAGATATCGAAGACCAAAAATACTCTTTCCGAGATGGGGGGATGAAAACAACTTTTGTTCTATGACTTTTAAAAATTCGTCATATTTTAGGTCACCAGATTTTCATACAAAAATTAAAATATTCAAATTGAAAGCAAAAGAAAGCGATAGTATAAATCGCTTTCTTTTGCTTCGCATAGACTTCGTAACATTTAGGGCGTTCAATTTAAATATTTTTGAAAAACACCCATCCTTAATCCGAAGGCTGTAAAACTTATCCTAGTTCAAAAAACGTCTAAAATAATCTCAAACAAAAATATACGTAATCCCCCTGAGTTATTCGTCCAAGAGATAAGTTATTTGGCTTCTTCTGGTGAAGTTTTTCGCCGTCTAGCGTGTCACCTCAAGTACTTTCGTAGGCAATGGTTCGTGAAACGGCCATCTCTTATTCATGAATTGACGGATGGGGTAGCCATGATGAATTTTAGTGGTTATTTTTATGATACTGAGGAGCTTAATGACTGTTCAAAAATGTGAAAATCTAAAAAAATAACGATGTTCGGTCTGTTTCCTTTACTCGTACTGGGAGAGCTTGTTTTTTGCCAAATTCTGCTTTTAGGTCAATAGGAAGAACTTAGTTGTTCGTTTTAACAAAACAATTTAAACAAAATTAAGCCAAACTGTTTTTAACAAACTAAGATGTGGCCAGGATCCAGATGCAAAACTTGCTTAATACTGTTTTACCATAAACAGTATACAACTATAATTAGGTACTTCAAGTTTTATAATACCAGCTGTTAGCGCTACTAAAGTTTTTCGTAAGTCCCAGTCCCGTGGGCAAACTCTGATAAAAACTAGTCTATATTACTCTGTAACCTCCTCTATCTCCTACTGAAAGTTCGGATAAACAGAACGACAGGCAATTTTTTGAGTTTTATTGTCGTGTAAATAACTGAAAGGATTTGAAAAACACACAGTTATTTTACTCTGCATTGGATAAGGAAGGAATAAGGAGTTAACAACTACAAAGGGTGTTACAATGGGCGGTCTTATCGATAAAAGCGATTTTTTACAGACAACCTTTGGATGGATTTGACACAGCAGCAGAAAATAAATACGCGGGAAGTTCATGGTACTGTTTACTTATATACAATAAACACTTTAATTTTATTTATATGCTATACTAGCTTTTGCCCGCGACTTCGTCTGCGTGGAATAGTTACTTTGGGCTAACGTTAAATTTAACCCCGATTTTGAAGCATTCTTCATTGGCGCTCCGCTCGCTCCTATCCGCCTTAGCGTAAGGATATATAGCCTATAGCCTTTCTCTATAAATTCACTATTTCATTAAAAAATAATTTTTCAATTCGAACCAGTAGTTCCTGAGATTATCGCGTTCAAACAAACAAACAAACTCTTCAGCCTTATATTATTAGTATAGATAGCTGTTGCCCGCGACTTCGTCCACGTTTCCGTCGTTTTTCGTAAAAAAAAAGTAGCCTATGTCCTTCCTCACGGTTCAGTGATTTTGATGTAACAGACAGATTAACTTTCGTAATTTAGAGGGAAATATAATATGTCAATCTATAATACTGTTGAAAAATATCGGAATACCGAACCGCACAATATTATTGTTAATAGCTGTGCCCGCGACTCCGTAAGCGTGTAACTCCTTGTGTGTTATTAAGTTAATGTATTGGTAATATTGTTTAGATCACGTTCACATGAGGCTTAAGTACCTATAGAACGAAAATACTTCAGCGCAAAGCTTCCGGGTAAACTATGTTGAAAGTTGACCCGTCCGGCACGTGAACATAAAGATTTCTAGAACTGCTAACCCGGGAAAGAGCGACGTACGACTGACCATGCGAGAAACAACTGACACCGAGATCTACTCCAGCAACACGAAAAGTCTGCCCTTGAACCTTATTAATTGTCATTGCATAACACACCGATACTGGGAATTGCGTTCTTTTAAATTGGAAAGGAAAATTATTTGGTATTATGGGAATTCTGGGAATAAAGACGGTTTCTCCTGCACCGCAACCTGTTAAAATTTGAGCCTCGATTATATTTTGTTGCAACTGGGTTACTTTTAGCCAAGTTCTATTGCAAAGTTGTGGTGGTTTTAAATTTCGGAGCAGAATAATAATCAGAAAGCTTCGAACTGCTAAGCTATCGGGAGTTACACGTGTTATTGTGAGTCAATCATAAAAGATAGATATATGCTGTCGTGGGATATTTTTTATATAATTTTAAGGAAAACATTTCTGTCATAAATGATTTCTGTGTAGCTTTAACCATTAAGGTTGTACTCGCGACGGAAGCTTAAAAAATGGAGTAATTTCTCCCGTTTTCCCAACATTTCCCTTCACTGCTCTGCTCCTGTTGATTGTAGCGTGATGAAAAGTATACTATAACCAGCTCAGGAGTATGAAAAATAATTGTCCGTCGAGTAGTTTTTGTTTCTATAACGGTTATACAGACAGACAGACAGACAGACAGACAAAAATTTTACTAATTGCATTTTTGGCATCAGTATCGATCCCTAATCACCCCCTGATAGTTATTTTGTAAATATATTTCATGTACAGAATTGACCTCTCTACAGATTTATTATAAGTATAGATAGTATAGATTCAACTTGATACTTCTCGTGTAATGTCTTGATAGACAGATGAACAACGGAGTAATTCTACAACGGTTCCGTTTTTCCTTTTTGCGGTACGAAATCCTTAAAACCGCATTTTTCGAGTAAAATTAAAAATGTGACGTAAAGCGAACCGCACAAGGTAGAAACAAGACAGAAGGAGTGCGGTTTACTGCCTGCCCGCAATAAAAAGTGCGGCCAACTGCGAAGCGGTCGTTTTATTTAGCGTAAGATGGGAGAAGGGGGTATATGGGGACTTTGGAAGTTATACGCATGTGTGAGTACTGCATTTAGTGGAATGAAATGAATAATGAGTGATATGGACATTCATCATCGATGGAACTGTCTACTGCCCGATAAATTGTAATTTACTGATATTAGCCTTTTTAAAGGTGAAAATCATCAGATGACGTGAACACTTTTTTTAAATTGATAATAGGCTCACGTTTGATCACCATATCACCTGATGGTAAATGATGATGTGGTCGAAGATGGAGCACGCTTACCTTAAAGTAACCTATTCACTCTTGACTTAAGGACCCATAGGTTATAGCTATCGGAAAACACAGACTCCGGCAGGGAATTCCACTCCTTAGCCGTACGCACAATGAAGGTATTCCCAAAACGTTTTGTGCGTATAGGTGGGATGTCCACCATGTAATGATGGCGCATCGCCGTTTGTCTTGTAGTCCGATGATGGAACCGGCTCGGCGGAATTAGATTGTGTAATTCAATCGCACATTCCCCGAAATGTAACCGATAGAAAACCGATAGACTAGCAACTCGTCGTCGATGTTCAAGGCTCTGGAGCTTTGATTCGACCAGTGTATCGTTGCCAATGAGTCTTTTGGCCCGTTTCTCAATAGACTCGAGCGCGTCCAGTTGGTACTTGGCAGATCAATCCCAAAGATGATGATGAAATACTGATTAAAAACTGTCATACTGACTAAAACCCCACACTGTTCCTTCAGTTGCACCTGCGTTGCAAGGGCGCAGAATCTCTTTAGTACATTCCCGCAACCACAGTAGGCGCGGATATACCACATTTCCTTCAGATCTGTTTAGCGTCCATACATCCATCCTCACGAACTTTCACATTTATAATATTAGTTAGATCTAAAGTACACAATGTTTAAGTGAACCGTGTTATAAGTATATAACACATCTGCTTTTTCCTCTTATGTACAGCGTTAATCATGATATTTCATTACTACAAAGATAGACTCTAAACTAAACTAAATTACCGAATCCCCGGCTCACCAACTAGTCTTCGTAAGCTGTTCCAGTTTTCAATAAGCTTAGTGCTATCCAGACAAAGTTCTTGCGCAGGGAAATTAGTTTGAAACACGATTTTGCAACATATAGGCTTGGCTGAGTTCACGCGTTCTGATAATGTCTAAAAGCAGTGGGCGAATAGCTCCGAGCAGATTGTGGAAACGTTGACACGAAATAGACGAGCATTCAATTTTGTGTATTTACCATCTCCTACTTTACCCAATCTTAAAGATCGTGCAATCGTTCACCTACAAGGTGCACAGAACAAGCGAAAGGCTCGACCTTTTTCAAAATGTACAAGGTTTGTTAACTGGATATGACCGGTGGAGGCAGATCATCAATTTGAAATAATAATAATAAATTACTAAGCACAGCCATATAGATTATTTAAAAAAACTAAGTACCTATTAGGGATGGCAATATTGGCTTCTCCAAGACCTAGGCCGCAGTATGGTATCGGTTTTCTATCGGTTACATTTCGGGGAGTGTGCGATGGAATCTAGTTCCGCCAAGCCCGTTCCATCATCGAACTACAAGACAAACGGCGATGCGCCATCGTTACATGGTGGACATCCCACCCATATCCGCTAAATGTTTTGGAAATACTATCATTGTGCGTATGTCTAAGGAGTAGAATTCCCTGGCGGAGTCTGTTTTGCCCGATAGCTATAACCTAAGGTTCTTTAAGTCAAGAGTAGATGACTTAGGTAAGCGTATCAATAATAATTAAAATAAGTATCTCTTATGAACATTCTCGTAACCCCGGCAAGCAATGATCGAGGTTTATCACTGTGCATCAGTAGGTATTGATAGCTTTTTGAGTCACACATGGCATATGATGCGCCGTAAACGGTCAACCTACGTGAAGTTTTCGTCTTCTATTTTTGACATGTGTATAATGTATATGGTGGGCACAATAAATGGCAATCTCCCTTTCACTACCGGTCTACCAGATGCACGGCTGGGTACCACCCACACTTGGCTGATATACCGTCTTGTCGTACCAAGCGCTTCTCCTCCCCATTTATTGTTCGCACGGCCAAGCTGTGGAATTCTCTGCCGGCTTCTGTGTTTCCTGCCACTTATGACCTTTCAGCCTTTAAAGCACGAGTAAATAGGCATCTTCTGGGCTCGCTCGTCCCATCTCAGACCTCATCTATCGTTACCATCAGGCGAGATCGAGGTCGAGAATGGGCTCATCAGTAATAAAAAAGATTATTAAATGTTTTCATTTGTTCTAAGATTTTTGACACCGGTTAATACTTTAGATCGGGATTTAAATTTGCCAGAACTTACAGCTAGGAATTTGTAACATAACTTGCCACAGTACCTTCACTAGTTAAAACAAGTCTTTTGTATTTATTCGTATATGTTTTGTAAAGGCACCATAGTCTATAAGACACGCATTTCCTGTATTAAAGCTTTTATAATATGGTGCAATTCTCATTTACTTGTAAGCTAGGTGAAAAACAAAAGAAATTGAAAATCAATTTGACTTAAATAATAAATAATAATAATAATAATATTACACAACTTTCCACACAACGTCATCTAGTCCCAAACTAAGCAGAGCTTGTGGTATGGGTACTAGACAACTGATAAACATACATATATATTTCTAAACACATACATATTATAGATAAATTACACCCAGACAAAGAACAAATGACCGTGCTCATCACACAAACATTTGTCCTAGGTGGGAATCGAACCCACGACCTTGCGCATAGCAGTCAGGGCCACTGACCACTATACCAACGGGCCTGTCAAAAAGTTAAGAAGTTAAGAAGCTGTTAAGAAGCAGTGGTAACCCTAAGGTCCCTTCCGCTCCAACCAAAGCGGGTAGAGTCATTAGAAGATTTTCCCACGAAAAAAGGAGGGAGCTTAAATCGGCGAACCGTTTAGCATCATTGTAATCATTATTCGATGGCTCCATGAAACTTCTAGTCGTATAATAGACTGATATTCTTGTTTGACATGTCTTAAAACTTTTCCATATTCCTTGTTGCTGCCCAACTCAACAGGCCAACTACACATCATCATTATGTGCTTATTATTATGTCCGGATCAGCTGTCAGTCTAATCAGGTGTGCTCCCAATGTTCCCATCGATTACTTCCTACAAACTTAATAGCTAAGATATCTGCCTTGTGATCGAGAGCGAACCTCACCCATATACAGCATGTAAC
The DNA here is from genome assembly GCA_943138885.2 of Tholera decimalis. NCBI lineage: Eukaryota > Metazoa > Arthropoda > Insecta > Lepidoptera > Noctuidae > Tholera > Tholera decimalis. Next base: position 38,111,713 of record OW964566.2, on the reverse strand, counting down.
AAAAGCCCTGTCCGATCCTTGAGAGTATTATTCGGCATCGTACTGCATACATATATACGTAGCCATTTAATGGATTTGAGATTATTATTTTTCCCCAGTGAATATAATTAAATTAAAATAAAAACTGATCAAAGGCAACACTGATCGCTCGACGTTCACATGTTACTACCTACAGTTTTCTGTCAAAGAAGCCGCCTGACCGGGTGTAGTGTTGTCAACTTAGGAAAGTTTATCATATTTAGTGTTAAATTTCGCATGGATTATAAAAATAAAAAATCAATAACTTTTGGTTTTTATGAGTTACATTTTTAAAACACTAGTACGTATGTTGAACCAGGAATACGCCTTTATTGGATCGGACTGGGTTTTTGTTACATATTGTATAGCCGTGAACCAACTCCAGAAACAAGTATATTTAGCTTAGTTAGAGGGTATAAAAAGATTGATAGTAATGTTTATTCTACCCATAATGGCTAGTTTTCTTTAAACATAAAAAACTTTTCCTCGTTACGATATTAAGATAGATTATAAGAAAACATTGAGACAAAGTCACCACTCACAAAGTAACTCTCTCGTTAAGAAAATGGTGGAACGTATTAAACGTGAGCCTTTAATACGTTCTACCATTTTTTTAATGCCGATGTAATCACGTTACCACTAAGCTCTTCAAAATCCGATCACAAATCAGGCAGAGCTCTTCACAAATCACGCACAACCTGGTCTTGAGTTAATGACTCATTAACCTGAGCGGCTCTTCGTGAACGCTCTTTGGTAGGCTCTTGCAAATTATACTTGAATTAACGTACTGATCATAAACGTTTAATGGACTGTGTGGCTTTGGGTGCGAAAGCGTTCAAGTTCTTTGCCTTTCTATTTTATGTGGTTTGATGGCTTAAAGATTTACGTAATAATGGTATTGCTGACATCGAATTGATGGGCAGAGGTTTATCTGCAAGTATGAAGAGCTCGTAGCCGCAAGATGCAAGGGTAGATCTGGAAGGTTGTCGAGGTGTGTCCATGGATCAGTGGCAATACTTCCAAGATTCCTACATAACTCGAGAAGCACGTTAAGTCGTTGTTGGTCCCAACTATCATTGAAACATCTTTTACTTTCGTAAAGAGTACTCAGATGTACGGAATTCTGACAGCAGTCTTGGCAACGGGTATTGTGTTACCCAGCTACTAGGTGGGTCAGATAGGCAGTCGACGTAAAACATGAATGAAGATAAATAGGTAAAATTAAAAATGATTTAATCTATCTAAATAAATAATGGAAATATAATAACCTTGTTGGTAGTTATATTTTCGAGCCGTTTGGGGTTGAAACCTTGGGGTCGTGGGGTCCGAGTGCTCACAAATTATTTAAAGATCTGTCCAGACGCCTAGTTGACACTTCGCGTGACCCAAGGGCTGGCTTTTACCTTGGACAGAGGTTAAGCATTGCTATACAACGTGGCAATGCCGCCAGTCTTTTGGGCACATTACCAGTGGACAGCGATGCGCACGAAATTCTGGATGCAATATTTTAGTTTATATTTAGGTGTGTATATGTAGTTTAGGGTTTTTATTTAAATTAAAATTATATTCTTTCTCAAATTAAATAAATTTACCTTATTATTTCAAAAGAAATATGTATTAGTAATTCATATATTATATTTTCCATGGGCCTTCGATGCCTGAAGTAAATCTATCTAAATTAATGTTACCTAATACATAAAAACATTTTGGTCTCTTCCCAAGCACTACGATATTGCGTAAGTATAAGGTAAGTGGTTTTTAGATGAGTGTATGTAGTGTGGAGTGTGTAAGGGTGAGTATTTGGTGGATATTAACACGCTTATTTAGTATGGGGCCTTTTTTTAAGAATGATGAATACTCTTTTATGGGGTACAATCACTATGTAATTTTCACATATCCAGTGTTTTGCTGCTGATATAATAAAAACATTATTATAAAAATTCAGCCCATTATATTCAGACTGGTAGAAAATAGACGTTCTCTCTATGAGAGGGATTCAACCATAATCTAGCATGCGGGCCTTTTGTTTTAAAAGTGTGTGGTATCTCGCAGGTGAACCTCTGAGGTTGTCGGCTGCTTAACCGGGCTTGCCTGTGGTTGCCTTAATTAATTAAAGCCTCCAGCCAGGGCTTATTACAAAACTTACAAACTAGGCGACTACACGCTAAGGGCACCCCCTGTGGGGTACGGACCTCGGCTTAGGGCGTCGCATGGGGAGGGCAGCTAGGGACAGGCTGGACCATATCATTATTATTATTAAGGACGCATTTACGTTTTCTCGCAAATATCAATGTTTTTCTGGTACCATTTTGATACATAAGGAGTTAAAATTTTGACAATCTTATGGTATTAATTTCAAGTTAATTTATTCATCTCCACATTGAATGCATTATATTTACACAGTCCTATACATATTTTTCACACAAATACGTTTTTATCGCCGCAATAATCGTAGAAAATTACAAAAAATGGGGTCTGAATACGTACCTGTAAGCCAAATCTGGAGCATATTCTCAACTTCAAAATAACAAGAAATTATAGCCTATGTATTTATCTATACGTTAAGCTAATTATTTTGAACATACATAAATAACTTTATGATTTATGAGAAAAATAAAATCGGTCTCAAATTTCTTCATACATTTTTCTACCGAACGCACGGCTCCAACCGTCATTCCGCGCTGAGACGCGCTCGTGAACGCAGGGGTGTATCGCTTTCCTCGAAAAAATAAATACGTCGAAACCTATAATAAAGACAGTGGCGTCTTGTATACTGTGACTAGAATACGTTGATACTTTTTCGAACCGAAACAAAAGTAAGAACGAGAATCATATTTATTAACCGACTTCAAAAAAAGGAGGTTTACAATTCGTCTTGAATTTTTTTTTTTTTATGGATGTTACCTCATAACTTGGAGATGGCTGGACCGATTTGGAAAATTCTTTTTTAGTTGGTCCCATTGTCGTCACGTTTGGATCTGATGATGGAATCATGGAGAAATCGAGGGAACTCTTCAAATATTATAGGCACACCTATAGCGTTTTGGGTATTTCTTATAGTAGGTACCTTGTGCAGTTACTCTCGAAAAGCACCATTTGAGGAAGTGGAACTGATGATGAAGACCCCAGATGGATTTATTGCGATTAGATTACTTAAATATGGATATTAAGCACTTTATGCTCGTCACAATGCATATGGTGAAGTAGAGCTGATGGTGATGTACCAGGAGAACTCCTCAAAAATTAACGGCTCTGCACCGGGAAAAGCAATATTTTGTAAAAGTTGATAAGTAGTTGACATTTTGGCTTTTGTAACTAGATAAATTACAAACCGACCCACTAAAAAGCGTGAAAAAAATCTTTTTAGCAAAGAATAGAACCGACTTCCATATAAAAACACTATAAAGGCAAAAATAACTTTAATTTCGGAAGGCGGTGTCTTTAGTTTTGAATATATTTTCGTTTTTGACACCGCCTTCCGAAATTAAAGTTATTTTTGCCTTTATAGTGTTTTATATGGAAGTCGGTTCTATTTTTTGCTAAAAAGATTTTTTTTTTTAGAATTGGATGGATATTGGTTACTGAACCTAGCATGAAACAACAATTTTTTTAACCGACTTCAAATAAGGAGGTTTCGCAATTCGACCGTATAAATGTTTTTTTTTTTTTGCTTCATTAAGTATCTTAAAGAACTACAAATTAAGGAAGGTCTAGAGTTGATCTGATGATGGAGCCTTTCATCAGATTGACACCTGACAGTCGAGGGAACTCCTCAACGAATTACAGCAGTAAACTTTTGTTTGGGCTTGATTAATTTGAATTGACCAGAACTTTACACCTAGATAGTTTGTGACTGTCATTAGAGGTCTGATGATGAAGACGAAGGACAGTTAAGGGAACTCCTCAACGGTTTACAGTAGCTACTTTGTGTTTGGACTTAATTCATTTATATTGATGAGAACTTTGCACCCATATGGATTATAAGTACCATTACAAGTCTGATGATGGAGACCATAGACAGTCGAGGGAATTCCTCAACGATATACAACAGTTACCTTTTGTTGAGCTTACTTCATACGGTTCAATATGCCAAAATGTTCAGTTCGTACAAAAACTAAAAAATTGGCCAAGTGCGAGTCAGACTCGCCCATGAAGCGTTCCGTAGTAACTACGCCAAATAACTTTATTTTCATAGTGTTTGTATGAATTACAAAGTTTTATTTGCGGTTTTAGAAAATATGCTGTATCTCAAAAACTGCCAACCCGATCTCGTTCAAACCAATTTTGGTTGAAAATTTACATTAAGGATCATAGGATATATTTTTTGTACAATTTTCACTCCATTATTATAGAAGTAAGAGGGGGGGACACATTTTACCACTTTGGAAGTGTATATCTTTTAAACGATTAACTTTATAAAAAAGTGGTTTTAGAAACCCATATGTCATTTTTACAGACCTCTCTATTCATATCACACACCCATAAGATTCATGAAAAAATATATATTTTCAGTTTCAGTTCCATGTGGGGTACATGGAACTGAAACTGAAAATATTTTTGTTTTTATTTTTTTTTTCTTAAAATCGGAAAGCGGTTCACAGAATACATCTACCTACCAAGTTTCACATGTATAGTCCTAACTAGTATTTGCGTGTTGCGCGAGGTGCAAGCACCTCGCGTGCTTGTGGTGGTGGATTGTTCACAATATAATAGTTTCGGAATATAAATACTTTTACCAAAAAAATTAAACCGACTTCCAAAAAACAATGCAAAGTGAAAAATAACTTTAATTTCGGTAGGTAGGCGGTGTCCAACTTCCGAAATTAGAAAGTAGACAAAATATTGCTTTTCCCAATGCTGGGCCGTTAATTGTTGAGGAGTTCTCCTGGTACTTCACCATCAGCTTCACTTCATCATATGCATTGTGACGAGCATATTGTGCTTAATAACCATATTCAAGTAATCGAAGCGGAACCCATGAAATACTTCTTATTCCTACTTATATATTGAGTAGTTCCAGTGTCCATCTTTGGTCTTCTTCATCAGATCCACTTCACAAATGGTGCTTTTCAAATGCAACTACACAAGTTACTATAAAAAATACTCAAGTCACTGTAGGTGTGCCTATAATATTTGAAGAGTTTCCTCAATTTCTCCAAGATCCCATTATCAGCTCCTGACTTGGTAACAATGGGACCAATTTCGAAGTATACCCTTTCAAACAAAAAAAGAATTTTCCAAATTGGTTCAGCCATCTTCGAGTAATCGGTGATCAAACATTAAAAAAATATACGCGTCGAATTGATAACCTCCTCCGTTTTTTTCGTCGGTTGAAAATGGCTGTGACATACAGACAGATGGACAAATAGACAGACAGACAGACAGGCATGACAAAACTTTTCTTTGTATCTTATTAATTTTTTTTATCACATATGAGTATTTTATTTCCAAAGTCCCCTAGTACTCCCAATCGGGCGTCAAACACATTAATACAAAATTGAAACTAGCATTTAATCAATAAGCATGTAACTCTTTGTAAACAATAAGTTACAACTTATGATCAAACAATATTAAAGAAATTATAATATTACCTTCAAGTATCAATATTAGTTAAGTAATGTATAAAATCGGGCGAACAATGGTTTGTAAGTGTGTGTGCGCGAAATGTTGTTGTGTTGCTACTAGGATACCTAAAATTGAGCGAGTGATAAACGTAAATGCGTCCTTAATAAGGGAATTTAAAGCTATTGGCTCAGCGTCGCGGGCTGGCTCTTGCAAGGGTCGGGGCGGACAGTTACGGGGACGTCGTGGCGGGCCTCGGCGGGGAGGACGGAAGGACGATCGGTTTAAGCAGTATGGGGTGATGGATGTCACGTTTTCGAATTTTTGGTCAGAGAACATACCGGCTTGTTTTCTTTCACCAATTTAATTTATTATTATTATTATATACTTTCTTGTACACCTTACAATACATTTAAGGATACAAATAATAAAACTAGTGTACAATGGGCGGTCTTATCGCATAGGGCAATATCTTACAGACAACCTTTGGATGGACAGAAATTAAAGGAGATAGATTTAGGGCTGTCAGTGTACAACATAAAATACATACCACAAATTATAGTATATAAATATATACTAATACATATCAAATTCATAATAGAGAAAGGAGGCGAAAAAAAATTATAATGAGAGGTAATGCTCCTTCACCATTCTTTTGAACGTAGGTAATGTTTGAGCATGCCTCACATCTATGGGCAATGCATTCCATAAACGGGCCGCTTGGATAGTGAAAGATTTATCTAAGAAAAAAGTGGGATGCATACGGATACTTCACTCTAAATTTCCGATGATCTCAAGGACCTTGAATGTGTGTCACAGAGAAACCGAAAGCGGTCTTTAAGATGAAAAGGAGTGAAAGTAATGTGTCTAACTTGGTTTGAACCCACGAAAAGGCTCAAAAACCCCTCTCATTAATTTCTTTGATAAAATATGTTTTTAGGGTTCCGTAGCCGAATGAAAAAAAACGGAACCCTTATAGTTTCATCATGTCTATCCGTCTGTCTGTCTGTCTGTCTGTCCGTCCATCCGTCCGTATGTCACAGCCATTTGATTCTGAAACTATTAGAACTATACATGTGAACCTTGGTAGGTAGATGTGTAAACCGCTTTCCGATTTTATGAAAAAAATTAAAAAATATTTAAAACAAAGGGGGCTCCCCATACATGGAACTGAAACTGTTTTTTTTTTCATGAGACCTATGGGTTTGTGGTATCTATAGACAGGTATTTAAAAATTACATTAAGGTTTCTAAAACTACTTTTTCATAAAGTTAATCGTTTAAAAGGTATACTCATTCAAAGTGGTAAAATGTGTTGGCTAATTTTTTAAGTGCTCTGATTGTATCTTTTAATTTACTGTTAATGGCAAATAAACTTTTTACTTTTTTATTACGACCTGCAAATCGCAATTCGGGCCCGTAACTAATGGTGTAGTTAAATAAAATTGAATCATAATGAAAATATCAAAAGACTTGTATGTTTTGTGGTTTCGGTTCGGAACCCTTTGTGTTATTCTAAGTCAAACCTGAAAAAAGGGTCGTTAGTTTCGCATCAAGGGTTTAAAAAAGGCTTGATATATTACTATGTACCTAAATAACAACAGGGTTTTCGAGCAACAAATATGAATTGTATTGATTTCAAAAAGATTTCGACCTTTGTGTTTCTTACAGTGCTATTTCTCGGTGTAGTTGGTTAAGAAACAATGGCCTCAATTTATATAAATTTACAAAAGAAAAAATTGATATAATTATAATAACTAATTTTCAAAATGAATACCATTTATCCCTGATATAGTGCGGCTGTGTGGTATTTATTTAACTATTTCATGTAAATATCACTTAAGTTACGCTTGCAGACCTGAAAAGCGCAGAGCCTGACGAATTGACAACAGGATTGCGTATCGGGGGAACGATTCCCGCTCGGAATAAATGTTTGTACCTTGCTTACTTTGTAGTTGTTGCGGTTTTGTTTTGTTTTTTTTTTATTGATAATAGGTTCACTTTTGACCTCCATCTCACCTGATGGTAAGTGATGATGTGGTCGAAGATGGAGCACGCTTGCCTAGAAGTAACCTATTCACTCTTGAAGACCCCCAGGTTATAGCGATCAGGAAACACAGACTCCGGCAGGGTATTCCACTTCTTAGCCGTACGCACAATGAAAGTATTCCCAAAACGTTTTGTGCGTATGGGTGGGTGGGAACCGTAACAAGTATGTAAGTTAAACTTTTTCGAACATACCAACAACACAATAGAAAACCTAGTTTACGAGAGGAGCAACATTTTAAAAACAATGTTGTTCATAATACGAAGCAATCAGTTTAAGTTACATAAAAACAATTTCAAAATCATTTAGTAATTTGAAAAGGATGAAAACAATGAGATCATTATAAAAAAATCGGCCAAGTGCGAGTCAGACTCGTGCACGAAGGGCCATAACATTATCTATAAAAAAGGAAAAAAACACGATTATTTTATGGCCCCCCCTCCTTAAATATTTATTTTATTTATTATTATTATTTCTTGTTATCACCATCTAGCTATCACGGTTCATGATATACATCTTGGTGACAAACAAACAGACAACGGAGCCTTAGTAATAGGGTCACGTTTTTACCCTTTGGGTACGGAACCCCGAAAATCCTATCAATTTTTCCTTTTCTCAATTATCTATACTAATATTATAAAGCTGAAGAGTTTGTTTGTTTGTTTGTTTGCTTGAACGCGCTAATCTCAGGAACTACGGTTCTGATTTGAAAAATTCTTTCAGTGTTAGATAACCCATTTATCGAGGAAGGCTATAGGCTATATATCATCACGCTACGACCAATAGGAGCGGAGCACCAATGAAGAATGTTTCAAAATCGGGGGATTTTTTTTCCACGCGGATGAAGTCGCGGGCGGAAGCTAGTACTGTATATCCCGCTAAAATAATACTGAATTTCTTGTTTTGTACTTACTGTCATCACGCATACTCATATCTCTTTTCATACATTTATACTCTTCAAACTGCATAACAATCTCAATACACTGATACACTTAACAAACTGGTTCCACGTTTTCTCATGTATGTAAACAATAATTTTCATCTTTTTAGTCTTTAAGTAATATTGCTTCATTCTTGTATTCAATTCTCTATCCATTATTTAAGTTACAGCGGGTCTCAGGCCGTGGGAGGGAACTGGTGACCTGTAATACAGGTTCTCGTTGAAACTCACTTCAGGCACCAGTCTCTCACAAAGTCAAATCCCTACTTTAGTTTACTGTAATTTTTAGCTTTAAGTTACTTTGTGTGGAGAAAATTAAACGTCTTATATTATATTACTAGCTTCCTGCCCGCGACTTCATCCGCAAACCTTAATAAATTATACACCTAAACCTTCCTCTTGAATCATTCTATCTATTACAAAAAACCGCATCAAAATCTATCTCACAGTTTTAAAGATCTAAGCATACATAGGGACAGACAGCGGGAAGCGACTTTGTTTTATACTATGTAGTGATTATTATATTATGTTGGGCCGGCTTCCAGACTAATCGGATGTTGTTTGGTATTTTACATAAAACGACTGCTTATCTCACCTCCATAATCCAGTAGCTGGATAACATGGTACCTCTTGGCCAGACCAGTGATAAACTTCTGAAGATTCCTTCACAAACTAGTGAACGGTCGCATAGATTGTAGTGAACTGCTTTCGCGCACTCTATTGAAGGTTCCGCCTGGAATTCCGCGCTTTCCCATAACCACAATTCTTCAGCAGTCTACTACCTCTACAAACACAGGTCTAAACTCACCACTCACAACCTTAATTCATTTAATAAGTCCGTACCCGAAGCAGATATATTTAATGACCGTAAGTTGAAGTTTAAATCAAAAATCTTGGCCTCCCACACCAATTAAACGTAGTCAAAATTTCTCTGTACAGTTTATGAATGAGTTGCTCGCTTCCATTTCTTAACTTCGTAAAAAAACATATTCCATTATCTTAATCAATTGTACACCTAGATTTAAGTTAGCGACTAAGTGGTAATCTGGCGTCTTTGCTGTCAATGTTGTGTTTACCTGTAATTGGCATATACAACGTGTAACGGAAACCCCATATCTATCCAAAAGGACTGAAGACAACATCTGGTATGGAGTCTCAATGCAAAGTTTCAGCTCAATATAAGTGACTCATAGAATTGAACCCAAATGATTGGTTTCATATGTTTCTTGAATACCAGTAATAAAAAACGTGTCACAGCACTATGAGGGTCATCACTTTCCACGTCACTTGCCAATAAAACAATAATTCTCTTCGTTCTTCTTAATTTGAAAAATTCGGTCTCTGGTATGTATTGAAATTTCTAATAAGTTCCACACATGTAGACATAGGATTACAAAACCCTTGCTATATCGTTTGTTATCATCCAAAGAAGCTGTGCACTTGGTATGTATATACCCTTTAAATTACACGTTATATATTAGAATATTACCGTATGATTAAGTATATGTATGTGCATGTATGTGCTGTGAGTGAACCTTAAGTAAATAAATATAAAAAATATGTCCTAATGTCAGCCGGAACCAAAGCTTTAACGGACTTTCTATGGCACGGAGTTATCACACCACCAATTTCCAAACTCCGGGCTACTACTAAGAAATATCTTATAATGAAATAATGATGTTTAATTTGCAAATAGGTTATAAATTCACAGGCTATTCGGTTGTGGAATGGATTGCCGGTGTCAGTGAGACAAGCTCAGTCACTCGCTGTTTTTAAAAGCTCGGTTGCCAATCATTTTATTTCAATCTTATGATTATTCCTTTGTTTTTCTCCACACGATGTTAAAAAACACATTATATATTTATTTATTTTATGTACTTAGTACACTAATATAGCCCTCCATATTTTAATTAAAGCTCGTAAAGTCCTTCCAAAGGTTGTCTGGAAGATATCGCTCTCAGTGATAAGACCGACATTGTAACCAATTTTATTTACAATATTGTTACTAAGTGTGATTCAATTATTGATGTACAATAAAGTATATTCTATCGATCTATCTATCTATCTAAATAACACTTTAGCACGTCTTTTTTTCGTAAATGTAAACTAGATGAGGCTAGTTATAGAAAAACCCAATAGCTACTTTGCCCGACCGGGAATCAAACCCGAGTCCTAATACTTAGCGGTCGCGCTTGCGAGCACTTGACCAAGGAGATAGTCAAATTAAATTCAGATAAAAACAGTAAAAATATAATAGAAATAGTCAATATTTCTTACATTCATTTTCTGATAGTTCAAGCAAAAAATGCCTGCATTAGGACACTGTTCCTCCACATTGAAAGGTTATTTATTCTACGGTTAAAAACAGCAACATTCATAATACAGCAAAAACCATACTCCAATTCAAGTCACATAAACTAAAGACAACAAACAGAACAAAACATAATTTACTTTTCAAATTGAGAACGTAAAAAATTATATATTTTCGGGTCGACCTTTCTGTCCGTCAGTTAGGGCGAGATTTAACTTAATTCCTTTTTATTTTCGTTAAGAAAAATGTCTGGCCCACATTTCTTGGCCTTCGGAGACAGATATTTTATGCTTTGCTGCGCTAATAGAGGTTTGTCTTTGATACGTTTACCCGTTGGTATATAGTCTGTATATTCGTCTACATCAACACAGAGTACTTTTTTTTTCCTGGGTGGAAAAATCATCGTATGACTTCTCCCGCTCTGGGGGAAGCGGAAGGGAGTGTCAGACTTCTGCTGACTAAACATCCACTCTGTTCCCTCAGCTGCCCTTAAGTTCCGTGGCCATGGTATCTCGTTAAAACATTGCCGCAACCCCAGCGAGCAATGGCCTTATGGGGAACAGACAATACTAGCTATACGGTCTATGTTGTTAAATTTTTACTGTTTATGTTTTATGTGAGAAAAATCTGCAATATTATTCTTTCTTTTTTTTATTACTGATGGGCCCACTCTTGACCTCGATCTCGCCTGATGGTAAGCGATAGATGAGGTCTACGATGTAACGAGCGAGCCCAGAAGATGCCTATTTACTCGTGCTTTAAAGGCTGAAAGGTCATAAGTGGCAGGGAACACAGAAGCCGGCAGAGAATTCCACAGCTTGGCTGTGCGCACAATAAATTTGGAGGAGAAGGGCTTGGTACGACAAGACGGTATATCAATCAAGTGTGGATGGTAGCCAGCCGTGCGTCTGGTAGACCGGTAGTGAAAGGGAGACGGAGGAATCAGGTCAAGGAGCTCCTGCGCACACTCCCCGAAAAAAATACTTTAAAATTGCGCGTAAATAATAATAACATGTTTAATATAAAACTTTGATAGCAATAAACGTAAACATTCAAAAATAAAAATAACCCACCGGCATCAGGAATAGGTTCCAAGATACCGGTGGTCAGGGCTCCAGAGAGAGTACTCCGTTGCGCCGTGTCCAGGAGTACTGTTTTGGAGCCTTGCCTTGCCTTGCCTTTTGGTTGCCTTGGAGCCAACTGCCCAACGAGAGCTTCTTCAGATGTTTGACGAGGCTCTTGGCTATAATTTCGTTGGCTGTGACGACTATTAGATAATTGTATTATTGCTATATCCACATGCCGATTGCCGACAGTCGCGCTCATCAAGATACTTCGTTTGCTAGATAATAAAATATATATAGACGCATTTAAAAAGGGAACAGTGAAAAGTGGAAATAACTGGGAAAAGAGTACAGAATAGGTATAACATAATACATTCAACCTTCAAAACTGTATCTTGTTTTCTCTGTTAATTTAAATCTGTTCAAAGGTTGTCTATACAAGATCGCTTTTAGTGATACGGCTGACCTTTGTATCACATTGTCTACGACATTGTACATAGGGTTTCTGAATTCATATAGTTTAAAGACAATTATATTCTAATAGTAAAAAAAGTAGTATTGGCTAAAATTTTACTATTTCACTTGAATCCTACTCCAAATCCAAATCTTTTGTGTGAAAGTTTTTATGTCTCTATGTTGTAACGATACCTTCTACTTCTCCAATAAAAGAGGGTAAATGTACCATTAAATTTAATATATTATTTATATACAGTATTATATAAAAAACCTGCCTACCTATCTACCTATCCTAGAAACCGGCCTACCTACCTATCTGACACACTCTCAGGAGAGAAGAGGAGGAGGTTTAGAAAATAGTACTTGCGGGACGGCTTGGCAGGCCACTCGGTCTGGCAGTAGGCTCCCAACAAGGCGTCTGGGCAGCAGGCTCTCAGCAAGGCGTCAGGGCAGCAGGCTCCCAGCAAGGCGTCAGGGCAGCAGGATCTCAGCAAGGCGTCAGGGCAGCAGGCTCTCAGCAAGGCGTCAGGGCAGCAGGCTCTCAGCAAGGAGTCAAGGCAGCAGGCTCTCAGCAAGGCGTCAGGGCAGCAGGCTCTCAGCAAGGAGTCAAGGCAGCAGGCTCCCAGCAAGGAGTCAGGATAGCGGGCTCTCAGCAAGGAGTCAAGGCTGCAGGCTCCCAGCAAGGAGTCAGGGTAGCGGGTACTGCACTTCCTCTTCGTCAAAAGTCGTCGAGAACTAAACTCTTCTAAAAACTGGTCTAAGACTGAACTGCCGGAGATGGCCCCCAGCGCCTTTTATACCCAGCTCAGCGTTCAAAATCCATTCCATTCTCATTCTGTACCAGAATTCAAATTGTAGAGTCCAAAATAGTCCATCTTGCCAGTTATTTGATCAGCCAGTTATATTCGAGCATAATTTATTAAACCTCTTCGATAAAATCTGAGAGTGTATTTTAGAAATTTATAATTATAATTTAAAATGCCGTTAATCAGTAGACAACCACAATATAGTATACAATATTAAGCTAGTCCTATCGATAAAAGTGAATAACAATTATATAATAAAAGTATGAACAACCTTTTTAGTCTATTAGCCATTAAGTGACTACAAGAAGGAAAAATTACAGTTTGTCAGCCTTGACGTAAAAAATGTCATGACAAGAAAATATTTGTTTTGATGGATGAATTATGGATTATGATTACAAAGAAAACGTAAGTTATTTGGTATTTGTAATAACAAATACTATATTTCCCCATCGACCCCGAGAAAATTTTTGGTCTAGAACAAAAATTTTGTAAGGTTAAAGTTTGTCCACATTCATATAACTTACATGCCTCATTCAATCACACCAACATCTCACGAAGTTAGGTCAGGTAGGATTCACATTCAATGATCACTACTCGACCTGATTAGTACATGACAGTAGGCTTGTTTTCGGAGTCTGTCAGTCCGCTCGCGTCGAAAACCCATCAATAAAAAAACAAGATTTAGCAAAGGCTTATTTTTACGAAGTTGCTAGCCGCTTCGATCAACTTTAGAGTCGATAACATAAAAAACAAGGTTTAGCAAAGGCTTATTTTTACGAAGTTGATAGCCGCTTCGATCAACTTTAGAGTCGATAACATAAAAAACAAGGTTTAGCAAAGGCTTATTTTTACGAAGTTGCTAGCCGCTTCGATCAACTTTAGAGTCGATAAATAGTAATAAACTAACTTGGAGAGTTAGAAAGGGAGAAGGTTTGGTAATATGTACCTAAACGCACTTCTAAGTGATATCTGATTAGTTCAGATAGAAGAGAAAAAATAAAAATTAAGAGAAGCCTCTTAAAGTTTAAGAACAAAGTTAAAGAAAGAAATAAAATAAACTATTGAGTTTCAATAAGCCGAAAAGAACTCGATAGTTAAAAGAAGAGAAGAAGATAGAGATGAGTCATGAATATAGTACGAAAGATGAATATATTTACATAATTATATACTTAAATCGTTGTTTAGTTTTTGACGATGAGTGGAGTATAATTCTATCCATGACTGAAAATTAATATTATAGATAGCAAAAGAAGGTAAAGAGGGAGAGGGCAGGTAAATGAGAGGGTTAAAGAGTGCTAAAAAAAAACTCAAGAGGATAAATTAAATATAAGAAAGAGGTTGAGTAAGAGTAAGATCACAAAAAAAATAAAAAAAAGTGTTATAAGAGGTTAAAGAGGGAATAAACTAGTGGTAAAAGAGGTGATAAACTAGTGTTCGTGTGAAGAGGAAGTCTAGTATAGTGTTAGTGTAAAGAGTGAGTCTCCTATCCTAGAACTTAATATTAAAAAAGAGTCTAAGCCAAAAAGTGAGTCCAAAGAAAAAAGTTACTAGTAATAGTTTCTTTTAGAATTTTGAAAAAAAAATTAAACCGACTAGCTATGATTTTACGTTGGGCGCCAAACTGTAACGATACCTTCTTCTTCACCAATAAAAGAGGGTAAATGTACCATTAAATTTAATATATTATTTATATACAGTATTATATAAAAAACCTGCCTACCTATCTACCTATCCTAGAAACCGGCCTACCTACCTATCTGACACACTCTCAGGAGAGAAGAGGAGGAGGTTTAGAAAATAGTACTTGCGGGACGGCTTGGCAGGCCACTCGGTCTGGCAGTAGGCTCCCAACAAGGCGTCTGGGCAGCAGGCTCTCAGCAAGGCGTCAGGGCAGCAGGCTCCCAGCAAGGCGTCAGGGCAGCAGGATCTCAGCAAGGCGTCAGGGCAGCAGGCTCCCAGCAAGGCGTCAGGGCAGCAGGATCTCAGCAAGGCGTCAGGGCAGCAGGCTCTCAGCAAGGCGTCAGGGCAGCAGGCTCTCAGCAAGGAGTCAAGGCAGCAGGCTCTCAGCAAGGCGTCAGGGCAGCAGGCTCTCAGCAAGGAGTCAAGGCAGCAGGCTCCCAGCAAGGAGTCAGGATAGCGGGCTCTCAGCAAGGAGTCAAGGCAGCAGGCTCCCAGCAAGGAGTCAGGGTAGCGGGTACTGCACTTCCTCTTCGTCAAAAGTCGTCGAGAACTAAACTCTTCTAAAAACTGGTCTAAGACTGAACTGCCGGAGATGGCCCCCAGCGCCTTTTATACCCAGCTCAGCGTTCAAAATCCATTCCATTCTCATTCTGTACCAGAATTCAAATTGTAGAGTCCAAAATAGTCCATCTTGCCAGTTATTTGATCAGCCAGTTATATTCGAGCATAATTTATTAAACCTCTTCGATAAAATCTGAGAGTGTGTTTTAGAAATTTATAATTATAATTTAAAATGCCGTTAATCAGTAGACAACCACAATATAGTATACAATATTAAGCTAGTCCTATCGATAAAAGTGAATAACAATTATATAATAAAAGTATGAACAACCTTTTTAGTCTATTAGCCATTAAGTGACTACAAGAAGGAAAAATTACAGTTTGTCAGCCTTGACGTAAAAAATGTCATGACAAGAAAATATTTGTTTTGATGGATGAATTATGGATTATGATTACAAAGAAAACGTAAGTTATTTGGTATTTGTAATAACAAATACTATAATGTTTATGTTACGATCACGCAAATATATCTAAAAGGATTTAGACGAAACTTGGCACACATATTGTTTATAACCTAGAATAACACAATGGCAACTTTTTAGCTCGGATAAACGTTGAAAATTCCACGCGAACGAAGCTATACCTAACTTTCAAAACAAGAATAAAAAGAAACCATTCATTTATTAACGAAAAACTTGAAACAGAGGAAATCACTTGATTTAACGTATTAAGCGTTAAATCGAGTGATTTCCTTTGCAAAGTTTAACTTGTTGTAACTGATATAAGAAGAAAATAAGATGCTTAATTAAGCCGAAAGAAAAGTTTGATCTTATCGTTCCTATATTGTTAGAGTTCCGTACCTATAGGGTACCTTACAGAACCTTGAAACATAACCTACGCCGTTTTTATGTACGTCTGTCTATCAGTGATATGAATATAATTGTAATTTTCTTTATTGCGTAGGTATTCCTTTGGCGCATTTCAGAGCACATTTTTAAAATATAATATACGAGTAAATAGTCTCCTTCCAGTCCATCCAAAGGTTGTCTGTAAGAGATCGCCTTAATGCGATAAGACCGCCCATTGTACACTAGCTACTTTTTATTTACATTGAAATATTTTTAGGTGTACAATAAAGTATTGTATAATAAAAGATTTAAAAAGATTCATACAAAAATTGTTATTATGACGTTTTCAGTATATTACGCGGCTTAGTTACACCCGGTCTCTTTTTTTTGCAAAAAAAGAAGCCAGTCTGTCCAGCCTTTCTTCAGACTCAAACAAACAAACAAAAAATCTGTTTCGCATTTTATAATATTATTGCGCATAACTGGACGTTTAAAGAAAAAGTGCTATCCCAAAAATGTACGTTATACTAATTCCGTATACTCTTTATTAACTCTGATCAACTACTCTATTCTTGCTATCAATAATATTTTTAAATCATTTGACACTTTACTCCATATGTCAATAAAAATGAAACCTCAAATAAAATGGGGTTGAAACACACAAAGTGTTGTTTCCCCACATTTTATTACACCTCAATAACTTTTATCAGTACGTTTAAACCCAAATACATATAACTCTTATTTGGTCCCACAAATCCGCTGAATTTTATCGCGAACCATTTCAGAAATAGTCGTTTTATCAACGGTCTGTATAAGGCTGTTATTAAACGAAATGACATCAATAATTTAAATCGGTTTTGGAGATAATGTTTTCACGAACCGAGCCGAAATTTGTTGAAAGATTTTTTAAATTTTGTTTTAATTGCTAATTGTAGTTCGCTTATTGTCATCATGGGAATACCTTATCTATAAAACGATAAATTATTGGCCTTAATTAGTCCAAAAAATATTGCAGATTAGTTTTGCATAAAAAATCTAAAGAGCATTCGTGTCCCAGTGTTTACGGGCACAACTTACGAGCTGCAAGTTGCGAGAATGAACCCAGCTTGCTACAAAGTTTGTGTAATTTTCATTATCACCACTGCTTTCAAAACGGTGATGGAGAATTTCGTGAAGAAACCGATATACTTACCCATTTTTTTTAAATTCTCTGGGTGGGAAAACCATTGAATGATTTCTCCCGCTCTGGGTGGAGTGGAAAGGTCAGACTTCTACTGACTACAAACCCACCCTGTTCCTTAAGCTGCCCTTAAGTTCCGGGGCCGCGGTATCTCGTTAGAACATTCCCGCAACCCCGGCAGGCAATGTCCCTATAGGACCCCGTCACTATTGCTGACAGCTCTTAGAGACGCGCGTGGAACACAACGCGCCGCCGCGCCGACCCGGGCCTGGTCCTTACCGGACGGTGAGCTACCCCTGCTCGCCGTCCGCAAGCCCGCGCCTACGGTAGCCGGAGATCGGCTCGCGATCCCTGACGCCCGGGGCGTCTACCGCGGCAGCTGGGGCGTGAGGAAGAGAGATGCCTCACCTTCGCGCGTTCGGCCTCCTCCTTCGCTAGCAAGACTGCTTCGCAGAAGAAACCGATATATCCTAAGACATGAGAAATCCACCAACTATTATGGCTATTATAGAGTGGATACCTAGTCCTAACAGTGTGTGTTACAGGCTACTTATGTTTAAAAACTTTTAAATTGCAATGAGAAAAATGAAATTCTGTCCCTTTCTTTTATTGGCATGGTTTTATTTCCAATTGCGATTAGACTGGAAACCGACCCTGACATAGTTAATAATATATAATTTATTTTTCTGGCCACAATATAACGATACATTGAATATCAATGACATGACATAGCAACGAGTATATTATACTTTGGGAGACTGGTGCCTCAACTAAACTTACATCTGTATTTCGAAACACTAGGTCTCCGCCCCTTGTTAATTACGTTTCAGTTGGAAAAAGCCCAAACAGATGAAAATTACACTACTTCCAGCATTGAGATATGAAGTTCCCACTCTATAAGTTCCCAACTCTAAGATGTCACTAGAGCGACTAAAACCTAATATTTTAGCTCCAACTAGCATTAAGTCGAGACAAAGACTTAGCTCCTTCAGCCTCTAGGGATGAGCAATAAATACAAATTAAAGGAGAGAACGCATAGCCGATATACAACTAAACCTGGCAGCTTTGCTGTCAGATAAATACTTTGAGATAGAGAGTTGTTCAGTTCGAGTCAGTTTTGTCACATTTGGATCATACAATTTGTTGATATGATAGTTATGATATTACTCGCTTCCGCCCGCGACTTCATTCGTATAGGAGAACTAATCCCGTGGGAATTTCGGGATAAAAATTAGCTTATGAATACATAAGCTACTTTTGTGTGTGTGTAGAATAATAATTTTACACACGCACACATATCCGAAACACGAAGTATATACATATATCACACGTCACGTGACCGTCACGGAACTTGTGTTTTGCTACACTATTTATTTTACCGTATTAAATAATAATAATAATATAATATAATCTTTATTTGCACTAAAAAATATTACATAAAACCAGTTGAGTCTCTGACTCCCGTGCTAGGTGATAAACCTGTGTTACAGGAGCCAGTGCCCTCTCCCGGGAGGAAATGAAAGGGTTAAATTAAAATGAAAAACAAAAAACTACTTAGTTAAACTTAAAGATAAAGACAAACATTATACCAAAGAGTTTATGTGATTGCGTGTGGCGTACTATTAAATATTATGTAATCAAATATTAATGTAATAATAATATTATTAGACTTGATTTGCGTACGTGAACTGCCACTGAAAAACAGCACCGTGTTGTGGGCACGCCCATGGAATGGCACGGCCCACTGTATTCTTGAAATTATAGTAAGTTTTTCATATTATTTGCATGTTGTTTGTCTGTTGGTAATAAATACTTTTTCTTTCTTTATTTCATTCCAAAATTTCAACTTTCCCTTGACAGGACTTTTTTTCCGGGTGGGAAAATCATCGAATGACTTCTCCCGCTCTGGGTGGAGTGGAAGGGAGTGTCAGACTTCTACTGACTAAAAACCCACCCTGTCCCTTCAGCTGCCCTTAAGTTCCGGGGCCGCGGTATCTCGTTAGAACATTCCCGCAACCCCGGAGGACTAGTGTCCGTTTTTATGGCTTCTACCCTTAACAACTGTCGAAGACATAATGACGGCTGGTTTCAACGTTTTAATGTGCTCTTTGAGGGAATGAAGGGATCTTGATTTGAGATGATCACCCGTACGTGAACCGACCTTGGCTAATGTTCATTAACCTTAAAAATGACCCGAAAGGCTGTTTTTATGTAGCCTCGACCTCCTCTATACTACTAATATATTTGAGAGTTGATTTATAATCAATAGCCATGTCTAAAACATCACTACATACATAGTATAAAACAAAGTCGCTTCCCTGTCTGTCTGTCCCTATGTATGCTTAGATCTTAAAAACTCCGCAACGGATTTTGATGCGGGTTTTTTTAATAGTTAGAGTGATTCCTGAGGAAGGTTTTAGTGTATAATACGTTAAGGTTTTGTGTAGATTGAATGAAATACGACGATATTACTTCAACATGTTGGAAAGAATTAAGCCTATCGGGAGCTTTAATCGAAAACGCTGCCAAAACATTTTGAGTTATAAAAATACAATGTATGGCGGGATTGTTTGTCTTTTATAGATCTACAAAAAAGTCCGCGATGGCATATGTCTATCTCCCAAGAACAACCCACAATAACAATTTTTTTCTTTTACAAATTACAATAAAATGATGGGTTATAAGCCAGTGATCGGAGTAGGTAGATTGATTTTTGGTACTTGTATCATAAATGCACACAGAAAGAATAACATGGATAAGCCATTTTCCCGGAAAGTAATTCCGGTATTTCCGGATTCAATTAAACATTGTTAATGTTGGTAGTGATATTATTCCTACTCAATTCAAAATTTAAAGGAAGGTATAAAAACTAAATTTATTCATTATTTATCTGTTGAATAATAAAAACAATCTAATTCCGATCGAAGCTTTAATTTTTATTTTTTTTATTTTTAGCCTTTTATGGCTAGAACTTTTATAGATAGACATAAATTGTTGCACTTAAATTTAAATATTTTCATAGTGGTCATGGTAATTTGCATTAAGGGTAGAATAAAGAATAATATTGCTCATTTTATTACAATTCCTACCTTTTTTTTGAGGATGGCAAATCATCAAATGACTCCTTCCACTCTGGCAGAATAAAATTCCTACATAAGTTCCGGTTTTTTTTTAATAATCCACCAATTCCGGAGGAATGTCCATATTAATATATACGTTTCGGATCAATGACCCCATTTCAATCTACCTACTCCGATCACTGGTTATAACAGTACAGTATAATTCCTTATCTAATTAAATACGTCAATTATGTTGAGGATTTAATGTAAATCAAAATTGCTTTTTACACTATATCAACAAAATTAATATCTTATGAGTTATCGCCGATATATGAGTGTGGCAAATTACCGGACGAGAAATTGATTAAGCAAAATCATATATAAGCAAATATAAACTTTATTACCCGAGTGAAGCCGGGTCGGGTCGCTAGTTTACTTATAAAGAAACAGTTTTATATTTGATTTTTTTTTTCTTTATGTGTTACATTATACTAATAAATAATCAATGAATATGAAAAATACAACGATAAATTAGCATCCAATAATGATCAATTAAAAACAATAAATTTACAGTAACATTTCAATCCTAGGATTATACTCAACATTGGCTTAATCGATATAACATTCACTACTTACAGCAAAAAGTAAGTTGAAACCCAAGGGCACCCGATAAAAGCCCAATAAATTATATAACTTCCCTTACACACTTAAATTGTTCGCGAGAAAAACAAAAGAAAGTGAGAGGGTCCATAAGTCAAGGAGTCTTATGTAAATATACTTTATCGTTACTATCGAGTTCGGTTTGAACGGACATCGATGAGCTCCTAACCTAATTGCTTTCCGAGTTTCAAGTTTGCAGAAATAACTTTATTATTTGAAGAGGTTTGCTTTTTTCATAGTCTGTGTTTCCTGATAGCTATAACCCCTGGTCAAACGTAAGCCTATTATCAATAAAAAAAATAATTGTTTACAAGCTGTGTCCGCGAGTTGGTTCACGTGGGAAGCTTTTCACGCATCGATACAGATCGCACAGGAATCGCGGGAGAAAAAGAATGCCACTACCTACTGCCTTACGTTCCGGAGACCTGATGAACCTAATTTAAATTCATTGTTACACTTATATTTAAAAGGATTGAATCGATCCTACAGTCAAATAGATAACACGACAGTGATATGAAATACCGTCAGTCTTAGGTATATCATCGTTTTAAGCTTCGCATAAAGTCTTTGAACTGCTTAAGATGAAACTTTGTGTAAAATCAAGCCTGACGAACCACGAAATACAATATATCTACATAGTATAAAACAAAGTCGCTCCCGCTGTCTGTGCGCTTAGATCTTTTAAACTACGCAACGGATTTTAACGCAGTCAGCAATATAGAGTGATTCAAGAGGAAGGTTTTTTCAAGTGTTTGTATGTTGTAAGTCGCGCTTTTCAGAGTAAACTCTAAAGAAAACATGTTTTTACTTGTAGTGTATGTGAATATAATAATATAGATTAATTATTTGTATAAGCTCCCTGCTTTACACACCGCACGTGCGTCCGTTCCGATCCGTAGTCGTACGCGAATTGCCTAACGGAGGGGTAGTGTGCTTCACTCTACTACCTCCGACTCTCTAAGCGCGGGGCACATAAGCATTGAGACGACAGAATGAACTTCTATAATATCATAATAAAATCACATACAATTCAGTAATGTCTCGTGACACAACAGCTGTAATAATTGTATATAAAAATATCTTGTAGTATAGACTAAACACAATCATAATATTATTATTCACTCCACACTGAATAATTTCCCCACATTAGTATATTGCACCCGAGCTAAGCCGGGACGGGTCGCTAGTTAAAAAAAAAAGACAAAAAAATCACACAGTGTTTGTTCTTTCTTTCTTCACGTCAAAACCAGTAACGCATCGATTTGATTTTTGGGAGATGGTTGAAAGCCTGCATTTTATTTAGCACACATCACGCGAGCGAAACCGCGAGCAGACGCTAGTTAAGAATATTTCTAAACAGAATAAATTTATTCATCAATTAGAAGTATTAGAACTCACTTTGCAATGATTGCAAACAAACAATACTTTAAATTCTGTTGTAACTGGTAACTTTGCTCCTAAATTAAATTGACTGTTTCATCGGTCTTCGAAGTTTTGTTTTGCGAAGTTTTTTTGATAAGTAAATTTAATTATAAAGTTGTTTTCCGTGAGAAGTTGGGCTTGTTTTCACGCCTTTCCCGTTGTCAATAACTCCACTTTTAGTACAAAAAGGATTTTTGTCGGGACGTTGAAATATGTAGGTTGGCACATTTTTGTCTAATGTTTCTTACCTATCGCAGCAAATCTGTTATAGACACATAATAATGATTTTAAATTTCAAGCGTCAATAGCCTATATCAATGGCAAAGGTGTTGGCTTTGGGGTCGAGAGGTCGCAGGTTCGAACCCCACCCATTACACTATTACCGTGAACCCACTTCAGTCCAGACAAAAGCTTATTTAGCTTAGTTGGAGCGGTTAACAAGATTTTTAAATTTAGATTTAGAGAAGATTTATTTTGGGAAGATTTAGATTGTATCCAGTTGGCTAGTTCTCTTTTTAAAAAGAAAGAAATAAGCTATCAATATAATAAATAAACTCGTCAATCTTTTGCCTATTTTATGATCGCTATCGTTGATAGGGTAACTTAGAACATCTTCTTTTTACCCGAGCGGGCGAGTCAAAGGAGGGTAATGTATTTTTTATTGTCGATAGCCCGCGTTTGACCACCATCTCACGTAAAGGTAAGTGATGATGTGGTCGAAGATGAAGCACGCTTACTTAGAAGTAACCTATTCACTCTTGACTTACAGTTTCTCAGGTTATAGCTATCAGAAGATTTAGACTCCAGCAGGGATATCAACTCCTTAGCTATACGGAGATATCCACCACTTAACAATGGCTTTTCGTCTTATAGTAAACTGAAGTAGATTGTTTCGTCAGTCAATTAAATACCACCGTCACCTCAAAACCTCTTTACAAAGAAGACCACACGTTACACGGTATCTCCACAACAAGAGGAAACATCAAAACATTGCGATATCAATTTAATCTTCTTGACAAGACGTTGTAAGCCCGCCCAAAACCACCCAATTTACTCAAACCTCTAACGCGTTACTCTTGGTATAACAGTTCAAGGTAAACTGGTTATTAAGTCGTACGAAATTATCCATTGTTTAGCTCATGTTTGAATAATAAAGGACTTCTAACCACTCTAATTATCCTTACATATTATAAAACAAAGTCCCCACCGCGTCTGTTTGTTCGCGATATACTCAAAAACTACTGAACAGATTTTATGTAACTGGAACCAATTTTTTATTTAATAAACTTTTTTTTTTAAGTTTATTAACATAGGCACTGAAATAGAGTGAACACCCTATAAATTCGTAGCTTTGTGTCAATGTATGGCGCAAAGGGGCAAACAAAACGAGTCGTAGGTCCTTTATAGAAGAAGAGGAAAAAAACATAGTTAGACAATCTAAATTCTATTAAGTTCCTCTAGCATCGCTCACAAACAAAAAGAAGTCAAAACAATACACAAATGCAATTACTTAATGGTTCGCGGCCTTTCCAAGTCATCAGCGAAAAGAAATCAAAACAAAGTTTGCCATAATTTGAGAGTCATAAAAATGATTACCGTCAACTTGGTGACATTGAAGCAAACATTTTATTCCAAAACATGGCGTGCTAGAATCAAAGCTTACAGGTTTATACACGGAAATTTCCATGATACAAATCAGATACAAAAGGACTAATCTGAACAAAAAATGTACTTTACATTTTTCTATATCTTCTCGTAAGGAAAATGGCGAGGATAAAAGATCTAGAAGGAGATCCATTACCAAGGTGGGAGCAACTGAACTTGAAAAGCTCTTATAGTTTCGAAGAAGTTCTTTGTATGATCAGTAAACGGGAAAGCCTGAAAGGATGATGAATATTATTGACAACGAATATTATAAATAGATTACCGCACTGTCTGGCAGTTTGAGTGCTTTATTCGGCCCACCCAAATGTCCTAACTTTGGTATTGTTCGTCAAATCGTTCGAGCTTCTTAAGGTTCTAAGTTGAGCTACGCGATATTTGACAAATGCTTGCACTGTTTGGACGGGCCTGCTCAAACCTGTGTGATTCTGTCCTTTAAAGGGCGCCACAGACATAAACCTACATGGCTCTCATATGATTTGATCACTACAGATTTTATGGACTTTACAAGAGACGTTGTCGTCTAAGGTTTGTTTCAGTGTTTTGTCTCAGAGTAGTCAGTTAGGAAACACTGGCCTCGTCTAGTTTACATTTACGAAAAAAATGACGTGTAAAAGTGTTATTTATAACCTATTTGCAAAATAAAGATCATTATTTCATCAATGATCGCGATCGTCAGACATGAAGGATCGACTGCAGAGAAAAGGAAAATGTGGTCGATCAAAAAGGTAACTTGATTGCCGCGGCTGCAGGAATGTACTAACAAGATACCACGGACCTGGAACGTAAATGCAATTGAAGGAACCTGGTGAGGTTTTTATTCTGTAGAATTCTGACATTCCCTACTGCTCCACGCAGATTTTTCCACCGGAAAATAGGCTAACCTGACAGTCTTTTTTATCGAGGGCAAAATCATCAAACAACTCCTCCCTCTGCTTAACGAGAAGAAAGTGTCAGACTTCAACTAAAACCTACCCTGTGTCTTTAGACAGCCTTGCGTACTACGTACTTGTGTAGCCGTGGTATCTCGTAAGAACATTCCCGCAACCCCGTAAGGCCCTATTTGACCTATTTGCTGACTGCTTAATCTCTTAGAGATGTTCAAATCGACGCACCGTCTTCACGCTCCGTAGCGATTCATTTTCGACTTTTACGCGGGCAAAACTTGTTATATAAGCATAAATAGGGACTTAATTAATTAAATATGACTCGGTTTTCTAGTGGCATTACTTTACACATAAGCAAGAATTTAATTAATGTAGATGGGGAGTTTGTGGTTAAATTATAACAGCCTCTCGGGCCCATCTTCAGGATTACACGCTTACACAGGTGCTTCGTTGAGAGGTGATCATTTTAAGATACAGAAATTCCTCCGAGCTTTGAAAGACATGTTAAGTCCGGCTGTCTGATATGTAATTATGTACAAAGGTCTCTGTCGATACGGTGTTTGATATACTGTCCTCTAATACCTATAAAAACCGTATTATGGAAACATTGTGAAAATTAATTATATGTTGAAAGAGTCACCATGCAGTCTCTTGCCAGTTCTATTACATAGGAAACGAGCAACTTTAAATTCCACACGTTAAGTTCTGACGTTTTATGTGAAATATACATAGTTTTGGTTTTGATTGAAATTTATTCTGTGAGTAATTACTGCCGTAAGTGACGATTTTGAATCCGCCAAATGGGTTGATAGATAAAAGCTTGACGACCGTCTGTCTAAGCTGGCGTTGCACGGCTGGATAAAGGTAATATACAGAAGGCAGTATCGATGGTGAACCAGTTGCTTGGATCCTGCTCTCGATACAAATGAACTGCCATTTTTAAATATTGCTTCTCCTCCACATTTATTGTGCGCACGTCCAAGATGTGGGATTGTCGGCTGGCTTCTGTGTTCCCTGCCACTTCTGACCTTTCAGCCTTTAAAGCAAGAGTAAATAGGCATCTTTTGGGCGCGCTCGTCACATCGCAGACCTCATCTATCGCTTACCATCAGGCGAGGTCGAGGTCAAGAGCGGGCTCATCCGTAATAAAAAAAAGATATTTTTAATGTAATTTTTTGTAGAAAAAATATATTTGGAATATCATTTTTTGTGAGATTGTTAAGGAGAATAAAGAAATGTAAGAAATACTACACCAAATACGCTTTTCCTACTTCCGTATTTACATAATTAAAATTCATCACGCGATATTTATTTTCCTTAGGATTAAGCCTTCTGCCTTCCCACGTTGTTTCACTCATTGCCTTCTCAATATGGCTGCCGACTTGCGTTTTCACAGCGTCACGCGATGGCCTCGCGGCATTAGCCGATTTCAAATTATTATTTGCTGTAAAACTTACACATAGGAATGATTCCACAACATTGAACGGTCCAAGGTCGTGACTTGAAAGAAATTGTACTAGCAACCTAGTACAATTTCTTTGTGTTTTGAATTGGTATTTCGCATAACGTGTGACCTGACTAGAGATGTAAATTGAAAAAAAAAAAAACAAAATAATTTGTTTCACAATCTTGAAAAAAAAACATGAAAAAAATCTTGGCACCGTTGTTTTTTTTCTACATTTGGTTTTTTTTCAGAAAAAGTGAAACTCTATAACTAAACTGGAATAAGACACTAAACTTGATTGTTTTGTTTTTATTCAAGTCAAATAATGTTTATATCAATGGGTAAATATTATTATGAACTTAAAAAATACTTAATGTGTTACAATCATCTGTATCAGTATCAGTAGCTACGGCTACGCTTGTTTTATCAGCTTCGGAATAATGTTCTGTGTCTGTATTTGTTTCATCTGATTCTGAATCAACGACTATACTATCAGGGATTCTATTACATTCTGCTTGTGTTAATTATTGTTGATGATTGTACTGATTGCACAATGTACACTATTTTCCTAGCCCTGTCATTTGTCAGTCTATTACGTTTCTTGGTATGAATGTCGCTGTACGTACTAAATGTTTCTGCAGTCTGCACGCAAATCAACCAAAACATAAACCAATCGAGGATTAGGGAAATCCCCGTCTGTAAATGTAGTTTACACTTGGTGTTGCCAATTATATTAAGACATGTATTATTTAACAAAAAACAAATGGTATTTTATGATTAAACAAAAAAATAATAATTTCAACTCACATACGACAACCGCCTTACCATATTTTTATTTTCCTACTCATGAAAAAAAACCTACTCCAAAAAAAAAACTGTTTCTTTTCATGTTTTTTTTAAACGTTTTTTTTTTCATCTCAGAAAAAAAACCGTTTTTTACAACTCTAGACCTGACTGAGTGGAGTAGATTTGGTTGGCAGGAGGCGACCACGAACAAAATAACTGTCTTAAAGCTAGAAATCCTTCCTACTAATGATGATGATAGCCGATTTCAGCAACAGCAACTGCAATCAATGACTTCTCATGGAGGTTGATGAGAGCTTTGGTGAGCTGCTGTGTTATTCTGTAAGACCTCATTCTAAACTTCGAATCTGAATCCGCTGTGAGTTTATTGATTGGCATTCTAAAAACTCGGTTGTTAATTTGAATTTACACTAGCGCTACCCTTGCGAGCGTGTCAGCGAGTTGAACTAAAGATTTTGACAGATAAAGTATGAGATGACGTGAGAAGTGGCATTCGGTAAGGTAATTCCTCCATCACTTCGACGCTCTTTACAGAATGCAAAATCAAGGTCACTTTGAACCAGAAGCGAAGTGACAGTGAATAGTTATGTGAGATGCAAGTTGTTTGTAATAGCTATGTTCGAAATTTACAGAATCGACGTACTGCTCATTTACATACTGTCCAGTGACTAAACTATCCAACTTCATTCGCAACAAAGAGGACATATAAGAACACCATTAACAACATTGTAAGTGATAGCTTCGCTCCCGTGGACTTCGATCACGATATAAACATAACCTTCCTTCTATTGTAGTCAAGTAAAAAGTAGGCCTAACTCGAGCTTTAAACTACTTCCACACCAAGTGTCATTCACATCCACCCAGCACTTTCGAAGATTAGAGCGATTAAACAAACAAACAAACTTTTTCGCTATAAATGCGAAAGTTTGCGAGGATAGATCAATGGATGCTTGTTACTCTAACTAAAAACTGTATTATTGCGCAAAAAATAGCCTAGTTTTTGCGCATTAATAGTTTTCATGCGAGAAAAGCCGCGGGCAAGAGCAAGTAAATTATAGTTAAGTGATATTCACATTCTCTCAATAAGCAACGATAACAAACAATAGCGAAACAATAATATATCGATCAAGGTTTAATAGTTTGGGAACTCGACACGAAACTGAAAGATAGGGTTTCAACAAATTGAACCAACCCCAACCCTTTATGGATGTAAAACTAATGGATACTATCATTATGGTAGATATCGAATATTCATTGAGATATTGTTATCTATGTGTTGGGGATGATAATGAGTGAAACGGACGAATTTAGTTACATTACTTTAATTTTCAGGATAGCCGAGCGGTATACAGATTTTAATAAATAAATTAGTACGCGCGCGCACTCGGTCCTGTCACGGTCGCCAAATGTTGGGGATGATAATGAGTGAAACGGACGAATTTAGTTACATTACATTTATTTTATGTTTGCGTCGATTCGTGTCGCGCAGAGGTAAGCCTTATGAAATTTGGTGTGACAATGGCACTAACTTCGTTGGGGCAAACAATGAACTAGGTAAGGTGCTACGCTCCAGTCGTGACTCAGTCATTGATTACACTACTAACGAAGGCATTTCATTTAAATTTAGTCCGGCCTATTCACCGCATTTTGGTGGGCTCTGGGAGGCAGGCGTAAAGGCAGCCAAATATCACTTAAAAAGAACAGCAGCCAAGGCTTCCCTTACTTTTGAGGAGTTGTCGACTCTTTTCACACAGATAGAAGCAATCCTGAAAATTAAAGTAATGTAACTAAATTCGTCCGTTTCACTCATTATCATCCCCAACACTATGTTTTTAGTTCGCCCACAATACAGACGCCGCCATGTTTGGAAAACCACTGTATAATATTATGCTTAACAACTTGTCACAATAAGGAGCGTTACACGAGGACTTCGTGGCTAAATAATAACAACCACACGGGTTGATCTTAAAAGTTAAGCAACGGTTGCTAAGGTCAGTTTATTGATGGGTGATCGTCTTTTATTATTTTATTTTTACTATATTATATCGCACCCTTAAAGTAAAACCGTTACTATACGAAATTATCAAATTTTACAGGAGAGCCATTATTTGAAACAGCTGTGTTATTCTGTAAGACCTCATTCTAAACTTCGAATCTGAATCCGCTGTGAGTTTATTGTTTGGCATTCTAAAAACTCGATTGTTAATTCGAATTTACACTAGCGCTACCCTTGCTAGCGTGTCAGCGAGTTGAACTAAAGATTTTGACAGATAAAGTAAGAAATGACGTGAGAAGTGGCATTCGGTAAAGTAATTCCTCCGTCACTTCGACGCTGTTTACAGAATGCAAAATCAAGGTCACTTTGAACCATAAGCGAAGTGACAGTGAATAGCTATGTGAGATGCGAGTTGTTGTTCGAATTTTACAGAATCGACGTACAGTTCAGTATCTTAATTTAGTCTAGGTAAGTCTAAGTACAAGTACATTATGATTTCTTATGAGTTTATATGATAGATATCTGTTTACTGTATACATGTGCTTTAGAATCGTTTTTCTTTATTTACTTACAAAAATATTTTTTACATAAATATTATTTTATTTGGTAACGATATGATTTAACGCTAAATAGCGAAAAAGACGATATTTTGGAATAATTACAAGTTTATCCTGCAGTTTGCATATATTTTAGATTGATGGTATAAATAACTCAATTCGTGAAAATTTTCGTTTAGTAACAGTTTTACTTTAAAGGTGCGATATGATAAACTGATTGACACTACACTACACTATTCATATGTACACTCACTATTAGGACCAGTTGAAAACCAGCGTCGGGCACTAGTTGACCGGCTTTTTGCTGAACTGGCCCTATTTGGCACATCCGTGACTCACACAGTAATATTAATCATCCTGGATATATTCAATTTCACTTTTTTAATATATTTTAGTTTCATAATAATATGATTTTGTTTGTTTCTTGTAAGTTGCTAAATACTAACTGGATGCGCTTGAGTCTATCGAGAAGCGGGCCAAGAGACTCATTGGCAACGATGCACAGGTTGAGTCAAAGCTCCAGAGCCTTGAACATCGACGACGAGTTGCAAGTCTATCGGTTTTCTATCGGTTACATTTCGGGAAGTGTGCGATGGAATTACACAGTCTAATTCCGCCAAGCCCGTTCCATCATCGGACTACAAGACAAACGGCGAAGCGCCATCATTACATGGTGGACATCCCACCCATACGCACAAAACGTTTTGGGAATACCTTCATTGTGCGTACGGCTAAGGAGTGGAATTTCCTGCCGGAGTCTGTGTTTCCCGATAGCTATAACCTAGGAGCCTTTAAGTCAAGAGTGAATAGGTTACTTTAGGTAAGCGTGGTCCATCTTCGACCACATCATCACTTACCATCAGGTGAGATGGTGGTCAAACGCGAACCTACTTTTAATAAAAAAAAAAGTTTTTTTTTGCTGTGTGTACTTGTGGCATGTGTCAATAAAGGTTTTTCTTTCTTTCTTTCTTTATCAACATATCGAGTTTCCTTCGTGTCTTAAAAAGCACGTTCAGCCGTTAGTCCTGACTGTCATTTGTACATCTTTGGCAGTCGTTACTGGAAGTCAGAAGCCAGAAAAATCTGGCACTGGTCCTGCGGGCTTCTGTGTTCCCTACCACTTATGACCTTTCAGCCTTTCAAAGCAAGAGTGAACAGCCGTCTCCTGGGCTCGCTGTTTCCATCGTAAACCTCATCTATCGCTTATCATCAGACGAGATCGAAGTCAAGAGAGCTCATCCAGAATAAAAAATACAACGTGTAACAGAATAAACGCAATTCCTGAAAGAAGTTGGTTCAGAATCGGCTTCTGAATCGATTTTCGTCATTTCGTCGTAAGTGATGATGTGGTCGAAGATGGAGCACGCTTACCTAAAAGTAACCTAATCACTCTTGACTTAAAGACCCCTAGGTTATAGCTATCGGGAAACAGACTCCGGCAGAGAATTCCACTCCTTAGCCGTACGCACAATGAAGGTATTACCAAAGCGTTTAGTGCGTATTGGTGGGATGTCCACCATGTAACGATGGCGCATCGCCGTTTGTCTTGTAGTCCGATGATGGAACGGGCTTGATGGATAGAGATGTTCAAGGCTCTGGAGCTTTGATACGACCAGTGTATCATTGCCAATGAGTCTTTTGGCCCGTTTCTCAATTGACTCAAGCGCATCCAGTTGGTACTTGGCAGATCCATCCCAAAAAAAAATCGGTCAAGTGCGTGTCGGGCCACGCGCAGTGTAGGGTTCCGTAGTTTTTATAACAGACAAGTGCGTGTCGTATTCGCTGACTGATCGTTTCGTACCATGCTCTAATTAAAAGCCAAACATGACTACCTAACTAATTTGACTTCCTATACAAATCCTCACCTGATCCGACAATTTTGCACGAAAAGTTTTTTTTTTTTTTAGAGATTTGTATAAAACTTGTCATAGCCGGTGTTTTGAATTTAAATACGGACACAGAGCTACACTACTCAATTGTCACAAGAAGCTAGCACGATACAACTGGCGCTTAGCGCCATCTATCGACATTTCTGTAGAGTTGTTCGAAATTTTCGAGTCAAATACAATTGGTCGACTATTACTCGTAAACTTGTAAAGCCCACTTATGTGCGATAGTTTTCCTTTAAATTTCGTTATATATAGGTACTACTGCCGTGACATTTGAATTTCTAACTACAACCGTTTAGTTGATAGAGGGGGAGGACACTTGACTCTAACGAAAATTGGTACTTTAAAGCTTGATAAGTCACGAATGGTTTACTTAATCAAAAAACGGTCTTACCAATCCCCTAATATTTTTGAAATACCTATCCAACGATATCCCATACTATGGGAAGAACGAAAAAAAATAATTATCTTCCCACTTTACATGTATGGGAGGTACCCTAAATAATTGTTTTTTTCCAAAATTTTATTTTACCACTTTTTTGGCGTCATTAACGTGTATACTCATGCCAAAGTACAACTTTCTAGTACCAATAGTTTTTGAGCTAAACCGCGGACAGACGGACAGACAGACGGACATGGCGAAACTATAAGGGTTCCTTGTTGACTACGGAACCCTAATGAGCTTCATACACGACCGAACCTCGGCTTGATAGAGATTGAGCAGCTGTTCGGGTATGAATTACCGTTTCACCTATTCTAGGATTCCCAACGTTTTTGATGCTAGTTGAGCCTTAGCGTCGATAAACGGGCCAAAATTGAGGGTAGAAGTTAGTGTTACCCCCAGAAGCTCGATACGATCAGTTATCGGCACGGTTACACCTCGGAAAGTAGGAGCCGGTTCGAATTGACTACTTTTTGCGGAGAAGAGACACGCCTGGGTCTTAACTTCATTTAACTTAAAATGGAAACACAGTATCATGACAAATGAATACAATCCTTAATTCAAGGAAATGCGCTCGTGTGCGTATCGGACGCTGAAATTGCATGAGTGTTTGCGTCTGCGTAAGGATATTGTATGATGCACATACGTTTTGCGTTTAGTAAGGATAACTATTTTATAAAAAATGTCTAGGTTTGGTTTCAATTTATTTAGTTACGGATGTTGTTTTAGACTTATAATTTAATATTCTAATTGGGGTATCTGAGGTATGGTGCTTAATCTGTTACACCCTGTATAAAAAAATCGTGTTATCCAGCTGCACGGTTGTGGAGGCAGGCAGTCGCTCCATGTCAAACTCTAGTACTCAGCTCCTGTAGTGTGAAGCCCTGGTGTCCTAAAATACAGGTCTTTGCTTAGTTTAGGCACCAGTCTCCCACAAATAATAATATTGTTACGAGCTGGGGTTCGGTATAGAAATAATTACGCCAATTAGGCCAAATATAACACTTTAATTTAATAAACACAAAATAAAAATTAATACAATTACTCGCACTACAATACTTGTCACTTAAATCGCACTGAAATTCACTTATAGAGTTTCGATTATATCGCCTCGTATCTTGTAATATGACTGCTGACTGCGTTCCTCTGCGATCTATTTATACCCCGGTCTATGAGTTCTAGAACATTCTTGTAAAATCGACTCACTGCCTATACTGCAAAGAATATTCCAGAAGCTACTCGAGATACACAGTACTGCTATTCGCCGCCAGAACTAACGCCAGTTAGTGTCTCGAACATTCTAGATTTCTGTCGAAGTTTCTCGACGTACTTCACCAAGCGACTGGCGTAGCAATATTATAATTATAATAATGTCATTTTTGTAAAATAGTTCATAAGTTTTTATTTGTGGAAGAAAATAAAATTATTCTTATTGTTATCTGGTTATACTGGGAGCCGGGCCCGTCATGGTTGGGATTGGAAATAGGCTAAGTAGATCATGATGATGAATTTGTTACAATAATCCACCTGTAATGTGTACCTGTATTAGTACCTATTATTTTTATTCGAACCTACACAGAACCCAAGCCAGCTTCTACAGTATTCTGAGAACATTGTGTGGTAGGTGGGACTCTCCAATGTTAAAGCACTAGGTTCATGCATCTGGAAGTATGCACTAGGTGTATGCTATGTCGCGGGTCTGCGGACGGTGAGTAGGCGTCCACCGTCCGGTAAGGGCGTGTTCCGCGCGCGCCTCAAAGAGCAGTCAGCAACATTTACGGGGCTCGGTAGGGTCATTGACTTACGGGGTTGCGGGAATGTTCTAACGTGAATTTGTTCACGTGGGAGATTTTCACGCTCCACGGGCATTCCGTGGTAGAAAGGACATCTTCCAGTCACAGTATTATTAAATCAGTTCAGCTGTTACAGAAGAACAGAATGGAGGACCGAATATTTACTAAACTTTGTTCGTGTTTTACTAGTTTAAATAACTATGTAGCTATTTTATCTCTGTTTTTACAATAAGCGCTTGAAAAAACACAGTTGTTTTGAAATCACAGACGAATAACTAAATTTTATTTATATATAGATATAGATTAGTTTGCAACAGCGGTTAAATAAAAGATAAATAATGAAATCAGTTATCTCTGTTTTAGTTAACGCTGAAATAACATCGTTCATTTATCGCCTGTCAATTTTAAAATAGCAACCATATTGAATATTTACGTTACATAAAAAGTTTAATCGATGTTGGCTTAACCCATCTTTATTTATTTGGCTTTCAATCAAAATGAATTAATTTCATTGAACCGATATAATGTAATTTTCTTTCAATCCAATAGGGATTTAAAGAAAAATATATTATGCTGGTTTTAAACGTTGATACGCCGAGCGTTCAATCATGGCCATTATATAGGTATCTCGGCTTATTCACCCAAAAAAATTAGATTAAAGTGAATTTATTTATTTATTTAAAGTTTATGTACCCCTACAATAGTAGTACAAGGGCGGACTTAATGCAACAAGGCATTCTCTACTAGTCAACCTTTGGGTTAAAGAGACCACAATGTGGTAGGTGTACAAGTGAAATACATAAATTATCAATATAAAAATTAAATATATGTATATTATAATAAAATACATATGTAAGGTGTATCTATTCATACACGAAATATTTTAAGAGACGTATCTATAGCTCGTAAAGAAAATATAAACACGAAAAAAAATTAATCGCAATGGTTTTTTTTATTTTATGTAATTATTATAATTTTCATGTGATAAAAACTTTTTAGCAAAAAATTGAACCGACTTCCATATTAAAACACTACAAAGGCAAAAATAACTTTAATTTCGGAAGGCGGTGTCAAAAACGAAAATATATACAAAACTAAAGACACCGCCTTCTGAAATTAAAGTTATTTTTGCCTTTGTAGTGTTTTAATATGGAAGTCGGTTCAATTTTTTGCTAAAAAGTTTTTTTTTTCACGCTTTCTAGTGGGTCGGTTTGTAATTTATCTAGTTACAAAAGCCAAAATGTCAACTACTTATCACCTTTTACAAAATATTGCTTTTCCCGGTGCAGAGCCGTTAATTTTTGAGGAGTTCTCCTGGTACATCACCATCAGGTCTACTTCACCATATGCATTGTGACGAGCATAAAGTGCTTAACATCCATATTCAAGTAATCTAATCGCAATCAACGAAATACTTATTATTGAGTAGTTTCGGTGGCCATCTGGGGTCTTCATCATCAGTTCCACTTCCTCAAATGGTGCTTTTCGAGAGCAACTGCATAAGATACTATAAGAAATACCCAAAACGCTATAGTTGTGCCTATAATATTTGAAGAGTTCCCTCGATTTCTCCATGATCCCATCATCAAATCCAAACGTGACGACAATGCGACCAACTAGAAAGTATACCCTATCAAACAAAAAAAGAATTATCCAAATCGGTCCAGCCATCTCCGAGTTATGAGGTAATACATAAAAAAAAAAGTTCAAGATGAATTGTAAACCTTTTTTGAAGTCGGTTAAAAAGAGAAAAACTCTCTTTAATCATCATAAAAGCCGCGCAACGTCTCAAATACCGCCGCCGCCCAGGTGAACTGGCGTATTGGATGTCAAAAAATAAGAATGAACCTGTATTTATTACGTGTGTCAAGAAATATTAAATTATATAATTTTTTAAATAACATACCTAGGTAATTTTTTTTGTGTTGCTATGGTTTCTTTACCAGTTATGGGTATATCCCTTAAAATATTTCGTGTATGAATAGATACACCTTACATATGCTACAATAATAAAGTAATAAATATGGTGCTTTATAGTAATCTTTCTGATTAAGAGAACTCACAATGATTATATTTATAGCGAAGACCAAACTAAAAATGGAATTTTAAGTACTGGTTTCTCATTTTACGCTGAATAAAAAAATTAAATTTAATGTGTTGATTGTTACCAATAGATACATTCACTGATAAGGATTTTTTTTATAGTTGATAGGCTTGCGTTTGACCATAATCTCACCTGATGTTAAGCAATGATGTGGTCGAAGATGAAGCACGCTTGCCTAGAAGTAAGACAAACGGCGATACGCTATCGTTACATGGTGGACATCCCACCCATACGCACTAAACCTTTTGGGAATACTTTCATTGTGCGTACGGCTAAAGAGTGGAATTCCCTGCCGGAGTCTGTGTTTCCCGATAACTACAACGTAGGGGTCTTTAAATCAACAGTGAATAGGTTACTTTTATCACTTATCATCAGGTGAGACAGTTGCCAAACGCGAGCCAATTCTGAATTTTAAAAAAAGTTAAAAAACTACGAAGTAAAAAATCTCGTTCTATTTTAATTTTATGTTTATGCAGAATTGCATTTAGATACCAACGCGTGTTCCGAGAACCTGGTACCTATAACTTAGGTGCTAAACGTTAAACTTGAAGACTAAAGTTCTGCAAAATTACTGTTTTCCTTCACGATAAACAGTTGTGTGTAAAGTTTGTACAAAGTGCAGTTAAAAGCTAACTTGCGGGGCTCCCAACTAATATCCCTCTCTGTTAGTTTAAGACCTCGCAAAAGAAAAGACATCTATTTTTTAAAGCACTTTCGTGCCAGCCCGACTTCCCATGGTCTCATTCTACTAATTCACATAAAACCTTTTTAAATTATACCCTAAACTTTCGTCATCCTCATTCCTATATCTATTTTCGTTTTTGGAACGTTACGCTATTGTGGCGAAAAATAGGAGATCTACACACAACGTAAGTGATATTTTTGTGTTAAAAACAACGTGGCCCTAATTTATCCTGTATCTTAGGTGCATTTTTACAAAATTGCAGACCAGGAAAAACTGTTTGGATGCGGGTTTTTATTATATCAATGTTGTATGCATACAAAAATTTGTTCTGGTAATGGAATTGAATACTTTTATTTCTAATTTTGAGGTGATCTGTATAGTTTTAAGATATGTGGGACATTTGGTTCGGAAACATTACATTTTTCTTTTTTTATATTTTTCCTGTGGGAAAATCATTAATTAACTCCTACCCCAAATAGAACAGAAGAGAGGGGAGTATCAGACTTCTCCTGACTAAGAAACCAACCTGTACCTGCGGTTGGCCATACGTACTGGGGTTGCGGTATCACGTTAGAACATTCCCGCAAACCCGGAGTACAATTTTCTAACGTAGTGTGGAATCCATTTTGGTTTAAAGGACGGTAGATTCGTTCATTAACCAGCGTTCTGTTTTAAATTGGAAGATAGTAGGTACACATTGAACAAAGCCGTATTTCTCCAATTAACAAAAAGTAAGTTATTTAAAACGTTACCGAAAACAACAACTGAATTCTCGTAACTTTATATCAAACTAGAGTTTACGGCAGACAGAATTCAATCTAAGTTTACAAAATCAACAACTGCTATGTACCTAATTCATTAGTTATATGAAAATCAATATGCCACAATAATAACAACTTATAACTCATAAAATAAGGGACAGGAAAGTACAGAAGGTTGATAGACATTGGACAATTATGTATGATATGACAGATTTTTTTTATAGACATTGCTTTACTTTCCATTTATCATTAGTAAAATCTAATCTTGTCATTTTATTAATAGATTGAACGGTACTAACTCTAGATTGTAAGTAATTGTTATTAACACTATATGGATGCAAAGTTGTCTGAAATAACTGTCTTATTATTATTCCATTTATTTAATATATATACATATAGATTACATTTTTAAATATTAATATAAAAAATAAAAAAAAAATAAAAATATAAAAAATAGTAGCCCACCGGTATCGGGAACAGGGTCCAAGCTACCGGTGGTCAGGGCTCCATAGAGAGGAACCTCCTCACAATACGCGCCGTTTCCAGGAGCACTGCTTTCTGGATCAAGCCCTTGATCCAGCTGCCCAACGAGAGCCTCCTTAGATGTTGGTCGAGGCTCTTGGCTATTATACCATTGGCTGTGACGACTATCGGCACAATGATTGCTGTCTCCACATCCCACATGTCGACAACCTCGCGCGCCAGGTCAAGATACTTATTTTTTTTATCTATCTCAGCTTTCACGAGGTTCTCGTCATGGGGGACTGCTATATCAACAATCATTGTGCGACGCTCTATTATTATTATTATTATAGAAGCTCATTTTTAATGGTTTGCGAGAACACTGTAGACTTTTAAATTAGTTTTGGATTAGTGATTTCATTATGTTAATTGGTTTATACTTTCCTCTTTTACCTAAAAATCTGTAGGATACTAAGAAAACATTATGATAATTATTGATGTGTTGCCGGTTCTTCTCCATAGGAATCGACCAATTCGAATAGAATATTTATTTATTCAAGTAACTTTGACTCCCAATAATGGTTAGTAGAACATAGTTACTTAAAAACTATGTTAGTAACATTAGCTTACACATAATATAGAATAGACTGAGTCATCACTACTACATCCCATGCGAGATGGCACAAAAACGACCCATATAGATTACGTTCTATAAGTGCTACATGGGCGCTATATTAAAATTAAATACCATCAGGTGAGATGGCGGTCAAACGCGTACCTATTATCAATAAATAAATAATAAAAACAATTGTTGATTTTATAATAGTGAAATCATGCGCACGCATACACTCACACACGCGCGACGATCTCAAATAAAGGCTAGTGGTCGTTGCACTTGTACCTAAACAGAGCGTGTGTGCGTCTGTGTGCGTGCGTTTTCAGCCGTAGCAAGGAGTCGACCTTCTGTACAAAACTTCTAAAAATTTCGTCTTTCGAATGTCCTTCAAACTTTTAGGTACCCTCAAATTATTTGTGACGTCACATGATTTATATGAGAGGTGACTGGGAGAGTAATTTAATGTTTAGTTAGCAAAACAAAGTGGTTTCAGAGTTGGCGACGAACGTCTTTGGAGATCTTGTTTTGTTCTGTTTCTGTTGAATAGATTCTGAACAACAGCAGAGAGAGAGTTAGTGTTCGCAAGTGCTTTAGAACCAATTTCAGTTTGGGCCAAAGATTTTCAAATATACCTATCTTGTTTATTATTAAATTTGAAAATTCAACCCTATTTAAATAGCTTTCTGCACTCTTTCTTTCTAACTTTACAAAAATAAGTAAATAATAAACAACTAATAAGTAACTATACGAATACAATTTGATTTAATTAAATCTCTTTTAATTCTGTATGCTCTCATACTTGTAAAAAAAAAACAAATCCTCTGTCAAAATGGTATTTTGACATAAAAAACAGAAAAATGGAAGAAGGTTCTGATTCCTGATGACAGGTTTTACCTAGTTCGGTAATCAGAGGCTTCACAGGTTCCTGTATCCTTATTTTATCAACCAATGAAAAAAACGGAGGAGGTTATCAAGTCGACGCGTATATATATAATATATATTTTTTTTTTTTATGTATGATCACCGATTACTCAAAGACGGCTGAACCGATTTGGAAAATTCTTTTTGTGTTTAAAAGGGTATACTTTGAACTTGGTCTCATTGTGACCAAGTCAGGATCTGATGATGGGATCCAAGAGAAATCGAGGGAACTCTTCAAATATTATAGGCACAGGCACACCTATACTGATTTGAGATTTTTTTTATAGTGACTTGTGTAGTTGCATTCGAAAAGCA
Source organism: Tholera decimalis (assembly GCA_943138885.2). NCBI lineage: Eukaryota > Metazoa > Arthropoda > Insecta > Lepidoptera > Noctuidae > Tholera > Tholera decimalis. The sequence goes on along the minus strand of OW964566.2, from coordinate 38,071,762 downwards.
CCATTTGTGAAGTGTACCTGATGATAAAGATCACAGATGGCCACTGGCACTATAAGTAGGAACAATAAGTATTTTATGTGTTCCACTTCGATTACTTGAATGTGGTTATTAAGCACAATATGCTCGTCACAATTCATATGGTGAAGTGAAGCTGATGGTGAAGTACCAGGAGAACTCCTCAAGAATTAAAGGTCCAAAATTGGGAAAAGCAATAATAAATAAAAAAAACGTTTATTTTCCACCACAATTGTAAGATTTAACAATTTGTTACAATTAATTAGGTACTAATTATAAAGTTACAATATTCGCTTATATTACAGTATTCAAAGGGTGGACTGGAGCCTAAACTAGGGAAACCCTGTATTTCAGGACTCCAGGTCACTCGCCTACGGAACAGATTTTTATCGTGTCTATTCAGACCAAAGGGGTGGCAATATTTTAGTAGAGCAGTAGAGCAATATTTTGTAAATGATTGAAAATAGTAATATTTAGGCTTTTGTAACTAGGTAAATTAAAAATCGACCAACTAAAAAGAGTGAAATAAAAACTAAAGACACCGACTACCGAAATTGAAGTTATTTTTCACTTTGCAATGTATTTGGGAGTAGGTTTAATTTTTTGGTAAAAGTTTTTATCGATAATAGTAGATTATTAACCAAGGGGATAAAGCAGTGTCTTCTGTCGCGGGTGACGATTTAAATCGCGAGCGTAACGAAGGACTCGAGGTTTACTCCCGAGCGTAGTGAGGGTGTTAAAGACGAGTCCTGAGTGTAGCGAGGGATTTAAGTTCACCCAAGACTAAGACAGCTTCCCCGGTGATAACCGGGGAAAATACTCTACATTTCGTACCATTTGCGAAAAAATTAACACAATAATAATATGAGATAAGCATTTATTAAAAATAATGACAATTAAAATAAACATAACGTTTATGTATTTGAAGAAAACAAAAACGCGGCAAATTCCTAGACTAATATTTGTTGGTCGGAAAAGCAAAGGCATCAACTCATACGGCCTCGTCGGTTTTCGTAATTTTATTTAATAATCATAACTGCATAATAAATGCGTATTCCGATTTCAAAAAGATGTATAATGCTTTATATACAAACTCAATGGTGTAAACAAAGATGTAGTTCAGTATAAATTTCGGTAAGTATTCCAAATTTAAATCACATTCTCCCCCTAGAGGATGAATGAAATTCAGTACAATTTTCTTTCCCTGTTTTTAACAGATTAAAAATGACTATTGTTATGTTCGCTTTTTGTGGCATAGAATGTCACTTTTTTGAGCAAGTCGTATGAAAAAAAATATATTTATTTTATTTATTTCATACAGTAAGAGTTCACGTATCGTATCTACTTAACAGCTCTAGATCTACACTTTACTAACTTCTGCCCACGACTTCGTTCATGTGGGAAGGTTTTCCCGCGTAAATCCCGTTCCCGTAGATATTCCGGAATAAAAAGTATCCTGTGTTATTCCAGGATGTCAACTATCTACTTATAAAATTTCATTTAGATCCGTTCATTCGTTTTTGCGTGAAAGCGTAACCAACATACATCTATCTATCCTCACAAACTTTCGCATTTATGATATTAGTAAGAAGTAAGATAATAAGAGCGAAAGATTAGATGTATGGATGGATTTATGAATGTTTGAAACTCAATCGAGTCAAAATAGCAAACGCATCTGAGAAATAGATTACAGTCTAAAACATCACTTTGGCTACTTACCCCAGAAAAATATGTAATAAATTCACGCAACGACAAATCCGACGAAAGAGCTAAAATAACGTGTTGCCTTGCCTCTTGATAGTGCGGAAGGGAGTGTCAGACTTCTACTGACTAAAAACTCACCCTGTTCCTTCACCTGCCCTTAAGAGGAGGCTCCCTAAATTGTATGTAACTTTGCATTAATATTCTGAAGCAATCACATATACAATCAAAATGGAACTATAGTATATGATTCATTGGATCTTTTTCTTTACATGTCTGGACCAGTTACGTAATTGGAACATTTTCGCTCGATTCATTTTTGAATCGGAAATCATCTCTATTTTAAAGATTATTAAAAATTTAATCAAGATTACTGGGCTTTTATGTCTAAAATTACTATTGACAGTATAAAAATATAGTTTATTATCCAAATATAGGGCATTTTTTTTTCTCTAGATCATGTATTACTTTAGTTATAAACGAAGTAAGAATTGAGACTTACGACATTTAGTTTCGAACCCGAATATAGTAAAAGAGCGCACGCGATATTCAACTTTATTACTGCTGCGTTTAGTATACAACGGCCTAATCGGGGTGCATGGGGCTTGCGTGAAAATTATTTTTGACTGCCTGGTCTTAAGATCGCGGTATCAAGTTAGAAACTTCCGCCGCCCTGGAAGGAAATGACTATATGGGGCTCCATCACTAATGCCATCTGCTCTTTGAGGCGGGCGTAAGACATGCCGCGCCGCCGCGCCATCGACTCAAGCCTGGTTCTCATTGCAAGACCGTGCCTACACGGGTAGTAAGTAGTAAAGTAAATTAAAATTACACAAGTACAGCATTTTTTTCGACACGCATTATGAGCTTTTTTGTAAAAATATTTTGCACACTAATTTATAGATTACACACACCTGGCCATCACAATAATTAACTCGATGTTTACAACCTTTTATCCATTACTCTTGGTACTACCCTTTCTTTTGCTATCAGATAGAGCGCTTTTTAAAAAGGTTTCCCTTTAAAAGACGAAGTGTGTGCTCCTTCTCTCAGCAGGATTGACAGGCATACTAACCCGCCCCACAAAAGGAAAGATAGACCAGCTCTTTCCAATCCCTAATATTATATTTAATTCAAACGTAACCTAAGGGTATTATTATAATATTGATGCTAAGGGTTTTAGCTTACCAGAATCTTTTCTTAAAGATCGTGAAATTAAATGAAAACAATGTTTCAACCCAGGTATAATTGGTTATATGGCTTGCTAGCTAACGGTTATCTTGGGGCTATTTTTCTTACGCTGTTGTATTAAAACATTTTCGTGATGTGCGTGATTAGGGCGTAAGGTAAATAGAGGACTCATTTAGGGCTAAATACTATACTTAATTTACACTAATATTACAAAGCGGAAAAGTTTGTTTGTCTGAACGCGCTAATCTTTGAAAGTACTGGGTGGATTTGGATGAAATTTGTTACGGAAGTAGCTTGAAGCTTTAGAAAGAAGGAGGTTATATTTTTATCGATATAAAGTCTATGGGAGCCTAGCCCCGGCGACTACCCAACAGATTGGATTTTTTTTTTGTCAGATTGAGCCCACTCAATGTCGCCTGATGGTAAGCGATAGGTGAGGTCTACGATGGAACGAGCGAGCCCAGAAGATGCCTGTTCATTCTTGTTTTAAAGGTTTGAAATTTGGTAAGTAGATAGTTTACATCCTGGAATAACACAGGCTACTTTTTAAGACGGCATTCCCATGGTATCTACATTTGCTGGAAAAAGCCTCCCATGCGAAGGCAGTCGCGGGCCAAGCTAATCATAAATAGTTTCCAATCCAAAGAAGTACAAAAATTACCTTCGTATCGTATTTAAAATTAGCTATAGATACATTTTTTTTTCTCTGGGTGGGAAAATCATCGAATGACTTCTCCCGCTTTGAGTAGAGTGGAAGAGAGTGACTTCTAGTGACTAAAATCCCACCCTGTTCCTTCAGCTGCCCTTAACTTCCGGGGCCGCGGTATCACGTTAGAACATTTCCGCAACCCCGGCAGGCAATGGCCCTAGACCCCGTCACTATTGCTGACAGCTCTTTGAGGCGCGCGTGCAACACAACGCGCCGCCGACCCAGGCCGACTGATGACACTCGGGCGTGTTCTCCCACTGTATCCGAAACAGATACCTCCCAAAACAATGTAGCTAGGCCTACTTACTAAGAGACCAACAACCTCCTTGAATACGATTTCTGCGATAAGTGCTATTAACTGAACAATATGAGTCATTGCGGAGCAACCAACCATGTGGGCTATTCACAGAACTAAGTTCTTGAGTTATTTCTGAACAATGAACACTAACGAGTACTGATTGCTTAGAAGCATTTATTCGGTACTTAGACTTTCAGTTCTTTAGTAAGTAATTCATGTTAAATATGTGTGTCAGACCTAGAGAGGTCGCAAATCGGCTGACAGACGAATTACGAAAAGACGTCTGAACGTATTTAGCGATAAATTTTCGACTTCTACGTGTGGAAAGCTATCAAAATTATTATTTAATAGACGACAAATTATGGCTAGTTTTAAATAACAGTTTCAGGCCTGAATATTTTCTTGTCACATAATTGAGAGCGTGACATTTTTCAACATTTTTCATGGCTATGGTGTCAACCTTGTGATCGAGAGGTCGCAGGTTCGAACCCTACCCATTACACCAGCATCCCATCACGCCGCGAACCCACTCCAGACACAAGCTGCAAATTCAGCTTAGTTAGAGAGGTTAACAAGATTGCTAGTAATGTGAATTCTTCCCACATTGCCTGTACCGATTGTGCCAATAAAGACTTATTTATTTATTTATTTAACGCTAGTTCTCTCCAAATAAATATATACATATATATTTCTCGGGATAAACATGAATTATGAAAATCAACGACAATGTCTGTACTTTCTGATAGCTACTCGTATAACTTGGGGGTTTTTAAATCAAGAGTAAAATAGGTTACTTAATTCTAGACAAGCGTGCTTCATCTTCGACCACATCATCGCTTACCATCAGGTGAGATAGTAATAAAACGCGATTCTATCTAATAAAAATTGTTACCAAATTATTGTGTTAGTCTGGTGGAAGTTTTCCTAATAAAATTAAATAATGATACCAGATTTAAATTTCAGGATTTAGAGGACGGGCGTCGTCACCGAGGTAGGCCTGGTAAGCGCTGGTTTAACGACATAGGCGTTCATGACGGATTGGTCAGAGAAGTCAACGCACTGGAAGTAGTGGAAAGCTATGGTGCAGACCTTTGCCCAGCTGTGGGACAATATGAGTTGACAACATATACATACATTTATGTTTGGATCATAATTATAAATGCAGCGAGGATGTTTTATGGCCAACATATACAAGCTCAAGCTTAGTTTGGGAATCAGTAGCATTCGTGAATATTAGGCATACTTGAGATTAAGATAACATAATTGTATCAATTGTATCGCGTATATGTATTTTGCGACAATACATATTTTTATTTATTTTGTAACAGGTTTTATTAAAAAAAATCTGTGCAACACAGTCACAGCAAAACTAGGTATGTACTCAACAGGGTGAACCAATAAGTAATTAACTAATTATCTCACTCACCGTTTTGTTCACTTACCTTACGTATAGGTACATTTGTTTTTATTGAAAGAAGCAATAATCAATATTAATAGTCGCCCAGTTCTCATTTTGGCCGTTATTATAAAAGTATTTGCTAGAAAAATTTGCACTCTTTCCCCATATAAACTTTAACTGTTCGCTTAATTTTCACAAATAAGGAGTACAAAGATGCTTCAGGTATTAATGTTATAGATTTGACAACGCTTTCTATCGCAAAGACTGAGATTTGAAATAGTCTTGACAACCAACCAGCTCGAAATGACAAAAGAAATAATAAATCCCATAACAGCCATTTTTTCGCAAAAATGTCTAAGAAATTCAGACATTCCCGAAGACAACACAAAGACTGGAAACACGATTAATATTAAAGCGTCTGAAATCGATTGAGGACCAACACAAAGGAATCAATCGAAGCCATTGTTGCTACAACCGTCCCCCGCGCTGCCAGTCGGATCATTGTGCACTACAATATGATGAATCAGGCCTGATTTATAAGCGTAATGATTCAAATACCTGACGCAATTGTGGAATAAGGAAAGTCCGGAGTTTTACAAATGTCAAGGTTGGGTTATTACACAATATGGCGCGTATACTCTCTAAGGGCTTACAAAATTACTCCCACATCTAGCCATGTCAAACATGGCTACGAGGTCTAGGAATCAGCCTCTACGCTGTTTGTAACGAACACTGATTAAAAGCCGAAATAGGATTTGGTACAACTAAGGCATTCGGGGCGTTTGGGTCATTATGGTAGGTATTATGATGTCAGAATACCGAACCTACATACCACATTCTCAACAAATGACTTATGTTCTCGTTTAAGACATTCAGAGATGTTATTAACAAGGGTTTTATTTCTACTTTATTATGTGTATGTGGTTTATTATATTCGGTAAAGAGCAGAATGGTGGAGACAGTTTTCAAAACGTAAGATATGTGGGATTGACTATCCCTTATCGTTTTACGTTCTCTGATCGAATGGTACTTTGTCTACAGCACCTTTACGCTTCAAACAATAGATTTGTATGTAAACTTTTAAGTGGAATTCCCTGCAGGAGCCTGTGTTTCCTGATAGCTATAACCTGGCTGTGTCAGGACTAATACAGGACAGGCTCACTCAAATCTGGGTGCATCTTTTCTAAAAAGATCGCCTACAAGTTTCTTATACAATTTGACCAGTCCAGATTGTATGGACTTCAAAAGAGACTTTGACCTCTGAGTTTGTTTCGTTGTTTTTTCTCATGGTAGCCAGTTAGGAAATACCAGAACGTATAGATTTATGAAAAGAATGAGGTGTGGAGATAATAGAGTAAATACGTTACTTCTAGGTAAACGAAAAAAATTAGTCAATACAAAAGTATTTAATTATCTAACGCATTAAATCTGATTCAGCTGTTTGTGATGTGTAAGTACCACAAGAGTATACTCGTAGTATCTTCACATCACAAACTAACCTGTTAATCTGTTTAGGGGCCCTTCCGATGGTCTGTTTAATTTTAGATCAGTGGGCTCCTCGAGATCTTCCCTTAAGAAGCAGAAGTTTTAATAAACTATCTGGTGAACATGATTTGGATATATTCAATACCAGTGCTTCTCGACTTAAGCAATTGTTGGTGAAAAGCTTTTTTATGGAAAAGTAATGATTTGCGTCTAAATGATTTTGTGTTTGTATGTATTTGTCGATCGTGTTCTATTTACTTCCTAATTTATGTTATAGGTATTTTGTAATTAGTACCTTTCTTTTATTTTTTTTGCTCTTCTTGTTTTTGTTTTTAGTGTTTATCAGTGGAAACTTGTAAATGGCCTTCAATTGTATATTGCTTATTAACATTGTATAAGTTAGCAGTAAGTTTCCCGAATAGAATAAAATAAAATAAATAAATAATACAACTGTATAACTACGTTTATGTCGCAAAATGCGAAATAATTGTTTTACACATTTTGTGAGAGTATCCGTAAAAAAATTTTTAGCAAAAAATAGAACCGACTTTCATATCAAAACACTACAAAGGCAAAAATAACTTTATTTTCGGAAGGCGGTGTCAAAAACGAAAATATATACAAAACTAAAGACACCGCGTTCCGAAATTAAAGTTATTTTTGTCTTTGTAGTGTTTTGATATGGAAGTCGGTTCTATTTTTTGCTAATTTTTATTTTTTTCACGTTTTTTATGGGGTCGGTTTGTAATTTATCTAGTTACAAAAGCCATAATGTCAACAACTTATCACCTTTTACAAAATATTGCTTTTCCCGACACATAGCCGTTAATTTTTGAGGAGTTCTCCTGGTACTTGACCATCAGCTCTACATCACCATATGTATTGTGACGAGCATAAAGTGTTTAACATCCGTACTCAAGTAATCGAATCGCAATCCACGAAATACTTATTATTGAGGAGTTTCAGTGGCCATCTGTGGTCTTCATCATCAGTTCAACTTCCCCAAATGGTACTTTTCGGAAGCAACTGCTCAAGGTACTATAAGAAATACCCAAAACGCTATAGGTGTGCCTATAATATTTGAAGAGTTTCCCCGATTTCTCCAGGATACCATCATCAGATGCTGATTTCGTGACAATGGGACCAACTAGAAAGTATACCCATTCAAATGCAAAATGTCCAGCCGTATCCGAGTTATGAGGATACATGTATAAAAAAAAAAAGTTCAAGACGAATTGAGAACCTCCTTTTTTTGAAGTCGGTTAAAAAGCTTGTGTCTTTTTAAAACGCTCTTATAGAAGAAAATTAAGATACTGAGTCCGGATAAATGTTTAAGTATGTATTAATGTCACTGTTTTAGCCAAGAGGTAGAGGAAGCCAAATTTATTAAGGGTTTGCATTTCGAAACGTCTAGAAAGGAAATGATATGGTGAAAATGTGGTTGAAAAACACATGCCACGCTAGATTTGTGGCAGACAGCCTTGGGAAAGTCCATTGTCCCACCACTAAGGCCCGAATACGAGTCGCATAGGTTTCCACGTGTCTTTCTAAACTTATGCCAGGGTGAAGAGCTGCTCACTCCTTCCTCATTAGAAATGAGGTTTGCGACCGCAAACTGTCACTGCTGGGTTTATTGTGGATAGGGTTGACATCACCAAATTTGCCGGCCCCAGACAAAGATTTATAGGCCACGGAAATTTGAGTAAAATCACAGTTTTTCCCCGGACACCATAGAAAAATACATTTTTGAACTTGAAACTAAAAACAACGATGTTTAATTATGGTTTTTATTTACTGGTAAAGTGATAACATTGTACCTAGAGCTTTAGAACTTATTTAATAACAGTCTCTTCCTTTTCATTTAATCAACGTAACATAAACAATGAGATGAAATACCATAGGAATATAATAATAGAGATTGTGCTTTTTGGTACCCGTAAGACCAATGTGTGTCCGGGTTTTACCTGGACGCTTTTTGGGAAAATCCCCCCGGACGCCCCCGGACGCTCTCCAAACTGGGACAAATCCGGGAAAACCCGGACGGATGGCAGCCCTAATTGTGGAGAATGCCAACCTGTCCCCACGCCCCAGTAAGAAGTGACGAAGAGAAACACCGTGTGGATTTAGTCAATAGAAGTATGACAGATAGACAGACAGTCTACTCTAAGGCGGAAGACATCCGTGAGGACTTCCACACGCAAAAACAATAATATAAACACACCTGATTCACAATATTACTTATATAAGACATGCACGTCAAAACCATGCTTTGCCGTTTTCTCTCTATGTTAGAGACATTATAGCGAAAATTGTTGACTAATCTGCCTTAACTTTACAAGCTAAACCTTACCATTAAATTAATCTGCGGGAGGCTTGGTCCTATAAATACAATAGCCAATTATTCAATTGTTCTCACAATAGTTAAACTAGATCCCTTGCAAATACCAATCTTGACGAGATTTCAATTAGACTTTGGCATTTCAAATTGGTTTTACGAGAGCTATTCAAATATTTGACCCCAACAATATAATCTCGCTATTGAACGGAGCGGTGACATTAAATTATCCACTTCTTTTAATATCTACTTATAATTTTGACAGAATTTAGATTGAAATGAAGATAACCACAGTTTAGTGCGGTTATGCGTATTTCAAGTTTTAAGGGAGAAATTAATTCTCTTTGCTTTTATGAGTGTATGATTTATTCGTCCTTCATTCCTACGGCCTGTTTGAGACAACATGATGACGGCAAAAAAATATGCTATCTACTCGCCCCATGTTTTTTTTGTATGTAACTTTAAACTTTATCAATGGTGTGACATGTACATAGGTACAGTAAATATGACGAGATTTAACCATTTTTTTGTTTATATTTCGTTTAAAAATGTCTGCACTAAATAGATTATTTAGGACAATAGTTTATTGTTTCATTTTACAAGCTAACGGATAACACTTGAACTTGTGTTCAAGTGTTATCCACAATTAATTCAAAAGGTATTTAGGGCTTTTGATTATTATCGGGCACGTAAAGAATGCTTACGGAGTTTACATTTGAGGTTGGACAGATCTATGAAAAGAATGAACATACAATAAAATCCACACCAACACTTGTCTTGTCGGGCACGCCGCAATTGCGGCGGTAAGACCCCTCTTTGAGGAGTGGCTAGATCGGCGTCACGGCGTCCTGACCTACCGCATGACGCAGGTCCTCACCGGACACGGAAGTTTCGGGAGGTACCTGTGTCTGATGGGTAAGGAAGAGACGCCTGGGTGTCACCACTGCGAGGGTCGCCCTGAGGACACAGTCGAGCACACGGTGCAGGACTGCCCAGCTTGGGCAGAGCACCGACGTGTCCTCACGGCGACAATAGGCGGAGACCTCTCGCGCCCGGCCTTGGTCGAGGCCATGCTGCGGGGCGAGAGGGAGTGGGAAGCGGTCGCCTCCTTCTGCGAAGCAGTCATGCTTTCGAAGGAGGAGGCGGGCCGCGTGAGGGAGAGGATGGCGTCCTCCCTCCAGCCCAGCCGCAGTGGTAGACGCCCACGGCGTCGGACGTCGGCCGACGATCTCCGGCCACCGTAGGCGCGGGCATGCGGACAGCGAGTAAAGGGCAACTCGCTGTCCGACCATGGACCATGCCCGGGTCGACGGCGCGTCGTGTTCCACGCGCGCCTCAAAGAGCGTCAGCAACATGACGAGGCCCCCTCTGCAGAGGGCCGAAGCCTGCCGGGGTCGTGGGACTCATCCCGTTACCGTGGCCCCGGTATGTAAAGGGTTATTGAAGGAACACCGTGGATTTTAGTCAGTAAAAGTCTGACAGTCCCTCCCACCCTGCCCGGGGTGGGAGGACTTATTTGATAATTTTACCACGATAAAAAAAAAAAAACACTTGTCTTGTGCTACTGATTTTACATATCTAAAATGAATAGTAACTTAGGACGAGTTGTCGATTGAAGAAAAATATTTTTGTGTTTGCCATCAAGTCGACCCGAATGGGCTATAGGCATGAAGGACGAGTTGATGAATCACTCACTTTTATCAAAACATCTTCAAGATTATGCAACATTTTTCGAGGTTACCCGGCTACCCGGATTATTACGGTTAGCCACAAACCCGAAAGTACCGATGAACGTTTTGGGAATACTTTCATTATGCGTACGGCTAAGAAGTGGAATTCACTGCCGGAGTCTGTGTTTCCTGATTAACCTGTATTTAAGTCAAGAGTGAATAGGTTACTTCAAAGTAAGCGTGCTTCAACTTTGACCACATCGTCATTTACCATCAGGTGAGATGGTGGTCAAGCGCGAACCTATTATCAATAAAAAAGCCATTTTTGAGGGGAATAACGTATCACATGTCAACTGGATCCTGGAGATTAGATACATAGATTTATACAAGCATTGATATACAGCATTGCACCGCGAATCACGTAAGAACATTCTAGCAACCCGGATGACATATCACCCTCTAGGATGCGGTTCTGTTTAACGTAACTAAACGGAACAACCACTTTAAGTCACGTATTGATACCGAAACTCACCCTTGTTATCCCCATTTAATGCAATAACATCTACTTTCCATAACAGTTTGTCAAACAACATTTTATGTCAACCCATACAAAGCTTCCCATTTATACCCGGAAGAATCCATTCATTGTCCATTATAAGGTTGGGTACTCACGGCGCGTCAGTATTGTTATCAATGCTTATTTAAGAATTATGATTCTTGTAAAATGTTATTAGTAGGTAGCTGGCATAAGCATGTAAATACCCTTCGTATTCAAAGAAATATTGGACAAGTGTTTTTTCTTTCGACGTTACAGTGAGTTGAACTACCTCATGACGCTGTGTTACAAATATAAAAAAACAAAAACTAAAAAAATATTTATCTGCGTAAATATGATAAATTCCTAAATAATATAATATGTAATCTCTTATACTTACTGCCTCTAATTTTGCTTTAAAAAAAAAATCATTTGAAAATGACAAAGCGGAACCAAAAATATAAACAATACCTACAAATGTGTGCATGGGCTTACAGTAACAGCTCTCGAGTGTATACCCAGCTTTAAAGGATAACACACCGTCCCTCCTCAAAACACATATGAAACAAAAGGTGGCAGACACAACATTATGATAAATAGTACCTACGTACATGTTTATTCATAGCGTAACATGTTCTTTGATGGACAGGCATGTCACGACATGTTAAACACGCCCGCTATGCTTTGGTGAACATGTTTGGACTTGTTAGCGATTAGCACATTTTCCTCGGTTACAGAGGAGCGGAAAAATTTATGATGTTTAAAAGTTTTATTGGTTCATTGCGTGCGTTTTATTTGATACTTAGATATATTTTTGACCGGTTGTAGATATTTTTGAATTAGCAAGTTTTTTATCGATATGGATTTTATTGATTGTGTAGTGGTGTATTAATCCTCTTATCATAATAATATCGATTTTGATAGTTAAGCTATGTAATAAATATGACCACCATCTCACCTGACGGTAAGTGATAATGTGGTCGAAGATGGAACACGCCCTTGAATTATAGACCCCCAGGTTGTATCTATCGGGAAACTCGGCAGGGAATTCCACTACTTAGCTGTACACAATGAAAGTATTTCTAAATCGTTTTGTGCGTATGGGTGGGAATTAAACTGTGCATTTTCATCTCACACTCCCCGAAATGTTACCGATAAAAAACCTTATCGTCGATTCAAGGCTCTGGAGCTTTGATTTCTTTCACAATGTTTCGAGCACAAGGCAAACATGGGACGGCACAAGGAGAAGTTGCGTCCCACACTAAAGGCCTCTATTTTTCATGGAAACAATGTCATGCCGTCCGGGCTTTTGCCACCGTCACGTACCAAACCATTAATATAACAATTAGATGATAATATTTTATTGTTTTATCTATACTACTAATATTATAAAGCGAAAAAGTTTGTTTGGTTGTTGAAACGCGCTAATCTTTGAATATCCGGTAGATTTGGATAAAATTTGGTATGGACGTAGGTTTGAAGAAGGTTACAGACTTAAACTCCCGATTGCAAAAAGGAGGGGTATGTTTTTAACCAGATACACTAAAAAAAATGCCAATCAAGTGACTTTTTATCTTGATTGACGATATCTTGTTTAGATTAATCTAAATCCTAGTTAAGTTGATCATCACGACATGATTGCAGCAATAGTTCAAATGATTGAACGCTCAAACAAGTTTCCCGATTACCCTTAACATGACATCATTGTAGAAAGAGACAAGTTAAAAAAATTATAACTGTAACAAAGTTAGTTGTGTCAATCAAGCATTTTGTGTACTTCAATAAAAATCATTGATACTTTATTAAGTTGATTTGACTTGATAGCATCTATCATTGCAATTAATTGTATTAATCATACAACTTGATCAAATCTTGCGCTAAATGTTTGCGCTAAATAAGTTCCTTGATTGTGTTTATCAAATCTATACTATCTAAATATATATAATTCAAAGGTGACTGACTGACTGACTGACATAGTGATCTATCAACGCACAGCCCAAACGACTGGACGGATTGGGCTGAAATTTGGCATGCAGGTAGATGTTATAACGTAGGCATCCGCTAAGAAAGGATTTTGCAAAATTCCCACGGGATCGGGATTTACACGGAAAAACTTCCCACGCGGGCGAAGCCGCTGGCACAAGCTAGTAATATTATAAAGCGGAAAAGTTTGTTGGTTTGTTTGTTTGAACGCGCTAATCTTCGAAACTACTGGGTGGATTTTGATGCAATTTGGTATGGAAGTAGCTTGAAGCTTGAGGAAGGTTATAGGCTACTTTTTACGCGACTGCAAAAAGGGAGAGTTATGTTTTTACCGTGATAGAATCCACGGGAGCGAAGCCCCGCGTGAGTACTAGTACATAATAAGCTTGGTTGGAGCAATATGTTTTGACTTGGTTGCTGTGATCATTGTGCTTGATAGGCTCAGATGCAAACAAGTTACATGATCAATCTAAACAAAATCTTGATTGTGGTAACTGTATTTTTTTTTTCAGTGTTAAGTTCACGGGAGCATAGCCCCGGGTGACTGCTTGTGGAATATATTTTAGTAGGATTTTTCTTCAAATTAAAGCGGCCAACACCGTGGGGCACAATTAGTAAACATGTCAATTATGATGAGATATAACATTTAAACGCAAACATCCATTAAAACTGTCGATCATCATGATATTCTGTCTTTTGAACAAGAATGTACTCTAACAGAAGTAACAATTAATTATTAAGGGTCTAGTACACCCTATTAAACCTTGTGCATATATTAATAAGGTTCAAATCAGCCTGCTTTGTGTACACCTCATGTATAATTCAGGCTGGCTATAATTGCTTGTTCTTTTGATATAGACGAATATGATAAATAATATATTTTGAACCTTTGTACATTGAAGTAGTATTCTGTTGAAAAGTCAACACAATTACATTCTGTTGAAGTATTGGAGTTTCATTTACCTGATGTAGGTACAGACGCCAGCACATCAAGCTACAACAATCTGTCAAATTTCTTTAACTTCTCAAGGACCGCCATTATTACGTTAACCATCCGTCATGCACCGCGGGCGGGCTCTTATCGTAAGCGTAATCTGAGCCCGGTCACAAACGATTTTAAGACATCTTTACTACAAATACAGTTTTAAATCGGTCGGAGTTTGGTGGCACAAATTTGTGCCAGCGGGGCTCAACTAATACTTGTTTACTGGCACGTTTTTGTGCCGCCGGGGTTCTAGAGGTTAATAGATTTTCAACTTTATTGTTAAAGAAATATAGGTTCAAGGTTGATTGGGAAAATTTGACAGTTTCGGGTAGCTTCATGTGCTGGCGTCTGTACTATATTTTATTAAGTATTGTTAAAACAGTTTTATTTTAATCTTTTTTAAAAATACCTAATAAAAACTCCAGTCTAACCAGATTCAGCTGGATAACAGCTTTTTTTTGCGTCTGTCTATCTGATCTCCACAACCCAATAACTTGGTAACACGTTGCTCATTGACAAGAGTGGTGTTAGATTTAAATGGCTTAACTTTCCGAGAAACAGTGAAATCTCGATACGTTGTTGAAGCGTTGCTTGACCTTAAGAACACAGAACACACAGAACAGAAGAGGTTAGAAAGGAAATAGTTCCTGATTTGTATGAGAACGCGTGTCGCCGCTTGTCTCCCGCTCTTTAGCTCCACTACAAGCAAGAGGCCCGTTACGTATGTGAATAACGCACACAAATATATTACACACACTTAAATCGAGAGCTTGCTACTGATTGTAACTCACTGTCGATAAACATGCGCCGTGCATCACGGCCAGTCAGGGCAAAGGACGAAACGTCAATGGTTGAAGTTGGAGGACGCGACGCATGCAGTACATTGTAAGTGGACTTGGTCATTGCGTTGATTAAGCACATCGGGCAATGTATATTTTTTGTAACTTGTTGTAATAATGTTGTTAATATTAGGAATTTCATAGTGATCAGAATATTTTATGTTTTTTACAAATAAAATTGTAATTAAATGTTATTTTCGACTTAACAATGGAAATATACTTATATCTCCTCGCTCTATATTTGCGGTCTGACTTTTTGTTTTACAGGTTATAATTGCACAACTCGGCATTTTAAAGCAGAGCTTTGTGTTCCGAAGTAGTCCGAAGCGCACTAAACGCGGTGAATAAATTCATCGGTCGAGCTATGATTTTCGAATCATAAATGTGGCGCGCTCACCACGCCCACATTACCATTCCAACCTTAATTCATCTATTCCGTGTTATTTAACAGATATTCACATAAAAGGACTCAGAGGGAAGGAGAGAATGACGTTTCATGTGCTATAGAAAAATTAAAATTACTTTCACGTTCTTACGCAACAGTTTTTGATCTATCTTTACCACGTACAAGTTTCATTGAGCAGTTCATATGCAATCCCGTAAAAATACCGCCTTTCATAGCGCGTCGATGGCAAGAATATTTCATATTAGATTGGCCCAAAACTCAGCTCGACTGCAGACATACTCGTAAGATCGTCAAAAGTACAGGTGACGGGTCATGCAAAACAAGATAGAAAGTAGGCCATTATCTGTGGGGTCACACCGCATATACATTTCAGATCTGAGCCATAGCATCAGATCTGGTAGCACTTTGATTAGTAGGTATTTAAAATATTTATGTTTTTAGGACATTACCCTACACAAGGAATTCCTCTTATATCATGTGCATTTTTACAATGCCGGACCAGTTATTTGTGGGTGCATACAAATATTTTTCCGGTTTGGGAGTTGAATCTCTGACACGCAGCTCAGCAATCAAACGCTCAATGCGCCAAACGTATGGTCAAATCAATCGAATTAATTTCAGAATAATCTTAAATTTCAAGAAACGGTGTGAAATAACAATACGTTTATATAAATAAAACTCATAGACTTTATAGGTATGAGACTGAAAATTTAATCAAACCGTTTATACAGACTTGTCAAACATGTCGGGACTTGTCTGACGAACGAAAGCAGGCGTGGACTTGAAATTAATGATTCACCGGCTCAAACCAACTTTACAGTAGGGCTTGGGTTACTAAACGAGGGCTTGGCTTTGTAACGTTGACCTTCGGAAGTGGGAAATTCTCTAATTAATTTTATTTTAGTTTTATTTCAGAACAGAAAGTAGGAACTGAAATGTAAATCCTGTGGTTGAATAACAGCAGTAATCGTCGAATTCTTCAGGGTAAAGTAATGCTTGATGAAAGCGTTTGTGGATAGGTATTGTATTTTTTATGCACCTGCCATGTTATCCCTACACCATACATGGTGGAGTATTCCCATTTGAGGACCTATTTTTGAACGCCTATTTTTCGAACACCTATTTTTTGAGCACCAAACATATTCGCATTTCAAATGGGAATACCTTTGGTGCTCAAACGGGCATACTCCTCCGTGGGGTTGACTGATAGAGAAAGCAGGCATTAAGTCCGCCTTTGTACATTTTTTGTTGCATAAAGTTAAAATGGTAAAGGTAAAAGTTAATATGATTTTAGTTTTTTTTTACCCAGTGATAATTGGCGCGGCTTGCGAGACTTCGAACCCAGTATATTGTTTAATGTAATTTATATCACCAACAGTGTTCTCAAATAGGTGAAAGCACTCATCTCGTACATATTCAAAATATTTAGAGGGAAGGTGCATAATGCGGACGTATTAGGGCAAATAAGTTTGTGTGTTCCGGACAAGTTCTTGTACATGTGGCGACGTCGGCAGCCACGGCTGCTGGTGGAGCCGCGCGGGCGCACCAATCTGTTGGGGGAGGCGCCACTGACGCACGAACCAACCTCATTGCAACCGTTTTGGACTTATTCTGTTGTTCACTGGGTGAAATCACTAGGAGTGCTTTATTTGTAATTTGTTACAAAAATAATTAAATTATTGTAATACCTACTAGAATAGGTACACTATCGCATTCGGTTACCCTGTATGTAAAGTGGATAATAAATAAATCTTAAGGAAACCGGCGTGTCCTTTTTTTTCTGGGTGGGCAAAATCATCGAATGACTTCTCCTACTCTGGGTGGGGCGGGAGTGTCAGACTTCTACTGACTAAAAACCCTCCCTGGTTCTTCAACTGCCCTTAAGTTCCGGGGCCGCGGTATCTCGTTAGAACATTCGCGCAACCCTAACTGGGAAACCGGCCTGTCCTAGGACCAAAAATTCGAAGATATGCGATATCACGAATACTCACACACTCACCCACGCACGTAAACACACACACACACATAAGCACGCAGCCACAAACACGTACACACACACACACACAAGTACGCACACACGCAATCACATAAACTTTTTTGATATCATATTTGTATTTATCTTTAAGTTTAACTAGTTTTTAGGGTTCCGTAGCCGAATGGCAAAAAACGGAACCCTTATAGTTTCGACATGTCTGTCCGTCTGTCTGTCTGTCCGTCCGTCCGTATGTCACAGCCATTTTATTCCGAAACTATTAGGACTATACACGTAAAACTTGGTAGGTAGATGTATTCTGTGAACCGCTTTCCGATTTTAAGAGATAATTTAAAAAATATTTAAAATGAAGAGGGCTCTCCATACATGGAACTGAAACTGAATATATTTTCTTTCATGAAACCTATACGTGTGTGGTATCTATAGACAGGTCTTTAAAAATGACATTAAGGTTCCTAAAATGACTTTTTCATAAAGTTAATCGTTTAACCCCCCTCTAACTTCTATAATAATGAAGTGAAAAATCTAAAAAAAACATATGTTGTAGATCTTAATGTAAATTTTAACCAAACCAAAATTAGTTTGGACGAGATCGAGTCAGCAGTTTTTGAGATACAGTATATTTTCTAAAACCGCAAATATAATTTTGTAATTCATACAAACACTATAAAAAACAAAGTTATTTGGCGTAGTTGTAAAAATTGTAAATAATCTAGTTTTAAGAAATTTGTAAGGTTTTTGTTTTTTTTTTCTTATAAATATATTAGGTATATTATATTTATTATAGTTACTACGGATTACGGAACCCTTCATGGGCGAGTCCGACTCGCACTTGGCCGCCAATTTTTTTCTTTATGTAATCCTTGCATCTCCTCCCGGGAGAGAGCACTGGCTCCATAACACAGGTTTATCACCTAGCACGGGAGTCAGAGACTCAACTGGTTTTATGTAATATTTTTTAGTGCAAATAAAGATTATATTATTATCCACCAATCCACATTGGGCCCTAGAGAGAAGGCATGAAGGCATGTTCCCAGCAGCGGAAACGTAAATAGGCTGGAAACTGGGCGTGGATGTTAAGACTGAATAATATCAGTCGTTCTCGTTGATTTCTTCAGGGTGAACCAACGCATGATCAGGTTTGGTTGAATGGTTCATGGCTTAAGTCAAATACATATTCCTAAAACAACTAAAGATTAAAGGTTCATTTTAAGCAAAACAAAGCCTGTGTTAGGAGACTTCACTAGGTTAATAATTGTTTCATTAAAAAAAAAATTGAATTAAATTATTAACTGAAAGGGAAAATGGAAAGGTAATTAATTTTTTTTCCTTCCTCACGGTGTTTTTGTCCACCGTTTTGAAAACAGTGGTGATGAAAATTATAGAAAGTAATGTGCATACCTGGGTTCGAACTCACCACCAACATTGCATGTAATCACACCACCGCTTACTGCTCAAAAGAATAACAAATATATATATATCTATATATATATATATATATTAATAGCAGTCGGGCGGGACGTCACTCCCGTAGACTATCACTCTAAAAACATAACCCTTTTTTCTTTTGCGGTCGGCTAAACCTACAAATCTTTCCCAAGCTTCAAGCTACTTTCAAACCAAATTTCATCCTAATCCAGCCAGTACTTTCGAAGATCAGCGGGTTTGAACAAACTATATAATATACCTCCCTATACAAAAGTTAAACTTAATGCGAAAGTATATAAATACCATACAAATAAAACAGTATTTCACTACAAATTGAAATTTACCTTTAGAACAACATAGCCATTCAAAAATCAAAATAAAAAGCTCTTTAAAAGGCGCACGCTTTAGCATAATGTGAAAATTTCGGTCAAATATACAATTCCCTTTTTGAACTTTATGAAAATTTAAATCGCGAGTCGTATCGGGTCCTAACATTAAAATAAAGCCTTTGGGGACAAATAATTTTCTATAACGTACGTATTGTACTGAAAATTTTTCAACTTTCTCTCTCTAAAGTTATTTGAATTTATTTCACAACCATCTAGGGTCATATAAAAATATTGTACCTATACAAGATGTGCCCGTGAGGCCGTGACTTGTTCACTCGCGTGGGAGTAAATCTCGATAGCATGGAATTTCCGGGAAATGTAGCATATAATGCATACAATAAGATTTACTATGATATTATTATGTAGGGTTCCAGAAATATTTTTTACGCCCTAATTAATAAACTGCTTACCTTGTAAGCCCCTTTGTCTTTCAGTGAAAGTCCTTTAAAATCGGTTCAGCCATTCCAGAGATTAGCCCGAACAAACATAAAGACAAATAGACGACTAAAATTGTTAGTATGTTTGTGTTTCAGTATCGTGTAAATAACGATAGGCACTTGAGAAAATTCGGTTATTTTTAAATAACAAACAGATTGTATAAATTTGTTCGTTTAAACGCGCTAATCTTCGAAACTACTAGATAGATTTCGATTAGTATGAAAGTAGCTTGAAGCTTGAGGCAGGTAATAGGCTAGATTACCCAATTGAAAAAGAAGGAGGGTTATGTTTGTCAAAGCCCTGCGCAACTGCTAGAATAAGTATAAAAGATTTTTTAAATTGCATGTTTCTAGTACTTCGTATAGAATATTCCGCTTTGCAAAAATGGCTTGTGTGGCCATAATAATGGAAACTACTTACGTAAGTACTATTCGGTAGCTTTTACATGTGTTTGCAGATAGTTAACTGTGAATAGTTTTGTAATATTTTTCAATATTACTGCGGTTGCATGAAAATCTCATGCTCGCGTTTGACCTCCTAGAGGTATGCAGTTTAAAAAGTACTTATACAGTAGTAAGTAGTCTTATACAGATATGTAGTTAGTAAGTGGAGGTAAAGTAAGCGACGCTTGCCTTTTGGTTTCGTCTTTTTATTTATTTATTCATAGTATTGCAGAAGACGTCCGGAGTTTGGAAGTTAGCGGTGTCAGAGGGCAGAACATCGGTCGAGCAGATGGCTATCATGTTACCCATCTTCTGGGTTGTGGCATGCGGTAACTTCTTGAGGTTACTTCTAGGCAAGTGACATTTATTTTGTAAATTGGTTATTAAGTAACCAGGCCACATGTCTCAACTAAGGTGTAGAGTTTGTGAAGTTATCACTTATAGAGTTGGGGTGTGAAGAGTTAAAAGCTTGGCTCTACTTGAGATCCTATAACTTTTTGATAGTGCGAGACATAAGGTTCATTAGAAGACCAGCGTTGGTCAGGTAGTATTATCTGCCTGGCATTAATGCTGAAATGCCTTTTGGCGCAACCGTGAGGCACGTACTGTTTTATTCTGCTTTTCACTTTTTTTTCTTTTTTTTATGTGTACGAACTGATGCGAAATAAATATTTTTTCAGTTGGTCATCTTGGCAAATTATTAAATTATAATTAAATTATATTTGGTGGGATACAATTTGTCCAGAAATTCAATTAGTAATTCTCGATTAAAAGTTAGTTAACAGTATCATTTGAACTTAAAACAAAATATTTACAATGTTTATGCATTGTTTCAAATAATGGCGCTTGCAATAGTGTCAAAATATTGGAAATTCTGCCACTATCATTGATCATGGATGATGGTAGAAAATGATTTCATACAAGCCCATACTTTTCACATTCTCGTCTCGCCGAAGGATGCTTTCTACGCTAAACTATAAAAGCACGTTCCATAAAAGACATTGTCTCACCGTGTCATCTAATGAATCATTTTAGCAACTCCAATGTCTGACACAAGTGTCGTTTGTGTCTACACCGAGAAGCAATCAGCTTCTCAAGTGTTGACTGTCCAGACACTACCTCCCTAGAGCGCTGTTCTGTCTGAACGCAATTTAAGATGCTTGAACAATGAGGCAGACATGTTTTGTTGGTTTTTCTTGTATTTTGAAATATAAATAGAAAACCCATTTAATTTATAGTACGTTGCAGAAAAATTGTATTGGATAGTTGCATAAGAGTCACATAGAAATGGACCACAAATTTTGAACATTCTGGAAACGGCTGACAGCTTTCTTTTCATTTATGCTTTTCATTGATGTCTGATGGTAAGCTAAAGATGAGATCTACGATGAAATTAGTGAACCCAGAAGATGTTCACTCATGCTTTAGTAGGCTGATAGGTCATATGTGACTGTATGTAGAATAAATGTAGAGGAGAAGCGCTTAGTGTGACAAGATGGTGGAGCCCTGTCAGTTTGTCTGTAAAGTTGTCTAGTTACGGTTATTTTGCCATGCGCAGTTTTGAAATCGTGCGCCAAACGCAGAAGCGTAAGGCGAAGAATCGCCGAGACATTTATAACGCTTGACACAACGCGAGCTATATCTGGACATTTATTACAATCTAAGGCGTCACAATCACATGATTTTGATAATTAGAAAAACACAAGGTGATATAGTTCTGTAACATATTTTAGCATGTAAGTGTATTCTTTGTTGGCCAGCCTAGATAAATGATTAATCTTACTTGAATTATAAGAGTTGTTCCCAAAAAATAACAATTTCAGGCTCACATCCACTTTTTATTGCTTTAAAAACATACATACTGCTTACCTAGATTTTTGTCGAAAGTGGCTTTGAAAACCGATAATACATCTGAGTATTGGGCCACTCCCTACTACGAAGACACTTTCAAGGCTTCTTGATAGCTGGTTTTCTAGACCTAAGCTGCCAAAAATAAGTATTCTCGTTTTTCATTTGTGTGAAGCATAAAAGAAAGCTTAATTGATTAATATTGCGTGGGCGGAAACATTCATTTATCCTCCTATTATTTATTTAATACTAAGATCATTAATCTTAGCTATACTTTGGATCTTTGGAGCGCGCTTATATTCAAGAAATAACGCTATGTTTGGTACCTTGTTTTATTTATAAGTATTTCTTTTCTTATCAAGCATTCTGTATAAAATATTACCGACATATAATGTCTACAAATATGCAAAAAAAAAAGTGCAAAATTCAGTAACTCAGCGGATAAAAGTATCTGACAAAAAGTTATGAAAAAGTCTTTAAATGATAATACACTTTAAACGTTCTCAAAAGTCAGCAATAATTTACATAGTTCAGTGACAGTAGCGACAAATAACTATTTGAAATTTAAATTCAGAAGCAAATAACGACTGAAAACTTCATCAACTCTATAATTTTATAAATAATTAAACACATTCGCTTTAACTTTACAAGAATAAAGTAAGAAAATCATGAAACCGGAAATCAATCACTACCCAGCTCAAAGCTCGCCCCGTGAATATTAAATGGATTACTTGAGCGAACCCGCTTACTCTTACAACGAATCTTAATAATCCTACAACATCCATAGATTATATACTTTACATAATCATATATTATTCACTTCTATTTGATGTATATTATGTATTCATTGTTTGAACATCACGTCCTCAGCGTACCGAGTGTATTGGTATATATTCCCTTGATAGACGCAATATTGTTGGATTTTGAGATGGAAATTCAGTCAACTCCTATTTCATGTATACAGAGAATTGAATAGCATTCAATATGCTGCAACAAGCTATATTCAAATTCTCACATATTCGGCATGAAATAAACTTTAGAACTATCTGGTAGACTATTGAATGCTACATAACATATTTGACTACGACTAGCAATGCAGACAGTTACGTAAACATGTATCAATTTCTTTATTTTTGAGCTGTGGAAGAAAAAAAGGTTACAAATGAGTTCAAAATATAAAGTTTGCTTACCATCATACACCACTCCCCTCACTAACTCGTCAGCTTCAAACACCGGATGGCTAAGCGTCAAGTTAACGTCACTATCTTCGTCTCTGAGCGTGACAATGTCGTCACTGTCACTCGGGATCCGCGCAAAGGCACAAGCATCACTGATATCCACTGTCCTTTCACTCACTACCTCACTCACAGTTGTCACCTCTACCACTTCCTCACTAGTCGTTGTTTCATCGTAAATCTCTGGTATTTCTATAACTTTGTCATCTGTTGAAGCTTCTTTTTCATCAAGTTGAGGTGGCCCTGGTGATCTACCCGGTGCAGGGTCACCATTAGGCAAACTCAACGTCGAGCTATAAGGCAACGAAGCTAAGATGACTATTGTCATCAAAAAGTTTATTGAGATCCTGTTCATTTTGTATTTGGTCGGCTTTTTCATGTCGCTCTTCACCGTCTGACATTGCATCGGTTTTCGGTATTTGGACATCAGAAGGTTGCTTGATGACATTTTTATGTTGAGTTGATTCTGTAATTCCAGTTTTGTAGCTCTGGGTTTGGGTCTGCCTCGTTCATATTTTTTGTGTATTATCTGCAAAATAAAAAGAAAAAAGGTATGTTATTATTAGCGGACTTCAAGGCATAGACGACAAGCTTAGTATAAATCCCAGATTATATTATTTGTCTCACCAATTTGCATTTTAAGCATCAAAGAATAAAGATTTTAGAGACGCCATTCACGTCTCACCGACGACGGCCAAATTGATTAGGTACCAATCAGATTACTTGGTCTACTTACAACAAAGTACCTGACGTTATTCATTAATAAAACTCAGCTTTATTTTCGATATTTTCGAATAACAATAGCCTTAATCAATATTGTTTCCACAAACATATTTTTAAGGGTAGTATACGAAAAAATATTTTCGGAAAATAAAGAGGCTAATAGATTACTCTTGGCATGCTTTGTGCCAATACGGGTTCGCCCTAGAAACCTATTTATCAGGTACAATAAAGGCTGCGGGATAATGAAGGCTATTGAGGGGATAATGGGGAAATCTTTTTTCGTAGACTTTGATTAGAGTGTTGTATTCCAATGCTTTGTGTTAACATTTTATTCTTCAAATTAATTATAGTATAACTAGTTTTTACCCGTTGCTTCGCTCGCCTGACAGATATTTTATTAGCAAAAAAGTGCTTATCCTAAAAAAAATCTTATGTCCTTTCCCAATATCTAATCTATCTCTGTACCAAATTCCATCAAAATCGGTTCTATGACTTTAATTTAAAAGTATTACAGACAGACATACAAAGTTACTTTCGAAACCAAATATTAGGTAGGAATCTATTTTTAAAAATAAGCTCTGTGATCTCAGTTATAATTATGACGAACTTGCATATCCGTTTTCATAAAAACAGCGTTCGTTGTATGTGTTGTAGATAACGTATATTATTTCTCTATATTACTTCTCGCCAGTTCATACGAGTGTCACCTGATTTAAAAGCAGTAAGAAAATGGAACGTATGGAATTGGAAACCTTCTTTGTTAATGTTCATTTACACACGTAGCATATTTTTTTAAAGATAGAAATAAATATTGTTTGTTTTATACACAGACAGTGAGCATACAATAATAATAATAGTAAATATATACCAGAGGTCACCAATGGTCGAAATTTAATCATAATTGAAATTATTTCTTATGTATTATTATGTACAAATATTAGCTTTCTGCACTCCTTCTCTATACATCATGATATTTTAATGGTTGTTTTCCCACAGCGAAATGACTTTGTCTTGGTAGTACAATCGTTTTATAAAAACATAAAATATTAAAAACAAAAAATGGCGCAGTGCAGTCAGTGCATTATCACCATGCGTGAGAGCTTATCTTGCTCTGAACATTTATTAATCACTTGTTCCTTTGTTGGCAGCGCACGGCGGTGCGTGTTTCGTGTAAGTAACTACGTTACGTCTTCTGATCTACTGATGATTGTTGTGCTTTCGAGTTTATGAATTTTTTTTTTAATATTGTGAAAGAAAACATTCGTTTTTTTTTTAAGTTTAACTGTATTTTTCGATACTACTACTGATGGTTAACAGTCCTGACGCGGGAAAACAACCATTTAAATTTCACGCTGTATAAACTTTAACTGTGCCAAATTTCATAGTCCCCCGTCTGCGTAATTTTTGTAAAAAGGCGTACAAATTTTTTGCTTCACGTATTAATATGTTAATACGTGATAATGACCATCGTCAAATGTGAAGCTTCTGTATCGCAAACAGATACAAACTTGCATAGCCTAGTAATACAACGTGTAACGGAAAGGGTATATACAATATACATACCAAGGGCACGGCTTCTTTGGGTAATATCAAACGATATTGGAAGGGTTTTTTAATCCTATCTCTACATGTTCGGAAGTAATGAGAATTTTTAATACATTGATAACAGATACAGTACTAGACGCACAGAATTACGGAAGAGATTTATGTGTAACGTGGAAAGTTATTTACCTACGTAGTGCGGTGACACGATTGTTATGATTTCAATTTAAGAAACTTATGAAACCGCAAATTTGGTATCAATTTTTAGAGTATTTTATTTTGAGTTGAAACCCTTCCAGTATCGTTTGATATCATCTAAAGAAGCCGTGCCTTTGGTATGTATATACCCTTTCCGTTACACGTTGTATACCATTTTTCCCTAACCTCCCTCGGGTCATCAAACTTAGAACAGACATAACCACACCCCTGGTCACCCTTAACACAACCACACACCAATAAAACTAAGTATAAAGTTGTACACTTTACTAATTAACAGGAGACATGATGGGCCTAATAGTACCTACCAACATAATGGAACCTAAACATTTGGAGTTGTTATAATGTTTGTGTACATGTTTTCTCATTTTGTTACTAATGGGCAGGTCTGATAATCTTTTGAATAATATACCTTCGGGACGGCAACTAAGGGATGCTCGTGGCTAAGTAATAAAATACCAACGGGTTGATATTCAAAGTTAAGCAACGCTTGTATACGTCTGTCATTGGATGAGTGACCATTTTAACATACCGAGTTTCGTTGGCATGTTCAATGCACGTTCAACTGTTGGTCCCACAGAACAGATAAAAGAGGTTAGAAAGGAAATAGTTCCTGATTTGTATGAGAACGCGTGTCTAAACTAAACTACATAGTTAACAAGGTTTTAGGGCTTAACGGTGAAAAGAAATCCCTTGTCGGTCTACATTTCACGCCTGGCTTGATAGCTCCGAGAGGTTATGATAGCGCAAGACGGCATAATTCATTTTTTTTTTGCGGGCTTCGTTCGTTTACACAATAAGAGTGTGACTGTTGGTCGGTGCAGCTAATTTCGGTGGACTATGAGCGTTGACTAATATGAGCGGCGCGCCTGCCCCGCCC
This sequence comes from Tholera decimalis, assembly GCA_943138885.2. Classification (NCBI taxonomy): domain Eukaryota; kingdom Metazoa; phylum Arthropoda; class Insecta; order Lepidoptera; family Noctuidae; genus Tholera; species Tholera decimalis. The sequence continues at coordinate 38,045,076 of OW964566.2, read as the reverse complement.
ACAAGGCCCTTCTAACCTCTTTTATCTTGGTCCTGAATGTCATTTGTACATCTTTTTTGACGTGACAACGTCTTATAATTCGATGAAGCTGGCTGCACGCACGAAAACACATGACTCATGCGGCGTTACCTCGCTCTGAGGCGTTCCATCGCTCTGAGGCGTTCCAAAGCAAATCAAATTGGATCTACAAGTTGACATTTATGTATGACTCAACGAGTCAAGTACTAGGCTATCATAAAACGGTAAGAGATGACGTCACTGTGTAGGGGTTCTTTGACATTTATGTATGACTCAACGAGTCAAGTACTAGGCTATCATAAAACGCTAAGAGATGGCGTAACTGTGTAGGGATTCTTCCATTATCATGAGAAGTGCAGTAATAGTGATGTAAAATTAAAATTTTCTTTTGAAAAATGCAACCATTCCATCAGTATTATCTTATGACGTTGTCACGTTCAACTATCGTCAGTAAACCGACTTTACAGACAACCGAATTTTAGTCATTACTGGAAGTCAGAAGTCAGAAGAATCTGACACTGGTATTGAAGTTTAAGCAACTCTCGCCGAATTCTTTCCGTGAATGGTTGACCATAACACCGAGATTCCTCCGTACCCCAAGCACGCAGCTATTGGTCTCTGCTGTCATTTGAACATGTTTGACAGTCGTTATGAGTCCAGCCAGAAAATTTGAGAGTAGTCTTGTCAAGGAGTATTGCGGTACCAAGCTATTCGGTTGTGGATGTCAGGTAGGTCATCGCTCTACGTAAAACATAAGTGCTCATGCGTCCAGGTAGACTGGAAACCAACCTTAAGATAGCTAGGAAAAGGGTAAGATGATGAGGGAGCAATAGGTTAGTTTCCCGTGTTACAAAATAATTAATTTATTTGGTACATTAGGTAGATTTTCAAAAAATATTGGTCACGTATTTATTGCCTTTTCAAGTCAAGAAAAATTCACAAAGATGGAAAGCTTCAAAGTACAGGAGTGAGGGCTCCTGACGTCACACAGTGCGAAGAATTATACCGGAGTGTGACGTCACGCGAAATTTCAACTCACTGTATCGTCTTAATTTTTCAATTACGTGAAAAAATAAAAAATACTTGTCCAATGTTTTATGTTATACTACATGACGGACTAAATAAAATATTTTAGGAAACTACTCTATTGCTGATCCTCATCATCTTACCCTTTCTTGTATTTTTTTTAATATGAGATTCATTTCTAAATAGTTATATTACATTGTATTATGTTAATTAGTTTGTACTGCCCTCTCATACAAAAAAAAAATTGTATCTATTATGCAAACATTTTGAAAATCAAGATTTTTTTTTAAAGAGTAACCGTGGAGTTTCTTGCCGGTTCTTCTCCATAGGAAACGACCAATTTCGAACCGTGAACTAACTTCTGACGTTTTATGAGTGCCCATTTAGGCCTATGTAAAATAAAATAATTTTGAAATGATTTGATTACAAGAAATACCCAGAAGATCGAAACAATTCTATGAATGGTATTTACACAACTTTTTAAGTAACTAGCTGTGCCCGCGACTTCGTCCGCGCGGAATAGTAACTTTCGGCAGCATTTTTAATTTATTAGACTAATTATTAAAAAAAAAACTCATACATAAATAAGCTGTTTACAATATTTTCTAATCAAAAGTCTAAAAAATAAGTTTCAAGCTACTAGCTTTAAAAATGACGTAATTTCCATACATACTTTCATCCCCTATTTCAACCCCTTACAGCCCTTTTTTTGCATTACAAAGCAGCCTATGTCCTTTCTCAGGCTCTAGACTATGTCCGTACCAAATTTCATTTAAATCGGTTCAGTAGTTTAGGTGTGATTGCGTAACACACAGACAGACAGAGTTACTTTCGGATTTATAATATTAGTATGGATTAACTGTAGCGAATGCCAGAAAATCTGAAAACAGTCTTGGTAAGGGTGTAAATAAAAAAGAAAGTCTCTGATTTGTAGAGGTCGGGTAAGCATTCGTTCCATATAAAATACTCAGCTGTATCAAGTTAAACTACAACCCAACACCGACATAGTTGGGTAAAGATAAAACAATAAATTGTTGTTCGTTAGTCTCACTAATAATACTCGAGAACGGCTGGACCGATTTCAGTCATTCTTTTAGTATTATATTCCCACTCATACAGGGAAGATTGTTCACAATTCATGAAGATCTTGTCGAAGCGTCCTTAACCTCCTTCGTAAGCGTCCTTTGTAAGTTTAACATATGCTCTGGCTGGAGGCATTAATTTTTATAATTAAGGCGGCCAAAGTCAAGTCCGGTGGAACTTCGAACTTCTTCCACTCACATAAAAACAGTTCACGAAGGTCACTTATCTCGTTTAGTTACATATACATGAACAGAAAATAAGTTAACTTCAGAACCTAGTATTTAAGGTTTGTCCTTGATTTTCCTGGGTTTCCATCATCAGATCCCGACTCATATCTTTCATCATCAGCTAAGCAACATGCTTACCAAAACTATCTGTAACATGTTACATTCTATGTGCCTATGAAATTAATCCAAGGGTTGCCCTCATTTTCTCTGGATTCGCTCGTTACATCGTAGACCTCATCTATCGCTTACCATCAGGCGAGATTGAGGTCAAGAGGGTGGGCTCATCCCGAATAAATAAAAACAAACAAATTCTGACTTAAAGCCATTAGGACCACTTAAGAGGTACGTAAAGGCTTTCAAATAAAAATAGTATTTTGAAAATCATAATATTTTGAAACTTGTTACGATGCCAAGATGCTCGCTCAGCACACTTGCAAACAAGCATGAAGCATCAAATTCCATGAGTAGCGCTTCCCACGGTAACGACGAGTCCCTGGGCTTTTTCCAACCTAACCTAACTTTTTTATTATATGAAATGGACTTTATTCTAAAAGTTTCCCGACATGCCCCACACACGTATCTAACTTTATGAACTAAGTAATAAAATATTTTGATTTTAATTGGCGCAGGAATCACGTAACAACTATACAAAAAACAAAACATACTCGTACTGTCGACCTATCCGACAACCTTCTATTTTAGGAAGTCGCTTAAGAATACACTTATCAATCTAGAACCTAACTATACTAACGTTATGATTGCGAAGCGTATATTAATATCGTGACCTTACTATATGTGACATAGACTGTACTATGAACATAGGTATATCTTATATAGGATAATTGACCTAATAGCACACATCAGAGGACAATAATGCTCTTGTGTCTAACACGTAGCTGACTTTCGTCACGTAACGACTTTTGTGTTGTTGTTTTATGCCAGTTATTGTCTTCTTATTCTCACAGGATAAACAGGATTGAAATTGAGCTCATAAAAGTTCTAAGTTGAGCAACACGATACCTGACAAAAAATGTGCGAATCTTTCCTCAAAAGATCACCACAGACATTGACCTGCATGGTTCACTAAACACACACACACTATACTCTTAGAATGAAATTGAGTTAACTCAGTCATTACTATTATTGTCGACGCGAAGCTTTTTAAAAAAAGTGTTGAGTAAATTCGAATGTACATACTTATCATTTACCTATATGAACCCGAAACACACACATTTATGCTTAAATATTATGTAAAACGGTTTGTTTAGATAATTATACATATGTATAGAATTCAGTAGGTGTTTGTGTGTCCGTGTATGTCCGTGCATGTGCGTTAAAGAGTATATGTGTGAAGGAGTGAAATGCGTAGTGTAAGAGTGTGGGTTAGATTGTGTGCCAATGTTTTGTATACGTAAGAGATTTAAGTTTAGTTTGTAATATCCGTGATCCACAAATAGGCTGTCCCTTTATTACTCGTAATTCTGATCCTAGCAGGAGATTTTAAAGTTCAGTTTATATCACAATCAAAAATTACATGATCTTAAAATCGATTACTGTTATTCTAAACATCCATACATAGAATCCGTACTAGTAAAACAGCAGCACTGATTATATGAGCTTCAAGAGAGCTGGACCTCTGAGTAAGTTTCGGTGTTCCTTCTCTTTCTTTTCGTTTTGAGGGTGGAACCCAAAAATTCTAAGATGATAAAGCAATGAACAACAACCATATTCAAATCACAAATTATGCGGATTTGAACGGAGCGGATTAAGAAGGCTCTTACTTTGTAATTTTTACGATAATATTATTACAATTTTTAATGAATAATTTAATACATTTCAGTCAGTTTTATATCATAACATTAATTTTTACAGTTATATTTTTAGATTTAATTAAGAAACCGGAGTATTAATTAGTTTTTGTTTACCTTCAGAGTAGGCTGCCAGCAGCAAGAATAAATGATGAACTATCATAATAATTGATTTTTTCAATAAAAAAAACGATTTAAGTTAAGATATAAAGATATAAGTTTCAAAAAAGTCTTATGTAGTCTGCATACATGATTTTTTATTATAGTTTTTTTTTCTCCACATAACAACCTATGTACCTACTAATCACCATTTAATACGATCCCGCATTTTTAAAACAACATATAGGTAATCGTACATTCAAAACAATATTATTTTGCTAACGGTACTTAATCTAAATTACAACTAATCTTTGACGTATACAACACAATCTTTATTTAATTTACTCAGCATAAAACCCGATCGCATTCACTTATCGCTTATTCAAACAAAGGTTTTGGTAACAAACGGTCGACATGGAAGTTGAAAAGGAGTCTAAGTTCGAAACTTTTCAGACAATCGCTGATAACCATTACTTAGAACTCCAGCAATGTGTTAAAAACATCATACGGAAAGAAGGTTACGTGTCTTGTAACGTCACTAAAAGTATTTTTACACCAGACGGTGGTAGTTTTCTGGGTATCCTATGTGAAATAGACATCGAAGGAGTTACAGATTCAGAGAAAAAAGAAACCAATATATTCATGAAAATCATCAATCCAGACGCACAAATGACTATAATATCTCTACCTCAAGCCTACAAAATTGAACTATTTGCTTACGAAGAACTATCTCCAATATTCACGGAGCTTCAAAACGAAATGAAAGTACCAATTGAAGACAGATATAAATTCGTCAAAAGCTACAATGAAAGCAATCCTAATGCGATTATTCTCGAAAATATGACTAGAAAAGATTTCAAAACTAATTTTCGGATGGACGTAATTACATTACAATACGCCGAAATGGCAATCGTAGAATTGGCGAAATTCCACGCGTTGTCCTTCATTCTAGAGACGAAGAGGCCTAAGTATTATGAAAGGACAATAAAAGCGATCAAAGCAACGTTTAGTTTCAACGAAGATTGGGACGGTTTTGTTCAAAATATGTGTCAAATTACATTAAATTATTTGGAGAAAGATAGTCGGAGAAAGTTGGAGGATTTCATTCCAAGTTTCAATGAGAAATATCAAAAATATTTGGAAAGTACGACGGCGAGGTTGTGTTTACGCCATGGTGATTACCGACCAAATAATATTTTGGTTAAAGAAAATGTAAGTATTAAGTTTCCTAATATTTAATGATTTACTAGATTAGTTGTGACAACTCACATAACGATAAGTTTCGAAAGTGAGTCCGTGGATACAGAAACACAGACAATATAAAAATGATATCATTTCTTTTTTGCGAATCATATTTAATTCAGAATACAATGAACTTCAACGTGTTTTGTTGATACGTTATCTTAAACGGTCATAAGTCATAAGCTATTGTACATTATTATATACGCAAAGGTCAAAGTCAACTATAAGTTTTACATAATGACACTAGTATTACATGTGTGTGTTTTTTTATTGTTAATTTTTACTTATCTTGCAAATTCGTATAATCCTTGCGCCGATCTTATGTCAGATTTCAAGTGAATTATTAATCATTTTTGAGTTTTCGTAGTAAAGCCATTTACCCTTATATTTGCGCCATGTCTGTCTCCGGCTTTAGTCAGAAACTATAATTGCTGTGATAATGTTTTTAATTTAGTATGTTTGTAATTGGTATAAGTCACGCATACAAAGTTGTACAGTAAGTATGGAAGGAAAACCGATTATATATATCTCTTCATAGTATAAAATAAAGTCACTTTCCGCCGTCTGTACGCAAAGAAAAGAAAGAAAGATCTAAATCTTTCAAATTCCGCAGCGGATTTTAATTTGGTTTTTATCAAACATATTTTTACGCACTTACACAGCAAATAAAAATATCTACAATAAAGCCCGCAACACGTCAATCTCCTAAACATAACCCACGGTAACCAATATACCTACCTATCACGTATTACAAAATAATGGGTTATTTACGAACCAATTTTAAACAATACAGTTCAATTCGATGATTTTCCCAACCAGAAAAAAAAACCCATACTCCACACTAATATTATAAATGCGAAAGTAACTCTGTCCGTCTGTATTTCTGTCTATCTGTTACCTTTTCACGCCTTAACCGTTGAACCGATTTACATGAAATTTGGAAGTCAATTTGAATTTTTATCCCTTAATTCCCTCGGGCTCGGGATTAACGCAGGAAAACCTCCCACGCGAACGAAGTCGCGAGCAAATGCTAGTTATAAATAAATGTATTTTTATTAAAAATAGTCATATCTTAAGACACTCTTTTGGAAAATGTTTCATGTGATGAATATATTTTAATATATTGCGCGAGATTACCATTAAAAAGACTGCCCCCGCACCACTGCGACCTAAAACACGTTGGAATAGGTACCGGTACAGGGGCCTATTGCAAAAATAAAAAAATATTATCATGATCTATTCGTTTTATTTTTCACGCCCCTTTATAATCACATTTTACTTATTGTTATTTTCTCACAATATTATTAAAAAAAATGTTTACATTATTATTCGATTTTTTTCCCGAATCATTTTTTTTTAATAGTTGATAGGCTTGCGTTTGACCACAATCTCACCTGATGTTAAGCGATGATGTGGTCGAAGATGAAGCACCCTTGCCTAGAAGTAACCTATTCACTCTTGACTTAAAGACTCCCAGCGATCAGGAAATACAGACTCCGGCGGGGAATTCCACTCCTTAGCCGTACGCACAATGAAAGTATTTCCAAAACGTTTCGTGCGTATGGGTGGGATGTCCACCATGTAACGATGGCGCATCGCCGTTTGTCTTCTAGTCCGATGATGGAACGGGTTTGGCGGAATAAGACTGTGCAATTCCATCGCACACTCCCCGAAATGTAACCGATAGAAAACTGACAGGCTTGCAACACGTCGCCGATGTTCTAGGCTCTGGAGCCTTGTCTCGACCAGTTTCTCGTTGCCGATGAGCCTTTGGGCCCGTTTCTCTATAGACTCAAGTGCATCAAGCTGGTATTTGGCAGATCCGTCCCAGAGATGAGAGCAGTACCTACTCCATACACGACCGAACTTGCGCTTTATAGAGGTTGAGCAGCTGTTCCGGTGTGAAGTACCGTCTCACCTTTGCTAGGATTCCCAACTTTTTGGCAGCCAATTGAGCCTTAGCCTCGATAAACGGACGAAAATTAAGGGTGGATGTCAACGTAACCCCAAGAAGCTCGATGCGATCAGTTATCGGCACGGTTACACCACGGAAAGAGGGAGCCGGTTGAAATTGGCTCCTTTTTGCGGAGAAAAGACACGCCTGGGTCTTGGCAGCATTAAACTTGACTAAGTTGGCGTCTACTATTACGGCGTATTAATTTAGTTACATCACAATTTCGTAATCATCATTATGTGACAACTCCACCCCTCAAATCACACTTACGTCACCTCCGGCCAGCTTAAGTTGACCTCTAAAATTTTTTTCCCCTATCGATTTTAGAGGTCAACTTAAGCTGGTTTTTGTGGCCGCCGGCGGCCTTCCGTGACCTGAGGAGAGAAACTGTCAGTCTACTGCATCGAATTAAAGTCCGGGTATAGGTACATTGCACCCGTGTGAAGCCAGGATAGGTTGCTAGTCTTACTTCTTACTACTATTATAAATGCGAAAGTTGTGAGGACGGATGTATACAACGTGTAACGGAAACCCCATATCTATCCAAAATGACTAAAGACAACATCTGGTATGGAGTCTCTGTGCAAAGTTTCAGCTCAAAATAAGTGACTCACAGAATTGACCCCAAATTGTTGATTTCGTATGTTTCTTGAATACCAGTAATAACAAACGTGTCACAGCACTATGAGGGTCATCACTTTCCACGTCACTTGCCAATAACACGATAATTCTTTTCGTTCTTCTTAATTTGAAACATTCGGTCTCTGGTACCAATGTATTGAAATTTCTAACAAGTTCCACACATGTACACATAGGATTAGAAAACCCTTGCCATATCGTTTGTTATCATCCAAAGAAGCCGTGCACTTGGTATGTATATACCCTTTAAATTACACGTTGTAGATGTATGAATGTTTGTTACTCTTTCACACAGTAACTACTGAACGGATCTGAATGAAATTTGGTATGTAGATAGTTGACATCCTCGAATAACACATAGGTTTTTATCCCGGAATTCCTATGGGATCAGGATTTACGCGGGAAAACCCTCCCACGCGAACGAAGTCGCGGGCCGAAGCTAGTCCTGTATAAAAACAAAGGGACGGTAAAACAAGGGGTTGGCTACTGGAGCCCCGGAACGTAAAGGCAACTGAAGGAACAGGCTAGATTTATAGTCAGTAGAAGTCTGACACTCTTCCACTCCACCCAGAGCGGAAAAATCAGTTGACGATTTTCCCACCGAAAAAAAGGGGTAGGAAATGCTTGTATGCCTACTCCCGCTCTAGGGAGCGGAAGGGAGTGCCAGACTCGGCCTCAGCTAAACGATCTAATAAACGGCTGAAAACCACCCTGAGTCATCAATGGCCTTTATGTTACGGAGCTGCAGTATATCGTTAGAACTTTCCCACAACCCCGAAGTTTTGAAGTCGGTGCAAGTTTTTTTATTCTCTTTTTCTTTTACTCAAGTTCTCATTTTCTTCCAGAACGGCAAGGTCTTGGAAATGATCCCAATTGACTACCAACTCATCTGCTACGGTTGCCCAATCTTGGATTTTATCTACTTCATCTTTTCATCAACGGACCAGAAATTTCGTCGGGCTCACTTACGACACTTGAAAGACGTATACTATAGAAATCTCAAAGGATTCCTTCATCATTTCTCCTTAGATGTTAACGTTGTATACCCACGAAATGACTTTGAAAGGGATTATGAAAGTATGTTAGATTACGGTTTAATGATTTCTGTTCTATTGATACCGTTGTTGATGTCCTGTGACAATGATGTTGACATAACTAGAGAACCTATTTCTGGTCTCAGCTTGAATGTAAATGATATGTGTAGGGAGAGATTGGTGGGGATTGTACAGGATTTTATTGAGTGGGGGTATTTGTAAAGATTTGATTGTGAAAGATATTAAGAATTGTATATTATTGGGGTTAACTCACTGATAAACAGGGTCTGTAGGGAAATGAACTCTCTCATAAAATCTATGCATAAGGTCTTCAAAATAATTATATTGGAGTCTCAAAGAAAGAAACCCGAAAATGATACGTAAAATAAGATAATATAGAATAAGAAATGTATTGCTTTTTAATGCGTTAGAATTTAAATCAAATCTCTATAATTTAATTTTAATAGTATTTAATCATTTAATTTCAATCAATTAAAAATCACGGAAGGCCGCCGGCGGCCAGCTTAAGTTGACCTCTAAAATTATTTTTCCACCCCTATCGATTTTAGAGGTCAACTTAAGCTGGTTTTTGTGGCCGCCGGCGGCCTTCCGTGATTTGAGGGGTAAATTTAATTTTGTAATACTATTTTTGTTTTTTTTAATGTTATTAATTATGTTGAATGCTGGTTTTCCTGTTATTGGCGACTGTATAAGACTAAGGCTGTTTGTTACTTATACCCACGAAATGCTATATACAGAAGCTGTTGGATGACCTTAATAATAAATAAATGAAGTTTAAGAAGCTAGTGGTTACGTGATAACACACGTACTGGTCGTTCAACGATGATTAAGCAATACTTGCCGACGGTGGGAGAGAGATGTGCCTCGGAAACCTGGCTGTCATTTAAACATCTTGACAGTCTTCAGAAGCCTGAAAATCCGTCACCAGTCTGGCTGAGGGGTATCGTGTTACCCAGGGTTTTGGAATCATTCCATGTAAAACAGAGACACAAAACACAACAGAGAAACAAGATCCATCTTAAGTATCTGTTATAGATAACTGTTATTGGCTACTCATGTAATTATAGATAAGTACCTATTTAAGAATTGTTTGCTGTTATTCCTAATAATAAATAAATAAATAAAACACTAGTACTCAGCTGCATCCAGCTAGACTAGAAACCGAATCTGTATATATACCCTATATACCAGGGGTGGCCAACTTGATCAGAGCTAAGATCGACGTTTTACCGACGAATCCCTGTGGGATACACCAATTACATACTCCTTGAAATTTTAAATGAAAAAGTATAGTTTAACATGTTTTTTTTTTTATTAAACAGAAAAATCAGTTCCATATAATTATCTTGCATATAAATAAGATTATTAGGTCTATATTTCACTTTTAAAAAATAAATTATTTTTTTGCTTGCCGCAATCGACTGGACTTATAGCCGCGATCGACCGGTTGGCCACCCCTGCTATATACCATAGTTGGGAAAAGGCTAAATAAATGACGATTTATAATTAGTGGACTAACATATTGTCTTACGCGAGTAATTATCATTTTCGAGCAGAACTATTCTAACCTTCGGAATTTCAAGTTATAGTTAATGTAAATGCCAAGACCTATATTATATTATGTATACTTTAGGTTAAGGTATATATCTATGGGTCTAGGGCGTCCAATCCCGCAGCATAATTTCAATCTCGGTATTTGCGGGACTACGAATGTTCAATCCCGCGGGATCTCGGTATTTGCGGGATCCCGCATATTGAAAATATTCACATTTATATAAGGCAAATAAAACAATGAATTAATCAACTAACTCTACTTTTATTTACGTACTAGCTGTTGCCCGCGACTTCGTTCGCGTGGGAGGTTTTTCCCGTGTAATTTCCAAAAATCCTTTCTTAGTGCTCCCCTACACACCCCAAGGAACATACATGCCAAATTTCAGCTTCTTGCGCCCCGTAGTTTCTTGGGCGTTGTCTGTCAGTCAGTCAGTAACGGAAGCGTTATATATAATTAATTAATTAATTCTATATTTTCTTTAGATTTACATTTTTAAATTCGTTATATCTTTTGAATGGGATGTCCGATTTTAATAATTTAAAAGTATTTTACAGGTATTGAAACGGTCTTTAATAAAATATCATTTAATGGGATAAGGATTAATACAGAGGTATGAATAATATGGTTTGATTATTGTCGGCACTTTTATCAACATCTAAAATGTAAAACGTAGTTATAGTGGCATAACTACAGTAGTTGGACATATGGTATCATGGATTTTTTTGTAGATATTGATACGTTATATAATACTGTAGAATATTTTTTTGTTCTATCATCAATAGGGTCCGCAGCGCACGCGATGACAGATTTATTATGACTAATTTTTTCACACCTTGGGTTACATTATTGCATTTTTATTAAGGATTCCTATATTTTGAAAATGTAATATAGCCTATGTCACTCAGTGAACATGCAGCTTTCTAATGGTGAAAGAATTTTTGAAATCGGTCCAGTAGTTTTTGTGTGAAAACGTTACAAACATACAAAAACATAAATATTTCCTCTTTATAATGTAAGTTTAGAAGTTTGGATTACTAGTATTATCTCTAGTTCTATGAGATCAATCAAATTACACCGTTTTTTTTTTTCACAAAAACCGTAACAAATACTGAAAAAACTTGAGAGGTGTCAAGGGAAACCCGGATGGAATGAAATTCCTTAGTGAAGGAATTGTAATAAAATTTTATTTATTCCGGTATAGGTATTCCGGGATTGGACGCCCTATATGGATCTTTGTAACCTGAAAATAAATTATTAAATTAAATTATATTTGAATAAGTTTCACTGATAAACCTAATCAATAACCCTAACAATATAAAGATATGCTAGTTTATTAACAGTAATAATATTTTTATTTCCATACCTAAGAATATTTTAATATAAAATCATATTAATAAATAAAACACTGCCTTCTTCCTGGGGCTTTGCTTGCGTGAAATTCTTTTTTTTTTCATCAATAAAAAGTAACCCAGCTTCTTTCTTTTTCCAGGGTCTAATCTCTGTCTATACCAAATTTCATCAATATTATTCAGTGATTTAGATGTCAAAGCCGAACAGACTTGCAGATATGATATTAGTAGGGATAGTAACCCACCTATATCGAGAACAGGGTACAAGTTACTGGCGGACAGATATGGATCTTTGTAACCTGAAAATAAATTATTAAATTAAATTATATTTGAATAAGTTTCACTGATAAACCTAATCAATAACCCTAACAATATAAAAATATGCTAGTTTATTAACAGTAATAATATTTTTATTTCCATACCTAAGAATATTTTAATATAAAATCATATTAATAAATAAAACACTGCCTTCTTCCTGGGGCTTTGTTTGCGTGAAAATTTTTTTTTTTTTTTTCATCAATAAAAAGTAACCCAGCTTTCTTTTTCCAGGGTCTAATCTCTGTCTATACCAAATTTCATCAATATTATTCAGTGATTTAGATGTCAAAGCCGAACAGACTCGCAGATATGATATTAGTAGGGATAGAAACCCACCTATATCGAGAACAGGGTACAAGTTACTGGCGGACAGGCCTCCAGAAAGAAGAACCACTTAAAGATATGAATTTGGTGCCATTGATGGTGCCGTCCAATGAGAGCCTCCTAAGGCGCTGGTAAACAACTATAGGAAAATAATTATTGCTGACTCCCCACTCCACACATTGACGGCAAACATATGTAGGTATATATTGTACTCCTGGCCGATTTCGGACACGACGGCCAATTTCAGCGGAGATATCAATATACACCGTGTAACGGAAACCCCATATCTATCCAAAAGGGCTGAAGACAACATCTGGTATGGAGTCTCTATGCACAGTTTCAGCTCAAAATAAGTCACTCAAAGAATTGATACCAAATTATCGGTTTCATATATTTCTTGAATACCAATCATAACAAACGTGTCACAGCACTACAAGGGTCAATAACTTTCACGTCCCTTGCCAATAACATGATAATTCTGTTCGTTCTTCTTAATTTGAAAATTTCGGTCTCTGGTATCAGTGTATTGGAATTTGTAATAAGTTCTACACACGTAGATTTAGGATTACAAAACCCTTGCCATATCGTTTGTTATCATCCAAAGAAGCCATGCACTTGGTATGTATATACCCTTTAAATTACACGTTGTATAAAACGCTTCCGTTACTGACTGACAGACAACGCACTGCCGAAACTACTGGACGCAAGAAGCTGAAATTTGGCATGTATGTTCCTTGGGGTGTGTCGGGGAGCAATAAGAAAGGATTTTTGGAATTTCCCACGGAATCGGGATTTACACGGGAAAAGCCTCCGACGTGAACGAAGTCACGGGCAACAGCTAGTTATATATATTTCTGTAAAAAAAAAAACACGCTAGGAACAGAAAAGGAATTATTTTTATTATGATTGGGTCTGGTTATTTACCTACTTGTGAATATGTGAACTAATTAGTTCACATATTGACGAATTCGTCAAATCGTTGAGCTCCGTAAAGTTCTAAGTTGAATTATACGTTATCAAATGCTTGCACTGTCTGGACAGGCCCACTTATATCTGTGTGCATGTTTTCTCAAAATATCATCTTAGACATTAATCTACAAGGTTCTTATATAATATGACCAGTACAGATTGTATGGACTTCAATAAAAGTTTAGACTTTTTTTTTATTGATAATAGGCTCGCGTTTGACCACAATCTCACCTAATGGTAAGTGATGATGTGGTCGAAGATGGAGCACGCTTGCCTAGAAGTAACCTATTCACTCTTGACTTAAAGGCTCTCAGGTTATAGCGATCAGGAAACACAGACTCCGGCAGGGAATTCCACTCCTTAGCCGTACGCACAATGAAAGTATTCCCAAAACGTTTTGATCGTATGGGTGGGATGTCCACCATGTAACGATGGCGCATCGCCGTTTGTCTTGTAGTTCGATGATGGAACGGGCTTGGTGGAATTATATTGTGCAATACCATCACACACTCCCCGAAATGATGACATTATGAAGAAGAGTTATTTGTATTCCGTGACGAGTCCCATGGGTCCCTAACAAGCGATTTCTATGAGAGGGAATCGCCATTCCAGTTTCAGCCTTATCGTGGCTTTGTAATGTGAGTAATGTGCCTCGCTCACTTCCACGTAAATTGCGCGATTCTCTGAATCGTTTAACTAATTACTTTTCATTAAATACTTCAGTGAATATATCAACCATTTCATGAGAATGCCAGAAATTTAGATGTTTATAATGTGCATCATACTGAGCACGTTATTAAATTAAAATGTTTGAAATGGTTAACATGTTTAATTCATGTAATGTTTCGTTAATCAAACAGAAGGTATAATTAAAATAGTATCTAATTAATTACACACTAAATGAAGATTTTCAATGTTTGTGACTAAGACAGATTTTAGGATTGAGCATGAAATATAGCTCTTAATAATGTGTGTTATAACAGTCTACTATAATTTTAGTGTAAGCAGAGCTACTTTGCAACGGAGAACTTTAATTCAACTAGATTTCAGACTAGCTAAAATAGCTTCATTATTCATGGGATACGTGCAATGTCAATCAGGAAGCAAAAGAGAACAATTCCAAGAGTGCTGAAAACGGCTCAGAAACCCTTTATTAGTTAGTAAACCCCTTAACCATTGAATTTGAACCCCGAAGTTCGAGCGTAGCGCCTACCAGTTTACAGTAAGCAAATCAATGTTGCATGTAATTAATATTAATAAATTCTAAGATCTTTACTATGTCCACATGTTATTCGGTCTTCCACCTCTGTTCGCCAACGAGTTATACCAGGAAGCGTCCTTATATTCCTTGAAGAGTCCCATAGGTAATAAGTGTGCACTTCTTTAAGTGACATATTCGCAATGTCATAATTGTACAAAATTGATATTCGATGTTTTCGTTCGCATTTAAAAAAAAAATCATTTATTTTCAGACACAGTCCATAGATTACATTAAAATTATAAATTAATTTGATTAATTAAAATTAAAAACGAAATACAAAAATTAAAATTATACACGCAAAAAATAGGTAAAAAGACAAATAGTTACAAATATAAAACAAAACAAATGACACATGCTCCCACTCAGCAGGCCCACCAAACCCCCTTAACATGGAGTTCTGTGAACCTACTAAGCATGACAGTGTCACTTCTATCGCCCACCATCCTAAGCACACTGTTACGACTCCCTCGCACTCGTGCCATTACCGACGCAACCTTCTTGCGCATAATCGCATAAAAGTCTTCGACATGAGCGTCCGCAAACATTTCGGAAGCACTGCAGTATCTAGGAAGATGAAACAGTGCCCTTAACACGTTATATATTGGACGCGCAAGGCATTGTAGGCCTTTTGTGTAAAGTTCGCCCTCAAGCCACTGCCACTGGTGTAAAACAGTGGAAATTATACGAAGCTTTACCCGTAACTACTTGCCTGTTTTTACAAATACTACATTTATGTTTAAAACTATTTGTGCATCGCTTATCAGTACCTTAAGCTTAATTGTAAGAGCACCGTCAACAATATTGTAACATGAAATTGTGCATTGTACAGCCGTGAGACACACTACTGTCATTTGGCCAGACTACCTATACCTTTTTTTTGCATGCTTATTTTAATTTTTGTGGAATTTTACATGGTCTATAAACCCAGGTACCGTCCGTTGAATGGTAGGAAAGATCAAAGCGTTGCTTGCTCTTCTTTAGGAGCTGGGATGAATCGAATGATATTTATATTTTTGTCCTACCTGTACGCAAAATACGCGCGTGGTCATGGAGTAGCAGGCTACGTATGTTGCACAATTATCTGCGTAATACGTACCTGCGTAAGATACATTTACAGTTAACAACATAAATCTTCTTCTTTCTACTTTTTTCATAGCTCGAATCCCGGAATATGAGTATTTCAACATCAATCAATATTTAATTCAATGTTCAAAAACAAATAGTAATATCAGTGTTCTTAGAATTGCAGCCGTTGCTTCGTAAGGAGAAAATAAAGACTTTGAACCGTTCTTATTCCCAAAAGGGGCGAAACGTTGTAGAAAACATCACAACTAACACAAGTTCATTAAAATATCCAGTTTATATTATCCATAGTCTGCAACATAATTTTTTTGGAAGAAAATTTGTTCAAAGGTTAGAGGAAAGTACGTAGACTTGTTCAATAGATGTGTTTTCTTAATGAAATAATTATAAATGGGTTGTTTAATTTTCGAGAAGATTTGTGGTGGGTTTAGTAATTATCAACTTTGTAATGTAAAAATTTATTTTTCATAAAGACGTACGAAGTCTAAATCAATTATAAAGATACGTTAGTAGTCGTATAATATTAATAGAATGATATACAAGATTTTGTGTTATAGGATTATTTTAAGGGATAAAAAAAACTTATACAAAAATATCTGTGCGAAATATAGTGGTGGTACAACTATTTCATCTCCAAAGGAATGAAATACGATTAATGGTGAACGCAGACCTAGCCGCACCGCAGTCTCTACAGTCCCCGCAGTCATCGCTTTTTGTTAATGGCCTCGCACATCTATCCGCGCCGTAGTCGCTGCAGTCGTTCCCGTCAGTGTTGCCAGATTTTTGAAAGCATTATCTATCTGAAGATTTAAAAAATCTGTATAAAATCTGTATTTGGTATTGGTATTTTGCTCTTTTGTGTAATTTTATCTGTAGGTGCTATAATAGGGAATAAGCAAGTAATTATTTATACGAGAATAAGTAATTTCATTATAAACCGTTGACAGAGATTCTCTGTCTACTTTATAACTCTGGCAACACTGCGCGCCGTGGATGCGAATGACGTCATCCGCGCTGCGTGCGGGTGACGTCATCAGCTGCGGCTAGGGGAGTTCGGTCGTTTCAGGGACTGCGGCGACTGCGGCGCGGGTAGTTGTGCGAGGTTGCATAGAACTTCATATAAAGAATTCGAAAGAAAAGACTGTGGCGCGTGCGGTGCGGCTAGGTCTGCGTTCACCATAACTCGGCTTATCACATTGTAAATTATAGTTGGATAAAATAAAACAATGAACATCTAAGATATTGACATGTATTTTTATCTAAGCCTTCCAAATGTTTTCCTCTCCGTCAAAGATAGCCCCACTTAATAAAATCGTCGACAACACCTCGAAATCTCTCGATGAACCTGCTATCAACGTTAAAAGATAAAGTTGATAGTGACTCGTTTGCGACATCAGGCGCATCGTTTTCAGCAGCAAATAAGAAAGGAACATAGAAAACATTTATCATCAAACCAAAATCTAATTTTTCTTTATATATACTCTCAAATTCCTCTCTAGGAAAAGTCTTATTTATATCCAATTTAAAGTATTCCAGGAATTTGTCCATAGCTTCATAGTACAGGTCTTTAAGATCAGAAAGATGATCGTTCCTAAATTCTTGGTCAGTGCCGTTGAAAATGAAGTACAGGAAATCCAAAACTGGGCAACCGTAGTGGCTTATTTGAAAATCAATAGTTATCACTTCTTTGACTTCTCCATCCTGAAAGAAATGGATCATTGATAAACTGTTTGTATGATAACAAACTAAAAGATGACGAGCATATTATAGATAAATAGATATAAGAATATCTATAGATAAAAACATAACAACACAAATAGAGAGAATTATTTGATCACGAAACAACAGCAGAACACTGACTCCTAAGTCCCAGGTTTACCCTAGTTTAGGAGGCAGGGTTTCCAATGTTTGAGACACATTTTTAAATTCAAAACTGTATTGTAACCTAATTAATAAGTAACTATATAAAAAAGGATTTTTGGTGTTCAATAAAGTTATTATTACTTACAACTTCTTTGGCCATGATGTTATTAACTTTATAATCCCCATGACAGAGAGTGCAAAAGCCCGATGTATCATTCATATACTTAGGATAACTGTCTACTTTCTCCAATATTTTAAGACTAATTTTCTCTTTCACTTCGGGTTCCAAACAATCGATAGAATAATCATACATGTTTCTCACAAACCCGTACCAGTCTTCTTCGAAATTAAAAGGCTGTTTCATCGATGCAATTTTGTCTATAAAATATGCAGGTCTTTTATCTTTAAGGACCATTGAAAGAGCATGGAATCTACCAAGTTGTTGAACGCACAATTTAGCATAATTTAAAGTAATTGTTTCCATTCTGTTAAACACAGTAAAACCTCTTTTTCCTAGGTGTTCGAGAATAATCGATTTTGGATTACATTCTTTATATGTCTTGACGATATGAAATCTTTCATTTAATGGAATGTTGGCTTCATCTTGCAGTTCAGCAAATAATTTTAAAACTTCTGTATAAATAGTTGCTTCTCTTTCAAAAACTCCAGAGACTGAGTAAATTTTCATCTGCTCGGATTCAGGAACATTCTTCACAAATATATTTATTTCATTTGCGCCTTCATTGGTTTTTCCTTTTACATCTATTTCATATAAAATACCCATAAAACCACCACCGTTTGGTGTTAATCTTTTGCTGATTATTTCATAGGTTATAAATCCTTCACTTTTTGCTATAGTTTCCATCCATTCTTTCAACTTTGAAGGTAATAAATCCACTGCCATATTCTCTTCGACACGATCTTCTATTGATTCCATGTTATTCGACAAATATATACATCAAATCTTAATCTGATACAGACGTAAGATAAACTGAGTTAAAAATAAGATATTTCTATTAATAGCATTGCTTTTATCAAAGATTTGTTACACATAATATAAGAACACTAAGAGGTAAATGGTTTATACATCACAACGTGACTCACAAGCGAATAATGTTGAACTGAGCGGAAAGGTCGCATGTGGCACAGACGATGTGTTCGGGTTCATTCGGTTATCTCCGGAAACGCTCGGTTTAGGAAACACGGCGAGACTGCGAAGCAGTTTTATGCGATATCTGCGATTGACTGGGTAAACAACTATTGTCAGTACCTTTCACAAAATGACACATAACATAATAATAACTGTAATCTATATCGTAATGATTCGACTTTACAAATAACACCTTTTTATTCAATTCATTTTAATTTAATAATAATTTAATTTATACCACAGTCATTATAATCTTCAACAATACCTTTGATTCTATATCACAGAAAATATAGGTAACCTACTTCTCATTTCATGCTTCGATAGACCCGGAATATTGTTTTCATGATGCAAATACATATTATGTATGGTAAAAATATTTACTCATAATATATCAAACCAAAATCCAACTTACTTTGAGATAAAACATCATTAGTCATCGTTTCTTATCTCCGAGATGCGACAAATTGGTCCTCCGATTTTTTTTAACATTGGATTGATTATGAAACTAGAATAAGGATTCATAGTGTTAAGATTGATAGTCCACTGGTTTGTGGATACTATACGCAATACAATAACTACAATTCAGCTAAAAAAAAAATATACGGACTGTAATCTATGAATATTTTATTGTATATTTAATTAATTAAAACATTGGACTAATTACTAAAACATTACTTAAATAAAAAACCCCAAACTACATATACAGCGGCGGAAATATAATAACCTTGTTGGTAGTTATATTTTCGAGTCGTTTGGGGTTGAAACCTTGGAGTCGTGGGGTCCGAGTGCTCACAAATTATTTAAAGATCTGTCCAGACGCCTAGTTGACACTTCGCGTGACCCAAGGGCTGGCTTTTACCTTGGACAGAGGTTAAGCATTGCCATACAACGTGGCAATACCGCCAGTCTTTTGGGCACATTACCAGTGGACAGCGATGCGCACTAATTTCTGGATGCCATATTTTAGTTTATTTTTAGATGTGTATATGTAGTTTAGGGTTTTTTTTATTGTTATGTAAATATTATTTTTAATACAACAATTCAAGCGGTCTGAGACTGCAAGGATAATGAGAACGACAGTTTAAGAAAGAGACATGTTGAACCTACCTCAAATTTATTAATTTGCTTAGATTTTTCCAAGTGTGATAGGGTCGCAGTGTTAGACGCTCACGGCGTCGGACGTCGGCCGACGATCTCCGGCCACCGTAGGCGCGGGCATGCGAACAGCGAGTAAAGGGCAACTCGCTGTCCGACCATGGACCATGCCCGGGTCGATGGCGCGTTGTGTTCCACGCGCGCCTCAAAGAGCGTCAGCAAGATGACGAGGCCCCCCTGTAGAGGGCCGAAGCCTGCTGGGGTCGTGGGACTTATCTCATTACCGTGACCCCGGAACGTAAAGGGCTATTGAAGGAACACCGTGGATTTTAATCAGTACAAGTCTGACAGTCCCTCCGGCCCTGCCCGGTGTGGGAGGACTCATCTGATGATTTATCCACCAAAAAAAAAAAAGCCTCTGATTAAAAGTGACGAGTTGACCTACAAATGACAGCCGGGACGCTTTACGAGGTCCTTAAGAATCTCGACATGTTACGATGGTTACACAAACACATGGGTTGCGGAAATGGTCTAACGAGGTAACGCGGCCCGGGTACGTAAGGGCAGCTGAAGAAACAGGGTGGGTTTTTAGTCAGTAGAAGTCTGACACTCCCTTCCGCTCCACCTACAGTGGGAGGAGTCATTAGATGATTTTCCCTCCGCAAAAAAGATGGAAACATTCACGGACCAACCTCAGGTGAATCTTGAAGACTAACCTAAAATAAATACATAGTCATAAAAATAATATAAGTATGGATTACAACTTATAATGATTTTAAAACACATTGTGTTCGCGACAACGAAAATAAATAATTTTGTTCCACGAATAAATTTAATGATGATACCATAATTACAGTGCAATATATTGTTGTTACAAAATTAATTTTTTACTTTAATTTTGTTACCAAAAATATATGATTTCGCTCGTAATTGAAGAATTTTGAAAAAAAAATACATAAGGAATATTAATTTACCTATTCTGCATTATTCAATTTATACTAATATTATAGAGGGGAAAAGTTTGCTTATTAATTCGTTTGAACGCGATAATCTTCGAAAGTACTGGATGGATTTGGATGAAATTTGGTATAGAAGTAGCTTGAAGCTTGAGGAAGGTTATAAAAAATAATAATTTATTTCAGGTCTGTGACTCATATAAAATTGGTTATGGATGTTTTTAGCTATATTATGATTTAGGTTTTTATACGACTGCAAAAGAGGAGTTATGTTTTTGCCGTGTTGTATTAAAAATTTCAAACAAACCGTGTAAGTTTTGTAAACATCTATGTTTTATCTCTATATGAAAGAACTTTAGGATTGTTTGTTTATAACATTATTTTCAAGTCTCCGTTTAAACGTTCCATCTCCAGGATGGCGATTAGGTTATCACCTGTGTTATCAGTATCACATTAAATTGTATTGTAGGTATTACAAGTTGTTATCAGTCCTGTAAAATATTAAAATAATGAATTTTACTAAAATTAAGAAAATGCATAATTCAAACAAAACAAATGGCGTTATTGGTAAAAAATAAATAATCCTTTATAATATTAGTTTACTGACCTGAAAAGCGGCAACGCCGCGGCGCCGGCGCGAGCACGCGCCGAGTTGGTCAGCTGATTGCGTTTATGCAATACATGATGTTGTGAAATTTTAAAATGGAAAAAAATGGTCCCACGGCTATAATATTGTTTATTATTAAATTATTTTAATTGTATATGATAAAAAAACCTAATACACAAAGTGTAATTTAAAGGGTATATACATACCAAGTGCATGGCTTCTTTGGATGATAACAAAGGATATGGCAAGGATTTTGTAATCCTAAGTCTACGTGTGTAGAACTTATTACAAATTCCAATACACTGATACCAGAGACCGAATTTTTCAAATTAAGAAGAACGAAAAGAATTATCGTGTTATTGGCAAGTGACGTGGAAAGTTATTGACCCTCGTAGTGCTGTGACACGTTTGTTATGATTAGTATTCAAGAAATATATGAAACCAATAATTTGGTATCAATTCTTTGAGTCAGTTATTTTGTGCTGAAACTGTGCATAGAGACT
Organism: Tholera decimalis; assembly: GCA_943138885.2. NCBI lineage: Eukaryota > Metazoa > Arthropoda > Insecta > Lepidoptera > Noctuidae > Tholera > Tholera decimalis. Next base: position 38,022,892 of record OW964566.2, on the reverse strand, counting down.
CCACACCAGATGTTGTCTTCAGCCCTTTTGGATAGATATGGGGTTTCCGTTACTCGTTGTAGAGTACGTGGTATCGCCACGCTGTATAAGAGGATTCATGGTGAGTTTGGAAGTTGGTGGTGTGATACCACCGTGCTTTGTAAAGCACGTTAAGCCGTTCGTCCCGAGTGTCATTGGGACATCTTTGACAGTCGTTACGGGTAGTCAGAAACTGACTGAAAATCTGACACTGGTTTGGCTAAGTGGTATCCTGTTACCCAGTTACTGGGTTGTGGAGGTCAGATAGGCAGACGCTCTATGTAAAACACTAATACTCAGCTGCATCCAGTTAGACTGGAAGGCGACCCCAAATACCTAATTGGAAAAAAGCTAAGCAGATAATGATGATGTATAAGAGGGATCATTATACAAAAAGAGTGAAAGAAATCGGTCTAGTCCTACTCAAGTTTAAATGAACCAAACATACAGCTATTTATTAGTATACTGACGGGCCTGTTGGTATAGTGGTCAGTGGCCCTGACTGCTATGCTCAAGGTCGTGGGTTCGATTCCCACCCAGGACAAATGTTTGTGTGATGAGCACGATCATTTGTTCTTAGTCTGGGTGTAATTTATCTATAACATGTATGTATTTAAAAATATATATGTATGTTTATCAGTTGTCTAGTACTCATACCACAAGCTCTGCTTAGTTTGGGACTAGATGGCGTTGTGTGAAAGTTGTGGAATATTATTATATTATTATTATATTATACTTAGGAAAGACGAAATCTGACAGATTTAATTCAGTTTCATCTTAGTACTGATGGTGGTTTTATGAGGCTGAATAACGCAAACAAAGTGATTGGCCTTCACTTTGTTTGAGCAAGTAACCCGGCCTACATCATTGTCAAATTTTGACACGTTTTAGAACAGAGGTTAACAAATAATCTACTGAAATTCTAGACATAGTGAAGTGGTACGGTTGTTTGTTTGTTAAGGGTAAGTAGGTACTGATGAGATTACAAATACCTTAAAAAATAGAATACAGAAAGGCCTATAAATAAAGGGAAAAAGAATATCATTTTAAATAATAAACTCCATTATTTATTTCAGACATAGAATGTATATTATCAATAAGCAGATCTCAGACCTAGTCGATACATCAATATATACAACGTGTAACAGAATAAATGCAACTCCTGAAAGTAGTTGGTTCAGAATCGGCTTCTGAATCGACTTCTATCATAAAAAATAGGTGTTAAATTTTAACGGAAAATCTTTCGTTTAACTTAAAATGGAAACAGTATCATGACAAACTAATACAATCCTTAATTCAAGGAAATGCGCTCGTTTGCGTGTCGGCTGCTAACATTGCATGAGTGTATGCGTTTGCGTAAGGATATTGTATGACGCATATCGATGGGTCCTATGTATATGGGCCAAAGTGCAAAATTACAACTTTACAGGAGAGGCTTCCAAAGTTTCTATTTACTATAACTTCAGATTGATAAAACCGAAGTTTACGAATCTTTGCTTGTTTGCTAAGACAACTATCCTCCTAATTTGTACTATAGTATTTTATATATACATATATCGGTTCTTTTTACGTCACATTGGCCCTTCTACGTTAGTTTTTGTTAAAATTATTTTTCTCTAAAAACACTTTAAAAGGGCCAATGTGTCATATTGGCCATTATACGCGTATTACGTTAATTAGCATACGTTATATATTTTTTACTCATAAAATCAAGTAACAATTGAAGTAGTTGATAATTCATTAATTAGAATATAAGCTATTTAGATATTTAGTCATTTATGTCACATTGACACTTATACGTTTTACAATCGGCTTACCTACCAACTCAGTTTTCAGTTAGATCATTGCAGTAATTAAAAAACACGCAATAGTTTTATTCATTTATTGAAATAAAAATTAAAAGTAGCCTTAAAACTACACTTATGAAAAAAAAAAAAAAAACAAAAAAATAATAAGTAAGAACGAAACTTTTACTGAAGATCTTAGTTTGATTAACAAAATAATATTTCACATTATTATTTTCTCAATAAAATTATAAAAATTAACAAAATTAAAAACCTATCTTGTGTAAATAAACAAAAAAAAAATCTCTGTAGTATAATAATTAAGTAATAAAATCAACAAAATCAACATTAGTATTTTTTTTTTTGTTAATTGGTTCGCGTTTGACCAGCATTTCACCTGATGGTAAGTGATGATGTGGTCGAAGATAGAGCACGCTTACCTAAAAGTAACTTATCACTCTTGACTTAAAGATCCCTAAGTTATAGCTATCGGGAAACACAGACTCCGGCAGGGAATTCCACTCCTTAACTGTACGCACAACGAAGGCATTCCCAAAACGTTTAGTGCGTATGGGTGGAATGTCGACCATGTAACGATGGCGCATCACCGTTTGTCTTATAGTCCGATGATGGAACGGGCTTGGCGGAATTCGATTGTGTAATTCCATCACACCCTCTCCGAAATGTAACCGATAGAAAACCGATAGACTTGCAACTCGTCGTCGATGTTCAAGGCTCTGGAGCTTTGACTTGACCAGTGCATCGTTGCCAATGAGTCTCTTGGCCCGTTTCTCAATAGACTCAAGCGCGTCCAAATTGTATTTGGCAGATCTATCCCAAATATGAGAGCAGTAGTAGCTCCATACACGACCGAACCTGGGCTTGATACAGATTGAGCAACTGTTCCAGTGTGAAGTACCGTCTCACCTTTGCTAAGATTCCCAACTTTTTTGATGCTAGTTGAGCCTTAGCCTCGATAAATGGACCAAAATTGAGGGTGGAAGTTAGTGTAACCCCAAGAAGCTCAATATGATCGGTTATCGGCACGATTACATCACAGAAAGTGGGAGCCGGTTCGAATTGGCTCCTTTTTGAGGAGAAGAGACAAGCCTGGGTATTAGCTGTATTAAACTGGATCAAGTTGGCATCACCCCATTCGGAGACAACCTTCAAGGACAAGTTCAAGCGCCTAACCATGTCCTCATGGAGAGACTGGATCTGACCCACCAGCACGCACGCTGGACACATATCTCTCAGCAACTGTGCTGAGATAACCGACCCCTGAAGGACCCCGACATTAATAGCTAATTGGCAATTGGCAATTGGCAATTTAGCAGTCATCAATGACCCCTCGAATGGACCGATCTCTCGGGAAGTCTTCAATCAAAACGCAAAGTTGAGTGGGTAAACCGAAAGAAGGAAGCTTAGCAACTTATTGCTAAGCTTCCTTAGCTAAGCCTTAGTTAAGCCTTAGCTATCATGCCAGACCCTGTCAAAAGCCTTGGAGATGCCAAGGGAAACAGCAAGTGCTTCCCCGTGCTAATTCTTAAAAAGTCTTCATTAATTTTCTTCATTATCGCTTTCATTAATTGACGCAATGTCATTAGATGCTACTAAATTTTCATAATAACTGTGATATGCAGGTGGGATAATATTTTTTCTTTCACTAAATTCCGACTTCTAGACAACTTAGCGCGATAATTGGATGTCATCTTTTACTTATTAAACTAAATTGTAACCCAAAAACACAACAATTACAATTTGTATTCATCACAGTGCGGCCGTTGCTCCGTTCAATGTATTGTCAAATCAGCTGATTGGTCCAAACAATAAATAAACGCGCGGCAACTCCCCGCGTATAAGTCTCTAACTACTATTAGGACCTTGTACGTTTAAATTCATGTCACATACGCCGTTATACTGTAATAAAAAATCGTGTTTCTATCCAGAAATCTTTTTTTTAATAGCTTACATAATTCTTTATATCGATAAGATGCGTTTACCATAAAAAAGTCAAAATGGCCAAATTGTTAGTTTGGCCCATATACATAGGACCCATCGATATACGTTTTGCGGAGGATAAGGATAACTATTTTATTAAAAAATATCTAGGTATGGTTTCAATTTATTTAGTTACGGATGTTGTTTTAGACTTATAATTTAATACATATTCTAATTCAGGTGTTGAGGTATTGCGCTTAATCTGTTATACCTTTTATATCAAAAATAAAATCACTTACTAAAATTCGACAAACAAAATTCAGTAGAATATAAATTCTGATGACATTAATTGAAACATTCGTAACAATAAAAAACAATAAATATTGGCGTCAATTTCACATGTCAAATAATAAGAGGGGAAGTTTTTCTTATTACAGATCAGTCAACTCTTGACCTTCGACCTTGACGCTATCTATGAAGGTAATTCCCACCACTGGGACAAAATACTCAGGAGACTGTTCGAGGTGTTTGTATAGTAAAGTACTCTGCTTCCTTATGATCGCGAAATAACCGCTTTTTAATTTGGTCAAATATCCACATACATTTTATTAACAAAAATAATGATGAAATTGGCCATTGTTAGGAACTAAAGACAAAATAAAAAGTTTAATTCAGCATACACAAAATACGAATTACCTTTTCATCTTTTTTTCTTTACATAATACCCAGCATATTATTTAAAAGTCCTTTATTTACCGAACCCAATCGAATATACTACATTGACAAGCGAATTGTTCGTAAATGCTTTAACAGACTTTGAAAGTAACTCTCCCGTACAATCTCCTGAGCCTTGCCAAAACATCCCTTTTAATATTTCACCTGTCTTCTGCCCGTAGTGACATAATTTAGGTGTGGAGCCATGTGCTGTGACCTTGGCGCGGCGGTCGATCGAGACGCACCTACAAACCCACTACATAACTATGTACAAAATGTTTATAGTCCCTGTAATGTAGGTACGGTTTTTGCATCGTAACAAGCACATGTCGTGTGGTTTCTGGTGGAGAATTCTGTTAACCGTTATGTAGGTGCACATTTCTGTTTGAAATATTTTTAATAATAAAAAAATGGGATAGGGATTGGGCCGTAAATCACTACTTGAGCAGTGTTGATGTAAAAAATTACACAAAGTAACGGGTTTGATTGGGTTTGAAACTTTGAATCTACGACCAGCAATTCGTAAGTCGTATCAGTAACCACGGTAGAAGACAGGGGACTTTATCACGATAAAATCATAACCCTGCTTCTTTTTCGGCCGGGTAAAATGTAGCCTATAACTTTCCTCAACCTTCAAGCTATTTTCATACCAATTTTATCCAAATCCACCCAGCACTTTCGAAGATTACCCCTTACGACTAGGCGACCACTGTCAGCACAATATATAAACAGAATACATAACACAATATTATAGCACTCGCCAATAATGCAAGGTGCATTGAAAAAGGTGCTTGGTGCACTGCCAATGAAAATGTTTTCGAATCTGATAATTAAAAATCTACGCAGTCGAAGCCACGGGTCAAGCGCTAGTTATAAATAAGTCTGGTCGAGTAAGTAGCACAAGTCAGTCTAAGTATCGAGGTCACTCGTAAAGTTTTCAATAGACTTATTGAATGAAAATAATAACACATTTATTTCTCACATAGCTGTTGAGGCTATGTGAGAAAGAGCAGCCGGTAATGAAGCGTTAGGACGTATTAATTAATGCTGGCGATGCCATGCAATCCTTCTGAATTTTATAGAAGCTAACATTAAAATCTCCCTGGTAATAGGGGTAAGAATTGTGAGTAATAAAGGAGCAGCATTCACATCGGTTACGGTAAGCTTACGGTAGACTTTTAAAATAGAAATGATTCGTATATGTCGAGTAAACGAGTTTCTTTATTGTACAATACAAATTTTATCGTACACATTATAAAACAAATGGAAGTCTTCTATTTTTATTGGCAAATCGGGTGATGATATTTGTAACGTCTTATTTTGCAAAATTTTAGATTTTATTTGGGGCGACAATTTGGGGGGGGGTTCATGTCCCCTGTGACCCCCCTTTCGAACCGTGCCTGGTCTGTAACCACTAGGCTACCACTCCTCTGCAGAACTACCCTTGTGAGGAGCGGAAGGGAGTGTCAGACTCTTCTACTGACTAAAAACCTACCCTGTTCCTTGAGTTGTCCTTACGCTTGGCCGCGGTATCTCGTTAGAAGGTTCCCGCAACCCCAGTGCAGAACATAGCCTAGACATAATTTTAAGAGGAGGCTCCCTAAATTGTATGTAACTTTGCTTTAATATTCTGAAACAATCACGTTAATCATATTAACTTGACTGGTTAAAATTTTAACGACACGGTTGGCGTAACGGTTGTCTGGTGCATGACGCGGGTTCGACTCCAGCCCTAAACAAAGATTTGTATGGCCTACATGTAGTTGGGTAGTTTAAAAAAAATGTATCGAGTGGTTCTTGAATACGCAATTTGAATGAATTGGGAAGGGGGAAACAAATTTCCCACACCCCTTTTACATCCCTAAGGGATGATTTCTGGGATAAAAACCACCTATATCTTTTCCAGTGTCTAAAACTATCTCCATACCAAATTTCATCTAAATCGGTTCAGCGGTCTAAGTGTAATATGTGTGTGGGGAGGGCAGGGACATTATTGATCATTATAACAGACAGACAGACAGAGATACGTTCGCATTTATAATATTAAGTATAAATATTAGTATAGTATGTTATTGATTCCCTATAAGAAATTCCAACACCCTTTTTTCATCCTTTAGGGATGATTTCTGGGATAAAAACTATCCTATGTCTCCCAGGGTCCTAAACTATTCCCATAACAATTTTAAAATCAATTTTAATTAATTTGATTTGGCTTTTACCAGCGGCTGCGTCCGCGTGTAATTCGAAACTCACGGGAACCTTCGGGATAAAAACTATCCTATGTCCTTCTCAGTGTCCTAAACTATTCCCATAACAAATTTTATCTAAATCGGTTCAGCGGTTTAGGCGTGAAAAGGTAACAGACAGACAGACTGACAGACAGACAGAGTTACTTTTGCATTTATAATATTAGTATGGAAGTATGGGTTTACACAACACTGCTTTTTAAGGACTTACCTCGTTTCCCGGGTCGGACAAAAATTCCACCGGTAAATTAAATAAATGACAACATAAAATAGGGTACATACACAAAGGTGACAATGGATTCATTACGTACGTAATTTATGTCAAAAAATTCTCTTAATATTTAACACGCTTTTATTAGGTCGACCTGTATGTAACTAACTATGTAATGGAATCTAAGGTAACTAATTTAACCATCTTCCAAGGGTCGTAGCGTAATGGAAATTGGCAGCTATATGTAGTTCTGATGACAATTTAATAATATGGTACTGTCGAACTGATCTGATGATGGAGCCGGAAGATATGAACTGGAACTTCATGATGGAAAATCGTATCATAGCTGTTTTGGGTTTCTTAGAAAAATCTTGTAATGAACTTTGACCACGATTAGGTTTCAAGGTCTGATGATGAAGCCGGAAGATAGGCACTGGCATTCCATGATGGAATATCGTATCATTTTCGTGTTTGCACTTGTGAGAAAGGCCACGTAATGGACTTTGAATACGATCAGGTTTCAAGGTTATAACAAACCTAAAGAAAATCCGTTATCGGTTTTCTTAACCTTTTTGAATTACAGTGTAATCCATAGATTTATTATTAGGTCGATCTGTAACGAGCTAAATATGCAATAAAATCTAAGAATCTGAATTAAACGTACTTCTAATTGTTTTATCATCATGAAACTTGGCAATTATATGTGGATTAGACGACAATACAATATTATGGTACCATCAAGCTGGTCTGACGATGGAATTGGAAGGTGGCTGATGGAACCTTGGACTGCCTACTAGTAAAGATTTCTAATTTCTGCTCATTACATTAGTCTTAAAAGCGTGTTTTTGATTTTTTAAACTATTATTGTTTATGACAAATGAACGTAATAGTTGTCCAAACTTTTTTGCTAATCTACTTGTATCTGTTAGTCCATAAAGATTTTTATGGGAAACATCCATACATGTATAAGCTACTGCTACCTACCATCACTCAGACACACGACTTAATAACCAGACATAGTTCGAGCAAAAAACTTGAAGTACCCAACACGAAGCCAACAGGTAGCTAGTTAATGTTGAGGTGTGTTGCGTGGCAGGTCGATTGTCCCAAGGCTAGCCAATCGGCCGGCGTTAAAGGGATGGGCTCACAGACCGACCGACACTTCAGGCTCTAGACACATTTTATATATGTAAATATGTATGTTTGTTTGAAAGCTGACTTTCACTGGCTGTCAAACAAAATATACACGATAGTGCTACAAGAAATTAGGTTCTTAATTGATTTTTAACTGAGCAGTTGAGCGATTTTCATTCTTAAAACCGTCAATTCTGGTCTTTTATTTCGATACCACTCTGTCAGTATAATCATCAAATATAACAAAACGTATACTTAATTGAAATACATGCAAAATAACCAACAGTTATAACCAATGGGAACCAACATAAAAGGTGGGAAAAAAATATTGTGAGACCCAGTTTCTGGGTGGTTAAGGTTCCCATCTGGGGTCACCTAGTCGCTCCATGTTAAATACTAGAACCAACTTAGCTGCAGCAGCTCTTGTTAGACTGAAAGCCAACCGAATATAGCTCACAAAAGTCTAAGCAGATAACACACATACATCTTAAACATACATATTATATTATATGCCTTTTTATGTGGCGTTTGAGTGAAAAATAGAATAAAACAAATTCCAAAGCCGCATACCAACACAAAATGTACCCAAAACTGCAAAATATATCAAAAAACACCTTTATTCCAAAATTAATATGAAAAGCATGTACACTAAATATCCAGAGGGAAACGTCTGTGAACATGTAAAACGAAATTGTTTAATTAGCCGCACACGTTCCTGCTAACCGTAGTTCCGAAGAGCTGATCTCCAGGGAGTACCTTCCGATGTAAGTAGCGCCCTAAAGACATAACTGTAGAATACCTGATCAAATATGTAGGTACCTACTGTTTTGGGTAGCGACGTGGGGTGGGTGACTTCGAAGAAGTTTCGACGAACTACGGAATACATAGAGTTAAGTATTTTTGTATTTCTACAACTTGGTTTGATTGAAGGTTTGGGTGAATGTTGTTGTTGTTGTCTAGATTTGGAGATCGAGTGCAGGATAACAAAATATAAAAATATTTTTGTAATAACATTTAAATAAAAAAAGTTATGTACGAATTTTGACAACTGGACGACCTCTAGTATTCATAAACTTCTAAAAAGGCATTCGCCTCTATGTGAATTTAAAAAAGGAATGCTTACCTAAGGGAAAAAATAAAAACAACTGTTGTCAAAAACAAACTTAAAAGTAGAAGAATAAGAGTTTCGAAGAAGTGTGTTGATAATAGAATTATGGTCAAATTAACAATTTCGAATACTCAAATTTCTTGAATATTCTCAATTCTTACAAACAAACAAGACGATCCGAGCCTACTTTAAGTTATAAAAATATAATCAAGTTCTTGAAGTACAGTAAAGTAACAACATAAAACTTTTCATATTTCCCTGCATTTACAAGTTTTCTTAAGCAGCTGATTTCCAAGGAATAGAAAACAACGTGCTTAGAAATAATTATGAAAAATCAAGAAGAAAAACAGGCACTTTCGAATTTGATGATCATTCTATGTGTAGTAAGTGGAAAGTGCCGCTTTCTGATTCAAGCCCTGGACCCAGCTGCCTAACGAAAGCTCACGAGGTCACTTTCAGCATGGAGGGAGGCTAATGGCTAAGTCCACCTCTTCCTCCTCTTAAGTCTGTCCCTCAGTGCTGAGGATCGTGGCTACCATGCAAATGTTGCAACAGGCTCCTCCATGTTACTACGGTCTTCAGCTTGATGGAGAGCCTGGGACATGGGCACCTGCAGTACTTCGGACTCTTGATCAGCCCATCGTCTGGGGCTACGTCCTGTTTGTCGTTTACCATTTCAAAGTCCACCTACTAAACCAATCTTCCAATCATTTACCTCATGTCTAACCGGGTCGGTTCGCAGTTGAGCACTTGAAGTGAATGCGTATTTGACCAAATAATTAAAAGAAAAAAAAAAATGGCCAATTGCGAGTCAGACACGCCCATGAAAGGTTTCGTAGTAACTACGCCAAATAACTTTGTTTTTCATAGTGTTTGTATGAATTACAAAGTTATATTTGCGGTTTTAAAAAATATGCTGTATCTCAAAAACTACTGACCCGATCTGATTCGAATTAATTTTGGTTGAAAATTATTTTTTTTTAATTTTTCGCTCCACACGTACACACATTTTTAAAGACCTGTCTATAAATACCAAACACGCATAGGTTTCATGAAAAAAAAATTCAATTTCAGTTCCATGTATGGGGAGCCCCCCTTTATATTAATTTTTTTTTTTTCTTAAAATCGGAAAGCGGTTCACAGAATACATCAAACTACCAAGTTTCACATGTATAGTCTTAATGGTTTTGGAATAAAATGGCTGTGACATACGGACGGACGGACAGACAGACAGACATGACGAAACTATAAGGGTTTCGTTTTTTTGCCATTCGGCTACGGAACCCTAAAAACTGACAAGTCGTTAGTGAGACATACTCGTAAAGATGAATCAAGTTATGAACGATTGTGATGGAAGCTATGAATACATATTTATGTACATAGTTTGTGTTTTTGGTAGGTAAATAGCTGCAATCTTGTAGATACTAAAAGGAGCTCGTGGCTAAGTAATAAATAGTCACACGGGCAGATCTTTAAGTTTAAATAACGTTGACAAGCGTTTATCTAACGTACCTTGGAAAGCGCGTTAAACCGTTCGCGTAAGGCTCAATTTACACCGCCGCGGAATGGAATGGAAGCGACGTTTTGCAACGAAATTATACATAGCATAATGAACTTTATGTCAATTGTATAACATACAAACTAAATAGGACCCAAAAATTCTCGAGAATGCGCGAGGATTCCCTGGAAGACGCGCGACCTTTTTTTGGCTCCTATTTAGTTTGTATGTTATACAATTGACATAAAGTTCATTATGCTATGTACAATTTCGTTGCAAAAAGTCGCTTCCATTCCATTCCGCGGCGGTGTAAATTGAGTCTTAGTCCCGGCTGTCATTTGTACATTGTTCACAGTGGTTACGGGTAATCGAAGCCACAAAATCTGACACCAGTCTTACCAAGGAATATAGTGTTACTGGGTTGTGGAGGTCAGGTCAGCAGTTGCTCCATGCAAAATACATTAACTCGGCTGTATCCGGCGAGATTGAAAGTCGACACTGATATAGTTGAGAAAAGGCTATGCAATAGATTAGGTTTTGCCGGAATGTTCATTTACTTTCTCCGCTTTATAATGTGCTATTTAATCCTTTCACTCCTTTTTATCTTAAAGACCGCTTTCGGATTCTCTGTGACACACAATCAAGGTCCTTGAGATCATAGGAAAATTTAGAGTTAAGTAAGTATCCGTATGCATTCCACTTCCTTCTTCGATAAATCTTTCACTATCCAAGCGGCCCGTTTATGGAATGCATTGCCCATAGATGTGAGGCGTGCTCAAACATTACCTACGTTCAAAAAAATTGTTTCTTTCTTTCTCTATTATGATTTTGATATGTATTATTAATCTATTATATTTATATATATGGTATGTATTTTATATTATTATGTTTAATTAGTATTATGTATGATGTTGTACACTGACAGCACTAAATCGCCTTTAATTTCTGTCCATCCAAAGGTTGTCTGTAAGAGATTGCCCTGTGAAATAAGACCGCCCATTGTACACTATTTTATTTATTTGTATCCTTAAGTGTATTGTAAGGTGTACAATAAAGTGTATAATAAATAAATAATAAATGAATAAATTATCTTGATAATGATTACTGCAATCGCGAACTATCTGTACTATCATTCAGTTATTTTTTAACCATATTAATAAATAATGTTCTGTCTTATATCCGAAAGACGATCAAAAGGCGATAATGATGTTAAACTTTCTTCAGCGTATGTCCTGGGAGCTGTATGTTTGGTTAAATTACGACTCGTGAGGTGTCGGGGGACGTAATTTGTGCCACCTTCGTTCCCTTGAATTATGTAAATTAATAAATTGGGCGAGTAACATGAACGTGATCCTGAGAAGTTCTTGACACTAACTTTGATATCTTCTAAATTTATTTGAAAACAAGTCATGTTCTCTAGAGTTCCGTTTCTCGAAAGGATAAAAACGGAACCGTTATAGCACCACTTTGTTGTCCATCTGTCTATCTGTCTGTCAAGGCTCTTTTATAATACTAGCTATGCCCGCGACTTCGTTCACGTTCCTTTACTTACGAGTTTTTTTTTGTAAAATTAAGGAAGCGTGCTCCATCTTCAACCACGTCATCACTTACCATCAGGTGAGATGGTGGTCAAACGCGAGCCTATTATCAATAAAAAAATACGATTACTTTGGTAATTCAGGGATAAAATCACATCTATTTTTCAGTGAAAATCTCATTAAAATCGGTTCAGTCGTTCCTGAGATTATCCCGGACCAACAGAAAAACCGACCGACCGTCAGACAGACAGACATTAAAAAAGGTTTTGTTTTTGTCGTGTGTTAATAATATGTATAAGCAACTGGAAAACACATTTTTTTTGCTTTTATTTTGTTAGTTTTATTCATACACAGAATGTTCCTTACATCTAAACTCACCAAACTTTTACGTTTGATGACGAGAGGTGCTCCTAAATCCTAAATCATTTATATGGACTGGTCATTTATATGGTATGGAAGATGATATTAGTCATTATATAACCTGGGAGTCTAAAAGTCAAGAGTAAATAGAATACTTCTAAGTAAGCGTACTCCATTTTCGACCACATCATTGCTTACCAACAGGTGAGATGGCGGTGAAACGCGAGCCTATCCTATATTTAAAAAAATCTCGGTGACTATTTTAAGCCTGAAATAAAAAGATCAGAATTATCCTTCTTTAACAAAAATCAAAATTTTACTTTATTCCAGTCATTAAAATATAGCCTTACAACCGAAAGAGCAAAGTTATCTATTCGTAAATATTTCTTCTTTCTTTACAAAAAAAAAAGGCTTTTACTTCCCTTGAAACTTCAATAAAAAGCGCTTTGAACACCCAAACCTTTCTCCAAGGTCTTTTCTTCAAGGTTCCTCTACCAATCTGTCCTATTTAGGGCGTAAATTTATAAGGGTACTATAGTTACGTCCGAGCAACGCCAATTCAATAAACAGTAGAGGGAATTGAGCTTTAGAGGTTTTCTACCTGATTTAATTGTCTATTTTATTTTATCTGTACTAAATAAACTTACTAATCCTTACTAATATTGTAAATGCGAAAGTAACTCTGTCTGTCTGTATGTTACTCAATGACGCCTAAACTACTAAACCGATTTAAATGAAATTTAGTGCTGACATAGTCTAGAGCCTGAGAAAGGACATAGGCTGCTTTTTAATGCGAAAAAAGTGCTGTAAGGGGTTGACATAGGGGATGAAAGTTTATATGGAAATTACGTCATTTTTAAAGTTAAAGGCATGAAACTTATTTTTTGACTTTTTATTAAGCTATTACCAGTAAAATATTGTAAATAGTTTATTTATGTATGAGTTTTATTTTCAAAATAATTAGTCTAAAAATTAAAAATGCTGCCGAAAGTCACTATTCCGCGCGGACAAAGTCGCGGGCACATCTAGTATATTATATATGCGAAAGTTTGTGAGGATGTATGTATGTTTGTTGCTCTTACACGCAAAAACTACTATACGGATCTGAATCAAATTTGGTAAGTAAATAGGTGACATCCTGGAATAACACATAGGCTACTTTTTATCCCGGAATTCCCACGAAATCAGGATTTACGCGGGAAAACTCTCTCACGCGAACGAAATCGCAGGCAAAAGTTAATAAGAACATAATAATAATAACATGTGAACTCGGCAATGACTGTACCGATAGTCATTTCAGCCAATGGCTTAATAGCCAAAAGCCTCGACCAACACATTTTTTTCTGGGTGGGAAAATCATCGATTCTGCTGACTCCTGCCGCTCTGGGTGGAGCGGAAAGGAGTGTCAGACTTCTACTGACTAAAAACCGCCCTACTCCTTCTGTTGCTCTTGCATTCCGGGGCCACGGTATCTCGTTAGAACATTCCGCAACCCCGTAAGCCAATGGCCCTATTAGGCCCGTCAATGATGCTGACTGCTCTTTGAGGCGCGCGCGGATCACGACGCGCAGCCGACTCGTGTCTGGTCCTTACCGGACGGTGCCCCTGCTCGCAACCGCAGACTCGCGTCTACTTCCTCACGCGTTCAGGAGGCTGAACACGTGAGGGAGAGACAGTTGTTTCACTAGCATGACTGCTTCGCAGAAGGAGGCGACTGCATTTCATTCCTTCCGCTCCGCACCATGGTCTGAACCAGGGCCGGGCGCGTCGACCATCACCTTAGGAGGCTCTCGTTAGGCAGCTGGATCAAGGGCTTGCATCTGAAAGCGGTACTCCTGGATACGGTGCGTATCGTTAGGTGTTTCCCGGTGCTTGGACCCCGTTTCCGATACCTGTGATTTCCTCTTTATATATTTTTAAATGTTTTTCTCGCTTGATGCTCGAAGAACACTGACTCCTAAGATACAGAGAGAGAGAGATATAGTTTAGGAGTCTGCGTCTCTACTGTCACGTGTCTTTTATTGTACTAATCATATTTCATATCATATTTTATCTAATCATGTAAGTTGTCTACATCATGGCAATTTGAGTGCTTTATACGGCCCACCCAAATGACCTTTGGCATTGTTCTACAAATTCTCCAGCTCCTTAAGGCTCTAAGTTGAGCTACGCGATATTTAACAAATGCTTGCACTGTTTGGACGGGCCTGCTCAAATCTGTGTGATTCTGTCCTCTAAAGGGCGCCACAGACATTAACCTACATGGCTCTCATATGATTTGATTACTACAGATTGTATGGACTTTAAAAGAGACGTTGTCCTCTGAGTTTGTTTCAGTGTTTCTTCACAGAGTAGTCAGTTAGGAAACACTGGCCTCATCTAGTTTACATTTACAAAAAAAGACGTGTGAAAGTGTTATTTATAACCTATTTGTAAAATAAACATCATTATTTCATTATTATTTCATGTGTTGTTGTCATGTTGTTGTGTACTTTTTTGAGTAATACAGATTTTTATTTATTATTTATTACAGTGGTTGAGCGATTAGCTGCTGTGCTGTATGTCGCGTTTGATTCCCGCACTGGAAAATGTTTTAATAGCCTATACATAGTTTTTCCAGGTCTAGGTGTGTGTGTGTGTAAGTAAATTTATGTGTTTGTAAACGTAACCACGTAACAAGAGATATTCAGTGTAGGGAACCGTTTTTTTTAACCCTTTACTCTAATCTTCATTAAGAATGACAAATAATAAAAAAATATAATAAAATGTTTATTCAAAACCTTAAGGTAAATATTAAATACAATTTTACTTAAATCTACATTAAGTTCACACATGTCATGTGCCTGAACTAGGTAATCCTGTGTTTCAGGAGAGAATAGGTACTTATTTATATTTTTTTAAATAATCACATTTATATAAAATAAACTGTATATCGCCGGGTTAATTCAAAAACCAACTAACTGACCAAATTATGATTTTGTGCTAGGGCGTTTTAAAAGTTTGCATCAAAAAATTGTATGTACTATTTTAGATTATGTTATTATAAGGAACAGCATCTGATTTGTAATTTAATCAAGTATGCGTTTATTTTTAGCTGTTGATAGAAAAGTAACAAGGTTTCACAGAATATTGCATTTTGTCCCCCAAACCCCCTTATTTAATTGCTTTTACCTCCCTACAAAATAATGGCTTTATTTTTTAAATTAAGCGCTACTGTCGAGTTTCTGAAACGTACTAGTTAATAATTCAATAATATACATCGAACAATAATGTACTGTTCATAATAACCCTGCTAGTTTCGAGAAAAATGCAAAAAAAATAAATTTTAGTCGCTTTTACTTTCCGATATTTGTTGAAATTTTGTACTAACCTATGCGGTGTTCCTTAGCAAAGCGTCATCATGAAAACTATCTAAGGGTTAGAGATGGTTAATAAATTGGAAATAATTTGATTATAAACATACAAATTGAAAAATAAATTTATTCAAGAAAAACGAACACAAAGGCATCAGAAGATACATCAGATACAGTAGCATCCAGCACATGGTCTCGTTTAGCACTATCAGTCGCTAAATTTTCAAACCATGCGTGGTATTCTTCGGGGATTACTCCTTTTTTGCACAATTTTAGCAAGTCGGATTTTTTTTGCATTTATAATGGGCAGTGGTGCATTGTACAGCTGATTTAATTTGGTTGGAAGGCTTGCTTTAGTAGGATCCTCGATGGTATTTGTAGTTGCAGCTGCTGAATTTGCTACGGCTTTTTTTTTTGTTTGGTTTGTATTTCATTCTCTTTATCTTTAACCAGTTCACTCTGTCTCCTTCTGTGTTTTTATTTTTGTTTTTCATTATGATGCCTGCCAAAGATTTTACATCCAAGAAATCATTATGTTTTAGTTCTTTCGTGTTTTTTTATCGTGAAGACCGAGCTCGTCGGAAAACGTTAAGCCATTCAGACATGGAGTAGATCTTCGGGTGTTTCTGAGCTGACTCTATGCTACGGCGCATTGAATCGACCTCCATATACGAGTGGCCAGATTCCAAAAATTTGTGCTCGATTATATTTAAATTGGCAATTTTTTGAACCACCCATAATAAGAGTGAAGCCACATACTGATTTCTATTTTGGCCTGCACATGTATCAGAAAAAAAAAGCTACTTTATTGACGTCTTACGACGTGAGCGGGCACTTAATAGTAAGCTCCTGGAATACCTAGAAGCCAACGACATCCTCAGTGACCGACAATACGGCTTTCGCAAAAACCGGTCAACTGGGGACCTTCTAGCGTATGCCATTCATACCTGGAGTGAGGCCATTGAGAAGCACGGGGAAGCACTTGCTGTTTCCCTTGACATCTCCAAGGCGTTTGACAGGGTCTGGCACGATAGCCTTATTGCTAAGCTTCCTTCCTTCGGTTTACCCACTCAACTTTGCGTTTGGATTGAAGACTTCCTGAGAGATCGGTCCATTTGAGTGGTCATTGATGGCTGCTCGTCTGGCCAATTGGCAATTAATATTTTCCAATTATTTCTTTCAAAAATTAGTACCTCAGGGGTCTGTTCTCTCAGCAACTTTGTTTTTGCTGCACATTAACGATCTGCTAATTCCCGGTACCTTTGGGTATGCAGACAACAGCACAGTTTTTGAGAGATATGTGTCCAGCACGCGAGCTGGTGGGTCACAGATCCAGTCTCTCTGTGAGGACATGGTTGGGCGCTTGAACTTGTCCTTGAAGGCTGTCTCCGAATGGGGCGATGCCAACTTGGTCAAGTTTAATGCAGCTAAGACCCAGGTGTGTCTCTTCTCTGCAAAAAGGAGTCAATTCGAACCGCCTCCTACTTTCCGGGGTGTAACCGTGCCGATAACCGACCGTATCGAGCTTCTGGGGGTAATACTAACTTCTACCCTCAATTTTGGCCCGTTTATCGAGACTAAGACTCAACTAGCATCAAAAAAGTTGAGAATCCTAGCAAAGGTGAGACGGCACTTCACACCCGAACAGTTGCTCAATCTCTATCAAGCCCAGGTTTTTTTTTTTTTTTTTTATTGAAAATAGGTTCGCGTTTGACCACTATCTCACCTGATGGTAAGTGATGATGTGATCGAAGATGGAGCACGCTTACCTAAAAGTAACCTATTCACTCTGGACTTAAAGACTCCTAGGTTATAGCTATCGGGAAACACAGACTCCGGCAGGGAATTCCACTCCTTAGCCGTACGCACAATGAAGGTATTCCCAAAACGTTTTGTGCGTATGGGTGGGATGTCCACCATGTAACGATGGCGCTTCGCCGTTTGTCTCGTATTTCGATGATGGAACGGGCTTGGCGGAATTAGATTGTGTAATTCCATCGGTTCGGTCGTGTATGGAGTACTGCTCTCATCTTTGGGATGGATCTGCTAAATACCAACTGGACGCGCTTGAATCTATCGAGAAGCGGGCCAAGAGACTCATTGGCAACGATGCACTGATCGAGTCAAAGCTCCAGAGCCTTGAACATCGACGACGAGTTGCAAGTCTATCGGTTTTCTATCTGTTACATTTCGGGGAGTGTGCGATGGAATTACACAATCTAATTCCACCAAGCCCGTTCCATCATCGGACTACGAGACAAACGGCGAAGCGCCATCGTTACATGGTGGACATCCCACCCATACGCACAAAACGTTTTGAGAATACCTTCCTTGTGCGTACGGCTAAGGAGTGGAATTCCCTGCCGGAGTCTGCGAGTCCATAAGCGTTTGACCATCTCAATGGTGGTCAAACGCGAACCTATTTTTAATAATAAATAATAAAATAAAACATATTGAGAAAAATTATTTTTTTGAAATTTGAATTTGAAAGTCTGGAAGAAAGTAGGATCAGCATCACAAAAATCCATTTTAGTGCACAAACCCCACAAACACCTTACTATCAATTGGAACTTAATTTTTTCGCCGCCACAAAATGAATTGAATGTCGTTTGCGCGAGAGCAAAGACGATTATGATGCATGCGCGGTTAGAAACTACAGAATTTTAACCAACTTCCCGCGGTTAATCAGTTTTACTTCTCAATATTTTGTTGGGATCATGATCAAAATTATAAAAGTAAAACCTACTAAACCTATTTTTTGACAATTACTTCTTGATTATGTGTCAAGTAATAATAAATAAATCAGCAGGTAATAGCTATTATCTTTTAGTAACTGCTATTATCATTGAATGTTAACGCTATTTCCTGTTGTTTCTAAGTACTAAACCATTATAATTGAATGTGATCGTTTTTCTTTCCCAAAATTCCGTATATTTTGGAGGTATTTTTTATTGATTGAACTGATTAAATTTAAGTATCTTGTTTGACTTCGATACAAAACATAATTTTTCCGATTAACAAGGGATATTTGTTTCGCATAAAAATGGAATGGTTAGATAGTTGGTTTCACCATTCAGTATCTCCGAAATAAAGCATCGCATGGCTTAGTATGTTTTACCAGTAGAAAGAGAGAAAAAAATTGAGTCGGTGGGTATATTTAACTCAATATCCCAAAATCACCGAGTTAGTTGGTTTTTGAATTAACCCGGCGATATGGTCATCTTAGGTAATGTATAAAGGTGTAAATAATATGAAAATAATCTTAGTCTCTTATTCTTAATCTTAATTACATTTAAATAAAATACGAACTATCTCTATTTTAGTACTAGTAATAACTTTTCTGTGTCTTCATAGGACATACTTTGAAGAGCTTCCTTGAGAATCTTCTTGCAGTTACAATAATTTAGGGAATAAATGTTTCATTTTGCGTTTTGTCTGTTATAAAGTAGTGGTCCAAGGAACATATAATATTTAGTTGTGAAAGCATGTTTTGTACTTCTTTTAAGGCAAACTAAATCTTTCCGTCTTTTTTTAGTAAATTCAGTGCAATAGGAATAATAAAATAAAATAATAGGAAAATAATAAAATAAAATAAATTCCATCTAATCCTAATGGGAGGTGACGGACTTGTCATCGAGAGTTCGCGGGCTCGAACCTTACCTATTTAACTATTGCCGTGAACATACTTCAGGTACAAACAAATTTATCTTAGTTGGAGGGGTTAACGATATTGCTAGTAATGTGAATTCTAACCACATTGCTGCATTTTTTTTTTGCTGTAAGTAATTCTAAGTTTGTAGTAGCATAGAAGTAGTTGTTTGGCTTTGTAAAAAGTGGTCTCAATAAAAAACACTTATTACTAATTTAATTGCCAGATCTCTTTATAAAAAATATCAATGCAAAATTATTATTATTATACAACGTGTAATTTAAAGGGTATATACATACTAAGTACACGGCTTCTTTGGATGATATCAAACGATATGGCAAGGGTTTTGTAATCCTAGGGACTACTCACACTTATTCAGCCCTATTCAGCTTATGCCCATAGAAAACAACGATTTTGTATGGAGATGCGTTCGCATCCGTTCAGCTTTCCGCGTCTATTCAGCTTTCGCGGCAAATAAGTATTTCTTTCTTTCTTCTTTTTTTTTTTTTAATTATAATTGTTCGAAGTTGAGTGGTATCAGATTACACTTTTGAGGTAACAAAAGCCTTTTTCTTCGTAATGGGCATGGTGACAAGGGTTATTAGGGTTATGACAAGTTGTACCTAATGGTACCTATAGTAAGCGTGAAAAGACATCAGCCGTGGTGTGAGATTTTGTACCTAACACTGGTTTAATGTTGCTGCTTCTCGATTGTAATGGATTTCTAAAAAGCTTATGAGATAACATTTATAACTTTTTCTTTTCTTTCAACTTATACTGAATCAGCGCTGAAGAAGGCATGCCTATCCTATGTTGTTCCAGAAATTGTTTTCACACCACCTCGAACCACATTTCCAAGTCATTTCGGCATTCTGTTTCTGATACAAAAAAAAATTAATCTTTATTACTCAAAAAGGTTACAAAGCAACACATGGTTAAATAAAATGTAAGCATAAAATGAACAATAAAAAAAAAGAAACATGTGTCAGTAGAGACCCTGACTCCTAAACTAGGTATGTCCCTGTATCTTAGGAGTCAGTGTTCTTCAAACATCAAGCACAAGCAGACCATTTTACGAGTATACAGATTGATAGAAAAAAAAAATACAAAAATATTAAAGGTGAAGTTATATGTATAAAACAAAAAAAAAAACTATTTTAACAAACAAATTAAAATGAGTGCGTGTGTGAGTATGTGAGGGGGAGGGGAGTGTGAGTATGCGAGTGAATGTGTATGTGTGTAGAGACTGTGTGTGCTAGGGAATGTGTGCTTTTATAAGGGGATTGCGATAGTGTATAATTATGTAAGATTGATTCTGTGTTGTTTGTGCATGGAGTATATGTGCAGAAGCTATAAAGTTCCTGCCAGAAGATCCTCGGTATTACGGTATGATAATGATGCCAAGTAATCTGTCAGACTATTTTTACATTCTATTTTGCTTTTTGTGAAGAGGTTGATTTTTTTATTAAGATAGTTATACACTTTAGTGCTTGTTACATAGTACTGGCGTTTCGCAAACGCGGTCCTGTGCAATTCCTGGGAAAAGACCCTATGTTTCACTCTACCGCTTGGGGGATGTGTGGGTCGAGAAGCATGCCTTCGAAGAACCAACAGAAGCACATAGAGCTGCCTTACCGTTAAAACTTTACAGTCTGAATACTGACGTATGGTGGGATACCGGCGTGGAAGGGAAAGCATTACCTTCAAGATAGCTCTCTGCGCTCTCTCGAGTCTAATGAAAACATTTTCTGTGGCTCCTCCCCAGATTGGTAAGCAATGGGTTAGCACAGACTGGCACAAGGCCAGGTAAACCAGTTTGAGCGTAGATTTGTCAGCCGATTTGCGAAGTTTCTTAAAAACGTAAATCAACTTACGCACTCGAGCCGATACTACCTCAATCTGCTTATGCCAATTTAAGTGCTGGTCAATATGTATGCCAAGGTACCGGACGTGAGAGGATTTGGTCAAGGAAAGGCAGTTACATAGCAGTTTAGAATTGCATGTATGTGCTACAAGGGACAGGGAGTCCGGTGGGCACTGATTGGACCCGATGCTAAAAGGTAAGTATAAGGTTTTACTTAAATTAAGCGTGAGGAGATTATTTCCCAGCCAGTGCATAACGCATGTCAACGCAGACTCTGCGTTTCGATGAGTCTGTGGCCAGTCTGCACCGTCGATTATAAGGGCTGTATCGTCAGCGTATGTAAAAATTCTACAGTTGCCGAGAGACAGACTGCACAACTCATTGATATAGATAAGAAAAAGAGTGGGCCCCAAGATACTACCTTGTGGTACACCGTACTCTATAGGAAGTTCCTCACTCTTCTCCCCATCTATAGTTACAGTTTGTGTACGGCCATTTAAATAGTCTGCGAATATCGCCAAAACTTTACCCCTTCTTCCGATTGACTCCATTTTTTCCAGTAAGGCTGGGGCAGAAACGGTGTCAAAGGCCTTGGAGAGGTCCAAAAAATACCAAGGCCCTTCCGCTTCTTGTCAAGAATCCTAGCCACGTGATCAGTTAGTGCCAATACTGCGTCCTCTGTACTAATACCAGTTCTGAAACCATATTGGTTATCGGCGAGTAAATTAAACTTTTTGAGAAAGCCCGTGAGGCTGTTGTTAAGCACTCGCTCCAGGATCTTTGACATTGCAGAAAGAATGGAAATAGGCCTATAGTTGCTTACATCGTCTCTGCTCCCAGCCTTGTAGATGGGGTGAACAACCGCTTTTTTAACACATTTGGAAAGATACCACAGGAAAAAGACAACTTGCAAACATGTGCAATGATGGGAGCTAGTACTTGCCTGGATGCTCTGATGATGTTAGCAGGAATTCCATCCCAGCCATTTGCGCAGTTCGTTCTAAGTCCCAGAATGATGGTTTCAATGTCTTTATCCGTGACGTCAAGGAGAACCATCGAGCACCGAGAGTGTGACGCAGATTTATTTGATGGTTGGCGGCCATTTTTTATTTTAGATGCAAGCTTTTTACCAATGTTGGCAAAGTATTCGTTTACCATATTAAGTGAGGATCTTGAAGTATCGCAGAGTTTGAGGAGTTCAGTAGGAGGTCGACGAGGAGAGTGTAAATCTGTTACTGTTTTAACCACGTTCCAAGTTGCCTTAATATTATTTTTTGCCTTTGAAAATTCTTCCATCTCATACGAACTTTTAAGTTTGCGTAACAGGAAATTACAATAATTCCGATATCTGGTATACGAGACTTTTAGGATAGGATTGTCTTTTGACTTTTTAAGTTTGAGGTGTAAACGATCTCGATGTCTAATGCACCGTAGAAGCCCAGGTGTAATCCATGATTTATGGTTACGTTCTTTTCTGGGCACTTTATATTCTCTGGTATGATCATGCACGATAGAAGAGAGGTTTTCCACTAATGTCCTTGCCGCATCATTGGGATTATGCATAACCAATATTGGTGACCAATCGAAGCAGTTAATAGTCGCTACAATCGAGGGACAATCAATTTTGCGTTTATTAATATCGTAATTAGAGGTAGTAGTTGTCTTCATCTCTAATAACAGCAATAGCGGATCATGATCAGTTATTGCTGATTCTATGACAAAGGTTGTAGCGGACAAATGTGTTTTTATCATGCGAGTGATTTAGATAGAGTTCAGCGCTGTTCTGCCGCGTTCAGCACCTTTCTGTCGCGTTCAGCGCTGTTCCGCCTCGTTCGACGCTGAATGCGGTGGAACAGCGCTGCACACGTATGGTTCTCAAAGCCGAAATTTTGTATTTTGCTTTTATAACACGGGTCGTAATAGGTCCACAATGTTGTAAAATTTTGCAATATCCATCCGAAAATGCTCTTTAAATTTAATATTATTTTGTTTTAATGGGGTACCAATGTCGCGTATTCTCTAACCAAATTTCTATTTTCCCAAAGTGGGTCGATCCACTGTCGTTTGCGTTTTAATTTTTTACGGTTATTTTTTTCTATTTCTTCTGCAAGTAGCGTAAAACAAAAATATCGCACATAGAACTGTCCAAGTGTCCATGTTGAGGGCACAATACTAATTGAGTAGCTGACCGTCTTCGCAGCATATTCAGCGCCGTACGTAGTAGATAGAAGCATTTTAGCGTAGATAACACTCTTACGCCGCTGTACGCGACTGATAGAAGTAGAACTGTATAAGTGTGACCAAAATCGTTCAGGGAAACGCGAATAGAGCTGAATAAGTGTGCGTAGTCCCCTATGTCTACATGTGTGGAACTTATTAGAAATTTCAATCAATTGATACCAGAGACCGAATTTTTCAAATTAAGAAGAATGAAGAGAATTATCATGTTATTGGCAAGTGACATGGAAAGTTATTGACCCTCGTAGTGCTGTGATACCTTTGTTATGATTGGTATTCAAGAAACATATGAAACCGATAATTTGGTATCAATTCTTTGAGTCGCTTATTTTTAGCTGAAACTGTGCATAAAGACTTCATACTAGATGTTGTCTTCAGCCCTTTTGGATAGATATGGGGTTTCCGTTACACGTTGTATACTTTATTGTACACCTTACAATATTTCATTGGATACAGAAATTAAAACTAGTGTAAAATGTCAAACAATTAAATAAAATTAATCATCCTGAAAATATATGGTAGATAATGTAGGTAGGTAAGTGGAAGAGTACTGATAAAGTTGCCATATCTACACACATAGCGAACCCGAGCGAAAACCAATTCAAATTTTATTTAGGCTGAAAGGATTCCCCAACTTTGTGTGCTTAATATTCCAATCTTTTAAAACATCATGTACCTTTTTGCGTAGGTGTATCCTAATCGTTATAACTAAAGTTCTATAGAATACCAACACGAAAATGTTGTTATTAATAAACAAATCAGAGAGCTTTAATAATAATCGATTTATATGGCTCGTTGGTCAAGTGGTCGCAGGCGACTGCAGAGCATGACGTCTCGGGTTCAATTCCCAGGTCAGGCAAAAAGAGCTATTGGGTTTTCCTATAAAACAATCTCAGTAGTAGCTCGGAGTTTGAAAGTTGGCGATGTGAACAGAGCCGGATTAACCCTGTCAGAGGCCCTAAAGCAATGGCATTCTCGGGGCCCCTTTTTTTCCCTACTTCGACTGACCAAATCGTGTGTGAACTGAGGAAACGCACAGTAAGGGCGGTGGTTTTTAATATATATGTTTACTTATTCCCAGATTTGTTCCAAAATTGTTTTAAATCTACTACTAAATTTAACGATTTGTATTTTGTGCGATAACAGCGAGGTCCCTAAGTTCACACGCGCATCAAATTCTCGTTCGAAGAAACATGTTTTCTTGATGCGTGCACTGGGCCTGGGCCCCTAGTTGATGCGGGGCCCCTAGGCAGTTACCTACTCCGCCTAATGGTTAATCCGGCCCTGGGTGTGATACTTGCTTTGAAAAGCACGGTAAGGTGTTGGGCCCGGCTGTAATTTTGGAACTTTGACAATCATAACGGGTAGTCAGAAGTCAGAAAATCTGACACGGTTCTAGTCAAAGGGTATCGTGTTACCCAGCTACTGGGATATGGAAGCAAAATGATTACAAAAAAAATTGACTATTTTTAGGGTTCCGTAGCCGAATGGCAAAAAAACGAAACCCTTATAGTTCCGTCATGTCTGGCTGTCTGTTTCTCTATCCGTCCATCTGTATGTCATAGCCATTCCAACCGCTTTCCGATTTCAAGACAAAAATATAATAAATTAAAACGGGGCTCCCCATACATGGAACCGAAACTAAAAATATATTTTTTCATCAAACCTATACGTGTGTGGTATTTACAGACATGTCACTTTTTCTTAAAGTTAATCGTTTAAAAGATATACGCTTCCAAAGTGGTAAAATGAGTGTCCCCCCTCTAGCTTGTATAATAATGGAGTGAAATATCTAAAAAAAATATATGATGCAGATCTTAATAAATACTTTTAAACGTAGTTTGAGATATAACACTATGAAAAACAAAGTTATTTAGCGTAGTTACTACGGAACCGCGAGTGTGACTCGCATTTTGCCAAATTTTTTTCCTAACTTGTCATGTCATCTCTTTACCACACCACCCTTAGTTGACTGTAAAAATTTTCAAAAGCTTTAAGTACGTCTTTGTGCCATTGTATTGCATTAAAAACAAATACTATTTCTTAATTTTGATTAGCTATAATTATAACTGCATAAGTAGTAACAAATCATGAGCATGTTTTAAACAACAAACGGTAGTTGGTGCCATGAGGCAATGGTAGCGATTCGCCGTAGGTACTGTAACAACCACCTATAAAGTATACAGTTCTTACCGGATCGTTTCGATCACCAATAAACCGCTGCTTGGCACGAAGCGACACCGATGTTGTTTATTTTATTTTATAACTAGTTTCTGTCCGTGACTTCGTTCGCATGGGAGTTTTCCCACGTAAATCACGATCCCGTGGGAATTCCGGGATAAAAATTAGCTTATGTTTTATTCCAGGACGTCAACTATCTACTTATCAAATATCATTCAGATCCGTTTAGTAGTTTTTGCGAAAAAGAGTAACAAACATCCATACATCCATTCTCACAAACATTCGCATTTTAATATTATTAAGACTAGCGTGGCAAGGAAAACGGGCCGAAGTGGTCCAAATGCCCTCGGCTGATGAAACCTAGTCCATGAACGTAAGGATAAATTTTTACTATAGACACCAAAATTAGCCCATGGAGAAAAAAATATACAGTCCAGAAAAATGGTATTTTTTGTAGACGAACAATTTAAAAAAGTGACCAAGTGCGATTGCGGATATACAACGTGTAACGGAAACCCCATATCTATCCAAAAGGACTGAAGACAACACCTGGTATAGAGTCTCTATGCAAAGTTTCAACTCAAAATAAGTGACTCACAGAATTGACCCCAAATTATTGGTTTCATATGTTTCTTGAATACCAGTAATAACAAACGTGTCACAGCACTATGAGGGTCATCACTTTCCACGTCACTTGCCAACAAAACGATAATTCTCATCGTTCTTCTTAATTTGAAAAATTCGGTTTCTGGTATCAGTGTATTGGTATTTGTAATAAGTTCTACACACATAAACTTAGGATTACAAAACCCTTGCCATATCGTTTATTATCATCCAAAGAAGCCGTGCACTTGGTATGTATATACCCTTTAAATTACACGTTGTATATTGAATGTAGCAACTTAGCTTTAAGTATTTGTTCAAATTTCAGTTTAATCTCTTCACAGTTTCTGAGAAAAAGGGGCCTTGACAGACAAGACGGACAGGCGAAAAACGAACTGAATCTGTTAATCCTACAAGAGGTCCATTTTTTCTTTAGAGGAACGAAACCCCAATAAAAATATGAGACAGATTCGGCACTGG
Organism: Tholera decimalis; assembly: GCA_943138885.2. Classification (NCBI taxonomy): domain Eukaryota; kingdom Metazoa; phylum Arthropoda; class Insecta; order Lepidoptera; family Noctuidae; genus Tholera; species Tholera decimalis. Next base: position 37,995,972 of record OW964566.2, on the reverse strand, counting down.
GCGTCGACCATGTTCACCATGCTTTCTCTTTTCAACTAAAAAACTTTTTCTTTTAAAACCGAAGCACTCCACTTTCAAACCCACATTTCCATAAAAAAAACTCAAAAAGTCAAAGCAGGTTTTACTAACTACGTTCAACAAACTTAGCTCACCAACACTAGTTCCTTTGAATATTGAAATTAATTTAATATGATAACAAAAACTGAATGCGCTAAAACCACAGACTAATAAATGAGTATTTAAAATACTGAATAGTATATAACAAGTTCTTTATAATGCCTAAGTTACTCTAGTTTTCATTACAGAGTCACAGAATTCCGTTGTACCAAAGTTACCAGTGAGTATGAACCACGGAATCACCAGACAACGCCAGAACCTGCCAGGGTTGCGGAAATGTTACTTACGAAATACCGCAGCCCCGGATGCAAAAGCAACTCAAGGATCAAGGAAGGTTTTTGGCCAGTAAAAGCCTGACACTCCCTTCAGCCACCCAGAACAGGAAATGAAATGTAAAAGAAATGTCAGTTGGGACTTAAAACTCCACCTTCTTCAATGTCGTTACTCTCTTGGCAGAGTGGCCGTGGTAGTCAAATCAGGGGTGATGACTTGCTTCACAATTCTTCATCATTCCTTTCACACTGTATCCCTTCTAGTGCATTCGTAGAGTGGGCTATTGAGTGCAGTTTTGACTTGGTGGTCCAGCGTATTGGTCACCTGGCGTACGCTCTTTTATTTATTTTATTTTATTTACAATTCATGCACATAGGTACAAAGGCAGGTATTATCGACCAGTCAACCAAGAGTGGTGAAGAGATAGCGGAGGTACCATAATTCTGCGTGGGAAGTGATAACATTAAGTAAAGTGTTTGAGGGCGATGGAACGAGTAGTTGTTGGCACCACAACATTTAGTTTGATTTATTTATACGGCACATAGGCCCAGAGGCTATATGCATAACATATTATGTTTAATTTGTCAGTGAATGTCAATTTTCCACCCCATCTACAGTTTCGTTGTTTAAATCTATACTAATATTATAAAAAGGTATTTATTTGTAAGTTTGTATGTAGTACGCCCTACATACAAACTTGCAAATAAATATCTTCGGAACCAATGATCCAATTCTAAAAATTCTAAGGGGATAAAATAAAAATAAAATAAAATATAATTATTTTCGTTAAATCTGGTTTATATTTCTATCAATTTTGTGTATACCTACTTTACTAAGAGTAAGTATTTTGTGTTTGTATATAATTATTACGATTTAATTAGTTAAATCTATTTTATGCGGAGTGGGTAACTATTACTCCATATTGGGTATTCTTTGCTAGTAAGTTGCATTATTAAGGAGTGCTACAGACTGAATTATTTTGAAATATTTCAGTCTGTAGCACTCCCTAATAATGCAGCTTTATTTTGAAATATATAGTCGCGGGCGAAGTGCTTGTAGTTCATTATCAAATTCTCAGGTACGCAAAAATTAATGCAAGGTGAGGATTTTTTATTCGAATCAATCTCACACATCACATAGTTGCATATTTACGCGCACGTGACTGACGTTGAAAATTAAACTTTATTAATAAAGACATAGAGTCCAAAACACACGCGACCACTACAAGCAGCAATCCCTAATAGATGAACTCAAACCATGAAGGTTCCCGATACGTAAAATAACTGAACCCTTTCTATCATAAATATTATATCGAAAAATACGGGCTTTAAAAAAAAATTAAACAAAGAAGCCACAAAGCGGAACATTCCCTAACACGACCAACAAAAACATTAAGAAAAGTATTTTGACCCTTTTACTTCGGATTCTAGAAAATTCCTTTTGAATATTTTCTTTACAAGAGAGAAAAGTTGTAAAAAATTACGCACAAAAGCTTCTTTTTACGATAACAAAACAGTCAAAAGGTTTTATTTCTACGAAGAAGCGATGTGAACGACAACACCGTCCGTTGTCGTTCACTAAAGAATGAATGAAAGGAACGGGAGAGTGCAAATCTTTAAGAGTCAACGATACAGGTTCCGCAGGCTCGCTTTGTGTTTGATTTTTGCTTACTATCAAGTGGTTTTCCGTTTCGAGTTGTTATAAGTACTTATGCAAATATTATTGTTCGCATTTTATTTATTTTGGAGATTTTTTTTATTTTTTTTCCTCAATACAAAGTAATGAATATTTTATAAACTACACTACACTATGTGTACACTATATTATACATAACACATTCTAAATATTAATTTGTGACATATCTTGCAAAGCTTTTAAAATTCAAGTAGTGATAACCTTTTACAAACATTTAAACAATAATTTTAACGTTTTATAATATAAGTTTATTTAAGAACCAAATCTAACCAAATCACGTAAAAATAATTTAGGTATCACTTAGTCAAAAAAAAAAAATAGCTTATTCGAAAACAAGCTAGCACCTTTTCGGTGTTTCTTCTCAGAGTAGTCAGTTAGGAAATACCGGCCTCATCTAGCTAAACTAAACACGCAAAAAAAAACATGACGCGTTAAAGTATTATTTATAACCTATTGGTTATAAATAAAAAAAATAAAAAAGTAAAAGTATTATTATTAGTAGTAAAATGTATTATTTATAGCCTATTGGTTATAAATAATACTATTACGCGTCATGTTTTTGGAAAGAAAAAAAAATTGTTTGAAGATAGTGAAATGTATATTTACAAAATAATATTTCATTTCATTATCTTCAAACAATTGTTTTTTTTTCTTTATTCTAAAATACGCAATTAAATGTACATACATTTTACAAGTTCGACAAATACCGTTACATTGTGAAGCATACTTAACCGAGACAGTTTTCCTTTGTAACCCCAGTAACAATTTTAAAAATTCCGGGATTTTTCATTATTTAAATTTATTATTTTTAGTTAACGTATATATTAACTTATTGTGTCTTTAAAATTATGGTCATAATATATCATTTTTGAAGCCCCATGACGAGCCCATTAATTTGTATTGATATTTTTTTTACTTTGAATTATTAATTCTATATATCCGTTCAGTTGTTTGTAAGATACGATAAGAGATATAACATGCATACATACAATATTTGCGTTAAAAACATAACCATTCCCTTGCAGTCAGGTTAAAAGGATAGATTTTCTTTGTTATAACTGACATATCTATACTATACTTTTTGGCAAATAAAACATTATTATTATTATTATCTATAAACCCCCTGAGTAAAACGCGGACGCCCAAAATGATTTAGTAACTATTCCTTCTTTGATAACGGATCCTTAGAAAACATCAGCTAATATTATTTATTAAAAACTATTGATCGCTGAACCCTAATATCCATATATTCCGGACACTGTGCGGTTCAAGATTGCATTTCCACGAGCACATCGCATGACATCGCCTTTTACATGCAAAACAGTGATTTGAAGTCCCAAAAGCTTTGTAAAGATACGAACAATATTGTATCGATATTAAAATCTTTTGCTTTGTGTCAAAATTTAAAGCTTTTCGTTTTCATGTTCATAGTTCTTGTTCACTTATAACTCAAAGAAGGATATTTAACATGTTTTAACTCAAAACAATTAATAAATAATCATGGTAAATATCCCGTTTTAAATTGTTATTATATACTGTTAGTCACCATGTCAGTTTAAAAACAAATGTTACTTAAAACATTTCAAATCAATAAAAAATTGTTAGATTTCAGACATAAAAATATTTTTTACCTGTATGTGTCATGGCAAGTTCCAAATTTAAAATTTCAAATTCTTCTAAATTCTAATTTAAAATTCTTCGTCTTTAATACTGTTGGCTGTTAATATGCCTAAGCGACTGAACTGCCACGTTGTATGGCAATGTCCCTTTGACTAAAATAATAGCCAACATTGGGTCACGGAAAATATCACCCAGCCTTTTTACCCGACTGCAAAGGAAGGGTAATGGTTTTCGCGCGAATCTTGTATGTATGCTTGTAATATTCTTTATTACCTCATATCTCCAGAAACGCTGAAAGGATTTACACAATTGAGGTATCGTTAGATTTGTCTTAGCAGCCCAAGTATTCTTAGATAGGTGACATTTGAAAAAATTAAACATAGTGGCTGTGCGAAGCCATTACACAGGGTAAAAAAAAATTTTTTTTTCGTGTGCTACAATAATTCAAAAAGGTATATCATGATTATCATTAGCGTAATACTAATAACATAATACAATGAGAAAGTTATAAAATATGGACTTTGCTCTTTCATTTCCTGAATGCGGTGGGGTGCCAATGTGACATGGACGGGAAAAAAAATGTCCAAAAAGTGACAAGCAGGCGGGAGACTGCTTGTCACTTTTTAAATTAAAAAGTGCTTGTTTCTTGCATTTCAGTTGAGCAGTCGGGTTTTTTAGATTGTTTAAATAACTGTTATACTTTATTTCCGGCCTCATCTTACCTATAATGTTTGTATTTATAATCAATTTGGAAAATAAAATATAATTTCATTTCAAAGATGGCTCTCAATATTTTCTAAATACAATTAATTACAGAACAGTACACCTCTTCTTTCCTATTTAAGAAAATAAAAGTTTTTCTGATAAAAGGAAACAAAAAATAATCCTATCAAAAATAATTAAATCGGTATTTTACTTTGTAACCCGACCTCGATTAACTTCATTTCGTAGTGGGTCTACGACGTAGCGCTACATAGGTACGGCGGCGTAGCCGGACATTTTAATAAATAGGGCTTTACCTAGATTGGAACTCTATAATCTACTTAATTGGACTTAGGGCGGCCACGAACGGTATTTACAACAAAATGTTTTTAATAATATACATTTTTTTTTTATTATTAAAAAGAGAAAAACTATAGAATATATCACATACATTTTTTTACAATTTTGGGTTTTTTGCGGTGGTAAAATCACCAAATGACTCCTCCTGCTGTTGAGGAGAAGAAAGAAGTGTCAAACTTCTCCTGACTAAAAACCTTTTCCTTCAATTGTCATTGCTTTCCAGGGCCGCGGCATCTTGTTAGCACGTTCCCGCAACCCCGGCCGGCAATGGCTTCGTCAGGCCCCGTCAATGCTGCTATGTGCTCTTTGAGTGTATTGTTCCGCATTTATTAGTTGGGATGCGTCCCTCTAAGGATTTGCGGTTAAAGTTGCATACCTCGCTCCCCCAGTTGACCAGGCGGCACCAATCGAGGACAGCGTTAAAGAGTATTTAAATGCTCTCACAACCCAGGGTACAAGTGAGCGAGCAACAGAGTAGTTTTAGTCAGTCACGAGTCTGAAAGACCCTCCCCCCGCCTGTCCCGGGGTGGAGGACGACCATGAAAATTTCCACCTCAAAAATCTGTCAATACAATTGAGCCGTTTGAAAAAAACACTTAAAATAAAGAGGTTAAAGGTTATTTTCCAACCGCTCAAAATATAACACACTAAAACCATATAATTTTATACACATGTAAAATGCCCACCTATTACTATAATTGCACAAAATCTCGGGCGACAATCGTACGATGTAATTAGTAGCTATATTACCAATAATTACGCGTAATAAATTCGTAATTATTGGTAAATGATAATATCACTTGAACATTACGCGGGATGAATATAGTAGATTATTAACCAAGGGGATAAAGCAGTGTCTTCTGTCGCGGGTGACGATTTAAATCGCGAGCGTAACGAAGGACTCGAGGTTTACTCCCGAGCGTAGCGAGGGTGTTAAAAACTTAAATCACGAGCGAAGCGAGGGATTTAAGTTCACCTAAGACTAAGACAGCTTTATCACCGAGGAAAATACTCTACTTTTCGTACCATTTGCGAAAAAATTAACACAATAATAATATGAGATAAGCATTTATTAAAAATAAATTAATTAAAATAAACTTAACGTTTATGTATTTGAAGAAAACAAAAACGCGGCAAATTCCTAGACTAATATTTTTTTGTCGGAAAAGCAAAGGCATCAAGCTCATACGGCCTCGTCGGTTTTCGTAATTTTATTTAATAATCATAACTGCATAATAAATGCGTATTCCTTTTTCAAAAAGATGTATTTAAATGCATTATATACAAACTCAATGGTGTAAACACAGATGTAGTTCAGTATAAATTTCGGTAAGTATTCCAAATTTAAATCACATTCTCCCCCTAGAGGATGAATGAAATTCAGTACAATTTTCTTTCCCTGTTTTTAACAGCATAAAAATTACTATTGTTATGTTCGCTTTTTGTGGCATAGAATGTCACTTTTTTGAGCAAGTGGTACGAAAATTATTTTATTTTATATTTTTAGTATTGTGTTCGTATCCAGGCCATTACCTACATTATTTAGTGGATTTCATATTATCATTACTACTGCTTGCATGCTTTCAAAACGGTGAAGTAAAATATCGTGAGGAAAGCAGCAAATCCTTTTTTAGTTTTCCGTACCCAAAGGGTAAAAACGGGACCCCATTACTAAGACTTCGCTATTTGACCGTCCGTCTATCCGTCCGTCTGTCTGTCACCAGGCTGTCTCAAGAACCGCGATAGCTAGACAGTTGAAATATTCACAAATTAAGTATGTATTTCTGTTGCCGCTATAAAAACAAATACTAAAAACAAAATAAAATAAATATTTAAGGGGCGCTCCCATACATGATTTTTTCCGTTTTTAGAGAAAACGGTATGGAACCCTTCGTGCGCGAGTCCAACTTGCATTTGGCCGGTTTTTTTTTTATTATTTAGCTGTTAACGTTCCTCTGCTGGGCAAAGGCTGCCCCCAAATCCTTGCAGGTTCCTTTTTCGAGGCTTTTTCGAGAGGTGCCTCTTCAGACCAGCGAACGCAGTGTGCATCAAGTTCCTCTCGCATAATTATCATATGCGGCATATCTTAAAACCAAAATTCAAAAATCCACCAACACGAACTGGACCCACGTGGTTGATTTCGGCCCATTCCCTCTGATAGAGATTAAGACTGTGTCTCAACAGTGGAAGCGTTTTAAACTGATTAGTTATGTTACGTTATGTATAATAAGTTAACTACGCTATCGTTGATTACTATGTAGGTATACAGTATATTAACTAACAGAGGGCGTTCCCGTTAACCCGCAATAGTATAGCATCCATACATGCTAAAAAAATATTACCATTCGAAAACAAAATGTTTTTATTTTTTTATCATTAAAATATTCACTAAAAATGTTAAATTGATACGTAAAAGAAACACTCTGAACACGCGTACGCATTCATAAATAAATTGCAACATTGCCGTCCTTCAAGTACGCGTGTACAGAGTGTTTCTTTTACGTATCAATTTAACATTTTTAGTGAATAATTTAATATTAAAAAATATAAAAACATTTTGTTTTCGTATGGTAATATTTTTTTTTTTGGCATGTATGGATGCTATACTATTGCGGGTTAACGGGAACGCCTTCTGTTAGTTAACATAGTTTATAGATAGGTTAGCCATTGATGAACACACATAACATACAGACATCAAGAAATTAAAAGCAAAATGGGTACACAGCTGATGCTTATTTGTACAAGTATCTATTCCAGACTACCTGTACAAAGATAATAATTATTTCTAACGCAGGTCAAACGGAAGAAACGTCTTTTGAAATAAGCTGAACCTTTGTGCTTTTGTCTCTCTATATACATATCTTACTCTTATTAAGGTCTGTATGTTCATAAATAAGTATATAAATTTTGATATCTGTATTTTTAAAAGTTAGCGTCATACTTTGGTCAAAAAGCACTCTTTTTTAATTTGGGTAATAATTCCCGATGAGCCCACCACTCTTGATTCGATCTCTCCTGTTAGTAAGTGATAGATGAGGTCTACGATTTAACGAGTGAGCCCAGAAGATGCCTGTTAACTATTGCTTTAAAGGCTCAAACTCAAACTCAAAATATTTTATTTCATATTGGCCTATATAGGTACTTATAAAACGTCAGAAATTAGTGCACGGCTCAAAATTAATCGTTTTCTATGGTGAAGAACCGGCAAGAAACTCCACAGTTACTCTTTTTAAAATATCATTAATTATTCCAATGTATCCATAATACAGGTATGCTGAAATGTTATTCTGCCTTGTATTTTGGGGCGTATTATCAAATAACTCCTCAGAGTCAGACTTCTCCTGACTAAAATCCCACCCTGTCCCTTCATTTGTTGCCCTTGCATCATGGAGCCACAGTATGCCATTAGGAAGTTCCCGAAATCTCAGCAGTCATTGACCCCATCGGGCCCCGTCATTACAGCTGACTAGTCTTTGGCTGCTTTTTTTAGGGCGGGAATCAACGAATGACTTCTCCCGCTCTGGATGGGGTGGAAGTGAGTGTCAGACTTCTACTGACTAAAAATCTACCCTATTCCTTCAACTACCCCTATGGGGCCGCGGTATGTCGTTTGAAGATTCCCGCAAACCCGGTAGTAGTATTAAGACGTTGTTGAAGTTGTGCAGGACATCTAGGAAGACACGATGATGGGAGTAGAGCTGTGGCATCCAAGGACTGGCAAGAGAAGTGTTGGTCGTCCGGAAGCGAGATGGGCAGACGACACTGTTATCATCGCAAATATACCCTGGATAAAACTGACACAGGATCGTTGAGCTTAGCACAAGCGAAGAGTTCGCATTTTCAAATTATTTTGTATAAGTTAGGAAATGTGCAAGGTAAAGTTGTGTTGATACTTTAAAATAATTTTAGCATGAAGGTGACAATAATATATTTAATTTGCAATAGTGTCAGTTCTGTTGGAGGGCAGGATACTAATAATTTTAACCAGTTTTGACGGAGTTTTCTCAAATATACTCAAAATATTATTTATAACTAGCTAGCATCCGTGACTGCGTTCGCGTAAAAGGTGCTTTCCACGTAAATCGCGATCCCGCGATAAAGAAGTAGTTTAAATATATGTTGCCTTATAAATGTCTCTATCATACCTTGGTTCCTATTTAATTTAGTTCAGCCTTTCCAGAAATTAGCCTGAATAAACAGAAAGACAGACAGATAGTATCGTGAGCCTTCATAAATATAAACACGTGAAAAAGCACAGTTATTTTTAAATTACAGACAGACAGATCAATGTTATTTACGTGTACTTATTAGAGCACATCCCTCAAACCCATTTTCGAATCTAAAACGCTTAGATTTTTCACAACACCAACCCGCTTGTCACAGGTATTACATGATTAAAACGCAGAACATCAAGTGACGTGGCATCCCGCTTACATTAAGCCCGGGATTCGATTTCCCGCACAACGGGATCAATGTCGTCCGCTCACGCAAACACCGCTATGTTTGCCTTCCATTATTTTTTGTACTTTCCGAATGAAACCGACGGCAACCGATGATATACGATCATCAAATAGAAATAATACATTTTTGGATCGGATTAGAGTTATGAATTGGATTCTTTGTGGTGTTTTTTCAATTTTGTACTTTTTTGCGGCAATTCGTCTGTTAAATAGAAATGTTATCAGTATTGTGTTCATTGCCAATGTCGGTTGATAAAAGGATCAATCATGTAGCACCGAAAGTATAAAATACATACTGTTTACCTACTTATAAAGGTCTTTTTTACCTAACTGCAAGGGAAGGGTTATGTTTTATATTTATGTGTAAGGGCATGTAGGTATGTTCTTTTATTGTCGTGTATTCATAAGCCAAACTTTATCATCGGTGAAAGATCACAATCACAACATATCACTATCGTCGATCTGTTACAAACTAATTCCTCCAAGCGCATTACCTTTTGTCTTGCAGTCTCATACCAATATCAGACTGCAAGACAAAAGGTAATGCGCGATTGTTGGATAGTGAACATGCCACCCCGCACAAAACGTTTTAGGAATACTTTCATTGTGCGTACAGCTAAGGAGTGGAATTCCCTACCGGAGTCTGTTTACTGATTACTATAACCTGAGGGTCTGATATTCAAATTTTACAGGAAACAACTGCCTATGAAACCTTCACAACCTAGAAGCTGAGTAATACGAAACCTCTTGGCAGGACTGAAGGCAGATTTACCGACTTCTGACTACTGACTGTAACTGTAACGACCGTCAGAGATGTGCATATGACAGCCTGGGCCATCGGCTTGTTGTGCTTACCGAGGCATGGAGGAATCTTTATACGTATGATGCTCACCCAACCACAGACTAACCTTTGTAATCTTTTATCTTCGAAGATTGACCCGTGTGGCAGTAATTATAAAATTAAGCCACATGCTCCTAATTTGCCATCACCAGAGTTAACTAATATCTACTATCCGAAAAGTAGCACGGTCATAAAAAAAATGTATGTATCAAAAAGCATCGTCAAAAGTGCATCGACATTAGTGTTGATAGACGTCCCGTATTTCACGGGACATCCCGTATTTCAGGCAGAAATTTAAATGTCCTGCCGGGACCGACTCTGTCCCGTATATCAATTCGATTTCGCATGTATCAGCCGCTCATGAAGCTCTATACTGCATACATCCAATTGGCTCGACTGCGCGCGAGTGACTGAGGTCTGAGCTTAGTCTGTTTATACCGATGTGCTCGGCTTTTTAAATATGTCAAATACAACAAAAATATGTTAAAACATGCGCGTTCCTCTGAAAAATATTCAAAATAAAACAACTTAGTAAATAATTTGGTTTTTTTATAAATCCAAAAAAAAAAAACATGAAATCCCGTATTTTTTTGCCTATTTAATCATTTTCCCATACAGGCTCAAAAAAAATCTGGCAACCGTAATGGACATACACATAATCAACATGTAAAGTTTCCACAGCTGAAATACAGGCCTCCTACCTATGAAGAGAAAAGTGCCATAATTCACCGCTCGAGCTTAGTGCGTCAATGTCACATATCTTGGGATTTTCCGGTAGTAAGACATGTCAATTTCCTCACGTTTTCTTTCACAGTTTTGAAAGCAGAGGTGATGATAAAAATTGCATAAAGTAGTGTGCTTGCTTTTTTTATTGATTATAGGTTCGCGTTAGACCGCCATCTCACCTGACGGTAAGCGATAATGTAGTCGAAGATGGAGCACGTTTACCTAAAAGTAACCTTTTCACTCTTGACTTAAAGACCCCTAGGTTATATCTATCGGGAAACACAGACTCCGGCAGGGAATTCCACCCCTTAGCCGTACGCACAATGAAAGTATTCCCAATACGTTTAGTGCGTATGGGTGGGATGTCCACCATGTACCGATGGCGCATCGTCGTTTGTCTTGTAGTCCGATGATGGAACGGGATTGGCGGAATTAGATTGTGTAATTCCATCGCACACTCCCCGAAATATAATCGATAGAAAACCGATAGACTTGCAACTAGTCGTCGATGTTCAAGGGTCTGGAGCTTTGACTCGACCAGTGCATCGTTGCCAATGAGTCTCTTGGCCCGTTTCTCAATAGACTCAAGCTCTCAAGATGAGAGCAGTACTCCATACACGACCGAACCTGGGCTTGATACAGATTGAGCAGCTGTTCCGGTGTGAAGTACCGTCTCACCTTTGCTTGGGTTCGAACCCACAACTTAAAACTTGTAAGGCGTGTTTGTAACCACTGCAATCATAATCAACAATCATCATTGCAATGTTAAATTATGCAACAAAACCTCAGTTTAAAATAGGCACTTACTTATTACATCTATACTAATATTATAAGGCGGAAAAGTTTGTTTATATGTTTTTATGGATTTGTATGAAATTTAGTATGGATGTTTTTATCTCGATAAAGTGCACGAAAGCAAAGCCCCACACTACTGCTAGTATACAACGTGTAACGGAAACCCCATATCTATCAAAAAGGACAGAAAACAAAATTTGGTATGGAGTCTTTATGCAAAGTTTCAGCTCAAAATAAGTGACTCACAGAATTGACCTTTCATATGTTTCTTGAATACCAGTAATAACAAACGTGTCACAGCACTATGAGGGTCATCACTTTTCACGTCACTTGCCAATAAAACGATAATTCACTTCGTTCTTCTTAATTTGAAAAAATCGGCCTCTGGTATCAATGTATTGAATTTCCTAATATGCTTCACACATATAGACATAGGATTAGAAAACCCTTGCCATATCGTTTGTTATCATCCAAAGAAGCCGTGCACTTGGTATGTATATACCCTTTAAATTACACGTTGTATTATGTACAAAAAAAGAAAAATCACACAAATAATAGAACATTACGGACATAATGGGATTCATTAGGGCTGCGGAAAGCAGGGCTCTTAGTTTGTAAGGTGTAAGCTTACAATGGAGCGGGAAGCCTTATTTGCAACAACTTAGTTTCTTTTAAATTTTATTGCAAGCTCAAGTAAGCCTAAGCCTTTACGCTATCTAATACTCAGGACTACATTTAAAATAAACATCTGAGTTTGTTTCTGTGTTTCCTCTCAAGATAGTTATACAGAAATCACCGGCTTCATCAAACCGAGACTGGTCTTGCTAAGGGGTATTGCGTTTCCCAGCTACTGGGGTTTTTTTGTTAGGAAAACTTGCAATTTTTTTATTTTTTTTTTAATTTTAATTTGTTGGGCCATAAAACAGTTACACATTACAATATAAGTGTGACGAAATAAAATTTATAAATGTTGTTGCAATGTGGGTAGAATTCACATTACTAGCAATCTTGTTAACCCTTCCAACTAAGCTAAATATGCTTGTCTGGAGTGGGTTCACGACAATAGTGTAATGGGTGGGGTTCGAACCCACGACCTCTCGATCACAAGTCACCTTAGCCATTAGGCTACTGACGGTTATGAAAGTCGGATACAGGGTCGGATTAACCATTAGGCGGAGTAGGCAACTGCCTAGGGGCCCCGCATCAACTAGGGGCCCAGACCCATTGCACGCACCAAGAAAACATGTTTCTTCGAACGAGAATTTGATGTGCGTGTGAACTTAGGGCCCTCACTGTTATCTCACAAAATACAAATCGTTACATTTAGTAATAGAATTAAAACAATTTTAGAGCAAATCTGGGAATAAGTAAACAAATATATTAAAAACCACAGCCCTTAATGTGCGTTTCCTCAGTTCACACACGATTTGGTCAGTCAAAGTAAGAAAAGGGGCCCCGAGAATGCCATTGCGCCTTAGGGCCTCTGACAGGGTTAATCCGGCTCTGGTCAGATAGGCAGTTGCTCCATGAAAAACACTAATAATCAGCTGTACCTGGTTAGACTGGAAAAGCAGATCATGACGAAACATTTGTAGGGAGTTAGGGACCCCTTTTTACGAAAATTATGCAGTCATCAAGCATAAAAACCTATGAAAGTTTATTATGGTAAAAAAGTGCAGAAAGCTCATACTTTTACAGTCTTCACTATATACTAATCTAGATATATATTTACTTGGACATATAATTATTCCAGACTAGCTGACCCGCCACGACTTCGTTCGCGTGGTATCCTACCCCTACCCAACCGATACTACTACCCCTACCCTACCCTACCAATACCCTATCCTTACCCTACCCCCTTCCCCTACCCTACCCCTACGCTACCCCTATCCTACCCTACCGTACCTCTACCCTACCCTACCCCTACCCTTGAGACCTTTTCTACTTTTCTCAACTTTTGAACCTTCCCTAGACCTCCACGAACATTTCAAAACCAAGATGAATGAAATCGGTCCAGCCGTTCTCGAGTTTTAGCGAGACTAACGAACAGCAATTGATTTTTATATATATAGATAATTACAATCAAACGTCATGAACACAACCAGGGATCGACTGGCGATCTCTTACAGATAACCTTCCTTCTTAAAATCCATGCAGGATTTGACATAGAAGGAGAAAACCAATACGCGGGTAGTATATACTGTTCTATTACAATATGGGTACTAATATACAATACATAAGTAATAAATAACATACTCAATACAAATCGACAGGCCCGTTGGTATAGTGGTCAGTGGCCCTGACTGCTATGCGCAAGGTCGTGGGTTCGATTCCCACCTAGGACAAATGTTTGTGTGATGAGCACGGTCATTTGTTCTTTGTCTGGGTGTAATTTATCTATAATATGTATGTATTTAGAAATATATATGTATGTTTATCAGTTGTCTAGTACCCATACCACAAGCTCCGCTTAGTTTGGGACTAGATGGCGTTGTGTGAAAAAGTTGTGGAATATTAAATACAATAAGTATGGGTTGTAATGAACTTTAAACTTTGTCTCGTATGACACAAAGTTCATTGTTCCATAGTTTGAAAGTTATCTGGAATCCAAATTTAAATTTTGTTATAAGTTTAAAGTAATGACATCTTCAGTCGATATCGATGTTCTACGAGGTAGATAAAGTGATCTAGAGTTAATCTCAGTATAATGGCTATAAATGTCTGCTCCGCGACATTCTCTCTAATTATATCCAGGCTAATATTATATATGCGAAAGTTTATCTGTCTCTCTGTCTGTATGTTACGTTTTGACGGCTAAATCACATCGCCGATTTGGATGAAATTTGGAATGAAAATAACTGAAGACCTTGGTTCAACCATGGGTTACGTTTTTTTTTAAATCAACCCTTGAAGTGTTAAAAAGTTGAACAACACCTAAACCACTCGACCACGGAGGCAGTTAATTAGTTACTGAAAATTGAATCAAATTACTTTATAATAGTATAATAATTGGAAGCGTCAATAGCCCAGGTAAGGTGTTGAACTTGTGATTGAGAGATTGATGATTGATTGATTGATGGGTTCAAACTCCACCCGTTACACTATTGCCGTAAACTCACTCTAGACACAAGCGTATTTAGCTTAGTTGAAGGGGTTAACTAAATTTCTAGTGGTGATTTCTAGCCACATTGCTAATTCTCTTTTACTTTTCCACTGCAGGTACACAAGCCTACGGACGTCGAGCAGGTGACGTACAATAAAATAATAAAATGAACTTGAGAGTGAGCCTAGTGATCTGCGATATTATTTGTGCAATATTTATACAAAGGCAGCATTTTCGATACATACATAAAGCTGATATTGCGGAAAATATATGAAATACAACACGCAGTCTCAGTGCGGGTTGCTGGATTTCACATGTCTTCGGATATGCCTAGAACATGTTGGTTTCTTTGCGATGTTTTTATTCACTGTTTTGAGAGAAGTAGTGATGACATAAATAAATAGCACAAAAAAAAACTTTTTACAAAAAATAGAACCGACTTCCATATAAAAACACTACAAAGGCAAAAATAACTTTAATTTCGGAAGGCGGTGTCAAAAACTAAAATATATACAAAACTAAAGACATCGCCTTCCGAAATTAAAGTTATTTTTGCCTTTGTAGTGTTTTTATATGGAAGTTGGTTCTATTTTTTGCTAAAAAGTTTTTTTTTCACGCTTTTTAGTGGGTCGGTTTGTAATTTATCTAGTTACCAAAGCCAAAATGTCAACTACTTATCACCTTTTACAAAATATTTTTTACTTTTCCCGGTGCAGAGCCGTTAATTTTTGAGGAGTTCTCCTAGTACATCACCATCAATTCTACTTCACCACATGCATTGTGACGAGCATAAAGTGCTAAACATCCATATTCAAGTAATCTAATCGCAATCCACGAAATACTTATTATTGAGTAGTTTCGGTGGTCATCTAGGGTCTTCATCATCAGTTCTACTTCCTCAAATGGTGCTTATCGAGAGCAACTGCAAAAGTTACTATAAGAAATACCCAAAACGCTATAGGTGTGCCTATAATATTTGAAGAGTTCCCTCGATTTCTCCATGATTCCATCATCAGATCCAAACGTGACAATGGGACCAACTAGAAAGTATACCCTTTCAAACGACAAAAGAATTTTCCAAATCGGTCCTGCCATCTCCGAGTTATGAGGTAACATACATAAAATAAAAAAGTTCAAGACGAATTGTAAACCTCCTTTTTTTGAAGTCGGTTAATAATGTGCCTGACTGGTTTCGTACTTACGAACTGCAACTCGCAAGTCGACCCCGTTACTACTGAGCCACAACTGCTCTCAAATCAGATTATTTAGCTTTATTGTTGTTATAGAAATCCGCAAATATCGATTACTCTTTTTAAGATAACTAGTAATGTGGATGGAAATCACATTACTATGATTGTGTCTGAAATGGGTTCACGGCCATAGTGTAATGGGTGGGGTTCAAACCCGCGACCTTTCGATCACAAGACCGATTCCTTATAAATGTAGCTGTCAGTAGTAGTAATATACCAATTATAATTTTAATATAACCCTGTATACATACATACCAATTTTATTTATTTTTTAATTTTATTGTATCGTGGTTGCATTTAGAAACGTAAAAAAAATACACCCAGACCCGGAATAACTATCTATAGGCCATACAAATATTTTTACGTCTGGGAATCAAACTCGTGACACGCAGCGCAGCAAGGCAGGGTTATGCAAGGCACACCAACGATATATTTACAATCAAATGGATAAAGATATACAAAGGTTTGAGATACAGTTCAAATATATCACTTACAGGTATGCACGACATTCTTGTGCAAAGTAAAATGAATTAATCAATCTAAGCAAAACTAAATAATAATGTCAAAATTAATCATGTCCAAAACAATAACAAATATTAAAAAATATAAAATTAAATTGAATAAAATGTCAAAAAGAGAGAATTATTATATAATGAGAATATGATTTTAAGTTACACAATTGGAATTAAATTAAAGTAAAAATAAATTAAAAAAAAGGTTACTTCTAGGTAAGCGTGCTTCATCTACAACCACATCATCACTTGCCATCAGGAGAGAAGATGGTCTAACACAAGCATATACTCGGTAAAGAAAAATTGTTTAATTCCTGAATGAATTCCTGCGGAGATTTTTAAATTTAGAAATCATATATTAATGTGTTGTCGAGTTTTCACCTTACACCACATTCTAAACTCAAGCATTGGCTCCAATAACTACATGTTAAGAATTCTAAAGGGATCTTATGAACATCGAGAGGGCACCGAACTACGCTCTTTCGACAGAAAACCAATTATCCAAATAATTGTAAAAGAAAATAGAGTCGAAATCGTTTTGCAAAAGAAGTAGAAGAAATAGAAATTTTCAATTCTATTTTTAATTAATTAATTGAGAACCGTGTACACCATCTTATCTTACTAAAATTACAAATGCGAAAGTTTTTGAGGATGGATGACGTATGGATGTTGGTTACTCTTTCACGCAAAAACTACCAAACGGATCTGAATGAAATTTGGTAAACAGATAGTTGATATCCTGGATTAACACATACGTTACTTTTAATCCCAGAATTTGCACGAAATTGGCGTTGAAGCGGAAACCACTCCAACGTGAACGAAGTCGCGGGCAGAAACTAGTACATTATAATCGAATAGTTTTATAATCTTTACATACTATAAAACAAAGTTGCTTTCCATCTCTGTACGCTTTGATCATTCGAATTATGCAACGGAATTTAATGCGGTTATTTGAATGAAAGCATTATTTATGTAGCCTTTTACAGCCTATCATTAGAATGCGTATCTAAGAAGATATCAGAGTATTTTAAATACCGGAACCGATTGACCATCGCACCGTACGTACAATAGTCTAATCATAACACTGACACCAAATTTCTACCAAAATTAAAGTATATTATATATATGACGGAGAGACAGCCTCGTATGTGTTTTCAAAAAGTGTGACGTCAGTTCAGCTGGCGTCACGAATGTTGTCTTGATGATCACTCATGTTTGATTTTCAAATAAAAGTACTTGTTACTATTACCGGACACTCGTTTATTCAACTGACAGCGTAACGACTTTACAGAGAGGTCAGCACTGTCCAGTGGCTCGAACAAGAATGAATCTGAATGAATCTAGCGCTCACAGTGCGGCCTTATATAGAGGGATTGACACACATGTACTCACATTTTCTAGTTAAATATTAAACTACTTAAATTACGATGCTTTAAGTTGAAACATGTTAAACGTTAATTTTACATCTTAAAAATCATTTAGTAGTTTGTAAAACAATCAAATTATTAAACTTTAATCATTTCAATTATTTTAATAGACAAATTATTGTATTTGCGCCGATATATAATTTAAAAGAAATCAATCACTAAAAGACATTAAAAATAACTTATTTCTTACATACCTAGTATTTATTTATGCAATAATGGAATATACACTTAAATAAAAACCCTTAACTACATATATACATCTAAAAATAAACTAAAATATGGCGTCCAGAAATTCGTGCTTATCGCTGTCCACTGGTAATGTGCCCAAGACTGGCGGCATTGCCACGCTGTTTGGCAATGCTTAACCGCTGTCCAAGGTAAAGGCCAGCCTTTGGGTCACACGAAGTGTCAATTAGGCGCCTGGATAGTTCTTCAAGTAATTTGTGAGCACTCGGACCCCACGATCCCAAAGTCTCCACCCCAAACGGCTCGAAATTATAACCTCCAACATGGTTATTATATTTCCGCCGCTTGAGGTTCTCAGCGGCTGCAGCGCCAGCACCAGCACAGCAAGACGAGCTAGGAAGATGGGATGGCGCAAGAGTATCGACACAAGTTGCGTCCCACACTAAACTTTTTGTCTACCCATCTTCCATGGAAATAAAGACATGCAGCGCGGTCTTTTGCCATCGTCGCGTGCCAAACCAATGGGTTCTCTAATACAGCCGGAACGCCGACGGTGACAAGAGCTCGTCGGCTAATGTCGTTAATATTCGCGTGCCGTGCTATGCGACCCGCGCTACGGCCGCATGAAAGGCTGGGGTGACCGAGGCTGTTGACAACTTCGCCACAGTGGCAGCGATGAGCAGAACAACAGGGAGCACCTAATCGAAGGGAAGCAGCGAGGCGGAAAGTAGTATCATCGAACCAGGTGCCTATGTTCGACGATGGTAGTGCATGAAGCCAGAGACCCAACTCCCATTCACTCACAGCCAGCAGGCGCGCACGCTCTGCAGCCGAAGCAGATGTGGCAATAAGGTCACTCTGAAGTGCTTTGCAGAGCGGCTCATCCCACCGCCTCTGAGATGATGGGTTGTCGGGTGGATTTAGATTTGGGCAAGCGATTCTCCACGTGTCCATAGCCTCGGTAAAGCACGGCACATTGAAATCAACCAGTGATGGAGCAAGGATATTCCTGATTAATTTCTCAGTGCCATGAACCGAGGATTACTTAAACTGATATTTTTTTCTGAATAAGTTAATAATATAGTTTATCTTATTTGTCCATTTCAACAATAAAACAACTTTATTTAGGAGCTCAATTGCTTCGAATTTACCTCTCTTTTTTGTTGTAGGGGCAAAATCATACTGTCTGGGGTTGCGAGAATCTTCTAACGACATCCCACGGCCCCGGAACTTAAGGGCAGCTGAAGGGACAAGGTGGGTTTTTAGTCAGTAGAAGTCTATCGCTTCCTTCCGCTCCACCCAGAGCGGGAGAAGTCATTCGATGATTTTCCCACCCAGAGAAAAAAAAGGGGCAAAATCATCAAATGGGAGTCAGGCTTCTACTGACTAGAAACCAACCCAGTTACTTCAGATTGCGTATCGGGGCAGTGGCATCTCGTTAAGACAACGCCAGGAGCGAAATGTGAATTTTGTCCCTTCAGTCGGGATTCAAAACAAGCTTTCCGCATCTCTGCCAACTCGTTGAAAACCAGCGTTTCGTTACATAATGTTTCTCGATCGTCTAACACTTCGTCCAGTTCAAGCGGCAATATTAATAAAGGCATTTCGAGTGAGATCAATAAAGTGACTAAACTATACAAAAAGTTCCAGACGTTCCTGGTCATATTTGTTATTGTGTTTCAGTAACTGATAATATTCTATATATGTATAGATTGTATATAAATATAGTTGAAGAGTCTTTCTGTGATTTTAATATACATAACTGTGTTTTACCAGCGTCGATCACTAGTCGTCCGGCGTTTTGCTGAACTGGGCCTATTTGGCGCAGCTGTGAGTCACACAGTAAAATTAATCATGTCAGTCTTAAGTTCTTATTTTATGACCTTCTTTTTGTTATAGTTACCTATAAGTTGTCTTATGTTTTGCTATCGTGTGTACTTGTGGCATGTGTCAAAAAACGTCTTTTCTTTCTTCTTTTGCTCAAGTACTTATAGCTATTTACACAATTCTAAAACATAAAATGTTTTTATTTTTATTTTGTCTGTCTATCACTCTGTTTTTCTGCTTCTCCGGATTAATCTCTAGAATGGCTGAATATATTTTAATGGGGCTTTCACTCGAAGACAGGGAATGATACACCCTGCAGTTTCCCGGAATCACGATGGCAAAATCCAATTTTACTAAGGTTAAAATAATTTAAAAAATTACCTGTTCTAAAGCACCATTAACAAACTAACTGACCTCTCAGGAACCTGCCCACTGAAAGCCTCAAGCGATCGAAATGCATTAAAAACAAATCATTCATAATTGGAACGAAAGCGTCGTTTAACCGTCACGGGCGGGGTTGGGCGTCACTGCACGGATCCGGTGCGATAACGGAACGGAACGGAACGGAACGGACCCGAGTGCCACTCCACTGTTACTGCTTAATGGATTTCCGTTACTGTCTTTCCATTCCGTGCTTTTTGTTCAAGATGTTGTTAACCTGGATATGACTGTTACAGATTTTAGAATGTATATTTTATATTGGTCCGCATAGTAGTGGAATGTATTATATGTATAAATATGTACTCTACTTCTATGTATGTATATACAGTTTATTGTATCTATATAATTTATGTTATTAGTTAAGTATGTTTTAAATTACGGTATTAGTATTTATACACACTGTGTCTATCATCTCTTCTTCAACTCTCCTGTCGCAGGTCTGCTGCAAGGAATTACTTTTCAAATAAACAGCACCTTTTTACTCTTTTATCTGTATTTGTCTTTTTTTTAAGTGTCATGTGTGTACATAAATAAATAATGTACGTTATAATAAGTACTAGCTCCTACTCTTCCAAAAGTTGTCTGACGGATAACTATCAGTGATAATACCGCCATTGTATCATAGGTTAAGCAATATTGTGAAATAGGTGTGTTAAAATTTTGGTATACAAAGTTTATTCTATCTATCTATTTAACTGTGACTGCGACAAAATTTGCAAGAATGTGTAGTACTGTTACATAACATATTTTTTATTTTTATTTGTGATTTAAGCATTTTGTTTTTTGTTTTTTTTTTTCTACACTATCACTTTGGGAATGCCTGTAAAAATAGCTGTATTTATGTACTGAAATAAATAAAAAATAAATAAAAAATAAAATAATAAATAAATAAATTTATAAGCTATGTAGTTAAACTGGGGCAGCAAGTAGTTTCTCTGTATCATCGTAGTTCAATTCCAGGGGCCAACCCTTCAACTTAGTTTTGCACTTGGTATTGGAAATGTTAAGATGATCATCCACCGACCAACCTAGGCAACCGTTGCTTAACCTCGAAGGTGTACCCGGTGGACCCGTGCGGCTGTTATTATTAATCCACAAGCTCCTTTACCGTACCCCTTTCTTAACATAAGTGACAATAATTCTTAAAATTTGTTCCTTTAAGCGTTGGAACTTCCAGTTCTTGTATATCTACGTTCACTGGTTCTAAACGCATGGAACATTCATTCTCACGTAGCAGTCAATTGACTCGCTACCCTTTCGTAACGTGACTTCTCTGCTTGTTAAATATGTTAAAGGGGCTGTAGGATGTACCGACGATTTAAGGGATGTGTATTGCATACGTTGCTAAGGATTATTTTTGTAAAAATAACACGAATACCTTTTAAATTAATCGGGGTACGTTTATATTGGATTTGTTTTAATATATAATCATAATCAAAAGACATTGACATAATTAAGGGCCTTAATCCACTTCAAATTGTTACTTTTTGTTTTTTTTTTTTTTTTTTTATCAATCAAATATTTTATTGTGGATCATAGGTAGTACATAATACAGGTCTTACATAATAATACAGATCAGCTATGTCCCGCCCTTAGGGCATACAATAGTCATAAAATAAATTAAATTACATTAAAACATTATTACCTCAAATTGCTTATTAATATGAATTACATATGAAAAATAAGGCAAAAAAAATAAATAATTCATAGGTACATATCAGTGGGTCACTGAACACATGAAGACCGAGGGAGACTGTATTGGAGCAGTGATTTGTCTAACAGGAAGTCTTTTACAGAGTAGTAGCACTTGTTTACTAACAGATCACGGAGATTCTTTTTAAATTGTCTCATTTCCGGAATTATTCTAATCGGCCCCGGAATATTATTATAAATACGTGAAGCTGTACAAAAGATACTCTGATGCATTAGGTGAGTCTTGCTAGATTCTGTTCGGAGTTGGTCCTTGCGCCGTATACGCGTGTAGTAATTATACATGCCAATATTATTTTTTACAAATACTGCAGCTTCAAATATATAAATACAGGGTAGTGTTAATACGTTCATCTTTTTAAAAAATGGCTTACATGACTCAGTTTGCTGTATGTTAAATATAGCCCTGATGCAACGTTTCTGTGCAATGAAAGCACGCTCCTTGTCTGTACTGTTACCCCAGAATATTACACCGTATCTGAGGATAGAGCTAACGTAACCATGGTAAGCTGTTAGTAGAGTAGTCTGATTCGCTATTTTCCTCAATCTGTTAAGCGCATATGAAAACTGAGCCAACTTTTTACAGATATGATCAATATGTGATTTCCACTTAAGTTTGTTGTCGATATGCAACCCTAGAAATTTTGTTTCTTCGGTTTCTTCAATTTCGTTATCTAGGTAACAGATTGTTGGCAATCCTCAATTAATTATACTTTAATAACTTAATATGTAACTTCCGGTGCCTTCGTTTTTTAAATAAACTAAATTAATCCCCGTCCCGACACAACTTCCAATGGTTTTAGCTAGGTATACACAGTTGGTCTGCTATGTCAGAACTTGAATTTACGCAAAATTATAAGGCGGGACCCAATTGAACGCATTTTTTTTTAAATTTGACGGGTCCGCCTACTTGTCACTTTTTAAAATAAAAATGTACTTGTTTCTTGCATTTCAGTTGAGCAGTCGGGTTTTTTAGATTTTTTAAATATTTTTTTTTCTACTTTTCAGTTAAAATATTAATAAACATTTTTTTAATTTTGCCGGTCATGTCACATTGGCACCCCACCGGATTAAGAAAGTGAAACAGCTCTAAACCATATTTTTAAACTTTCTCTTTGTATTATTTTTGCTAGTATTACACTAATGATAAATATGATATACCTTTTTGAGATCCTTGCTATAAGCCCTTTAATTTCATACCCATATTGTGGTATTCGAAACAAAACATTTTATTTTCACTATGTATAATGGCTTCGCACAGCCGCCATGTTTGATTTTTTCAAATGTCACCTATCTAAGAAAACTTGGGCTGCTAAGACGAATCTAACGATACCTCAATTATGTGAATCCGTTCAGCGGTTCTGGAGATATGAGGTAATAAAGAATATTACAAACATACATACATACATACATACATGCATACAAGATACGCGCGAAACACATAACCCTTCCCTTTGCAGTCGGGAAAAACTAGAAAAAAAACATTAAATGAAAAGCCACATTGTAGGTAGTAACCTCATTATGATTTAGTAATCATTAATTGTTGATAATGTTTGTTTGATGATGTGGTGCTAGAGAAAGCTCGGAATATCGTGACTAGAGTTCCACATCTATGTGTCCGTACAAAAGGAGGCCAACATCACGCTACGTCTCTCGGTCAATGTATAGTCACGCATACCGTAGTACTTCGGACACGTCTAAAGCCGGGTAACGACTCCATAGAGCGGCTGAGCGGAGCGGAAGAGTAGTACTGAGTAAAGTTGAGGGAACTAGATCACCCGGCAGGACCTATATGCTTGCCTTACCAAGTGAATCCTGTAGTAGAAATCCGCATACCGCATATCTGATGCCAAACAATCCTACCAAAAGGGATAGATGATATTTTTATATTTGAGTTTGTTTCGTTGTGTGTTTGGTCTGGCGAAATAAACGCTTTTTTTTTACATCCGATTCCGATTATGTGCTCTAGTTTTGTTCTTGTAGCCAACTTTAACGATACAAGTAGCACTTCTTTTTCAAAGGAAACATTATCAAATGAGGCCTCCCGCTCTCGATGAAGCGGAAATGAGTGTCAGACTTATACTGACTAAAAACCTGGCCTGTTCCTTTAGTTGCCCATGAGTTCCATTGCAGCGATATCATCTTAGAACATTCCCGTAAACTCTCTTAACCCCGATCACACCTTATGGTAAGTGTAAGATGAGGAGAAACGAACAAGCGAGCCCAAAAAATGCCTATTGAGTTTGCTATTCATTTCTTTATGGCACTATTTATTACAATGACAATATTTAACCCCGTAAATGCTACTGACTGTTGATGTCTGAAATTCAGATATTCCTTATCTAGTTCAGACACAGATGTTCCTCATTCTGATCCTAGTGTAAGCTTTTATTATAGTGTGTTATACAGTATGTTAACTAACAGAGGGCGTTCCCGTTAACCCGCAATAGTATAGCATCCATACATGCTAAAAAAATATTACCATTCGAAAACAAAATGTTTTTTTTATTTTTTAAATATTAAAATGTTAAATTGATATGTAAAAGAAACACTCTGTACACGCGTACTTGAAGGATGGCAACGTCGCAATTTATTTATGAATGATGGGCCGCGTGTGTGGCGATCTATATATCGGCTTATACTATTGCGGGTTAGCGGGAACGCCCTCTGTTAGTCAACATACTGTATATTTAGCTGTATGTTCCAAATTTGAACGAATACATTTTTGTATTATATTGTATTTGAGACGCACGTGGAACACAACGCACCGTCGACTAGGGCTAGGACTAACCCTGAGTTTATTAACTGACAAGCATTTTGCAAGTCCTAAGATTTTAATGCGGCCACGTACCAAAGTAAGCGGTGCCTATCCTTACTTATTTAACACTGAAACTTTAAGTAGGCCACAGGGGTTCAGTGCAAGTATTTGCTGTCCTTTACATACTAATGTGGACCTTATTTTACATTAAACTAGGTGTGTCCACGACGAAGTTTGCGTGAATCTTTTTGTTTTACAGGGATTAAAAGTAAACCATGCCTATTCCAGGTATTTATCTAGAGTAGTTTATGGAAATTATATTTACACTTTTGCATTTATAATTATGTAGATGCGACATGTTGTATTAATTCTAAAGGGATTTATTGACTTTCTGATTAAACGTTATAAATAGTTTTATAAATCATAACATAAACATAATCAGCCTATTATAATATTCCCATTGCTGAGACACACGCGATCCAATGCAGGTTGGTGGATTTTGTTGTTGTATTTAGGATTTTTCGTTTAACTGCAGTGGTGATTATACGATGTTATGTTCCAGCCCGGACTTAAACCCTCGACCTTTTTTATTGATGATTGTCTTGCGTATGACCAACATTTCACCTGATGGTAAACGATTGTCGATAGTGAAGCACGCTTAAACTTAGAGACTTCCAGATTATAGCCACGAGGTAACACAGATTCTTTCAGGGAATTTCACTTCTTAGCTGTTCGCATAGTCAAAGTATTCCCAAAACATTTTGTGCGACCTGATAACTCTGTCTGGACCAACTGGTACCGGTCGTATAGAATAAAGTAATGTAATAAATAAACAAAAACCGGTCAAGTGCGTGTCGGGCCACGCGCAGTGTAGGGTTCCGTAGTTTTTATAACAGCCAAGTGCGTGTCGTATTCGCTGACTGATCGTTTCTTACCATGCTCTAACTAAAAGCCAAACATGACTACCTAACTAATTTGACTTCCTATACAAATCCTCACCTGATCCGACAATTTTGCACGGAAAGTTTCAATTTTTTTATAGGTTTGTATAAAACTTGTCATAGCCGGTGTTTTGAATTTAAATATGGACACAGAGCTACACTACTCAATCGTCACAAGAAGCTAGCACGATACAACTGGCGCTTAGCGCCATCTATCGACATTTCTATAGAGTTGTTCGAAATTTTCGAGTCAAATACAATTGGTCGACTATTACTCGTAAACTTATAAAGCCCACTTATGTGTGATAGTTTTTCTTTAAATTTCGTTATATATAGGTACTACTGCCGTGATATTTGAATTTCTAACTATAACCGTTTAGTTGATAGAGGGGCGGACACTTGACCATAACGAAAATTGGTACTTTAAAGCTTGATAAGTCAGGAACGGTTTACTTAATCAAAAAACGGTCTTACCAAACCCCTAATATTTTTGAAAGACCTATCCAACTATATCCCACATTATGGGAAGAACGAAAAAAAAAAAATTATCATCCCACTTTACATGTATGGGAGGTACCCTAAATAATTGTTTTTTTCAAAATTTTATTTTACCACTTTTTTGGCGTCATTAACGTGTATATTCATGCCAAAGTACAACTTTCTAGTACCAATAGTTTTTGAGCTAAACCGCGGACAGACGGACATGGCGAAACTATAAGGGTTCCTTGTTGACTACGGAACCCTAAAAACAAGTTACTCATAGTTCCGAAATGAAGACAGGTCGCTACTCCTAAACTAATATACAAACATTAACCAAACATTCATCACTTAGAACTTGTCAGTTGGCTGTGAATGTTGGTATAGTTGGCCCATATCACCAACACATACATCAGAATAATTACCCAACTTGTCAGTATGGTGGATGTTGGCCCATATATCTGGTAATGGCCAGTAATATTTCTCGAGTTAAGCAGAGTGCACGTGTTGCTATCAAATAGTTCGATTGCAATTTTTAGAGTTTTACCTGATATATGTATAGGTCATCGAATGACCTCGCCCGGGTGAAAAAAAAAAGATATAAAAACACTATAGATAAAGGTAAAATATACCTAGATCCAAATATATTAATATGATTGCAAGGTCCGTCTGGGATTTCAAAATAACTGTTTTCCCAAGTGATTTTCAAAATAACTGTTTTTGCAAGTTTGTGTATTAATAGTAAATAACTACAATTATTCACGTGATACTACAACAAAAACAAATATTTTTATTTTTTTTTATTTTGTCTGTCTATAGTTCTGTTTGTCTGTCTTTCTGTTTGTCAGGGCTAATTTTGGCTAAACGGATTTTTATGGAACTTGCACTAGCAGATAGATTAGATAGGAGAGCACAATATATTTTCTGTCCCGGTCTCCCGACGGGATCGGGATTTATACAACAAGATCCATAATAATAACAATGTCTTAACAATTAGTACTTTCAATTCTAAATGTTACTAACTTTAACATATTATCTTAAGGCTGCTCTCTCGAAAAAAGCTTGAAAAAAGCATTCAGATGCAGCAACTTTTCGTCGGCAATTACAGAGAAATTACATCTGAAAAAAATTGTTAGTAATCTACATGATATGAACCGTAATTTGGTTTAGCCACAATTTTTCTATCGGTATCACATAATAAGAAAAAAAAATGCCAAATCACCTCCAAATCATTGAGATGAAACCATTTTACTCCTTAATTTCTTATCAAAAGAGTATAAAAAAATATACTACTGCTTTGCAATACAAATGAAAATGATTTGGTTTTGTTACTTTTTACACATATGTATTATTTTTATTACAATAAATTAAAAATGTGTCCAATTAAAGACTGCGTTTACATCACCCCCGCACTCGTCCACAAATTCAGTGCGGGGCGCATCGTGTTGCTAGGTGAACGTACGTCGCGTTGCGAGAGCTCAAGCACTACGAAAAAATATCGTAAAATATTACTGCAAAAATTAATTTTGTAAATAGTGGAATAGCTTTTTAACCGACTTTAGAAAAAGGAGGAGGTTCTCAATTCGTTTTGAACTTTTTTTTATGATGTTACTTCATTACTCGCAGATGGCTGGATTGATTTGGAAAATTCTTTTTTTGTTTGAAAGAGTATACATTCTAGTTAGTTCCATTGTCGTCACGTTTGGATCTGATGATGGAATCATGGAGAAATCGAGGGGACTCTTCAAATATTATAGGCATACCTATAGCGTTTTGGGTATTTCTTACAGTACCTTGTTTAGTTTCTCTCGAAAAGCACCATTTAAGGAAGTGGAACTGATGACGAAAACCCCAGATGGCCATTGAAACTACTCAATAATAAGTATTTCGTGGATTGCGATTAGATTACTTGAATATAGATGTTAAGCACTTTATGCTCGTCACAATGCATATGGTGAAGTAGAGCTAGCTAGATGGTGATGTACCAGGAGAACTCCTCAAAAATTAACGGCTCTGCATCGGGAAAAGCAATATTTTGTAAAAGGTGATAAGTAGTTGACATTTTGGCTTTTGTAACTAGATAAATTACAAACCGACCCACTAAAAAGCGTGAAATAAAACTTATTATCAAAAAATAGAACCGACTTTCGATTCGTCAAAAAGTTTTATTTCTGATTCTTGTTTATAAGTTAAAGAGTATTCTATGTATCTATAAGTAGTGTTAGTGTTATAAACTCATAGTATTTTACAGTTTTAGTAGTGTTTAAATTTAGTTTGTAAAACATGGGAATAAGCAGAAACGAATGAAGAGAGGTCTAAAAAAATATTACAAACAAAAGGATATACATTTATTATCAAGGTAAGTTTAAAGTTTTATCTACATATTTCATTATAAACTATCGCTTTACTTACCTCGCATAAAAGTAGATAGCACAGAGTAAACGGACAGAGGGTAAGCTTCATACAACTGCGCTATGATAGGTACACTACTACAAGCAAGGCGCGTGTGTGCGCTTCGTCTGAGCGAGGCCTGGCTTGAGCCGATATGCACCGGTTTCTCTTCGTACGGACGAAGCCGCCAGTTGAGATATAGAGATAGAGTTAAGATAATGTACAAGAGAAAGAAGAAAACGACAAAGAGAAGGAAATAGAACTAAGGAAAGAAAAATAGATTGATGAGAAAAATGAAGAAAACGAGAACGAAGAAGGACGAAAAGAAAACATAGAACAAGATTTTATATGGCTATCAAAATTTCTAAAAATAAATATATGTGAACACGGAGAAATAAATGAGGATGAAGAAGTTCAACCAACCAAAAGAATAAAAATACTTGGTGAAAGAAAGTTAAATTTCAGTGAATTTTAGTTATAATCTATTTGTTTATAAAAAATGTAACAAATAATATGACATACACTAGTAATAATTATACTACCTATCTACCTTACTCTAAGTTCCTACCTACATACCTACCTTACCTACCTACCTACCATTTTTCTCTTAATAGAAACCTTCCTCAGACTATAACGAATATTCGAAAAAAAAATCCATATTGGTCCAGCCATTCCTGAGTTTTGCGCTTAGCAACACATTTAGCCATTAATTTTTATTTATATATAATTTAGTTAAAAAGATACATCAAGTTGTTTACCTCATGTTTCGAGCCAGGCTGATCTATAATAGAGGTATAGTTTCTACAGTACATACTCAAAGTGCATCTATATCAATAGATAATAAATAAAAACAAAATTTGACCACTTTTGATGCGGTACAAATAAAAATGAATTTAACTTTCACGATGACTTCACCTTCTGTGATTTCGATACTCTGTGCCGAGACTAGGCGAAGCGACGACGCATGCCGGTGGCGCAGGCGCGGGCCGAGCGCGCCTCTCTTTTTTGTTGCTTGCGGGTAGCGGAGAGCTGCGCGGAGTGGCGCGCGGAGAGGGGTCGTTAGCTCCGCCCAAATGGTCAAGGTTATTGGCATGAATACAAGCCTTAATAAGTAGCGCCCTGATAGATAAGAAATAACCCGACACTTGTCCACTTATTTCCCTAAATACACTCACACAGTAATATCATATTTTATTCTCTTTTCCATCTACTTATTCTTAAATTAAGTTTTACGAAAGAGAACGGGATAAAAGATGAATTAATCGCAAACGTAGCCGCGAGCACAGCTAGTCATGAATATTGATGTCACTCACCACTACAGTAAACTCTATAGGGACATGATTGCATCACTGACTTATTTAATATTCGTGATTCATAGACAAAGTTTGAGTATTCCCATGAGACTGGATTTCAACGGAACCTTTTAACCGGAAGTTGGCAACTATTAGTACTAGTTAGTAGCTTTTACATGTGTTGGATCCATTTTAACCTACAATTTTAGTTACAATTAGCAGTCGCTTCCGTAGACTTTATATAATAAAATCATAACCCTCCTCTTTTCCAGTCGAGTAAAAGGCCGGCCCGGGTTCGAATAATATGTAGATTAGTAGTTTTACTTTAAAGGGACATAAATAGATTATTAAACTGGTGCAATATGCAACTTAATGTAAAAAGTGTTCTCAAATCACATTTACTCAACTTTTATTAACTTCAGTTACAATATGAACGGTAAGTAAGTTGGAGAACGGGGGCTAGTTGTAACAGGGGCAAGTAGTAACAAGCATTTATTACCTAGATAATGGAAGAATATTCGTTGGATTTTCAACCTAACCTACTTTAATAAGCATTCTATCATTCATATCATTCATCAGTATCCCGCCGGACGGCGCAAGTAGCGGTGTTGTGCAGACTCTCCGATATGGCCAGGTACTGGACATTTTTTTGTTTATACAAAATTGATTATTGATGGTTTCAAATCATTTAGCTCTTATTGATTTATTCAAATACATTTAGCATTTGTTTGGTTCGATTATGTTACCTGTAATTTTACATCAAATAAGAGATATATATTTGTATAGCAGTTGTATATTAAAAAACCTTTCGATAGGGTATGTTGTAACAATTTCATAGGGTACGTTGTAACTTGTTACAACTAGCCCCCCGTTCCCCTACATACTAAACATAAACACGTGCGTGTCTGTGTGTGTGTGTGTGTGTAAATCCCGATCCCGTGGGAATATCGCAAAATACTTTCTTAGCGGATGCCAACGTCATAACATCTACCTGCATGCCAAATTTCAGCCCGATCTGTCCAGTGGTTTGGGCTGTGCGTTGATAGAGCTCTATGTCACCTTTGAGTTATATATATTTAGATTCGTTTTAGAGGAATTGTGGCACGCATTTATTGCTCACTATTATTGCTCATTATAATGAGCAATAATAACTACATTGTGTGGATCGGGATTTACACGGGAAAAACTTCCCACGCGGGCGAAGCCGCTGGCATAAGCTAGTGCTTTATAAAATTGTACTTGCTTCAAACAGCAAAAGAAAAACTTTCTTACATAGACTTCAAATAACTAGAAAAAATTATTGCATCATCATTTTATTTAGGTTTCAAACAAATTGGCCGTTTCTCCCGAACAAATGACGAGCGATTTATCATTTTTCTACGCGTATTGTAAAGACTAGACGGCTGCTATAAATAATCTTTTATTATATTTTTGTGAAGCACCTTGTATAATCGCACAAAAGAATTATTGTTCAAAATAATCCTCGAAATGTTTAATCAACAAACGCTGTTGACAAATGAGTTCACAACTTTTGATGCCACGGTTGGCGCAGTGGTTGAGCTATTGTCTGCTGCGCTGCGTGTCGCAAATTCGAATCCCGCACCAAAACTACCGTGTTTGTAAAACTGTACTCATGATACTGGTTAAATTACTAGCGTGGAACAATGTTAAAAAAAGACATTGGCAGGGAAAATTTGCATTTTTTTTTACTTATGGAGAGTCTGAATATTTTCTCGATTAGTATTCGTTTCGTAGAGCCAAACTTTCAAATACCTCATATTGCTATACGTTTTGACAAGTTTTTGACATTTATTATCTATGAGATAAAACATAATTTATAATCTATTTAAGTACGAAAATTGGCTTTTAAATCAAAATGGAATTTCATCTGACATTTCAGTACCTAACCGTCTAACCTTAAGCAAAATGATAAGATATATTTTGAATTGAAAAGAGATTAAACTTTATACAACTTAATCCTTACTATAATATTATACATGCGAAAGTAACTCTGTCTGTCTGTGTGTTACGCAATCACGCCTAAACTACTGAACTAATTTTAATGAAATTTGGTACGAACATAGTCTAGAGCCTGAAAAAGGACATAGGCTACTTTTTAATGCGAAAAAAGGGCTGTAAGGGGTTGAAATAGAGGTTGAAAATATGTATGGAAATTACGTCATTTTTAAAGCTAGAAACTTATTTTTTAGATTTTGATTATATATTAATAAATACGACATTCAAATTATGTATGAATTTTATTTTCAAAATAATTAGCCTAAAAAATTAAAAATGCTGCCGAAAGTCACTATTCCGCGCGGACAAATTCGCGGGCACAGCTAGTACAAATATAAGACAGACTAAAACTCTGTCAATTAAATACCTACCTTATTTAAATTGTTGTAACGTTACTTATTGTAGTAAAAAGCACTCGCTAAAATATATTTAATGCTATTTGTAGCCCGTGACAACGTTCGCACGATACTTCTTGTAAACTTGAATTCCCTGTTTCAGCCTTTTGAAAGGTGGTTCTTTGAAAAAATAAAGCGTATTTTTGGCGTCGGGTCTTTAATTATCTTCATTAAAAATTTCATCAAAATTGATTCAGTGATTTAGCCGTATAAGCGTAAGAGATATTCGCATTCAATATATTATAAGGATGTTTCATTTTACCAACTATGAATGTTTAATTGTCATTTGAACATAGAACAGTATATTTACCATGTTTTTTAATTGTTTTGAGTATCTCATGATTATATCGCCATGATCACGGATGAATTTTAAACATGTGAAAACCACTTCAATTTAATAATTTATAAAGATTGTTTAATGTTTATTCTACTGCAATCATTATGTAAAATTCACTAAATGCAAGTTAGAATAGCACGCCAGAGATCCCGGACGAACCATCTCGTCCGATTACCATGTACGGCAAGCCGATCCCCTGGGAAAAGCAAGCCAAATACTTAGGCGTGGTCCTCGATAAACACCTTTCTTTTGCTGAGCACATAAAGCAAGCACGTTCGCGCGCCGCTTTCGCTCTAGGTAGGCTCCACTTCATTCTTAGCTCCCGCAGCAAGTTATCACTCAGGTGCAAACTGCGTATTTTCACCGCGGTCATCCGTCCCATCATGACCTACGCCTGCGTTGTTTTCGCACACGCAAAGCCCTACCTCCTCCACAAGATGCAGACCCTTCAAAACCGATTCCTCCGTAGAGTCACGGGAGCCCCCTTTTATGTTCGAAATGAGCTTCTTCACGTAGACCTCAAGATGCCCACCATACAACAGTTCATGAAACGTGTCTCCAAGCGTTTCTTTGATACTGCAATCCAACATAGGAATCCCCTTATCGTATCGGCCGCCCAATACGAAACCTCGCGTATCTCTAAGATTCGCCGACCAAGGCATACCCTTGTCACTCCCGATGACGCAATCACCTTGCTCCAAGAGAGCCGTAGGGAAACAAGTACAGTGGCACACAAACACAAAAACCGACCGTCCTTCCGTCCTCGCCGCCGAGGCCCGCCGCGACGTCCCCGTAATAGTCCGCCCCGACCCTTGCCAGAGCCAGCCCGCGACGCTGAGCCAGTAGCTTTAAATTCCCTTATTAATAATAATAATGATATGATCCAGCCTGTCCCTAGCTGCCCTCCCCCTGCGACGCCCTAAGCCGAGGTCCGTACCCCACAGGGGGTGCCCTTAGCGTGTAGTCCCCTAGTTTGTAAGTTTTTTAATAAGCCCTGGCTGGAGGCTTTAATTAATTAATTAATTAAGGCAACCACAGGCAAGCCCGGTTAAGCAGCCGACAACCTCAGAGGTTGACCTGCGAGATGCCAGACACAAAAAAAAAATCCGGATAAACCATATTTTATTCACTTTAAAATAGCAAACGTGATTTTCTTGTATTCTAAAAGTGAGATTACAGGAAATGAAGTCAACTACTAAACTACTGAACCTATGAGCCTACTTTGTCTGATGGAATTTTTTCACCTTATTTAAGGCGATACCAAAATAAATTAGGGGTTTTTTCGTCACCATTTATTTCACTATTCCAGCAAGTATGGATTTAATTTTTGGTAATATGTTTATTGACTATTTCATTAATACTTTTACCGAAGGAAAACGAAATTGGGTTAAATTTGCTCCATCGAATTTGATTCCGAAAAGACCTCTATTTTTTTTACTTTTTCCTGTAATTCTAAAATCCTAAGGAATTTCATTTCAAAATTGCATTCAAAATGTGCATAATAGGTAATTAAAAACTATGACTGAAAATATTTTTGATACATAGCTTAATTTATTTTTAAACAATTTTTATTTGGCTTGGCGCTTACGTTGTTTTATTTTGGTTCCAGCGCATTGTTGCGCTCTCTTTTTTCGCACGTGGAAGTAATAGACTCTGTCACTTTCTTATGCCCGCCCAGTTCGCCTGCGGCCTTTGTCAGTGATAGACCTGTGTCGGTTCCTCCCGCAACCGTGATTATATTTTTTTATCGAAATAGTTATTGTTTAGTCTTGTTTTCTGATTTTATTTATCTACATTTGACAAGTGAACAAGGTTTATATATAACATTAGTTTACCGATATGGGGAATAAGCATAAAAGACAACGAAAGGTGATAAAATTGGCCAAGTGCGAGTTGGACCCGTCCATGAAGGGTTCCGTAGTAATATATTTATTTGAAAAAAAAAAACCAAAAACCTTACAAATTTCTTAAAAGTAGCTTATTTACAATTTTTACAACTACGCCAAATAACTTTGTTTTTCATAGTGTTTGTATGAATTACAAAGTTATATTTGCGGTTTTAGAAAATATACTGTATCTCAAAAACTGTTGACTCGATCTCGTTCAAACCAATTTTGGTTGAAAGTTTACATTATGATCTACAACATATGTTTTTTTTTAGATTTTTCTCTTCATCATTATAGAAGTTAGAAGGGGACACACACATTTTACCACTTTGGAAGCATATATCTTTTAAACGATTAACTTTATGAAAAAGTAATTTTAGAAACCTTAATGTCATTTTTAAAGACCTGTCTATAGATACCACACACGTATAGGTATCATGAAAAAAAATATTTTCCGTTTCAGTTCCATGTATGAGGAGCCCCCTTTATTTTAAATATTTTTTAAATTTTCTCTTAAAATCGGAAAGCGGTTACTGCTTAATGGATTTCCGTTACTGTCTTTCCATTCCGTGCTTTTGTGTTAACCTGGATGTGACTGTTACAGATTTTAGAATGTATATTTTATATTGGTCCGCATAGTAGTGGAATGTATTATATGTATAAATATGTACTCTACTTCTATGTATGTATATACAGTTTATTGTATCTATATAATGTATGTTATTTGTTAAGTATGTTTTAAATTACGGTATTAGTATTTATACACACTGTGTCTATCATCTCTTCTTCAACTCTCCTGTCGCAGGTCTGCTGCAAGGAATTACTTTTCAAATAAACAGCACCTTTTTACTCTTTTATCTGTATTTGTCTTTTTTTTAAGTGTCATGTGTGTACATAAATAAATAATGTACGTTATAATAAGTACTAGCTCCTACTCTTCCAAAAGTTGTCTGACGGATAACTATCAGTGATAATACCGCCATTGTATCATAGGTTAAGCAATATTGTGAAATAGGTGTGTTAAAATTTTGGTATACAAAGTTTATTCTATCTATCTATTTAACCGCGACAAAATTTGCAAGAATGTGTAGTACCGTTACATAACATATTTTTTATTTTTATTTGTGATTTAAGCATTTTGTTTTTTGTTTTTTTTTTCTACACTATGACTTTGGGAATGCCTGTAAAGATAGCTGTATTTATGTACTGAAATAAATAAAAAATAAAATAATAAATAAATAAATTTATAAGCTATGTAGTTAAACTGGGGCAGCAAGTAGTTTCTCTGTATCATCGTAGTTCAATTCCAGGGGCCAACCCTTCAACTTAGTTTTGCACTTGGTATTGGAAATGTTAAGATGATCATCCACCGACCAACCTAGGCAACCGTTGCTTAACCTCGAAGGTGTACCCGGTGGACCCGTGCGGCTGTTATTATTAATCCACAAGCTCCTTTACCGTACCCCTTTCTTAACGTAAGTGACAATAATTCTTAAAATTTGTTCCTTCAAGCCTTGGAACTTCCAATTCTTGTATATCTACGTTCACTGGTTCTAAACGCATGGAACATTCATTCTCACGTAGCAGTCAATTGACTCGCTACCCTTTCGTAACGTGACTTCTCTGCTTGTTAAATATGTTAAAGGGGCTTTAGGATGTACCAACGATTTAAGGGCTGTGTATTGCATACGTTGCTAAGGATTATTTTTGTAAAAATAACACGAATACCTGTTAAAGTAATCGGGGTAGGTTTATATTGGATTTTTTTAATATATAATCATAATCAAAAGACATTGACATAATTAAGGGCCTTAATCCACTTCAAATTGTTACTTTTTGTTGGCAATCCTCAATTAATTATACTTTAATAACTTAATATGTAACTTCCGGTACCTTCGTTTTTGAAATAAACTAAATTAATCCCCGTCCCGACACAACTTCCAATGGTTTTAGCTAGGTATACACAGTTGGTCTGCTATGTCAGAACTTGAATTTACGCAAAATTATAAGGCGGGACCCAATTGAACGCATTTTTTTTTTTAAATTTGACGGGTCCGCCTGCTTGTCACTTTTTAAAATAAAAATGTACTTGTTTCTTGCATTTCAGTTGAGCAGTCGGGTTTTTTAGATTTTTTAAATATATTTTTTTCTACTTTTCAGTTAAAATATTAATAAACATTTTTTTAATTTTGCCGGTCATGTCACATTGGCACCCCACCGGATTAAGAAAGTGAAACAGCTCTAAACCATATTTTTAAACTTTCTCTTTGTATTATTTTTGCTAGTATTACACTAATGATAAATATGATATACCTTTTTGAGATCCTTGATATAAGCCCTTTAATTTCATACCCATATTGTGGTATTCGAAACAAAACATTTTATTTTCACTATGTATAATGGCTTCGCACAGCCGCCATGTTTGATTTTTTCAAATGTCACCTATCTAAGAACACTTGGGCTGCTAAGACGAATCTAACGATACCTCAATTATGTGAATCCGTTCAGCGGTTCTGGAGATATGAGGTAATAAAGAATATTACAAACATACATACATACATACATACATGCATACAAGATACGCGCGAAACACATAACCCTTCCCTTTGCAGTCGGGAAAAACTAGAAAAAAAACATTAAATGAAAAGCCACATTGTAGGTAGTAACCTCATTATGATTTAGTAATCATTAATTGTTGATAATGTTTGTTTGATGATGTGGTGCTAGAGAAAGCTCGGAATATCGTGACTAGAGTTCCACATCTATGTGTCCGTACAAAAGGAGGCCAACATCACGCTACGTCTCTCGGTCAATGTATAGTCACGCATACCGTAGTACTTCGGACACGTCTAAAGCCGGGTAACGACTCCATAGAGCGGCTGAGCGGAGCGGAAGAGTAGTACTGAGAAAAGTTGAGGGAACTAGATCACCCGGCAGGACCTATATGCTTGCCTTACCAAGTGAATCCTGTAGTAGAAATCCGCATACCGCATATCTGATGCCAAACAATCCTACCAAAAGGGATAGATGATATTTTTATATTTCAGTTTGTTTCGTTGTGTTTGGTCTGGCGAAATAAACGTTTTTTTTTTTACATCCGATTCCGATTATGTGCTCTAGTTTTGTTCTTGTAGCCAACTTTAACGATACAAATAGCACTGCTTTTTCAAAGGAAAAGTTATCAAATGAGGCCTCCCGCTCTCGATGAAACGGAAGTGAGTGTCAGACTTCTACTGACTAAAACCCACACTGCACCTTCAATTGCCCTTGCGTTTTAAGGCCGCGGTATCATGTTGAAACATTCCCGTAAACCCAGCAAATACCTATTATTTTATTTTTTATTACGAACTAGTACTCACGCGGGGCTTCGCTCCCGTGGATTCTATCACGGTAAAAACATAACTCTCCTTTTTTGCAGTCGCGTAAAAAGTAGCCTATAACCTTCCTCAAGCTTCAAGCTACTTCCATACCAAATTTCATCCAAATCCACCCAGTACTTTCGAAGATTAGCGCGTTCAAGCAAACAAACAAACAAACAAACTTTTCCGCTTTATAATAGTACTAGCTTACGCCCGCGACTTCGTCCGCGTGGAAAAAAAATCCCCCGATTTTGAAACATTCTTCATTAGTGCTCCGCTCCTATTGATCTTAGCGTAATGATATATAGCCTATAGCCTTCCTCGATAAATGGGCTATCTAACACTGAAAGAATTTTTCAAATCAGAACCGTAGTTCCTGAGATTAGCGCGTTCAAGCAAACAAACAAACAAACAAACAAACAAACTCTTCAGCTTTATAATATTAGTATAGATATATAGATAAGCCCGCTCTTGACCCCGATCACACCTTATGGTAAGTGTAAGATGAGGAGAAACGAACAAGCGAGCCCAAAAAATGCCTATTGAGTTTGCTATTAATTTCTTTATGGCACTATTTATTACAATGACAATATTTAACCCCGTAAATGCTACTGACTGTTGATGTCTGAAATTCAGATATTCCTTATCTAGTTCAGACACAGATGTTCCTCATTCTGATCCTAGTGTAAGCTTTTATTATAGTGTGTTATACAGTATGTTAACTAACAGAGGGCGTTCCCGTTAACCCGCAATAGTATAGCATCCATACATGCTAAAAAATATTAGCATTCGAAAACAAAATGTTTTTTTTATTTTTTTAATATTAAAATGTTCACTAAAAATGTTAAATTGATATGTAAAAGAAACACTCTGTACACGCGTACTTGAAGGATGGCAACGTCGCAATTTATTTATGTATGACGGGCCGCGTGTGCGGCGATCTACGAGTATATATCGGCTTATACCATTGCGGGTTAGCGGGAACGCCCTCTGTTAGTCAACATCAGGGACTGAATAACCCAAAAATTACGCTATCTTTAAATTGCGGTATGACGTCATACCGAAAAATAACGGTTGCCGCTTTATTTCGATATCTAAATTGATTTCGGTACCGAAACTTTTTGTGTATAAATAGAAAAAGGTATATTTCGGTAGCGGTACTAAAACCTTAATTAATAAAGATATGAAAGAGACGGATATTGACCACCCCTGGCCCTTGTTCGGTAGCGCGAGTTTCTCATCAAATTGCATTAGTTTGGCTTGTTCTCGAGGCACAAAGTCACATTCGCCGATGCGCCTCGCATAATTTCTTGTCACACAATGTCAAATAGCACACGAAAAGTTATAATTACAGAAAAAGGTAAGTAATAAATACTTATGTGGATACTTATACTCATATGTATCATCTATGCTTGTACTCTAATAAAGTGTAGAACAATAGTGTTAGTGTATAATATTTTCTTCAGCTAACTCATCGACTGGACTTTAGTAGGTATTTTTACTCATTCGTTTTTCAGATCAGAGCAAGATTAAAAAACGTGACAACATTCGCAAAAATCTTAATTCCCAGTCTGAAAATATGTCAACGGAATACGAAACTTCACCAAAAAAATCCAGAGTGCCGACTAATACCCAGGAAACCTTCTGTTACTCACAAGACGAATTTCCGGATTCTCAACCTTTTGATGGTTTCATATATTCGAGAAAAATCGATAAAAATATCCATGAGGCACCTTACACTTTTGATTTACATAAGGATCTGCGTGATTATCAAACTAATGATGATTTATCCAACTCTGGAGAATTGTGTACCCATAAATATAACACTATTACAACAACAAGAGAAATTGGTACTATGACGGAATACGAAGGCTGCAACATGAGTGCAGAAAAAGAAGCTGAATGTAACGAGTTCTTTAAGAAAATAGTAGCATTGGAGATGTCTATGTGTCACGGAAACATGCGTTACAATAAGATGAAGGAAATATTGGATATACTGAAGAAAAGTGACGCATAAAAAATTATATATTCTTATTAATTAACGGCTGATTAAATTGTACCAAAGCCATATGATTGTCTCCTACTTAGGATTATTTGGTAAATTTAATAAAACAAATCAAAAGAATTCTTCAGCGCAGTTTTGGTGGAATGAACTTGGAAAGTCTTCGGGAAGATGCTAGCAATATTGACTGGTCTGATCTTGTTCATGCAGAGTCAATTGATGACAAAGTTAACCTCCTCAATTCCAATCTTAACCAGCTTTATGACGTGCATGCACCTGTTCGTTTGGTAAAGATTAAGCATCTACCTGCTCCATGGCTAACAAATGACGTGAAAGTAATTTTACAAAGAAAGGCAGCAGCAAAGTCTAAATTCAAGTGCAGACCTGGTCGAGAAATTCGAGAAAAATACGTCGCTCTCCGTAATCGCAGCAACTTGGTTTGTAGGGATGCCCAACGCCGCCACATTCATAAGTCCGTTGAAAACGGTGATCCAGCTAAAGTCTGGAAATTTCTTAGATCTATGGGAATTGGGAAGTCACGTCAAGAGTCTATTCCTAAGGATATAGACCTTGAATCGCTCAATCAACATTTTTCCACCTCTTGTAGCTTCAATGATGCTGTTAAAACCAATACTCTAAATAATCTTTCTCCTCTTCCCACTCCCAATTATTCTCCTTTTATTTTTAATCAATTTACCAGTTGTGATGTTAAAAAGAGCATGCTATCTATAACGTCAAATGCCTTTGGTAATGACTGTATTAGATGAAGATGATACTCCCTATCCTGGACGAAATTCTTCCTGTCATTTGCCATGTCCTCAATTATTCCGTATCGTCAGGTGTTTTCCCATCTTTGTGGAAAGAAGCTCAGATAACTCCTTTCCCTAAAAAGTCTAATCCTGTTTCTGTCTCTGATTTCCGCCCTATTTCCATATTACCGTTCCTATCCAAAGTCCTCGAACGCCTTATCCACAATCAACTTAGTGCCTTCCTTTGTAAAAACCAACTCCTAAATTTGTACCAATCCGGGTTTCGTTCAGGACATAGCACTACCACAGCTCTAGTTAAAATTACTGACGATATCAGATTTTGATCTCCTGCTCGGTATACTCTGCTCTCTTAACATATCTCCAACAGCAATTGATTGGTTTCGTAGTTACCTGTGTGGCCGCCGACAACGTATTTGCATTGAAGGTACATCATCTTCATGGTGCAATACTACTGCTGGCGTACCACAGAGGGGCGTTCTCTCCCCTCTTCTTTTCGCCATATTTATAAATTCTATTTCAAATGAACTTATCTCGTCTTATCACCTTCATGCTGACGATTTGCAAATTTATTCGCAAGCTCCTGTTGAAGAACTGTCTGAGGCGGTTAAAATTGTGAATAAAGACTTAGCGCGTATTTCTGATTGGAGTTTGAATCATGGTTTGAGGGTTAATCCTGCGAAGACTCAAGTCATTATTGTTGGCAGCCCTAGGCTACGTTCCAAAATTAACTGGGTGACCCTTCCTCAAATCGTTTTTGATGGAGCTGCTATACCTTACTGTGACTCAGTAAAAAGACCTAGGTATTTATATTGATAGGGATTTGTCTTGGGGTCCCCAGTTGCAAGAAGTAAGCCGCAAACAGTTTGCCTCTGCGGGGTCTTTACGCAGATTGCGCAATTTCCTGCCAACTGCCACTAAAATTGCGCTTGCCCAATCGCTTCTTCTCCCTGTTCTCGACTATGCTGATGCAG
Source organism: Tholera decimalis (assembly GCA_943138885.2). Lineage (NCBI taxonomy): Eukaryota > Metazoa > Arthropoda > Insecta > Lepidoptera > Noctuidae > Tholera > Tholera decimalis. The sequence goes on along the minus strand of OW964566.2, from coordinate 37,954,332 downwards.
GTTATCCAGATCTTACTGAAGTGCAGCTAGATAAGCTTGAACGACTCCAAAATGTTTGTATCAGATTCATATTTGGTTTGCGCAAATATGATCATGTTTCTGAGTTTCGCATTAAACTCTGGTGGCTGCCGATCCGCCTTCGCCGGAATGCACATATTTTATCATTACTTTACAGTATTCTCTTCAATCCTACAACTTCGTTTTATCTCAAAGAACGCTTTAAGTTCCTTCATGACACACATATAAGAGATTTGAGATCATCGGAGAATTTGAGACTTTCAATGCCTGCACATTTCACTAAATTCTATGGCTCATCGTTTACGGTGCAAGCTATTCGTTTGTGGAATGCATTGCCCGTGTCAGTAAGACAAGCTCAGTCACTGGCTACTTTTAAAAGCTCGGTTGCTAATTATTTTCATTCCAATTTATGACTATTCTTTTGTTTTCTCTCCACTTAATGTTAAAGAACACATTATATGTATTGTATTATTTAATTACCTATGTATTAAATTGTATTTATATATATATATATATATATATATGCATATACATTTATTTATTTTAATATTTAAATAATTTTTGTTTCTCTGTTTTTATGAGTAATGTAGTAAGTACACTAATTTAGCCCTCCCCACTTTAATTAAAGTTTTTAAAGTCCTTCCAAAGGTTGTCTGGAAGATATCACTTTCAGCAATAAGACCGCCATTGTTACCATAGAATAAGCAATATTGTTAAATAGGTGTGTTTAAATTTTGGTGTACAATAAAGTATATTCTATCTATCTATTACAGGGTATTTTTTAATAGGTTATATACCTGTTAACAAACACCCTGTAATTCCCGAAAGGGGGTTAACGTACTCATCATAATGAACAACTTTTACTATAAACCAACTCTGAACATAGGTATACATTAAAGATGCGCTGAATGTTCGGCCGGATATTCGTATTCGGTACATTCGGCATATTTTTTCATGTTCGTATTCGGCTGAATATTCGGTTGATTTGCAGAATAATTACCGAATATTTAAATTATTGTTAATATTTAAAAAAAGAATATTTTATTAAACAGCAAGGTTAACTAATTACTAAATAAGTGTGTTTTATTCCGAAAGTTTTAGATAGTTTTTGTAAATGAAAGAAACACTACTTTTTGTACCAATTATTTATTGACAAAATAAAAAAGATTAACTGTAACAATCAATTTCAATATAATTTTAATCATATAAACTTGTTTTTCTATTAAATTAAATATGAAATTAACAATTTTAAGAACACTGCTTTGAGTAACAACTTTTTTCAGAAATATTTTTTTTGAATAATATAATATAATAATTACTATCTTTAGGAACCAACACAATTATTAAAATATGTATATAATCAATTTAAGTATTTTTTAAATAAATGTCTATATGCGCTTAATAAAATGTATGAAATCTACATTAAAAAAACTTATGTAACAAATATGAATTTGCAACATAAAAACTAGGAATTGTGTTCTAAATAACACGACACACACAACACAACTTTTATTGACAGAGTGTTAGTGGTCACTGTGTGCGAGCGTCCGGCGACAAGCGACTAAAGCAGGTTCTAATAGGTTTGCCGGCGCGCACGCCTGTTCATTGTCCACCCTTGCCGGTGCCTCACACCCCTCGTCCCATGTCCTGCAACGGTCAATTCTATGTTTTTCGGTACCGATATCGCATAAAGGTTAAATAACGGTATAGCCTTACCTTTATTTTATTAAGGTACATTTATTTTATACAGGTATCGTAACCGTATACCGTAACCGTTTTCAGTCCCTGGTCAACATACTATATATTTAGCTGTATGTTCCAAATTTGAACGAATACATTTTTGTATTATATTGTATTTGAGACGCACGTGGAACGCAACGCACCGTCGACTAGGGCTAGGACTAACCCTGAGTGTATTAACTGGCAAGCATTTTGCAAGTCCTAAGATTTTAATGCGGCCACGTACCAAAGTAAGCGGTGCCTATCCTTACTTATTTAACACTGAAACTTTAAGTAGGCCACAGGGGTTCAGTGCAAGTATTTGCTGTCCTTTACATACTAATGTGGACCTTATTTTACATTAAACTAGGTGTGTCCACGACGAAGTTTGCGTGAAAAGTTTTTGTTTTACAGGGATTAAAAGTAAACCATGCCTATTCCAGGTATTTATCTAGAGTAGTTTATGGAAATTATATTTACACTTTTGTATTTATAATTATATGATGCAACGTGTTTTATTAAATCTAAAGGGATTTGTTGACTTTCTGTTTCAAAGTTATAAACAGTTATAGGAATCATAACATAAACAAGCCTTCTCTCTGTAAGAGGAAATTGTCGTAACCGGAAACACGCGATCCAATGCAGGTTGGTGGATTTTGTTGTTGTACTTAGGATTTTTCGTTTAAATGCGGCGGTGATTATACGAGGTTATGTTCCAGCCCAGGCTTAAGCCCTCGACCTTTTTTATTCATGACTAGCTTTTGCCCGCGACTTCGTCCGCGTGGAATAGTTACTTTGGGCTAACGTTAAATTTAACCCCGATTTTGAAGCATTCTTCATTGGCGCTCCGCTCCTATTGGCCTTAGCGTAATGATACAATATAGCTGTGCCCGCGACTCCGTCAGCGTAAGTTAATGTATTGGTAATTGTAGGAATCCTACAATATTAATAACTGGCAACACTGCCATTTTTATACTTCTCAATTGTTCATTCGGTCTGAATCCACTTCCGTCTACCATTGCAGTGTGCAAACTTTGTATTCCGTAAAAATCATTACAATAAATAGTTCTTGTGGTAATTACTTGCAGTGTTTCACTATAAAAGACCTACAAAACCTAAAAATACAGTCCACGCTTAAACATGGTCCAAACGATCCGTAAATCATAGTGAAAAATACAAAAACTGTAAGTACGTGGAGCGTGGTGTGTGATAAGTGCATCGTTGTGAGAAAACATTACAACCGAACTGTGCAGTGCGCCCAACTTCGCGAGAACCCAGGAACCACGGAGTGCAACGATTCCGTGTTTGATGAGCAGTCTTGACGCCATCAAATATCAACCTGCAAGCATACCAAACAAAGAAGTCTAAATCTCAGCCAGCCAATTCAGCCATCCATCTTTATTTTTTCAATTTTTTGGTGGCGCTGGTGAAGGTGAACGTGTTACGTGGCAGAACATTCAATCGGCGTGGCGGGTTTTTCCAATTTCATTCACAAATCCGCTCACAAAATCAAGAGTGCCAACTTCCAAAAACGAAACATTCGTTCAACGTGTTGGCGTTGGTAGCATCTTCTCTCACACGCGACGCACACTGTACGGCGAGCGAGTGAGCGAGAAAGAAGAATTCGTCGAGTGACAGTTCCTGTTGGCCGACACGACATTTTTATGTTGTCTATCTGTATAAATTCTCTAACTTCGTTCGTTCCGTCGACGCCATTTTGACATTCATTTTTATCGATTTGTGTTCGATCCACGTTGTAATTTTTTTGCATTTTTGATTTTGCATTTTTGATTTTGCATATTGTTGTAGCGTCAAAATGGGAGCCGACGAAGAAACGTTAAAGCTGAGCAAACTAAAACGAGGCTACATACAACAATCCTTAACTAAATTGTTTAAAACTATTGCAGCAAAGGATTGTGCCACCTTGTCAATCGAGGCGCTTTCTGTGATAGAAAATCGTTTAAAAACGCTATTTTGCGATTATGAAAATCTTTGTATTAGTGTATACGCTCTTGGCGATAGTGACACATTCGCTGCAGAGGTGTGTGAAGAAAATTATTTGAAAAATCTTACCATGTTGCGCGAGCTCATAAATGAGAAATCTCGGCCTCCTCTCAGTTCGCAAAGTTGCTCTCACAGTCGCAATTCTGAAACTAAAACTAAACTACCTGTGATTACCATACCTGTTTTTAACGAAAAACGCGCTTTAGCACTCGAGAATGCGGAGTCAGCAAGCCGAGGTGGTCACAGTGCTTCTACTGCACAGCGCATCGAGTCAGCAGTGGGTCCGAAGAAGTGTTCTGCATCTGCAAGTGTAAGCAATGTAGCTATCAAGCACCCTGCTGTATGCGCCTACTGTATTGCTACCCCAGTCTGAACAACACAAGAACGAGCCATCAGCACCATGTAGTCCAGTCGATCCTGAGCACCAGTCTGCATCTCCATATCTTTTAAACACAAGGTTTGGTGTAGTAATTGCAGGTACTATTCCCAATTTAAGTCACAATCAAAAAGCACAAAAAGAATCAACTTCTTTATTTTGTCAATCTTGTAACAATGACATAAATGATACTATCAAAGGTTTTTGGAGAGCTGAATCTGTGCCTGAAATCTTCCCAGAGAAAATACCCGAGTTTGAGCAAGCTGAAAAACATTTTCAGGAAACTGTTGAATTTAATAATAATCAGTTTCAGGTTAGTTTACCCTTAAAAGTGCCGCTCAGTGAAGTTAATGAAATGCTCGGTGATTCACTTCATCTGGCTTTAAAAAGGTTTCAGAGCTTAGAAAAAAGGCTACAAAAAGATTCTGACTTGTATAACCAATATAAATCTTTTATTGGTGAATATATTGCTTTAGGTCATGGCACATACTATGATATTGATAAATATAACCTCACTAGTGATCCAATATATTTTTTGCCACATCACGCTGTATTACGGCCGGACAAAAAGACCACTAAGTGTAGAGTAGTATTCGATGCATCAATGTTAACAAGTCAGCGAAGATCTCTCAATGATTTATTATTGAACGGTCCCACAGTTCAAAAAGAACTATTTGACATTTTATTATTTTTTCGATTAGGTGCTTATGTTTTCAGCACAGATTTAAAAAAAATGTTCAGATGTGTTCTTTTAGATCCGAGACACCGTCCACTTCAACTTATTTTGTGGCGGAAAACACCAAGCGAAAGCATAAGGTGTATAGAACTAAATACAGTCACATATGGACTCAAGTGTTCAACATTTCTAGCTACTAGATGTCTCATAGAGCTAGCGAGTAGGTACATGACCGAGTTTCCTGCAGCATCTTTCATTCTGCAAAATCAAACATACTGTGATGACATTTTAGTCTCCAGTAACTCTTTTCGTTCCGCCAGTGCCAAACTTGGACATCTTTGCCGGTATGGTTGTTCGACCTTCTACTAGCAAAGTAGCCAATGTCTTCCCATGTTCATTCTTAACTGCAGCAATGCGAGCTATGTTCTCCTTTGTTACCCGACCGCTTTCCAGTTGCTTGATAGCACACAGAAGTGGCTGAAATCCAAAAACTTCTGTGAAATGCTCTGCTCCTGGTGCTGCACTATAGTAGAGGATCCTATCCCGAGAAACCTCTAGGCCAAGTGAAATTGCCATTGCACATTTCGGGCTATAGGCTGAACTTTGTTGAGCTGCATACGCTACACACATCCCAGTCAATCTATTTAATGTGTACTCTGTATCCAGAATGTTGACGTTGGGCCCACCTTTCTTCACATGTAGTGGTGAGTTAGATGTCATCAGAGCATCCCCAATTTTTAAGACTTGTCCAGGCTGCATGGTCTTCAGCTGTGCCCTTATCTTTTTTCCCTGACAAAGTATATTTTCTACTATGGCAGGGTCAGTTAAAAATATATCATTGACATGCATCAGATAGAATTCTTGGCCTTTAAATGTCGATTCCTGCACGCTCGTGTCAAAAGTATAGGTTGCCATTGTGTTTGTTTGGAGTGGAGGTTTGCTCTTTTCTTTTCCTGGTGCCGGCTTCTTTTTTACTGGTGTTCTTGGAGTTATACCTCGTGAACAGCTGGCTTCGGCTTCCTGATTCTCTATACTTTTGGCTTTTTCGAGCAGTCGCTGAGATCTTCTTGGACCTATCTTTTAATCGTTTGGAACTAGTTTTTTAAAAAACAATATATGTTAACACAGTTCACTACTATTACTAAAATGCAACGTGTACTTACCTATGTACGTCGTTTTTGTAAAAATTTGAACCCACAGTCAATAAAAATTAAACTTAATTATTTAACTAGCGCTGAGCTAAATGATTCTTTGTTATTGATTGTCAAGTATGAGCAACAGAATCACTTCTCGAACGAAATAAATTTATTAAGACAAAATAAACCTGTCATAGGCAACTTAAAACCACTTTATCCCTTTATAGATGGCAATGGTATGCTGAGAGTAGGTGGTCGTTTAGATAGTGCCACAATACCTAACTCACAAAAACACCCTGTAATCTTGCCCAACAAATCACGAGTTACACAATTGATTGTTACTAATGAACATGTAAAAAATTTACATGCAGGTCAAAAACTTATTTTGTCTTCACTTAATCAGCGATTCTGGCTTATCAATGGTATAAAGGAGATTAAGAAAATCATCCATTCATGTATTATCTGTTTCAAACTCAAAGCTCAAGTTGTTAATCAGCTGATGGGTTCCTTGCCCCCAGACAGAGTGAACATAAGTAGACCATTTCAAAAGGTAGGCGTAGACTTCGCTGGGCCGATCTCTATCAAACAGTCTCGCATCAGGCGTGCCGTAGTATCAAAGGGATACATCTGTGTCTTCGTCTGTTTTACGACGAAGGCAGTGCATCTCGAGATCGCATCCAATTTAACTACTGCGGCATTTTTAGCTTGCTTTAAGCGTTTTGTATCGCGTCGTGGCCTGCCCAGTGATGTCTATTGCGACAATGCCTCTAATTTCAAGGGGGCAAGGAACCAATTAGATGAGCTCTACAAACTGCAGAATTCTGCAGACCACCGACGACAGGTGCAGTCACAAACAGCTGAGCAAGGCATCAATTTCCACTTCATACCCAGCTACTCGCCTGTCTTCGGAGGTCTATGGGAGGCTGCAGTAAAGAGCACCAAATTTCATTTAAAAAGAGTTACTCAAAAAGCTTTGTTAACTTTTGAGGAACTATGTACTGTATTATGTCAAATAGAGTCAATTCTAAATAGTAGGCCTTTAACTCCTATGTCTACCGATATAAGTGACTACTCTTATCTTACTCCAGGACATTTCCTAATTGGTTGTGCATTGAACGCGTATCCAGACAAAAATGTTATAGACACGCCTATAAATAGGTTGAATTTTTGGAATATTTGTTGTAATATGTTTCAGAGTTTCTGGAAAGTGTGGAGTAAACACTATCTCAATGTTCTTCAATGCAGACCCAAATGGAGAAATAGTTCAGATAATATTAAGGTAGGGTCTTTAGTAATTTTAAAGGAGGATAACACTTCACCACTTCATTGGCCGATGGCCCGAGTTGTAAATGTATATCCAGGTTCTGACAACAGAGTTAGAACTGTTGAGTTGAGAACTCCAAATGGAAAAACACATAGAAGGGCAGTAAATAAAATATGCTTACTCCCCATTGATTGTACTTAGCCAATAAGTAGGCATTTAGTTAGTCTCTATTTTTAATTTTAAATGTTTTAAAACTTCTGTTTTTTTATAAACATTTGTAAGTGCTTATTTGTTGAACCTATTTCTAATCCTAGGCCCTTAAATAAGAACTTTCATACTTCTTTTATAACAAACATTTCATGTTTCGAGCTTTAGTTTTTGTTTTTTTTTATATAAACTCTAGGTTCTTATCTTGTGGCCGGGAGCATGTAGGAATCCTACAATATTAATAACTGGCAACACTGCCATTTTTATACTTCTCAATTGTTCATTCGGTCTGAATCCACTTCCGTCTACCATTGCAGTGTGCAAACTTTGTATTCCGTAAAAATCATTACAATAAATAGTTCTTGTGGTAATTACTTGCAGTGTTTCACTATAAAAGACCTACAAAACCTAAAAATACAGTCCACGCTTAAACAGGTAATATTGTTTAGATCACGTTCACATGAGGCTTAAGTACCTAGAAAACGCTTCGACCGCGAGACGCGTCGAGCGCGGCGACCGATTCTCAAAAATAATCCTTATAGCATGATTCAGTATTCACGCGCGATGGCTTATTATTATAAGCGTATTTCATGTATAACTTTGGTGTTTCTATACCGATTTATATGATTCTTTTTACGGTTTCGTAGATGAATGGCAAAAAACGGAATCTTTATAGTTTCGACATGTCTGTCCGTCTGTCTGTCTGTCTGTCTGTCCGTCCGTCCGTCTGTCACAGCAATTTTATTCCGAAACTATTAGGACTATACATGTGAAACTTGATAGGTAGATGTATTCTGTGAACCGCTTTCCGATTTTGAGAAAAAAAATAAAAAATATTTAAAATAAAGGGGGGCTCCCCATACATGGAACTAAACCTGAAAATATTTTTTTTCATGAAATCGATGCATGTGTGGTATCTATAGACAGTTCTTTAAAAACGACATCGGGGTTTCTAAAACCACTTTTCCATAAAGTCAATCGTTTAAAAGATATAAGCTTCCAAAGTGGTAAAATGTGTGTGTGGCGGACACAACCTCTAACTTCTATAATAATGGAGTGAAAAATCTAAAAAAAATATATGTCTGTAGACCTTAATATAAACTTTCAACCAAAATTAGTTTGAACGAAATCAGTTCAGCAGTTTTTGAGATACAGCATATTTTCTAAAACCGCAAATATAACTTTGTAATTCATACAAACACTATGAAAAACAAATTTATTCGGCGCAGTTGTAAAAAATGTAAAAAAGCCAGTTTTAAGAAATTTGTAAGGTTTTTTTTTCAAAACAAATTTATTTGGCGCAGTTGTAAAAAATGTAAATAAGCTAGTTTTAAGAAATTTGTAAGGTTTTTTTTTCGTCAAATAAATTTGCATATTATATTATAGTTACTACGGAACCCTTCATGGGCGAGTCTGACTCGCACTTGGCCAATTTTTTTATGGAATAGTTAATAATGTTAACTTTTTCAATTAGGGGTGACTGAGAGTGTTATAAACGTAAGAGTAGACAAATATTATAATCAGAAAGCTTCGAACTGCTAAGCTATCGGGAGTTACACGTGTTATTGTGAGTCAACCATAAAAGTTAGACATACGCTGTCGTGGGATATTTTTTATATAATTTTAAGGAGAACATTTCCGTCATGAAATGATTTGTGTAGCTTTAACCATTAAGGTTGCACACGCGACGGAAGCTTAAAAAATGGAGTAACTTCTCCCGTTTTCCCAACATTTCCCTTCACTGCTCTGCTCCTATTGATTGTAGCGTGATGAAAAGTATACTATAACCCGCTCAGGAGTATGAAAAATAATTGTACCAAGTTTCGTTAAAATCCGTCGAGTAGTTTTTGTTTCTATAACGGTTATACAGACAGACAGACAGACAGACAGACAAAAATTTAACTGATTGCATTTTTGGCAATAGTATCGATCCTTAATCACCCCCTGATAGTTATTTTGGAAATATATTTCATGTACAGAATTGACCTCTCTACAGATTTATTATAAGTATAGATAGATTGTCTTGCTTATGACCAACATTTCACTTGATGGTAAACGATAACATTGTCGATGGTGAAGCACGCTTAAACTTAGAGACTTCCAGATTATAGCCACGTGGTAACACAGACTCCTGCAGGGAATTTGATGTATTCCCGTTGTCCCCCTTCTTAGCTGTTCGCATAGTCAAAAGTATTCCCAAAACATTTTGTGCGACCTGATAACTCTGTCTGGACCAACTGGTAGCGGTTGTATAGAATAAAGTAATGTAATAAATAAACAAAAACAAGTTACTCATAGTTCCGAAATGAAGACAGGTCGCTACTCCTAAACTAATATACAAACATTAACCAAACATTCATCACTTAGAACTTGTCAGTTGCCTGTGAATGTTGGTATAGTTGGCCCATATCACCAACACATACATCAGAATAATTACCCAACTTGTCAGTGTGGTGGATGTGGGCCCATATGTCTGGTAATGGCCAGTAATATTTCTCGAGTTAGGCAGAGTGCACGTATAGCTATCAAATAGTTCGAATGCAATTTTTAGAGTTTTACCTGATATATCGCTCGTTTGCGAGAATATCGACATAACTCGAAATGCTGTCCAGTTTAACTAGATACTTGTGTGAAATAATCATAAATTTAAGTATAACATCGTGAACTGAGACACAATGCCAATTTTGCACCGACGTTCATCAGAGACTGGGCCTGGGTTTGAGTCAAACCCAGGCCTAGTCTCTCTCACAGAGGAGCTTTGCATGCTTAAGTTTTAAGCAAATCATGTTGGATTCCATATTTAAAATAACATAGTATATTCTATGTTTTATGCAAATAAAATACAGTGTTTTGTCTCAAATGAATAATAACACTGTTTCTTTCTGATGAACGTCGGCGCAAAATTGGCATTGTGTCTCAGTTCACGATGTTACACTTAATTATTTCACACAAGTATCTTGTTAAATTGGACAGCATTTCGAGTTATGTCGATATTCTCGCAAACGAGCGAATTATGTTTGTTTTGCAACTTTTAAACCATTATTTCACTACACTAGGTAGCAGCACTGACGGGGCTGCGGAAATGTTCTAACGGGATACCGCGGTCCCGGACTATAAGGCCAACTGAATAAACAGGGTGGGTTTTTAGTCAGTAGAAGTCTGACACTCCCTTCCGCTCCACCCAGAGCGGGAGAGGTCATTCGATGACCTCTCCCGCTCTGGGAAAAAAAAAAAGATGTAAAAACACTACAGATAAAGGTATAATATACCTAGATCCAAATATATTAATAAGATTGAAGGGTCCGTCTGGGATTTCAAAATAACTGTTTTCCCAAGTGATTTTCAAAATAACTGTTTTTGCATGTTTGTGTATTAATAGTAAATAACTACAATTATTCACGTGATACTACAACAAAAACAAATATTTTTTTTTTTTTTTTATTTTGTCTGTCTATAGTTCTGTTTGTCTGTCTTTCTGTTTGTCAGGGCTAATTTTGGCTAAACGGATTTTTATGGAACTTGCACTAGCAGATAGATTAGATAGGAGAGCACAATATATTTTCTGTCCCAGTCTCCCGACGGGATCGGGATTTATACAACAAGATCCACAATAATAACAATGTCTTAACAATTAGTACTTTCAATTCTAAATGTTACTAACTTTAACATATTATCTTAAGGCTGCTCTCTCGAAAAAAGCTTGAAAAAAGCATTCAGATGCAGCAACTTTTCGTCGGCAATTACAGAGAAATTACATCTGAAAAAAATTGTTAGTAATCTACATGATATGAACCGTAATTTGGTTTAGCCACAATTTTTCTATCGGTATCACATAATAAGAAAAAAAAAGCCAAATCACCTCCAAATCATTGAGATGAAACCATTTTACTCCTTAATTTCTTATCAAAAGAGTATAAAAAAATATACTACTGCTTTGCAATACAAATGAAAATGATTTGGTTTTGTTACTTTTTACACATATGTATTATTTTTATTACAATAAATTAAAAATGTGTCCAATTAAAGACTGCGTTTACATCACCCCCGCACTCGTCCACAAATTCAGTGCGGGGCGCATCGTGTTGCTAGGTGAACGTACGTCGCGTTGCGAGAGCTCAAGCACTACGAAAAAATATCGTAAAATATTACTGCAAAAATTAATTTTGTAAATAGTGGAATAGCTTTTTAACCGACTTTAGAAAAAGGAGGAGGTTCTCAATTCGTTTTGAACTTTTTTTTATGATGTTACTTCATTACTCGCAGATGGCTGGATTGATTTGGAAAATTCTTTTTTTGTTTGAAAGAGTATACATTCTAGTTAGTTCCATTGTCGTCACGTATGGATCTGATGATGGAATCATGGAGAAATCGAGGGGACTCTTCAAATATTATAGGCATACCTATAGCGTTTTGGGTATTTCTTACAGTACCTTGTTTAGTTTCTCTCGAAAAGCACCATTTAAGGAAGTGGAACTGATGACGAAGACCCCAGATGGCCATTGAAACTACTCAATAATAAGTATTTCGTGGATTGCGATTAGATTACTTGAATATAGATGTTAAGCACTTTATGCTCGTCACAATGCATATGGTGAAGTAGAGCTAGCTAGATGGTGATGTACCAGGAGAACTCCTCAAAAATTAACGGCTCTGCATCGGGAAAAGCAATATTTTGTAAAAGGTGATAAGTAGTTGACATTTTGGCTTTTGTACTAAAAAGCGTGAAATAAAACTTATTATCAAAAAATAGAACCGACTTTCGATTCGTCAAAAAGTTTTATTTCTGATTCTTGTTTATAAGTTAAAGAGTATTCTATGTATCTATAAGTAGTGTTAGTGTTATAAACTCTAGTATTACACTAGTATTTTACAGTTTTAGTAGTGTTTAAATTTAGTTTGTAAAACATGGGAATAAGCAGAAACGAATGAAGAGAGGTCTAAAAAAATATTACAAACAAAAGGATATACATTTATTATCAAGGTAAGTTTAAAGTTTTATCTACATATTTCATTATAAACTATCGCTTTACTTACCTCGCATAAAAGTAGATAGCACAGAGTAAACGGACAGAGGGTAAGCTTCATACAACTGCGCTATGATAGGTACACTACTACAAGCAAGGCGCGTGTGTGCGCTTCGTCTGAGCGAGGCCTGGCTTGAGCCGATATGCACCGGTTTCTCTTCGTACGGACGAAGCCGCCAGTTGAGATATAGAGATAGAGTTAAGATAATGTACAAGAGAAAGAAGAAAACGACAAAGAGAAGGAAATAGAACTAAGGAAAGAAAAATAGATTGATGAGAAAAATGAAGAAAACGAGAACGAAGAAGGACGAAAAGAAAACATAGAACAAGATTTTATATGGCTATCAAAATTTCTAAAAATAAATATATGTGAACACGGAGAAATAAATGAGGATGAAGAAGTTCAACCAACCAAAAGAATAAAAATACTTGGTGAAAGAAAGTTAAATTTCAGTGAATTTTAGTTATAATCTATTTGTTTATAAAAAATGTAACAAATAATATGACATACACTAGTAATAATTATACTACCTATCTACCTTACTCTAAGTTCCTACCTACATACCTACCTTACCTACCTACCTACCATTTTTCTCTTAATAGAAACCTTCCTCAGACTATAACGAATATTCGAAAAAAAAATCCATATTGGTCCAGCCATTCCTGAGTTTTGCGCTTAGCAACACATTTAGCCATTAATTTTTATTTATATATAATTTAGTTAAAAAGATACATCAAGTTGTTTACCTCATGTTTCGAGCCAGGCTGATCTATAATAGAGGTATAGTTTCTACAGTACATACTCAAAGTGCATCTATATCAATAGATAATAAATAAAAACAAAATTTGACCACTTTTGATGCGGTACAAATAAAAATGAATTTAACTTTCACGATGACTTCACCTTCTGTGATTTCGATACTCTGTGCCGAGACTAGGCGAAGCGACGACGCATGCCGGTGGCGCAGGCGCGGGCCGAGCGCGCCTCTCTTTTCTGTTGCATGCGGGTAGCGGAGAGCTGCGCGGAGTGGCGCGCGGAGAGGGGTCGTTAGCTCCGCCCAAATGGTCAAGGTTACTGGCATGAATACAAGCCTTAATAAGTAGCGCCCTGATAGATAAGAAATAACCCGACACTTGTCCACTTATTTCCCTAAATACACTCACACAGTAATATCATATTTTATTCTCTTTTCCATCTACTTATTCTTAAATTAAGTTTTACGAAAGAGAACGGGATAAAAGATGAATTAATCGCAAACGTAGCCGCGAGCACAGCTAGTCATGAATATTGATGTCACTCACCACTACAGTAAACTCTATAGGGACATGATTGCATCACTGACTTATTTAATATTCGTGATTCATAGACAAAGTTTGAGTATTCCCATGAGACTGGATTTCAACGGAACCTTTTAACCGGAAGTTGGCAACTATTAGTACTAGTTAGTAGCTTTTACATGTGTTGGATCCATTTTAACCTACAATTTTAGTTACAATTAGCAGTCGCTTCCGTAGACTTTATATAATAAAATCATAACCCTCCTCTTTTCCAGTCGAGTAAAAGGCCGGCCCGGGTTCGAATAATATGTAGATTAGTAGTTTTACTTTAAAGGGACATAAATAGATTATTAAACTGGTGCAATATGCAACTTAATGTAAAAAGTGTTCTCAAATCACATTTACTCAACTTTTATTAACTTCAGTTACAATATGAACGGTAAGTAAGTTGGAGAACGGGGGCTAGTTGTAACAGGGGCAAGTAGTAACAAGCATTTATTACCTAGATAATGGAAGAATATTCGTTGGATTTTCAACCTAACCTACTTTAATAAGCATTCTATCATATGAGCGCGATCAGTATCCCGCCGGACGGCGCAAGTAGCGGTGTTGTGCAGACTCTCCGATATGGCCAGGTACTGGACATTTTTTTGTTTATACAAAATTGATTATTGATGGTTTCAAATCATTTAGCTCTTATTGATTTATTCAAATACATTTAGCATTTGTTTGGTTCGATTATGTTACCTGTAATTTTACATCAAATAAGAGATATATATTTGTATAGCAGTTATATTAAAAAACCTTTCGATAGGGTATGTTGTAACAATTTCATGGGGTACGTTGTAACTTGTTACAACTAGCCCCCCGTTCCCCTACATACTAAACATAAACACGTGCGTGTCTGTGTGTGTGTGTGTAAATCCCGATCCCGTGGGAATATCGCAAAATACTTTCTTAGCGGATGCCAACGTCATAACATCTACCTGCATGCCAAATTTCAGCCCGATCTGTCCAGTGGTTTGGGCTGTGCGTTGATAGAGCTCTATGTCACCTTTGAGTTATATATATTTAGATTTGTTTTAGAGGAATTGTGGCACGCACACAATGTAGTTATTATTGCTCATTATAATGAGCAATAATAGTGAGCAATAAATGCGTGCCACAATTCCTCTAAAACGAATCTAAATATATATAACTCAAAGGTGACATAGAGCTCTATCAACGCACAGCCCAAACCACTGGACAGATCGGGCTGAAATTTGGCATGCAGGTAGATGTTATGACGTTGGCATCCGCTAAGAAAGTATTTTGCGATATTCCCACGGGATCGGGATTTACACGGGAAAAACTTCCCACGCGGGCGAAGCCGCTGGCACAAGCTAGTGCTTTATAAAATTGTACTTGCTTCAAACAGCAAAAGAAAAACTTTCTTACATAGACTTCAAATAACTAGAAAAAATTATTGCATCATCATTTTATTTAGGTTTCAAACAAATTGGCCGTTTCTCCCGAACAAATGACGAGCGATTTATCATTTTTCTACGCGTATTGTAAAGACTAGACGGCTGCTATAAATTATCTTTTATTATATTTTTGTGAAGCACCTTGTATAATCGCACAAAAGAATTATTGTTCAAAATAATCCTCGAAATGTTTAATCAACAAACGCTGTTGACAAATGAGTTCACAACTTTTGACGCCACGGTTGGCGCAGTGGTTGAGCTATTGTCTGCTGCGCTGCGTGTCGCAAATTCGAATCCCGCACCAAAACTACCGTGTTTGTAAAACTGTACTCATGATACTGGTTAAATTACTAGCGTGGAACAATGTTAAAAAAAGACATTGGCAGGGAAAATTTGCATTTTTTTTTTACTTATGGAGAGTCTGAATATTTTCTCGATTAGTATTCGTTTCGTAGAGCCAAACTTTCAAATACCTCATATTGCTATACGTTTTGACAAGTTTTTGACATTTATTATCTATGAGATAAAACATAATTTATAATCTATTTAAGTACGAGAATTGGCTTTTAAATCAAAATGGAATTTCATCTGACATTTCAGTACCTAACCGTCTAACCTTAAGCAAAATGATAAGATATATTTTGAATTGAAAAGAGATTAAACTTTATACAACTTAATCCTTACTATAATATTATACATGCGAAAGTAACTCTGTCTGTCTGTGTGTTACGCAATCACGCCTAAACTACTGAACTAATTTTAATGAAATTTGGTACGAACATAGTCTAGAGCCTGAAAAAGGACATAGGCTACTTTTTAATGCGAAAAAAGGGCTGTAAGGGGTTGAAATAGAGGTTGAAAATATGTATGGAAATTACGTCATTTTTAAAGCTAGAAACTTATTTTTTAGACTTTTGATTAGATATTAATAAATACGACATTCAAATTATGTATGAATTTTATTTTCAAAATAATTAGCCTAAAAAATTAAAAATGCTGCCGAAAGTCACTATTCCGCGCGGACAAATTCGCGGGCACAGCTAGTACAAATATAAGACAGACTAAAACTCTGTCAATTAAATACCTACCTTATTTAAATTGTTGTAACGTTACTTATTGTAGTAAAAAGCACTCGCTAAAATATATTTAATGCTATTTGTAGCCCGTGACAACGTTCGCACGATACTTCTTGTAAACTTGAATTCCCTGTTTCAGCCTTTTGAAAGGTGGTTCTTTGAAAAAATAAAGCGTATTTTTGGCGTCGGGTCTTTAATTATCTTCATTAAAAATTTCATCAAAATTGATTCAGTGATTTAGCCGTATAAGCGTAAGAGATATTCGCATTCAATATATTATAAGGATGTTTCATTTTACCAACTATGAATGTTTAATTGTCATTTGAACATAGAACAGTATATTTACCATGTTTTTTAATTGTTTTGAGTATCTCATGATTATATCGCCATGATCACGGATGAATTTGAAACATGTGAAAACCACTTCAATTTAATAATTTATAAAGATTGTTTAATGTTTATTCTACTGCAATCATTATGTAAAATTCACTAAATGCAAGTTAGAATAGCACGCCAGAGATCCCGGACGAACCATCTCGTCCGATTACCATGTACGGCAAGCCGATCCCCTGGGCAAAGCAAGCCAAATACTTAGGCGTGGTCCTCGATAAACACCTTTCTTTTGCTGAGCACATAAAGCAAGCACGTTCGCGCGCCGCTTTCGCTCTAGGTAGGCTCCACTTCATTCTTAGCTCCCGCAGCAAGTTATCACTCAGGTGCAAACTGCGTATTTTCACCGCGGTCATCCGTCCCATCATGACCTACGCCTGCGTTGTTTTCGCACACGCAAAGCCCTACCTCCTCCACAAGATGCAGACCCTTCAAAACCGATTCCTCCGTAGAGTCACGGGAGCCCCCTTTTATGTTCGAAATGAGCTTCTTCACGTAGACCTCAAGATGCCCACCATACAACAGTTCATGAAACGTGTCTCCAAGCGTTTCTTTGATACTGCAATCCAACATAGGAATCCCCTTATCGTATCGGCCGCCCAATACGAAACCTCGCGTATCTCTAAGATTCTAAGATTCTCTAAGAAGGCATACCTTTGTCACTCCCGATGACGCAATCACCTTGCTCCAAGAGAGCCGTAGGGAAACAAGTACAGTGGCACACAAACACAAAAACCGACCGTCCTTCCGTCCTCGCCGCCGAGGCCCGCCGCGACGTCCCCGTAATAGTCCGCCCCGACCCTTGCCAGAGCCAGCCCGCGACGCTGAGCCAGTAGCTTTAAATTCCCTTATTAATAATAATAATGATATGATCCAGCCTGTCCCTAGCTGCCCTCCCCCTGCGACGCCCTAAGCCGAGGTCCGTACCCCACAGGGGGTGCCCTTAGCGTGTAGTCGCCTAGTTTGTAAGTTTTTTAATAAGCCCTGGCTGGAGGCTTTAATTAATTAATTAATTAAGGCAACCACAGGCAAGCCCGGTTAAGCAGCAGACAACCTCAGAGGTTGACCTGCGAGATGCCACACACAAAAAAAAAATCCGGATGAACCATATTTTATTCACTTTAAAATAGCAAACGTGATTTTCTTGTATTCTACAAGTGAGATTACAGGAAATGAAGTCAACTACTAAACTACTGAACCTATGAGCCTACTTTGTCTGATGGAATTTTTTCACCTTATTTAAGGCGATACCAAAATAAATTAGGGGTTTTTTCGTCACCATTTATTTCACTATTCCAGCAAGTATGGATTTAATTTTTGGTAATATGTTTATTGACTATTTCATTAATACTTTTACCGAAGGAAAACGAAATTGGGTTAAATTTGCTCCATCGAATTTGATTCCGAAAAGACCTCTATTTTTTTTACTTTTTCCTGTAATTCTAAAATCCTAAGGAATTTCATTTCAAAATTGCATTCAAAATGTGCATAATAGGTAATTAAAAACTATGACTGAAAATATTTTTGATACATAGCTTAATTTATTTTTAAACAATTTTTATTTGGCTTGGCGCTTACGTTGTTTTATTTTGGTTCCAGCGCATTGTTGCGCTCTCTTTTTTTCGCACGTGGAAGTAATAGACTCTGTCACTTTCTTATGCCCGCCCAGTTCGCCTGCGGCCTTTGTCAGTGATAGACCTGTGTCGGTTCCTCCCGCAACCGTGATTATATTTTTTTATCGAAATAGTTATAGTTTAGTCTTGTTTTCTGATTTTATTTATCTACATTTGACAAGTGAACAAGGTTTATATATAACATTAGTTTACCGATATGGGGAATAAGCATAAAAGACAACGAAAGGTGAAAAAATTGGCCAAGTGCGAGTTGGACCCGTCCATGAAGGGTTCCGTAGTAATATATTTATTTGAAAAAAAAAAACCAAAAACCTTACAAATTTCTTAAAAGTAGCTTATTTACAATTTTTACAACTACGCCAAATAACTTTGTTTTTCATAGTGTTTGTATGAATTACAAAGTTATATTTGCGGTTTTAGAAAATATACTGTATCTCAAAAACTGTTGACTCGATCTCGTTCAAACCAATTTTGGTTGAAAGTTTACATTATGATCTACAACATATGTTTTTTTTGGATTTTTTTCTTCATCATTATAGAAGTTAGAGGGGGACACACACATTTTACCACTTTGGAAGCATATATCTTTTAAACGATTAACTTTATGAAAAAGTAATTTTAGAAACCTTAATGTCATTTTTAAAGACCTGTCTATAGATACCACACACGTATAGGTTTCATGAAAAAAAAATATTTTCCGTTTCAGTTCCATGTATGAGGAGCCCCCTTTATTTTAAATATTTTTTAAATTTTCTCTTAAAATCGGAAAGCGGTTCACAGAATACATCTATCTATCAAGTTTTACATGTATAGTCTTAATAGTTTCGGAATAAAATGGCTGTGACATACGGACGGACGGACAGACAGACAGACGGACAGACATGTCGAAACTATAAGGGTTCCGTTTTTTGCCATTCGGCTACGGAACCCTAAAAACCGACATTTGGAACGCCTGAGGGATCATGCTCGTAAAATGACGGAAAATAATTGGCCAAGTGCGAGTCAGACTCGCCCATGAAGGGTTTCGTAGTAACTATTATAATATAATGTAATATAATATAATATAATATGTATATTTATTTGACGAAAAACAAAACCTTACAAATTTCTTAAAACTAAGTTATTTACATTTTTTACAACTACGCCAAATAACTTTGTTTTTCATAGTGTTTGTATGAATTACAAAGTTATATTTGCGGTTTTAGAAAATATGTTGTATCACAAAAAATGCTGACCCGATCTCGTTCAAACCAATTTTGGTTGAAAGTATACATTAAGATCTACAGACATATATTTTTTTTAGATTTTCATTCCATTATTACAGAAGTTAGAGGGGGGGGAGGTACACATTTTACCACTTTGGTAGCGTATATCTTTTAAACGATTGACTTTATAAAAAGTAGTTTCAGAAACCCCTATGTCATTTTTATAGACCTATCTATAGATACCACACACGCATAGGTTTCATGAAAAAAAAATTTTGTTTCAGTTTCAGTTCCATGTATGGTGAGCCCCCCTTTATTTTAAATATTTTTTTTTTTATAAAATCTGAAAGCGGTTTACAGAATACATCTACCTACCAAGTTTCACATGTATATTCCTAATAGCTTCGGAATAAAATGGCTGTGACATACGAACGGACGCACGGACAGACATGACGAACTATGAGGGTTCCATATTTTTGAATATTTACATACCAGTTTTATTTTACAGAGACAAAATCACAGCGCCGGAGCAGACCTCGGATAATACATGTGATTCGGAAAACAGAAGATTAGAGTCGCCATTATAATTTTTGAATTTGGATGATCAACAGTGTCTAACTACTAACTTCTTGGAAAAAAATTAGTCAGTAAACTGTTTATTTCCTATTAAGATAGAAAGAAATACATTGGCGCGGATTGTCTTGTTCACAAACTAAACTAAAGTTCAGTGCATCTTTTTCTTACTATTTCATTATAAAAAGGCCAGAAAATATTAGTTTATTTCTGTCAAATTAGTCAGCGCCTGACGTAAATTGACGTATTTTTAGTAACCAGTTTTTTAATCGAGTCTAAAATTGTCTATGGAATATCTTAATTTGACAGGACTAAACTAATATTTTTCTTCTAATTTTTTCTTAATGAAATAGAAAGAAAGTGCGTTGCCAGGGCCAAAATTCGTGGTGGCAAGGCATCTGCCGGAGATTTTTCACTCTTACTTTAAAGGTGGCAGACGGGTCATATGTGCAAAAGAACACAGAAGCCGACAGAGAGTTCCAAACCGATTCGAAGACCGGTCGAAGTCCGACCGAAGTCCGACCGAAGTCCGACCGACAAAGTGCGCACAATAAATGTAGAGGAGAATTACATAGTATGACAAAGTGGTATATTGACCAAGTGAGGATGGTGCCCTGTAGTACGTCTGGTATATTAATACTTAAAGCCATTACCAATGATATTGCCGTTATTCATGAAATCAGTCATCGTGTTTTTGTCTATATATTTTATTTCTATTTATCAAAGTAATCACTCATGCAATCGATGCATCTTTTCCAACGCACTGGTAGCTTATTGATACCCTTCTTGAAGAAATCAGTTGGACGGGAGGCAACAAATTCTGCAAAGGCATTTTTACTGCCTCTATGATGTTGATTTTTTCCCGAGAAGTTTAGAATTCAGAAAAAAGTAGAAGTCTGTAGGTGCAAGGTCTAGTGAGTACAACAGATGGCGGAGAACTTCCAACACCAGCCCTTGTAAGTTGTAGACCGTCTGCTGTGTAGTACGAGGACGCACGTTGTCGTGCAAGAGCAGCGGAGCCGAGCGATTGACCAAAGCTGGTTGGAGATGTGCGAGCTTCTCCATAATTGTGTTCAGTTCTGCAGTAATGCTCATCCTGTTTGGTAGATAACTCATTACACCAGGGTTAGACCACCAAACAGGGACCATCACTTTTCTAGGGGTCAGTTTTCGTTTAGGAAAACGTTTAGATGCTAATCCAGGATCCAATCAATTTCGCTTACGATTGTCGAACAGGATCCATTTTTCACCGCAGGCAACAAAATTATTTCGTTTGTGTGCCTGTTAAGCAGTGCAAGGTACGTCTCGATGCGTCCTTCGCGGTGATGATCACTGAATTCGTGGGGCAGACGTCAAGCTTTTTTACCTTGCCAATTTGACGCAAGTAAACCAATATTGTTTTGATACTAGCGTTGAAAGCTGCTTCTAATTCAGCCGCAGATCGGGTGATCATCAGCTCCCACAATCGCCTTTAATTCGTCATCGACAACCACAGGGTTCATTTTTCAGGTCGAAATTTCCAAATCGGACACGAGCAAACTAATAACGGGTGGTGCATTCATTTTTAGAGTTCGTTTTGTAAACGTCGTTGAGGTTGTGGGCCGTAGGTACAAGGGGCACGGTTATGCCAAACTTTGAAACAAGAATTCCAAATTATAAAATAAAATTAATTTGAAATTATAATTATTAGCCAAAACAATATGATTATCGAACTCAAACTCAACATATTTATTTCACATAGGCCCACATGGGCACTTACAATACGTCAGAAGTTAGTGCATGGTTTGAAATTGGTCGTTTTCTAGGGAGAAAAACCGGCAAAAAACTCCACAGTATCCATGATACAGATTAAGAGGACAGTATATGATTTAATATTATAATTTGAAATTGCCAGTACGGCAAAACAGCGATTTCATAGGTAAAGCCCTGTTATTAAATATCAAATATTTATAAATTATTTAAAAATTAAACATAACTGACAACGAGCGTTACTGAAAGTGATGCTCTTTAAACCAAGAGACTTCTCTACTGACCAGCTATATTCTGACGCACAAATCCTCACATTCAGACAGCTATATATCCTCCGTTCTATCCAGCGAAGACACCGTACTCTTCCTCTAGACAAAAACCTACTTCAAAGGCGCAATGGTTTTCCAGTATGCAAAGCAATCCCTTGTCGATATGCATTTGCAAGTCGTCAATTTTTAGCACAAAGTTCACGTATTTATAACAAAATTAATAAAATTATTTCCATTTATAGACTCACGACTCACGAATTAAAAAAAAACTTAAGAACTGGCTACTTCTTTTATCTTATGACGAAGCAGAAAAAATATTGTGTATCAAAACTTAAATTTATTTATACTCCTATAGAATCATACTATCTCTCATTCACACATAAGCACACCGTTGTCCACACACGCATATACACACACCCACTCACACAAACACATACACACACAAACCTTCCAGACACTCATAAACACACACACAACCTTCTTTTGCTGTTGACAACAGAAATATTGTAACCGAAATGTCACGGTCGTGTTATTTATTGCCAATGCCGAAATATCTCCGACTTCTAAGATACAGGTCTGCGTACCTAGTTTAGGTGCCGGAAATCTGACACTAATTTTTAACCGACTTCTGAAAAAGGAGGAGGTTCTCAATTCGGATGTTTGTTTGTTTTTTTTTTTTATGTTTGTTCGGGCATAGCTCCGTCGCTCGCCAACCGATTTGAAAAATTCTTTTTTTGTTGGAAAGGGTATACTTTCCAAATGGTCCCATGAAAATTTTATCGACATCGAACAAGCGGTTTCTGAAAAATCAACAAAAGTCTAAAAAAAATATTTACATTGATGATCTTTTCGGTTACTCTATATTGTGTTTTTTGTTCGCGCGTTTTTAGTTTTTTGTAGTTGACATTTTGGCTTTTATAACTAGATTAATTACAAATTGACCCACTAAAAAGCGCGAAAATAAAAACTTTTTTGCAAAAAAATAAAACCGACTTCCATATCAAAACACTACAAAGCCAAAAATAATTTTAATTTCGGAAGGCGGTGTGAAAAAAAAGAAAATACAAAACCAATAACACCGACTACCGAAATTAAAATTATTTTTGGCTTTGTAGTGTTTTGATATGGAAGTCGGTTTTATTTTTTTGCAAAAAAGTTTTTTTAGATTTGCTGTACAACCTACTGTTTATCTTTTATGTATTACGTGTCTTTTCTTATGTACAAATAAATTTTATCTTATCTTATATTGAAGGAAAATATGCAAAGACTTTACAACCTATAACACTTCTCAAGCTTGAACCTACTTCAATACCAAATTTTATCTTAATCCACCCAGTACTTTCAAAAATTAGCGCATTCAAAGAAACAAACTTTACTGCTTTATATTATTAGTGTAGATTTCTTAAATTAGGAGCATTGTAGGATCATATCATAATCAGATTACTTTCAATTATTATAAGTACGATAAGTCACAAATTTGAGCGGACCATCTAGAGTGCAAACATTTGTCAGTTATCGTGTAGCTCAACTTTGAACTTAAGGAGCTCAACGATCTGACGAACAGTATCAAAGTAAGGACATTTGGGTAGGTAAGACAAATACTCAAACAGCCATACATCAACTATAAATTATAATGAAAATAACATAAAAAGAAATAATAACCTACATATTCCTCACATTCATAATAATAAAAATATAAAAGATCAAAAAACGAAAAAAGAAATAATTAAATACAAAGTAGATATATACAAGACTTTAGAAAGTTAATCATTAACTCAGCAAAATATATTAAAAAAGAGCACATAAGTACGTATATCATTGGAGCAACTAATTCCCAAGCCTTTTAATCCTCAATATAATCTTTGACTGTGTAAATAGCTTCCTGAAATAGCTTACGTTTTATAAATAACTTGAATTTGATTAGAATAAGTTACTTATCACTTAATAGCACACTAAATATCCATACTCACACACAGTTGTGACAATTAAACACTAAGTTTGTATTTAGATGACAATAACAAAATTGTGGCGGTACAACCCAAGCCCAACGCAATAGGGTAGTTTCCTATGTTACAAAATAATTATTTTATTTGGTTCATCAGGTAGAATTTCAAAAAATATTGATCACGTATTTTTTGCCCTTTCAAGTCAAGAAAAATTCACAAAATGGAAAGCTTCAAAGTATAAGAGTGGGGGCTGCTGACGTCACACAGTGCCAAGAATTATACTGGAGTGTGACGTCACCACGCGAAACTTCAACTCACTGTATCGTCTTAATTTTTCAATTACGTGAAAAAATAAAAAATACGTATCGAATGTTTTTTTGTTAAACTACGTGACGGACTAAATAAAATATTTTAGGAAACTACCCTACGCCCTTCCTAGGGGTATTAAGTATTTTTTAACCCGATCATTATAAGAGACAAGGGAATTCCCTGCTTCGTTCTCGATAGTCGCACATACGGATTGGCCGATTATGGCGTTGCCAAAATTGTGTTTGAATTTCACATATTTTCGATTTATTATATAATATAGATTTAAAAGTATCGTCTATTTTATTAATGAAAACTGGCAGGGGGGCCCTTATATCCATGGGGCCCTGGGCTGCAGCCCAAATAGCCCATAGGTAGATCCACCCCTGATGCAAGCAAGCATGCAACATGCAGCAGGCATAGTTTCTGTCACGGCTCCGGTGCTGCAGGGCTCCGGCGGTCCCATGCAAGCTTATCCTCGCAGATGTGTTTCACGCTCACCACCGCGGCTGCGGCTTGCTGGCTGGCTTCGCCGACCAGCCTCAGCCGCGGCGGCGAGTGTTAAAACCACCTGCTCCTCACCTCGCGGGCCGCCTCGCCCCTCCGCGCCTACGCGATTTTAAATAACACTCTAAGGGTAGGACATACATGGAACAGACGTGGAATCGGTTTCGCAGCAATTCGTTTCTGTCACGCCGCTTCCGCAGCACGCTCAATCAAATTACTCGCAATATTATATATTTTAAACGATAGGCTTAATGATTTTCGATTAAATAAACGTTATATCCAATAACGTTATACGAAATAAGTTTTAGAGTATATAAATGTTATGTCTAAAGAAATTACATCAACAGTTGGTATAACTCACTATCTTGTGAACGTTATTGAAATGAAAATATACCAAATAACTTTTTATGATATGAGACGCACCCCGCTAAATCAGTACGGATTTGTTTCGAACAGACCAGTTAAAAAACCGTGTTCAATTCAATTGCACACTATTTTGTAAAACCTCTTTTAACGTTGCTTGACCGCAAAAACGTACTCATTTGACGCGAGTTGAGCACGGGTTGGTTGAATTGTGTAGTAATACAAAAGCGTGTGTATTTCGCGAGACCGATGTCGCCAGTTGGACACGGAAAGGGAAATACGCGACGATGATTTGGTGCATTCACTAGAGGTCAGTGAAGATAATGAGCCTCTACCATATGAAATAGAGATTGAAAATAATGATATGACTGGTAGATCCTCGGTACATGAGAGATCCGTGATCCAGAATATGTAATTAATAAAAATAGGGTCAAGGATACAAACAAAGAAAATAAAACATGCGGGGGAAATGTCTCTGATGAAATATTAAATGAAGGCGAGAGACATGTATTCCAAGAAAATAGTGTAGTTATAGATTTTAGTAATTTTTAATTAAATCTTATATATTTTATATACTCTGACTTTTATTCGTAAGAAAATATCCATCAAAAAATTTAATTAGATGAATTATCTTAAATTAAATAATAAATTAATAGTTTAAAAATCACTAGAAAAACACGCTTTTATAAGTGCACGTAAAAACAAAAAATTTGTTCGCGCTTTTCCTTTTTTTTTTGTAGCCTCCGTTTTCTTTGTGTTGCTGTTTCTTTTTTTATATTATTCCCACGAGTAGTGAACAATTAAACGGTCAATCACCCCAGAGGATTTGAAAGTGACATCACAAAAAGTTGACAAAAAGGTTAAGAAAACCGATAACGGATTTTCTTTTGGTTTGTTATCCTGAAACCTGATCTTGTTTGAAACCTGATCGTGTTCAAAGTCCATTACGTGGCTTTTCTCACAAGTACAAACACGACTATGATACGATATTCCATCATGGAATGCCACTGCCTATCTTCCGGCTTCATCATCAGACCTTGAAACCTAATCGTGGTCAAAGTTCATTACAAGACTTTTCTAAGAAATCCAAAACAGCTATGATACGATTTTCCATCATGAAGTTCCAGTTCATATCTTCCGGCTCCATCATCAGATCAGTTCGCCATATTATTGTATTGTCATCAGAACTACATACAGTTGCCAATTTTCATTACGCTTAGATTCCATTACATAGTTAGTTACATACAGGTCGACCTAATAAAAGCGTGTTAAAAAGCGTAGTTTTGAAGCAACTTTTTGTTACTACTCATTTTAAGTAAATGAATTAAATAAAATCATAGTAAGAATTTGTTTACTACACTAGTAGTTCTTTTTCTTAGGTCATTATGATCATTTACTGTTACGGTCTGTTCATTTACACACGTTATATTATTTTTTATCATTCTTAAATAAAGTAAAACACTAAATACCTAACAATATAATGAATAAGTTAGTTTAGTTCAGATTAAAAAGAAATGTATTTGATTTTGGCGACTCCGTGCCTTCTCTATTCTAAAACATCAAAACACACAAACTACATCGCAAACTCACCGCGAGCGTGCGCTCGAGTTTGCAATGTATTCTAGCGGGGGTGCTCCCCGCGTCTTCCGTTAAGCTACGCACCTCGAGCTATGTCTTATTTTTTACGTATCACCTTAACTTGATAAGTTCAAAATGGTTCATCTTTAAAATTAACTGTAAGAGGAAGGTGCCTGTGTCTGTAACACAGTCTATACTAGCAAAGAGACGAATGTCCACTATTTCACTGTTTGTAAGCTTGACTGTTCATGATGGCGACGCTCTTATGTTTTTCTTTTTATTGAGTAACAAATCGTATTTGGCTTATTTAAATAATAAAGTATATTTTTTCGATAATGAAATTTTATTTTACACCTACCACATTGTGGTCTTTTTAACCCAAAGGTTGACTGGTAGGGAATGCCTTGTTGCATTCAGTCTGCCCATGTACCACTATTTTACTTAAAGATTATTTATTATCTTTGTTTTTATACCTGTACATTTTTTTTTACAATTTCTGTGTATAAAATATAATTGAAGAAACATTAAGAAACTTATCGATATTGAGAACAGAATCCAAGCCACCGTCGCGTTGGCGGTCAGGGTTCCAGAGAGAGAGAGAACCCAACTATACGCGCTGTGTCCATTAGTACTGCTTTCTGAAGCAAGTCCTTGATCGAGCTGCTTAAGGCTTGTATTCATGCCAATAACCTTGACCATTTGGGCGGAGCTAACGACCCCTCTCCGCGCAGCTCTCCGCTACCCGCATGCAACAGAAAAGAGAGGCGCGCTCGGCCCGCGCCTGCGCCGCCAGCATGCGTCGTCGCTTCGTCTAGTCTCGGCACAGAGTATCGAAATCACAGAAGGTCAAGTCATCGTGAAAGTTAAATTCATTTTTATTTGTACCGCATCAAAAGTGGTCAAATTTTGTTTTTATTTATTATCTATTGATATAGATGCACTTTGAGTATGTACTGTAGAAACTATACCTCTATTATAGATCAGCCTGGCTCGAAACATGAGGTAAATAACTTGATGTATCTTTTTAACTAAATTATATATAAATAAAAATTAATGGCTAAATGTGTTGCTAAGCGCAAAACTCAGGAATGGCTGGAACTGGACCAATAAGGATTTTTTTTTCGAATATTCGTTATAGTCTGAGGAAGGTTTCTATTAAGAGAAAAATGGTAGTTAGGTAGGTAAGGTAGGTATGTAGGTAGGAACTTAGAGTAAGGTAGATAGGTAGTATAATTATTACTAGTGTATGTCATATTATTTGTTACATTTTTTATAAACAAATAGATTATAACTAAAATTCACTGAAATTTAATTTTCTTTCAGCAAGTATTTTTATTCTTTTGGTTGGTTGAACTTCTTCATCCTCATTTATTTCTCCGTGTTCACATATATTTATTTTTATAAATTTTGATAGTCATATAAAATCTTGTTCTATGTTTTCTTTTCGTCCTTCTTCGTTCTCGTTTTCTTCATTTTTCTCATCAATCTATTTTTCTTTCCTTAGTTCTATTTCCTTCTCTTTGTCGTTTTCTTCTTTCTCTTGTACATTATCTTAACTCTGTCTCTCTATCTCAACTGGCGGCTTCGTCCGTATGAAGAGAAACCGGTGCATATCGGCTCAAGCCAGGCCTCGCTCAGACGAAGCGCACACACGCGCCTTGCTTGTAGTAGTGTACCTATCATAGCGCAGTTGTATGAAGCTTACCATCTGTCCATTTACTCTGTGCTATCTACTTTTATGCGAGGTAAGTAAAGCGATAGTTTATAATGAAATATGTAGATAAAACTTTAAACTTACCTTGATAATAAATGTATACCCTTTTGTTTGTAATATTTTTTTAGACCTCTCTTCATTCGTTTCTGCTTATTCCCATGTTTTACAAACTAAATTTAAACACTACTAAAACTGTAAAATACTATGAGTTTATAACACTAACACTACTTATAGATACATAGACTCTTTAACTTATAAACAAGAATCAGAAATAAAACTTTTTGACGAATCGAAAGTCGGTTCTATTTTTTTATAATAAGTTTTATTTCACGCTTTTTAGTGGGTCAGTTTGTAATTTATCTAGTTACAAAAGCCAAAATGTCAACTACTTATCACTTTTTACAAAATATTGCTTTTCCCGGTGCAGAGCCGTTAATTTTTGAGAAGTTCTCCTGGTACATCACTATCAGCTCTACTTCACCATATGCATTGTGACGAGCATAAAGTGCTTAACATCTATATTTAAGTAATCTAATCGCAATCCACGAAATACTTATTATTGAGTAGTTTCAACGGCCATCTGGGGTCTTCGCATCAGTTCTATTTCCTCAAATGGTGCTTTTCAAGAGAAACTAAACAAGGTACTATAAGAAATACCTAAAACGCTATAGGTATGCCTATAATATTTGAAGAGTTCCCTCGATTTCTCCATGATTCCATCATCAGATCCAAACGTGACGACAATGGAACTAACTAGAATGTATACTCTTTCAAACAAAAAAAGAATTTTCCAAATCGGTCCAGCCATCTGTGAGTAATGAAGTAACATCATAAAAAAAAGTTCAAGACGAATTGAGAACCTCCTCCTTTTTCTAAAGTCGGTTAAAAAGTTATTCCACTATTTACAAAATTAATTTTTGCAGTAATATTTTACGATATTATTTCGTAGTGCTTGAGCTCTCGCAACGCGACGTAGGTCCACCTAGCAACACGATGCGCCCCGCACTGAATTTGTGGACGAGTGCGGGGGTGATGTAAACGCAGTCTTTAATTGGACGCATTTTTAATTTATTGTAATAAAAATAATACATATTTGTAAAAAGTAACAAAACCAAATCATTTTCATTTGTATTGCAAAGCAGTAGTATATTTTTTTATACTCTTTTGATAAGAAATTAAGGAGTAAAATGGTTTCATCTCAATGATTTGGAGGTGATTTGGCATTTTTTTTTCTTATTATGTGATACCGATAGAAAAATTGTGGCTAAACCAAATTACGGTTCATATCGTGTAGATTACTAACAATTTTTTTCAGATGTAATTTCTCTGTAATTGCCGACGAAAAGTTGCTTCATCTGAATGCTTTTTTCAAGCTTTTTTCGAGAGAGCAGCCTTAACTTGCCTCCTAAGGTGTTAGTCGACGCCCTTGGCTACTAAGCCGCTGGCTGAAACGACTATCGGTATAATGATTGCCGAGTTATTTAATATTATTTACTTTAAAACTATGATTTTGTTTTGGTTTTTCTTCTCAGGGTAGTCAGTTAGAAAAAAAAAGATCATATGTGTTTTAATTATATTTTTAATTGATTCAGTAGACTGAGCAAATTCGCCGTACAAACAGATTGACGGCGGACATACGATCGTTTCTATAACGGTTCCGATATTAAATTCTGACGTTCCAAACCCAAAAAAGCAAAATAGAATATAACACTGACAGAAAATATACATCGCGGTACTTCCTTAAATTACACGACTGACAACCGACTGACACTTCCATAGCACCATTGTTTTCCTTTCAGGCCCACATCAAAATAAAGAAGAAAATAACAAAGGAGGTTACTTTACCAAAATATACATATTTTGACCCAAAAAATACCTGGCCATGGTATTCCGGCTCTTAAAAATAAGTATTCAAAAAGCTTACCCATTATACAGGGGGGTGTTAACATTAATACGTCCGGAAAACATTCGCCAACGTAATGGTGGCCGCAAAAAGTTAATGGACGCTTTCAACACACTGTATTTGAGTTCGGAGCAATTCGGCATGAATCGGCAGGTTTCGGCTGTTACGCTTGCGCATTTTCCTTTTTAAGGTTCCGTAATAAAACCGAGACTTCTTGTAGCTTTTTCCTCGCTGTTGTAAGGTTCGAGGTTATTTGAATTTTATGTCTTGTTTTTTGTAACATTTAGGTACAAAACTAAGACACACATAAAACTCGTCGGAGGCAGCTTTAGAGGCATAAACCAAAATTTTGAGAATACTATACAACAGACACACGTAATACAGCTGTCATCAATTATTTTTAAGGGCTTTACATTATAGTTGAGCAAAAGCGTTTCCCTGTAACATCACCAAAATCTTAAGTCTCCTCATTTTTAAAAACAAACATTAACGTAGTAAGAAAAATATTAGTTTGTATAGCACTAGCATTTCACCCACTCCTTCCTCCGAGTGAATTTTGAAATCATTTAAAGCAAAATGCACCTTATTACCAAAGAAAAAAAAATAGAATTGAATCATTCATTCCGGAGATTACCCGCTACATACAAACTTACAAACAAATTTTACCTCTTCGTAATATTACATAACAAAAGACGATTAGTTGCCGCATAGTATTCAGGCTGTAACATTTTCTGAACAGACAAACGAAAGCTATGTGCCTACATTATGTTGTTTGTATTTCGAACCTTATTGAGATGAAGTGCTATTAATGTGATGCCAGCCTGTTTGTCCAACTGCATTGAAAAGGCTTATGCAGCTTTAGATATCACACTAGCGTCCGACTTGTTGGACTTAAGTAATATTAATATACCTATAGTTTCTAAATGTGTAATTATAAATGTTTTATTTATAAAGTGTACGCTTTTGGCCGTGACTTCGTTCGCGTTGGAGGATTTTCCCGCGTAAATCCTGATCCCGTGGGATTTCTGGGATAAAAGTAGCCTTTGTGTCATTCCAGGATGTCAACTCATCAAATGTCATTGAAATCCGTTCAGTAGTTTTTGCGTGAAATAACAACAAACATACAAACACCCTCACAAACTTTCGCATTTGTAATATTAGTAGGATAGGATAGGAGCTCTTGCCAAGGTCGATTCGTTGATGGGTGAGTAAATAAATAAAAAATCAGATGTATTTTAATTATGTTTAAAAGAGAATTCTGTACACATTCCACATTCTAGCACGGACAAAAAGGCGGTCGAGTTATTTCCTACCAGTACAGTATAGCAAGTATAGTGGAATGGTAGTGGCGGGTGCGAGGCGACAGCAGGAATGTGCTATCGGCTTTATTGAGATGTCTCGCGAGCTCCCATCTTCATACCAATCGACACTCGGATTACGACGCGATAGACTGAAGATCTTATTTTACGTGCATGTGGGATCAATTGAAGTTAAAAATAATAATAACAATAATCATTTTATTTCAGACTAGCTTCTCCTAGCGACTTTTTTCGTAAGGAAGGGTTTTCCCGCGTAAATCCAGATTCCGTGGGAATTCCGTGGAATGTTTATTTTACAAATAGGTTATAAATAACACTTTCACACGTCTTTTTTTTTTTCTTAAATGTAAACTAGGTGAGACCAGTGTTTCCTAACTGACTACTCTGAGAAGAAACAGTGAAACAAACTCAGAGGTCAACGTCTCTTATAAAGTCCATACAATCTGTAGTGATCAAATCATAATTATGAGAGCCATGTAGGTTAAAGTCTGTGGCGCCCTTCAGAGGACAGAATCACACAGATTTCAGCAGGCTCGTCCAAACAGTGCGAGCATTTGTCAGTTATCGCGTAGCTCAACTTAGAACCTTAAGAACGATTTGACGAACAATACCAAAGTAAGGACATTTGGGTAGGCCGTATAAAGCATTCAAACTGCCAGACAGTGCGGTAACCTACTCATAATATTCGTTGTTATCCCACATTGCTCTCACATTCACAATATAGCTTTTGAGAACACAAAAAAAAAGATAAGAACAAAAAATATGTTCCTTGAAAAAGAAAATAATATTGTATTCTTGTACAAACAAAATTAAAAATGATAAAGTAAAAGAAAATTGCTTTACCTTGATGTGGTTATGAATATTTAGTCACGGGCTCTTCAGGCTAGGAATTAGTAAAAAATTATATAGTGAGGATCAAACAGGTCATATTGAAAAAAAAAATCCACCGATTAAAAGTGCTGTTTTGATATTATTTTTGTCGGCAAATGTCCTGTGATATTCAAATATCTTCGTCTAATTTTATCTTTTTTCCCACTGAAGCTTTTCTTTTCAACATGCTTTTATTTTTTTGGCAATGGTAATTATTATTAAAAAGGTGTGTTTAAATATTGGTGTATAATAAACTATATTCCATCTATCTATCCATTATTATTAACAACTGCCCTTGGCTTCGCTCGCGTATAGTCTTTTTCATCGAAAAATGTATGTGACGTAGGATTCTACTGGTCAAGAAATAAAATGTTTTGACCTTCTAATAATCAAGCACTGACTGCATGGATAAATAAATTATAAAAAATAAATAACAAGCGAATAGAATCCTGCTATCCCTAAATAAACAAATGCCCATAAAAATAATCCTGACAATAAATACCTTACTAGGAATAACTCAATAGATTTGCTCTATTCCCCAACGCTAAAAAGCCCCATAATTTATTACAAGGAAATAGAAAACAGGTCCAAACTCCCACGGAATCTTAAACCTCCTTCATTGAATTGTCAATGAGACGGCAAGCTGAGATATTACCTACACCGACCCACCCTCCCCGAGGCACACGAAACTTAATCAACAGTTAGTAACTCGCGTAAATAAGTTATCACGTGATGGATAGGGGAAGAAATGTTCAGGAAATGTGTTACGGAGTAAAATAAATAGAGAAAAGGAAGACAGGTGTGGACATCAATGTAATCATCTATCAATATGACAAGCCTAGTGATGTAGTGGTCACAACTGGAGTAATAAGAGTTATACATAATGTGACTATTTTTTTTTCGTGTCAAAGCGGGACGCCTATGGAATTTTGTATATAAATAAAAATAAGTCGGTATAAGACGCCATATTTAAGAGAAAAATACAAGTTATGGTTTGAAATGTAACTTTAAATAATAGTGGTAGCTTAACCTCACTGGCATTTGAATTCTAAAGCCAAAAAAAAATTTACCCTACAAATAAAATTTACAAATAATTTCACGACAAAAAATACTTTACTACAGCAAACACACTTGCGAAACTGGTTAGATAGATGTATTCTGTGAACCGCTTTCCGATTTTCATTAAACCTATACGTGTGTGGTATCTATAGACGGATCTGTTATAATGACATTGGGGTTTCTGAAACTATTTTTCCTTAAAGTTAATCATTTAAAAGATATACAACAGTAGAAGTCTGACACTCCCTTTCACTCCACCTATAGCGGGAGAATTCATTCGATGATTTTCCCAACCAAAAAATATTTTACGATAACTAACTTACAACGTTCAAAAACTCCACTAAAAAGTCTTATCAACGCAATTTTCTTCAAATTACTTAGATATTTGTGCGAAAATACGATTTATAAAAGTCAATTGTCTCAACTCCAACTGAGATAGTGTTTTTTGGCTTAGCTGGGTTATCTAGTTCTAAGATGAAATCAAAAGGTACTTATACGCGATTGACATCAAAATTAAAAAGTCATTGTATAAAGCACTTTCCCTAAAAATACATACTAATATTATAAATGCGTTGTGTATTTCTTTGATGTTTTAAAGTGGCTTGTTGATTTTACGATATAATATCTTTATGAGATTACATAAAGTATTGTACGAACATGTCGAGCCTTTACCGCCGTTTTAGCGCAACCGACAAAAACCAAATTTTACAGGAGAAGGTTTTTTTTAAATATTTTTAAACAGAAATGTGCTAGTAAATTAAAATTTTACAAAAATTAATGATTTTTAGACATTTACATATATAATTTAAAATAACACCAAAATAATAAGTATTTACTGTATTTATGGCGCTTACATTATTTTTGCTGTCATAATCTAAGGTTATTTTAACGTTTACGATAAAAATTTCTAATAAAATGATTATATCCAAGACACTATATTTGATAAATAAATAGTTATTTCAAAAGTTTTTAAATGATATAGTCATATTAAAATTGAAAAATATGTTTATTTATATTAAATATTTTGAATAATGAGATCAATCAGCTTAGTTTAACTTATATTAGATATAAGTATTAAGGCTAGGTAATGAAATAAATTATTTCTTTTGGTACGAATCATCTTCGTCCGTTTTAACTTAACACCACGTATTGTTACATAATGGCTTTTAAACAAAATATTATATATAATCAAAACAATATTTATATTAAATATTTGGGATATTTTAGACAGGCCCGTTGGTATAGTGGTCAGTGGTCCTGACTGCTATGCGTAAGGTCGTGGGTTCGATTCCCACCTAGGACAAATGTTTGTGTGATGAGCACGGTCATTTGTTCTTTGTCTGGGTGTAATTTATCTATAATATGTATGTATTTAGAAATATATATGTATGTTTACCAGTTGTCTAGTATCCATATCACAAGCTCTGCTTAGTTTGGGACTAGATGGCGTTGTGTGAAAAAAAAGTTGTGGAATATTGTGGAATATTTAATATTAAATATTTCACACCCGAACAGCTGCTCAATCTCTATCAAGCCCAGGTTCGGTCGTGTATGGAGTACTGCTCTCATCTTTGGGATGGATCTGCCAAGTACCAACTAGATGCGCTTGAGTTTATTGAGAAACGGGCCAAAAGACTTATTGGCAACTATACACTGGTCGAATCAAAGCTCCAGAGCCTTGAACATCGGCGACGAGTTGCCAGTCTATCGGTTTTCTATCGGTTACATTTCGGGAAGTGTGCGATGGAATTACACAATCTAATTCTGTCAAGCCCGTTCCATCATCGGACTACAAGACAAACGGCGATGCGCCATCGTGACATGGTGGACATCCCACCTATACACACTAAACGTTTTGGGAATACCTTCATTATGCGTACGGCTAAGGAGTGGAATTCCCTGCCGGAGTCTGTGTTTCCTGATAGCTATAACCTAGGGGTCAAGTCAAGAGTGAATAGGTTAAATTTAGGTAAGCGTGCTCCATCTTCGACCACATCATCACTTACCATCAGGTGAAATGGTGGTCAAACGCGAGCATATTATCAATAAAAAAAAATAGTGAGACCAATCAGATTATGTACCTACTAAGTACTTATATAAAATTAAGTGTAGTATTTTTAACTCTCCTTATCCGAATCATCTCCGTCCGTTACAGCTAAAGCATCACGTGTGGTTCCATCATGCCTCATACTTAAATATTCTTATTTATTGATGATATCTCTTTGGTATTATATTTTTGTTGCATGGCTCCTGTAAATCTAAGAAAGAAAGAAAGAAAAAACGTTTATTGACACGTTTTTTAATCTCTGTATTTAGCTGCTGAAATTTTGAGCTCTTCGTCGTATAAAGATGTGGGTCCGATTTGGACAGTAGCACTATTAGCTCTGGGTCTGATGATGAAATCCATATTGATTTCGTAATTGTCACTATCTTCAAAAAAACCGTATTTATATTTAATAATAGGGTTATTTTTATGTAATTGCATCACTCTCAATGAATTAAAATTAATTTTAAAATTAACTGGCAATAAAGCTTGTGAAAAGGACTTCCATTCCATTAAGTCTCCATACTTTAAAACATTTACAATGTAGCTTTTAGGATTATATCTAGCATTAGTTATCATTGTTGGCCAGTGAGAAGGAGCCCATACTGTTTTATTACGAACGAAACTTTCAATGGTGCTATGAATGGAGTCAACAGGCATCATAGTGTGTCCAGGTAAAAGGTAAGTTACCTTTATTTATGTAGATAGATAGATAGATAGAATATACTTTATTGTACACCAATAATTGAATCACACTTAAATAACAATATTTTAAAAAATTGGTTACAATGGCGGTCTTATCGCTGAGAGCGATATCTTCCAGACAACCTTTGGAAGGACTTTATGAGCTTTAATTAAAATGGGGAGGGCTATATTAGTGTACTACTGTACAAATATTCATTAATAACGGAAAAACAAATTAAAATAAAATAAATAAATATATTATGTGTTCTTTAACATCGTGTGGAGAAAGCAAAGGAATAATCATAAGTTTGAAATAAAATGATTGGCAACCGAGCTTTTAAAAACAGCAAGTGACTGAGCTTGTCTTACTGACACCGGCAATCCATTCCACAACCGAACGGCCTGCACCGTAAATGACTGGTCGTAAAATTTTGTGGAATGCGTAGGCATCAAAAGTCTCAAATTCTCTGATGATCTCAAATCTCTAACATGTGTGTCATGAAGGGACTTAAAACGTTCTTTGAGGTAAAAGGGAGTCGTTGGATTGAAAAGAATACTGTAGAGTAATGATAAAATATGTGCATTCCGGCGAAGGCGGATAGGCAGCCACTTGAGTTTAGTGCGAAACTCAGAAACATGATCATATTTGCGCAATCCAAATATGAATCTGATACAAAAATTTTGGAGTCGCTCAAGCTTATCTAGCTGCACTTCAGTTAGATCTGGAAATCTTGCATCAGCATAGTCAAGGATAGGGAGAAGAAGAGTTTGGGCAAGCGCAGTTTTAGTAGCAGTCGGTAGGAAATTGCGCAATCTGCGCAAAGACCCCGCAGAGGCGAACAGTTTGCGGCTCACTTCTGGCAACTGGGGACCCCAAGACAAATCTTTATCAATATAAATACCAAGGTCTTTTACTGAGTCACAGTAGGGTATAACAGCTCCATCGAAAATGATTTGGGGAAGGGTCGTCCAGTCAATTTTGGAACGTAGCCTAGGGCTGCCAACAATAATGACTTTAGTCTTCGCAGGATTAACCTTCAAACCATGATCCAAACTCCAATCGGAAATACGCGCTAAATCTTTATTCACTGTCTTCACCGCCTCAGACAAATCTTCAACGGGAGCTTGCGAATAAATTTGCAGATCGTCAGCATAAAGGTGGTAGGATGAGAGAAGTTCATTTGAAATAGAATTTATAAATATGGCGAAAAGAAGAGGAGAGAGAACGCCCCCCTGTGGTACGCCAGCAGTAGTATTGCACCATGAAGACAACGAACCTTCAATGCAAATACGTTGTCGGCGGCCACACAGGTAACTACGAAACCAATCAATAGATGTTGGAGATATGTTAAGAGAGCATAGTATCCCGAGCAAGACATCAAAATCAACAGTGTTAAAAGCATTACTGAAATCAAGTAAAGAAAGGTTTTCAAGAAATGAATTAATATTGAAATCATGACACGGTTTCTATTTTGCCCGGCACAGCTGTCAGAATAAAGATTAACAACAGTATGGGTACCTTTTTGGTCCAACATTTACTTTCATTATAGTATGCATATTTTCTCGAGTAATATAAGTTCACACTTTTACCATGTGGAGTATTGAGGACTTTTTCTAAATCAAAGCTCACGCATAAGGAGTTAGAATTAGCTACTTTACAAATTGCTTGTTGTCGTTTACGTTAAGGCTTTTAAAATATATGTATTCTCGATAATTTTAGCACTTGCTATAACTTTATAACGGTTTTTTTTTGGAGGGAAACGTCAACAGGGTTAGGTCCGTTATGGTTTAAAATACTAAAAAAAAAGTATTTTCGACAAAAGTGTCGCTTACGATAATTTGGCGGTAAAGGCTCGATGTATACAAAGTGTAACAGATTAAGCGCAATACCTCAGACACCCCAATTAGAATGTTAAATTATAAGTCTAAAACAACACCCGTAACTAAATAAATTGAAACCAAACCTAGACGTTTTTTATAAAATATTTATCCTTACTAAACGCAAAACGTATGTGCGTCATATAATATCCTTACGCAGACGCATACACTCATGCAATGTTAGCGGCCGACACGCACACGAGCGCATTTCCTTTCCATTTTAAGTTAAATAAAAAAAATTTCCGTCAAAATTTAACACCTTTTTTATGACGTAAATCGATTCAGAAGCCGCTTCTGAACCAACTACTTTCAGGAATTGCGTTTATTCTGTTACACGTTGTATAATACGGTGTGAAAATATTCATCAAATACTGCACACTCATATTTAATTAAGCTTTGTTATGCGGCAGTAATCAAATATATAAAATATAATCACGAACCGCAACGACAATAATATACTCAAAAACCGTTGATTTATGTTACGAAAATTAAAAATATCTGTGATAAATCGATAAATCCATTCATTGGGATTATATCACCGGACTACAAGACAAACGGCGATGCGCCGCGGTACCGAATGTTACGAACATGGTGAACATCCCAGCCATACGCACGAAACGTTGATATACATGCATAAGTGTGCTTACAGCTATGGAATTAAGGAATTCCCTGCCGGAGTTTGTGTTCCTGGTAGCTATATCCTGGGGGTTTTTAAGTCAAGAGTGAATAGGTTACTTTAGGCAAGCGTGATTCATCTTCGACCACATCGCTTTCGATGAGGTGAAATGTCCAATCACGAGCTAACTAACAAACAAAAAAACATGAAGGAATGTGGCAATTCTTCTCAATTATTTCATTTTTTGCTTGTATTTTATTTATTCATTAATTATTTACATTACGTTGTATATTATAAAAAATTCAAATACAAAATTCAGGTACAAAATAAGTTACAAAATACAATTATGAATTACTAGTTAACATTCAAAGCAGTATTACTTCCGCTGCTACCTTTTATAGTAAGCAATAATTTTAAAGGTTTACTTCATAAAAGAAAATAACAGCCAGGAAGATATAAACCCAATTGTACGAGTATACCTCAAGTTACGAGCTCTTCAAGAACGCAAACTTCGGTAAAAGTTATTGCTTTTCTGGTGGAAAATAATTATATTAAAGAATACTTGTTCGAAAACACTTTCTTGATACTTTTCTGTTTGTGTCGACAAGAAAGGACCATCGGTAAATTAAGCCACAAAAATATCATGATTTTTTACCCTACGACGGCTGATCGTCGTATTTCTAAAACTCCACCCTTCCTAGTGTGACTTTACATATTCTACACCTATAAATTTAATTACTTAGTTGTATGTTAGATTATATGTTGTGCATATATTTGTGCGCAGAGCCAACATAAGGAACCCTTAAAAGCAAGAGTGAACAGGAATCGTCTTGGCTCGCTCGTTCCATCGTAGATCTTATGTATCGCTTAACATTACGCTTGATCGAGGTCAAGGGTGAGCACAAGCATAATAAAAATATAACAAAAAAAAAAAGGATTTTGATGACACAGTAATTGCGTACCTAATATCATTTTGTAATAAGAACAGGAAAATGCATCTTTATTTTTTTTTATTACTTGCGCACATACATTTGGCTAATATTCTCTGAGATTAGCCCATCGTGGCTGAAATCGATCAGGAGGTCTATTATTAGTGACGTAGACAGCGAAGCTTAGGACACATCATCATCATCATTCATCAGGAAACATCGACGACGAGTTGTAAGTCTATCGGCTTTCTATCGGTTACATTTCGGGGAGTGTGCGATGGATTTACACAATCTAATTCCGCCAAGCCCGTTCCATCATCGGACTACAAGACAAACGGCGAAGCGCCATCGTTACATGGTGGACATCCCACCCATACGCACAAAACGTTTTGGGAATACTTTCATTGTGCGTACGGCTAAGGAGTGGAATTCCCTGCCGGAGTCTGTGTTTCCTGATAGCTACAGCATAGGGGTCTTTAAATCAAGAGTGTATAGGTTACTTTTAAGCGTGCTCAATCTTCGACCACATGGTGGTCAAACGCGAAACTATTATCAATAAAAAAAAGACCTTTTCACAGCACCTTGGGTAGTTACAGCACAGGGTCCTGAGCAGTGCTTAAGAGGATCTGGGGTTTGACTTCGTGCTGATGGTGACCACGGAGTCGGTTTTAGTGAGATGAGACCACACTCCTCGCTCTTATCCCCTTAGACAGAGTGCCTCTCGAAGGTTTCCCCCAGCGAAAACATTCGTGTTAATATCATCGTCTATTTAGCCTTTTCCTTTGGGGTTAGCTTCCAGTCTAACCGCAGGTGGATATTACTGTTTTACATGGAGCTTCTGGCTTCTGACACGTAACGACTGTCAAAGACAAACCAATCAATGGTAACGTGCTTTTCGAGGCACAGAGGTATCATACCGCCAACTTCCAAACTCCGGACAACTGCTGAGAAATTTTCGAACCGGGAATCGAACCCAAGTCCTTATGCTCAGCAGTCGCATTTACGATCACTAGACCAATTAGGCAGTAAATTGTGTTCACGTTGCATGATAACGATTCTATAATAGTAACCCATTAATTTCCAAAAAATATTGATTGTGAAATATTAATTGGAATCATAATATTCGTTATTTATGAAGAAAAACGATCTTGGTGACATAAAGGCATAAATACAAGAAAAAGGGTACGCAATTCATTTGTTTGTTACATCTATTTAGAATACCAAAATCCTATTTAAAGTGGAAAGTAGAACAGACTCGATACTCAGTTCATGAACTAGTTATAGCAATCAATTTCAAAATCTAACAAAATCTTTAGGCTGTTATTGCCATTTAGAAAAAAATATGATCAACATTTTCCTTAAGCTTTGAGCTTTTTATTTTAAAATGTAAACTAATTAACTCTTAAATATCTCGTAAAATAATTGTAAAACATCATATACAACATTATATTTTACTCAAAAAAAAAACTGCGTTCATCTATATAAAATTATATTGAAAAAAAAAATCCAATAGCACTTTTTGTTCGAACTGGGAATCGAACCCGGGACCTCGTGCTACGCAGTCGCACTTGCGGTTACTAGACCAACTAGGCAGTAAATTATGTTAACGTAGAACGATAAAGATTTTATAACCTGACCTATTCACTGCTAAACAAATATTGATTGTGAAATATTCATTGGAATCATAATATTAGATAGATAGATATATTCTCAATTGTACACCATAACATAAAACAATAAGAACTTTACAACTGAAAAGGGTAATACAATGGGCGGTCTTATCGCTAAAAGCGATCTTTTACAGACAACCTTTGGATGGATTTGACACATAGGAGAAAATAAATACGTGAGTAGTCCACGGTGTACTATTTATCTATATTAAATATAAAAACAATAAATAATATTCTCAAAAAATATATATACATATAAATTAATCTAAAAAAGAAACAAATACATATATAATAACAACAATTTAAGAAGAGAGATAAAGATTCTTTACCAAGTTTTTGAAAGACGATATGGTATTGTGCTTGTCTTACTGACACTGGTAGACCATTCCACAGCCGTATATTCGTTATTTATAAAAAAAAACGATCTCGCTGATATAAAGACATACACGAAAGCTTAGCAAGAGGTACGCAATTCATTTGGTACATCTATTTGGAATATTTAAATCCTATTTAAAGTAGAAAATAAAATAGACTCAATATTTTTTAATTTGGATTAACGCTGATGTTTGGTTAGGATTTTATAGTGTTACAATAATTTTATGGGATATTTAAGCATTAATTAGTTTCCGACATAAACGACTAAGCTCACAGCTTAAGGAGAAGGTGTTGATCATATTTTTCCTAAATGACATAAAAGCCTAGATTTAGTGAGATTTAGAAATTAGTTGGTATAAAATAGTTATTTTTATTAATATATACACACATGTTATGTCAATAAAAATATACAATATGTTACATGAATCAATAAGAAAAGAAAAAAACCGACATTTATTCACAAAAATGTTAAAAAAGTTATTATTAAGCAAAAGTTACAACAGTGTAAACGAATATTTAAATGATAAATCCTTGAAGCTCGAAAAATATCGTTTTTAGTATTATAAATGTCTATGTTTTTAGAATAAGTTAGATTATAAGATACTTACATGAGAAGTCCTCTCCACATATCTCACATTTGCTGAGCCCGACAGGGTCCACGATTGTCTCCAAAAAAAATGTTTACCACCTAAGCCTACATTGTGGAATGCAATAAAGTATTGAGTATTAAATACGTGAAGCAAACACTTTGTACTCCTTTTTACGAAAATTACGCAGACGGAGAAATATGATATAAAGCACAGTTAAAGTTTATATGAAAAACTAGTGCAGAAAGTTCATATTTTTATAATAACGTTCTTAAAAATAAACTCAATTATAGTCAAATTTCAACTACTGGGCGACAACTTAATAATTTTTTTATCAATAAATCACTGATTTATATTCATCATGCCGAGATAGGAGCCTTTTAATTTATTTTATATTTTGTTATTTTAGCATTTATCATATCCTATGCGAATCACAAATGAATTTTTTCTTTGTTTCTTTTATTTAAAAAATAAATCATTTCCTAAGTAGAATGGCAATTAGGTACCTAATCAATAATAAATGACTTTCTTAAAACCATTGAAGTATTCGTATCTACTGTTTCCGCAGTAAGTATTACTAAATAACTTATCCACGTAGATAAACAATGGATAATAATTCCTTATTATAAAAAAAAACAGTCAGTACGATTACTATAAGTATTATTCCTCAAAATTTCGCAATAGGTACCGGTATAATAATCAAAAACAATTTTACAATTTTCATTGCCATTATAATTATTCCCCAACGAATATATGGGAATTTAATAAGCCTTACACCGTATATAAAAAAGGTTATACCCAACTCACCTGCAGTTACTCTGTAAGCTTTACACAAGAAACGCTGAGTATAATTATCCCTCCAACTATATTTACACTGTTCACAACACAGCCACAAAATTAAAAAAAAAACTTTTATTAATGTTGTCAGAAAAAAAAACACTAAATGTCGCTTTAATCCGTTCCTCGCGTACGTGTCTGCGTCACTAGATTTTAATACTTTAATATATTATTTCGTCTACATTTTTTTCGTGTTTATTTTCGTGAGCGACGCTACACGTTGCGTCATTTGATCGCGCCTTGTTACACTGGCTTGAGGGGTAGGAAACCCCTACGCTCCGATACTACGGGCCAAAGATTACG
The DNA here is from genome assembly GCA_943138885.2 of Tholera decimalis. Taxonomy (NCBI): domain Eukaryota; kingdom Metazoa; phylum Arthropoda; class Insecta; order Lepidoptera; family Noctuidae; genus Tholera; species Tholera decimalis. The sequence continues at coordinate 37,910,780 of OW964566.2, read as the reverse complement.
CACGTTAGTTCTCGCAGAGGGCGCATTTTCCATGTCTCTGTCCAAACATGGTTACTTCTAATCATACTATGGTTTATATTTCCCTCTGTTGTTTTTGTCCGGTGGGAAAATCATCAAAATTTCTCCTCTCGCTCTGGGCAGAGCGGAAGGGACTGTCAGACTTCTACTGACTGAAAACCCACCTTGTTCCTTCAGTTGCCTTTGTGGTCCGGGACCGCGGTATCGTTAGAATATTCCCGCAGCCCCGGGCAATGATCCTATTGGGCCCCGTCAATGCTACTGATATGTTCATCTGTATTAATAATTATTTTGTAGCAGAATCAAAACTGACACTTTTAGCGTTCACTCCAATTTGGTCAGTGAACTAGTAGATGAGACCAGGTTAGACTGGAAACCGACTCTAATATAATTGGGAAATAGCTAAGATTGATCATTTTGATGATCTTCTAGAGCTTAATTGTTCTTCTTTCAATCGTCAGCACGATTACTTCCATGTCATTTTTATATATATATATATATTTTTAAATAGATTACTAGCCATATAGATAGGATTCACATTACTAGCGATCTTGTTAACCCCTCCAAGTTAATTTTATTTATTTATTTATGTTAAACATTCTTGTGCCTGGAGTGAGTTCACGGAAATAGTGTAATGGGCGGGGTTCGAACCTGAGACCTCTCGATCCCAGTTCCAAGACCTTACACTGAAAAAATAGCGAGACTTTTTACTGTTGTTGTACAGTAAAAAAACGGTTCAGAAAACTTATTTTTATGTTAAAATAATTGATTACTGACAGTGCACTGAAATGGGCACAAACAGTAAAGAGCTAAAGAGTTATTTCAATTGGATGAACATTAAAGTTTACTGAAACAAACAGTTCCTTTTAAGTATTGCCGTTTTCAGAGCTTTACTGATATCGTAGCAGTTAATTTTTACTGCTTCTGAACAGTTATTGTAGCATACAGTAAAGAGCTAAACAGTTATTTCAATTGATTGAACACTAACGTTAACTAAAACAAGCAGTTTTTTTAATTATTTCCTCGTTGATTTACTGTCTTACAAACAGTAAGAATAGCCGACCAGAAAACAGTTGCAGATGCACAGTAAAATCTACTGCTATAGGTAACTCAACTGTTTTTTTTTTCAGTTAGTTTTATTCTTTGGACAATAGGCTCTATTTTTACTGACCAAAGCAGTGAATATAACCGAAAAATCGATTGAATTTACCGATTTTTTTTTTTCAGTGTCGACATTAGTCTATTGACGTTTCATTGCGATCCTCCTTTTTCAAGCAGCTTTTTCAGTTGCGAGGTATGACACATATCTTCCTAACGAATGAATCCCAAATTATTGTATGTGGTTTTTTTCCGATGATATAATTATAAATACGTCATGTTTGTCGCAATTAAAGGATTTTGCTTACAAACTTCTTTGAGTCTATTTTTTTGCAACTGCATCTTTACTTTACCTGTATCGGAGACATGGTTCTATATGCACAGCATAGACACACACACATAGACCTTAAGTATGACCACGCACTGCTATAACAACCTGCACACTGTCATTAGTGATTTAGTCCTGACTAGTTAAAAGGGGTTCAGCAGTTTTTAACTTTAAACTTAACATAAATTAAGACTTGAGACTATGGATTCAAATGGTTAAAAACTGTACCACAAAGATTAATTTAAAATAACGGTTGCATTTCACAATTACCCTATGTTAAAACTTTTGAAAACTGGCACTAGTTTTCGATCGATTACGTGTAGGTACAAAACGTGACCTTCCTTATAATCTTTGGCATTTTCCGGGCGTGCCAGACCAAGACAGCGCATACGTCCACCCTGTTGGTGCGACAGAGACAGGGCATATCGACGGGCTTAGACCATGTTTGACCAAGTTTTCTTTCTACTCAAATAATTCATGAGGTCCCGCTTAGTGGGAACGCGGGACATTTTAGAGCTATACTAATTATATCGATCAACAGTATCGTGTTACTTTCTGTCCTCTGGTACCCAGTAAGCAAGCCTTTGCTTAAAATACATATTTGTATTTTGCACCCGACGTAGTCAGTAAATGTCAGCATGCCTTAGCCATGGTAGGATATGGCCAATGGACACTATTGTTTATATTAGTCCTTTTCGCTTGTCCCCATATTCGCAAATCAATGATTACGATTATGTAAATCTGGAGATAGTCCAACAAATAAATCTCATCAAAACATGGTACCTTTTATATCTTCTTACAATAAGTATAAGTTTAATTCTAGATTTTTATATGTTTATTTAAATCATGCAAAAATGCCTTGAAGAATTTTGAAATAATATAGCACACGAATAGTTCACAACCTGGAATATCGAGAATTTCAGGTGAACATAGAAGCAGGTAACAGCTACATTACAACGATCTATCTTCGTTCACTATTCACTTTTAAACAATAATTTGTTCATCGTTTTTAGGGTTCCGTAGCCGAATGGTAAAGAACTTTGCTGATAATGAACTAAGATTGCTAGTAATGTAATGTGGATTCTACTCAAGTTGCTAGTTCTCTTTTTTATTTTATTTTTAATTCAGAATAGGCTCGCGTTTGACCACCATCTCACCTGATGGTAAGCGAAGATGTGGTCGAAGATGGAGCACGCTTACCTAGAAGTATCCTATTCACTCTTGAATTAAATACCTCTAGGTTGTTAGCTATCTGGAAACACAGACTCCGGCAGGTAATTCCACTCCTTAGCCGTACGCACAATGAAGGCATTCCCAAAACATTTTGTGCGTTTTGGGAATACCTATGGGTGGGATTTCCACCATGTAACGATGGCGCGTCGCCGTTTGTCTTGTAGTCCGATGATGGAACGGGCTTGGCAGAATAAGATTGTGTAATTCCATTGCACACTCCCCGAAATGTAACCGATAGAAAACCGATAGACTAGCAACTCGTCGTCGATGTTCAAGGCTCTGGAGCTTTGACTCGACCAGTGCATCGTTGCCAATGAATATCTTGGCCCGTTTCTCGATAGACTCAAGCGCTTCTAGTTGGTACTTGGCAGATCCATCCCAAAGATGATAGCAGTACTCCATACATATTTTATAAATCCATATTTTTAATATAGAAACGATGAAAAACTTTAATGTGAGAAGAGAGAGTGCTTTAGTCCGAGGACCTAAAGCAGAAATCCATACTGGATCCACATGGTGGATTACGGCCCATTTCGTCTCATAGAAAATGCTTAGGCCTGTGGTCCACTAGTGGAAATGTTATAGGCTTATCTTATATTACTTTACGATCTCGCCTGTTTATTACGCTTCAAAGGAGAAGGCCTACTACCACACAGACGGACGGATGGACAGCGTAAGCTGAGTAATTGTGATTCCTCGTTTACCTAATTAAACTTTTTTTCTATGGTACGGTTGGGGGTAACCCCAGTTTAATTGGTAAAATCAGAAGCATACGATAGTCTGCCTACATGATCCCACTCCATGCCATAACTTACAACTCATTCGACTTGCGGAAGGCGTGGAAAGCCCAGGCGCACTGAAAATTAGCGGCCTCTGATGCTGCGCTCTATAGCATGTTGGCAGACCTTGAGTTTGAACTTTAAAGACCAAGGTCCTACTGACTAAAGAACCAGCACGTTCCTTCAACTGCCGTTACGTTCCGGGGCCACGATATCTCTTTAAAACAGTTACGCAACCCCGGCGGCAATGGCCCTTTCAAGTCCCGTCAGCACTGCTGACTGCTCTTTGAGGCGCGCGTGGAACACACCATGCCGTCGACCCGGGCCTGGCCCTGACCGGACAGTGAGCTACCTCTGTTAAAGACCAAGGACCTGGAAGCTCACATTGAGAAAAATTCACATCTCTATAACTTTTCTCTTGAGTGAAAAAGTAAAGTCTTTTCATAAGTTCCTTTAGAAGCATACATTGTGTGATTAGTTCTATTGCAGAAAATCTCATTACAACATATGCTATTAATACTATTATTGGCCAATAAAAAATATCTTGGAAACGGAAATTTACACATTAATTAAAGATTATCCGGCATTGTGGTCCATAATATCAATCATTGTAGTGGTCTTATGTGTAAAATAGTAAACAGGCATGTTTATTAATATCGGAGGTAAGTAAACTCCCGTTTTTTAAGTCAAACGCAGTAATACTCCAACAGATGAAACTTTACTTTATCAAAATATCTTTCTTTTACCTATGTATCAACCGAGACACTTAACTTCGCTTCCCTACTTAGTGTACCTATGTTTTATTTTATTATTTATTTACTTATTTATGTACACACATGACACAAAATAAAAAATATAAATACAGACAAAAGAGCACAAAGGTGCTGCTTATTTCCTAAGAAATTGCTTCTAGCAGACTTGCTACAGGAGAGTTGAAGAAGAGATGCAACCATTACAAAATATTAATTTCTTATTTAATACTATATTTATATATACAACATTTAACATAATTAATGCTGACATCTTAATATGATCACGAAGTTAAAATTCGGTCTAATATTATAAATGCGAAAGTAAGTCTTCCTCTTACACTTTCACGTCTAAATCACTGACCCGATTTTGATGAATTTGGTACACAGGTAAATTAAACATTGGAAAAGGAGGTAGGCAAACTTTAATGGCTAAAAAAATATATTACACGCAAGCAAAACCTTAGGCAGAAGCTAGTACTGAAATCCTCATCTGGTTATTTTTCTGGTTAATTAATTTGGCTACGTTTTCATTTTACAGGCTTCTTATTAGTTGTAACACTGTCGTGTCACACGCAAACAATCCAGGACGCGAATCAGTACGTCCTCGAAAGTAAACCAAACATTGATGAGCATAACAAAAATGAAAATCAATCAAGTAGCAAAGGCCCTCAAAAAAAGTTATGGAAATTCGAGGACTATTTGAAAAAATTTGAGCCAAGCACAATCTGGGAACAAATTGACAAACAAAAGAAGTATTACGGCCTCGTACTGTCAGACAATGAACAATCAGAGATTATGTACCGGTCTATGGATCCCACGGACGAAATCATGGAACTTAAAATTGAGAGCGGCGACCCCAAATTAGTCAATAAGGATGGCCGCCGGGTTGCCACCGTGGATCCCCAGGGATGGAAGCCCCCTCCGATGCCTGGCTATATGGTAGACCGGTTCTATCTACGAAACCGGTTATACGAACTGATGAAACAAGCAATATATACGTCGCGAAACAAAATGGTAATCATGCAGATAAAAAGAGATCTGTACAGAAACTCTTCTTTGTACAAAATGGGGTTCCTCTTCAACAAAGCCGACAACGCTGCTAAGACATTCGGCAAGTATTCTTTCAGGGCATACAGAGGCTGTGTGTTGGCAAGAGAAAGAATTAAATACAGGCTTCCCATTTACGATTTATTGTCCGCTAATGAGAGGCAGCTGAATCTTTGGTTTAACGTAGAGCTTTTGGCGGATATGATCGAAAACAACCATCTGATTGCCAAGCAAGTTTACCAAAACTATACTGTGAAGAGAGAGAAGATGTTTGATAAACACTTTATCAACTGAAAAGGATTTGTGTCCACATTTTTTTTATCGACAATAAATGTTATAATTTACGTAATTAGTACACACTGTGTCTATTATCTCTTCAACTTTCCTGTCGCAGGTCTGCTGGAAGAAATTTCTTTTGAAATAAGCAGCACCTTTGTGCTCTTTCATCTGTATTTGTTTTATTTCTCCCTACCTACTGTTAGCTTTCATCATCCCACTGCTGAGTAAATACCCATAACTTCCAAATTGTTCTGTCAATAAGAAATTTTCAATTTCAAAACATTTGAAGAACATTATATTGTTAGACAACATTATTAGAGGATTGTTTTTATAAATAAAGGCGTTTAGATTTAACTAAACAAAAATGTTGTACCCCTTTTAGTTTTATTTTAAGTTTATACCGAAGAAGTGCAGAAAGCATTTTTTTTGCAATTGAAGTTATTATATTTTGATACAAGTGGAGAAAGTTTGTTATTGCGCCCGAGCTGCAAGGCGAAGGGGTTATGGAGCCGAGTACTGCAGAACTGTATATTATCTTCGAAACTATTTAACCAATTGACATATTGTAATGGGTACATCATATCTCTATGATGCCCCTGTGATAAATTTTTTATAAGGAAAATGTCACATATATAATTCTAATAACATCTTGATTAAATTTAAAATAGTCAAAAATTGTCCTAGGACGTGCTAATCCGATTTTGCGTGCTAAGATTAGAATCGAAAGAGTTATTTGACCCTGCCGGATTTGCGGGAACGTTCTTATAAGATACCGCAAACGCAACTGAAGGAGCGGGATGGATTTTTCGTCAGCAGAAGTCTCCGCTCCACCCACAGCGGGACTCCATCCGCTGTGAGTGAGCGGAAGGAGTAAAATTTAATAAATAACTCCTCATTTTATGAACTTCCCACCCAGAATAAAAAAAAAAACATGTGTGCAATTCACACGTGGTAGAAGTGAAACCTTCAAAAAAAAATTATGTGTCTGTCTCTTTTTACCGTCGCTTTTTCGACTCCTCACGAGACCTCCCATCCCCCCACCCGCCTCTCAAGGCTACCTCACCCCTCCGCGACCTAACTTCGTTCCCGTGATCGCAAGATAGCCGAGTTTGGGCTCATTTTAAAGGGCATCAAAAGCTACCACTTGGCCCCAACAGAATTCTAAAATTCGGCAATTTATGTGTTTGTCTCTTTTTACTGTCGCTTTTTCGTTTCATAAACTTTCAAATCACAACGATGCTAAAGAAGTTTTCACTTCAAAAAGAAGGCCTCTAGGGAGAGGAACCTCCTAATGATATGCGCCGTGTCAAGTAGTAGTTTCCTGAAGGAAGCAAAAGCAGCTCGATCAAGGATCGAGATGCTTAACGCGAATGTCCAAAGAATGGTCGAGGCTCTTGGCTATTAAGCCATTGGCTGAAAAAAACTATCAATACACTGATTGCCACGTTCTTTATTATTATTAGTAGGTGTGTAGTGTGAAACCACGAATTGTATTACCAATTTGTTGTAATGTGTTATTCAAGCAATTTGATTTTAATGAGCTTTCTTATCCAGTTTGTTTAAAGCAACAAAACGGCCTCAGGGAATGTTTGTGATTCTAATATTTTTAACATTGTTTTGTGAGTACATTCAGTTTTTTGTAGGTACTTTAATGTTAAGGTTTTCATAGATTCTTTATAGATTCGCGATGTCCGTTTGCCCGCGGTTTTTTATGTTTTCCTTATTCGGGGAGGAAATGAGCAAATGTCTTTTCCCGCTCTATACACAAAAATTCACTCCTTTCCTTCAGTTTCGCATGCGTTCCGGGGCCGCGGTATATCGATAGAAGATCCCGCAATTTACTTAGAGGCTACTGATACTTCGTAATTGTAATTTTGCATTGTTTATGGATATTAGAAGCAAATAAAAAAAGTATCGTAACAGTATTTTTTTTTATCCAAAGTGCCTTATAAGAATTCTCTGCATTAAAATATTAAAAAATACAGCTGGGGGTGTTACTAAATCGATACCAGACCCAAAATTTTAATTATTAATTTTTTGTCTGTCTGTTCAAGCATCGCACAAAAACTACCGGTTCGTTTACGATAAAACTGGTTATAATTAATACTTTAACATCCTGGGCATTACACTGGATACTTTTATCCCTAAATAGTAAATAAAAAAAAAAACTTTTTTTTGCGATTCGATTCCTAGACACGATTACTGTACCAATTGCAAATAATAAGTTTGTCGTACGTCACCCGCAGTGGAGTTCACTAACGTTACGCTGTAAATGTAGGACCAAACGTAATGCACGGGAACAAAGTCGCGGGCAGTATTAAAAATATATATTTTAAATATCACCAAAATGCCAAAATCATTTTCAGCCAACTTTTGGAATGCAAAGAAGTGCAATTTTTAATTAATAAATAAATATTTATAGATCTCCCGCTCAACAATGGACAGAAACTCCCCATGCATAGCGACGGTGATGTCTATCATACTTTATTTGGCAACATAGGGTCCATGGAGGATTTATTCCTCAAAGAATCAGATGAACCAGCACCGCAGCCAACACGACGTGACTCCACCGCATATGACAACGACACCAGCACTGACGAACTGGACTTAGAGCTGCCCGACATATTCGAGTTCAAACGAACCAACCTAAACAACCACTCCTTCGACCTTATCGATTTCCTGATCATTAACGAAAAGTATCAAAATTTCACGAAAGAATATAAAAATGAAAAAAAGACGAATAACACCAAGAGCCGTATGAATGAGCAAATGAATAATACATTAAACAACAATACCAGAAGACATTGGCTTGACGATCCTGATGATTACTATCATGGAGAATCAATAGAGGAATACAAAAAGAACCAACTGATAATGGTTCTGGCGCAGTTTGCATTGCACTGTCGTTACGAAGTGGGAAAAGCTTTAGCACAACGCGATTTGGTTAGAAATGACAAGAGGTACAAATTAGGTTACCTGTTCAACAGGATGCGGCGACTGAAATCTGAGCAGTTAAAGCAGGCTGGGGCGTCGTGGCGACAGAACTACGATTGGAAGTGGGCTGAGGTGCATGCGATCATGAGATCCTATGAGCGCGTCGTGCATTTTGACGTAGACATGCGCGACACCGCCAATCTCATAAAAACTATATACAACAAAGATGAACATTACGACTTCTTTGTCATCAAGGGTAAGCAAACATAATTAAAGACAGAAGAATCAAGCATATATGGTTAAATGAAACAATCTTAATTCAGTTATATACGTTGCTAAACGTGTAAAAAATGAATGTAAAAACGAATTGATTAATTTGTACTGTTATTTTATTTTAATTACGAATTTATAATTTACTAATCGGATAATAACAGAACGTGTGGGTGAGTATCAAGAAGTGTGGGTGAGTATCAAAAAGTGTGTATGTAGAGTTTTAAATGTGTGTAAGTTCCGTACCTCAACAGGAAAAAATCTGGAACCCTCATTGGATCATTTTGTTCTCCATCTGTCCGTCTGTCAGGACACTTAATTTCGGGTGGAGATATTGAGTTGAAATTAAAATCAAAATATACATAAATATATTCAGGTCTAGGTATAATCTCTTGAAACTCTGAAAAAAAAATCATGTATGCCGCAAAAACCCGCTTATTTCGGCACTCTCAAGGGAATCAAAATTGATAAGGTACTTCCCGTTGACCTAGAACTATGAAATTTGGCAAGTTACATCGTTTTATAGTAACTACAAGTTTAAGGAAAAATCTGAAAGCTATATATTTGTAAACTATACTAATATTATAGTTTGGTTGTGTCAATGGGCTATATAATCTTCGAAACTTAGGATTATTTATAAAAGTTTGATATGTAGTACCGGGCCTTTGTTATACATCTACTTTAAGCCTAGATTTTTAACCGACTTCAAAAAAAGGAGGAGATCTCATAACTCGTAGACGACAGGACCGATTTGGAAAATTCTTTTTTGTTTGAAAGGGTATACTTTTAGGTTTGTCCCATTTTTATCAAGTCAGGATCTGATGATGGGAACGTGGAGAAATCGAGGGAACTCTTCAAATATTATAGGCACACCTATAATTTTGGGTTTGGATATTTTTTATACCTAGTAACTTGTGCAATTGCTATCGAAAAGCACCATTTGGTGAAGTGAAACTGATGGAATGGAGTTTGAACGCAAGCTACAACGTTCGAATCATTTTCACTATAGCGTTAACCGCTAAGCCAGATAGACACATATTCATAGGAATGAAATTAAATACCACAGATGGCCCGGAACTACTCGATAAGAAGGGTCCACTGCTATAATGATGAATTTCCTTTGTGCAGATAATTGGGTTTTAAGTTTATAAACGATGAAAAAAAAACTAGATTTAGAAAAGAAAATATTTTTATTAAAGTTACAGGACGTATATTATAGTATTCGCTCTATGGCAAATAATCATTCATAAGTAACTTTAACTTATTAAAAATTAAATAATCTGAGGTAAGTCTTAAAAATTAAGGACAATGACGATCAATATCCACACTGTACTCACAGTCAATAACCATAGTTGTTCTATTTGTTAAAGAAAACGAAGTTAAAACAGTTTTAATTAAAATTTGAATCTCTAATTGCAGCATGAGGAAGCTTTATTGTCTTTTGTTTCAGGCCTACAGATTTTTTTTCAAAAACTGCAGGGGGCTTACTCTTGAATTCAATGTCGACCGATCGACATTGGAATTGTGACGTTTCGTACTCTTGAGTTCGATACTAGCGCCAAATTGAGTGTCTATTATGAGGAACTAATTGGGATCGGAATCACATTGAGATCGGGATTGATGTGCGGTAAACGCTACTCTTGAGTGTAGTTTGACAGCTGTCTATTGCGTCCGTATTGAGTTGGTATTGTTTGTTGATTGTGATTTTTCCAATAGCAAAAATGTAACTTTTTAGAAATTGTTTTGCGTTTTAAGTGGTTTTCAGAGAATAATAACTGTTTAATATGGGACGATTAGCAGTAGTATACAGTGTTGTACGTAATTTGCATAAAAATAATTAAAATAAAGACGAAATGAGCGTCGGCTAATGCGATATACGGATAAAGCATTTTCAATAATTAATGAAGACGAATTTGAAGCGAATTATAGAGTGAGCACCAACAACAAATCCTTGTTTGAGGAAATTTATGAAAATATTAAGCCCTTTATGTTTTTTGCATTGCATGCATTTAACTCCTAATTGTTAATGAATAAATAAAACGAATGAATGAATGAATTGTTTTATTCTGCTTAAATGTTCTCGGATAACTGTGATAATGCTTGTGCTGTTGTTAATTCCGTTTCAACCTGCCGTGCATCGATAGCCACTATCTGTTCCATGTTTACATCCGACGGCCTCATAATTGAAGAGCGGCGCCGGCGGGGTCGTGGTGGTATGGAATTTTGAAGCGGCGTGGGACGCGCAGGTACTGAAATATAAAACATATGGGTAAATGTAAACATTGATACAAAAAAACCAACCAAGTCAGAGTTCAAACCGGCCAAGGGTTCCGTACCATAAACCGAAAAAAACCGTTGCTTAACCTCTATGATTGACTAATTTTTTATAATTAATTACAAATGTATAGTTTTCAGATTTTTCTCTATACTTATAGTATAAGACGGAATTACTTGCCAAAGGGTCTTGACAGACAGACAGACAGACAGACGGACGGACGGCTGGACAGACACCAAAGTAATCCTATAAGGGTTTAAATTTTTTCGTTTTGAAGTACGGAACCCTAACTAATCTCGCAATTGACCAAACAAGTTGTTACAAAAAATAAGTCAATAAATAAATAATACTAACGTTGTTTTTTTTGCCAAAGTGTGATTAGTCCTAAAACACTTTAATGTTGCACACTTATGTGGCGTTGTGTGACTGATTGATGGCTTATTTAAAATTTTTACACATTCCTAAATGAATTCGTAAACACATTCATAAAAACTTACTTGTGGATGGTGCTGTTCTTGCATCATTTTGTGATGTGCTGGGGATAGGGGACACTTGAATATTCAAAGAATGGATTTCTGTGTCTTCTTGGACTGATACACTTGTGTGTGAATGCTCCTCCTCTGCCTCTATAAAATTGAATGACTCAGTAGGTCTACTCTGAAACAAAGAAATGATTATTATTATATAAAATTAAATATAGGTATAATTAAATTAAAATATAATTATGTACCAATTGAGAAAATGGATTGCCAGCCAATCTTGAATCTCCTATTTCAAATTGCAGTCCACCCATCACCACCACCAATATATTTTCTAAGGCAGACAATGTCGGCAAGTTGTCTGCTGTGCCACCAGCACTGCGCCTCATTGAAGCTGCGAGCTGTGCATACTGCTTCTTTAGAGCACATTTCTTCTCAGCCCAATACTAAAAACACACATTAATTTTAATGAAATTGCTGTACCATAAATAGTTTATTCAGGAACAAAAACACAAGACTAGATAAAACAAGTCAAACGATAATATGATATTTTTGATCTAATTAATCTTTTAAAGTAGGTACTAATACAGCAGAATCGCAATTTATTTGGAAAGAATGTACTCCTATACATAATTCAGGAAGTCGAATTTTGTAAACATTTTGTAGGTACTTGATGTTGTTACAAAGGGTACCAAACATAAAGCTAATTTAACATAGCCGCTTAAACCACGAAAATAACTACATAAACAAAACATAAGCCTTCTCTTTAGTGAAACGTTACTTTAATGAATAAAATATGATTGTATATTTACTTACCACTTTTATAAAACTGTAATATTAGTTAGTTAGTTAATATTAAACGCGAACCTATTCTAAATAAAATAAAAAAAAAGATAACTTCACGAAATAGGTACTAATAATTGCTCACAAGGAACCAAACAACCAAACTCGCACAGTATCGTAACACAGTATACTTTAAATGCTTTAGACAAACTTGCACTTCGTCGAATTGTATTATATAAAGTTATTTACTTCTAAAAGCACTTGAATATTTATTTTTGTTATTTTCGAACTTTGACACCTTATTTTTTAGTAGTGAAGGCAATTAGGCAACGATCCTACCGCATGCAGCCAGTCATGATTCACTTTATGATTTTTTTTTAATAATCTTACGCCAAAATGAATTTACTACGTTACAATTAATCACTTAAACAACTATTTATATAACATATATTTATTGGCCTTGTTATTTAAAAGATAAAGCATTTTAAAACCCTATTACCGGTTTATTGTAATTAGTCGACCAACACTACTGTAGCCCGTAACATTGCCAACTTCACGCGAAACAAAACAATCACGGTACGATTCCAATCCCAATCCAATGTTGACAATATTGTTTTCAAGAGTAGCGAATCACGTGACTGCAAAATTGACATTGGAATCGTATTGGTCTTGGATTGGATTTAAAATTAGTTTGAAGAGTAAGCCCCCTGGTCATTATACTTTTCCATGGCTAGAAGCAGCCTGTATTTATAAACTAATCCTGGTAATTTAATTTCTCTCTCATTAATGTCTTCCTTGATAGAGTAAAGACTAGCTGGTGTATTAACCACAGTTGACTTCCGTGGACTATTACAAAAATTTCTGTGAAACATGAGCCGTGGATGTTCTTTCTGGACTCTAAATTGATGCACAGGTCTTATGGGAAAGGGACAAGTTAGCTAAAACGCGGTTTTAGAAATGGGGTCCAGCCCTTGATGCATCTTGTGAACATTCGATGACCTCGAAAGGTTTCGGTCTTTGTCGAGCTTCAAAATGGCGGCCAATACGAAGCAATCAATCATTATTGCCGTAAACACCTGTGACGTAGAGCGTTCTAGCCGTGTAGCCAAATATTAAAAATTAAATTATTTCGGGATTGTAAGCGATTTTGCCAAGTTTGTAAACGAGATTATTAACTGCATATATCCAGTGAACGAATGACGTTAGTAGTTTTTTTTATTATTAGCTGTGATGATTAGTATTTTATGGGTGCCGATTCGTTTACTTAAATATGGTTGCTAAGCACTATATGCTCTACCAGAAAAACTCCTTAATAACTAACTATCCTGCATCGAGAAAATCAATAATTTGTAAAAGGTGAGTAGTTGACATTTCGCACCCTCAGTGATATAAGGAATCAAGTCAAAATTTTTGCAAACTGAGGTTTTAAATGCTAAGGGTCAAAATGAAATTCTCTACCGGTTAACTAACTTACCGGTTGGCTAACTTAAATAATAAGCATGTTATATGAAAAAATATCTGTAATGTAGGAATCCAGAATCTTGAAACGCGTTTTCTCAAAAATCTACTTTTTTGAGTTGTGCCCTTATATTACTAAGGGTGCGATTTAGGCTTTTGTAACTAGGTTAATTACAAACCGACCCACTACAAAGCGAGAAACAAGAAAACTTTTTAAGTACCAAAAATCAAAGTGTTTTTGTTTTTGGAAGTCGGTTTTATTTTTTGTTAAAAACTTTTTTTACGATTCTTAATGTTGAGTAGGTTAATTGTAGCCTATAGGGACTGGTGCCTGTTCTTATATTTAAAATCTTTATTTTCTGAAAAAACCTTATAGGTAGTTAAGTATTATTAAATTAGGTGCCTATACAGGTTTACTTCTTTTTCATTATAATTATTAGATAAGCAAGTATAGTCTATCGATTCCTTGTAATTTTCGTTAGTAGAAAGCGTAAGGTCAGACATTCACTTTCAATTAATTAAAATTCGATGCGATCGGCGGAGCCGACCTCTGGGAATGTTCTAACGAGATATCGCGGCCCCGGAACTTAAGGGCAGCTGAAGGAACAGGGTGGGAGTTTAGTCAGTATAAGTCTGACATTCCCTTCCACCCAGAGCGGAAGAAGGCATTCGATGCTTTTCCCACATCGAACAAAAAAAAATTGTCTGACATTAAATATATTAAGGGAATGTGGTTTTCTCCAGATTCGGATACGGGGAAATCCAATACATACCACTACATCACCACACGGAAATAGGGCTAAAAATAATATACCTATATACCGAAATACTCTAAATCTATTCTTAAATATATAATAAACAACTATCTTTACTTCGCGATTCAGTGCGATCCAGTGCGAATTAGATATAGGTACTTCAATTTTAACAGCCATTCATCCATACTCAGAAATTTACGCGTTATAATAGTAGTACAATTGCACGCTGGTGTAACTGCGGGGCACAGCTAGTTCAATCATAGAAAGGATAGTCTTATACAGCGTGGCGATTAGGTTATCACATTTATTGAAACCACGTACTCTATTATATACTGAATAATATACAATTAAAATAATTTAATAATAAACAATATTATAGCCGTGGGACCTTTTTTCCATTTTAATATTTCACAACATCATGTATTGCATATACGTAATCAGCTGACCAATCACTCGCCGCGTGCACCGCCGCACCGGCGCCGCGGCGTTGCCGCTTTTACAGGTCAGTAAACTAATATTATAAAGGATTATTTATTTTTTACCAATAACGCCATTTATTTTGTTTGAAAAGTGCATTTTCTTAATTTTAGTAAAATTCATTATTTTAACGGACTGATAACAACTTGTAATACCTGCTATACCATTTTAATGTGATAACCTAATCGCCACCCTGTATATAAAAGGATAGGGGGTCTGAATTTATAATTGAAGCTACTAGTTCAAGTAAGGCATTATATGAAAGAGCCTGATAGGCAAATTCCAAAACATATTTTTTTAACACACATAAATTCTTATTTATTAAGGATTTTTTTTTAATCATCCCTGCATATTTCCTAAAATAATTAAAACCTATAGTTAATAGTTATCTATGTAAATTTTATAGGAAAAATAACATACATAGTTTCACGCTTATGATATTTTATTTTATTATAATTATTATGTTTGGAAAACTTACAGCTAGACAGAAACAATAGTAATTTAAATACAATATGGCCAATTACAAGTTTAAGTAACGTTAGGGACTCGGAAGCTGAATAGCAGAAAAAGTTCGAGACTCGATTCCAGAAATATTTGTAACATGCAAACAGAACTGCGGAACCCTCGGTGAGCGAGTCCAACAAACACTTGCCCGGTTTTTTATTTATTAACTAGGTACATACTTAGCTTGTTTTTGCTGGGAAAATTATTAAACGACTTCTCTCGCTCCGGGTAACATGGGAATGGGAGTGTCAGACTTTTAATGACTATAACCCATCCTATTCTTTCAGTTGGCCTTACGTTCCGGGGCCAATATCTCGTTAGAATATTCCCGCAACTCCGTATCTATTAACTAGCTCTGCCGACTTAGTTGTCATTCAAGGTTTTTCCGAGGTAAATCCCGATCTCGTAAGAATACCAGTATAAACCTAAATGTTGTCCTATAACCTCTATCTTCCAGTAAAAACTCCATTAAAATCGGTTCTCTTGTTCTTGAGATTAGCCCCGGCAAACCGAAAGACATTTTAAAATCAGTAGCAGGTGTGCTGCTGTTTCGTCCTCCTTCATGCAAGCTCTGCTGAGTGGGCCGTCTGTGACTCCTATTACATAGAGGGGTTTATTAAAGGATCTATGACCGGTAAGGGCGGCTGTCACCAGCCGCAATTGCGGTTTAGATAGTCTAAGGACCTGTTTCGACAAGCGGCCATCAAGGGTCAGGAGAGCCTCTCTAGCCTGCCTACACTCACCATGGTTCTCCCATAGTTTGTGGTGTAGGTCTCTGGTGCATTTCCTTGATTTAGTATCCTTCCGTGATTTAGTATTGCGCAAATAACTTTTTTTTATTGTTCAAACCATGCGAAAACAATTGATAATACAAATATAAACATACCACACAAACCGAACTACCACACATAAAATAACTGTAAAAGCAATTGAGGAAATATACAGCATATTTATTTTAAAATCACATACAAAAACTTCTTTCTTTAATTTATTTATTTACTAGCTTTTGCCCGCGACTTCGTCCGCGTGGAATAGTTACTTTGGGCTAACGTTAAATTTAACCCCGATTTTGAAGCATTCTTCATTGGTGCTCCGCTCCTATTGGCCTTAGCGTAATGATATATTGCCTATAGCCTTTCTCTATAAATTGACTATTTAATTAAAAATATTTTTTCAATTCGAACCAGTAGTTCTTGAGATTGTCGCGTTCAAACAAACAAACAAACACTTCAGCCTTATATATTAGCATAGATAGCTGTTGCCCGCGACTTCGTCCACGTTTCCGTCGTTTTTCATAAAAAAAGTAGCCTATGTCCTTCCTCACGGTTTTTCCTCAGTGATTTTGATGTAACACACAGGGGGCTTAGTATGAGTTTGCGATACTATTATCGTGTTCGAAAACTATAGCTTTGTCTCTTTCACACTAATCTGGTATGTGTGAAAGAGACAAAGCGATAGTTTTCGAAAACGACAAAAGTATTTCAAACTCATACTAAGCACACAGATTAACTTTCGTAATTTAGTAGGGAAATATAATATGTCAATCTATAATACTGTTGAAAAATATCGCAATACCGAACCGCACAATATTATTGTTAATAGCTGTGCCCGCGACTCCGTCAGCGTGTAACTCCTTGTGTGTTATTATGTTAATGTATTGGTAATATTGTTTAGATCACGTTCACATGAGGCTTAAGTACCTATAGAACGACAATACTTCAGCGCAAAGCTTCCGGGTAAACTATGTTGAAAGTTGACCCGTCCGGCACGTGAACATAAAGATTTCTAGAACTACTAACCCGGGAAAGAGCGACGTACAACTGACCATGCGAGAAACAACTGACACCGAGATCTACTCCAGCAACACGAAAAGTCTGCCTTATTAATTGTCATTGCATAACACACCGATACTGGGAATCGCGTTCTTTTAAATTGGAATGGAAAATTATTTGGTATTATGGGAATTCTGGGAATAAAGACGGTTTCTCCTGCACCGCAACCTGTTAAAATTTGAGCCTCGATTATATTTTGTTGCAACTGGGTTACTTTTAGCCGAGTTCCAATTCAAATTTGTGGTGGTTTTAAATTTCGGAGCAGAATAATAATCAGAAAGCTTCGAACTGCTAAGCTATCGGGAGTTACACGTGTTATTGTGAGTCAACCATAAAAGATAGATGTATGCTGTCGTCGGATATTTTTTATAAAATTTTAAGGCGAACATTTCCGTCATAAATGATTTCTGTGTAGCTTTAACCATTAAGGTTGCACACGCTACGGAAGCTTAAAAAATGGAGTAACTTCTCCCGTTTTCCCAACATTTCCCTTCACTGCTCTGCTCCTATTGATTGTAGCGTGATGAAAAGTATACTATAACCAGCTCAGGAGTATGAAAAATAATTGTACCAAGTTTCGTTAAAATCCGTCGAGTAGTTTTTGTTTCTATAACGGTTATACAGACAGACAGACAGACAGACAGACAGACAAAAATTTTACTGATTCCATTTTTGGCATCAGTATCGATCCCTAATCACCCCCTGATAGTTATTTTGGAAATATATTTCATGTACAGAATTGACCTCTCTACAGATTTATTATAAGTATAGATATCAGACCATTAATCCATAACTAAATATGTATATATTTAAAATGTACAGTAATAGTTCATAGACAGACTTATTTCAACCCAACATTTTCTACAACCTTTGGAATCAACATAGATACTAAACTGGGCTAAATAATAGTAAATATTTAAAACAAAAGTAAATACTGAAATCTATACATAAATAATAAAACAGTAAAAAAATGTGTCTGTACATTTCAATTTTATACAAAAATAATAATTATGGTTAAAATAATAAAAAAGTCTGTCTATTTGTACACGCTAATCTCCGGACCTACTCGATGGATTTTAATGAAATTTTATAAGTATATAGTTGACATCCAGGAATAACACATAGGCTACTTTTTATCCCGGAATTCCCACGGAATCGGGATTTACGCGGGAAATTATCCCACGCTAACAGTTTCATCTAAATCAGTTCAGCCGTTCCTGAGTTATAAATAGTGTAATTAACACGACTTTCTTTTATATATATAGATTTATGGTCTTAAATCAATGTCTTAAATATTGTACGTATGGTCTTAAATCTTTCCTAGGGCTGATGATAGGCTTTTGCTAGATTTGGTTTCGTGAAAGGTCAGGTAAAGAAGCCGCTACAGTAAAATATTGGTTTTTATAGCGCCAGTTGTTAGTTTGACGAGGGGCGATAGGACCATTGAGGGTCGGGGTGGCAGGAATGTACTAACGAGATCGGTACTAAGCCCCAGTACGCAAGGGCACCTGAAGAAACAGGGTGAGTTTTTAGTCAGTAGACGACCGACCTTCGACTCCACCTATAGCGGGAGCCATTTGATGATTTTCCCCCCGAAACATATTAGGCTAATCGGTAATTAACAAAACAGTTTTAATTAAATAACAAATTACTATTCACCTCTGCGTAACGGATTCTTGTAATTATTTCTTAGTTTCTAATTACTTAGGTAACGCCTCATCTTATCGCAAGCAATATGAGCAGCTGTTTTTATTTTTTTAGTGAACTAATGTTGAACAATAATGCTTACGTTCACCGTGATGAAACTTGTTCTTCTATTTTGTAAGTTCAAAAATTATCAATACAAAAATATAAATGACACAATTATTAAAAAATAAATAAGTGTATTTTTTTTTAAAGAAAACTAGCAATGTGGGTAAAATTCACATTACTAGCAATCTTGTTAACCTCTCCAATTAAGCTAAATATGCTTGTGTCTGGAGTGGGTTCACGGTTCAATAGTGTAATGGGTGGGGTTCGAACCCGCGACCTCTCAAATGCGTTATTGATTAAAATATAAATATTATTTATTTACTGTCAATAATTTCTGCCTTAAATATGACTAAGCCAAGTCATACTGTATATAAAAAAGTCATACTGTATATTATTTAAATTGGTAGTGCGATGCAATTATACGCCCATTCACCATGTACGCCAAAAGGATGCTTTCTAAAAGTTGGCAGCCCGTATCCAACTTCATAAGGATTCGCATAAGTGGATTTGTGCAGGTATTTTCTAACGAGTGGATTCACAGAAGTGTCTATTACAAAAGAGCTCTGTTACCCAGTCTAAGTATTCACATCTGCTATCTCAGCCCTTTATTACAAACCACTGTCTTCTTTCAGATATGTTTAATTTCGTTGAAAACCTCAATAGGACAAGAAAAACTCGTAATGGCTCTATTTTATATGAACCGGTAAAAGCAATTGATATCGCTTTCGACGAATTCCCCAAGCTCAGTGATGTTTTACCGACACTTGTTCAAAAAACCTCATTGGACTATGGTGAAATGCATAATTTCAAGAATATATCAATTGACTTGGACAAAATAAACATAAACAAGTTTAGAAAAAAAATGAATGTGATCGCAGACATTCTTAGCAAAGATGAAACAAACGGTAGCGCGGCAAGAAGACAAGCGAATATCCATTGGGAAGACGGGGAACACATGTTTAATATTGCCTCCGACCAAATGATGCGACGTAAAACACTCGACCTCATGCTGCAAGTACTGTACATGGCAAGACACAAAATACAAAAACTAGAACGCGCCAAACACTTTAGCACGAAAGACACCGGCTTTCGAATTTCATACACATATCGAATGCTAGTTAGGCTGTACAGGAAAATGACGCGCATCTATTCTTACCAAACCCGTTACAGGAAATACGATACTCCTACTATGCAAATAATCTTGCATGGCAGAGTGTCGAGACTTCACGTAGACTTTTGTTACCTATATTGGGTTCTGATAAATATCGATGGCACATACAAGAAAGCAAAGGGTATACGTAAGGAGAAGAAAAAGATTATCAAACAGTTGGAGGACCAAATTCGAGCGCAGCATGAGGCCCAATCAGCTTTAAAGAGTGCACAAGCTGCTAAGGCGGAACCGTCTTGAGTTTATTACATTTAGTTTTCTAACAAATAATTTGAGATATTTTTATGCTATCTTAAAAAAATAAATGAGTTAAAACATCAGAATTATATTGGCTTTTATTTCTACGTTAATTATTTATTAGGTACCCAAAGGTGCAAAATCATTCTAGCGTCTTTGCCCACATGTAAACAATATATTATTGTAATGTTTCATCTGCTAGGACACAGACCTCCTCTATTTAAGAGGTAATGAGCCATATGTACCCCGCGGGCACAGGTGGATGTCTTGTCTTGTCTTATCTTGTCTTGTCTTCATGTCTTCAAATGTTTGATGCCTTGCCATACCGGTTTCCTTATGATGTTTATCTTCTACATTCTGAGAGCATTGGTGTTGATATATTTTCCGAAATAATGTGCCCGAGTGAGTTCGAACTCACAACCTATAACTCTCAATCACTGTAGTACCATTACTCAACAGGAACGTGAGGTCTTTTTTAATTGATAATATGCTCGCGTTTGACCACCGTGTCACCCACGGAATAGATGAATAAGGTTGGAATGGTAATGTGGGTGTGGCGAGCGCGCCACATTTATGATAAAAAAGTCATAGCTCGACCGATTAATTCATTCACCCCGTTTAGTGCGCTTCAGAATATTTGGAACACAGAGCTCTGCTTAAAAATGCCGTGTTGTGCAATTATAACCTGTAAAACAAAAAGTTAGACCGCAAGTAAAGAGCGAGGAGGTATATCTTTCCATCAGTAAGTCGAAAATAACATTTAATTACAATTTTATTTGTAAAAAACATAAAAATATTCTGATCACTATGAAATTCCGAACATTAACAACATTATTGCAACAAGATACAAAAAATATACATTTCCCGATGTGTACTCGCTTAATCAACGCAATGACCAAGTCCGTTTACAATGACGTATTGCATCCTCTCACTTCAACCATTTAGAGATGAGATATACTTGCAAATATCAATACCAGGGCTTGCAAGTACGAGTCTGTAAAAATACCTGGGTTGGAAACCAGGTATTAAAATACTAGAAAGTATTTTGAGCCACTTCGGATTTCAGTCTACTAGTCCAGGTCGTACCATGCCACAATCTAGTACGGCTTTTGTAGATGAAATCTTTCCTTCCTACTTAATTTACAGAAATTAATAATTCACTTAATTAAATTCACAGAAATATGTTTCCTTTTCACATGCAAGCATAAGGCATAAGGTTTGACACTCCCGATTTGTATGATATTAATGCTTTGCACATTTTACATTCAGCTTTATTTTAGCCAAACTTTTCTTAGGAGCCATGGTTTGTAACTGTATTTTTATTTACAACTAGTAAGTCTTATCAATTTTAAAAGAAAACACTTAACTACAGTTAAAAAATCGTCTTTTACCTATTTAAATATTTACATTCCTAACTAATAAACAAAGTCACGTACACATAAAAAAGCAGTTTTGTTTATTTACACACTAACTGTTAATAGTTTAAATTCAATAAACTCGCGAAATAAGAAAGTCACGGTCAGTTGGTAAATTGCATAACAAGCTCGCACTCACTTCTCAGTATTTATATGTATCATCTATGCACTCACTCTCAAACGACAACTGACGAAAGAAAAATAAAAAACGTAAACATAACAAAATATTTTCTAAAATACTTTCGTTCACGCAATAATGTGTCTTTTATTAATAGTCATTAGGGTGAATGGCGCCGCAAACTACTCAAAAGAAAAGAAAAAGTTCCCTGATGCACACACCTACACAGATTTCGGTTTATGTACTCAGACAACTTTGGAATATTTAGAGAACTACTACACAATCGCATTTGCAAATGAAAAATACTTTGAACCTTGCAAGTATTTTTTTTTCTGATACGATTATGCTCCTTTTTGCTGAGGCAAAACGAATCAATTTCCTATGCAAGTATTTTCACATCAATCCAAGCCCTGTTGGAAGAAAAAATACTTGCATAGGAAATTGACCCGTGATTTCTTATAAATAAGAAGCACAATCGCGTTTACATATAAATACTTGCAAAGACAAACCGTATACTAGAATAGACTTGCATACGAAATTGAAAGTATTTTCTATCTGTATAGGAAATTGAACCGTGATTTCCTAAGTATAAGGAGCACAATCGCGTTTACAAATAAATACCTGCATAGAGACGAAAGTTTCTACTTTTATTCAATCCAAGCCCTGTTGAAAGAAAAAATACTTGCATATGAAATTGACCCGTGAGTTCTTATAAATAAGAAGCACAATCGCGTTTACATATAAATACTTGCAAAGACAATCCATATACTAGAATAGACTTGCATACGAAATTGTTACGTAGTGTCTAACAGATAAGGAGCATAATCGCATAGTCGTGCGATCGTCAAGCCCCGACCGGAGCGAGTCCGACTCCGAGTAGCCGTATAAAATACTTTGAAGTCTTGCAAGTATTTCGGATCGGTACCTGGTGTACGTACTTGGAAGTAAATACCTGGTGTAAAAACCTGGTCGCGTAAATACGTACCATCCCTACAACCATTGACGTTTCGCCTTTTGCCCTGATTGGCCGTGATGCACGGCGCATGTTTATCGACAGTGAGTTACCATCAGTAGCAAGCTCTCGATTTAAGTGTGTGTAATTTATTTTATGCGTAATTCGCATACGTAACGGACCTCTTGCTAGTAGTTGAGCTGTGGGAGTGGGAGACAAGCGGCGACACGCGTTCTCATAGAAATCAGGAACTATTTCCTTTCTAACCTCTTTTATCTGTTCTGTGGTGTCACCAGTCACCTGATGGGACGATGGAGCACGCTTACCTAGAAGTAACATATTCACTCTTGACTTAAAGACTGGTTGTAGCTATCGGGAAACACAGACTCCGGCAGGGAATTCCACTCCTTAGTTGTACAATTCAAAGTAATTTGTATTTAAGTAATTCACTTTCAGTTGATTTTGTCAACGATAGCCAGAACATATATGATACATAAAAATGAAAAAACAACAGCATAACGCGCTCATACTTAAACATAAGTATATGTATTGTATTAGGTGAGTACTTACAACCTGCGTAAGACGATGCTTTACCAAATGGATGATGATGAATGATTTGGATCAGTAGTATCTATTTCGCATGAATACTGTCTCCAGCGGTGTGGCCAGAATGTGTGGCACTCGTAACGAATATTTGTATGTCATCATCGTCATTATCCACAGCGTGACTATACCCACAGCGGATACCTATAGCCCTCCCTTTTCCTGTGACTAAAACCCTCCAATTTCCTGTGTCAAAATCCAGTTTCATCCAGGTAATACTCGTAATGGCTACAACATCATCTGCCCATATCGCTGGACTTTTTGAAGTCAGGAGGTACTAAGGATGCAAATCATCTTTATAGTAGTTTTTTTTGGGTTCCGTAGTCAACAAGGAGAAGGACACCAGTACTGACATCTTCGATGATCGTGCCGTTGCTTTTAAAAGACTTGTAAGTGCTCTTACTCTCTGTTAATCAATCAATCAATCAATCAATCAATAACTTTATTAACACACACAGTATAAAACCTTAGAATAAGTGACAAATACAATTATATACAAAAACAGTGCAAATGGTTTTACAGTGACAGTACAGATCGCAACTGACATCTTAGCTAGATTACCAAGTAACCTGTGTTAAAGATACCAGTCCCTTTCCCCGAAGTGTTACTCAGTACCTAATACCGTGTATAATATAATATTATATATATAATATTATTATATATATATATAATAATAATAACAAAGATTAAATTATTAAAATATTAAAAATAGTGACAGTGATTAAAAACTAAACTTTACGTACTCTTAAGTGTTAACCTGCAGGTGGGTGAATGGGTGTGTATGTGAATGGGCGTGTACCTACGTGAGTGGGTGTGTGAAATGGATGTGTCGAATGGGTGTGTGGGTAGATGGGAGTGAGGGATGGGTGTGTTGGATGGTGTGTTGTGAGTGTGTGATCAAATTACACCATTCTACTAAGGAGATTTTCTGTTTCCTGGTAAGTCAGGCTTAGTAGCCACTTATTGACTTGTTTTTTACAAGCACTACTAGGCAGATTGTAAACGGGCAGCTGTTTATTCACTGTATTATAAAGGTTGGGTGCCAAGAAATAATTAAATCGGTTTGAGTGCCTGAAATTACTTCTCTTAGTTACGCAGATTCTGTCCTTACGTCTTTTAGTGATTCTTTGATACGGGGTCACGGCATGCTGCATTAGAACAGTATTTAGAATAAAAAGCTGCCTCACTGTCAACACTTGACAAGATTTGTAAAGCTCTGTAGTCGGAAATTTGAAGCTTTTGAAGTTACTAACTTTTAGGATGACTCTTTGCGCTCTTTCAAGTTTTAGAAGTATGGTTTTAGGCGCCCCGCCCCATGGCGTTATGCAATAATTAAGGTTCGATTGACATAATGCAAAATAAACTTGTTTTACTATTCGGGCGTCCGCAATATGTCGGAGGGTTTTAAAAATATAAATTAATTTTCTGACTCTATTTTGTAGAAACTCAATATGAAATGAGAAAGATAGATGCTGATCCAGTATTACGCCAAGATATTTGATAGTGGATACTTGTGATAGTTTGGGGCAATTGCAGGGCTGGTCAGGAAATGAAGAGCATGAATGAGAAATAAGGGAAAGTGAGAGTGGAGGTTGACGGTGAGAGAAAGTTATGTAACTGGTTTTATCAGTATTTAGGGTTAGGGAATTTTTGGCTAGCCAAGTTTTTATTGTATTAAAACCATATTGTGCCTTACAAAACACCTCATCCCACGAATCCCCGACAAAAGTAAGTGCTGTATCATCTGCGAATGCCGTTACCTTCATGTCACTGTTATTTGTTTGACAAAGCTCGTTAATGTACACAAGGAATAATGTCGGTGCGATCACGCTTCCCTGTGGAACTCCGTATGTTATAGGGAGCTCATTACTGACATAATTATCAATTTTAACGCATTGAGTTCGGTTGTTAAGATAGTCCCTTAAGGCTTGTATTCATGCCAATAACCTTGACCATTTGGGCGGAGCTAACGACCCCTCTCCGCGCGTCACTCCGCGCAGCTCTCCGCTACCCGCATGCAACAGAAAAGAGAGGCGCGCTCGGCCCGCGCTTGCGCCGCCAGCATGCGTCGTCGCTTCGCCTAGTCTCGGCACAGAGTATCGAAATCACAGAAGGTCAAGTCATCGTGAAAGTTAAATTCATTTTTATTTGTACCGCATCAAAAATGGTCAAATTTTGTTTTTATTTATTATCTATTGATATAGATGCACTTTGAGTATGTACTGTAGAAACTATACCTCTATTATAGATCAGCCTGGCTCGAAATATGAGGTAAACAACTTGATGTATCTTTTTAACTTAATTATATATAAATAAAAATTAATGGCTAAATGTGTTGCTAAGCGCAAAACTCAGGAATGGCTGGACCAAAACGGATTTTTTTTGGAATATTCGTTAGTCTGAGGGAGGTTTCTATTAAGAGAAAAATGGTAGGTAGGTAGGTAAGGTAGGTATGTAGGTAGGAACTTAGAGTAAGGTAGATAGGTAGTATAATTATTACTAGTGTATGTCATATTATTTGTTACATTTTTTATAAACAAATAGATTATAACTAAAATTCACTGAAATTTTTTACTGAAGTATTTTTATTCTTTTGGTTGGTTGAACTTCTTCATCATCATTTATTTCTCCGTGTTCGCATATATCTATTTATTTTTAGAAATTTTGATAGCCATATAAAATCTTGTTCTATGTTTTCTTTTCGTCCTTCTTCGTTCTCGTTTTCTTAATTTTTCTCATCAATCTATTTTTCTTTCCTTAGTTCTATTTCCTTCTCTTTGTCGTTTTCTTCTTTCTCTTGTACATTATCTTAATTCTATCTCTCTATCTAAACTGGCGGCTTTGTCCGTACGAAGAGAAACCGGTGCATATCGGCTCAAGCCAGGCCTCGCTCAGACGAAGCGCACACACGCGCCTTGCTTGTAGTGGTGTACCTATCATAGCGCAGTTGTATGAAGCTTACCCTCTGTCCGTTTACTCTGTGCTATCTACTTTTATGCGAGGTAAGTAAAGCGATAGTTTATAATGAAATATGTAGATAAAACTTTAAACTTACCTTGATAATAAATGTATACCCTTTTGTTTGTAATATTTTTTTAGACCTTTCTTCATTCGTTTCTGCTTATTCCCATGTTTTACAAACTAAATTTAAACACTAATAAAACTGTAAAATACTATGAGTTTATAACACTAACACTACTTATAGATACATAGAATACTCTTTAACTTATAAACAAGAATCAGAAATAAAACTTTTTGACGAATCGAAAGTCGGTTCTATTTTTTGATAATAAGTTTTATTTCACGCTTTTTAGTGGGTCGGTTTGTAATTTATCTAGTTACAAAAGCCAAAATGTCAACTACTTATCACCTTTTACAAAATATTGCTTTTCCCGGTGCAGAGCCGTTAATTTTTGAGGAGTTCTCCTGATACATCACTATCAGCTCTACTTCACCATATGCATTGTGACGAGCATAAAGTGCTTAACATCTATATTCAAGTAATTTAATCGCAATCCACGAAATACTTATTACTGAGTAGTTTCGATGGCCATCTGGGGTCTTCGTCATCAGTTCCACTTCCTCAAATGGTGCTTTTCGAGAGAAACTAAACAAGGTACTATAAGAAATACCCAAAACGCTATAGTTATGCCTATAATATTTGAAGAGTTCCCTCGATTTCTCCATGATTTCATCATCAGATCCAAACGTGACGACAATAGAACTAACTAGAATGTATATTCTTTCAAACAAAAAAAGAATTTTCCAAATCGGTCCAGCCATCTGCGAGTAATGAAGTAACATCATAAAAAAAAGTTCAAGACGAATTGAGAACCTCCTCCTTTTTCTAAAGTCGGTTAAAAAGCTATTCCACTATTTACAAAATTAATTTTTGCAGTAATATTTTACGATATTATTTCGTAGTGCTTGAGCTCTCGCAACGCGGCGTACGTCCACCCAGCAACACGATGCGCCCCGCACTGAATTTGTGGACGAGTGCGGGGGTGATGTAAACGCAGTCTTTAATTGGACGCATTTTTAATTTATTGTAATAAAAATAATACATATTTGTAAAAAGTAACAAAACCAAATTATTTTCATTTGTATTGCAAAGCAGTGGTATATTTTTTTATACTCTTTTGATAAGAAATTAAGGAGTAAAATGGTTTCATCTCAATGATTTGGAGGTGATTTGGCATTTTTTTTTTCTTATTATGTGATACCGATAGAAAAATTGTGGCTAAACCAAATTACGGTTCATATCATGTAGATTACTAACAATTTTTTTCAGATGTAATTTCTCTGTAATTGCCGACGAAAAGTTGCTTCATCTGAATGCTTTTTTCAAGCTTTTTTCGAGAGAGCAGCCTTAAGATGGCGAGCGCTTCACCTCTAACGCCGATTTTTTCCAATTTTTGAAGCAAGAGAGGAGTAGAGACTGTATCGAACGCCTTATTATTATTTATTATATTATTATTATTTATTATATATACTAAACACTGTTTTAATTTTTAAACAATATTTCTGTAACCTTGTTGCCTGTAGTTAAATTTATATTTTTTTGTTGTTGTTTGTCATGTTGTGCAATTACGTTCTGGGTTACGCTCTGGATTACGCTCTGCGCAAAACATATATGTGTATTTGTTATCATTATTGGATTGTAACCTGTTGTAATTGCCTTGTGAATAAATTAATAAATAAAAAAATTACACGGGGGCCGTTATGAAAACGTTTGGCTGACACGGCCCCCTTTTTTGCATATTTCTTCAAAATTAAAGAAATACATTGAAAAACAAGAAACCGGTACATATACCCCTAGAGGCGAGTACATTGCATTGGTGCACATCTAAAACGCAAATTCTGGGGAGCCTTGCTGGGCAAACAGACATGATATTTTAACTATAATTCACGCGGATGAGATGCGTGGGTCCCTTTCTCCCCCTCTTTTCATGGTCGTTGCGAAGAATCTGTAAAACATAATTTTAACTACTTTTTGGTTGTAACTGGAGTCACGTCATTATAATAGCAATTAAACAAAATTACAATTCGTAGGTGCATACCAACCTGTGTACATGAAAATTTAATTACAGAACTCTCTGATTATAATATCGTATAATTACTTACGATACTTACACGACAGTAACTACCAATTTTAGAAATAAATTCTTCATGCGGGGAAGAAAATGTTACTTCTTGCTGTGATTATATTTACATGTAAGTGACTTTCGCAACTATAAATTGGAAAAGATCTATAAAATAATATAGTATTATTTTAGTTTCTATTGTGTCTGATAAGTAAGTTCCAATAAAAAAGTGATTTTAAGTAAGATTGACTACATCGAAGGTATTCATAACAACACCACGGTTAGCGCAGTGGTTGAGCCCTTCGACCATATTATATTCTTTATTTCATATTAGTAAAATAAAAATGTACAATATCGTAACGAAATGTAGAGTCTAGATCTCACAATATAGGGAATCCTACGATGGGATCTAGGGCCTCAACCAATAGAGTAAATTTTTATTTAAGGCCGTAAATATTTTTCATTTTCATTACAGATATACCAACATTACTGTGCGTGAAACCAATACCCGGGCGGCCAGTGCCGCACGCCGATGTCCTCGACGACCTGCTCTCCAAGTATCTTGGAGACAGTTACAGCAACAGCGCCCTGTTCGACTTCATCCTCGGAGACGCCAGCCCCGACAGAAACACCACAGGAGACAACCTGGATATCAGCATACTCGACGTAGACACTGTCAGGAAAATCATCAACTTCGCAAAACAGAAGCACAAGAAAGAAATGATAGAAGCGGAAAACGGACGGCGAGACACCAGACGACAACACATGTTATACCGTTGGGACACTTACGTCATAGATAGCACGTTGAACCTAATGAAGCAAACCGTTTTCATGACCAAAGAAAAAGTTAATGTCACTAGACCTTTTAGGCAGAAGTACGGCGATTTGTTCGCTTACAAAATTGCGATATTGTACGGCGCTGCAGCAGCCATCTTAGGCAAAATGGAAGCTCTTTTAGCTCAACTGACTTTTTTTGAATACCGAACACATTTCCTTTGGTACCTTATAATTTATGAGAAGATATTGGCGTGCAATGTTGACATAAGCGACTCAATTGAGAAACTATTCATAATACAGGGTGAATATGAAGTTATGCGAGGTCCAAAACCAACAGAAAGTTCAGTGGCAAACCTAACATCAGCCGAGCAGAAGGCGATAATGGCCAACCCACACTTGAAGGATGAGATAATCGCGCAGAAAAATATTAAAAAACCCAAAGGAGGAGAAGAAGAACCCCCACCACCACCTCAATAAAAAAAGGTTAGTTAGTTCTTCACTAATGAAAATAAACCTAATTAGTTATTTTACGTGTAAAAAAATGTCTATTTTCATGATTTTGTTTTATTTATGCCAAACAGTGTTCTAGTACCAATAGTTTCTGAGCTAAGGACAGGGACAAGGAGAGACGGACGGACAAGGCGAAACCTATCGTTGGGGGTTAGGTTCCTTGTTAACTACGGAACCCTAAAAACAACTCGATTTTATCTCTTTGCAGCCATTTTAAAATAAATTAAATAACTGTAAATTTTACTGTGAATTCTCTATTTAAGCCAATTCCACAAAAGCCTTTTGTATCTCGTATCATTTCTTTTTCTGTGCGGGTTTATAGATGGTACCTACATGCCTTCCATTTTTAGATCAAGGTCTTGGTCAAAGACTATAAAACCACTTGACCGCGCATACGTTGCCCCGACGCACGAAAACTATGAGAGTTTTTGCTCTTATATATTGGCTACGATACACGAACCATTTTAGTTGTGATCAAGTATTAGGCCTGTGTGCATGCTAAATAATTACAAATTTTAAATTTTTGTATCCAATTTATAACGCATAATAATGCTTTCATGCGCGTTGAAGTGGTGTGGAAAACATTCCCAGACATCTAGATACCAAATGGATGACATAACTATTCATTAGGGTGTCCCGTTCATGTATGGGGGAAAAAAAAATGAGCTACGGCTACGCAAGAGGTATCAAAAGTTGCGTTTTGACACATATATTACGATTATTATAAAATTTAATTAGATATCCGGCATCTTGAGGCCTCTACCAGTCCTTGAAGTTTTTCAAATTTGCTATTTTTAGGGGTTCCTAATATAAACTATAAATCATACAAAAATAACATTTAAATGGTTTTTATTAAATTTAAGGGTACAACAATGAGTTAAAGCAAGGTTTAAAATAGTTGAAAGACAAAATAATCAATGGCAACTTTAAAAACGGAACTGGTTTTTGTGAACAAAATTAAGCATTTCTGAGCGAGATTTTAATCTGTTCCTAATAAAACCATCCCGAGCTGTAGCGTCCGTGACGCTTTGAGAAGCCTCCGTCACTAGTTTTACACATCTTTCCACTGACTGTGTGTGGCAGGGAAAGTCAATAATGTCGAGGATGTGTTCTTTAGCCTTAATTCTAAGTTCATCGTTGGAGACGTGTCGCAAAATTGGTGGAGCTGATATTTCACACTCTTGCCAAAATATTATATCGGTGTAGTCTCGCGCACAGAAGTTAAGCTTTGGTGCTTTAAATACCCTGCGAGAGTTGCTCTTTTCTGCTTCTCTGGCCTTTAATATTTTGCGAGATGCAAGCTCTCGATTATGCTATCTATCGTCGAATAACATGGCAATAAGCAAGATTTCTGGGTGCGCAAAAAATGCGTTTCTTTCGATCACCGAATTTACAATAGATCTCTGACTATCAGGCAAAAATCGAGAATATATAACCATTTGAAAAATATGCTTGGCTCCATCTTTAAATGATGAGTTTTGCTTGATTAGGAACCGAACAGGAGCGTAAACTTTGACCACGTAGTTCACAAGCAGCTGCAAATTATTTGACGGCGAAACAGTACTTACGTAAAGTCTGAGTATACGATTGGCAGTAGTGAGCCATCTCGAATGCGCCATTTTTCCAGGTTGGCGGTTCGCTAGCTCAAGGGAACAGGAACCAGCCATCACAGCATGACACATTTCGTATAGATACTTTTGATCCGTGCTTAGTTCCTTCACAATATTATCAGGTAAAACTAGCAAATTGCCAGACACTGCACAAAAAGACGCTAGAGGTTTACTTTCACAAGCAGCTAGCTGTTTTCCAATAGGTCCTGAATATTCTTTTGGCCCAGATGTGCTACCATCCAGAGACATGAACAAATGACGAAGCGGTAATTCATTCGCGTGAAGCATACAAACACACCATTGCAAAGGTCTCTTTAAATAGTTTTCCAGGTATTGAATGACACCTCCCTTCCAACCTGTATTCGTAGCAGTACCATCGCACCCCACACAGATCACCTCTTCCAAGTTCAACACTTGATTTTCTAACAAAGATATGATAGAAGAGACGATCCCTTTGGGAGTGCCACGACTTGGCGTCATATGTCCCAAATAAATAGATCCCGGCTCTGTGAGAACTGAAATGTGTTCTTGCAAGACTTCTCTGCGGTGGTACCGATCGCCTATTTTCTCGTTTATGAGTGTTTTGTCCTTTCGTCCATCAAAGTAGATACTTTTTATTACAATCGTATCAATGTCTTTGCTGGCCTTGGTCCGTGCTTTTGAAACAGCTCTATGAATTTTATTCTTATCAATAACAAGACTTAGATCTTCGGAAGATACCAATCCTACGTCAGCTAAGACCGCCGAAGCGACCGCAGCCGCAGATCGCGTTGATAGTCCATACCGATCACATACCTTAGCTACTGTTGGCAGCGCCACACGGTGGGCTGAAAAACGGCTTTCATAGACTTAGGCATTTTATTTTGCAAGTGCCAGTTTTTGTGCCGGATATCACTTCTATTTGTTATAACAATATACAAAAATGACACCAGAATTGATTCTGCACAAAAACGAAGGAATTATAATTTTTTTACGAAAATTTTGTATGGAGCTAGTATGAAAAATCGAAATATCTCTGAAACGGCAGCGATAACCGTAATATCCTTATAGGAGGTTTTAGTACTAATTATTTATGATTTTTTGACATACGTTACATAATGGTTGTAGATGACTTTTTTTTTTTAAAATCGTCAAAATATTTTTATTTATTTTTACATATTAAACGTTCCTTTTAGTGTTTAAGTTGAAGAATTCAGAGCTTTAACAACTCTTAACATAAAATAGCATCACCCCTATAGACCTGAAGGACTAGACAGAGGTGTGTAGTATCTTGTTGATCTTGTAAGATTTCCAACAATACCAAATAGTTGAATATCAGTGTCAAAGTGCCCATGCTGTCGCTTCTTTTAGAAAGATAGGGGAATGAAATTGTTAATTGATCATACCCTAAAAGTATGATTACAACATAACCGGACACATAATAATATCGACACAAAAGGAATTTTAAAACCTTGCATACGTTCAAAATACAAAATAACATATTGTGTAGTCATCTAATGAGTCTGATGACAAGTAATTAAGTAATTAGAATGATGGTTGTAGTCTTCTGATTCTAATGAGCCTATTAAGTGATTAAATGATTTGAAATATCTCGCAACAATACCAACTAAGAACTGCATTCACCTTTTTATAATTAGTGAGCTAATGTGATTTGCTAATGTTGATTAGTTCTACTATGAGTTCTACGAAATGTTTTTGACGATTATAAATTTTTATTATCATATCTTTTATAACTTTAATGAGGGTAGTTAACTAATTATTGACTTTATACAATAAAAGGGCTATAATTTTGTTCCATAATTTAGATTGTTCACAACCGTGTAACTGCTAACACTAAAACTATTTGCTTTGCGACTACAAAATCTTAGAATGGAAAGTTTAATCACCAACTTAGATTTGTTTGTTCTTCTAAAAAGTGAGTGTCCTTCATTTAATCATGAAGTATTGTTTAGTGCAATTGTGTCCCGCATAGGCGATTGCCTTTCTGCCGAAGATCAAGTAACTCTCAAAGAATTTTGCCGGAGATTCACGCGAGCTGCTTTAAACAGGTGGCAGAAATCTAAACGATTCTTTGATAAGTTTAGAAATACGTACGGAGAGTGGTTGCAAGCAAATATTGATTGGCCGAGTTGCGTGCAAACTTTAATAAATCAAGAACCAACTGTTGATGAGATACCAAGAGCACGCTCAGTCTCTCCAGAACCTTCGACATCATCGACTGTTGGAACAATGACAAAAAGGTCCCGAAAACCATTCAAAGATCTGGGAAGCAAACAGAAAAAGAGAAGATCTAGTGAGCACATAGGCGAGGATTCCTGTGAATTGGCATATGCAGCTGCAGCACGTTTAAAAGAAGAAGGTTATGAAGATATCGCATCTGTAATCAATTATATGATCAAAAATCCAGAAGCTGCCGTTAAAATCAAGGAAAGTATTAAGAAAACAGTAATATTTACACCAGAGAAAGCACTTGGATTGCTTCTTTCACTTAAGCTTTCAAAGTGGCAATATATTACGTTGCGAGAGACTGCCATTCGGGAAGGTGCTAAGGATATTTACCCATCCTACTATAAACTGCAACAAACTAAGCTTGCATGCTACCCTCCTAATCAATCAGTATCAGTTACGGATTCATCAGCTAGAATTACACTTCAAGCTTTACTTGACATCACGGTGAAGCGGATTCTTCAAAGTCTTTCTGATAATGTGGAAAATAAGCAGTTAAAGCTGATATCGAAGTGGGGATTTGATGGTGCTTCCAATCAAAGCCGATACAAGCAGAAAATGGACGGCGAGCATGATGATTCAAGCATTTTCATGACCTCCTTGGTGCCACTGAAACTGACAGATGGAGATAATACTATATGGACAAACCCGAAACCATGCTCAACTTTTTATTGTCATCCGGTTCAGTTCACTTTTGTAAAAGAAAGCCATGCAGTTGTCATTGATAACAAAAGAAAAATGGATGAGGAAATTGAGGCCCTTAACCCCACAGAGTGCATTAATAGTAACAGGGTGACTCATAAACTAATGATGACAATGATCGACGCAAAAGTCTGCACGTACCTTTCTGAAGCTAGATCAAATGCATCATGCTACCTGTGCTTAGCAAAACCAACAGAAATGAACCACTTAGATGCTGTAACATCAAAAACTGTGTGTTCTGACATATATGAATTTGGCCTATCATCCCTACATGCCCGTATAAATTGCATGGAATGTCTGTTACACATTGCGTACAGACTTGACTTCAAACAGTGGGCAGCAAGAAGTAATGAGCATAAAGATATGTTACAAAACAGAAAAAAAAACATTCAAAATAAATTTAAAGAGGAGCTCAATCTGTTAATTGATATAGTAAAACAAGGCTCGGGAACTACCAATGACGGGAATACCGCAAGGAAGTTTTTCGAGTTTCCCAATAAAACTGCAGCTATTACTGGGTTGGATCAAAACCTGATAAAAAGATTTGCTGTTATTTTGCAAGCAATAACATCTGGTGAGAAGATCGATGTCATCAAATTTAAAGATTTTGCTCACAAAACAGCAGAAAAGTACGTGGAATTATACGACTGGTACTACATGTCATCAACCGTACATAAACTATTAATACACGGAGCTGACATAATCGAAAAAAATGATATTGTCCCGATTGGGACTCTCTCGGAAGAAGCCTCAGAGTCTCGAAACAAAGATTTTAGGAGGTTCCGGGAACATCATTCGCGGAAAAGAAGCAGGCAAGATTCTAATCAAGATATCCTAAATATGCTTGTTGTTTCTTCGGATCCTTTTCTAAGTGCACAAAGGCCGAAGTTAGATGCCAAAAGGAAGACAACCTTTTTTGCTGAAACTCTCGACCTAATACAGTTTCCGGAAACTGAGTTCGAGTTTGTAGGTATATCCGATCTGGATTCTGACTCAGAATTGGAGTCCGACAACGAAAGTTGTAAAGAAAATTTGTAAAATATATTATTTTTCTTTATGTTCTTTTGTTATTTATGTTAGTTTATTGTACCAATATGTTTAGTTAATAATTTCATAAATTATAGTTTCAAATATGTATTTTGTATAATTGAATTTATTAGATATTATTTTTGTTACTTCTGTTTTATTTAAATTACCTATCAATAAAAAGTTTATATACAGTCTTTTTTTTTCACATATTCTTAATATTTGGGGAAAAAGCATGCTTCCTAACGATGTTCTTAACTTTGACACAGTTCATGGATCGTTTTGAACAGTTTCATATGTTAAAATAAATAATGTTAGTACTATAATCCCCTATAAGGATATTATTATTATTATGTGTCCGGTTATGTTGTAATCATACTTTTAGGGTATGATCAATTAACAATTTCATTCCCCTATCTTTCAAAAAGAAGCGACAGCATGGGCACTTTGACACTGATATTCAACTATTTGGTATTGTTGGAAATCTTACAAGATCAACAAGACACTACACACCTCTGTCTAGTCCTTCAGGTCTATAGGGGTGATGCTATTTTATGATAAGAGTTGTTAAAGCTCTGAATTCTTCAACTTAAACACTAAAAGGAACGTTTAAATATGTAAAAATAAATAAAAATATTTTGACGATATTTAAAAAAAAAAGGCATCTACAACCATTATGTAACGTATGTCAAAAAATCATAAATAATTAGTACTATAACCCCCTATAAGGATATTACGGTTATCGCTGCCGTTTTAGAGATATTTCGATTTTTCATACTAGCTCCATACAAAATTTTCGTAAAAAAATTATAATTCCTTCGTTTCTGTGCAGAATCAATTCTGGTGTCATTTTTGTATATTGTTATAACTAATAGAAGTGATATCCGGCAAAAAAACTCGCACTTGCAAAATAAAATGCCTAAGTCTATGAAAGCCGATTTTCAGCCCACCGTGCGCCAGAGTGTTCCGATTCAACGAAGTAGATGGAGTCTCATTTACAGGCACGTCACTATTCGCAGAAAGCTCTGTTACAGGCGACTGCGGTGGAGGCGGCAACTCGCGCACCGGAACAGGATTGGTTTTTAGTGATGCACTGGGAAAACATGCGTGCTCTGACTCTTTCCGATTCAAATTTTCTTGTCTCTGATGTTTCTTTAAAAGTCTTGCTGTTTTTTTTGTGTCTATACCGCTTATTGCCATTTTTCTATCACTTCTTTGATCCAGTAAAAAGTCTCTTTCAGAAATAGGAACTTTCTTAGGTTTTATGCAGGAACAAACGTCAAACGAAGTGCACTTACAGGCAGCAATATCGAAGAGCTTGTTCGACGATTCCAAAAAGCATTTCACTTTGCTTTCATAATTATCATTTCTTTTATTTTTGGGATATCTTATCAATGACAGGTATTTGTCGAAATATGATTTCAGCAATTGGGTAACTCGTACGTTGGAAACGATAGGAATCGAAGCTTTTTGCTTACTTTGCTTTGGTAGGTATCAAGTTTTCCAGAAACAATTGAAAAAACTTCTGTGTTAGAAGGATCTTTCCCATTCTTCTGTAGTTTTAGTTCATTTTGAATGAAATTGATTTTGATTGAAATGAATTTGATAACGTCACTTATCACTGGTAACTGGCGATCGTCAAGTTCTTTATATGATCCCAAAATAGCACAAGTAGTCTCACTTCGTCTTGAACCCATTATTATATATAACAAAAACACGTATTTTATCACAAGGAAGTGCAGAGCGGCACCTTACAGCAATAAAACCGCAATAGAAATGAGACGAACTGCCTCACAGTAGAAGTAGAGAATTTAAGAAAAACAAGTCAAAACATGAATTTTGCGAGTTTGTTCCAAACCAATTCCTAACAGAAAAAATCCTGTCGTTGCCTGCAAATCATAACTTAGGGTTTCACTATCAATGAAATAAAAAATAAAATGGGAATAATGTACATAAAATAGAATAGACGACATTGACTGGATGGTTATTTAAGTGATAAAAAAAATTAAAAAAATGCCGGTAGAACCCTCAATATATTTTTTTATGTTTTTTTTATTATTTTTACGGTAATCTAAAACTAATAATGCAACTTTTGAGGGGGCTTGAGTAGCGAAAAGCGAAAAAAAAAATTTTCGGGACACCCTACTATTCATCAGTAATGAAATAATATGAAAATTATTTATCATTTAATCAGATTATAAGCTACCGCAGAGGTCTATTTAAAGTGGTGGTTTGGGTGGTCAAGGACAAAATTGTGTCGCGCGTTGATGTCTTCTGAAAAGTCTCTTTGTTAGAGCCTATAACGGCTGTGTAGGTGATAGGGTAAAGAAAACTCGTTATTTATGGTAGACAAAGGGAAAAGGAGTTGGTGCGAGCGAAAAGGATTCAACGCGGCGGACACACTGATATTTTATTAACTGCGGGTGTATAAAACTTGCTCAGAAAAATGTACCAATATTAAAGTTGCTACCCACCAACTTCTTTATGATTATTTATTTATAAATAGTCCGATAGATGGCGTTACACGTTCAGAAATAAAGTATCTTACAACTACTTAATTGCTAAAATCTTCTTGCTAATTTAATTTATAACAATATTAATATGCGTCCCTTACGCAAAATACGCGCTTGGTCATGGAGTTGCGGATACCTGCCCGACATACATACAATATGCGTCGCCTACAATTCCACCCCCTAGTGATGACTAGTCATCATGATTACACTCAGGTGCGAGTAAGGCGACGCGTGTGGTTGGTCGTCGCAGCACGCCCGTACGAGTGCGCACGTCCACTACGCGAATGCGCCCGTCATCCCCGGGGAGTGTCGCACTCACTACACCATGCCGCCATGAACCACGTTCTAAGTTCGGTTCAACTATCAAAACATAATCTCCTACACGCAATGACCTCTGCTCACTACTCCACTTTTGACGCGGCAAAAGTGTGGGCAAATATTCTTTAAGCAACGCGACCAAAACATGTCCGTCAGTCTCTGTGCTATACGCCACTGCTTCCTAAGGTGGAGATCCACGTCTGTGTACCTTCCATAAGATGGTTCAATTGATGACGTACCTATTAAAAAGTGATTAGGTGTCAGAGCCTCGGGGTAATTTGGATCCGTCGAAACATACGTGATGGGTCTACTGTTGACTAGAGCTTCAACCTCAGCCATCAAAATCGAAGGGGTTTCAGGACGGGGCGCACGCTCCTTCAATATAACTCGGAGAACTCTCTTAACGGTATGCACCATACGTTCCCAAGCTCCTCCCATTTCGGGTGCGCCTGGGGGTATAAAACGCCACTCAATACCTCTAAATAGCCCATCATTACACAGAACATCTACATCCAGCTCAGCGATGCTACGTTTTTACTCGGTGTTCGCTCCTCTCAGGTTGGTACCGTTATCTGAGTAGATCACAGTAGGTGCCCCTCTACGGGCTATCATTCGTCTCAGAGCCATCAGTGTAGAATCAGTGGTAAGACTTTCAGTTATTTCTACGTGAACAGCTCGAACTGTTAAGCACGTAAATAACATGCCGTAACGTTTTTGTCTACCACGACCCACTGTGACCTCCATTGGTCCAAAGAAATCAATACCTGAGAATGTAAACGGACGTCTGTTGTGCTGCAGTCGGGCCGACGGCAAGTCACCCATGCGTTGCGGTTGCGGCGCCGCACGTCGGTACCTGCAGAACAGGCGGCGCGCTGCCACCGCGCGCACAGTGGGGCGGAGCTTCAAGATCCAGTAGCATTGCCTTAGCTCGTTGACTACTAGTTCATGAGCTCCACGTAGGGCTCGTCGGTGGTAGTACTCCACCAGAAGTCTGGTCATCCTCCGTTGACCATCGAGAATAACAGGTCTCCTGGTATCCTCCGTGACACCTTCGGTCTTGTCAATGCGGCCGCCCACTCGTAGTAAGCCCGCACCGTCAAGATAAGGTGTTAGATTTAATAATCGGCTATTTTTTAATAAAGGCTTGTTTTGTTTTAAACTGTCTATCTCCGTAGCAAAAGAATTATACTGATACTTTTTTATCTACAGGTCCTCTGCCTTTCGCAACATTTCATTGTCGATTCGATTGCCTTTACGTTGACATTTGTTGATAAACAGAGGCGTAACCCTGCTTTTACCCGCTACAAAACAGACTGACACAGTACCATCTGAGCGAATAAATCGCCAATAAATCACGGCTGCGTAAGCCTTAGTACTCGAGTCACAAAATATGTGTAACTCAGTCCTAATAATATTAGGTGCACTCACCTCGTGCTTCATGTCATCGTAGCATTGGGTCCAAACTCCTGCACTAGCAATAGCATTTTGGTATGCGCAAGGAATCTAGAAGTTTTAATTCCTCGAGCCACCTTACCCATGTACTATGTTCGTCGGGTTGGATGCGGCAGTTCCAGTCAATGCCACTACGATGCACATTCTGAAAAAGTATTTTACTTTTTATAATAAACGGCGACAAAAAACCATGAATATCATAAACAGACATTATAATACTAAGCATTTTAGCTTTAGTAGGAGGCTCCAATCCATTTAATATCGCCTCCGAAAACCGATTAAATGATACTTTAAATCCAAAGGATCATCCGACGGATGCCACATCAAACCTAAGGTGCGCTCAGCTGTATTCATAGCTCCGTCCTTGAACCAACCTCTTATCTCAAATCCACCGTGTTTATGCATTTGAGTAATTTTTTGTATTAACTTGATAGCATTATTTGCATCAGGAGTCGAATACAAACAAACATCCATGTAATGATTTTTTATAATTACTTTTACGGCTTCTGGGTATAAGTCGTCATATTTAAGTGCATTTTTATTTTTAATATACTGTGCTATAAACGGAGAACATGTTGCACCAAATATTAAACTTTGCATGGCGCATGTTTTTATGGGAGCGCTTGGTGATTCTTGCCATGAGAATCTAAGAACATGTTGATCCTGTGGCCTAATTCTAACCCTTAAAAACATGTCCTTGATGTCACCTACAATGACAACCTTATTTTCACGAAATTTAACATGATTCCCATAAGCGAATTATGTATGTCTGGACCTGTTAATAAATAACTGTTAAGGCATAATCCATTTACCTTTGAGGCGGCGTCGAAGACGAGGCGTAGCTTTCCCGGTTTGTTAGGGTTCTGGACACCAAAATGTGGAAGGTACCATACGTGGTCAGCTGAGAGTTCATTTTCCTTTAGTTCCCGAGCGTAACCGTTAACAAACAGTTTGTTTACCTCCTTCACTAAACACTCTCTGACCTCCTTCCTATATCGGTCTGCGTACGAGTCGTCTTTAAGAAATTTACGCATTAAAGTCTGTAGTCGCAAAGATGCAGCTTGATATGAATCAGGCATGGTGAAAACGTTTTTACTGAAGGGCAAACCTACTTCCCATTGCCTTCCGATAAGACGAGCCGTATCATCCAATATTTGCAGTGCTCTTAAATGATCACTATTTTCACGACATAAGGTTGAAATTCCAATGGAGTCTAGAGAAAACTAATGTTTAATTAAATTATTTAATTCATCAGTTGAACCTAAGTCTGTGTGAGAGAGAGTGAGCACATTGGCAGCGTTGGTGTGAGTGCGACCGCAATAACCATGAATTGACCAGCCTAACTTACAACGAGTAGCATAGGGTGCATTTTTAGTACAATGAATAATTTCTAGTGGTGCAATCAAAACATAATTATCTTCGCCAATAAGTAATCGAGGCACTACATGACTTTTACATACGTAGGTATTCTTTAACTTTAGACACATGTTTACAATCTAATTCGTTAATTACAGATAAATTTTGTGCTGGCAATTTTAATTTAGACACTTTGCGTAACTTAATCTATAGTTATAATAAATCTGTAGAGAGGTTAATTCTGTACATGAAATATATTTACAAAATCAACTATCAGGGGGTGACTAGGGATCAATACTGATGCCAAAAATGCAATCAGTAAAATTTTTGTCTGTCTGTCTGTCTGTCGGTCTGTCTGTCTGTCTGTCTGTCTGTCTGTATAACCGTTATAGAAACAAAAACTACTCGACGGATTTTAACGAAACTTGGTACAATTATTTTTCATACTCCTGAGCTGGTTATAGTATACCTTTCGTCACGCTACAATCAATAGGAGCAGAACAGTGAATTCCCTTCATGTTGGGAAAACGGGAGAAGTTGCTCCATTTTTTAAGCTTCCGTCGCGAGTGCAACCTTAATGGTTAAAGCTACACAGAAATCATTTATGACGGAAATGTTCTCCTTAAAATTATATAAAAAATATCCCACGACAGCATATATCTATCTTTTATGGTTGACTCACAATAACACGTGTAACTCCCGATAGCTTAGTAGTTCGAAGCTTTCTGATTATTATTCTGCTCCGAAATTTAAGTCGCATGGTCAGTTGTACGTCGCTCTTTCCCGGGTTAGCATTTCTAGAAATCTTTATGTTCACGTGCCGGATTGGTCAACTTTCAACATAGTTTACCCGGAAGCTTTGCGCTGAAGTATTTTCGTTCTATAGGTACTTAAGCCTCATGTGAACGTGATCTAAACAATATTACCAATACATTAACTTAATAACACACAAGGAGTTACACGCTGACGGAGTCGCGGGCACAGCTATTAACAATAAAATTGTGCGGTTCGGTATTGCGATATTTTTCAACAGTATTATAGATTGACATATTATATTTCCCAACTAAATTACGAAGGTTAATCTGTCTGTTACATCAAAATCACTGAATCGTGAGGAAGGACATAGGCTACTTTTTTTTACGAAAAACGACGGAAACGTGGACGAAGTCGCGGGCAACAGCTATCTATACTAATAATATAAGGCTGAAGAGTTTGTTTGTTTGTTTGAATGCGATAATCTCAGGAACTACTGGTTCCAATTGAAAAAATATTTTTTAATTAAATAGTCAATTTATAGAGAAAGGCTACAGGCTATATATCATTACGCTAAGGCCAATAGGAGCGGAGCGCCAATGAAGAATGCTTCAAAATCGGGGTTAAATTTAACGTTAGCCCAAAGTAACTATTCCACGCGGACGAAGTCGCGGGCAAAAGCTAGTGTCATAATAATTGTTTTTGTTATGTTTACTTATCTGGGCACTTACGGTCGGTGCATCGGATTGATACACCTCCAGTCCAAAGGCATCAATGAACTTGATGTCACATGATTGTTCACACTTAAGTTCTAATTCAGTAGCAAGATCCTAGTCGATTATAGACACTGAGGCCGCATCGTCCAGTAGGGCATACGTATTCACTATACCATTAGGTCCACTCACTTTCACTGCAACCACTTTTAACATGACGTGATCCGAAGATAAACCTTTATCACAGCTTGACGCGACGTGTGCCACGGTAGTATTTACAGCGGGCGCCGGCGCGGGCGGTGACAGCGGCGGCGGTGGCGGTGATAACGGTTGCGCTTGCCCCAGGGCCGGCGGCGGCGGCGCAGCGGGCTCGCGCCGCTCGGCTCCCGGGGGGTTGTCGATTGTGATGACGTCGGTTTGCTCCAGTGTAGTAACTTGTGGTGTGCAAGCCCACAATCATTTATGTCGCATACAGGTGCGGGGCATGCATTCCTATCATGTCGTGACGTCAGGAAACAATAACACAAGCCATTCGTTTTTACAAACTTCCATCTATCACGGCGCATTGCACGTTTGAAAGCGCGATACTCGGGCAGTGAATGATTGATCTTTGTGCAAAATTTACATTTATCGCTGTCCTCAACAGCTGTTGTAGCTAATATGGATCGATTAGTGCGAAATTTGTTGTCATCTCGTTTCGCGGGCACTGTCCCCTCGGTCTGCTTCTTTTGTTCACGACATTGAGGTATTCCGATTAGCGATAACATTTCTGCTTCATGTTTAAGAAATGTTGCGACTAACTCCAAATTCGACTGATTTTCACTTAACATCTGGTAGGCAAAGTCAGTCCATTTTGCTATCAGTGTGCTCGGCAGCTTAGATAGAACAGCTGACGCGAGTTCAGGGCTTCGTAAATAATCAGGTTGATTAAGTGCACGAATAGTGGCCACACAGTTATTAATTTTAATAGAAAAATTTATGAGATCGTACTGGTACGAGGTAGGTAACGCAGGTTGCTTCCTTAACTGCGTCGTAAGGTTTAGTATAATCACTTCCGGTCGACCAAACCTTAAGTCTAGGGCTTCCATTACAGATGCGGGCGGAGTATTACCGATTAGCAGGTCCGTAACTGCCTCCTTAGCGTCGCCTCGCAATGCTTTGCGTAGTCTCCACAGGTTTTCGGATTCACTAAATTTACACACTCGTGTAGATTCATCGTATGCACTCTTAAAACGTAGCCACTCAACACAGTTTCCACTGAAGACAGGTAAGTCACGCGGAGTAGATAAGCGACTGAGTAAACGGTCCTCGCGTTGGCCTGACGAGGTTGCCAAGCCATCGTGTCTTTTAAGGTAAGTGCGAGTTGCTGAATCAACAGGAACATCAGTGCACTGAATGGGGCCGACGTGAGCACGGCTAGTTGATGGTGCCGTCGGCCGATGCTGATAACTGCAGGTAGGTTCGGTTTGATCTTGATTTAGCCAATCTTCGACGTTAGAACGTGCTTGCTCATCGAGGATCTCATTACTCCTAGCTTCGCTGCCATCACCTTGGAGCTCTTCAGCATCAACTTGCGCAAGGTCAGCTTCCAACTTTTTATCTATGAGGGCCAGCTGAATCTGTGCTTTTGCTTCAGCGGCTTCTAATTCCAATTGCTTACGTCTAACAATGGATGATGACGTAGATCATTTCGATTTTGCAGACATAATCGAACCACTTTTTACGGACGCAAACGGTGTATTTATTTTTGCTGTTTTAATCTTCATTCGTTCCATGTTCTTAGACGGTATGAGACTATCGGTGCCTAGGACAGGTAATTTGACTTTAGGTTCCGCAGGTGCATTGACCGATGTGCTCGCCATTTGCATTTGCTGGCGCTCGAATTCCCGATGCTGTTTGCGAGTCAAAACTTTACTCGGCGGAGTTGTAAACATTACCCTGATTATGATCCGGCTCGAAGGACCACTCTTATTGTAGGTGATAGGGTAAAGAAAACTCGTTATTTATGGTAGACAAAGGGAAAAGGAGTTGGTGCGAGCGAAAAGGAGTCAACGCGGCGGACACACTGATATTTTATTAACTGCGGGTGTATAAAACTTGCTTAGAAAAATGTACCAATATTAAAGTTGCTACCCACCAACTTCTTTATGATTATTTATTTATAAATAGTCCGATAGATGGCGTTACACGTTCAGAAATAAAGTATCTTACAACTACTTAATTGCTAAAATCTTATTGCTAATTTAATTTATAACAATATTAATATGCGTCGCCTACAGGCTGAATACGATATCGATAATTATAAAATTAAACTTATTTTTTTTTTAATTCAATTCAGATAGTTGTCATAAAATACCTATCTAC
This sequence comes from Tholera decimalis, assembly GCA_943138885.2. Lineage (NCBI taxonomy): Eukaryota > Metazoa > Arthropoda > Insecta > Lepidoptera > Noctuidae > Tholera > Tholera decimalis. The sequence continues at coordinate 37,865,830 of OW964566.2, read as the reverse complement.
ATTAACCGACTTTAAAAAAAGGAGAAAGTTCTGATATTTTTTTCTTCTGTGTGACATGCATGTTTTCATTTTAGATTTCATTGAAAGTGGATGGATAAGGTTAAGATAAGATAAAAGTCAAAATAATATAAGATACCTATATCCAATCTTTCTGGGCTTCAAATAGTATGACGGAGTCTAATATTAATTAACTTGGAGCTTTGCATTACAATATCGCCCTCGTAAGTTACTTTGGTTCCGGGGTTGCGGTAATGTTCTAATGAGATACGGCGTCCCCGTAACTTAAGGGCAGCTGAAGAAACAGGGTGGATTTTTAGTCGGTAGAAGTCTGACACTCCCTTCCACTTTACCCAGAGCGGGAGAAGTCATTCGATGATTTTCCCACCTAGGAAAAAAAAGAGGTTACTTTGTTTCGATGTCGAGTCCACGGGTTAAGTGTATGTAGGAGGGAGGAGTCATTAGATAAATCATCTAATGACTCACCACCAAAAAAATAATTATTACCGAGTGCCTGCTGAAGCTACAGTTGTTGACACAACTGATTTTAATGAAAATATATTTATTATAGAATTTTTACTCAGCATTTTTACAATGTAAAAATCAATTTTATCGATATCGACTACTTTCCCTTAATCAAGTAGACCAATCCCTAACCAGGCATATCTACGCATCTTGATCTTGAACTGACCAATTGCAGCTCTGCATTTCTCTGTCCCCCCCGGCCCGGAGTAGTGAGTCGTGTTCTTCAAAGAAAACGGCCCATACGCTCTCAAGTGGTTATATACTCTCTGGTCTAGGGTCTTGAAACCAGATGGCAGTCACTCCAAGTAAAACACTAGTACTCAGCTGCATCCAGTCGAGAAGTCGACCCCAACATAATAGGGAATAGGCTAAGTGATGATGACTTGCTGAGGGTAGGGTTACCAGATCAAAAAATCGAAAATCCAGAGTAAATTCCGTACATTTGATGAAAATTCCTGACTTTCTTTGATTTGAAATAAAAACATTATATTTTTTATTTATTAGCAAGATGCATAATTCAGAAATATATAGACACTCGATTATAATTTTTTTCCAAAAACAATTAGGACCCTAAAACTTTAATTCGAAAAAAATTACCAAATTAATTCATTTTAAAAATCAATAATAACAGCATACTTGTTTTTAGGGTTCCGTAGTCAAGAAGGAACCCTTATAGTTTCGCCATGCCCGTCTGTCTGTCTGTCTGTCCGCGGTTTAGCTCAAAAACTATTGGTACTAGAAAGTTGTAATGTAATTAATGTAATGTAATTTGGCATGAGTATACACGTTAATGACGCCGAAAAAGTGGTAAAATAAAATTTTGAAATTAACTATTACTTAGGGTACCTCCCCTACATGTAAAGAGGGGTGATATTTTTTTTTTTCGTCCTTCCCATAGTGTGTGATATCGTTGGATAGGTCTTTCAAAAATATTAGGGGTTTGGGAAGACCGTTTTTTGATTAAGTAAACCGTTCGTGACTTATCAAGCTTCAAAGTAGTACGTATAAGCAGTAGTACCTATATATTATAACGAAGTTTAAAGGAAAACTATCACACATAAGTGGGCTTTACAAGTTTACGAGTAATAGTCGACCAATTGTATTTGACTCGAAAATTTCGAACAACTCCATAGAAATGTCGATAGATGGCGCTAATCGTCAGTTGTATCGCGCTAGTTTCATATTTAAATAAGTTTTATAAAAAAAAAAAACATTTTAACAAAAAAAAAACCGACTTCCAAAAAACCACTAGGTACAATGTGAATACTAACTAATTTCAGCAGATGGTGTCTTTGGATCTGTATTTTAGTTTTTTGCCACCGACTTCCGAAATTAAAGTTATTTTTCACATTGTAGTGTTTTTTTGGAAGTCGGTTTTTTTTTTTTCAATTCCCATTGGTTCCAGCTAAGGCTGTTACAATTCACAAAATCCAGGGTTCCACATTAGAAAAAGTTGTACATGTGAAGCCCGGTATTTCAAGGTCAATGTTATATGTTGCTTGCTCACGTGCGACATGTGCTGAAGGTTTATTTATCGTTACTGAATGTTTTCATCCTCCACGTCCACCTTCCGACCAAGATATTAAGATTACAACTGATGTAATGGAAATGGAAAAGCTGCGTCGAAATCCTCTAATACCTATGTATCGATTTTTGAGGGAGCCCCACAGTTCATACCAAATTATGTTCCATAATATTCAATCCATAGATAAAATAAATAACTAGATGTGGTCAACAGAAGAAATTATATCGGAACCGTGTGTCTCCAGTTAGGCGCTGGGCGGGGCAACAACTACACATGCAGTTTAATAAAATCAATAGATACGCACTCGCGCACACACCCGCATTTCCTAAATCAGAACGTACTATACAATCAATAATAAACCTTATTCCGTCAAACACAGCGTGTATTTACCATGCACCTTAGAATTTACCCACACAAAAACATCGGTCGCTATCGTTGTGCTGTGCAAAAGCAATTTATTTTACATATACGCTAGTGATTGACTAAATTGTAAAGTTATCGATTCTTCCATTTGTTATTGTACATTTTTTTTGGGCACCTGAAAATGAACCAAATAAAAAATGGCATGTCCAGAAAATATTATAATAACAATAAATATATTATTAAGAACATAACATTACATAATTATTATTAAGTACTACCTACTAAGTATTAAGGGCTACCCTGGCGCTTTCGACTTAAATCTTAATATTTAATTATCATAGTGATAGGTCAAATAGAAGTTGATGTTAAGTTACATCACGCTCTTGATCGGAACATACCAGCCGTATAGGTTGTATAGAATCCTGAAAAGTTGAATGACTGATTTTATGAATGCCCTAAAACATGAGAATAGCTTTCAGTAATAAAATAAAATTTAACCCACTTCTTCAAAAATCAGTTGTACTCTTAATTTTGGAATTGTCCATTCAGGCTGGAACATTTCTGCGCTGAAGTGAACCGAGCATTTATGGTGCTATTTTTTGTAGGGTACCAGTTAAGTGGCATGCCTGTGGCATCAATCCATTCCTTTTTTATATTACCATCTTTTGGGAAGCTGAAAAGTACGAAAACCACTTATTTATCATTTACATACATCCTAAGCTACTTCTAAACGTCACCATATAATAAGCATCGCAATAATTACGTAACACACTATAAATCAAGATCTGAATGATTTTGACGTATATTGCTAATCCATTGCTACATATGTTCGAAATATTGGTCTGCTCAACAACGTAAATACCACAGTGAGTGTTGTTGATTTAGCATAATGAAACCGATTCCTACTGTAAGTGTGTTACGCAATTATCCCGCAGGTAATAGTTTAGTAGGTTATAATAGGTTTTTGTTATAAGAAAAATCCTAGTTAGTAGAGAAATTGTTAAATATATGAAAACAAACACACATTCATGCCTAACAAATAAATAGCATGAATATATTGACTTATTTTAAGCTAAATTCACAAATATATTATCTGAACCATGCCGATTATTATAACGCATTCGAAGCTTCAACGGAAGTTAAATACAAAAACCATAAAAAAATAAAGAAACAGCAACATAGGATAAAGCATAACATGCGATAATTCTAAACCGAAAAACACCACCGATTATTAACCTAAAATTAAAGTAACTTACTTTACGAATATTGGTTACGCATTTACGCACTCTGTAAAAAAATCAAAATAAGTAAAAAAACATTATTTACACCGGGCTAAAACGGTTGACAGATTGAAAAATAAACTATTGTAGCGACAGCGACGTCGGAACTCCTTACGCATGCTGCGGGTGTAAAATAAATTGTTTATGTTTTTTTACTTTTTTGTACACTTGACATTTCAACGTATTTTTATTTCTGTCATCTCATGTAAAATAAAAGTTAAACATATTTTCTTACAGGTTTCCGTATGTTATAAAAAACTTTTACCAAAAAATTAAACAGACTCGGTAGTCGGTGTCTTTAGTTTTGTATTTTCGTTTTTGGCACCGACTTCCGAAATTATAGTTATTTTTCACTTTGCAGTGTTTTTTGGGAGTCGGTTTGATTTTTTGGTAAAAAAATTTTATTTCACTCTTTTTAGTTGGTCGATTTTTAATTTACCTAGTTACAAGAGCCTAAATGTCAACTACTTATATTCATTTACAAAATATTGCTTTTCCCAATGTTGGGCTGTTATTTGTTGAGGAGTTCTCCTGGTAGTTCAACATCAGCTTCACTTCACCATATGCATTATGACGAGCATATTGTGCTTAATAACCACATTCAAGTAATCGAAGCGGAACACATGAACTACTTATTATTCCTACTTATATATTGAGTAGTTCCAGTGGCCATCGGTGGTCTTCATCATCAGGTCTACTTCACAAATGGTGCTTTTTAAATGCAACTACACAAGTTACTATAAAAATACTCAAATCACTATAGGTGTGCCTATAATACACACATCAAAAGTGTCTAGGGATCAACATATATTTTTGCAATAACTTTTCTCCTGATTGATATTAATTAAAATTTTCTTTAAGGATTCATCAAATAAAGTGTTTTCGTTTGTCACAGTAACGATAAACCAAGTCACCTTTGCATTAATAAAGAAATTTGCCATTTTCCTAATAAAGGGATTTTTGACATTTGAACCACTAACATTAAAGTTCGAAAAAAAGACTGAAATAACAGTTTTCTTTAAAATTTTATTGGGTAACTTAAACAATTAATAATCCGTGTTTCTACCGCGAATACTAACAACACAAGAACATCGGTTTGGCATACTCAAAATGAGTTCATCCAAATCACGCTGTGGAATGGCCGCCCATGTTCGTTGCAACAACAAAAAAAAAGGTTTTCTTGCGACTGGATACCCTCCATATTCGGCAGAGCTCTTCTCTGTAGCATATCCCATGCATGCTCAATCGGGTTCAAGTCTGGCGACTGAGCAGGCCAGAGCAGGACATTGATGTTAGCTGCGGCGAGAGTCTGTCTTACAACTCTTGCGGTGTGCGGTCGTGCATTATCATGCATTAACTGAAATAAGGGACCGATTTGCACTTGTAGAGGAACGATGACGTCAGATACAATCGTCTCAGCATAAATTTGAGCGTTGAGGTTGCCTCTGATCCAAATCAACTCAGTTCTTCCGCCGCTCCAAATACCCGCCCATACCATGATGGTTCCACCACTATAAGGATGGACTTCCTGGCAGGATTTTAATCGCTGTTGGCGTCCAGGGGTTCTCCAGTGTCGTATACGTCTTGTATCCGGTCTCATACCAAAACGAGACTCATCAGAAAAGCACACGAAACGCCATTGTTCTTCTGCCCAATTTCTGTGTTCAAGAGCCCATTGATATCGAATCCTACGATTGTGCATTGCTATAGGTGGTACCCGTAGCGGTCTTCGGGAATGAAGGTTCACTTCATGCAAGCGGTTTCTGACTGTTTGGTCGCTAATTAAGTTTCCTGAAGAGTGATGAAGCCTCACGGCTAACATCATGGCGGTTATTGTTGGAGCTCTTCGAGTTAAGATTTGAATGTATCGGTCTTGTCTCCGTGTGGTGCAGCGATACCGTCCTCCATGGCGCTCAGCCACGGTACCAGTGCTTCGGTAACGTGTCCAAAGTCGACTGATAACACTCTGACTTGTATTGAGAGCTAAAGCCACAGTACGTTGCCGGGAACCAGCTTCTATCATTCCCACGGCTCTGAGCATTTCTTCCCTGCTTAAATGACGTCGCCGCTCCATAATAACGTTGGTTTTAATCAGTAGTAGGGAAACAGTAGCACTAATAATGTCTTCAATGCGTTGTATGTTTTTATAGGGAAAATATTGACAGCTGATTTTCATCTTTTACTCGAATTTGATTAACAGTTCCTGTTTCAAATTATGAAATGCACCAAAAAGGATCCATATAAATTTATAAAATCATAAATTTATTACAAAGCCACATCTCAATCTCAAGAAATCCGCATAAAAATGCTTGATCCCTAGACACTTTTGATGCGTGTATTTTAAGAGTTGCCTCGATTTCTCCAGGATCCCATCATCAGATCCTGACTTGGTGACAATGGGACCAATTTCAAAGTATACCCTTTCAAACAAAAAAAGAATTTTCCAAATCGGTTCAGCCGTCTCCGAGTAATCGGTGATCATCAGTGATCGGAGTATGTAGATTGATTTTTGGTACTTGTATCATAAATGCACACAGAAAGAATAACATGGATAAGCCATTTTCCCGGAAAGTAATTCCGGTATTTCCAGATTCAATTAAACATTGTTAATGTTGGTAGTGATATTATTCCTACTCAATTCAAAATTTAAAGGAAGGTATAAAAACTAAATTAATTCATTATTTATCTGTTGAATAATAAAAACAATCTAATTCCGATCGAAGCTTTAATTTTTATTTTTTTATTTTTAGCATTTTATTACAATTCCTACCTTTTTTATGAGGATGGCAAATCATCAAATGACTCCTTCCACTCTGGCAGAATAAAATTCCTACATAAGTTCCGGTTTTTTTTTAATAATCCACCAATTCCGGAGGAATGTCCATATTAATATATACGTTTCGGATCAATGACCCCATTTCAATCTACCTACACCGATCACTGGTGATCATACATAAAAAAATAATAATAATATACGCGTCGAATTGATAACCTCCTCCTTTTTTTGTCGTCGGTTGAAAAACCCCTAAACTATAATAGCAATATTTCATTCGTCAATCGACATTGCTGTCGATAGCCTACGTTAGTGGATCTGCACAAGCACATCACTAATTCATCGCAAGAAGTGGCGGCCTCACTACGCGATGAATCCGCGTAATACAGTTTCGTATGTTATTTTTACATTGCTTGTCCAGTTACTTAGTGACGAACTCAGGTAATGGTTAAGGAGCAATGTATTTATAGCAAAAGTAGTACAGTCGTTCTGATATTTGAAAACAAAAATAACATAGTAAAACCGAGAAATATTTTACGATTTATTGTTTTTCATGATTTTAAAGACAAATATTGTAAAATACTTGTACTTACATATGGTAAGTGATTCCATGATTCACATAGATTTGATTTTGGCTTCGGTTTTTACAAGATACCACAGAACAACTCGGCATTCATATATGTTATCACGATCACGGTCGAAAGCGCACTAGTTCGCGGAGACGGCCACTTGCCTGTGACATGAGCCCTGTGGCCATGTCGCGCGGACACCGATACGCCCCCTTACCACTTCTCCTATATTTTTGATTTCTGTGATTCAATCCTTACGTGCACACTTGCAGGACACTGTGAGCGATCCTCAAATAATGGCTTCAGATATCTACTTAGCAGTAGAAACGTGGAGCTGTTCTCAAGATTCTTTTTATATAACTAATTTTAAGGAAATAATTAGAACAAATAGCAACTAAACAGTCTAGTTCAAACCCAGGTTTTGGTGTGTGTGCATGTGCAAAAAATTATATTGAATATAGCAACCCACGGTATTACATTGACATTGCTGGATGTGACCACTGTGAAGCAGTAATTTTCGAAATAAATGCAGTGAAGGTTATAGCTTTTTATAGATCATGCAAATGTCCCAACAGTCGCGCAGTAGGTTATGTAAGTAATTTACTATCGCATAACAGCCCTTGCATAATATTTGGAGATTTTAATGAAGACTATCTCCGTAACGACAACACTGCAGTTTTCAAATTAATACGTGACGCTGCTTAGTCGCGGTGGTACTCAAATAGATCATATTTTTTCAAACTTCCCTTGTGAAGTTGGATTTTATAATTCCTTCTTCAGTTACCATCGCCCTATGTGGGCCCGTTTTTAGAGTGAATTCAAATTAATATGTTTTTGTTATTTATTATTTTGCTATATAATATCAAACACAAAGCTCCCCCAGCAAACTACTTCCTCAATTTTATTTTTTTGTGACGATTGAGTAATGTAGCTCTGTGTCCTGTATTTAAATTCAAAACACCGGCTATGACAAGTTGTATACAAATCTCTAAAAAAATTAAAACGTTCCGTGCAAAATTGTCGGATCGGGTGAGGTTTTGTATAGGAAGTCAAATTAGTTAGGTAGTCATGTTCGGATTTTAGTTAGAGCATGGTACGAAACGATCAGTCAGCGAATACGACACGCACTTGGCTGTTATAAAAACTACGGAACCCTACACTGCGCGTGGCCCGACACGCACTTGACCGGTTTTTTCTTTTAGTAATTGAGTGTGATAATAATTAAATATTATTATGTGATTTTATTGAGTATTTTTTATAATGTTAAACTTCATTTTATTGATATCGATAACTTTCCCTCAATCAAGTAGAGCAATCCCTAACTCGGCATATCTATGAAGCTTAATCTTGAACTGACCAATTGCAGTAGCGCATTTTTTCTTCGCCTCCCAACCCGTATTGGTGAGTTGTGTTCTTCGAAGAAATCGGCCTATACGCTCTCTAGGTTATACTCTCTGGTCTTGGTCAAGCTGGTTTCCTCACGATGTTTTACTTCGCCGTTATAAGAGCAATGGAAATGAAATAAACACCAAGTTTTAAACACCCGCACAAATTCCTTCTTTCATATAGGGGAATATGAAGATATTTAATATTTTAATAAAGCACCTATTTTTTAGACTATTTGTTATAAGGTGCAATAAAAATATCTTGCACGGCTTGAATAGGAGAGAGTATTGTATACAGAGTTGATACGACAGAGGGGCATTAAATTACACTACGTATACTATACGTGTTTAGTGTTAATTTGATACAGTTAAAAAATAGGAAGAGCCAAAAAAAATCCTTTTTCAAACAAACTAAATAGCTTACAAATCAGAGTAAAACGCAACTACCCTTTGTAAATAAAATGTGACTGACCGTAACAAAGTGGCAACGTAGCGCGGCGTGTGTTATCTCTTGTCTTAGTCAGATTTATCGCTTTATGGTGCATTTCATCAAAATCATTTGCAACTAAACTACTCCTCCTATTTAATAAATTTTTGGTACAAAGCTTGAAAATTGAGTATACGCAGTTTAAAGGAAAGCCCTCGGTCGTATCAACTCTGTATATAGTGCAGAAATTTTGTATCCCGGAATTGTTAAATCAATTTGAGAAAATAAAGTTATTAGAATTATATATTGACTCTACTCTGCGTCGCGGCATTGTTTGATAAGAATGGCAACAGTGCATGAACGGCGTTTGTGAAATGAAATTCAGCGTGGTACGCTGCGGCGACAGCTGATTACTACGGGGTGATTTAATCTAAATAAATCAATTAAAATTTACATAGGTACATTTTTTTGTGTGAAAATTATTATGACATTTGATCAATAATTTATCTAACTAATGTCTTACATACTTATCCATACTAATATTATAAATGCGAAAGTAACTCTGTCTGTCTGTCTGTTACCTTTTCACGCCTAAACTGCTTAACAAATTTAGATGAAATTTGGCATGGGAATAGTTTAGGATCCTGGGAAGGACATCGAATAGTTTTTATCCCGATATAAGATTCCCGTGGGATAGTTTTCGAATTGCACGCGGACGCAGTCGCTGGCAAAAGCTGAATCAAATTAATTAAATTTGATTTTTAAAATTGGTATGGGAATAGTTTAGGACCCTGGGAAAGACATATAATAGTTTTTATCCCAGAAATTATCCCCTAACACTTTTTAAGGCAGAGGGAATATATTTCCCACCAAATTATTTGGTAGTGTTTTCCAAAACTAATTGAGCTATCGGTTTTGTTTCTATGGCAACATTATCTCTGGAAACCCTCTAACATTATTTGTTAAGGATTTGAATGCGGTCGTCATACATTTTTTTTTAGTTTGTGGCAGTAGACAGTGTGAAAATAAGTGAATTTCGGCACCTATTGATAAAATTTTTACATATCTCTAATTATCAGAACCATCAAAAGGTAAGTTATTATTATTCTTATTGTCTAAAGTATATTTTACTTATATTCAGTCTAATTTTTAATTTAGAATTAGAATCTATTTTTGTACATTTTTTTTTGTGGTGGAAAAATATTCCCTCTGCCTTTGCAGTGCAATTCCCTTTGCTTGTGGCTTGAGCAAGTTATGCATGTTTTTTCTTGTTGTGTGTTACAGACTGTTTTGAAAATGAGTGAGAGTAGAAGAGTGCTCAACGATTTAGAAATTATCAGTCAATTGGAAGATATTTTCGCCTTTCCCTATGATCCCAATTTATCTGATGATAATTTAGAATCAGACGAAGAAGACGCTCAATACATTACTACGAAAATTCAAAGAATTCTTGAAAATTTTGATGAGCCTAATGACGGACTTATGGCACCGACACCCGATCTACCTAGTAGCCCGATACCTCAAGAAATTCAGTCTGGCAGTTCCACGCCTGTTCAGTTCCTACTTAGTTCAGTATCCGAATCATCACAACATGATCGTCCTGGACGGGCAACAAGAACTGAAATTTTACCCAGTACATCTGGCACGCAAAAAACCTCAGAGCCAAGGACAAAGTCACCAGTTAACATCTATGATGATTCGGAAACCGAAGACTCGGATGGTGATGAAGAAACCTGGAAAAAAAGTAAGTTGGCCACATATCGGACAACGCCTAGCGTTTATGATGAAATTCTAATGGCTCCTCAATCAATGTTTGCCAGCCGAACAAGACTGGCAAGACACGAAAGAGGTCCTTCTGTTGACTAATGCGTTTCATCCAAAAATAGGGAAAACCAGTGTCTTGCGGACTCAGAAAAACGGCGCAAAAAAGGTGATTGAGTGCCCTACAGCTCTAAAAGAATACACGAAAAGGATGGGGGGCGTCGATCGTTTTGATCAGATAAAAAGCACGTATTCAGTTGGCAGGAGTAAAAAATGGTGGCTCCGCATATTCTACTTTCTGCTTGATGCAAGTATTACAAATCTGGGGGCACGGTAGTGCCCCCGCCAAGTCGAGCAATTCCTATTTGTTGTATTGCCAGAATCCACGCATAACGAACCCTTCGAATCTTGAATTCCGTATATCAGTGGCAAGGGGACTGATTAGTGGATTTACAAGCAGAAAGAGGCGGTCAGTTGGTCAAAATTATGTTTGCAGAAATAAATTCGTCATGTCAGAGAACCGTCAAAAGGCTTTACACGTTGTCGCTCAGGAGCTCCGTTATAGTAATGTTGGAATCCACATGCCCACAGAATCGCCTACGTATAAACGCTGCAGGATGTGTAGCACCAAGCAAAACGGCAAACTGTGTATAACACCATGCTTCGCTTCATTTCACAGGGAATAAAAATATGTACCAGAGCCAGGTAGAGGGAATATTCTTCCCACCGTGTTTTTTATTTATTTTCTGAAAAAAGATAAAAAAACGAATCTAGAAATATGAAAAGCTTTATTATTTCATCTCTAGATGCTTATGCCTTATAAAGTGTTAAGGATGTAAAAAGGGTGTTGGACGTTTGTTTCCCCTCCTCCCAATTCATTCAAATTGCGTATTCAAGAACCACTCGAAACCACTCGAAGTCCAAGATGCAGATAATTTAGTAAACCACGTTTATTCGTATTTGAAAACAAATATGAGGGATAGAATATAGCTGCGTGAAAGAGCAATTTTGGCACCGACTAACGAAATTGTAGGGCAGATCAACGAAAAGATTATGTCTCATGTGGATTGTGATGTTGTCGAGTATCTGTCCGTCGACAATGTCATGGATATTGAGCAAGTGACGTCGTACCCTGTAGAGTTTCTCAACTCTTGGGGCTTAAACTTGGTGTCCCAGTCCTGTTGATGCGTAATATGGACGCACCAAGACTCTGTTACGGCACGCGACTACAAATTACACACCTTGGACGCAATTTTGTTCAAACAATAATTATAACAAGAACAACAAGCGGTGAAAACGTATTTATTCCTCGCATTCCAATAATCCCGACCGATTTGCCATTCCAGTACAAAAAAACTCATACTTCCCCTAAAAGCAGCATTCACAATGACCATAAACAAAGCTCAAGGTCTGTCCTTGAGCTTTGTTTATGGTCATTGCTGAAAGTCGCAATTCTACATTTATAAAAGACTGCTTTTGCCATCGGCAACTGTATGTGGCGTGCTCACGAGTATCACAAAGTCGACACGTTTTAGCCAAGGACGGGAAAACCAGAAACGTAGTTTACAAAAATGTAAACGGTTTTGGTTTTAAAAAGATACATTTTAAATACTAACTGTCTGTCTCTTTTTGATGTTGGTTTTCTAAATATTATATGCGTTTTTAACCACCCAAAAAGGTGCGGTACACCCTTTTGGTAACAAGAATTTTTGACAAATTGTAAATTAATGCGGGCGAAGCCCGAAGAATAAATGCGAAAGTAACTCTGTCTGTTACCTTTTCACGCCTAAACTGCTGAACCGATTAAGATGAAATTTGGCATGGGAATAGTTTAGGACCCTGGGAAGGACATAGGATAATTTTTATCCCGATATAAGGTTCCCGCAGGATAGTTTTCGAATTACATGCGGACGCAGCCGCTGGCAAAAGCTAAATTTAATGATTTAACGCGTTGAACGCTTTAAGAAAAATCGATAATTTCCATTCGGGCCACGAAGCTCACTAATGTCCCCACCTTCCCCAAACACATAATACACTTAAACCGCTGAACCGATTTCAATGAAATTTAGTGTGGAGATAGTCTTAGACCTTGGAAATAAAATAGGGTAGTTTTTACCCAGGAAATCATCCCTTAAGGATGTAAAAGGGGTGTTGGAACTTTGTATTCCCCCCTCCGAAGTCATTAAAATCGCGTATTCAAGAACCACTCGAAACAATTTTTTTAAACTATCTACAAACATGCGAGTACAGCTGCACCGTGATATAACATCAGATATCAACGGGATGATTTATTTGAGCTCTGAATTCTGTAACATAGTCCGAGATACAGATCCCGACCGATTTGCCATCCCAGTTCAAAAGACTCCAATTTCTACTAAAAGCAGCATTCGCAATGACCATAAACAAAGCTCAAGGACAGACACTGAAAGTCGCAGGTGTACACAATAATTCGTTGGGTGTACATTTAGAAAAATAAAAAACGTAGTTTACAAAAATGTATTGTAAACTACGTTTTTGGTTTTAAAAAGATACATTTTAAATACTGTCTGTCTGTTTTTGGGGATGGATGGACCCTGGTGATGGTTTTTTTATATTAAGTATATGTATAATACTTTTTATTATAGTGCGTTTTTAACCACCTAAAAAGGCGTACCAATTGGCAACAAGAATTATTGACAAAGTGTAAATTAACGCGGGCGAAGGCGCGGGCAAAAGCTAGTTATCTATATACACAATACTGCCGTTTGCGTAATACACAATTTGCAGCCGAGGCAGACGTAGTTATACCACCTTAAATTTCTAATCTATTAATACAGGGAATGGAAAACGACGAAAATAAAACGCACAATCAACTAACTTCGTTTTATTAACAAAAAAAAATAGGACAAAAATCCTTGACTTTATAAGTAGGTAATAAAAACAATTCCTTTTATTTGCGAATCACTACTAATACCTATTAATATGAAATAATTAACTTATCTAAAGGAGGATAAGGCTGGAAATATTCAAATTGAACTAAGGATATTGGAAAATAATCTCAATTGCATTAACATTAGCGTCATATTGGCTTGTACTGATATAACTATAATGATCTTATATTATCACATATTACAAATGGCCTTCTTTTTTATTTTATTTTAACTTGGAGAGGCCAATTATTGGCTTACTAAATATTTGTGAGTAAAATAAGCACACGATTTGTGTCAACCTACCCCTAATTACAAGCGTCCCTACATTTACAGTTTTACATATTATAATAAAAATGCAAAATGCGTTACAATATTGTTTTATACCAATATTTTGATCATCGTGTTACGTATTTCATGATAGAGTATTTGACCAGCTTATTTTTTACTGAATTTATCAAAACGGAAAAGGCAGAATTAAAAAAAGTAAAAATCCTTTAAACATACTTTTTTGTTAAGGATGAGCCCACCCTCTTGACCTCGATCTCGCCTGATGGTAAGTGATAGATGAGGTCTACGATGTGACGAGCGAGCCCAGAAGATACCTTTTGACTCTTGGTTTAAAAACTGACGGGCTAAATGTGGTACTATAAGGCTGCGTTTCCATCAGAGATGTGCGAGGATGCGTAGCGAGGGATGTGTTTGTAAAGAACCAATAGAATCACTTCATTTACCTCGCCTCGGTCAGCACAGCTCTGGTGGAAACGGCTCAGCGGAGCTAGATTTTTGCGCATACAAAACAAGCGAGGGATGTGTGCGAAGGATGTGTGCGAGAGATGTGTTGCGAGGAATGTGTGTTGAGAAGGATGTGTTGCGAGGTTTGCACATCCTCGCACCACACATTAATGCGCATTTTCACAGCTCCGCTACACATCCTCGTAGGCACATTTTCATCGCACAGCTTTGGTGGAAACCCCCACACACTTTCACAGCACAGCTAGACATCCTCGCACGACACATTTCCATCGCACATCTCTGGTGGAAACGCACCCAAAACAGGGGCGACATTATTGCCGAGTGAAGTCACTGGTAAAATACGCTGTCCATCAGTGACGGCATTTTGCGTAACAAGGGTAGAAATTTACTTCAAAACGTTTCACATGCTTCCATCTATTTCATGTTTCTTTAAATGTGATAAATTAGCATTATTGGAAGTTTCATTACTTTTTGTTTATTTGTCAGTTTACCTATTTCCGTAATATATTTAAAATGCGTAAGTATTAATAATCAGAGGTCGGAATTAGGTAGAGTTATTTATGTACTTACACTGATTTCACACAACGAAAGAATAAAGTGGATATGCCCCAATCCCGGGATTAATTTTGAAGAGCAGAAGAATCCCGTGATTTATTAACACGAGTCTAGGCTAGAAGCAAAAGTTTTTTCGTATTTATAAAAGAGGCGAAGTATAAGTATGAGCATTTGCTTAAGACTATTAATAATTTGTATTGTGAATTAATACTAATAAAAATTGTAAGTTAATCATCTTTGTTTCATTTGTCTTATCTATCTCTGAAGGTTTTTTATTATTATTAGGTTTTCAAGTACATAAATAACTCTACCTTATTCCGACCTCTGTTAATAATTCAAGTAGATTTTTGGCTACAGTCAAATACCCTATTATGTTTTCTATTTTCAGAACTAAGCGTTCGCGATGCCTAAAATCTTACAAAAGCTCAAGTTTACAAAACTATTTTCCTTTTTTCACTAAAATAATGTTGTAATGTCATTGACGTAAAAAAATTACATTAGAATCATACTTCATGACGACTCGAAACTTCCGAACACTCCGTGATGAGCAAAACCGAACTTCACAGTTCTCATTAAGTTTGATTCTACACATAGGACTACCTACAGTCAACCGTACGTGACGGGGTTGCGGGAATGTTAACGAGATACCGCAGCCCCGGAACACAGTTGCAACTGAGGTAACAAAGTGGGTTAAAATCGTACGAGTACCTACGTCATTAGCAACACAAGCTTCAAAAGTCACTCTTATTAATTAGAAAAATTGTGTTATCATCAAATTGTTTGAATGCACGTGAGCTTAATCAACTAGGTACTTTTCTATAACCTTACATTTTACAATCATTATTTAATTTAATAACATAATATCTGAACAAATAGGACGCGTCACAAATATATATATTTATATATATATAAAAAAGCTTAGTCGTCACAGAGCATGGAAACACATCGCCGACAGCGACCTGAAGACGAAATAATTTTTAATATACGTGTCATAAAAATTACGTTGAATGCATTTTTCTGAAATTAACAATATTTAAGGCATGATCGAACATCTTAATAAAAATTATTAAACACGAATAAAATAAAACTTATTTCACATACAAAATCTCCTTTTCCTAAATAAAGCAAAAGACGACGTTCAAATTAATGTCTGTCATGGTGTCATGTGGTGGCTGTCAATAAAAAAAAGGTTTTATAATGTTGTTGACACTCTGTTGTCTGTGGAAAGTATAGACAACACTTACACTTGCATCGCCCGCCGAGATGACTCCTTGCTCTGTGTCGATTACAATAATAATGAAACAAAAATAATTACACGCGCGGCCAATAATTGACTTAATTCTCTACATAACTATGGAATAAGGCGTAACACTACAGCTATTCACAAATAAATTATCTTATGACTAAATATTATTTTATGCAGGACGAATAACAACAGTACATATTTACGTGCAACGCTGTTAGATTAAAAAAAATCTTCTAGGCATATGAGTTTAAAAATACAGTATTTTTGTACATACATTTTTAAGCATATTTAAAGTCGTTATTCATCCTACATGAAATGTATTCTAATTTTATTTCACATCCCAACTGACCATTTCAGTTCCCGTTCTTATATGATGCATGTATAAGAATGTTTTGGCGCGAAAATGGGAATGACATCTTGTTTTTTTTTAGCACAATATCCACAGATTATAAACAAAAATGTTAACGATGGATGCTAAACCATCGAGTTTGAAAAGCGAATTACCGCCTCAATATCGACATATCTGTAAAGAGTCATAGCAAATGAACACATACTACGTTGTGGAGAAGAGATAGTGCTATTTGTAATGTATAGCGCTGTCTCTTTCTCTCACACAACGGAATCTTGATGAATCATGATTTATACAAATTCAAAATTCGAAAATTACTTCAGCGACACACCGCCTATCTCAAATACCAAGAAATCTGTCAAAACTATTTGACTATTAATTTTTAATCATCGTCGTTTAATCTATCGAATGAAAACAGCGTGAAAATGTAAAACAAATCTATAAAACTGCTACGCTACATGAGCTTGGGTCATATTATAAATCGTTATTGTGAGCAAATACGTTATTAATAAAAAATACTTAGCGTCAATTTGTGAATTGAGAATTTCAGGTGTAAAGATTTTTACGAGCACTGAAATTAAATACACATATATTGCTACAGCGTTTCATAAAAGCTGAAAATGTTTGTAAAATTAGGCTGTGGGCAAAGATCGTACTGATCTATACCAATATCTATACTAGTTTTATAAAGCGGAAAAGTTTGTTTGTTTGAACGCGCTAATCTTGGAAAATACTACGTAGATTTAGATGAAATTTTGTATGGAAGTAGCTTGATGCTTGAGGAAGGTTATAGGCTTTTTACCCGACTGCAAAGACGAGAGTTATGTTTTTATCGTGACAAAGTCCACGGATGCGAAGTTCCGAGCGACTGCTAGTCATCAATAAAATTAAGTACACGAGACTTTTTCCCAGCAGTTGCCTCAATATAGACATTTCTCAATATACGATGATCACATTCTCGACATGAGTCCGTCTCCGTTTAGTGGTTGTTAGGACACGTGGCTGCAGACTGTCGGGATGTGAAGAGGCGACCCTCACTGGACCTTAGGCTTGTGATGTGTTGTGTCGCACGCGAACAGAAATGCGAACTCTGCTTTCTTCTGGGCGAATGATATGAATTCATCTGGAAAAATTGAAATTCAACTTAGATTTTTTTTCTTTAAAAAGATTACTAGCTATGTGGGTAGAATTCCCATTACTAGCAGTCCTGTTAACCCCTCCAACTTAGCTAAATATGCTTGTGTCTGGAGTGAGTTCACGGCAATAGTTTAATGGGTGGACACCATAACCAAATGGGGATTTTTTCACTACACTTACGTAATTAATCTATACTAATATTATAAATTCCACAATTCTTGAAGACCCGCCTTTACAATCAGTGTGTTCAGCCCGTCATGACGTATAGAGCTGAGACGTGGACGCTTACACAGGAAGCTATGTATAGGCTCAGAGTAGCACAAAGAGCCATAGAGCGTTCCATGCTTGGCATCTGATTAGTTGAATGGGTCCCAAATGTTGAGATCCGAAGACGTACGAAGGTCTTCGATATCGGAAATCGCATTATGGAACTCAAATGGGATTGGGCAGGACACTTTGTCTCCCAAAAGTTGACAAAATGAAATATATTTTGAATACATATACATTCTTGTTTTTCTCACTGTATCCAATTGGTTCGATTTGACAGCTATGACGTCACAAAACGGCGCTAAGTCGATTCTATTATTATTAGAATGTCACCAAGTGCGCTATATGTCCCCAACTCCACCCTATGTTCTCAAAACCATTTTGGGGATATGCTAAACAGGGTGTAAAGTCCCGCAATCCCATTGAAAATGGAGGATCCTCTGACCAGACAGGTGTTTTTTACGTCTGATGGGCAACTACCCAATGTTTGTTATCGGGCTAGTTGTGCAATAAACTCTACTTGCGCAATACAGGATTTCTACCATTAGTGTGTATGTTGCGAGATAGATGTCACTACACCGCCGTATGTATGCCACCAAATCCGCTGTATATACCTGGTGATTTAATCAACATTAACTTACCGTAAGTCAAGTAGCCCTTCTCGTCTAAGTCAGCCTGTTGGAAGATGTTGTGTGAGTCCTCCTGGCACAGGCCGAGGCAGCGCGTCGCCAACTCTTCAAAGTTGGCTAAGTTCAGTCGCCCGGTACGGTTACTGTCGTATAGCTGCAAACATTACGTAATCAATCAATCAGAATTTTATTTCACATTGTGCCCGGGATGTCTGTATCGTATGTTGCCCTATAACCTCCTTTATATTCCAGTGAAATTCTCATTAAAATCGGTTCAGCTGTTCCAAAGAGGAAGACACACGGATAAAAACTTAAAGAATTTGTTTTAGTATTGTGTGTTTTGGAAAAAACACAGCTATTTGTTAATCACCGACAGACACTTCAATTTTATTTCTAAACTAGCTTCTGCCTGCGGCTTTGCTCGCGTGTAAAGTTCTACATTAAGTGTTCCAGTTTCTGAAATCAATTGTAGCCTATATCTTGCCCAGACTCAATAAGTATACCAAAAAAAGAATCATCCGTCTAGTAGTTCCGAAGATTAGCGTGACGTATAGAAACAGACGAATAGATAAACAGACAAACATTTTATTTTAAATTCTTGCTCTATTAGTGTTTTTAACCCCCCCCCCCCCCTCAATTATTGTTGTGGTCAATAAATGCAATGTATAGACACACTTTCTTACTATGTATATGTATTGATGGTGGTGCTTTGTTGGCGTGGAAGAAATTTTCCGTGTAAATCTTGATCCCGCCAAAAACATAAATGTGAAAATGGTAGCCAAGTTCAATAGTCGACTTCGCCGACAAAAGACTTCAGATCTAAATGTGTGCCAAGTTCTGTAGACAATTCTGAAATTTATTTAGAAGAACGTATAACATTCTTAAGTAAACTTAAAACACAATTTCTTGTTTTTTTTATGCTAGAACAATGCTTATAAAAAAATTACTTTTTCAATTTGAATAGTCGAATTATTTACACAAAGCAAATAACTTATGATCTATTGAACCTCATCATTTGACTTGGCTAGTTTTTACCAGCAAATCAAATACATAGAAGAATAGAACCTTACAATATAAAAACAACTTACAATAACATAAAGTTCACAAGTTGTTTAGGTAAATATAAGATGAGTATGTAAAAACTAGCCAAGTCAAATGATGAGGTTCAATAGATCACAAGTTATTTGAGGTTCAATATTCAAATTGAAAAAGTTATATTTTTAAATAAGTTTTGTTCTAGCATAAAAAAAAACAAATGGTTTGTGTAACATTACACACGGCCACTGCTCGCCAATTCTCTTTGCTTGAACTTGGCTTGACACGCTGCCGCATGTCTAGATTCCATGATATAAAAAGAAGCCTGTATGTTTGTTTTGTTTCCCACACTAACTAGGAATTTCTCCAGTAATGTGGGCGCATTTTTACAAATACCCAGACCTCTAAAATATTTTTAGGACACACAACCGTTTTTCTCAACTCTAAATCTCTTACAGAAAAACCCAATGGCACTTTCTGCCCGACTTGGGGGAATTGATACCGTGACGACCTCGTGCTCAGCAGTCGTGTTTACGATCACTCGATCAACGACACCATTTATTTAATTGACAACATTGGCCCATTGGTTGTTACAACCTCCTTTACATTCAAGTGAAATTTTCATAAAAATTTGCCCGAATCAAATATATGACAGCTGTGTAAAATATATGACCAACGAGTTAACTTGCTTTCTGAGGCACGGAGTAATCACGATTTGTATTAATATGGTAACCCATCCACTAAACGACCCCGGCCAGGGTTGCTTTACCTTGAAGATCAACCCGTGCGCTTATTTATTTAGCCACGAGTTCCCTGTTCTAAAATAAATAAACAATTTGATAAATACCTTGAATGCTATGGAAACAAGCTGCGTCAAAGGAGCGTGCTGTAGAGACAGGAAAGCAGCAGATAATAGGTAGTCAGGGAAGTATACTAGACCACTCGACCTCTGAAAATACAAATGTAGGCTAAGTAAAAAATTGTTCTACAAATTAAATTAAATAATAATATTTATTTTGCAAATAGGTTTGCACTCATGCAAAGTTAGCGGCCGAAACGCACACGAGCGCATTTCCTTGAATTAAGGATTGTATTAATTTGTCATGATACTGTGTTTCTATTTTAAAAGTTAAATAAAAGATTTTTCATAATTTTGTATTTTTGTTGTATTAGCTATATAGTTTTATTTACAATAAGTTACCAAAGTTTACAAATACGGTAAACATGAAGCAACATAATTTGCATGAAGATTTTCTTCTGGCTTCAAAACTAGGTTAAAAGCCTGTGACTTGGGGACCAGAGATTCTATATGGGACACAAGCAGTCGCGCGGGTGTTGGATCCGTGCACTTTATCACGACAAAGACATAAGCCTCCTTGTTTCGCAGTCGGGTAAAAAGAAGCATATTACCTTCCTAAAGCAACAACCATACTAAATTCCATACAAATCGACCCAGGACTCTCACAGATTAGCGAGTTTGAACAAACGAACTAAGTTTTCGGCTTTATAATATTAGTATAAATCTGTCTACGAACCGTCATCATTTACAAGCCCAATTCAACGAGACGTCACGTAAGTATGTAATTCCGAATATCACTAAGCAGGGGCGTCTGTCGAATATAACAAATTGCTGTAAAACCCCCAAAACAGTATGCATATTCTGTCTATCTATATTATTTTTGTAGGTTTTCCTCACATTAACGCCGGTTAAACCGCGGGGCACAGCTATAACTATTAAATTCACAATACAAATTATTAATAGTCTTAAGCAAATTCTCATACTTCTACTTCGCCTTTTTTATAAATTGTGTAAAAATAAATAAATTTTTATCTATTACACGCAACGAATTAGGAATGATATAGAACACGAACTCCGCTCAAAAATGTTTCCACGCAAAACACCATCAAGTAGGCGGGGAAAAAAAATACAATCAAAGCGCCTCTCAGTCTGACGTGCGCTCAGTGACAGACGCCAGAATCGTTTTGATTAGTGAAAAATCCAAGAAAAAGCTCGTTTCTGAGGGATAAAAATGACCTCCTGCGTAGTAAGGTGGTGTAAAAGACTGAAAGAAGGAAGTAAAAAACTAACTGGGATAGCTTATCACTCGTAAGTAAAATAATTTCGTGTTTTATTTTCGTATAGACAACCACGAGTTGTCAGTATTATGCAACAGGTAGCCAGCCAGTTTTTAATACCTAACTATTATATATTTTATATTAAGTACAGAGTTTTATAAATTGGATGGATTGGTTTGCCTGTGTGTTTCTTATTTTACTTTCCCCAAAAAAGAGATTCGACGACTACAGTGGATTGCAGCAGTCCGCTTAGAATAAAGAGAGAATTACTGGTTACCAACTAATGCCAGTACTGCCAGTAGGGTTTGCTCCATACATTTTGGTAACGAAGACACATATTCGTCACGCACTGGCTATCGTATGCTAAAAAAATCAGCTGTACCTATTTGTACGGTTAGTACTGTTGCACAGCATTTCGTGAAAATTTCGGGTAAATTCTAATAACTTAATTTAAGGATTGCTTGGAAGCATACAAATTTTAAATCACGTCTAATGTGTTTTATGTTATCAGTAGGTATTACACCACGTTGAAACAATGTAGGTCATTAAATCGGCACTCCGTATATGAGCTGATAAATAGAGCGAGCCAATATTTAGGAGATATTTCTGTCCATTTTACATTTTTACTAAACAACAAAGTTTTGTTTTGAGTACCTCGAGTACCCTTAAATTTTGGCTCGTACTTTTTAAAAACCACATTGTATATTAAATTTACTCTACTCACACATTATATATATATATATATATATACAGCGTGGATACGACGATATGACTTTAATTGAAAACACTGGCATTGCTGGTTCCTAGAAACATTTATAAACTATCAAATATATCCTAACATCGAAATTAAAAAAACGATTTTGTCAAACAAATTAAATAGCATAAATCTATACACCAAATAGAACAACATTTAGAAATATTGGTTCAATGACCTGTACGAAGAGACGCAGAATGGCAACAGCGCGCTTTAAGAACGCGCGCGCGCGGTTTGCGGCGGCCGGCGACGACAACATGGACACCGCGTAGCGACGTAATGTATTGGCGCCATTAATATTATTATTAATGTTCAATTACATTAAATCAAATTACTACACAGATTATTAACGAAATAGTCAGGCACCATTCCATACCAGCGAGTTATTCAGTAATCAATTTATTAACCACAATCACTTTTCGATCACTTCGCTAAGTAGTCAGTATTATTATTTTTTATTTTCAACATTTCCGCCGTGTTTTTGAATACACAATGTACACTGACGTATAATGTTATTTCTCACTCTTGATAATAGGTCACCATCAGGTTAGTTCAATTACATTAAATCAAATCACAGATTATTAACGAAATAGTCAGGCACCATTCACCAGCGAGTTATTCAGAAATCAATTTATTAATATTATAATACGTCATTGTTTATTAACCACAATCACTTTTCGATCACTTCGCTAAGTATTCAGTATTATTATTTTTTACTTTCAACATATCCGCCGTGTTATTGAATACACATTGTACACTAACGTATAATGTTATTTCTCACTCTTGATAATAGGTTACCAGTAGCAGCTTGACTTTCGAAGAGCGCGGGCGCATCAGAAATTCCAAAATGCGTCACAGACATAGAGCACGTCCAGTGGTACACTGACCAAATGACCGTGACCTAGAGAGAGAATATGACTACCCCTCCCTTACACCCTCCCTTGACCCGCGCTCATTCGCGGAAAATATCGGCACGCTTTATGACTCTTACGCCTCAAGCATACGGTATAATTTGCATTGATTTGTATCAGGTGATCAGTTTTAGAAATAAAAGTTGTAGGTTTTTGTAGTAGCGAGCTGGCAACGTGGATAATATTGATGCGCTCGAGGGTCGTTAACCTGTCCCGTTAACAATACATCATGTACAAAATGCTTAGAATAAAAATAATGTCCTGTGGCTAAACTACGGCATATATTCGATTGATTGTTTGTGTGCAGGTTGGGAATATAATAACTAAATACGAAGTTTAATTTCAGATCATATCGTCCTATCCACGCTGTATAAATCTATATTCAGAGCTTATAAGCCTAACACTCTTCTGGGGTGGGCTGGGGGGTAGTTAATGAGTTCTTACCTTATTTATGTACTTTAAGAAATTAATAAATATGAAATTCGGTAGATCCTGAGGAAATAATGATTTCCATTTAAAATAGGTATCAGGTAAGTAATAAAATAACTTATTCGTTTCCAAAGGGTTGTCCAAATGCTTGAAATGGACAGAAACTGCGAATAGTCCTTAATTCTTTTTAACGTAAAATATGTATAGAAATAATTTTCAAGTTTGTTTAAGTAGGATATAAAAATATGGAAATCATTAAAATATTAAACCTGATATCCGTTTAATTCATTCTTATTTTTATTGGAGGTCAGTGTTTATTTGACACTAGTAAGTGGCATTTAGCCAAACAGGAATCGTAAAATAATTTCTAACGAATTAGTTTGCAGATTTAGTGCACAGTAATTATTCATTTAATATAATTCGACCTATGTGTACCATAAATCTAAAAAAGTTATATATGCATGTCAATATTAATTAAAATCAAATATTTTTTTTTATAGAAAACGTATCGTAGGCTGTATGAATCACATCTCCTTTGCCTTACCTACTGACTGACAGTTTGACACTACTACATTTTCGATTGTTTGTTTACTTGATTCTACAATAGCGATTGCGAATTGAGTTACGTACGGATTGCTTTTTTATGGTATAGCAACGACTATGGTAATTTTTCGAAGATTTTGATTTTAGTTGTGCACACTATACCCATTTTTAAACACGGACTAGTTGGACCTGCCTAAACGATGACTTGGCATCCTTAACCCTTGACTTATTACGACCATTATATCAGAAAAAGGTTTGTAACTGACTTCTACCTAGTTTTTTTGATAATTGTTGTTAATTATTATTATAATTATTATTACCTACGATTTGTAGTAACATTTGGCATATATTTCATTCTTGTTCAGTTCAGGAATTTTTTTATATGGCCGACGGGCATTCCCTTTTATGAAACTTTACACTTTTTGTAAACTTAATGTAAAGAGGTTTAATATTAATTTATAATATTTGAGTTCATAATAAATGACTGACTCCTACTGCATACTGCATAACACCATCCTCGCCGCTCGATGTCACAAAACAATCCATCTCGTCCGCACTCGCTTGATTCGATATTTCAGTTTAACTCTAACATTATCTTACTAAATAAAATAGCGCCCCAAATGAATGAATTGACGGATCCATGAGCAGAAAATAAATTTAGCAAAGTATTTTGTTTTGTTTGTGCGCGTGTTGCATTCGTATTATCAGTTTAGTGGTATGAGTTTGGAACCATGTTTTAGCGGGCTTCGTTAGAGAGTTATGTTTCCATATCATTCCTAATTCGTTGACTACACGGGATTTTTCTGCTCTTCAAAATTAATCCCGGGATTTGGGGCGTATCCACTTTATTCTTTCGTTGTAAGAAATCAGTGTAAGTATGGTGGCCGGCCCATTAACCTACTCCAATCTGTCAAAATAATTTAATAGATTTACAACTTTATTACAACATAATAGGGTTCAAATTCAATTGGGTAAATTTGACATATTCGGATAGCTTGATGTGCTGGCGACTGTACATAAATAACTCTACCTAATTCCGACCCCTGATCATAAGGTTTAACGGTGTGACGAATGTTACCTGCATGAATATGTCGAAGAGTCTCTGCGTACGCGCATCGAGAGGAACTCCGAGGCGGCGCGCGAAGTCATCAGCCGCCACCCACCGCGCATGCGCCGGGACGCCCTGTGATACTATGTGAAGTTCTAGCTGCGAACGCTCCAGACTGGAACCCAGAATACAACTATTCAATGAATAGAATATTTAATTTCTCACAACAAATTGATACATAGGAAGAGAAAGAAGAAATAAAGAAGAAAGTATTTATTGTCAACAGACAACCGACATGCTAACAATATTAAAAACTTGCACAGGCCGACAATGTTTTTTTACCAGAAACCAGACTATATATTTCCGAAGGATTTCGATGCGCTGAATCCAAATCTCAGAATTGCTCTATCACGTCAGGTTTCTGAGATATCCTAACCTAAAAGTACAAAAAGTACAGTTTTTGCCCGATTTTGAGGTTATGTGGACTCAATAATTATTACAAAGATGAGAACCTCAAAACACGATATCTCAGCGAAAAAAAAATATTTGAGCAAACTCAACGGCATTTGAAAGAGGAAGACTTGTTCTTTAATATGGTAACCTTTTTTTTAGAAAAAATAATTCGTGAGTCTAAGTAACCTCAAAATCGGGCAAAAACTGTACTTTTTGCACTTTTAGGTTAGGATATCTCAGAAACCTGACGTGATATAGCGATTCTGAGCCCAGATTTGGATTCAGCGCATCGAAAACCTTTGGAAATGTTTAGTTTCTGGTTGAGAAGTTTGGTTAAATTTTGTTGGCCTGTGTTATTTTAATTCCTTAAGAATAGAGTTAGTAAATTGGATCTTATAATCATATTAGTAAGGATAAAGATGTATATATTAACAATTTAAGAAAAAAAGGAAACAACAAAAAAAAGGCAAATACTCAGCATTATGCTATTATATTAGGTAATTGATGAACTGGAGTTGTGGGAATGTTATAACAAAAATAAAACCACCTGTTCCGTCAATTGCTCACGGTGTCTCCGCGGACAATTGAAGTAATAGTGTAGGATTTTATATTTTTTTATATTTAACCCGACACAGACATGGTTGGAAAAAGGCTAAGTTATGCTATTTAAAAAGCTAGACAACATTACTAAACAAAGGGAGTTTCGAGTAAGTATAGCTCATACCAGTTTTAATAAAAATAAATATATTAAACTTTATTATCAGAAAGCCAAAACAGTTCCTCCGTTGTTGCGTCTATCTCAATAAATAGAAAAACAAAATCGTCATTTTATAAGAAACAACGCTATTATTTAAAACAAAGTGAACGACTGTGTCTGTGCTAGTAGACACAGTAGTGAGTGACACTTTTTAGGCATCCATATGCCGTCTATCTGTCTGTTACGCTTTCACAGTTAAACCACAGCACAAATTTAGATGAAATTTGGAAAGTAAATACTATAGGCTACTCTTTTTTTTTTTCAAAAATCAACCCCTAAAGGGTTGAAATAGAGGTAAGATTTACTATAGGTTTACATATTAAAAGAGATGGCTAAACGGCTGCCCTCAGCACGGTTAGCACGAATAGGAATTTCACACTAACCCGTTATATTAAAATATTCATTCATAAATTATTTAGTGTTTGATCATTTCTTATAACTTTCGTGAACTAATAAACATAAAAAAGTTTCATAATTGTGTTTATGCTTTGGTACTCAGTGCGTTCATTATCTAGTTTAGGCAGGAATTATAAATAATTGGCTCAGTTAATCTTTAAGATCTTTTTCAAATACGTTCATCATTTCAACTATAATGTTATTTACGTTGTCTGTGAATACTGCCTTTATTTTAACTCATTTGGATAAGTAGTTTAGGTTTTACAACAGAATACTTATATTATTATGATTTTTGTGGAGATTATCTATTGTAAGTCCGTTATATGTAATTACTCCTTGTAGATATTTACTTCAAGTACCTTAGTACAAAATCGTCGGTGAAAAACACAATTATCAATTAAAATCCTCGCAGACACATTAAAACGCCTAGATAAAAGTTTATAGCAATGTCATTGTTTGAAGTTTTTGTACCTTTGTTCGTAGGAGTTACGTGATTTTATTTTCAGGATTGTGCAGATATGAAAAGTTCCTGAACCTTTTTAATTACAAAATACAAATTTTCAACAATTCTATATTGCAAGGAACATGTCCTTTACGCGAACAAAGTCACGAACAACAACTATCTACATACAGATATCACTTACCCAAGTTGAGCGCGAATTTCACTGACTTCCCTAATAGAGGTTGCAGCTGGAATACCTAGCTGCTTCGCCCGGGCTATCAGCCGGCAGTCATCGTACGTGTAGTCCAGAACGGGAACACCAAGTGCTCTGGAAGAAGAATAAGAAGATTTTTTATATTTACTTACTTTTTTTAAATGAATTCCTTCAAGGTGCTGTTCTCGAGCGCCACTTCGGACCAACCAACGCAGTGAGCGTCTAAGGCATCTCACCATCTTTTCCTGGGCCGGCCTCGAAGAAGACATTCCGACAAACACCCACATGACAGTATATTGTTTAAAAAAAAAACTGCCGCACACATTGAATTTCTTCTATATCGTGACTAAATTTTTACATAAACCCAGAATCGAAACAACTGCTTATAGGCCATACAAACATATGTTTTGTTGCGGGAATCGAACCTGCGATACACAGCACCGCAGCCAATCATTCAACCACTGTGCAAACGATGTCGTTATAATAGGGAGAAAGTGGGGTCTAAACTTCAACGGCGCCTTAACATAATAAGGTTAAGGCGCCGTCGAACACAAGTCGCATTGTGAGTGCTCTCAAATTAATAACTTTGAGAGTACTCTCCACATTCTGAGAATAGAATACAATTCTCTTTATTATGTACATAGCAAACCATACATGTCATAGAAAATGTCGATAAAAATTAGACGAGTCGGACTCGCCTGTGAAGGGTTCCGTAGAAGCTACGCAAAATAAGATTGTTTTGCCTAGTGTTGGTACATATTATACACATTTACATACACTACATAATTAAATAAACTTTACACTCAATACATATACATTATGTACTTGCTAAAAAGCTGAGATATATACTAATAAAAAAAAATAAGAAGAGAGAGATCTTTTACCATGTTTTTGGGAGAAGGAGAGGAAAGTGGAAGTGGAACTAGGTGTTTAACTCCCCCACGACATCATAGTTAACGTCTAAGATGTAGGAACTTACCTAGCCATAACATCTCGAACGTTCCTGGCGTACAGCTTGGGGTCCCGCTTCTCCTCCTCGCTGGGGTAGTACACAGGCAGGAACTCAATCTCACACGAGCTGTGCACTTGAGTCAGCGTCAGCCACAACAGCTTGAGACTGAAAGTTATAAAATTTGTTACTTACAGAGTATCTTTGGACTCCTAGATTAATTTTTTTGCTGCTGGACGGATATAATAAAAAAAGGCCAACATAGTCACTGGACTGTTGGTTTCCGTCAAAAGTGGCATGAGCAATTCTCCATCCTTACTGAAGTTAATAGACCTGAACTGCGAACGGAAAAAAACTAGACCGAATTTCCTAAAAAATATAATCATTAAAACCAAATATACATATAGTACCAAAATACAAAAATGTGTATGGGACTAGGGTTTCGGAATATACAGTACCTTACTTTATTAAAAAACTCCCAAAGGAATTGAAAACGCTACACACAACGAATGGGAAAAGTTGGAAGTTCAAATACTCGTAAAAACGATTTTACATAAAATATTGTTAATTATGTGTAGCAAATCTGTTTTATTTTTTCTTCGTCTATTTGAATAAATAAGAAATGACTCGCCAGCACACTAAGGCTAAGAGGCTTACATGTATGGCCAAACATTTTGTTATATATTGTTTGAAATGTATTGGATAAAATCATGACAACAAAATTAAAAATGAAAATAAATATTTCCTGTGTCAATAACAAGCATATTTTTTACGCTCCCTTAGGACATGCTATCAACTTATTGGTTCTAAGAAACACTTCGGTTTGGGACGTTTTCCTTCATCACCTAAATGCCACGACCGCGACGTTATTAATCAGTCTCAAAAAGCAGATTTATTACTTATTTCCTAGAGGTCTTTAAGTCAAGAACCAATTCGTGTAACTTCTGGGCAGCATTAATACCAACCACATCGCATACCACCAACAGAATTAGTATTGAAAAGTTACTTACGCGCCTGGCCCTTCCCAGGTCCAAGTGACTGTATCCCTGGCATTAGGATACCTGATAGTGACGGGCTGTACCGGCACCCCGGGGTAGAAGCCACCAGGCTTGAACGTGATCAGACAAGACCGGTTCGTGCAAGTTCCCTCAGGAAAGATCAGGACCTGCAACGTAGAATATACAGCTGTTGTAATAAGCACAGAAGGAAAATAAAGTTTTATGGTTCCGTAGCTGAATGGCAAAAACGGAACCGTATTTCTGGTTCGTCCGTATGTCACAGCCACTTTATTACGAAACTATTAGGATTACAGAGGTAGACTAGGTAGGTATTTACCTACCTAGTCTACATCTGTTAAAATATTACCATTCGAAAACAAAATGTTTTTTTTTATATTAAAATATTCGCTAAAAATGTTAAATTGATACGTAAAAGAAACACTCTGTACACGCGTACTTGAAGGACGGCAACGTCGCAATTTATTTATGAACTAGCTTGTGCCAGCGGCTTCGCCCGCGTGGGAAGTTTTTCCCGTGTAAATCCCGATCCCGTGGGAATTTCGCAAAATCCTTTCTTAGCGGATGCCTACGTCATAACATCTACCTGCATGCTAAATTTCAGCCCGATCCGTCCAGTGGTTTGGGCTGTGCGTTGATAGATCACTATGTCAGTCAGTCAGTCAGTCACCTTTAAGTTATATATATTTAGATGCGTACGCGTGTACAGAGAGAGTGTTTCTTTTACGTATCAATTTAAAATTTTGTAGTGAATATTTTAATATTAAAAAAAAAAAAACATTTTGCTTTCGAATGGTAATATTTTTTTAGCATGTATGGATGCTATACTATTGCGGGTTAACGGGAACGCCCTCTGTTAGTTAACATACTGTATTTGGCAGTCGTTACGGGTAGTCTGAAGCCAGAAAATCTGACACCAGTATCGTGTTACCCAGTTACTGGGTTGTGGAGGTCAGGTAGGCAGTCGCCCCATGTTAAACACTAGTGCTCAGCTACATCCAGTTAGACTTGTAGCCATCCCCAACATAATTGGGAAAAGACTATGCAGATATAATAATTCAGGCTATTACGTTCTCACTGCTAGGACACAGGCCTCGTCTCTATGCGAGGGAATGGACCATAATCCACCATATGGTTGGTGAATGTGAACATGTCTTCGAACTTTTTGTCTTAGGACATGTCTGTTTCCTCGATGTTTTCCTTTCATTATTATTCCTTTATTTCTAACTAGCTTGTGCCAGCGGCTTCGCCCGCGTGGGAAGTTTTTCCCGTGTAAATCCCGATCCCGTGGGAATTTCGCAAAATCCTTTCTTAGCGGATGCCTACGTCATAACATCTACCTGCATACCAAATTTCAGCCCGATCCGTCCAGTGGTTTGGGCTGTGCGTTGATAGATCACTATGTCTAGAGGCTTCGATCAGCTCACAGTAGCCTTTAAAACTCTACGTGGACAAATTGACTGCCCAGAGCTCCACAATCGTTTCTGTATACTGAATGTCCCCGGTAACTATCTTGGTCGTCGGAGTCAACGTCACAAATTATTCGCGCGGCCATTATGTCATACAGTCGCCAGAGCCCAGTCCCCAATCTGTCGCACCCTTGAGGTGCTCAACGCCCTCCTGATTGAATATCCTGAATGTGATGTGTTTGTTGATGGATGGAGAGAAATCATACGAGTGTGTTTGATGTTTTGCGAGAGAAAGTATGCGAGAGTGTCCACTGTTCCGTGTTAGTTCGGTTCCGTGTTAGTTTCAAAATAATTTGTAATAGTTTGTAATGTATATACTAGTTTATGTGTTTGTTATATGTACCTTTTATTTCTAAGTTAATTAATGTAATTGGTTTTAATCGTTTTAATTAACTATAAATAAATAAATAAATGTCAGTCAGTCAGTCAGTCAGTCAGTCACCTTTGAGTTATATATATTTAGATCATATACATATAAATAAAATCTATACTAATATTATAAAGCGGAAAAGTTTGTTTGTTTGTTTGTTTTCTTGAACGCGCTAATCTTCGAAAGTACTGAGTGGATTTGGATGCAATTTGGTATGGAAGTAGCTTGAAGCTTGAGGAAGGTTATAGGCTACTTTTTACGCGATTGCAAAAAAGGAGAGTTATGTTTTTACCGTGATACAATCCACGGGAGCCAAGCCCCGCGTGAGTACTAGTTTTGAATATTTCTATAAAACACAAAAAACAAATTAAAAATAGTAGCCCACCGGTATCGGGAACAGGGTTCAAGCTACCGGTGGTCAGGGCTCCAGAGAGAGGAACCTCCTAACGATACGCGCCATGTCCAGGAGTATCGCTTTCTGAAGCAAGCCCTTGATCCAGCCGCCTAACGAGAGCCTCCTAAGGTATTGCTCGAGGCTCTTGGCTATTAAGCCACTGGCTGAGACGACTATCGGTACAACGATTGCCGAGTTCACATCCCATATGTAGACAATCTCGGTCGCCAAGTCAAGATATTTGATTTGCTTATCTTTCTCGGCTTTCAAGAGGTTCTCGTCATGCGAGATGGTTATGTCGACAATCATGGCACGCCTCTCGTTTCGGTCCACCACCACTATATTACGCTTATTGGCTACAATAGTCCTGTTAGTGATGATGGGCCGATCCCAGTATAATATGGTATGGCCATTATCGAGAACTGGGTCCAGCACATACATATAGTACTTTTATTTATTTATTTTTTATTTATTTATTTATTTGCTCTTAAACTAGGTACAACGAAGAATATTTACTTAAACTATGGACTGCCTTTATATAGGTATCTTCACATTAATATAATTGTACAGTGTTGTTCAGTACTCAGAAGACACGCTTGTGTCAGAAATGGAAGATATATAGATATAAAGATATATAGAGAATGTTGTTATTTCTAGAATTAATTAATTATCAATACCTATTTATTACGTATTTACCGATTAATTACCTATTAATCGGCATTACCATGATTACTAGGTGTTTTATAGAAATAATTAGTAGTCTGTATAGCAATATCAGTTTATTAATTTACCACCGGTTCGGAAGGTAGTTATCTATGGAGAAGAGCCGGCAAGAAACTCCACAGTTACTCTTTTCAAAACATAATTCATTTTCACATAAACATCAATTCACTATATGTACTTTACAATATTACCACAATGTGATTACTATCGTTATAACTTTAGCTTTATTTACTTGTGTATCTACTATTTCATTACTCCATTACATATTATATAAGTCAAGTTATTTATAGAATTAATACAAAATGTTCATTAAATTATCACACAATTATCAATTAATAACACTGTCACATTAAAGTAACAAATACAAAATAATTAATTTTTATTCAAATACAATAGCAATACGATAGGATTTTTATACCAATTCTACACATAAAAATATTAATAAAAGTTAGAAACAACACAAGTTCACTTAACTTAGGTCCGTTCGGTGTGACTGCTCCAGAGCGACTGAGTGACTGACTGTGTCTAGAACGACTGAGCGGCGGCTTTTATACACAGTGGTAAACAAGTGACGTCATATCGTACGATTTTAAAACAGATTTGTTAACCTTTGTATTTTAACATTAAACTATGATTAAATGATATAAAAATACAGTAAATATGTTGAAATTAATTAGTTCAATTACATATTAGTCTTACGATGACAGAATTAGTAAACAAGCAACGTTATTTTTTAAATAACGTTTAAATATTCTGTTATACAAGACAACAATGAAAGAACAGTTTAAACTCTTATCTTATAAATAGGTTTCGTAATAGTGTTTACAATGTTTTGATAATAAATAGTTAAATTTTGTGTATCACATGTTAAAAAGGTTATAATTATTATAGTGATATTTTAATTTGTGTTCAATTAAAGAAATAAACTCGAGTTAATGTAATAAACCAACTGAAATTATTTGAATAATCCATCACTTGCGTCCCCCCGTCTGATCCTAATAAACGTACCAATATCCCTCCTGGCACACGTCAGAAAACCTCATTCGCCAAACATCAATTTTCCACACTCAGTGCACATATTTATAAAAAAGCTCACACAGACCTTAACATCCGTGACCTCAAGAAATACCATATCAAATCTAAAGTGACAGAATGGCTCCTTCAACTGGATTACATACAAACTGAGTCCCTAGTTACATTCATTGCTTAACAATGTACACACCTGTTTCCTAATTGCTTAATGATATTTATTGTATTTTGCTGCACACTTAGAACTACCATCACCCACATTTTATACTCCTGTGCAGTTACACACAACCACTCACATACTTCTACATATACACACACTCTCACACAGTTAGACAAACTCACACACACCGCTCTACATCCTCGAGTTACCCTTCCTTTTTTCCATATTTTGCTTAATATTTATCTATTTATCATAAATATTTACGGTTTAGTCCTTTAGTTTAATATCTACTTCACATGGTAGACCGACACACTTCGCACAAGTAATGTACTATGTTATGAAACATTTAAGCCGATCACTGCCTCTTAAGTCACAGGTAACCCTAGTTTAAGAGGCAGGGTTCACCGACTTTGAGTACAAATGTTGTATTTATAGGTAATAGCCATGTATTGATGAACTGACCATGTAACAATATGTATGTATCAACCATGTACAATCTTAATAAGGAATACATAACAGTTTAGAATTCTGACGTCCTATTTAGATTACAGAGTAATCTGTGTTAAGGACCGTCAGCCTATTTATACAATGAGAGAGAAAAGAAAGAAGATTGCAAAATCCGTAGGTGCTGCTAAGAAAATAAATACAAACTAAACAATCTTAAAAATAAAAAAACTTTTTACCAAAAAATTAAACCGACTCCCAAAAAACACTGCAAAGTGAAAAATAACTTTAATTTCGGTAGTCGGTGTCTTTAGTTTTGTTTTTTCGTTTTTGGCACCGACTTCCGAAATTAAAGTTATTTTTCACTTTGCAGTGTTTTTCGGGAGTCGGTTTAATTTTTTGGTAAAAAGTTTTTATTTCACTCTTTTTAGTTGGATGATTTTTAATTTACCTAGTTACAAGAGCCTAAATGTCAACTACTTATAACCTTTTACAAAATATTGCTTTTCCCAATGCTGGGCCGTTAATTGTTGAGGAGTTCTCCTGGTACTTCACCATCAGCTCTACATTACCATATGCATTGTGACGAGCATAAAGTGCTTAACATCCATATTCAAGTAATCGAATCGCAATCCACTCAATACTTATTATTGAGTAGTTTCGGCGGCCATCTGTGGTCTTCATCATCAGTTCCACTTCCCCAAATGGTACTTTTTGAGAGCAACTGCACAAGTTACTATAAGAAATACCCAAAACGCCATAGGTGTGCCTATAATATTTGAAGAGTTCCCTCGATTTCTCCAAGATCCCATCATCAGATCCTGACTTTGGTGATAATGGTACCAATTTCGAAGTATACCCATTCGAACAAAAAAAGAATTTTCCAAATCGGTTCAGCCGTCTTCGAGTACTCGATGATCATACATAAAAAAAAAAATATACGCGTCGAATTGATAACCTCCTCTTTTGGTCGTCGGTTGAAAATAGTGAGCAATTACAATCTAAAAACTATAGTACGGCATTATTATTATTATTACGAATGAGAGGGCTTGGCCTCGATCACACCTGATGGTAAGTGTAAGATGAGGTCTACGATCGTACGAGCGAGCGCAGAAATTACCAGCTCCTGCGCACACTCTCTGAAGTACAATCTATAGATAGACAACAATCTATAGAGAATAGACAGGCAAGCAACGTTTCGCCGGTGAGCCACGTGAAGCTTACCTGCCAGAACCTCGTCACCTATGAGCCTTTTAGCTCTGCGCTCGATTGAGTCAAGTGCAGCTAGCTGGTATTTTGCTGAGCCATCACACAAGTGAGTGCAATACTCCATACAGGAACGGACCAGTACTTTATACAAATTCAAAAGCTGTCCAGGTGTGAAGTATCGCCTCACTTTCTGTAGAATTCCCATTGCATTAGACTCAATGGTTGAGCCGAAGTTGAGGTCAGACGTCAACTCCATGCCCAAGAGCTCCAGGCGGTCGGTAACAGGTACAGATACACCTCTGAAAGTAGGGGTAGTACTATTCAAATTGGCTCCTTTTAGCGGAGAAAAAACAAGCCTGTTTTTTTAAAGGGTTGAATTTGACCAGATTGTCATCGCTCTATTGGGAAACGAGATTTAAGGACAAATTCGTTCGCTCTACTATGGCCATTCTAAGAGTGGCTATTTCGTCCCTACCAGCTCTAGCACTGGACAAGTATCTCTCTGCGACTGTGCTGTCATCCGCGTACCCAATAGCCCCCAGCTGAAGCAGGCCGTTGATATGAAGCAATAAAAAACCTTCAGCAATTCGAGAGCATTGAAGATAATATAAATTACACAAAGTAATGTGCCTGACTGGGTTCGATCCCACGACCTGTTGTAACTCGCAAGTTGGGCCCATAACCACTGAGCCACCACTGCACACACAAGGAAATGATGAGTATTATTTTTGTTGGAATCGTAATTTTCATGGCATAAGGGGTCGTTCATAACAGGCTCGGTATGTGTAAATTTTCTGTACAGTACTACGTACCTTAGGTACCGGTTTAATTAGCGTCTGTGTGAAATACTTTACTGCTACTTCCAAGCAGTTACAGTATTGTTTATAAAGTTCAAGTAAGTACAACTCGCTACTGAAATAACCAAGAATCCGAGTCTATTTGAGGATCGACGCGCGATGACTAACTATGATTCAGAATATATTTCTGGATTAACACGAATTAACGTGGAAAGGATACTTTGTCGAATGCTGGTGTTAAAGTATGAAGAGTGTTTTTTTTTTTATTGAAAAAAGTAATGCTTTCCCATGGACGGGTGGACTTAGTGACGTCCATCGCCCCCTATATCACGAGACCAAGACCACAGGTAGCGACAAATTTTATTCCAGGCTCCTCTTAGAAGTCATGGGGGAGTCAAACACCTCACTTCCTCGCTCTTTTAGGCGGAGCTTGCAGACCCGGGCCTAAACCAGTCGGTGGCTGCGGTGAAAAAAACTTAAGTGCAACCTCAGCCCAGCCACAAGACGTGTGCTACGGAGCATGGTGGTTCAAGTTAGTCTGACAGACTCCTTCGCTAGCTCCAGGTCAGAAGGGAGAATAAACCTCTGCTAATTAGGCTAAGAAGCAGACGACGAAGTGAACACATGTTTCAAGATGAAAAGGGTTAATAGCATAATAGTGTCGGACTTGTGATCGACAGGTCGCGGGTTTGAACCACACCCATTACACTACTGCTGTGAACCCATGAACTGATTAAGTAATTGCGGGTGGAAGTTTATGAGCAGACAAATCGGTCTAACCTCTCTGATTTGTTTTCTGTTAGCGACACCGCTACCGCTGTCACATGCATCACTAAACACTCGATTCTCTTCCCGACACACAAAACTCACCGTGTCGACTTTCTACGGCACCAATGCCGAAATATCGGAAACTCAAAACAAAAACTACACATAGTAAATATCCCGTTTTGAGTTCTAATGATACTGCCCTGAACCCATTCGAGACACAAGCATATTTAGCTTAGATGGCCCCTCTAACTATATGCTTGTGGCTGGAGTTTGGAGTGGAGTTAACAAGATTGCTAGTTATGTGAATTCTACCCACATTCCTAGTTTTTAATATAAAACAAATACTGTTGGCTCTAACCTGGGGCCAGTCCTCTTTAGACGTGGCTCTCTCGATGATCTCTTTGATGGTGTTCTGTCTGGAGTTAGGGTCATCCCGCCATACGTACACAGGCTGCGTGTAGTTTATTAGCTCTGTAACGTAAATAAATTCAAGTTAAGCGACGATGGGAAAGTAAACGGTAAGCTGTGCCAATGGAAGACATCTCTAGTGACCAGTTAGTCGTTACAGCGAAATGCGTGTTGACACATGTATGTCTATAGAGGGCCACAAAGCAGGAAGATCACTTGACAGCTTGTCGTTCGCGATTCAGTCGCATCAACGCATTCGTGTGCGATTTTCCACTCTATGGCGGCGACCGTAAACTTAAAATCGATTAGCACGTTAACACACACAGCTATTGTTGTTAAGACATTACAATTGTTCACAATTACGACTGTAATAAAACAACAAAACAAAACTATGAAAGTTTAACACCATACCAAACATTTCTAAAGCACCAAGTCCCAGTTTTCACACAATACTTACTTTATCCAATGAAGCGTTTAAAAAGGAAAATATTAGTTATTAAAGATAGGTTACTTGACAACAGCGCAGACAGCATGAACAAAAGCGAAGCAAGAGAAAGTTCGGGAAAATTGCGCTCATTATTATGAATCAACATTGTAGAATCAATTTGCAGACACGGTGGCTAAGCCTAGATCATTATACAGCTACGATCGTCAGGCTAGATAGATGCACACTTAAAAATTGCAACACATCTGCAGATATTTGCGAAAAAAACACCGCTCAAGAACTGTCAAAATTACCGTTGTGGCATATGAGAAAGTAACTTACCTGTATAAACAACTATAAGAAAAACGGTCAAGTGCGCCTCTGAATTGCAAATGAAAGGTTCCATACTGTACCAAATATGTACACATACCGAAAAACTCTTTTTGTATGGGATTCTTAATAGAAAAGTATAATAATTATTATTTGCAAGAATACGAGTGCAGTAGGTTGCTAGGTATCTAAGTAGATTACTTATATTAAAGAGTCCATCATATTCTACCAGGTAACTGGTGTGGAAATATTTTAGACATTATTTAATAGTTACATTAAGATATTATTCACCAGAAATAAATAAATTAGTTAAAGACCGTATACAGGATGAGTGTGGGTTTACCTGAGTGGTGTTCTAGCAATGTCAAAGTGAATTAGGAACGTTTTTACAATAATTTACGTGACACAGAAGATTAGTAAAAATACACGATCACATTATATTTTATTTAATATTTTTTTGAAATTATGAATATATTATAAGTAGATAAATTAAAATATTGGATTCAAACTGAAATAGTTTTGCACGTTTGTACGATACTGGCCACTATGATACCATTTTAGAATCCGCATGATGACTTTTTAAAATAATGGGCCACAACTGTGCCATACATTTTTTTTCAGGGTATAGAGTCAAAGTTACAGGTTTCAATAAAAAAAAAAAAACTAAAAAGTAAGTATTATGTGTTTTTTCTGAAATCATCTTAGAGTGTAACAAAAAATCTTCATACGCGTGTGATTATACAAACATTCAGAAGAAGACGGCAAAAAAACACAATAAAAAACTCCGATAAATGTTGAAACGGCAGCTGAATTTGTAAAAATGGGTACAGTATTTTTGAAAATAAATAATAATAATAATAACTTTGAAATGCATGACCACCCGAGTTTGAAATTGGGATATATGATAGACCATTATCTGGCCTACCGGCAGCTACAGGGTTATCCATTATTTCCGCCACATCCTGTATACATAGACATATTTTGGAGTCGTAAGGAGTTGAAACTCTTAGGTCGTTATAACCCAGTGACAAATAGACAGACGATATGCGCGGTTTACTATATTTTTAAAAGCATTGCCCCACACTAGAAATTTCTCCTATTTGGTGGATTCATTTCAGCAAACACCCAGACCCAGATAAATATAATTATGTAGTCCGGACATACAAATATTTGTCCAAGTACGGGAATCAAACACAGCTCAGAAATCAATCTCTCAACCACTGCCTAAGTTAGGCAAACAAATCTTTTTTTTTTATGATAATAGTCTCGAGTTTAACCACCATCTCAGGTGAGGCAGGTGCTGGTAAGTGATGATATGGTTGAAGATGGAGCACGCTTGCCTAAAAGTCTCTATCTTCTTCTAGGTAGAAATAACCTATTCACTCTTGACATAAATACTCCCAGGCTGTAGCTATCGGGAAAAAAGGAGATTCCACTAAATAAACTAAATTCCACTCCCTTGCCGCACAATGAAAGTATTCCCAAAACGTTTTGTGCGTATGGGTGGGATGTGCAATATCATTTAACGATTTAACGAATGACAAAGGAATCGATACCGATCACTTTTAACATATTTATCCGGACAGTTTTAACATCACGTGACCTTCTTAAAAATACTTGACAGCATTAAGCTGAAGTGCAACATAGAACTAAGTTGTTATTTGGTATTTGATCTCTCAATTTACCTGTGTTCAATAAATCAGGGTCACCACTGTTTGTGTATTGACATCAAATTATTAGACTCATTCGTACCCGACGAATTTCCGGTTTATCGAGAAACTACTAAAGTTCGACCTCCTTAGGAATGGATGACTTCTGCATATGGTTTATTTACTGGGACTAGGCCAGTACCCATTGATTAATGTAGGTACAATGCGGCCGTTCTAACTTGGCGAACGTGAAGTTAGGCTCTGCGAACTTTAACGCTTGTGCACTCGACAAAAATAAAGGTATTAAAAAAATAAATGCAATTAGCAGTTGTTATTCCTGTTAACAACTGTTATTGGCATTTATTTTTTTAAAACCTTTATTATTGTACGAGTGCACAAGCGCTAAAGTTCGCAGAGCCAAACTTCACGCTCGCCAAGTTAGAACAGCCGTACTGTACCTACACTAAAAATACACAAGGACAAGGACACAGACTTACTCTCTATGAGAGGGAATGGGCTGTGACCTACCACGCTGGTCCAGTGAGAGGCAAAAAAAAAGAAAAGGCGATATCCAATCGATGAATTTTTCGGGGGAAAATCCTCCTTCTCTACGAGGAAGGTAGTGTCAGACTTTTAATGACTATTAATCAACCAACCTTGAATTGCCATTGCATTTCGTAGCCGCAGTATCTCGTTAGAAGATTCTCGAAACCCCGTCAGTAATCGGTGAATCCTTGGTTTATCCTAGGTCTTGGTAGTTGTGGCCGGTGGCTGTGCTGATGTTTATAAATAATAATAGCCATTGTAATATCAATTCCGTTACTGTTACAGCGCAGAACAACATGAAATTTTTTTTTAAACATGAACCAACAAAAATAATAAAGATTTTTTTTTAAACATTTTTTTCGTAGTTTTCGGGGCAAAGATCATCACCCACTGGACGCCTCGGCGTGTCGACCACGGCGCAGGAGGAGGGACCATCTGATCATGTTCGCGGAGAAAACATGGTCCGAAATTGCTCAACATATGTAGAGAGGTTTGGATGGAAAACGGGGAGACCTTTACTCAACAGTGGAACACAAAATTGGCTAAGATAAAAAAGGGCAGTACCAAGTGATACCATACCTCATGCAAGTTCACGTGATTTGTGACATGCAACGATGAAAATAATGTGCCAATTACAGCTTCAACGATAGGTGAGTGATACTTACAGTATAGTTAATTAGTAGGTGGATGTATAGCCGTTACTTTGCACAAAACACTTGTAAAATATGCTGACAAGTATCTATATATTTATATACACACAGACAAAACAGCACAAAGGTGCGGCTTCTTTCATAAGAAAATTCTTCTTATTCAACTCTCCTGTCGCAGCAGCCTGCGACAAGGGAGTTGAATAAGAGAAGAGTTGTTAATATCGTGTTGTACTTACCTGAACCTTCAGGTTAAGATAAAAACCGGCCAAGTGCTAGTAGAACTCATGCACCGGAAACTACGGGTTTCCGGTGCATGAGTATTAAAAGTTAAAAAGTTACGTACGCAAACTAATAAAAGTTACATATAAGTTCAATAATGCCAAACTAACAACACATTGAGGATTTTCTGTACGACTCTGGTTCTTGACAAAATAACTCTACATTCCAAATGTTACTCAGTTTAGATATACCTAGGTACGTAGTCGTAAAGTTATCGGCGATCGGCATAAAATAGACAATATTTTTACAAGTATAGGTACCATGTAACAGAAAAAAGAAATCTAATAGTAAACTCTTAAATTTATTTGCATTAAAAGCTCTAGAAGTTCCATACTTCTGATTGTACGAGCTATTTCAAAAGAGTGTGGTCATAATTTTATTTATTTGTTATAGGCTTGAGTTTGATCAGCATCTCACCTGATGGTAAGTGATGATGTGGTCAAAGATGAAGGACGCTTACCTAGAAGTAACCTATTCACTCTCAACTTAAAGACCCCCAGGTTATAGCTATAAGGAAACACAGACTCCGGCAGGGAATTCCACTCCTTAGCCGTACGCACAATGAAAATATTCCCAAAACGTTTTGTGCGTGTGGGTGGGATTTAGGGTTGTTTTAAAAAATTAAAAGTCACAGTATAACTCTGTTGGTGGTAAACATTTTAGTTCTCTCTAGAATTTTTCTTTAACTTTGGGAACAGACTTTTTGATAAGTCATATTTCATTTTTACGGTTATTTCTTTAAGCTCTTCTAAAACAGTCTGTAAGTACCTATTACATAAACTTACTATCGATGAAGTAAGTTCAAATTTCTTTGAAAAGAATTTCAATTAATTTAATTTTCTTTGATACTGCACTTATGACCCTCAATTTACCTTGTAGCCAACTCACCTTAAATCAGTGAAAGTACTCAATAGAGGTTAATTTGATGAGACTCAGTAAAGAGTTACCCCAAAGTAAAAGTAATATTTCCATTTTTTTCTTATTAGTCTAGACTTCTAGAACGGGTTTGAATATACCTATACATAAATCTAGGTCTTTGAACTCATCGTTTATCTTTAGACCAGACCAGACCGATGAATTTTTGATTACTGGCTAGACTACACGCAACGTTTCTTCATCATATGAAACTAATAGCATAGGCAATGAACCTTTGCTGCCTAGAAAAAGGTCTTAACCGACACGCAAAGTTAACAAGCGGTTCATAAACCTTAAACCGGCAAAAGGTCAAACAAACCGCATTGAGGGAAAACCTGGTAACGAAATGAAGAAAGACATAATATAATTAGCCTATAACGTTTTCACTGCTGCTGGAACAAAGGCCTCCTATTTGTAAGAGAACGTAATCCACCACAGGGGCCCAATGCGGGATATCGCATGTCTTCGGAGGACATGCCGGTTTCTGTCCTCTTCTTCTCCTCTTCTCTCCTTTTCTCTCATCGTCTTCCTCATGTTTCCTTTCTCCCTTTTGAGAGCAATTGTGATGATGTAAATTAAACAAAGTAATGCGGCAGCCTAGGTTCAAAGCCACGACCCAAAACTCGTAAATCGTGCCTATAATCACGGGAACTCCACTGAAAACCGCCAATTTTATTTACCAGGAGCCGGGCCCAGAACGCGACGATGAAATTAACTACACAAGAAAGATATGAGCCAATTGGAGTTAACGCAAGAAAAGAATGTTTGGAAATGAGGGACACCTATCACGGGACCACCACTGAAAACCGCCAATTTTATTTACTAAGAGCCCGGCCCAGAACGCGACGATGAAATTAACTACACACGAAAGATATGATCCAATTGGAGTTAACGCAAGAAAAGAATGTTTGGAAATGAGGGACACCTATCACGGGACCACCACTGAAAACCCCAATTTTATTTACCAAGAGCCCGGCCCAGAACGCGACGATGAAATTAACTACACAAGAAAGATATGACCCAATTGGAGTTAACGCAAGAAAAGAATGTTTGGAAATGAGGGACACCTATCACGGGACCACCACTGAAAACTGCCAATTTTATTTACCAAGAGCCCGGCCTAGAACGCGACGATGAAATTAACTACACACGAAAGATATGATCCGCAAGAAAAGAATGTTTGGGAATGAGGGACAACTTGGTCAGAAGTGGAACACTCTAGGCTGAAAATAAGGTATGTACATGTAGGAGTAAGCGATACTGCCTTAAACAATTAAGGCGGTAACAGAGCTAGAGTTGGCTACACATATTATATTATGTACATGCTTTTTTTATGTGAAGAGTGTGTGTAAATGTAGAAGAAATTGTCCAATGTTAGATAGCTCGGCTACGCTACTCACGAATGCCTTCCTGGCTAGAAAACAATTCAAGCGCACATCGAACATGGTAATCATGTCTGTATACTACGGCACATATCATAAGGAATATGCTAGTTTTTTCTTTTTTTTTTGTAAGCGGTATGAAATATTTTTTTGGTAAAGTTTTTTTTTTTTTTTTTATATTCCACAACTTTCACACAACGCCATCTAGTCCCAAACTAAGCAGAGCTTGTGCTATGAGTACTAGACGACTGATAAACATACATATATATTTCTAAATCTAAATATATATAACTCAAAGGTGACTGACTGACATAGTGATCTATCAACGCACAGCCCAAACCACTGGATGGATCGGCCTGAAATTTGGCATAGAGGTAGATGTTATGACGTAGGCATCCGCTAAGAAAGGATTTTGCGAAATTCCCACGGGATCGGGATTTACACGGGAAAAACTTCCCAAGCGGGCGAAGCCGCTGGCACAAGCTAGTACATACATATTATAGATAAATTACACCCAGACAAAGAACAAATGATCGTGCTCATCACACAAACATTGGTCCTGGGTGGGAATCGAACCCACGACCTTAAGCATAGCAGTCAGGGCCACTGACCACTAAACCAACAGTTATTTAGAAGTTATTAAGTTTGTAACCCCGCGCGACTTAAGTGTAAAAATAAAAGTAAGTAAATGATACATTTAGAAAAGGTTGTTTATCCGGTTATCCCTAACTTTTGACTCAGACTTGACTATCCGGCTACGACAGACAAATTATTTTGTTTTATGTGTGGATACTGCTAAAATATCATGTTGGATTCCCATTTGTATGATGATTTAATTGCTTTTCATTTTATGAAATAATCAATAATCAAAAATACACAATTTTATTATGAATTTTTATAAAGTGGCTTGAGGCAAGAGCAGTCTTGGCATGGTTCCAAAAAGACCAATTAAAACTTTTTCTCCAGATTTCTACTTAAGTACATACTTAATAGTTTGTCACGACCTTCAGTAATGACTAATGAAGAACGCGACAGAACAGAAGAATTGTTTGTATTTCTTCTGTTTATTAACAATAATTTAATAAACGCAATAATTTGACGATACGGTTGGTGCAGTGGTTGAGCGATTGACTGTTTCGCTAGGGTAGGTAGTTGGTAGTATCGCTTAGGGTTTGATTCCCGCACCGGAACAAATATTTGGCCACGGCAAATTGGCCTACAAATTGTTGTGCCAGGTTTAAAATGCACAGACGATACAGGAAAATTTATAGTGTGGCACAATGTTTTTATTAAAAAAGAAGTCTTTGGGCATTAAAAAATCGTACGTCAGCATCGCTGTGAATAGGAAAATTGTCCAGAACACAGACAGCAATGCCACGATTAATGGCAATACTGATTTTTGACCGAAGCCACGCCCGCTAGGTGAGGAGTTGGATTAATCATTTACTGGGGCCACACAGGAATTCACAAGCACTAGCAATCCATAGGACTAATTTATAACCCCAAAGGGCAAAGTTA
This sequence comes from Tholera decimalis, assembly GCA_943138885.2. Classification (NCBI taxonomy): domain Eukaryota; kingdom Metazoa; phylum Arthropoda; class Insecta; order Lepidoptera; family Noctuidae; genus Tholera; species Tholera decimalis. The sequence continues at coordinate 37,820,893 of OW964566.2, read as the reverse complement.
TACGTTTGATGTTGCTTTATATGCGCGGTTTGAGATTTTATATATCTACAGCGCGGAGCTTCGCACCCGTGCACTTTATCATAATATAAAAACTTATTTGCAAAAAATAAAACCGACTTCCATATCAAAACACTACAAAGCCAAAAATAATTTTAATTTCGGTAGTCGGTGTTATTGGTTTTGTATTTTCTTTTTTTTTTTCACACCACCTTCCGAAATTAAAATTAAGGTAAGGTAATATAATATAGTATGTATATTTATTTGACGAATAAAAAAACCTTAAAAATTTCTTAAAACTAGCTTATTTACAACTACGCTAAATAACTTTGTTTTTCATAGTGTTTGTATGAATTACAAAGTTATATTTGCGGTTTTAGAAAATATGCTGTATCTCAAAAACTGCTGACCCGATTTCGTTCAAACCAATTTTGGTTGAAAGTTTATATTAAGATCTACAGACATGTATTTTTTTTAGATTTTTCACTCCATTATTATAGAAGTTAGAGGGGGGACACACATTTTACCACTTTGGAAGCTTATATCCTTTAAACGATTGACTTTATGAAAAAGTGGTTTTAGAAACCCTTATATCATTTTTAAAGACCTGTCTATAGATACCACACACGCATAGGTTTCATGAAAAAAAAAAATCTGTTCTAGTTCCATGTATGGTGACCCCCCTTTATTTTAAATATTTTTAATTTTTTTTTTCTGAATATCGGAAAGCGGTTCACAGAATACATCTACCTACTAAGTTTCACATGTATAGTCTTAATAGTTTCGGAATAAAATGGCTGTGACATACGGACGGACGGACGGACAGACAGACAGACAGACAGACAGACAGACGGACAGACATATCGAAACTATAAGGGTTCCGTTTTTTGCCATTCGGCTACGGAACCCTAAAAAGGTGCTGTTAGAACAGAAACGTACTAAAAAATTAGTAAAAGAATATATATATGAAGCCACGTCCGTTGAATTTTAAGATGTTTGGTCTAGAATTTAGTAAAGGTTGTCTAGAAACTAGCCTTTTAAACTAGTATCTCTCTCACCCGAAAGGCAAGTTATGAGGCCATCAAAAAACAAAACGGTATTAATGATAGATTGTTGTACATGTATAATTTTTATTAACAGAACTAGCTTTTGCCCGCGACTCCGTCCGCGTGGAATAGTTACTTTGGGCTAACGTTAAATTTAACCCCGATTTTGAAGCATTCTTCATTGGCGCTCCGCTCCTATTGGCCTTAGCGTAATGATATATAACCTATAGCCTTTCTCTATAAATTTACTATTTAATTAAAAAATAATTTTTCAATTCGAAGCAGTAGTTCCTGAGATTATCGCGTTCAAACAAACAAACAAAGAAACAAACTCTTCAGCCTTATATTATTAGTATAGGTAGCTGTTGTCCGCGACTTCGTCCACGTTTCCGTCGATTTTCGTAAAAAAAGTGGCCTATGTCCTTCCTCTCGGTTCAGTGATTTTGATGTAAAGCCCGATTCTTCAATAAGTACAGTAGCGAGTTAACTTGCGTCATCGGCGAGTTAAGTTGTTATTGTAGTTTGAACGGCAAATGCGAGTTAAGTAGTAAGTTGTTGATTAAGTTGAGCTAAATAAATCGCGATCCTATTTTTCGGCGAGTCCAGTGTGAAGCAGCCCCCTCTCTCACGTCTCCCGCACCCCGCCAACTTAACTGGCTGGCCATGTAGACGGGCGAGTTTAGTACAGTCCATAAATTTGAAGATTGCGGCCGCAAACACGTGTTATTTTCTTTACTTCTTCTGGGGCAACTTATGACTACTCACTCGCCTACGTTTGGACGCTACTTACAACTTATTACTTAACTGTCTGAGTTCTTAACTGGCTTCTGTACTTATTGAAGTGTAAATCGGGCTTTACAGACAGATTAACTTTCGTAATTTAGTAGTAGAACCGCACAATATTATTGTTAATAGCTGTGCCCGCGACTCCGTCAGCGTGTAACTCCTTGTGTGTTATTAAGATAATGTATTGGTAATATTGTTTAGATCACGTTTACATGAGGCTTAAGTACCTACCTATAGAACGAAAATACTTCAGCGCAAAACTCCGGGTAAACTATGTTGAAAGTTGACCCGTCCGGCACGTGAACATAAAGATTTTTAGAACTGCTAACCCGGGAAAGAGCGACGTACAACTGACCATGCGAGAAACAACTGACACCGAGATCTACTCCAGGAACACGAAAAGTCTGCCCTTGAGCCTTATTAATTGTCATTGCATAACACACCGATACTGGGAATTGCGTTCTTTTAAATTGGAATGGAAAATTATTTGGTATTATGGGAATTCTGGGAATAAAGACGGTTTCTCCTGCACCGCAACCTGTTAAAATTTGAGCCTCGATTATATTTTGTTGCAACTGGGTTACTTTTAGCCGAGTTCCATTGCAAAGTTGTGGTGGTTTTAAATTTCGGAACAGAATAATAATCAGAAAGCTTCGAACTGCTAAGCTATCGGGAAATACACGTGTTATTGTGAGTCAACCATAAAAGATAGACATATGCTGTCGTGGGATATTTTTTATATAATTTTAAGGAGAACATTTCCGTCATAAATGATTTCTGTGTAGCTTTAACCATTAAGGTTGCACACGCGACGGAAGCTTAAAAAATGGAGTAACTTCTCCCGTTTTCCCAACATTTCCCTTCACTGCTCTGCTCCTATTGATTGTAGCGTGATAAAAAGTATACTATAACCTGCTCAGGAGTATGGAAAATAATTGTACCAAGTTTCGTTAAAATCCGTCGAGTAGTTTTTGTTTCTATAACGGTTATACAGACAGACAGACAGACAAAAATTTAACTGATTGCATTTTTGGCATCAGTATCGATCCTTAATCACCCCCTGATAGTTATTTTGGAAATATATTTCATGTACAGAATTGACCTCTCTACAGATTTATTATAAGTATAGATTAAATGCGGATTTATCAGCTAAAAAAGGGGTGTTACAATGGGTGGTCTTATCACTGACTATTTACAGGCAACCTTTAAAACGTTGTCGTACAAAATCAACCTTGAGTTCTAGACTGGAGTAACATGGACCTAAGCTTAGGTAGAAGGCGTCAAGAAGCCTTATCAAGGCATGCATGCCTCAGGTAATTTCTAAATATAACGCATTATAATAACGTTAAAACAAGCCTTGTGTGAAAGTACCGTCAGTTACGTAAGGTATTTTTGTAGCTACCACAAGAGGAAAGGTTTGTTAACCTTTATTTCCCTTCGTTGCTACACGCACGGTTATGTAAGTAGCTTCAATATCTGACTGTCATAAACAATAGAATTCATTTGGTTAAGTAAGTTTTTTTGGTTGAATCATAATCTAATAACAGAGGTAGCCCTCAAATAGTGAAACGTCAATAGCCTAAACCTAATCGCTTAGGTGTCGACTCCAGACTCAAGCCTATTTAACTTAGTTGGAGGGGTTAACAAGTAATGTAGATCCTATCCACATTGTTAGTTAACTTTAAAAAAAAAAAGCTTAACACTATCATTATGGTTTTATCCGAAAGACGTCTATACACGTCCCACATCAACCGATCCCGAGCGTCTTGTATCCAGATTCCCTCGACCTTAAACTGGTCATCATGATCCAGCCTGTCCCTAGCTGCCCTCCCCTGCGACACCCTAAGCCGAGGTCCGTACCCCACAGGGGGTGCCCTTAGCGTGTAGTCGCCTAGTTTGTAAGTCTTATAATAAGCCCTGGCTGGAGGCTTTAATTAATTAATTAATTAGTGCAACCACAGGCAAGCCCGGTTAAACAGCCGACAAACTGGGAGGTTGGCCTGCGAGATGCCACGCACAAAAAAAAAGATCTTCCTTGTCTTTGGAGTATTTCCGACGGTGAGTCTACATTGTAACACAACTATATAAGATTCTGCCCGCGTTTCGCCTTTACAAAAAGTTGAATCTTAGCTTATGTCACTGGGTTGCGGGAATGTTCTAACGAGATACCGCGGCCCCGGAACTTAAGGGCAACTGAAGGAGCAGGGTGGGTTTTTAGTCAGTAGAAGTCTGACACTCCCCTCCGCTCCACCCAGAGCGGTACAAGTTATTTGATGATTTTCCCACCGGAAAAAAAGGTTATGTCACTCTCCAGCCCTTAAACTACCTCTTCACAAAAAATAACATCGACCGATTCCTCTGTTTTGACGCGAAAGCAGGTCAAACAAACAAACACGTACTTTCGCATTGATATATGGAGGTATAGAATTTATTTTATGTAGACTTACCTTAGTGAGGCTTAGTGCCCAAACTAATTAACAAAGAGGAAAGTCTTGATTATTTGTTTGTTTGCAATTCAATTTATCAACCGACGACCAAAAGAGGAGGTTATCAATTCGACGCGTATATTTTTTTTTTCTCTTTTTTTTTATGTATGATCACCGATTACTCGAAGACGGCTGAACCGATTTGGAAAATTCTTTTTTGTTTGAAAGGGTATACTTCGAAAGTGGTACCATTTATCACCAAGTCAGGATCTGATGATGGGATTCTGGAGAAATTGAGGGAACTCTTCAAATATTATAGGCACCTATGGCGTTTTGGGTATTTCTTATAGTAACTTGTGCAGTTGCTCTCAAAAAATACCATTTGGGGAAGTGGAACTGATGATGAAGACCACAGATGGCCGCCGAACCTACTCAATAATAAGTATTTCGTATATTGCGATTCGAATACTTGAATATGGATGTTAAGCACTTTATGTTTGTCACAATGCATATGGTGATGTAGAGCTAATGGTGAAGTACCAGGAGAACTCCTCAAAAATTAACGGCCCAGCATTGGGAAAAGCAATATTTTGTAAAAGGTTATAAGTAGTTGACATTTAGGCTCTTTTAACTAGGTAAATTAAAAACCGACCAACTAAAAAGAGTGAAATAAAAACTTTTTACCAAAAAATTAAACCGATTCCCAAAAACACTGCAAAGTGAAAAATAACTTTACTTTCGGAAGTCGGTGCCAAAAACGAAAATACAAAACTAAAGACACCGACTACCGAAATTAAAGTTATTTTTCACTTTGCAGTGTTTTTGGGAATCGGTTTAATTTTTTGGTAAAAAGTTTTTTTTATTACAATTTTCTATGACTCATTTGTTAGTAGCACTTATCCTATGTTAGTAATAATATAATAATAATTTTATCATAAACTTAATTACTTACACTAAAATAATTTTAAGAACTGCATATATAGATATAGAGGCTAAACTGTAAGACGCTTTACCGCGGCAACACCACTCCATGGGAAATGGTGTAGCAGCAATTCACATACGAACAGTCAGGCCTGCTCGCGATTAGGGACAGCATCCTGTTGTTACTGCCCCACACCCTACACATACTACACATTGTGGCAAAAAAACAATCCACATGTGCGCCCGCGAAAATTACTGACGCGCTGCAGTAGCGGGGCAGACTCAACAGAACCCTGAATGTGTTATTGTATTGCACACGGAGGGCACTATACGATTGTTGAGTGTACCTAGTCCACAGGCTGCTCATGTAGAACGTAGTGCAGTACGCTCTGAAAAGAGTAATTTTAACTTCTACTGAATAACGAGCAAACCTTCGGGCCAGCATGTTCGCTCGAACCGACAATGCCCTCCTCGCACGTTCAATGTCCTCATCGTCCTTCAGGTCAGGGGTAAGAACATGGCCTAGATATTTAAACTTGTATGCCCTCTTTAATGGCATACCATTTAAGGTGTTTCCAAACATTGAACAGCAAGAGCGCGGCAGCAACACGCGGCATTTCTAGGACACATTTCTGCCGCGCTCTAGTTAGGACAAAGTCGACTAATGTTTGCGCGGCAGTCGTCTAAATACAGGGCGGCAGGCCGCGCTCGATTGCCGCTCGATGTTTGGACACACCTTAAGGTGAACTGGTCTGACTGAACCATCTTTTTTTTATTCGAATGAGCTCACTCTTGACCTTGATCTCGCCTGATGGTAAGCGATAGATGAGGTCTACGATGGAACGAGCGAGCCCAGAAATGCCTGTTTACTCTTGCTTTAAAGGTTGAAAGGTCATAAGTGGCAGGGAACACAGAAGCCGGCAGAGAATTTCACAGCTTGGACGTGCGCACAATAAATGTGGAGGAGAAGCGCTTGGTACGACAAGACGGTATATCAACCAAGTGTGGATGGTACCGAGCAGTGCGTCTGGTAGTCCGGTAGTGAAAGGGAGATGGAGGGATCATTGTGACCAGGTCATGGAGCTCCTGCGCACACTCCCCGTAGAAGACCGACAGGCAAGCAACGTTTCGCCGATGAGGCTGTGAAGCTTGCTCACTAGCGCCTCGTCACCTATAAGCTTTTTGGCTCTGCGCTCGATCAAGTCCAGTGCATCAAGTTGGTATTTTGCAGAGCCATCCCACAAGTGGCTGCAATACTCCACGCAGGAACGGACTTGTGCTTTATACAGATTTAGAAGCTGTCCAGGCGTGAACTACCGCCTCACCTTGTGCAGGATACCCAGCTTTTTGCAGCTGTTTCACTGGCCCTGACTACCCGTAACGACTAAGATGTCCAAAGACAGACGGGATCGACGGATTAACGTGTTTCCCGAGGCACGGAGGTATCACACCGCCTATTTCTTTTACCAGTATAATGATACACTACCCACACTGCAAGTATTCCCAGAACGTTCAACAACAACAATGTTATTTACCAAAATTATTTTCAATGAAACGACGATCATACGTTTCGTGGTCTCGTAAATTATAAAATGCATGCATTCGTCATAATTCCGAAGAAAAAATAACTGGGTATCATAAACGCATAAGTAGACACAAAGACTTTAAAAACCTTTGAGATTTTTAATGTATTTATGTCTTGTACAGACGCCAGCACATGAAGCTACCCGAAACTGTTAAATTTTCGCAATCAATCTTGAACCTAATTTCTTTAACAATAAAGTTGAAAATCTATTAAAGAAATTTGACAGATTGTTGTAGCTTGATGTGCTGGAGTCTGTACATGTTGTTTTAACAACGTAGGTTGTAGACAATCAAACTTGTTGATTTATAAATATTAATTAAATTCTATATGTAGATATAACTTCGGTAGCTTGTTTTTAACCGACTTCTAAAAAAGGAGGAGGTTCTTAATTCGGATGTTTGTATTTTTTTTTATGTTTATCCACGCATAACTCCGTCGCTTGCCAACCGATTTAAAAAATTTTTTTTTCTTGGAAAGGGTATACTTCCCAAATGGTCCCATGAAAATTTTATTGAAATCGGACGAGCCGTTTCTGAAAAATCAAAAAAAGTCGAAAAAAATAATTTACGTTGATGATCTTTTCGTTTACTCTGCATTGCGTTTTTTGTTCGCGCATAACTCCGTCATTTACGAATCGATTTGGAAAATTCACTGACCCACTAAAAAGCGCGATAATAAAAACTTTTTTGCAAAAAATAAAACCGACTTCCATATCAAAACACTACAAAGCCAAAAATAATTTTAATTTCGGAAGGCGGTGTGAAAAAAAAGAAAATACAAAACCAATAACACACATGACACTTACAAAAGAAAAAAATATAAACACAGACAAAAGAGCACAAAGGTGCTGCTTATTTCCTGAGAAATTTCTTCCAGCAGACCTGCGACAGGAGAGTTGAAAAGGAGATGATAGACACAGTGTGTATAATTTTGTTAAATATGTGGAGCTCTAACTCTCTCCAAGGTGTAGAATTACCTTCTTCTGTGTTCCTTACAACTTAATATGAAGCAAGCAAGAGTGAACAGGCATCTTCTGGGCTTGCTCGTTTCATCATAGACCTCATCCATCGTTTACCATTAGAATTGGATTTCCGTGATAGAGATCAAATGCGGGCTCACCCGAATAAAAAAAAAGTTTATAAAATATAATGGCAATAAATATTAAATTTCCGTGATAGAGATCAAATGCGGGCTCACCCGAATAAAAAAAAAGTTTATAAAATATAATGGCAATAAATATTAAATATTTATAAAAATGTCTTGAACAATAATAGTACCTATTTCTAATGCGGTAGCTTATGCCAGGAAGACACTATACGTGAAAGGTGTGAAATTATTTTCATTGCGCATTCCAAAATTAATTAAGATGCAAACATAATGTACTGGCACTAAACATTACTGTGTATAAGCATCAGGCGTTAATCATTGTTAATTGATGATAGCCCGTTATTCTATCAGCCACTCGTTAAATCCTACTTAGATGTGCGCGCCTACAACGGTGCTACATTATATTATATAAAGCTAGATTACCACTCACTGACTCACTCATTGACATAATTGTTCTCCCAGATGGTGGATGGGGAGGTGGGTATATTTTGACAGATTCGTAAACAAGTAACTCTCAAACCTACGGGAAAAGTGCCAAACCTCCCCTTTTCACCCCCCTTCTCCCCCCTCCCTATCGTATCTCGGAAACTACGAGACCCGTATTTTTTGTTTTTTACGGATTCGTATAGAGGAGGCTCGGTAAAGTAAAAACCATTTTTCAAAGTCCCCCCCCCCCGCCCCCCTTCTCCCCCCCTTTAGGCGGATCTCGGAATCTAAGAGACTTGGAACATTTTTTTTTTCAGATTCATTTAGAGGGGCAATGCTTTAGTCGAAATACTTGTGCAACCCCCCCCCCATCACCCCCCCCCCTCTTTTTTTTGTTTTTTTTCACAAGCACGCGAGGTGCTTGCACCTCGCGCAACACGCAAATACTAAACCCCCCATCACCCCCCCCCCTTTTTTTTTTCACAAGCACGCGAGGTGCTTGCACCTCGCGCAACACGCAAATACTTGATTTAGAGGGGCAATGCTTTAGTTTTTTCACAAGCACGCGAGGTGCTTGCACCTCGCGCAACACGCAAATACTAAACAACCCCCCATTTTTTTTTTTTTTTTTTTTCATAGGCACGCGAGGTGCTTGCACCTCGCGCAACACGCAAATACTAAACCCCCCATCTCCCCCCATCACCCCCCCCCCACCTTTTTTTTTCACAAGCACGCGAGGTGCTTGCACCTCGCGCAACACGCAAATACTAGTTATATTATATAAAGCTAGATTACCACTCACTGACTCACTCATTGACATAATTGTTCTCCCAGATGGTGGATGGGGAGGTGGGTATATTTTGACAGATTCGTAAACAAGTAACTCTCAAACCTACGGGAAAAGTGCCAAACCCCCCCTTTTCCGCCCCCTTCTCCCCCCCCCCTATCGTATCTCGGAAACTACGAGACCCGTATTTTTTTCTTTTTACGGATTCGTATAGAGGAGGCTCGGTAAAGTAAAAACCATTTTTCAAAGTCCCCCCCCCCGCCCCCCTTCTCCCCCCCTTTAGGCGGATCTCGGAATCTAAGAGACTTGGAACATTTTTTTTTTCAGATTCATTTAGAGGGGCAATGCTTTAGTCGAAATACTTGTGCTACCCCCCCCCCCCATCACCCCCCCCCCTCTTTTTTTTTTTTTTTTTTTTCACAAGCTCGCGAGGTGCTTGCACCTCGCGCAACACGCAAATACCAATTTCTTTTTTCACAAGCACGCGAGGTGCTTGCACCTCGCGCAACACGCAAATACTAGTTATATTATATAAAGCTAGATTACCACTCACTGACTCACTGACATAATTGTTCTCCCAGATGGTGGATGGGGAGGTGGGTATATTTTGACAGATTCGTAAACAAGTAACTCTCAAACCTACGGGAAAAGTGCCAAACCTCCCCTTTTCCTCCCCCTTCTCCCCCCTCCCTATCGTATCTCGGAAACTACGAGACCCGTATTTTTTTCTTTTTAGGGATTCATATAGAGGAGGCTCGGTAAAGTAAAAACCATTTTTCAAAGTCCCCCCCCGCCCCCCTTATCCCCCCCCTTTAGGCGGATCTCGGAATCTAAGAGACTTGGAACATTTTTTTTTCAGATTCATTTAGAGGGGCAATGCTTTAGTCGAAATACTTGTGCAACCCCCCCCCCTCTTTTTTTTTTTTTTTTTTTCACAAGCACGCGAGGTGCTTGCACCTCGCGCAACACGCAAATACTTGATTTAGAGGGGCAATGCTTTAGTTTTTTTCACAAGCACGCGAGGTGCTTGCACCTCGCGCAACACGCAAATACTAGTTATACTATATAAAGCTAAATTACCACTGACTGACTCACTCACTCATTGACATAATTGTTCTCCCAGATGGTGGATGGGGAGGTGGGTATATTTTGACAGATTCGTAAACAAGTAACTCTCAAACCTACGGGAAAAGTGCCAAACCTCCCCTTTTCCCCCCCCTTCTCCCCCCTCCCTATCGTATCTCGGAAACTACGAGACCCGTATTTTTTTCTTTTTACGGATTCGTATAGAGGAGGCTCGGTGAAGTAAAAACCATTTTTCAAAGTCCCCCCCCGCCCCCCTTCTCCCCCCCTTTAGGCGGATCTCGGAATCTAAGAGACTTGGAACATTTTTTTTTTCTGATTCATTTAGAGGGGCAATGCTTTAGTCGAAATACTTCTGCAACCCCCCCCCACTATCACCCCCCCCTCCTTTTTTTTTTTATTTCACAAGCATGCGAGGTGCTTGCACCTCGCGCAACACGCAAATACTAAACCCCCCCATCACCCCCCCATTTTTGTTTTCACAAGCACGCGAGGTGCGTGCACCTCGCGCAACACGCAAATACTTTTTTTTTTCACAAGTACGCGAGGTGCTTGCACCTCGCGCAACACGCAAATACTAAACCCCCAATCACACCCCCCTTTTTTTTTTCACAAGCACGCGAGGTGCTTGCACCTCGCGCAACACGCAAATACTAGTTATACTATATAAAGCTAAATTACCACTCACTGACTGACTCACTCATTGACATAATTGTTCTCCGAGATGGTGGATGGGGAGGTGGGTATATTTTGACAGATTCGTAAACAAGTAACTCTCAAACCTACGGGAAAAGTGCCAAACCTCTCTTTTCCCCCCCCCCCTTCACCCCCCCCCTTTCGTATCTCGGAAACTACGAGACCCGTATTTTTTTCTTTTTACGGATTCGTATAGAGGAGGCTCGGTAAAGTAAAAACCATTTTTCAAAGTTATGATTGGTATTCAAGAAATATATGAAACCGATAATTTGGTATCAATTCTTTGAGTCAGTTAATTTGTGCTGAAACTGTGCATAGAGACTCCATACCAGATGTTGTCTTCAGCCCTTTTGGTTAGATATGGGGTTTCCGTTACACGTTGTACATATTTATAAAGACGCCCCTTGTTTTTCTGATAGCAAATATACGATGATAGAACTACTTCGTGTTCAAGTCGACGCAACCGCAACCGATGAGCATGAGGTCTCGTTTGATTCGCAGGTCAAGCAAAACGTGATATTGGGTTTTTTTATAAGAAATATCTCAGTGGTAGCCCGGAGTTTGGAAGTTAGCGGTGTTATACGCCCGTACCTTGGAAAACACGTTAACCCGTTCTTCCTTGCTGTCAATTGGATATCATTGGCACGTTAAGTCGTTACGGGGCTGGCACTGGTATGACCAAGCGGTAACGTGTCAGCTAGTGGGTTATTGTGGAGGTTAGATAGGCAGTCAACTCCTCCGTGCAAACTGCCTCCGTGGTCGAGTGTTTTAGGCGATTGCCTTGTGACCCGGTGGTGTTGGGTTCGATTCCCGCGGGGAGCATACTTTGTAAAGTAATTTCCAGTTTTGCTAGGACATTGCAGGCCTGTGATCTGATTGTCTGATAAAAAGATGGTTCCGTGCTTCGGAAGGCACGTATAAGCCGGTCGTCAAAATAGACCACGTCAGAGGCCCTTGAGGCGGTCTAGAAACTCTGACACTAGGGTGTATGGGGTCGTTAGACCTTACTACCCACACGATAAGAAGAAGAATTCAATCTCTTTATTGTGGATCATAGGTAAGTGTACAAAATACAGCTGGTGTTAATTTAATGTTTTGAGAACAGCTATAACTAAATTAAAACTTGAGGCTAGAGGTACCGAGTCACTCCACCAATTTCTTTGGTAAGTCATTCTCAGCTCAAGCAGTACGACTGTGGAATACTCTTCCCATGTCAGTAAGACAAGCACAAACCCTTCCTTCTTTCAAAAACATGGTAAAAGATCTCTATCTTTCTCTTTAATTTGTTACTATTTTTTATATATCTCAGCTTTGTTCTTTTTATGTATATCTTATCTTACTAATCTTATCTTACTAATCTTACTTCTTACTAATCTTATCTTACTTCTTTCTTACTAATATTATAAATGCGAATGTTTGTGAGGATGGATGGATGTTTGTTACTCTTTCACGCAAAAACTACTGAACGGATCTGGATGAAATTTGGTAAGTAGATAGTTGTCATTCTGGAATAACACATAGGCTACTTTTTATCCCGAAATTCCCACGGGATCGGAATTTTACGCGGGAAAACCCTCCCACGCGAACGAAGTCGCGGGCAGAAGCTAGTATATATAAATATGTGTATTGAGTATGTAGGTTATTACTTATTTATTACAATGGACTACCCGCGTGTTTATTTCCTCCTGCTGTGTCAAATCCATCCAAAGGTTGTCTGTAAAAGATCGCTTTTAGCAATAAGACAGACCGCCCATTGTAACACCCTTTGTAGTTTTTAAGTCCTCATTTAATTCTGTATAGGTGTACAATAAAGATTATATCTATCTATCTATCAGTGGCGAAGGGTGAATTTTCATAAAAGGGAAGCCGGACCAAAAAATGCTTACCTTGCTCAAGTGTGATGCGTGAATTCCAGTAACTGTGGCCCTATGGCTGACTTCGAAATCTTGTAACTTCGTAAATAATTATTTGTTTAATTATAAATAATATATTACTATTTATATATTCATATATAAAATAATAGACTAATATTTGCCGTATTTCAAAAGGGAAGCCGGTAGGAATCGAGTTGTATGGAGCCTTCGCCACTGCTATCTATGTCCTACCCTTAGGGCCTACAATAAAATGTAGGTACATAAAGTAATTTAACATGCATGTCAACAATCATATTAAAATAATACAGTCGCTCCACGTTAAACACTAAACTCAGCTGCATCCAATAAAATGCCAAGCATAATGATGATGAAACATCTGATGATAGACAGTATCTCTAAAACCTTTCATAGACTTCGCGAGGAAACGCAGATTCATTTTATACCAGAATCAAAACCGAAATGTCCGATTGTTGGCGTATGATTACAAAGGGTAATAAAACCTTTTAAAACCACAACAATGAGCTATTAAGTTAAATAAATTAGATATAGCGGTGGAAATATCGGCAATAGCATAATGGTAAAGGTTTCGGCCATGAGATCGAGAAATCGCGGGTTCGAACCCCACCCATTACACTATTGTCGTAAACCCATTCCAGACACAAGCATATTTAGCTTAGTTGGAGGGGGTAAGAAGATTGCTAGTAATGTGAATTCTACCCCAATTGATAAAAAAAAGAAATACACGATCCTTCACAAAGGAAATTGGTACACTAAAACCATTTAGGCATTCAGTCAAACTCCGGCTATAATGAAACCTAGGCTTACTTACTACTGGCTCTGTCAATATCAGGAATCCAGCAGCGTTATGCAGAGCGAAGTATTGCGCCAATGTGTCGCATATTTTTATTTCGCGTAATTAATTTTTTTTCTTTGCGGCAAAATGCCCTTTTTCGTGAGTTAATCTCAGGTTTCGACTGCTTAACCGGACTTGCCTGTGGCGAATTAAATTACAATAATTTAAGCTACCAGCCAGGACTTATAAGCAAGGCGACTACACGCTAAGCCCACCCTTTGCACCCTTTGGGACACGAACATCACCTTAGGGCGTCGCAGGGGGAGGGCAACTAGGGACGGGCTGGAACGAACAAAATTTAAAAAAGATCCAAAGAAACGGTTCTATTTATATTTTAAAAAGCATCTCAAATCTCAATTTAAGCGGACCAGCAAGCATCGTTTGTATTGAAAGAGGTCAGTTCGAACAAAAGGGCACATGAATGGAGAACAAAAATCCATTCCACCCATTGTGGCTACGTACGTGAGTGCACACAATGCTATAGAGAAAATATGCGACCGTCACAAAACACAGTCGTATTCGTATAGCATGAAGTATATGCTGTTTGTTCAGCATTAGGCATGGTCGGTCGTGATTAAAAGCTTCGGTTGTTGCTTCTTTTGTTATTCTCGAAAAGAATCTACTATAGTGGCTCTGTTGATACTACAAATGTATCTTATTTATATCACCTACCTAGAATTAAACGTAGAGTAAAATTAAAAGGCGAAAATGCTGTTCTTAAACACACCGAGTACAGCTTTCATGTATAACAACATACTTTTAAAAATAACATGCACAATTCACACAAAGAATACAACAAACAGACAACTAAATCATTACTAATCCAGAACTATGGCACATTGTAAGATATCAGATTTATGATCGGGTATTCACGGGTCCAACCCCACCCATTACATATTGCCGTGAACCCACTCCAGACACAAGCATATTTCGCTTAGTTGGAGGGGTTAACAAAATTGCTAGTAATGTGAATTTTAGCCACATTTCTAGTTCTAATAAAGAAAATAATTTAAAAATGCCCTTATGTTCTGGGGCCGAAATTGGAGCGAACTTTACCACAACCCCGGCAGAAGAATCCATCATCACATTTACAACAAACCGCCCCCAATATTAAACCAACCAGACCACTTTAAAATAACCACCACCGGACAAAAAAACCACCTACTTCCAACGTAATTGTCCATGCTCTCCTTCCGGACGATGACAGACGACATCTTGGTAGCATAGACAATACAGCTGTCAAGAAATGACGAGTGTGGCGCGATCACCAGTATAGGAGCCTCCTTTCGGCTGGCCTGCTTCCCTCGAATGGTGATCGCCATGCCGCCAGCCAAATACGACATTTTCCCGATGAAGCATATCAACGGCTTCAGGGCCCTATAAAAATAAAATATCAAATCAAATTTGGTTCTACAAGTCTTGAGACAGCCATTTTTCCCCTGAACCCAGGACAGTTCTGAAAAACCGTTATATAACGTGGTTGCTTAAAAGATTTGTTTTGTTAGTACAACCGTAGGTAGGCTTGCTCAGTGATTTGACACAAGTTCATGTCAAGACTTTTTGCGAAACTTAATATTGTGATCATGTAACCGTTTCACAACTGATTAATATCCTGGTCTCAATAATCACACAATATTAAATAATAACCAAGAACTTAAATAGCAGAAGATAAAATAAAAGACAGGAGTAGGTACAATCAATTATAGAGGCAAACAAAACTTAATATTTTATGAAAAGTGTAATTATTTTTTGGTTTTACCGAGAGAGAATCTGCAAAAAATACTTATTAAGGAACCGAAAAAAGACATCCTCCATCCCAAATGAACTAGGAATACAGGAAATGGGACAGTATAGTAAGTGTTAACCTATTTCACCATCTGCATGATCTTTCATGTTTTTTCTAACAACAAGTCAATCGGATTAGTTATTTTTTTGTGAGTAGTCTTTCGCAGGCCAACTTATGAGGTTGTCGACTGTTTAACCAGACTTGCTTGTCGCGGCCTTAATTATAATATTTAAAGCCTCTAGCTAAAGCTTAGCTATATTTAACTTAAGCCAAGGCACTCCATATGGGGTACGGACCTCGGCTTATGGCGTCATCGCTGGGGGATATTCTGGATAAAAAATGCCTCTCGTCGAAACAGCGAATCGTAATCTTTAGAATTAAATTATCTTATAACTAGCAGATCATTTCCGAACTAATTTGATCTGTGAATATTAAAAAAATGGTAATGAGCAGTCGTAGTCAGCGGTTACAGACACATCTTACTAGTATTAGGTCATAGAACTAAACCCAGGCAGGCACGTTTCCATTTGTGCACCTAATTTATTCATCACCACTGCTCTGACTCGTAAAAAGGTGAATAGGAAAACATCTTGAGGACAACGGCTTTGTCCCAGGACAGACAAATTCCGAAGACGTGACATACACTAACTAGCACTGGCCCCGCTTGGTGGAAGACCGTCCATTGTATCACTCTTTTTAGTTGTAAAGTTCTTATTGTTTTACTGTTATGGTGTACAATAAAGCATATATCTATCTATCTATCTATCATTCCCTCTCATAGAGAGACAAGGCCTGTGTACTAGCAGCTGGCACGTTACAGGCTAATTATGTTAAAGATAGTGTAGTTAACTGGTAAAGTTTAGGCGTAACTTGCATCGGTGTATCGTGTTCCACGCGCGCCTCAAAGAGCAATCAGCAGCTCTGACGGGGCTCGATAGGACCATTGACTGCTGAGGCTGTGGAAATGTTCTAACGAGAGACCGCAGTCCCGGACTACGAGGGCAACTGAAGGAACAGGGTGGGTTTGTAGTCAGTCTGACACTCCCTT
Source organism: Tholera decimalis (assembly GCA_943138885.2). Classification (NCBI taxonomy): domain Eukaryota; kingdom Metazoa; phylum Arthropoda; class Insecta; order Lepidoptera; family Noctuidae; genus Tholera; species Tholera decimalis. Next base: position 37,804,472 of record OW964566.2, on the reverse strand, counting down.
CCTTCCTTTCTTCCTTATGTAACTCACACGACCTAACTATATAGACTTAAGTTTATGTCCTGTTAAACTGAGAGAGCTCTGGTAGCTACAACACAAGTTCTTACTTTGGGTACAAGTGTTCAACTAGTTCAGTTTACATATACAACGTGTAACGGAAACCCCATATCTATCCAAAAGGGCTGAAGACAACATCTGGTATGGAGTCTCTATGAACAGTTTCAGCACAAAATAACTGACTCAAAGAATTCATTCCAAATTATTGGTTTCATATATTTCTTGAATACCAATCATAACTAACGTGTCACAGCACTACGAGGGTCAATAACTTTCCATGTCACTTGTCAATAACACGACAACTCTTTTCGTTCTTCTTAATTTGAAAAATTCGGTCTCTGGTATCAGTGTATTGGAATTTGTAATAAATTCTACACACGTATACTTAGGATTACAAAACCTTTGCCATATCGTTTGTTACCATCCAAAGAAGCCATGCACTTGGTATGTATATACCCTTTAAATTACATGTTGTACAGACTTAAGTTTGTCCTGTTAAATTGCGAGAGCTCTGATACCTACAACACAAGTGAAATCTTACTTTGGGTACGGTTTTTTTTAGATTACTAGCGATGTGGTTAGAATTCACGTTACTAGCAATCTTGTTAACTCCTCCAACTAAGCTATACGATTTCCCGCCAAAAAGAAATTATATTCCTATGCATTAACTATGCATCGGAGTTTCCAAATGACCTAATTCTTGAGAATGAGAACAAGGCGATGGCATTGAACGAAACAAAAGCCTCTGCGATTCTCAAAAGCAGTATTCAATGTCAGCGATTTTATAATAGTCCAAAAAAAACCGGTCAAGTGCGTGTCGGGCCACGCGCAGTGTAGGGTTCCGTAGTTTTTATAACAGCCAAGTGCGTGTCGTATTCGCTGACTGATCGTTTCGTAGCATGCTCTAACTAAAAGCCAAACATGACTACCTAACTAATTTGACTTCCTATACAAATCCTCACCTGATCCGACAATTTTGCACGGAAAGTTTTAATTTTTTTTAGAGATTTGTATAAAACTTGTCATAGCCGGTGTTTTGAATTTAAATACAGGACAGGCTATACTACTCAATCGTCACAAGAAACTAGCGCGATAGAACTGATGCTTAGCGCCATCTATCGACATTTCTATGGAGTTGTTCGAAATTTTCGAGTCAAATATAATTGGTCGACTATTACTCGTAAACTTGTAAAGCCCACTTATGTGTGATAGTTTTCCTTTAAACTTCGTTATATATAGGTACTACTGCCGTGACATTTGAATTTCTAACTACAACCGTTTAGTTGATAGAGGGGGGACACTTGACTCTAGCGAAAATTGCTACTTTAAAGCTTGATAAGTCACGAACGGTTTAAAAAAACGTTCGTACCAAATATTTTTGAAAGACCTATCCAACGATATCCCACACTATGGGAAGAACGAAAATAAAAAATTATCATCTCACTTTACACGTATGGGAGGTACCCTAAATAATTGTTTTTATCAAAATTTTATTTTACCACTTTTTTGGCGTCATTAACGTGTATACTCATGCCAAATTACAACTTTCTAGTACCAATAGTTTTTGAGCTAAACCGCGGACAGACGGACAGACAGACGGACATGGCGAAACTATAAGGGTTCCTTGTTGACTACGGAACCCTAAAAAGGGCCATTGACTTGTTACTCAAACATTCGAACATAAGCAATAGTTATAGTACAATACACGGGTCGATTCTTCGAGGTTAAGCAACGTTTGACGAGGTTGGTCAGTAAATGGGTGAGCATCTCAACATTGACATGTTTCTATGTGCCGAGTCCACCCGTCTCAACATCGCCGCACGCCAGTGACAGTGAAAAAGGGGTGCGGGGCAACGGCTCAAACGGTCAGCTGTAAGTTGCACGTCTCTAAGCACGGCTGCGCTCGCGCATATTATATTCCCGTAACCTTCATCCGCGTATTGTAAACCAACCGTAGGTACCGTATGTTATTAACCATCCTTTTACATTATTACATGTTATACAGTCCACTATTCTTTCATTGCTTGCTCACCACGACCTATCGTCGCGATCAGCCTTAGTTCCTAGATTCCTAAGAGCTTCAGAAAGTAAGTTAGACCGTTGCTCCCGGCTGTTGTTTGCACATCATTGACAGTCGTTAAGGGTAGTTAGAAGCCAGAAATTCTGACACCAGTGTTGGTAAGGGTATAAATAAGGATCATTATGAAGGACAGTTAGGCAGTCGCTCGATGTAAAATACTAGTACTGAGCTGCACGCGGATAGACTGGAAACCGAACCCAATATGTTGGGAAAACGCTTAGCAAGTTTTCAATTAATTATTGACTCACTTGTACATCACCGTGAAAGCATAATTATGCATTTCTATGAGTAACGTTATTGGGGTGCAGGTTGTACAGACGCCAGCACATCAAGCTACAACAATCTGTCAATATTCTTTAATAGATTTTCAACTTTATTGTTATAGAAATTAGGTTCAAGGTTGATTGGGAAAATTTGAGTTTCGGGTAGCTTCATGAGCTACAAAAACAAAAAACATCGGTTACAAAAACAAATGGCTCCTGTACTTGACGTATGCAAAGAGTGTACGGCGGCGTGACCTGCCTTAACTTATTCATTATATTGGTTAAAGCAGAAGCTTCAAACTAATGTCCAATAAGCACGCTAATACTATTGTTGTATAAGACAGTATGTATAGTCCGAATGTTTTTTTTTATACTATCTTCGTTTGTTATTAAATACATCCAAAAAATATGTTTTTGTTTTGGTATGTTTTTTATTGCATTCTACATGTGCATATATTTGCGGGCTGGAGGGCGGTGCTGCATTCTGCATGCAAGATTGATCATCTAGTTATTAGCGGAATTACTGCTACATATTTTTATGAAGGATTAGTTTAGTATGAATTTCCGCAAAGCCACGCCTGATGTGTCTATGGAAATTCGTATTCTATTTCTGCGGCCGAATTATTTGATACAAGATTTTTCTTTCTTTGTATTATAAGTACTATCTACTTTAATTTCTGTCCATCCAAAGGTTGTCTGTAAGAGATTGCCCTGTGCGATAAGACCGCCCATTGCACACTAGTTTTATTACTTGTATCATTAAATGTATTGTAAGGTGTACAATAAAGTAAATAATAAATAAATATACCGGCTGATCTGGAAACATCGTTCGTGTGGAAATTTCGCCCATATTACCGGGATAAAGTCTCCTATGTGTTACGAGTCTAAGCCAAGCCCAGATTGTAACAACGTGCAATTGCGCAAAATCAGACAAAATTCGATTTTGATTAAAATAGTACAATTCATAAATAGTAGTAGTACTCTCTTTAAAACTAACTCAATAGTAAGTTGATATATTTTAAAACTTTATTTCAACAATATGATATAATAAGCTTTTAACAGCTATGAAAGATTGTTCGCATACACATGTTAAATAAACATACTATACATAAATCTTCGAACACAGTTACTTGGTTAGATAATCTGTCAAATTCCACTAATAAGATCTGTCACAGTACAAGCTATACAAATTAAAGCGAGGTACAAGTACGAGTTTATGCAGCTTTTGTAGATACAGATAATTATACAAAATGTATCGTAATTAACGCACACCGTCAAACAAATCAATCAGAAAATTACGTTATGATCAAAATACATACTACGCAAAAATTTTAAGACTACTTACTACAACTTCCTTGAAATAAGTTTCAATTGTATTGAATTAATTAGTATAAATATAAAACCGGATTTAAAAAGCTATTACTATAATTTACGGTCCCTTTTGTAAGTTTTGAATTTATAGCGATAATGTAATTGTAATCTGCGTAGATTTAATAGTTTTTTGTGATGAAAAACTACCTAAATTAAAAATGGTAAAAAGCGATTCAGTAAAGAAATTTCAGGATGTGCATTAATTCCGTTACATGTTGTGTATTAGATTTTTATTTTTAAGGACTATTATACCTGAAGGTCCGTCTAAGGTATATTAGTCCTGGCATGTCTACTGAAACATTATAGGTTTTTAATCGTAACTTATTTCTACGAGTAACTTCGCTATATCAACACAAGATAATCAGGTATATATCATAAAAAAATCTTACTATAAATATGCCTAATTTAAACATTGTTTTTTTTTTGATAATACAGTGTTAAGAAAAGAGCACTTGAAGTTTTGTGTGAACATAGTTAAATGAAATGATGAATAGTTGTTTTTTATGAGAGAATAAATCGCTTAAGTTTGTTATCGCTGTATTTTATTTTATTATTCATGTAATGTAATGCGAGATTATATCACTTTTTACGTTTTATTTTAAATGCAAATACAAGATAACCTCTTTAAAAGCGAAACAAAACAGAAGTTTAAGTTTCTGCAGCTGTAGAACTGCACAGCTTTATTAGATAAAAATTTAGGAAAAACTACTTATACCTATGTCACCTTCATTAGGTATTTTTATTTATCGTGGTAAAATTATCAAATCAAAAAATAAAAGTCCTCCCGCCCTGCCCGGGGTGACTTTCGGTCAGACTTTTACTGACTAAAATCCACGGTGTTCCTTCAATAACCCTTTACATACCGGGGTCACGGTGATGAGATAAGTCCCGCGGCCCCGGCAGGCTTCGGCCCTCTGCAGAGGGGGCCTCGTCATGTTGCTGACGCTCTTTGAGGCGCGCGTGGAACACAACGCGCCGTCGATCTGGGCATGGTCCATGGTCGGACAGCGAGTTGCCCTTTACTCGCTGTCCGCATGCCCGCGCCTACGGTGGCCGGAGATCGTCGGCCGACGCCCGACGTCGTGAGCGTCTACCACTGCGGCTGGGCTGGAGGGAGGACGCCACCTTCATTAGCTTAGTTTTTTTTTTCAATTATGTTGGATTAAACATTTTTTACCGACTATGATAGAGTTGGCTTCCAGTCTAACCGAATGCATCTGAGTATTAATATTTTACATAGATTGATTTCCTATCTGACAAAAACAGCCCAGAAGCGATACCCCTTGACCAGCCCAGTGTCAGATTTTCCGGCTTCTAACTACGCGTAACCATCAAAGATGTCCAAATCACAGCCGAGACCGACGGCTTAAAGTGCTTTCCACCAAGTCACAGAGCTGAACTACCGCTACTACTGTAAAATCTCTAATAGATCCCAATATCACTTTCTGCCCAGCCTTTTTTTTCTGGGTGTGAATATCATCGAATGACTTCTCCCGCTCTGAGTTAAGCTGAAGAGAGTGTCAGACTTCTACTGACTAAAAACCTACTCTGTTCCTTCAGCTGCCCTTAAGTTCCCGGGCCGCTGTATCTCGTTAGAACATTTCCACTACCCCGGCAGGCAATGGCCTTTTGGGGCTCCGTCACTGGTGCTGACAGCTCTTGAGGCGCGCGTGGAACACTCGGCGCCGCCGACCCGGGCCTGGTCCTTACCGGACGGTGAGCTACCCCTGCTCGCCATCCACAAGCCCGCGCCTACGGTGGCCGGAGACCGACTCGCGATCCCCGACGCCCGTAGCGTTTTCCGCGGCGCGGCGGCTGGAACGTGAGGATGAGAGTTGCCTCTCCTTCACGCGTTCGGCCTCCTCCTTCGCTAGCATGACTGCTTCACTTTCTGCCCATCCTGAGAACTGAACTCGAGACCTCACCCTCAGCAGTTGCGCTTGCGACCACTAGACCAATGGAGCAGTCAGTATGTCTATGTATGTTTTTTTTTTAATTCTTTATAATCTATGTATCTTTTTTTAATTATACTCTAATCTGTCAGAAAACTCTCTTAATGTTCTTAGGAGAATTTTGCATATAGAATCTGTTACAGTTAGTCGCTGCTAAGTTTGAAAATTTAATGAAAATGATAATTAAAATTAATATTTCTTGGTAGACAATAATATCTACGATCAAAGTTACCAGACCATTACGTAAAACGAGCATCATTATATTCTTCTCAATGGGCTTTAAGAGATTCATGTACAACAATATATATTTATATAATAGGCAATAAATCTCACGTGTCATGGTAATGGCCCCATAAGAGCTTCGGCCATCACCTGATGAGGTTTTGTAAAGCGATTAAATTTAATAGGCTTTTCTCTTTTAAAGTCGGAATTAAATATCTTTCAAAGTCGAAAATAAGTAAAGTCAGTTAGTAGAAAAAGTCGCCTTTCAATAATCACGGCAAAGTAATTAGCGTACGTAATGCTAAGTTTCGAGTCTTCATCTTACTTTAATGATCTCAGGAATATTCAACCTTGCCTAACGACTGGTTACTGCATAAGTACAAACGCAAATCAATCCTAGTTTCCGAATGAGGAACACACACACATGCTACACTACATTTTGTTTAGTTTTTGTTTATACGTAGATTTATGGGATACAATTGTATTGTATCTACATCTGCCTAGACTTTTCCCACCTACAATGTCGGGATCAGCTTTAACCGGCTTCAAAAGATTGCAGCTGAGTACCTGTGCGATTAAAACTGCTTACTTGACCTTGGCAACCCAGTAACTTGTTACACCTTAACGGTTTCTCGAATCACGGAGAAATATCTATATGTCACTATGTCGAAACCCATCCTCAGACCTAGCTCAACAAGTATTGCATAACCTCAAGAACAACCCGTCAGAATATGAATATAAAACAATAAAGAAACAAACGTAGATTTTAAGAACCATTAATCAAAGCTATAAATGATATCTTCGCCTACATTATGCGTATGGCTTTGCGTCGAGTCTCCATTTATAACGGTTAGCACAATTTTTGTTCCAAAAGTACAAAACAACAGTTTTATTTTAAATAAGTACGCGATTTCACTTTTAAGATTTTTAGAAGATAATAACGTGGTTTTGGTAAATGATACCTGGCCCCCAATGGTGCCCGAACGAGCTGGACCAAACTAATTTGATTTTCGTTTTTCCTTTTTATTTGACTATTTGTTTGTATGTATTATTAATAATTTTTAATTGAATGTTATCGTTTTGGATTTATTAATTTTATTATATTTGACATTTTTTTTTCGATTGTTATATTTGTATGGTACTGTAATATGTAAAAAAAATCTACACAACGCATATTTTTCCCAAATAAATGACTTATGACTTACTTTGGGTCTGAATCGCCACCTGGAAACCATGCTGAGCGGCCTCTGTCCAGCAGTGGAATGATGCAGACTAACAGTAATAGTAAATCGACTTTTATTTTGGCATAACTTTTCATCATTATTATCATCTGCACAAACCTTGAGAGCCAAAGATCAAGAGGGAGATTCAGAGCAACTGAAGTCAAACAGTTTCCAGGACTTTGTATAAGTCCTCCGTGTGGCCACCGATTGCAATATGACGAAAAGCCTAACGAACCGCTGGTTGAAGAAAGGTGATGAAGATCTTCAACCGTGAAGGATCGATCGACTGCAGAGAGAGATAACTTTTCGAATGCAGTGTCTGGATGTCAAATTGATCTTTTTTATACTCATTTATTATTTTTCTTTTACGGCAGGGTGGCGTGGAGGTATCTCGTTAAATCACCTAGACTTCCCAAGACAGGCACGACCGTCAGCAATGAAGCCAATTCAACGTAGAAGAAGATTATCTTTTTATCTTTTCCGTAACCGTGTTAAGGTCGACCTTCTAATCTAACCGGATGTAGTAACAGTTTTTTTCGTGGATCATCCGCGTTTTTCATCACACAAATAAATTACTGGGTAGCACGATACTGCCAGATAAGATTGATTAGCAGGATTAAGTACTACAGACATGAAATCACAATGACATTAATGAACTTTACTACCTTCAATATACGGACCAAGTCGCTGTGACTTCAACGGTATGGTACCTAATATTATTTATGTGAAATTTTGAACCCCTTTTTAACCGACTTCAAAAAAAGGAGGAGGTTCTCAGTTAGTCTTAAACTATTTTTTGACGGCTGGACCGATTTGGAAAATTCTTTTTTTGACTAGAGGGTATATTTTCTAGTTGGTCCCATTGTCATGAAGTCAGGATCTGATAATGGAAACCTTGAGAAATCGAGGGAACACTTCAAATATTATAGGCACACCTATAGCGATGGTGATGAGGAGGTGATGGTGAAGTACCAGGAGTACTCCTCAAAAATTAACAGCTCAGCATAGGGAAAGAAATATTTTGCAAAAGGTGATAAGAAGGTGACATTTAGGCTTTTGTTACTAGGTAAATTACAAATCGACCGGCCGGATAGGGCCATACCCATGCAATTAATGTCAAACTATGTACAATGCTAGCCTATGTACAATACCTGCCTAGGTACCTCTATTAAATGTCAATGATCTTGACTTTTACTGTGAAGCATTATTGTAACTCCCACATAATTTTGTTATAAGTGGTTGTAATACGTAGGTTAGTTGTAATTTATAAATTCATTTTTGTCAGTAAGTATTGGGGTTTAGTTCAGGCAATCTTTCAAGGGACAAATACATACTATGTTATGTATGTTTTTGGGGTCTTCTAGGTACTATCTCCATACCAAATTTATCAAAAATCGTCTTAACGGGTTAACCGTAAAAGACTTAGAGACAGAGAGATATAGATGGCTTTTTTTTTTAAACAAATACATTAATGTGAAATTGTTTTTAAAGGCGGAGGTGGCCCAGTGGTTATGACTTAGGAGTTGTAAGGTCGTGTGTTCGAAAACAACCAGGCACACTACTTTGTGTAATTTTCTTTATCACCATTGCTTTAAAAACCGTGAAGGCAACATCGTGAGGAAATCCGAAGACTTCAGATTTTAGTCCTAGGGGTTGGGTCACTGGGCCCGCGTGGTTCATGACAGAATGACAGCCCATTCCGTCATGGAGAGGAAGACTGGTGACCCAGCTGAGAGAACGCAATAGCCTATATATGTTGTTTTTTTTTTTTTCACTAAATTAGGTCGCACGGATGTGAAGCACGTAATCTTTTTACTTCGTCAAGGTCATTGTCAGCTTAACAAATACAGTTATCAGAAAAGTATATCAAGTAAGTACAGTTAACCGATGGCAAAGTAATCGTAATATTTAAGGCCGATGAAACAATCCTTACTAATATTATAAATGCGAAAGTAACTCTGTCTGTCTGTGTGTTACGCAATCACGCCTAAACTACTGAACCGATTTTAATGAAATTTTGTACGGACATAGTCTAGAGCCTGAGAAAGGACATAGGCTGCTTTTTAATGCGAAAAACGGCTGTAAGGGGTTGAAATAGGGGATGAAAGTTTGAATGGAAATTACGTCATTTTTAAAGCTAGAAGCTTGAAACTTATTTTTTAGACTTTTGATTAATACATATGACATTCAAATTATGTATGAGTTTTATTTTCAAAATAATTAGTCTAAAAATTAAAAATGCTGCTGAAAGTCACTATTCTGCGCGAACGAAGTCGCGGGCACAGCTAGTATTAAATATTTTTTATCGACTTTCTCTATTTTCTGTGGAACTTGTTTCTTTTTTAAAGAGAACTAGCATTGTGGGTAGAGCTAATATTACTAGCAATCTTGTTAATGCCGCGAACTAAGTTAAATATACTTGTGTCGGGAGTGGGTTCACGGCATTCTGTAATGGGTGGGGTTCGAACCTGCGACCTCTAGATCACAAGTCCGACACCTCAGCCATTCGGCTATTGACGCTTTAAACTTACACATAAGTGATTGATAACAGTACGGTTCGATCTTCAAAGGTCAATGCCCACATTGTTAGAACAACCGTGGCCTACAGTGAACACTGATAAACAGTTTATGCAATTATAGTTTAAGTTGTTACGAACACCTTCTAGTACTTATCAGTTAAGAAAATAAGTCGCCATTTGGAAATAAAACATTTTTAATTTTTTTTATAACATTTATTTTTTCATAAGCACAGACATATTATAAACACTTAAAATAACTTTTGAATGGTAAGTACATAACTTTTTAACTCATTTTAACCTTTTGAATAATAGTCACCTTCTAAGTTTAAACAGCTATGGGTTCCATTTCAATAAAAATCGGTACAGTTATATCTAATGGATAGCTCAAAAGATTTTGGAGTTATTGTATATTTATTATTTATTTATTAATGAATGCTTATCATTTGTCCCAAACACCACCACCACCGCTCAATATAAAAAAAAACAATCTCAATATAAAAAGCTAACATCTAAGAATACTATTATATACAGGGTTATTGGAAAAACACCAACAACCTCTTAAGAGGTTATTGTACTCGTCATTATGAACAACTTTTACTATGGTACCAAACACGAAATCGCGAAAAAAAATCAGCTGTTCCCTACATTTTGACGAGTTAACCAAACTTAAATAGGAACAGCAAAATTTTTTATTTTCGCGATTTCAGGTTTGGTCTTTCAAATAACCCTGTATATATATGCACTATTGACGTATATATATGGAGACACTCCTAAAAAAAGTCTTTTAAAAAAGTAATCATTAAAAAAAATATCGATAAATATATTTATTCTATAGTATCATCAGCATCATATACTAATAAGACACTGTCTAAAAACTGTGCTGGAGAAACTATATTGGTTTGATGCCGTGCCCACCCAAGATACCAGACCACAGACATGACGTGGGCACAGCATCCTACAGTCCTCCGGCCCACAATACAATTGATGTATGGCTGCTCTTCCAGTGGTATTATTTCTTATTAAAATATAGACAAAGTATGTCTTTCGGCTAATATGCCTGCTTTGGATTCGGGCCCTTAATAAAAAGCAATCATTATGAAAAAGTGAACCTTCCAAAATACTAGTTCTCCTATCATCATAGCGAGCGCGAGTGCAGAGTGAGTAATGAGTAGTTAGATTACAGTAAATTACAGTTTACTGTCAAGTCTATCATCTGTCAAGAATAATGCTGCCATATTTTAAAATATAATCGATTAGTTGCATCGATTGTTGGTCTTGATCAAATCAATTTTTCATCTAACTACGGCAAAGCCTTATAGAATACAGTGATTATACTTTTTTTATGTTTATGTATGTGTGGACGCGTCGTTTTCAAATCATTTCTATGGTAATCGAAAAAACTGAAATCCGACTAACGTATTTAGTAAAAGCGCTTCCCGAAGTCAAGAGCATAAAGTGCTCAAGTTTTGATAAATAGTAGCCGACAACTTGCTTTTCTTTTTCACTGTTGGGTTTTAGTTTATAAGTAATTATATTTTATTTTTTATACCAATATTTTATATTATTATTAAGTAATCCGTAATTGACTAGATTTATTAAATATATTAATCGAAATAAATTGAACATACATAATGGCAACCCTAAACTTCGTCTGACATTGAAACTCGCATTGATCTATTAGTTAAATTACTTATTTATTCGCTAAAATCACGGCGTCATAGTTAGATATGGAACTTATACGGAAATTTCCTATTTAAAATACTTATATTTTTTGATTATCTTTCAAAATGTGTTTGACGTGGGCCATATCATGGCATTATCATTTAGGTAACGCTAACTTAGGTCAATAGAAGGTCATATTCCTCGTTTTTTTTTTCTGGTTGGGAAAATCATCGAATGACTTCTTCCGCTCTGGGTTAAGCGGAAGGGCGTGTCAGACTTCTACTGACTAAAAACCCACCCTGTTCCTTCGGCTGCCCTAAAGTTCCGGGGCCGCGGTATCTCGATAAAACTTTCCCGCAAACCCCGGTGCTTGCACTTTAAGCCGTTAGTTTCGGCTGTCATTAGTAGAAGTCATAATGGGTAGTCAGATCCCAGAAAATCCGACAGCAATCTTACCACCTGTATCGTGTCAACTAATTATGTACTAGCTTATGTCGTAACTTCTGCCTGCGACTTGGTTCGCGTGGGGGGTTGTCCCGCGTAAATCCCAATCCCGTGGAAGTTCCGGAATAAAAATTAACCTAATACTCAGCCGCATTCCGTGTATCTGAGTTACTTGTTACACCTTAGCAAAAGATAAAAATTGGCCAAGTGCGAGTGAGACTCGCCCATGAAGGGTTCCGTAGTAACTACGCCAAATAACTTTGTTATTCATAGTGCAAAGTTATATTTGCGGTTTTAGAAAATATGCTGCCTCTCAAAAACTGCTGACCCGATCTCGTTCAAACCAAGTTTCGTTGAAAGTTTACATTAAGATCTGCAGCATATTTTTATTTAACTCCATTATTATACAAGTTAGAGGGGGAGGACACATTTTACTCAATACTCAATACTTTTATTGCATTCCATATGTACTTCGGAAGCGTATATCTTTTAAACGATTAACTTTATGAAAAAGTGGTTTTAGAAACCTCAACGTCATTTTTAAAGACCTGTCTATAGATACCACACACGTATAGGTTTCATGAAAAAAAAATATTTTCAGTTTCAGTTCCATGCATGCATCCTTTATTATAAATATATTTTTTTTTTCTTGAAATGCTTATGCGGTTCACAGAATACATCTACCTACCAAGTTCCACATGTAAAGTCCTAATAGTTTCGGAATAAAAGGGCTGTGACATATGGACAGACGGACGTACAGACAGACATGACGAAACTATAAGGGTACCCTTTTTTTGCCATTTGGCTACGGAACCCTAAAAATATCTATGATTTTGTTAACGGCATTGTTGCAAACACAAACATTAATTGACCTATTCTTTAAAACAACATCACAATAACCGCAAACTAAAAAAACTACACGAAAGCAGTACGACCATTAAATACCTACACTATGGCTTCTATGAACGTAAAGTAACGGTAAAGAGACGAGAGATTAATGTACCGAGGACTAGGTATGCGTATGAATCATAACGTATACTTATAATATATTTAAATTGTAAAAAATACCGGATTGATGTTATAGGCGTGCTGCATTTTAAGCCTATTATTTGAGCTCTGGTATAATGTGATTTATTAAATACAAGCTGTGCCCCGCGACTGCTTTAACAACTTACCTTTTTGTGAGTATTAAAAAAATATTTATTTGTTCTATTTATTTAAAAACCTTTTTTTTATTGATAATAGGCTCGCGTTTGACCACCATCTCACCTGATGGTAAGTGATGATGTGGTCGAACATGGAGCACGCTTACCTAAAAGTAACCTATTCAATCTTGACTTAAAGACCCCTAGGGTCATTGTCCCGAATTTGAAAAAATAAATCATTTATGTCTCATAATAAGTAAGTTATAAATATAAACAGGAAGATAAGGTTCGAGTAGGTTCTAATGATTTTTTAGGATCAATATACAACGTGTTATTTAAAGGGTTACATATACATACGAAGTGCTTCTTTGGTTTTGGATTTTCTTTTTTTTTCACACCGCCTTCCGAAATAAAAGTTATTTTTGGCTTTGTAGTGTTTTGATATGGAAGTCGGTTCTACTTTTTGCTAAAATTTTTTTTTCACGCTTTGTATTGGGTCGGTTTGTAATTTATCTAGTTACAAAAGCCATAATGTCAACAACTTACATATCACCTTTTACAAAATATTGCTTTTCCCGATGCATAGCCGTTAATTTTTGAGGAGTTCTCCTGGTATTTGACCATCAGCTCTACATCACCATATGTATTGTGACGAGCATAAAGTGTTTAACATCCGTACTCAAGTAATCGAATCGCAATCCACGAAATACTTATTATTGAGGAGTTTCAGTGGCCATCTGTGGTCTTCATAATCAGTTCAACTTCCCCAAATGGCACTTTTCGGAAGCAACTGCTCAAGATAAGAAATACCCAAAACGCTATAGGTGTGCCTATAATATTTGAAGAGTTCCCTCGATTTCTCCAGGATCCCATCATCAGATCCTGATTTCGTAACAATGGGACCAACTAGAAAGTATACCCATTCAAACGCAAAAAGAATTTTTCAAATCGGTCCAGCCGTCTCCGAGTTATGAGGTAACATACATAAAAAAAAAGTTCAAGATGAATTGAGAACCTCCTTTTTTTGAAGTCGGTTAAAAAACGAAACGGCAAGGATTTTTTAATCCTATGTCTTCATGTGTGGAACTTATTAGACATTTTCAGCCCTTTTGGATAGATATGTAGTTTCCGTTACACTTTGTATAAAATACAACTATAAAAACCGGTCAAGTGCGTGTCGGGCCACGCGCAGTGTAGGGTTCCGTAGTTTTTATAACAGCAAAGTGCGTGTCGTATTCGCTGACTGATCGTTTTGTACCATGCTCTAACTAAAAGCCAAATATGACTACCTAACTAATTTGACTTCCTATACAAATCCTCACCTGATCCGACAATTTTGCACGGAAAGTTTTAATTTTTTTAGAGATTTGTATAAAACTTGTCATAGCCGGTGTTTTGAATTTAAATACGGACACAGAGCTACACTACTCAATCGTCACAAGAAACTAGCGCGATAGAACTGACGCTTAGCGCCATCTATCGACATTTCTATGGAGTTGTTCGAAATTTTCGAGTCAAATATAATTGGTCGACTATTACTCGTAGACTTGTAAATCCCACTTATGTGTGATAGTTTTCCTTTAAATTTCGTTATATATAGGTACTACTGCCGTGACATTTGAATTTCTAACTACAACCGTTTAGTTGATAGAGGGGGGACACTTGACTCTAACGAAAATTGGTACTTTAAAGCTTGATAAGTCACGAACGGTTTAAAAAAACGTTCGTACCAAATATTTTTGAAAGACCTATCCAACGATATCCCACACTATGGGAAGAACGGAAAAAAAATATTATCATCCCACTTTACATGTATGGGAGGTACCCTAAATATTTTTTTTTTCTAAATTTTATTTTACTACTTTTTCGGCGTCATTATCATGTATACTCATGCCAAAGTATACAACTTTCTAGTACCAATAGTTTGGAGCTAAACCGCGGACAGACGGACAGATAGACGGACATGGCGAAACTATAAGGGTTCCTTGTTGACTACGGAACCCTAAAAAATGAAGTTATCAAATGAAAGAACCAATAATAATGTGTTTTATTTTAAAGTCTTAATATTAACCCCCGTAGGAATTTAAAAAATGTATAGGTACGTAGATTTGCGACTACTGACTCCTGTGAACTTCAATGTCTACGTATCTATACTAATATTATAAAACGGAAAATTTTGTTTCTTTGTTTGAACACACTAATCTTCGAAAGTACTGGGTGGATTTCGATGAAATTTCGTATGGATGTAGCTTAAGGAAGGCTATAGGCTTTATGATAGAATCCACGGGAGCGAAGCCTAGCGCGACAGCTAGAGTAAGGATATGGGAGAGGTTGATTAGAACTTAATGTTAGTTGAATGCAATCTTTTTTCGTATTTCTTTTTGACGGATTATTTGTCTCTTAATGATTAGAGTCGTAAACCCAAATCTATACAGCACTAACTAGCATTGATTCGCATTTCCTTCTGCGCAAAACGAATGGCGGAAATCACAAAGTTGCTAAAATTAGCAAATATCTTGCAGGTGAAGAAAAAAGATATATAGGTACCTAAAACAACGCAAGTTAAATTGTTTTCATCCCATCTTGTGTTTTCTATAAGAAACTTTTAGCGGGCAGTAATGGCAGTAATGAGTTTTTAATCCTCTTTATAAGTGCGACGCAATTATCTTTGCCGCGCACTTTTTAACCGACTTCAAAAAAAGGAGGTTTACAATTCGTCTTGAACTTTTTTTTTTTTTTTTTATGTATGTTACCTCGTAACTCGGAGACGGCTGAACCGATTTGAAAAATTCTTTTTGCGTTTGAATGGGTATAGTTTCTAGTTGGTCCCATTGTTACGAAATCATGATCTGATGATGGGATCCTGGAGAAATCGAGAGAACTCTTCAAATATTATAGGCACACCTATAGCGTTTTAGGTATTTCTTATAGTACCTTGAGCAGTTGCTTCCGAAAAGTACCATTTGGGGAAATTGAACTGATGATGAAGACCACAGATGGCCACTGAAACTCCTCAATAATAAGTATTTCGTGGATTGCGATTCGATTACTTGAGTATGGATGTTAAACACTTTATGCTCGTCACAATACATATGGTGATGTAGAGCTGATGGTCAAGTACCAGGAGAACTCCTCAAAAATTAACGGCTATGCATCGGGAAAAGCAATATTTTGTAAAAGGTGATAAGTTGTTGACATTATGGCTTTTGTAACTAGATAAATTACAAACCGACCCACTAAAAAGGGTGAAAAAAAAAATTTTACCAAAAAATAGAACCGACTTCCATATCAAAACACTACAAAGGCAAAAATAACTTTAATTTCGGAAGGCGGTGTCTTTAGTTTTGTATATATTTTCGTTTTTGACACCGCCTTCCGAAATTAAAGTTATTTTTGCCTTTGTAGTGTTTTGATATGGAAGTCGGTTCTATTTTTTGGTAAAATTTTTTTTTGAATTTGGAACATCTTAGTGTAGCATGTTCAGCGCCAAAGAAATCGAACGCAAATATTGTTTGAATAAAGACTAGCTGGTACGACGGCCCATAGTCGCGAAGCCGCGCGCCGGCTAATTAAAAAAAAAGAAATCAAATTAAAAACGCGCGAATTACAGCCCGCGTTTTCGTCTATTTATACTATTTAATTTCAATGTAGTTGTTACTTTATGTTTTATTTAATAATAATAGTACAATAAAATATGAGGCGCCTTTTATTTTCTCATAGTGGTGATGAAAAGTAGAGATGTATCACTTGGGCGCAAAATATTTTTTGGCTCGGGCGACGTAATTTGAATCCCTCGCTACGTTTGTTTTGCTCCCTTATGTATAAGGTGTACAATAAAGTATATAATAAATAAATAAATAATGTGTAGGCACAGAAAACTGCAGTCGAAATCAATGAAATTTTCAGGCATTCAAACGCTAGTTAGTACATTTCAGTGTGGAAGCTAGGCTAATTGCTCGTTTGATGAGATACTCACACTACTAGGTATTCTGTTTGTTTTTGAAAAACGAAAAAATGAGAGAAGGTAGTAAAAATATTTCAGATCATTACAACTCTATGTGATTCTGACTTTCCCCGGTGTCATCCAATTAAATTACTGTACTTAGGTGTTTTATTAATGATATTTTATCTCTAAATATAATATCTATGTAGAGCAGTGGTAGCCCAGTGATTATAGGCACGACTTACAAGTTCATGGGTTCGAACCCAAGCAAGCACATTAATTTGTGTGATTTTCATCATCACCACTACTTTCAAAGCGGTGAAGAAATAAAAAACGTGAGGTACCCGGCATGTCCTAGCATTGAAAATTTTTAAGTCTTGTAATATCCACCAACCCACACTACCCAATTAGTAAGTAAGTAAGCGACGACGGAAGTATTTATAAAAATAACTTCCATAAAATAACCCATTCCGCCTCGTAGAGCCTGTTTCCTAGAAGAGGGAACGTTTTTGGCTGTTTTTTTTTAAATTTAATATACCGCACAAACATCGTGTCCGGCCACAGTAGGCGCGGGCTTGCGGACGGCGAGCACGGGTAGCTCACCGTCCGGTAAGGACCAGGCCCGGGTCGGCGGCGCCGAGTGTTCCACGCACGCCTCAAAAAGCTGTCAGCACCAGTGACAAGGCCTCATAAGGCCATTGCCCGCCAGGGTTGCGGAAATATTCTAACAAGATACCGCGGCCCTGGAACTTAAGGCCAGCTGAAGGAACAGGGTGAGTTTTTAGTTAA
The DNA here is from genome assembly GCA_943138885.2 of Tholera decimalis. NCBI lineage: Eukaryota > Metazoa > Arthropoda > Insecta > Lepidoptera > Noctuidae > Tholera > Tholera decimalis. The sequence continues at coordinate 37,786,805 of OW964566.2, read as the reverse complement.
TAGAAGTCTGACACTCCCTTCCTCTACACCCATATTTCCACCCGAAAAAAAAAACGTTACATTAAGTACCTACGTATACCTTATGCATGACGTGTATATTTTGTGTATGGCAGAGCGGTGCTGCATACTGCATTCAACGAATTTTTGGCAGCATTGAACTAAATATAGTGCTGCACTTCCGTGAAATAATGCCAATTATACATATTTTACTGCTACACTTTTTGCTGCTACTGTTCACCATTACAAGTTAATGCGATTGACCAGCGCTTCTAAACCGAGATTAAGCGAGAGCTGTTTGTGTCGTCATGAAGTATTGGTACTGAAAGCACTTGAACTCGTTTCAGGCGCTATTCAGTCAATTTCAGGTCAAGCGTTAGTAGCGTTAGTATGTCGCAAAACACTGATGGACGGCTCACAGCCCGTATCCTGACAACCTACTATATAGCATTTTTCTCTAGGTTTTTTTCGAGGGGAAATAATCAAATTACTTCTCTCACTCTGGGTGGAGTAGAAGGGAGTGTCAGATTTGTACTGACGGAAATAACACCCTATTCCTTCAAACTCGGTGATCCAGTATACCACTGGAAATTATTTGGCGACACCTAAGATCTAACATGGTTTAACCAGGTTATTTTCAATGGTGCAATCCGCCCTTGGTATAAGCTGCCATAGAACAGACAAGACAGAACTAATAACACTAGAGCAATACAAACACGGATAACTCACTCCTCATTAGGATTCAAACAAGCTCTCTAAATACTTAGTGAGGAAAAAACACAATGTAAGTACACTAATTTACTGTGACCGTTTCTCAATATCATCGTGAAGGTTAATTCACGATTCTTCATATTAATATTCATGCTCTGAATATTTTTGACGGGCAATGCTGAAACCAAGTCAAGAAATAGTGCAACAAAACAGATATTGAAAATGCCTGCGTAATAAATGAGAGAAAAATAACGCGATTTTATGAAAAAATGTTTTAAGTTCGAACCTAAATAAGTGGCAGCACAGAAAGAAAAACAAAGAAAGAAAAAACTAGCGGCAAGCACACTACACAAGCGACAATCAGCATTTTCAAAGACCATCATGCGACTATAGACCTACGTCCTATGAACGGCAACCGCGCTGTATCCGCTTTGGCAACCACGCTAGGAGCCCCCAGGCACACGATGGCAATGGCGTCGAAGAACGTAGAATGCGGCGCCATCACCACGACTGGCGCTTCCCGAGGGTTCGATGGCACATGGTGTCGCCCCAGCACCCGAACACGATGGAAGCCAGTCGCCACCACCACCAACCGCATTAGTGACAAGATTGAGAAGCGGAGTTTGCTGTGAAATAAACCTTATTATTATGAGAGTTAAGGAAAAGGAAATGTTAGAAGTTAAGATAAGTGGAGACCCGGTTAAAGCATGCATTTTTAATAGGTTATTTACATAGATACACCAAATTTTGTTCACCATAATGATACGCTGGAAATAAATACGCAAAAAAAAATTCTAATGTTATCGTTTGCGATTGAGAACTACTGTGTACACATAAGAAAATAAGTCAAGTAAGTCATGGCATATTTATGTTAAAAACGAATAACCGTATATCCAACACTGGTTGTAGAAGAACTAGTGCCCGCATGCGGGTGGTCCGCATCCGCATGACATATATTAGACTAAATTTCCGTATACCCTATTAGTCTACCTTTGTATATCGCAAAGACTAATATTTAAAAATCTCTTTTCAAATCAGCGAACTTTACGATCAATGCAAAATATTCGGCATAATCGGGAGTTGATCCGTTTCCCGGGACGATGAAGCATTCGGATTTGCCGAACCAATGAACGCATAATTCCGTTGTTACGCAATAATATCTCGCTTTCTATAAGTACGACGCGCGACGCCTAACAAATTGTTTTATAATTTTCGTCCGTCGTGTTATAGACCGCCAGACACTCTAAAAACTGCTTTTTACCCGACTGCAAAGGAAGGGTTATGTTTTTCGCGCGTATCTTGTATGTATGTATGTAATATTCTTTATTACCTCATATCTCCAGAACTACTGAACGGATTCACATAATTGAGGTATCATTAGATTTGTCTTAGCAGCCCAAGTGTTCTTGGGTAGGTGACATTTGAAAAAATCAAATATGGCGGCTGTGCGAAGTCATTATACATAGTGAAAAAAAAATTTTTTTTCGAATACCACAATATGGGTATTAAATTAAAGGGCTTATCACAAGGATTTCAAAAAGGTATATCATATTTATCATTCGTGTAATACTAGCAAAAATAATACAAAGAGAAAGTTTAAAAATATGGACTTGAGCTCTTTCACTTTCTGAATCCGGTGGGGTGCCATTGTGACACGACCGGGAAAGTTAAAAAAAATTGTTAATTAATATTTTAACTGAATTATTAAAAAAAAAAGTTATTTAAAAAATCTAAAAAACCCGACTGCTCAACTGAAATGGAAGGAACAAGCACATTTTTATTTTAAAAAGTGACAAGCAGGCGGACCCGTCAAATTTAAAAACAAATAGGTTCAATTGGGTCCCGCCTGCTTGTCACTTTTTAAAATAAAAATGTGCTTGTTCCATAGATGATACATAGCTTGTTGATTATATTATATGATGGTTTTCTGCTCCCTCGTGTTTTCTACATATCAATGCGCACATTCACTTAGCGCCAAAAAAAGAATTTTTTGAGGGTGTTAGAATTTGTTTGCACCTAAACAAACAGGATTACGTACAGGCGGGTAAGTTACATACTCAGTTATTGAACAATCACTTATTTTGAAACCTGAACAGAAACAAAAATAACTGGCTAACACGAGCATGCAGTATGCATGAGAAAGTAATCAGAGTAGAAATCTCGCTCAAGTGAAATAGAAAGTGTTGATTAATAATTTATCATCATTTGTAAACGGACTGTGTTTGGACGTGGACGTAGACAAACCTTTGAGTAATTATAATTAATTATTATTAAAGATAATTAATCAAATAACTGGACTGACAATACCATAAACAGTTTGTGCGAGAATAGTACAATGTATTAGCGCAATAAAAAAGAAATCATATCGAACAAATTTCGAACACGACGTTCCAAATTCGATATTCAAAAGACATGTCAAACGCGTGATTGACAGCAGTAATTGGTTGAAGAATACAGAAACCAATCGCATCATTTGACTTGGGATTAATGTGAAACGCATCGATCAATTACTTTCCTGGAACCAGGAAGTAAGTGTACATTTGCTTGATCATCAATATTATTTTGCTGATATTAACTATCAGTAAAATTATAATGATGATGAGTAAGCCACTACTTCTGCTTTTCTATGAGTAGATATAACTGTGCTCATGATTTTTCATTTGTTTACTGACTTTACTTTTTATTGGTCCGATTGAACCTATTGAAGCATTAAAGAACACCAGTCACGCACGCACAATCTTGCGAACGAAATCCAAATAAAAACGAAAGTAATATTACAGACATAATCTGAATTGATTTTAAGATTGTAAACACGACGACATCATATCGAAGGTTTTACAGACAAGAAATGCAATGCAATGAAACGTTCTCAATGACTTACAGTCTGTATAGTAATCTTAACACTTTTTTAATATACAAGGTAAAACGGAAAGTGGTTGTCTAGTTTCTAAAACTGCGTCTACACATGTAGATGAACAACTTTCTTCGCGAAACTCGGTCTCAATTCCCAAAAGCAAATAGCGAATGTACAAGTTTTTATTTTATTTAGTATTTATTTGTATCCACAATCACTTCTAGAAAATAACGGATTCGGAAATGCATTCTTTTTACATTAGCTACTAATATTACATGGAGGTCAACCGGCCTAAACATTGCGGCAATGTCAATTTGGCGTGACCTTATCAAAGGCTATAAGGCCTTATATGGGTTTCTTCCATTGAAGGCTTTGACTGTAATCCATTTAAGTGTAGTTTGGTAAAGTTCGATAGTAGGGACATAACAGAATCGTAAGGTAAGAAAGCGGACGGATCAAGCGAAAGGCTCGTCGGCTTCCAAATTTTACAAGGTCATGAGAGACGCTGATAGGAATCGGTGGAGGCAGATCATCAGTTCCAGACGCGACCCTAATGCTGACCACAATCCTCGGATATGAAAGAACGACCGGAGAGGCAGAGAATACTAATAATAATTTCGTTCTTATTATTATGAAATAACGATGGAGTTAGGTTTATAGACACTTAAAAAAAAAGATTCCGACGAACTGAAAACCTCCTCCTTTTTTGAAGTCGATGAAAAAGGAATAAACAGAAGAATCATAGACTATATAAAAGTTGTTAGGAGGTTTTTGAGCCATTTCTTCCAGGCTAAAACACTAGGAAGTGGTGAAGGGCAATGGCTAAGCATTAGCCATTAGGCTTAGTTTGGCCGCTAAGGAGTCGGACTTGTGATCGAGAGATCACCGGTTCGAACCTCACCACTATTGACGCAAACCCACTCCGGACACAAGCATATTTTAGCTTAGTTGGAGGGGTTAACGAGATTGCTAGTAATGTAAAATCTATCCACATCTTGAAATAATATTGTTAATTTATGACGTTCGTTCAAGAACTCCATATTTTTTGCGTATTTTGGATAAATGACTCTTAAATATAAATAACCCTTCCTTTGCAGTCGGGTAAAAAAGAACTAACGTTTTTGATACATAGATAACCAGCACTTAAATACCAAATTGGAAAATTAGCTATACTTTGTAAGCTATATATATGATTGTGCATTATTATACCGACCTGATAATAGTAGATTATTACAGAATAGCTCTTTTTTTCTTGGTCTGAGTTGAAAATCACGTTATGTTATCTGATTATAATTATTCATTATAAAAAAATCTACTCGTAGGCTTTGTTCTTACATGAAACGAAATACTTACAATGTTTTTTTTTTTCTTTGCCTGTTTCTGGGCGCTTATAAGACAACAAAGGTAGTGAATTGGACAATTTATTTATTGATTCTGGTTGGCACGAGATCTGGACACTTCAATTACGATGATAAAAGAATATCCTTAGCAAACATGAAAATACGGGGCAAAAAATCAGGTGGGCCATTTGATTTTTGTCCCATTATTCCAGGTATCGACAGACGAGAAAGAAAGCTGTTCTTTCAATTTTGACGCGTTATGCAAGCTATATTGTGTCTAGCTACTGATTTTTCTATTTCTGTACACTGGAGGTTAACAATTGTAAGTCAAATTTAGTTAATTATTCAGTCCACATGTTTAAAAATGTCTATTCAACCACTATTCATATAAGATAAACACTCACATAGCATATAAGTAGATAAACGGCAATCTATACACCTAATTAAAATTTTATTATTTGATCTTGCTTTTGATTACCTGTATTTTTTTAATTTGTTCTCTTTTCTTTTATTTAATAATATTTTTTTAAAGTTTACACCGTCTTACACGGGCTATAAGCAAAGATAAAAATTCTGTTTTTACTGCCTCCCAAGATACAGGTCTTTGCCTAGTTTGAGAGGCAGCAGGCTATGTATCTCTGTTAAATTATTGTACCTACTTGTTCTAGATATTAAGACACATGTAATTTTATGGCTGTGTTCCAAATAAAGATTATTATTATTCACTTTACTATAAAATTGTGTGAAATGCAAAGAAAAAATATTTGCTGTGTAAAAGTAGGGCGGAGTCAAGAATGCATAGGTTATTTTTAGGTAAGAGCACACCATCGCTTACCATCAGATAAGATGGTTGTCAAACAAAAGCCCACCAAAAAAAAAAAAAAAAAGTAGTTTTCTTTCTTTTTCTTTTTTTACTGATAATATAGGCTCGGGTTTGACCACCATCTCACCCGATGGTAAGCGATGATATGGTCGAAGATGAAGTACACTTACCTAGAAGAAACCTATTCAACCTTGAATAAAGACTCCCAGGTTATATCTATCAGGAAACACAGATCCCGCCAGGGAATTCCACTCCGTATTACGCGCAATTAAAGTATTCCCAAAACGTTTTGTGCGTATGGATTGGATGTGCACCACGTAACGATGGCGCATCACCGTTTGTATTGTAGTCCGATGATGGAACGGGCTTGGTGGAATTGGACTGTGCAATTCCATCGCACACTCCCCGAAATTAAATAGAAAACTGATAGGCATGCAACACGTCACTTATGTTCAATTCATGATGTTCAGTTTTTATTACAAAATGATCCCGGCCTCAACAGCGCCGACCATACTCAAGCACTCACTTTGCTAATGTTCGAGCGATGCCAGACCGTCCTTGCCGGTTCGTTGCCTCGTCTCAGCGCTATGATTTCGACGGACAGAACAAGAACTAATGATGTGACACAACACAAGGCTCTTCGAATAAACAGCAACTCTCAGACATAACAAGATATGCCAGTCTTTGAACGCCATCATCTTCCTGCATTTATCCCATATACTTAGGGTGGGCGCAAGACGTTTTCTTCTTCCTCCCCTGTCACGGCATCATTAACTCCTATTTCTTTCATATCTTTCCTCACAAAATCAATCTATCTTTTGTTTGGCCTTCTTCTACCACTCACAGTTGAATAAAGGCTGCGCTGCTACAGCCCCCGAGCCCCTTCACTCTCTAGTTAGTCCTTCTGACTCGAGAGTGCATCGATATTCACCTCTTTTTAAAGCAACAAATATAAAAATTTGGAAGACGACGAGCCTTTCGCTTGATCCGTCCACCTTGTCGAAAAACGACCGCCCGATATTTTGCTTTCGGTGTTCCCAACCAACCTGATAGGTACCAGCACCTTTATCCTTTATTAAGTCTTTATATCAAATTTGACAATCCCTAATTAGTACCTATATTTATATAGTATTTAAGTCAACACTAGCAAATAATTACCTTATTTTATATAGTCAAACAATGTTTGAACAAATAATGATTAGTTACACTGTACCTAATTTCATAAAAACTACTCAGCACAATTTTGTTAAAACTACTTATTGCTTATTACAAATCGTTTTCTCAATACAATGAAAATTTTGACGTTCACTTCAAAATGGCCGCCAGTATCAAGGTGAAATAATGTCTTATTGAGTACGTACAATACTTTTGCTTTGAATCCAAATAGTTACTATATTATGATATTCTTCCAGAACTGTAGATATTTCCAACGAATTGTTATAAGTGGACGCCAAAATTCACATAGGTACTTAAAATTGTTTGAAATTGAAATTGCAATCGTATCTCAATGACAATAAATCAATGTCAGAACTAGCGATGCTCTTGACTAATTGTAAACACATGTAGCAGTAGGTATTAAAAAAAAATATTTTATTAAAACTTATTAAATGTGAAGTGAAGAGTCAATCCCCTATGGATTCTTCCCTAAGTTCACTTCACCTAAGTTTTCCAGCCCAGCCATCCATACTAATATTATAAATAAGATAGGGTGTTTTTTGTCCTTCTTTTACGTTGAAACGGAGCAACGGATCAGTGCTTTATTGGTACGGAGATTTGAAGTGCTGAAAAGTGACATAGAATACTTTTAATTAGCTTCCAGTATCAACATTATCAGCCACACACATTACAACGTGTAATTTAAAGTGCACGTGTATACATACCAAGTGCACGGCTTCTTTGGATGATAATAAACGATATGGCAAGGGTTTTCTAATCCTATGTGTACATGTGTGGAGCATATTAGAAATTTCAATACATTGATACCAGAGACCGAATTTTTCAAATTAAGAAGAACGAAGAGAATTATCGTTTTATTGGCAAGTGACGTGGAAAGTGATGACCCTCATAGTGCTGTGACACGTTTGTTATTACTGGTATTCAAGAAACATATTATGAAACCAATAATTCGGGGTCAATTCTGTGAGTCACTTATTTTGAGCTGAAACTTTGCATAGAGACTCCACACCAGATGTTTTCTTCAGTCCTTTTGGATAGATATGGGGTTTCCGTTACACGTTGTATAATATAATTATAAAATAATTTATTTTTCCAAAGCAAAATACAGAGTATCATCCATCCATCCATTATATGTACATTATAATGTTGTTAATTAGTACATAGAGCACTTATAGAAGCACGAATAATACTTAAAAGTAAGAAAGAACAACTTTTCATGCGAGTGTAGCCGCAGGCATATGCTAGTTCTGAATAAATCTAACCGTGAATACTTGTTAGGTAGAACGCGCCCCTCAGCTTGAAAATAACTATTATTTCATCATTATTTTTGGGGTGGGTGTAATTCACATTACTAGCAATCTTGTTAACCCCTCCAACTAAGCTAAATATGCTTGTGTCTGGAGTGGGTTCACGGCTATAGTGTAGTGGGTGGGATTCGAACCGACATCGGGTCACAAGTCCGACACCTTAGCCATTAAGCTACGCACCATATCATTACATGGTGGATATCCCACCCATACGCACTTAACGTTTTGAGAATACTTACATTGTGCGTACAGTGAAGGAGCGGAATTCCCTGCCGGAGTCTGTGTTTCCCGATAGCTATAACCTAGTCAAGAGTGAATAGGTTACTTTTAGGTAAGCGTGCTCCATCTTCGACCACATCATCACTTACCATCAGGTGAGATGGTGATCAAACGCGAAACTATTACTTACCAATATAAAAAATTATAGTAAAAGGTTTAGGTGAAGAACAAGAAAAAGGCCTGTATATTAGATATAAGCTGGAGCAGGCATATCAATGTCCAGTCGAAAAAACCCCTTAACAACTTATACTGCCACTTTTTTTTACCCTGCAAAGGAAGGGTTATGTTTTTTTTTGTTATGTTTTTCGCGCGTATCTTGTATGTATGTATGTTTGCAATATTCTTTTTTACCTCATATCTCCAGAACCGCCGAACGGATTCACATAAATGAGGTATCGTTAGATTCGTCTTAGCAGCCCAAGTGTTCTTAGGTAGGTGACATTTTAAAAATTCGAACATGGCGGCTGTGCGAAGCCATTATACATAACGAAAAAAAATTATTTTTACGAATACTGCGATATGGGTATCAAAATTAAAGGGCTTAATACAAGGATTTCAAAAAGGTATATCATGTTTATCATTCGTGTAATACTAGCAAAAATAATACAAAGAGAAAGTTTAAAAATATGGACTTATTATAGCTCTTTCACTTTCTGAATCCGGTGGGGTGCCATTGTGACACGACCGGGAAAACTATAAAAATGTTAATTAATATTTTAAATAAAAAGTTGAAAAAAAAAGTTATTTAAAAAATCAAAAAAACCCGACCAATCCCATTAAAAAAAACGTTCAATTGGGTCTCGCCTGCTTGTCACTTTTCAACCGACGACAAAAAGAGGAGGTTATCAATTGGACGCGTATATATATATTTTTTTTTTAATGTATGGTCATCGAGTACTTGAAGACGGCTGAACCGATTTGGAAAATTCTTTTTTTGTTCGAATGGGTATACCTCAAAATTGGTCCCATTATCACCAAAGTCAGGATCTGAAGATGGAATCCTGGAGAAATCGAGAGAACTCTTCAAATATTATAGGCACACCTATGCGGTTTTGGGTATTTCTTATAGTAACTTGTGCAGTTGCTCTCAAAAAGTACTTTTTTTTTTTTTTTTTTTTTCACAACTTTTTCACACAACGCCATCTAGTCCCAAACTAAGCAGAGCTTGTGGTATGGGTACTAGACAACTGATAAACATACATATATATTTCTAAATACATACATATTATAGATAAATTACACCCAGACAAAGAACAAATGACCGTGCTCATCACACAAACATTTGTCCTAGGTGGGAATCGAACCCACGACCTTGCGCATAGCAGTCAGGGCCACTGACCACTATACCAACGGGCCTGTCAATGTCAATTTGGGGAAGTGGAACTGATGATGAAGACCACAGATGGCCGCCGAAACTACTCAATAATAAGTATTGAGTGGATTGCGATTCGATTACTTGAATATGGATGTTAAGCACTTTATGCTCATCACAATGCATATGGTTTTTAGAGCTATGGTGAAGTACCAGGAGAACTCCTCAACAATTAACGGCCCAGCATTGGGAAAAGCAATATTTTGTAAAAGGTTATAAGTAGTTGACATTTAGGCTCTTTTAACTAGGTAAATTAAAAATCATCCAACTAAAAAGAGTGAAATAAAAACTTTTTAACAAAAAATTAAACCGACTCCCAAAAAACACTGCAAAGTGAAAAATAACTTTAATTTCGGAAGTCGGTGCCAAAAACGAAAAAACAAAACTAAAGACACCGACTACCGAAATTAAAGTTATTTTTCACTTTGCAGTGCTTTTGGGAGTCGGTTGAATTTTTTGTTAAAAAGTTTTTTTCAAATAAAAATGTGCTTGATTCTTGCATTTCAGTTGAGCAGTCGGGTATTTTAGATTTTTTAAATAACTTTTTTACTTTCCTTATTGAGATGAAAGCAGTCTATGGCCTACTCTAATTAATTACTTTCCCGATCCCGCGGAAATTCCAGGATAAAAAGTAGCCTATGTGCTATTCCAGGATGTCAACTAACTACTTACCAAATTTCATTGAGATCCATTCAGTAGTTTTTGCGTGAAAGAGCAATAAACATAAATCTATACTTCTATACTAATATTATAAAGCTGAAGAGTTTGTTTGTTTGTTTGTTTGTTTGTTTGCTTGAACGCGCTAATCTCAGGAACTACCGTTCTGATTTGAAAAATTCTTTCAGTGTTAGATAGCCCATTTATCGAGGAAGGCTATAGGCTATATATCATCACGCTAACACCAATAGGAGCGGAGCAGTAATGAAGAATGTTTCAAAATCGGTGGATTTTTTTTTCCACGGGGACGAAGTCGCGGGCGGAAGCTAGTTTCTAATATTAGTAGGATATTTACAAACTAATATAAATCTACCTATATTACACTCCTCCCTACTTTTTTTTTTTTTTTTTAACGTGGTAAAATTATCAAATAAGTCCTCCCACTCCGGGCAGGGTGGGAGGGACTGTCAGACTTTTACTGACTAAAATCCACGGTGTTCCTTCAATAGCCCTTTACGTACCGGGGCCACGGTAACGGGATGAGTCCCACGACCCCGGCAGGCTTCGGCCCTCTGCAGAGGGGGCCTCGTCATGTTGCTGACGCTCTTTGAGGCGCGCGTGGAACACGACGCGCCGTCGACCCGGGCATGGTCCATGGTCGGACAGCGAGTTGCCCTTTACTCGCTGTCCGCATGCCCGCGCCTACGGTGGCCGGAGATCGTCGGCCGACGTCCGACGCCGTGGGCGTCTACCACTGCGGCTGGGCTGGAGGGAGGACGCCATCCTCTCCCTCGCGCGGCCCGCCTCCTCCTTCGGAAGCATGACTGCTTCGCAGAAGGAGGCGACCGCTTCCCACTCCCTCTCGCCCCGCAGCATGGCCTCGACCAAGGCCGGGCGCGAGAGGTCTCCGCCTATTGTCGCCGTGAGGACACGTCGGTGCTCTGCCCAAGCTGGGCAGTCCTGCACCGTGTGCTCGACTGTGTCCTCAGGGCGACCCTCGCAGTGGTGACACCCAGGCGTTTCCTCCTTTCCCATCAGACACAGGTACCTCCCGAAACTTCCGTGTCCGGTGAGGACCTGCGTCATGCGGTAGGTCAGGACGCCGTGACGCCGATCTAGCCACTCCTCAAAGAGGGGTCTTACCGCCGCAATTGCGGCGTGCCCGACTCCTCCCTACTAAATTAATACTTACTACGAATTATCAACAAACAATATCTAATATCTCTCCAAGTGTGTTGAGGACTGTACAATTTCAAAAAAATAAAATAACACCTATGTTTTTTTTATATCATAATATAAAAGATTTTTTTAATACTTACATAATTACAGAGATGAGTCTAACTGTATTCGTAAAAGTATGGTGAAATTTTTTTAGTTTTTGAATAATCATCTCATATTTTACGGGGCAGCGCACCCGGTCACGAGTATCTGTGTTACAAATTAAGGTGCGTCTCTAAACCTACATTGTATAACGACACATTCCGAAGTCTGCAGCACTTAAGGCAAGTACTCGACACCTCCCTCTGGCGGCCCCCCTAAACTGGTCCAGGGACGGCGGACTTGGGGATGCCCACCGTCCCCTATAACACGAGACCCGAGGTACCGGCGCGTCCTGTTCCACGCGCGCCCTTCTCAGAAGTCACAGGGGAGCCAAACACCTCACTCTCCCCACTTAAAAAGGTGGGGCCCGCAGAGGCGGACCGGCACTAATCGGGGGCCGCGTTCAAGAATACTTATGTGTTCCCGCAGCCCCGACGCATGTATACGAGGGAACACGGGGTGGTTTTAGTCAGTAAGAGTCTGACAGACCCCTTCGCCCGCCCCAGGGCGGTGGACATCCATGAGTATTTCCACTTCGGAAAAAAAAGTACTCCACACCAAAAATCACATGACCCGTTGCTCCGTTTTGAAGTGAAAGAATGTTAAACGAACAAACACATTTCGCATTTAACATTAGTATGGATGGGACTATAGATTTACAATTTTCCATTAATTTTGTGCTGACTAAGAAAATCATTCTCTACTGCTTCACCCGTCATGTGTGATCGACTGAACCTGAGCCAGTTAGAGTGGAGTTTCTTGCCGGTTCTTCTCCATAGAAAACGACCAATCTTGGTGAAAGTCGATATACTATTATAAAATTGTATCATTAAAAACGCGTTCACATCAAAACGCACTCTTGAAATGAAACTGACCTAACCCAAAAATTACAAGTTTTGGATTTAGCAAGAAACTATTTAAAAAAGCCGTGTGGAGTTAATTAAAATGTGTATTGGTATATTTTATGCGATCCATGAATAGACTGTTCCTTTATTACTCGTAATTTCGTCTCATACATATATACCATGAGGTCTCGATGGGGATACGTAAGATTAGTTTGTATCACTATCAGACATTACAGGATATTAGGGTTAGGACACTTTCATACTAAGAATGCGAAAACTTGTGTGACAATCTTAGTCGGAAGTAATTAACCATTAAAAAAAATTACAAACAATTTAGAAGGCAATATAATATAATACAGGCCTGTTGGTCTAGTGGTCAGTGGCCCTGACTGCTATGCGCAAGGTCGTGGGTTCGATTCCCACCCAGGACAAATGTTTGTGTGATGAGCATGATCATTTGTTCTTTGTCTGGGTGTAATTTATCTATAATATTTATGCATTTAAAAATATATATGTATGTTTATCAGTTATCTAGTACACATAGCACAAGCTCTGCTTAGTTTGGGATTAGATGGCTTTGTGTGAAAGTTGTGGAATATTATTATATTATTATTAATATAAATATATTTCATTCTTTCTTTTTAAAAAAGAAAACTAGCAATGTGGGTAGAACTCACATTACTAGAACCTTGTTAACTCCTCCAACTAAGCTAAATATGCTTGTGTCTGGAGTGGGTTCACGGCAATAATGTAATGGTACGGACGCCAGCACATCAAGCTACAACAATCTGTCAAATTTCTTTAATAGATTTTCAACTTTATTATTAAAGAAATTAGGTTCAAGGTTGATTGGGACAATTTGACAGTTTCGGGTAGCTTCATGTGCTGGCGTCTGTACCTGCGACCTCAGCTCTCGATCAAAGTACTTTTCTTTTGATATCGACTGTACCTATTTAAAAGCCCTGTGACGTCACTCTATTGATCCTATTGACAAGCATTACTATTCAGCAGTTCGAAGACCTTGACAGCCAAATAATTAACAATGTTTATTGTTTTTATTTGCATAACGTTAATTATGAACAAGTATTGTTCCGAGACGATAAATCTAGACACTTGGCTGTATTCTACTTGGTAGGTATGGATGTACTACCTGCACAACGAGGCTCCCGGGAGACCTATTTACAACTCTTAGGAGATGGAGTTGCAGCTTAAGGTTCCAAGGTGGTATTTAATGTAATCACTCATGGATTCTTCCACGAGGTAATGGTAGACACCGAAGTGATATTTTATTTAATTTGAAAAAAGGACGCTATAGTATTTCACGTAATACTTATCAGAAAGGTCAACGAGGCTCCCGGGAGACATATAATACAACTCCTAGGAGATGCAGTTGCTACTTAAGGTTCCAAGGTGGTATTTAATGGAATCACTCATGGATTCTTCCACGAGGTAATGGTAGACACCGAAGTGATATTTTATTTAATTTGAAAAAAAAGGGACGCTATTGTATTTCACGTAATACTTATCAGAAAGCTCAACGAGGCTCCCGGGAGACCTATTTACAACTCCTAGGAGATGGAGTTGCTTAAGGTTCCAAGGTGGTGGTATTTAATGGAATCATTCATGGATTCTTCCACGAGGTAATGGTAGACACCGAAGTGATATTTTATTTACTTTGAGAAAAGACGCTACTGTATTTCACGTAATACTTATCAGAAAGGTAAATACAAAATCAATATTGTTACTTACATTTTTTTTTAGAGAACTATCAATAGAATTCACATTACTAGCAATCTTGTAAACCCCCAACTAAGCTAATTATGCCTGTCTCTGGAGTAGGTTCACGGCAATAGTGTAATGGGTGGGGTTCGAACCCGCGACCTGTCGATCACAAAGCCGACACCTTATCCATTAGGTAATCCTCGCTTTACACTGTTTTTGTTTTATGCACATATTAACTTAGAAGACTGCTATCTACAGTTAGGGTTGCCATCACCAAATTTGCCGGCCCCAGACAAAGACGTATAAACCCCGGACATTTGGGTAAAATCACAGTTTTTCCCCGGACACCGTAGAAAAATACATTTTTGAACTTGAAACTAAAAACAACGATGTTTAATTGTGGTTTTTATTTACTGATAAAGTAATAACATTGTAGAGCTTTAGAACTTTTTTAATAACAGTCTCTTCCTTTTCATTTAATCAACGTAACATAAACAATGAGATGAAATACTATAGGAAAATAATAATAGAGATCGTGCTTTTTGGTACCCGTCAGACCAATGTGTGTCCGGGTTTTACCTGGACGCTTATTGGGAAAATCCCCCCGGACGTCCCTGGATGCTCTCCAAACTAGGACAAATCCGGGAAAACCCGGACGGATGGCAACCCTATCTACAGTGCTACACGGGCACGAACAAAAATAAAAATTCTCGCTTATTTACTGCCTCCCAAGACACATTTTGCCTAGTGTTAGGATACAGCAGGCTATGTATTACTGTTAAATTATTCTACATCTACTTGTTCTAGACATTAAGACACACACAGAAATAATATTTTTTTTGGCTGTGGTTCAAATGAAGGTATGTAGCTCACTAATATAAATATTGAATGTGAATAACAAGTTAAGTTAATAAGTAAGCATACCTCTTCTTAATCTTAACATAGTATAAAGCAAAGTCGCTTCCCTGTGTCTGTCCCTATGTATGCTTAAATCTTTAAAACTACGCAACGGATTTTGATGCAGTTTCTTTCAATAGAAAGAGTGATTCAACAGGGAGGTTTTTAAGTATGTAATGCATGTATAATATAGTTGAGAAACACTGATAATTTTTGAGGTTTTTAATGTGATGTCGCAAATAAGCACATTTTTTGCGCTTGCTTTGCAAACGCTGGCTGAACTCTACGAGATAGATCAAAATAATATACTACAGTATTGTACACCTTAAAAAGGTCAACAAAAATGTCCTCGATAGCATCTGTCTATCTCTTATAGATAACCCACAACAACCATTTTTTATCCTTTACTTTTTACGAGAAATACGAGCATATTTTACGAAGCGATTTTAAGCAACACAGCATTACTTAATCCTTATCAAATTAAGTACCATAAATACATTGTGCATTTAATATAAATCAATATTGCCCTTTACAGAATATAATTTAAATAAATAGTTTCGAAGATATTACAGATTTAAAATGCAAGGACATAGCGGTTGCCGCGCGGTGCCGGCGGAGGCACGGCGCGCGAGCCTATGTTGCTTAGATTTGAGCGTTGAATGTTTTTCCCATGGTAAATTATGTGTCGCACTTTCAAGAGTAATTACTAAAGAGAACATGTATGTCGAATGACAAAAAGGCTGTCAACGATGTATATAAAGACATTCTATAGTATATTTAATATAAACATTGCACCCGTGCGAAGCCGGGGCGGGTCGCTAGTTGATAATATGTGGAATATGTTGGGCTTATCATAGCAATGATAAGGCCTCATTGTTAAGCCAGTTAATACTATAACTAAAAACTATAACTATTATTCACATTCAATATACATATTAGTGAGCTAAACATCTCACCTTTTCTGATCTTGTACCCAAAAGACCAAGCGTCATTTGACAGTAATTGCCCTCAATTATAGCAAAAAAAAATTACAACAACCGAACATAGCACCTCCATCTTTTTTGAAGTCTGTAAAAAAGGTATGGTAAGTACTTATGTAGGTAAACAGCTTGTTATGTACCACTTTCTTCTTAGTAAAACCAGTAAATAAATCAACACAGCCTGTTCATGTTAATTACTGTCAAACAGAACCCAATAAAAAACAACATATCCAAACTGCTTTCAAAGGGGGTCAAGAGATGATTCTGCCGCAAGAATAACCTATAACCACTTTCCCGCGCTTTCTAGCGCGCGGCCATAATGTAACGATACTTTGACACTTTATTCGTGCTAATGTATTGAAGAAGTTTGTATATTATGTTTATCTTTTTTAATAATTTACTTACAAGTTCTTTAAATTAATAAAAAAAATATTCTACTCACAGAATAATAGGTTAAAATTTGATAAATATTAGAGATGTGGGACTATGATCAACCGGTATTACCGTAATACAATACCGGTTTAACGTTTCCTCATAACATTCGACGTAAAAATGCATGCGCAACGTGCGCGATACTATTTATGTATTTCATATTATTTCGATCAAGGTTCCACTAAGTAAAGTCAATGTCATAATTTATTTAAAAGTATTTTTGAATCAGAGACAACGATACACTGTTGACAACGTCATCAAGGTCAAAAACGGCTTTCAAGACGCATCGTAAAGCTATCATTTCACATTGAGGCTGCAAAGCAAAATATCCATAACGTACTTATACAGTAGATTAATGACCCTTTTTAAAATTTTGGCGCTCTATCAGTGTAACTGATTGACAAGACATTGACGATTTCTAAATATTTAAATGGCAATGGACTGTAAGCACTAAGCGTAATTAAATAAATAATATTTACCTATATATAATGCGGCATCGCATTGAGCGAAAGGGGACTCTTTTCTCTGTACAGAGCCCCCGTTCGCCCTTCCCAAGGCGAACGGGGGCTCGGGGGATCGCCAGTAACGATCGATTGATTAATTATGACGCTCTATCGATGTAACTGATTGACATTGACGATTTCTAAATGCTTAAATGAAAACCGTGTAAATCACGACAAAAGAATACAAAACCTTTATCACCTTGTACCATTTTGAGTATAAATCTAGTTATTTTCGCGAATTTGTGAGACCGAGTGCTCTAACATTCCCGAACACTTAGTTGACCTACATAAGGCACGCTCTGTTGACAACCAGACAAGTATGTAACGATGGAAAAAAACTCTTGTAAAGAAATACGTGCGTAATACACGATGCAAAAGTCAGAAGATTTCATATCCGCAGTAACGGAATATAGGCACAATTAGGTAAAAATGTATACGTATGTAATGCGATGACCTTGGGCGACAGGGGAATCTTCTCTGTAGATAGTCCCCTTTCGCCCTAGGACATCGACAGGAAATATTGATTGATTAATTATGACGCTTAATCGGTGTAACGGAATGACATTGACGATTTCTAAATGCTTAAATGGAAATCACGCCAAAAGAATACTAATACCTTTATCATGTCGCCAATAACTAGTTGATTCATCTTGTAGCATTTTGAGTATGAATCTAGTTATTTTCGCGAATTCGTAAGGCCGAATGCTCTAACATTCCCGAACACTTAGTTAATCTACATAAGACACGCTCTATTGACCACCAGACAAGTATGTAACGGTATGATAAAAATATTGTAAAGAAATATACGTTAAACACGATGCAAAAGTCAGTACATTTGATATCCGCAGTAATGGACTGTAGGCACAATTAAGTAAATAATGTTTACGTATGTAATGCGATGTCCTTGGGCGAAAGGGGACTGTTGTCTGTAGAGTCCACTTTCGCCTTAGGACATCGCCTGTAAAGATTGATTGCGTTGTCGGTTAATAAAAAAAAAATAGCAAGAGGAAGTAGATAATAACCTTGGACTAACTAGGTGATAAAAATACGATAAGAAACAGTAATAGGTTTTGTTAGTAAGAAGCAAGCAAAGACAAATTTACTTAAAAATACATGCTTATTTTGACCTTGGAAACTAACTGAGCATTTCGATCTTTTGATTTCACCTAGAACAGGCTGAACCGCAAGAATAGTTGGCATTTCAAGACTTGCAATTATCTTTAAATTCGTCACATAAGAGACAAAGATTACCTTCTCCATCCTGTCATTGGCTGCCGCCTTAAGTCTTCTTCGCTAAGGCCATAAAGGCCTATACACGCGAGGAACCAAGCTGTCACTATGAGGTAACAGATAACTATGACGCGGAAAGGCAGTAATATCACTGTGAATATTGCCGTCTGAAACAAAAGATAATCAAATTTAGTATGTGGTTACTTAATTGAAAGGTGTAGTTACAAACCAAATAGGTCAAGACTGCTTCCATAACAATAATAACTACTTAATAATAATAATAATGACTATTACGTTCCTAATGCTGGGACACAGGCCTCTTTATAAGAAAAAAATTGGCCAAGTGCGAGTCAGACTCACCCGTGAAGGGTTCCGTAGTAACTAGTATAATAATATAATATGTATATTTATTTGACGAAAAAAAGAAGCCTTACAAATTCCTCAAATTAGGTTATATACATTTTTTACAACTACGCCAAATAACTTTGTTTTTCATAGTGTTTGTATGAATTAACTACAAAGTTATATTTGCGGTTTTAGAAAATATGCTGTATCACAAAAACTGCTAACCCGATCTCGTTCATACCAATTTTGGTTCAAAGTTTACGTTAAGGTCTACAGACATATATTTTTTTTTTAGATTTTTCTCTCCATTATTATAGAAGTTAGAGGAGGGGGACACACATTTTACCAATTTGGAAGCGTATATCTTTTAAACGATTGACTTTATAAAAAAGTGGTTTTAGAAAACTTCATGTCATTTTTAAAGACCTATCTATAGATATAACACACGAATAGGTCTCATGAAAAAAAAACAATTCAGTTTTAGTTCCATGTATGGGGAGCCTCCTTTATTTTAAATATTTTTTAATTTTTTTCTTAAAATCGGAAAGCGGTTCACAGAATACATCTACCTACCAAGTTTCACATGTATAGTCTTAATAGTTTCGGAATAAAATGGCTGTGACAAACGGACGGACGGACAGACAGACGGATAGACATGACGAAACTTCCGGACTCCGTTTTTTGCCATTCGGCTACGGAACCCTAAAAAGGTTAATGAATAAAAAGTAATTATTTAATACTTTTTACAGACGTTGGAATTCATATTGTTGTTGTTATATTACAATGTTCAATGATTTGAATAGATACTTATTATATTTTTTTATTTGCAATAATATTACATTATGTATACACATTTTTTTATATAATACTAGTACTCACGCGGGGCTTCGCTCCCGTAGATTCTATCACGATAAAAACATAACTCTCCTTTTTTGCAGTCGGGTAAAAAGTAGCCTATAACCTTCCTCAAGCTTCAAGCTACTTCCATACCAAATTTCATCCCAATCCACCCTGTACTTTCGAAGATTAGCGCGTTCAAGCAAACAAACAAACAAACAAACTTTTCCGCTTTATAATATTAGTATAGATAAAAATGCACATTTAATACTGCATAAAAATTGCGAAAGCTAAACCGCTGAACCGATTTTAGTGAAATTTGGCATGGACACAAAACAGGCAATGAAAATAACTACAAATAATTATGTATATAATATATAAAAGCGAAATACCACTGTCTTGCTGATTAATCACGAAATCTCAGAAAATACAAGTAGTAGGGCTCTCAAATTTTGCATGGGGGTTTCTTTTAGTACGTAGATGCTCGCTAAGACGGGATTTTACGAAATTCCCACGGGATCGAAATCTACACGGGAAAAACTTCCCATGCGAACGAAGTCGCGAGCAACTGCTAGTATTAAATAAATTTCCTCCCGATCAAAGTAGAGTAGAACAGCATTTATTACTAAGTATAATAATTTGAATTAAATCCAGCTTAGAGTCAGATTCGCCTGGATCACCCGCATACTTAGTATCTCGCCATAACTTCCAACTCTTTTGACCCAGGATCCTTGTGTTCTCTTCCATTGTTTTCAGTGCACTGGAATATTTAGGACTTGTCATAGTTGCTAATTTTGGTCCACATCTTATAAGCATAAACAGTCGTGGCTAGGGTTGCCAGATCAAAAAATCGAAAATTCGGAGTAAATTTCGGACATTTGATGAAAATTCCTGACCTTCTTTAATTTTGAAATAAAAACATTATATTTTTTGTTCCACTCTTTCATTCAATTGTAGAAATTCCGGACGGTTTAGGATTCCCTCCGCATTCCGGACAAAGACGTATAAAACCGGACAAGTCAGAAAGTCGGAAAATTCCGGTCGTATGGCAACCCTAGTCGTGGCCAGCTCAGTGTCTTTAGCTTCTTGAGCAACAGAGTAAGTGTAAAAATTTTTTTTTCAATACAATTTCGAATCACACTCGCATGCATTTTTCTACATACACAGTTTTATTTCTATAGAGTATATTCAGACATTAAGGAGGCTGATCAACATAGTTTTTTTAATAAGATATCTAGCAATGTGCTATATTATATATAATAGCTTCGTGCCATGCACTTTAGATGCCACAAAGCATATTTGTCATACCCTCAACTGTTAAATAAGTACAAAATGGTGTCATTAGAATCTAGACGTAAGCTACTAGAGGCCAATACTCTGTACAGTATCATTCATAATAACTTTGACTTAATCGAACTCACAAGTAAATTATGTTATAGTGTCCCTCGCACAGTTAACAAACGCAGCGTCCGTGCCATGCCGGGACATTGTTTGCTGTAAATTCTTGTCGCACCAACTCTGGTTTGCGTTGTCCTACTCGTCGTATGGTCGAGACCTACAATAACTATTTTATAGATATTGATATTTTTATGTTTTCTAAATCTAAATTTAAATCTCACGTACTAACTGTTTTAGCTGCGCAATGTATCACTTGATATTGTAATGATGTTTGGTACATATTATTGTAAGTTCATATTTTAATCCTATCTGAGTTATGAATGTGTAATATTGATAATAATTTGAGTCCTCTTTTTAAACTTAGATTATTTTGTTATCAATTTTCATTCAATTTTTGTTTTAATGATTTATTTTGTATTCTACCTTTCGTTTTTAATAATTTTAATTTATAATGGTTGAATTTTAATGTTATAATATTAATGAATATTTGAATTGCTTATCTAGCGGCATATATTGTTTTATATTATATTGATAATACGCGGATAATGCAGTGGGCTGCAATATTGTTTACACACTGAATGATTTATTCTTATGATTTTACTTTTTATTGTCCCTTAAATAAATAAATAAATAAATGTGGGTAGAAGTCACATTACTAGTAATCTTGTTAACTCCTCCTAGTAAGCTACATATGCTTGTCTTTTTTTTTGTCAGGTGGGAAAATCGAATGACTTCTCCCGCTCTGGGTTAAGCGGTAGGGTGTGTCAGTCTTCTACTGACTAAAAACCCACCCTGTTCCTTCAGCTGCCCTTAAGTTTCGGGGCCGCGGTATCTCATTAAAACATTCCCGCAACCCCGGCAGGCAAGTCACCGGTGCTGACATCTCCTTGAGGCGCGCGCGGAACACGATGCGCCGCCGACCCGGGCCTGGGTCCTTACCGGACGGTGAGCTACCCCTGCTCGCTGTCCGCAAGCCCGCGCCTATGGTGGCCGGAGATCGGTTCGCGATTTCCGACGCCCGGGGCGTCTCCCGCGGCGGCTGAGGCGTGAGGAAGAGAGTTGCCTCTCCCTCGCGCGTTCGGCCTCCTCCTTCGCTAGCATTACTGCCTCGCAGAAGGAGGCCAATGCATCCCATTCCCTCTTGCTAAGCACCATGGTCTGAACCAGGGCTGGGCGCGAGAGGTCACCGCCACCGATCGCCTCAACGAGGACACGGCGAAGCTCTGCCCGAGCAGGGCACACCATATGCTCCACCGTGTACATAATTATGCTGGTGGAGTGGGATATTGTTTGGAATTTACAGAAATCTTCGTATTAAGATTTCTATATGTACTTTATTTCTAATATCTACTTTATATGTGTTTCGCCCAGTACCTTCTGGGCCTAGCCGTGTTTTCAGAGGCGTTTATTAGGTCTTCTAGTAAATACGTGTTTTGGACATTTCAACAAATGAGATATTGTTTGATCTGTGATAACTTTCACCTACCTACTTAAAAAAAGTCTTGTCATATTGTTACCTCCAAAAACTGACATTACACGGATAGCAAATGTATTTATTTACGTTAAGCGTACGTGTTTTTTTAACTGAGTATGCACGTACCAAATTTCACCATCATTGAAATTAAATTTGGAGCAGATTGGTTGAGACAGTAGGACATAATTTTAATCATGTTTATAATTTAAGAGCAACGGTCGCTATTTTTTATATTTATATATGTACATAAATTACTTCAGTAGAGGTCATAGTAAAAAAACTAACTTGCATGAATTATACAGCCTAATTTAACACTATGACTAATTGCTTAATCTATATTAAACTAATATTATAAGGAGGACAGATATTTTTGTTTGTTTATTTGTTTGTACCCAATTGCCTCCGAAACTACTGGACCGATCTTAACCGTTCTTTCACGAATAGAAAGCTACATTATCAGAATGAGACGTAGGCTATAATTTATTTTCGAAAATAACTAATAGAGATCCTTACAAAAATTGCAATTATGTAACGGCAGTGTTTTATTCAAATTATCTTACAAGTATAGGTACCCAAAAAGAACTATTATTACACGTGAGCGAAGGCGCGGGCAGAAGCTTGTACGTACACCCAGTATAATGCATAATTGCATAGGTATTATATAAGTATTTGATAAAATTATATTTTAAAATATTGTTGTCTTAAAAGCAACGTTCTAAAATAAGAATATTTGTTTATAGACTTTGTGGATAGGTTAGAAAACTTTTGTTCTATTATAAGTATTGGACGCAGTATTAAATCACACGTGTTCGCCTTTCGTCGCCTGACGAAGACATTGCCAAATGAGTCTGCAACACGGGTTTGATAAATAATTTAGATATTCTCACCCGAATGATTCAGCAGTATTATTTTACGCTGCGTTTGCGGAAATTAACTGGAGAGTTAGCTTCTTTTCTGTCATTTTTAGGGTTCCGCAGCTCCGAAGGATAAAAACGGAACCTTATAGCATCTCTATAAGACACTTTATTTCGGTAACGCATGGAGATATCGAGTTGAAATGAAAACCATATACTTGAAGCTATGAAATAACCAAACTTCTAAATAAACGTTAATATGGCTATTCATACCGCAAATAAAAACCTTTTTAGCAAAAAATTAAACCGATATCCAAAAAACACTGCAAAGTGAAAAATACCTTTAATTTCGGAAGTCGGTGTCTTTATTTTTATATTTTCGTTTTTGGCACCGACTTCCGAAATTAAAGATCTGTGCCATCTGTGGTCTTCATCATCAGGTCCACTTCACAAATGGTCCTTTTCGAATGCAACTACACAAGTTACTATAAAAAATACTCAAATCTCTATAGGTGTGCCTATAATATTTGAAGAGTTCCCTCAATTTCTCCAGGATACCATCATCAGATCTTGACTTGGTGACAATGGGACCAATTTCGAAGTATAAGTCTTTCAATCAAAAAAAATTTCCAAATAGGTTCAGCCGTCTTCGAGTAATCGGTAACATAAAGATAGATATACATAAAAAAATACGCGTCGACTTGATAACCTCCTCCGTTTTTTTTTCGTCGGTTAAAAAACAAAATTTCGAAGGAAGTGACATCGCTTTATAGTTCAAACCCAAGGAAAAACGTTATTAAATCAAAAAAAAAAAATAGTTTTGTAGGGGGTCGAAATTTAAGATTGAAGCTGCTAGTTCAAGTGATGTGTTATATGAAAGGGTTTGATGTGCACATTCCAAAAAATTGTTTTAAGACGCATAAATACTCATTTATAATAAAAAAAATATGAAAAAATACTGTCCTTCCGACTCGCACTTCTCCCGTTTTTATTGGGTGCGGTCGCTATCTTGGGATGGACATTATGATGAGGAGAAATAACACGCATGTGACTAATAGGGCCTGAATGTTGATTGGTGGAGAGGTAAAGGAAGGCCAAAGAAAAGATGGATGGTGTGAGGAATGATATGAAAGAAAAAGGACTGAATGAAGCTGTGACGTCTGACAGAGAAGAATGGAAGTGAAAACGTGTTTCACCAACCCCAAGTAAATAGTATAAGGACAGGAAGATAATGTACTGAGTGAGGTACATCAGAACTTCAATACGGTATGCTTTACAATTCTTTGTTCTTATCTTATTACGGATGGATCCGCTCTTGATTTCTATCACACCTGATGGTAAGCGACAGATGAGGTCTGCGATGGAACGAGCGAGCCCAGAAGATGCCTGTTGCAATCTTGCTTTTTAAAGGCTGACGAATCATATGTGGCAAGGACAAGCCGGCAGAATTCCACACCTTGGCTGTGCGCACAATTAATGTAATAAAGTTGAGCTGCTTAAACTGATAAGTTGAGCGTTAATTGCCAAAAGCTTGCACAGTTTGGATAGGTAAACTTCGGTGTGTTTCTTTCCTCAAAAGAGACTTTGAACTGCGAGTTTGTTTCGATGTTTCTTGAAAGGGAAATTTAAAAATTGGACGTGTCATGATGTACAGTCGGAAGTAATCAGTTGATTTAGTATCCTTATTAACATCTTTAAATAATATATTTTTCTTACTACTGGACGTAAATACAAACATAACGAAGTAGGTAGATGCATACGTACAAAGCTAAAGTTACACAACAATTATAATTATATTATCAAACTACTTTCTATTAGCATTGCGTCTTCATACATTACACATTGCTGACACTCATTCATTTCTGTCATGTCTTGTGTACCTATTACGTAAGAAGCTCCAACGAGTGCCGAAAACGGAAGAAAATTGTGTCACTTTCTTCAAGCAATTGCGTGATAGATGATAAACTTATCGTGCTTATCTGCACAAACCGGTACGACAGCGCAGTGCATCATATAAAATGCGTACTTTCCCTCACATACGAGTAGATATTTATAAGTAACGGCTTTCTGTACTTAACTGTACTGGGTACAGTGTGCTGTACCCATGATTCAAATCTGCTGTTCTTCGCGTTCCATTTATAAATTTTTACGAAGAATTTCATTAGGTATATAACTTACTTACCCACCTGTCTGGCTTTTTAATACTGCAGTCGAGAGTCCTACTAATATTGTAAATGCTAAAGTTTGTGAGGATGTATGTATGTTTGTTGGTCTTTCGCGCAAAGACTACTGAACGGATCTCAATGAAATTTGGTAAGTATATAGTTGACATCCTGGAATAATACATAGGCTACTTTTTATCCCGGAATTCCCACGGGGTCAGGATTTACGCCGGAAAAACCTCTCACGCGAACGAAATAATAATAATAATATAATAATAATAATAAAACTTTATTCATTTACAGGAGTTGTAGTACAAAGAGGAAATACACTTATGTTTAGTTTACATTATAGAGCCACATTTATATATCACTTATTGCACTACATATAATACAAGAGTGTCATACTACTTTCCTAGCTAGGCTAGTTAAAAGCCTGTGATTAGGATAAGCAGTTGCAAATCGCGAATCGAGTTGTAAATCGCGGGCAAAAGCTAGTCTTCTATATAAGTACAGCAAGAACTTTGTACTTATCCCTTTTTACGGAAATTATATAGACGGAACAGTATGAAAGAGCAATGCTGAGTGTCCATAGTAACTTTGGCTCAATATAAAATTCTCACGGCCAGTGATGAAAATAATTTTATTGTGTGTAGTTCAATACTAAGAACTGTTTCTTAGCATTTAATATTGTATAGAAGCTCTAACAAAAAAATATTAGCATAAATACAAATATGGAATTTTGAGGTTATTACAATTTGACGATCTCTATACATGTTTGTACACGCTAACATTTAGCACTAAAGTAATTACTTCTGTCTAATTAAATAAAAGTACTTTACTTCGAGAATAGAGGTCCACTGCTGTAACAATGAACGAACTTCTTCGCATTCTACTAAATACCTCCGCATTCGGAAAACATTCAATCCACAATTAGTGCAACGTTGTTGGTTAGACATGGTCACAATAATGGATGTACTTCAACACTTCGAAAAGCAAGAGTCTCAAAAAACAGAGGAGGAAACGTAAACGCATGCACTTCGCAATATCACCGACAACAACAATTCAAAGAGAATGTAATACACTATGTTTTACAACAACTGTTTGTGTTTGTAATGTCAATCAATTCCTTTTGTGTCACTTTTGACACTTGTTCGAGTTTTTATTTGGCAGAATAGTCAACATCGCCTTTGCTTGCCATGTATAAAAATAGAATAGAGTTTTTATTCTCAATAATTAAAATATTATTTCAGATTTTTATGTAATAAAATGAGATTATTGTTCACCACATATTGTTACTATTTTTAGTATAGAAAAGAATACATAAAACAATAAAGAATTTGAAATAAAAACTGATTAATAAGTTTAATTGCAGCATATTGACAACTCAATCTTTTTTCGACAATTTCCGGTCAGCTATTTGTTTATTAATAAATCAATTCTAATGAAGAAGTTCTCGAAAGAAATTAAATACAAACTTATAGTTTAGATTTTATTGTATAGATTCTTATACATTAAAGATAAATGGCCGAGCCATTTTAAATTTAAAAGTTGTGTAGGCCAGGATCCGTCTTTGTTCTTTGGCACAGTTAAAGTTTTGATGGAGAATTGTAAGAGATGGATAAACCCAAACGATTGCATGTAGCAGAGATGCGTATGTTAAGCTTAAGATGGATGTATGGAGTGACAAAAATGGATCGGAAAATAATGAGTATTAAAGTGGCGCCTAATGCGGAAAAATTAAAAGGAAGTCGCCTATCTTACGTACGGACATGTGATGAGGAGTGATAACAGTGTGCGAGTAACTAAAAGTATGATGTGATGGGTTTGAATGTTGATGGATGGACAGGAAGGCCAAAGAAAAGATGTATGGATTGTGTGAGGAATGATATGAAAGAAAAAGGAGTATCCAAAGGTTGTCTGTACGAGATCGCCTTGTGCGATAACGACGCCCATTGTACACTAGTTAACATTTTTTGTATCCATATAAATTTATTTATTTATTTATTTATTTATTTATTTATCACAAACACAACTATTGTAAGGTGTACAATAAAGTAAATAAATAAAAATATAATAAATAAATAAAAAGGAGTAAATGATGTTGTGACGTCTGACAGGAGAGAAATGAAGAAGAAAACGTGTTACCCCATAACACTGGAATAAGGGCAAGGAGATAACGATGATGATTTAATACATTCGAAGTGATTTTAATTATGGCCGAATTTCAACCACTTGACGTCCCCCTTTTTTTTCTGGTGGGAAAATCATCGAATGACTTCTCCCGCTCTGGGTGGAGCGGAAGGTAGTGTCAGACTTCTACTGACTAAAAACCCACCCTGTTCCTTTCATTCCGGTACGGAATGCAAGGGCAGTTGAAGGCGGCTCCGGAATTTCCGGAGCCGCAGTATCTCATTGGAACATTCCCGCAACCGTGGCGGGTCTGTGGCTTAGGCCCCCAGTGGTCGAGGCGCCTGTGGCTGACGCCCCCGATTCCAATAATTTAATTCAAAGCAATTTTTCATCAAATGTACCGTCAGGCACAAAAATGTTTTACAAAAATAATAAATGTATATTGATTATAAGTATAAATATAATATTAAATCATAATTACATTTATAACTTGGTTTATGGACTTCTCTCTTTAAGTCATTCATAAGAATTTTTATGTCGTTTTTTAATACATCCGGCTGACAATCAGGCTCAGGCAGTGGCGATCTCTTCTCTCTGCTATTTGATAGATAACTTTTGTGTAGCAAGAAAAATACTTTTATACTACACCTGCTTGGAAAGTACCTTGATACTTTATCAAATTTACGGTAGAAAGTACGTCATTGCATATCGAACAAATATGCGGGGAGAAAACGCATCTGAGCGGGAGAGAAAAGTGTATGAAAATCCATTTCTTACGTGGTTTTTCTTTTTTAATTTTGGGTAAGACTATGCGCCGTAAACCTAAATATCAAAAGCCAAAAAGTTTTTACAGTGAGTTTTTATCTCCAAGTTCGCAAAATGACACTGGCCACTAGCTGTGTGTTGGATGGTGTCGGGCTGGCAGTGCGACCCTGCGGCGGCAGGATAAACAATTTGAAAAAATAACATGTGAAAATTGCAGACGCCATTGGCGCCATTTTCAATTTGTGTGTTGTTTGAGGATTCAGTTTTCGTAGAAAGTAAAATAAAACTATCAAAATGATAAGTAGTGATAGTGATGATGAAGATATTTTAACTCCGCCGCAGTTGAAGGAAACAGCAAAAATACTGATTGATAACCTTTTACCACAGAAATCAATTAAAAAATATAATAAAACATGACGATTTTTTGCAATGGAAAAGTGAAAAAAATGCGGCATTTTTTTCTGAAACTGTTTTGCTAGCTTATTTCAGTGAAAAAGCGCAAAAATACAAACCAAGTACGTTATGGTCTATGTACTCAATGTTGAAAAGTACTATATTGACAAGAAACGACATAAATATTCAAGAATACAAAAAACTTACAGCATTTCTGAAAAGAAAGTCGGAGGGATTCCGTAGTAAGAAATCAAAAGAGAACATCAGCCGATTCCGTAGAAAACAAAACATGAATAAATAACCAAATATCGGGATCGATTAATGTGCATCAAGACTCATCTCCTCAACCATCAACGAGCGCGGCGATGCCAAATGCCCCTCAGCAGCCAGTTGCCCCTTTGGCACCACAGCCTTCTACGAGCGCAGTGCCAATAGCACAGCCAGTTATTCCTCCTACATTGTCGCAAACATCTCAAACAAACATTAATGGAAAAAGTGTTACATTAAGCTTCACTAACTGCAACAATTTCAATATAAATTTCAATTAGTAAAGATTTAGTTTTTTATTTTCCTCGTAGGTGTAGTATAAAGCACTATGTATCACTCGAGAGAAAGTGCGATTCCCGATCTCGGGTGTTTTAAAGCCCTCGCCTGCGGCTCGGGCTTCAAATGACACCCTCGACGGTAATCGGTCACTTTCTCCTCTCGGTGAACAATGTACTATATTATTATGGTGAAAAACTTTTCTCATTTACTGTGCTAAGTGAAAAAGCACAAAAAACGAAAGATATTAAATTAATCGAATCGGGGGCGTCGGCCACAGGTGCCTCGACCACTGGGGGCCTAAGCCACGGACCCACCGTGGAAGGGTTTGACGTCCCCAGAGAGTATATAACCACGGTGGTTTTATAGTCTTTGGACGTCCCCTAGTGTTCTATATCACAATTATTGCATATTGTATGACAGCTTACTGTATAAAAATATCGTATTTGGGAACTTTTCGACAATTGGGAATCATCATACGAGTAGTTACTTGTATGATGATTCCCAATTGTCGCTGAAATAGTAATACACTTTGAATCTTTATTTAATGTATGTATTGCAAAATAATACATTCAATGCTAATTAACATTTAGGTTGAATCGAAAAGACTGGAAATCTCGCGAAGGCCAAGAAAAGTTGTTTTTTTTTCTGTAACCCGGGACTCACAGATCCATACTTCGCTACAAATACCTATTATGAATTAACTAAGTCGCGCGGGGCTTGGCACCCGTGTTTTATCGGGATAAAAATATGACCCTCCGTATTTTGCTTTCGGGGTAACCTATAAACTTCCAAAAGCTTCAAGCTACAATCCACCCAGTACTTTCGAAGATTAGCGCGTTTAAACAAACGAACCAACTATTCCGTTTTAAAATATTACTGTCTGTCAGTCTGTCTGTAAAGCCTGCAATACATGTTGGCCGAGCGTTGTCGAGTGAAGGCCAATACCAACATGTAGACGGTATATTTGCCTTGTCTTGCTATCGCTCGGTGTCACTTGCCTAGTTGGCCGAGTGGAGGCCAGCGCCAACTTGTATAGAGCTCATTTGGTGTAACTTGTCTTCGCTCGCCGTTGCTCGTGATCACTTGCCTCACTTCGGATCGGTGTCGGTTTTTGGTCACAAATCAAAGGCGCTCGCCAGCGCTTGGCCAATGTGTGGGCAGCTCTACAGACCCTCTTCTACACTGGTCGTCTTCATTGACGTTCGACGAAGAACGTGTGGACATTATTTCTTGCCTTGTACCTATTTGCCAACGCTCGCGTTGGCCTACGCTCGGCCAACATTTATTGCAGGTTTTACAGTTTGATGTCTAAACCGTACTTTAATGAAAGATACAAAGATAGAATAGAGGTACCTTTTCACGCGAGCGAATCCGCGGGCAGATGCTAGTATTGTATAAATTTGCAATTTTTTTGGTATATAGGTACCCGCTAGAGGGATGCACTACCTATATTTTCAACCGACGACAAAAAAGGAGGAGGTTATCAATTCGACGCGTATATTTCTTTTTTTTTAATGTATGATCACCGATTACTCGGAGACGGCTGAACCGATTTGGAAAATTCTTTTTTTGTTTGAAAGGGTATACTTTGAAATTGGTCCCATTGCCACCAAGTCAGGATCTGGTGATGGGATCCTGGAGAAATTGAGGGAACTCTTCAAATATTATAGGCACACCTATAGTGATTTAAGTATTTTTTATAGTAACTTGTGTAGTTGCATTCGAAAAGCACCATGTGTGAAGTGGACCTGATGATGAAGACCACAGATGGCCACTGG
This sequence comes from Tholera decimalis, assembly GCA_943138885.2. Lineage (NCBI taxonomy): Eukaryota > Metazoa > Arthropoda > Insecta > Lepidoptera > Noctuidae > Tholera > Tholera decimalis. The sequence goes on along the minus strand of OW964566.2, from coordinate 37,755,678 downwards.
AACTGCTCAATATATAAGTAGGAATAATAAGTGTTTCATGGGTTCCGCTTCGATTACTTGAATATGGTTATTAAGCACAATATGCTCGTCACAATGCATATGGTGAAGTGAAGCTGATGGTGAAGTACCAAGAGAACTCCTCAACAAATAACGGCCCAGCATTGGGAAATGCAATATTTTGTAAAAGGTTATAAGTAGTTGAGATTTAGACTTTTGTAACTAGGTAAATTATAAATCGACCAACTAAAAAGAGTGAAATAAAAACTTTTTACCAAAAATTAAACCGACTTCCGAATTTCGGAAGTCAGTGCCAAAAACGAAAATACAAAACTAAAGACACCGACTACCGAAATTAAAGTTATTTTTCACTTTGCAGTGTTTTTTGGAAGTCGGTTTAATTTTTTGGTAAAAAGTTTTTTAAACCTTAGAAAGGAATGCTGTTTATTTTGTATACCTACAGCACGTCGTATTTACCTAGGGCTTCATGATCGAGGTAGGTACTAAAATTACCTAGGTATTTACTCGTACCTATCATAGCTGATGATTAGGTGACAAAAACGACCCTAACATAATATGTGATGTTGATAATGAGATGTTTTTCATATTGTGTGAGGGAAGATTTGTTTTCTTCTTATTTTTATTAAAAACCTATTTTTTTTTTGCCTTAGCGTTGATTAATTTAGATAGGTACCTATTTATGTATGCTTTATTTTAAAACATAATTCTATGTAAGTATTACAATTAAATTTATAGGATTTGTCAAAATTATAGTAACCTACAGTTATCTCAACTACTCTTCCGTCAAAAATAATTTTGTTGTAAGTAATAAAAAATTATTACATAATTATAAATATTATAATACAAACACATCACTACGCTTGCATTGATATTTGTATGTCATTGAGTGTCAACAATACATGACACAAGGCCCTGAAGACACGTTTTTAGTCACAATATTTGGCAATCGCATCCAATTTAATTGTTACTCATTCGATGTTAGAATATTTTTGAATAAATTAAAACAATAAAGTTACAATACATTACGTGAATGTCTCTATTACGATACGGACTTTTGCGGAGATAATTATTATAACAATCGTATTTTGCACTAATTAAGTATTGTTTTTATTAGCTTAATTTTTCTACCAAACACCTAATTTATCCTATGTCAGTATTATAAAGATACAGACATGCGCAGAATGTTACAGAAGAATCTTTTCACATGTACAACTTAATCAAATAATACTTTCACTTTGTTATGTTATGCAATTTAAAAACCATCTTGCTTTGTCTACGTACCTTTATTTTGTCATATGTGTTATCAAGCTCCAATTTGTGAACGAAAGGGTTCAATATTTCGGCGCGCATGTCGTCAGACGAGAAAGCGCCGGTTTCACTATGCAGTTTGCCATTCATTTTCACGAAAGCAAAAACACAATATTCCTGAGAGAAGCTCAAATTAGATCACACCTTTTTCACTCATTTTACGGCACACTACATTCGTGAAAAATAAGGGAGCACTTAATATTTTAAAAGATCTTTGACGTGTTTTCATTTAATAAAACGCGACGAATTCAGACACTCATTTCTCTTCGCATCAAAATCAAGACTGACGTTTTTCGAGGTCACACTCGAAAGCCTCCTATTGGTTCGAATGTTTGACAAATGACAGCTGCAATCGACCACCCGTCTAACGAAACCGAACTTAGACTGAAATAAACCAAGAAGAGAAAAAGCAAAATATTTTAATGTGATAATAAATCTGTAAAAGAGGATAGATTTATTATTACTTGTAATTGTAATGATATAAATGAGCTATTTCAGCACATTACAAATTTTACTAAAACGGTTTTACGGTTTGCCATCTCTACGTTTTGATTGACTTTTAGAAAGAACGCTACAGGAACTTTTTTTTCTTTTTAAAACAATATTTAAACTTTATCTTTTATACATTTCGAAGATCTATCCACTTTCAAAATTTCAGCAACACACTGCCTAAAATGTAAAAGACAAAGACTATTTACATTCACTATTATACGTCAAAACAGATGTTTATATTTAAATCATTGCCAATGACTTACTTCGCAAACGCATTTGTTATCACTGTTGTCACTTTGTCAGTGTGACATTCTTGTCATTCTTTTCATCAAAATCGCTTTCGCCGTAAACAGTCTTGTGAATTGTAATTATTGTGGAAAATAAAATATTGCTATGGATTTTCTTTCGAATAATGGAAGCGAAAGTTCAAAAACAATTAATTGATTATTTTTCTTATTTCGACGAATTTCACACTACAGTGAAAACAAGTTTGAATGATTGCCAAAAGTGCGCAGCGTCTATTAATACTCAGATAAAACGTTGTAAGAGCATAAAAGAGTGAGTGTAATTTAATAAATGTTTATTGTTTTTGTTTTACGACTATGTTTAATGGTATTGATCGTTGTAGGGCTGACGTGACGGGGACGCCGTTGGAGCAATTCGAAGGCTTACAAAGCAAGTTGTGTGCTTCGATACATAACCTAATTTCAGAAGACGCAGTGGAAATACGAAACAAACTGTAAGTACTTAGTACTTGACATAGATATGCGTCTTATTTATTTGATAAGCCATCAATATCAAAAACGTAATTTAAATGATTTTGTAACAGACGTGTAAACTCGAATTGTTCAAGCCATGACATTGGCAATAGCAATTATTATGAACATAGATTATAGATAATACTTGGAATTGTACCATTGGAGTGTGTGACACACTGTCAATGTATTCATAATTTGTTTTGTAACAGATTCAGATACTTATGCTGCCTCTGAATAGAGCAGGAGTATAGATGAAGTATTGAAACAAAATCATCAATCCGTCCAAAAGATTGCTTTTAGCTATAATACCACCCATGGTATCATACTTTTTGTGTGTAGAGTCCTTATTTATTTCTGTTATGGGCTACAATAAAGAGTATATATCTATCATACACACTATGAGCAAATATATCATTCTCAAAATGCACTTTTCTTATTGCCTGTTGGTCTAGTGGTCAGTGGCCCTGACTGCCATGCGCAAGGTTGTGAGTTCGATTCCCACCCAGGACAAATGTTTGTGTGATGAGCATGATCATTTGTTCTTTGTCTGGGTGTAATTTATCTATAATATGTATGTATTTAGAAATATATATGTATGTTTATCAGTTGTCTAGTACTCATACCACAAGCTCTGCTTAGTTTGGGACTAGATGGCGTTGTGTGAAAGTTGTGGAATATTATTATTATTATATATTATTATTTGAGATATAGCACAATTTCAAAACTGCTATAACTTAATCATTTATGAAAATACTATGACAAACAAAGATATTTTTCGTGAATCTATGCTTGGTACTATGGAACCCTTCACGGGTGAGCCCGACTGACTAGCACTTGCCTACTCTTTTTTTCTACATAAAGGTAAAGGAGATGCTCCAGAAATGTATGGAGCCTAGGCTAGCACTATGTACACCACATGTTAATGTAGTTGTTCATTGTAGTAACCGTTTTTTAATGTTAATTTTCTATAATTTCACTTTATTTTAGTGTGATTTTCAAATTAACTCGATCAAGGAGACCAACCCAACAAATATGGTGGATCATGTATGTATTTTTTTTTTCTTCTTTGGCAACTGAGTCGGTGCCGACTATTCTGCCATCGTCAAGTGTTGACGGCTATTAGGTGAGGTGAGCCGTCGAACTGTGCACTTTGTGGTATATCTATACTGTTAGTATATGTTGCTGTTGAACAGTGATGCAAATGTCATTTTGATATGTCGGTTTGACAGATAGCATTTTTGACATCTTTCATCATGGTGGGTATCACAGAGTACATTTTATATACTGAGATAGAGCCGTCACTCGAAGATTTCAGGGCACCCGCGCCCTCTGGCAACAAGTAAAAACAACAATGTATGAAGCATATGTATATATATACAGCATATATATAGATATAGCTGCCTACAAATCATGGTACCACTGCATAGGCCGTCCTATTTAATTCCTTTTTATTTAGTACTTTGTAATTTATGTTAATTTACAATAAAACAATATAATTACAACATCCAATACTTTATTAAAATCTTCTTTTACAATATTTGATGGCCATCTCCTGAATTTTATCTTCCATATTAAGTCTATAATCGTTTCGTGATCCACACAATAACTTATAAGTATCCTTAGGTGCACACCTATTAAATAAGAATATATTATATCTTAAATTACTTGAATTATTTGCAATTATTGACTTATTATTTGACAAATTATTTAACTTTTTTCAAACCTTTTACATTTACGCAGTGTTGCCAGGTGACCATCTCGCGTTCTCCCCAAACCTTCCCCGAAATCTCCCCAAAATTCAAGATTCGAAAAAAAAACCCCACAAATGGCTATACTTTTTTATTAGTGATACAATTTTATAAAATTTCAGCAATAGCGTCCATGACTAAATTAGCCTCTTCACTCGCATCGGTTGCAGTTCCGTACATTTTTCTGAGTTAAACCTGTTTAGCATCTTTGTACTGGGTTTAAAATGAACACATCCTTCTAGCAATTTATATCTAATTCTCAAGATGGATTCGGCAGTGTTAATGGCCAATCTGTTTCGACGTTTGTCTTCAATAATAGCTGCTGAGAGAAGGCTCTTTCCGCAACTGAGTTAAAAAAAGATAAAGACAAAATTCCTAGTGTTAATTTGCTAACATTTTCACGGGTATGTTCTATCACCGACTGTATTTTTTAAATTATAAACAACCCAGAACTCTTTGGTGTGTTGCGTGAATTTCCAAGTTGTATGATGCAAATCATTCCATTCTGCGGCAACTTCGGAGCCACTCGGCTATCATCGTGCACAGCATTTTGTTTTCGTGTGTGTGCTTTCACAGATTAGTTAGTGGTTTGATCGCGTTCAGACATCATCAGTCCAAATATTCCCCCAAAAATACTGTCTCTGTTCTCCCTCCATAACTTTAAAAACCCCCCAAATTTGGGGGGATTCCCTCCAATCTGGCATCACTGCATTTACGCAAGTTTCGTTACCATTTTAGTTTAAAATTAAATAAGTTAAAGAAAAAATAGGATTGCGTAATTGGAGGATTTCATTAATTTGAAGATACGTGTGTTAATATATTATAAAAGGTGTGAAATTTAAAAGGTGTCCTAATATCCCTAATATTTTAATTTATATAAAATAAAATGGTTATTTGTTTAAAGATAATTTATAATATCTGAGTAAAACGGAGTACAAGTTTAAGCTAAATGTGTAAATATTTTGAGAAAAATGCCATCTATCAATACGCAACTTAATTTTTGTATATTGCTATACGAATAAATTGAAAATCAATTGAATTGAGTAGTTTATCACCAAAAGCAGAACCCTACCTAAACTAGTCGGTTATCATTTCGTCACTTTTGTTCTAAGCTATAGCACCATGGTGGGTATTTGGAACTGCAATAAAATATCAACACACAAATTCCAAAAATAATTAAGATTCCTTATACTTATACTAGTAAAATAAGACTAGAAAGAATATTTTACTCCCTTGTGGCAGCGCATCTTATGTATAATACCTATTTCAGCAAATAGAGATTGGTTATATTGGGTGCAAAAAGTAGGCTTGAATGATATTTTGTTTTTCATAAAGTCCACTGCTTCATTCTTCAGTGCCCAATAATATTCTCTTTTGGCATAATGTATAGGAAAACAGTGAGCTTCATGAAACTTAAATCTGTCAAACGACATATCAAACATCACTGTCATGGCTCAAACAAGGTTTATCATATTGAAAATCTTCTCAAATAATAATTTATCACAGCTGTAGTCGTCTCCAAATAATTTATTGAGTATTTTTAAGATAATCCCTATTATTCATCTATGTGGTGTACATAATGGTAGCCCAAAATGAAAAATCTCTTTTGGGATTGAGAATTGTATTCATAATCTAATCATAATATCTAGTATTTCATAATTAGTAAAAATATAGTTAAAAATGGAGCTATTTCATGTACACATAACCCGTATTTCCTACAAGATGAACAGGCATTACATTATTTAAATTACACATTAATTATAATACTTAAAGGAGATTGCCAAGGTTTCCTTCAAGACTCGGCTAGAACCGACAAAGATATATCATAAAAAGGAAAATAATTATAGAATGTATAATTCGTTTTCTTTAAAAAGTACACCAAAAAAAAAGTTCTTTGAAGTTGACCACTTAGGGCCAATTTCACCGATCAAATAACTCGCGATCAACTGAACATAAACGGCGTTTTAGTTTTAATCTAAGTTTAAAGTTTGGTTTGGCATTTCACCACCAATATTTAAACTAGTTTAGTGCTAAACGCAGTTATTGTACTAAACTCCCAATTTTGACCGTTTAACGATCTAAACGCGATTATGTGCGCCACCATCTGGTATTTTATAACGTAGCGTGCCCTTTTTTTTACTGAAGATAGGTTCGCGTTCACTTCGGCTATATTGTGTTGAAGAAGTGATACTGTTGTGATATTACCTGTTTTGAATCACATAATTACGAATACTTTGAGATATATAATGAGAAGAGTTTACTCATTGGCCTTTGAAGAAGATGAGGACGAATTTGTACTTCGACGACCAAGGTGGATTCGCGAAAGAGAGGAACACCATATTCAATGTACTCTGTGATCCACGCTAAACGAACACTGTTTTTATAACCTCACTCACTGTAGCAAGTTGTCAATTGACTTGACAACCGAAGGAATACGTTTTGTTTCATGTATTTTAACACAACTATTGCAATAGTTTTGACAAGTTTCAGAGCAAGGACCAAACGCAACGCGAGGTTGCCATTCTAACATGCCGTAAACTCTGTTTTCGTAAACGCGATCAACGATTGTGGCGTTTTGCTCTGTGAAATGCAATCGATGTTAAACGAGATAAAATCTTGATAGTAAACGCAATTAGTGTAAACGCAGTTTTACTGATCGCCGTTTTAGAGATGTTGGGAGAAATTGGCCCTTAATACTTCTAATTTTAACGATAACATGAAATATACTACGTATTAAATGATTGAATTCAGTTTCAACAGCCAAGGTAGTCATTAGTAATACAGAAATCGGAGTCCGGTAACACAGCAATAAACAACACAAAACTCAAAAAACACATAAGACACTTCGTCGCTCGTTAGAGCTTCCAATCCCGCAGCCTGAATTCAATTCGGTATTTGCGGGACTACGAATTTTCAATCCCGCGGGAGCATATTGAAAATATTTAAATTTATATAAGGCAAATGAAACAATGAATTAATCAACTAACTCCACGTTTATTTACGTATTACTATTAGTATGAGGTCAATCAAACTACACCGTTTATTTATCACAAAATAACAATGAATTAATCAACTAACTCCACATTTATTTACGTATTACTATTAGTATGAGATCAATCAAATTACACCGTTTTTTCTTCACAAAAAACAGTAAAAAATACTGAATAAAAAACTTTACTGATATTTTAGGCTACATAACGGGTGATTTTTTAAGAGGTATTAAAATTTGATGAAATCTTTATTGGAATCGATAGAACGATCAATATAATTTAATGTTTGAAGATGATTTTATGCAAATGCTGGCCGTGGCTCCGGTTTAGATGGCCCATTCGCAAGGCCCAATTTCGGCACACTCCAACATATCAGCCGGTATATCACGAATAAATGCTTCAATATTGGCTCCCAGTGCGTCAATCGTTGCTGGTTTACCCTTGTAGACATGGCCCCACAAGAAATAGTCCAAAGGCGTTAGATCACACGATCTAGGTGGCCTATTGACGGGCCCAAAACGTGAGATAAACTGTTCACCGAAGGCGGCTCTCAATTGGGCCATTGTTTCGCGTGCCGTGTGGCATGTGGCACCGTCTTGTTGAAACCACATGTCAGGCATGTCCAATTCTTCCATTTTGAGCAAAAAAAATCGCCAATCATCACACGGTAGCGCTCGCCATTCACAGTAACGTTTCGGCCATTGTCGTCTTTGAAAAAGTACGGCCCACACCAAACAGTACATTTTTCAGGATGCAGTGGTAGCTCTTGCAATGCTTCTGGCTGGTCTTCACTCCAGATGCGGCAATTATGCTTATTGACATATCCATTCAACCAGAAATGAGCTTCGTCGCTGAACACAATTTTTCGATAAAAAAGTGGATCTACCTCCAACTTTGCCAATGCCCATTCACCAAATGTTAGACGTTGTGGGAGGTCGTGTGGCTTCAATTCTTGCACCAGCTGTATCTTGTAAGGTTTTACACCCAAATCCTTTCGCAAAATTTTCCACGTAGTGGAGTAACAGAGGCCCAATTGCTGCGAACGGCGGCGAATCGACATTTCACGGTCATCACTAACACTGGCGGATACAGCCGCAATATTTTCTTCGGTCCTCACTCTACGTATGCGTGTTCATGGTTTAATGTCCAATAATGTAAACTGGGTTCGAAATTTAGTCACAAGCTTCCGAATAGCTACCTCAGTAGGCCGACCAAACTGCCCATAAATTGGAAGAAGTGCGCGATGCACTCTCTTAACCGAGCATGCATTTTGATAGTAAAATTCAATAATTTGCAAGCGTTGTTCGTTCGTAAGTCATCATGGTTAAATTATAGACCAAACTGAACAAGTTTGACAATGACACAAGACACGATCACGCGTGATCTGTCAAAAACAGTGTTGCCAAAAAGATACCAGCAAAAAAATCACCCGTTACTTAGGCTACCACTGACTGAAATTCGGCTATATTAGGCTACTTAAGCTGTGAAAAACAGGCGACATCGGCCCCCGCGTTGTTTGCAGCACTGCCGGCCGCCAGTCACCGAGCGATCGCGCTCGCGAGAGGTCGTATCCATGCTTTTTTTTTCAGTCCCGCAAATCCCGTGGATCCCGCACCCATAATCCCGCATCACGAGGGATTGGAAAATGACGCGGGATCCCGCAATACCGAGATCTCGGTATTCCGGGATTGGACGCCCTATCACTCGTCATAAATCGCGGGAGAAGTAAAACGTTTGACAATTATCAGTAACAGCTACAAGATCAAGTGTTGCCAGCACTATATAACTATCCTAAACTGTATCGATAATTAAATTGAATTATTTTTAAATATTTTATTATTATAAAACATTTAAAAAGATAACTAAACATTATTTTTTATTATAAGAATTACGAGTTATGACTTTTGTAAGTAATAAATTCACGTAGGTTCATAAGGATATTAATGTAATCAATTTGCAAATGCAATTTCGTATCGATATTATTTTATTTTGGTATTGGCAACATTTCTAATTAAAATTGTAGGTAGAAAACGTGTTGATAAATTGAACAACTATTTAAAATGGCTTTTAAACGGTGTACTTCTACAAATTTTATTTATACTGTATAATTCTTACTGTTTTATATACAACGTGTAACGGAATAAACGCAAGACCTCAGACACCCCAATTAGAATATTAAATTATAGAACTAAAACAACATCTGTAATTTAATTTATTTAAAGAACACCCAGTTTTTTTTTTATAAAATGGTTGTCCTGACTGAACGTAAAACGTTCGAGCATACTACTCTATCCCTACGCACACACACTCATAGCGCACACTCGTGCGCTTGCCTACGTTGTAGATAGGAACAGAAAGCTACGCATTAGGTATGTATCTGTACGTTCATTGACCGAACATTACCTACGTAGTTTGATACTAATAATTTGCGATATTACCGTATAACTATTATTGCTAGTTGCCTAACTAGTTTGATTCCATCTTTCCATCACAATTACACAGGCTTTGGACTGACAGCTTCGAAAGATTTGGTTTAATTACGGATACGGAAGTATTCTTAAATTGAGCAACTTTTCACCCTACTGCGATCTATCAGTACCTACGGCAATACCTAAAGGCGCCCGCGTCTTTTCACCCTCTACTAAGTCGTGTTTACATTTTTATTAAGTACGTATAAAAAAATATTCAAACTTGGCGTGTTTAAAAGATTTGAATCATAATATTTACAGTACCTACTTAAAATCGTATTATGAAGGTACATACCAGAGGTATTACTAAATACTTCTTCTTCGTCCCCTTTTTAAAAGATTTTCAAAATGTCCACCGCCTTGCTCGATACACATTATTGCACGTTTTCTTAAGTTAGTTTTTAGTTTGTTAAGCACCTCAGTTTCACATTTCACTTTAACAATCGCGAGTTCATTTTTATGTTTGATGTCATCGACACTTGTTGCTTCGTTTACATACACGAGCGATTTTATTCGACTCCACAAAAAAAAAGCCCACTGCACAGGTCCTCCACGACCTATCATCCAACGAGGGCCATATTCCGCATCAAGATGCCGTCGGACGTTCCACGTGAAATGCGCGGGAGCTCCGCCGTGTTGGTAAAACACGTCTTGTAACAACGAGACAGGGACGTCCTCCAATAACTGGGGCAATACCTCTTGCAAGAACTGTAGGTAGGTATCTCCAGTCAACCTCGGTAAAAATACAGGGCTGAATACGCGTGTACCTAGAACGCCCGCCCACACGTTCACGGAAAACCTGTGCTGGAATGAGTCCATACGGGATGCATGTGGGTTTTCGTGCCTCCACAAATGCATGTTGTGCTGGTTGTAAATACCAACTCGTGTGAAGGTGCTCACGTCCGTCCAGACGATGTTTTGTTGCCAGTTTTCCAACAACCATCTACAAAATTGTAGTCGTGGCAAATAGTCAGTCGGCATCAGCTCCTGACAACGTCGTAGGTGGAAGGTCGCAATAAAAAAGTCGCCATCAGCACGTAATGTTCTCCACACGTACATGTGGCTACAGTTAAACAACGGCGCTGCGTCCCTCGTGCTGCTTCCTGGATTTTTATCGAAATAATCGAGAATGTTTTCCTGCAAACGACTAGAGCGCACATTCGTCCCTCTATCCATTGCCGTGTTAGGATGAAACGTTCCGGAATCCCTCAGGCGCTGAGTTGCACCTAGCATTGTCCTGGCACTCACTCTGGTAGGTATCACGTTGTTCATTGAACACTCGACACGCTTACTCCACATTATCGTCGCAACGAGCCAGTGTCCTCACCATTTCCGTGTACTGGATATTGTTATACCGAAAAGCCATCGCGTGCGTAAACAAGTAACAACAACAACAAATTTACGAAATCCACTTGTCAATGGCGGCGCGCGGCGGATGACTGATTTCGTTTGATATCGGGCGAGCGGTGGTGGTGCGTGTGCGCGGTGGCCTATCAAACGTCAAAGGGCTAAGTCGGTAAATCATTGCGTCTCGCTCTTTCATATTGATTTTGCGTTTGCTAAAAACGTACCTTAGATTTTCTAATATATTGTCATTTCTCAAAAAAAGATTGTGAAATGCGGAATTACAAATTCAGTCATGCATTTAAAAAAAGCTTTATTGCGTAGAAATAAGGTTGAAATTTCTTTAAGTTACGTATTAGATATGATTATTATTATGAGTGACTGAACTAAAAAGTACAAATTTGGTTGTGCAGTTAAGTAAGACGTAGGTACTGCTTAGAATTAAGGATTAATCTTCCTTAAATTAAATATTTTATTTTTCGCACACTAACTGAAATGTAAAATGTATTGATATTATTTACGTGTGTGTATGGATAGCTATTGAGCGATCTACAAATTCAGCCATATATTCATATGGGTTTTTATTGCTTTGAGATAAGGCTTAAATTTCCCTAAATAAAATATTTTATTACGTTGGTTTTACGCAGTGATCCTAATTTAGGTCAAATAAAGGATTTTTCCGGAGAAAATTAACACATATAAATAATGATGGAAATCGATTCAGAAGCCGATTCTGAGAAAACTACTCTCAGGTCTTGCGTTTATTCTGTTACACGTTGTATATATATTTTTATTACTGATGAGCCCACTGTTGACCTCGATCTCGCCTGATGGTAAGCGAGATGGGACGAGCGAGCCCAGAAGATGCCTATTTACTCGTGCTTTAAAGGCTGAAACGTCATAAAATGACTTATCATTAAATTAGAAAGTTTGTCGGACGCTACATGATTCGAGCCGAAACTTGGCATTCTCCTTTGTATTGAAATGAAATAAATTTAATTTGTAAAAACCCCTTTGGCAAGGATTATGATAAATTATGATCTTTCTCACAATAAAATAAAATACCCTATGTTTAACCCTTTTTTTCCTTGGTGGGAAAATTACCCTGTTCCTTCAGTTGCCCTTGTGGTCCGGGACCGCGGTATCTCGCTTAAATGTTCTAGCAGCGCAGCCCCAGCGGGCAATGGCCCTATCGGGTCCCGTCAGTTCTGCTGACTGCTCTTTAAGGCGCGCGCGGAACTTGACGCGCCGTCGACCCAGGCCTGGGCCTTTCCGGGCGACGAGCTACCCCTACTCGCCGCTCTCAGGCCCGCGCCTACGGTGGCTGGAGATCAGCCTGCGAGCCCGGGCGACGCCCGGGCGGCTGGGGCGTGAGGAAAAGCGTTGTCTCTCCCTTTTGAAAAAAAGTTTAATTCCAAATTTCATCATTACAAATCGGTTCTGTGGTTTAGCCGTGAAAGCGTAACAGACAGACAGATCGCACTATTAGTATAGATTTAAGTTATACGGACAAAAAATTACTAGTTTTTTTTTCAAACAAAACATGAATCTATTTAAAATGTGTAAGTAATAATAATTTTATCTATCAATTCCAGGTGTACTTTAGAAGAGTCATTTGAAAAACTGTGCAACAAAAACCAAGTACTTAGAGATACCTGTAGAGAAATAAATTTTGAAGAGAAATCTGCACTGATAAAAGGTAGTCCACTTCAGCCATCACTAACACAGCTACTTGAGTTTGCAGATGATACAATCACATTCGGAAGCCAAGTTTGTGCCCAAATAGATACAGCGCTGAATGTATTATCTTTCAAAGAACTAAACACTGAGCATCTAGGAGACAATTTTCGCTTCCCTAAAGAGTGGCAGAGACGTATACCTGAAATACTTTCATACACATCATTCTTGTCAGAAAACCAAATTTAATCATGGACCTACTTGACTCGATTCTTAATTCCATGCAAAAGCCACCTACGGCCAGTGAAGCACAGAAAAATGCCATGCGGAAACAAAAAGAGGCTATTGAGAACCGCCAAAAAGAGGAACGAAACATAATAAATAGATTCCGAAAGCGTGTTGAAGAGAAAATAAGCAATTTTATCAAGGATGGCACAAAACCACACATTCAGTTTGAACCCATGGAACAAATGTACAGATCTATTATTAGAGAAGTTTCTGAGATTGCTGGTCTACAAGTATTCTCATTTGGTCAAGAAGGTGTAGACCGCTACTCAGTAGTATACCTCAAAGATAACGGCCCTTCAGAAGATGAACTTACAGTACGTAGAGCAGGTGGAGTCTGGAATGAAGATAAAGCAGCCGAGATGGCTCTAGCACATTTCGAAAAACGGAAACAAGCAGCTATAGAATTAGAAGAAGAAAAGAATAGAAAACGTAAGCGTGGTAAAGAGGAATTAAGTGGCACTTTCTATAAACAAAAGTATGCTCATCTGATTGGTCAGGAGGCTGCTATTGATGCCGCTCAGAAGACGGGCATCAACAAGAGTTATGGAGAGGTTCCTAGTGAGAATAAAAAGGATCAGCGGTCTATTGAACAGACCATGGCCGACATAAAAGCAAAGAAGATGAAGAAAGCGGAGACTGAAAAACGTGACGCAGATAGTAGTGAACAAATTTAGTATCTGTTTAAATTAATATACATAGTTAGTCCGTTTTTAGTCTGATTCTTAATATCTGTTATGACCACTTATGTTAGGACTATGAACTACGATAATTCACATTTTACCGCAATTTATTGTGACATAAAATGTGTCAGTGAAAGATGTACCTTAAAGTCAGGGTACTTTGGTTCAAAAGAGGCTAAATTTGTCTCAATAAAACAGATTTCTTATTTATTTCTTTAAGAAGAGAACTAGCAATGTGGGTAGAATTCACAATACTAGAGTCAGTTCACGGAAATAGTGGTGAGGTTCGGAACTGTGACCTCTATCACAAGTCAATCACAATGTTATTTAAACTTTTGTCAGAGCCTTAAGTATTGCATAACTTTTATTTTATTAATAAGGTGGTGTAAAAAAAGATTGATGATGCAAAACTATTGTTCTTATTTTACATTTTTGTCTATTGCCTGTCAGAAAATTACTCCTTAATTACAAACTGTAATGAGATGAAAACTTGGACAAACAACAAACAAATCCCACCTTTATTTATAGGAAGATTAGTGTTTATATTAATGTCAGTTGCTGGAAAGAAAATTCATGAATTTATTATAGATAGAGTAGGAATGACATACGACTGCCTGTAAGGGCCTATGCACGCCACGTTTTTTAAAAGCGCCGTTGACGCACGTTTTATCGATACAGACGCGCCGGTGCCGCGCGTTTGAATAAATACAAACGAAAACAAACTGCTCTGTAGGTTAAAAGCTTAAAAAACGTGGTGTGCACAGGCCCTAAGTGGAACCGTTCAGACGGTTAGAAAGGGAGACAAAATGTATATAAGTCACTAAAATTACAAAAACTGTTAGATTATAATATATCCCATGAGATTGTCATCTATACGTTAAATTGTGATCCAAGCTGCTAGTAATTTAACGAATTATTTTACAATAAATAGATCTATCCAATTGTAACTGCGAAATTGTGAAACGGCAAACAACGGAACGCAATTCACGCGCTGTTTGGTTAAATGATTCGTAACTCTATGGTCACAGACCGTCCTAAAAACCAACCAATCAGGGACAGCCTTTAGTTGGATACTCGGTAAAAAAGAGGGCAGTGAATCTATATCTCTATGCATAACACTCAGCGAAAATTAAGCAAAATCATGTTGGCAGTTGGTTAAAAGGCCTCACATGTTGTGGTTGAATAGTACATTTTAACAAGTGGAGAAAGTATATTTTTACAAGTGGAGAAAGTTTGTTATTGTGGCCGAGGCGGAGTTACGCCCGAGCCGCAAGGCGAGGGGTTATGGAACCGAGTACTGCAGTAACAAATGTCCACGTGTATCAAACGACGTTTTTCAATACACTTTCGAAGAAATAAAATAATAGAACGAAAAGTGTTTTTGTCATTAAAATATTTAGTTACTGAACCAATACTGAATTATTGTAATACATGCTACATTATTATTTAATTTACTTTTTCCCCGCGATTTACCGGTTAAAGGTTAAATGTCCACGTGTATCAAACGACGTTTTTCAATACACTTTCGAAGAAATAAAATAATAGAACGAAAAGTGTTTTTGTCATTAAAATATTTAGTTACTGAACCAATACTGAATTATTGTAATACATGCTACATTATTATTTAATTTACTTTTTCCCCGCGATTTACCGGTTAAAGGAGAAGCAAAGGTATGAAGCCGCAAAACATCCTGATATTAAAACAAAATATTTATTTATTTAGAACAAAAAAAAAGTTTATTTGTTGATACAAGCAAAATTATTTTGTAAATAATGTTTATTTCTGATATTCTGTTCATAAACACAATTTTAATTTTCATTAAATATAAGGCTTTAAAAACATGCGCCTTCTTGCTGTGAAAAAAAAAAACAATCACCGCCAAATATAGAGGATTCAATAGTTGTTTAATATTATCCGTGGCAAAATCTGGAATGGTAAACCCTCGTGTGTAGAAAACTAAAAAATCCACTAGTGTGAAATACATTGCATGTTGAACCTAATCGTAGTGCAATAAGAGCCAGTTTTCGAGGGAGTGTATTGAAAATTAATTTACAGTTTGACAGAACCAATTGCCACTTGATCTAAGTTATATTTGTAACGCGACTCTTTTTAGAAAATTTTAAACTGCTTCTAAAGTGAAGTCTTGTTTGTAAGACAGTTGGTCTGTCGGCTAATATCACCAATGGTTGTTATATCGATAGCAATAAAAACAATTTTCGGAGCATTTATACTTTCCTATTAGCTATACAATATGTGGCCTTTGAGGCAGTCCTAGATGCCTCCCATATTTGTCGGTACAAATGCTATTGAATAGTGGGCTTAGTATGAGTATGAAAACTTTTGTCGTTTTCGAAAACTACCGCTTTGTAGTTGCACCAAACTTGTAGATTTAATTGTTGAAAGTGATAAAGCGATCTTTTTCGAAAACCATAATAGTGTTGCAAACTCAGCCTCCTGTTTTTGTACATTTAATAAAGATTGGTTCATCATAACTTTTGATTTGAACCGTCTTCCATTCCAATGAGCTATTCATAGCTAAAATTTGAACATGAATATGTCAAAAAGTATATGATACACTTTAATATCCTGAATATTAGAGCCAACGGAGAGATTTGTTTTTGATTTGCGTTTCAATAATCGTCTTTATAGCTAAGACATAAGGGCGCTATTAATAACAAATGATTAGAACTTAAAACTGGATATATTTACCATGTGTATTTATTATTTCGAGTTTCCGATAATCCATTGCAATAATTTCAGTTTATCCATGGCGTTTGCAACAGTGCCGAAATATCAATAAGCAATAAATACACAAGGTTAATATTCTGTTTTAGTCCTAATGATATCTACTGTTAGTGACCATGTCAGTGTAAAAACTTATAAGAAATGAATTATCGATTATTTCGGAGAATAGTTATTTTGTGGACATTTCTGCTCGATTTCCTAGTCCAAATGTCTACACTAATTGATCTGTATGTCTTGCAGAATTGTATGTACCTAATCCCGAAAGAGGTTTTAAAATGAGCCAGCTTCCTTTCAAATCGCCAAAGAATAAAATAAAATTCTCGTGTCTTGTTTCTCTAATAAACTACAGTTGGTAGTATATAGATATACAGTCAATTTATTAGAAGAAGAAGATGTTTTATAATACAAACCTTGAACTTTCCTATGTCTGAAGGGCATAGCTAACGAAGCAAATATCATCATTGCGTTGTTTAAAGTGGGTGAGTGATGATGAAGCAAATATTATCATTGCGTTCTTTAAAATAAAGTCGAAACTGGCTCTGAACCTGAGGCATGCGCCTCTCACAGCTTACATGCGCTCTTGGCGTTTATTACTTTAAACTTTATTTAAAAAAATGTGAATGTTGATATTTGTTTGAAGTGACATCGGCCACTTTTTGCAGGCTTTAAGTGTAAAGGTATCTTTAAAAACATCTTTTTCCCTTCCCTTCAAAATAAATAAATCTGTAATAAAATGTTAACCTCTTCCACTACTTATATTATCTGGCAATATTTACCATAAGCGTTTCAACGAATGATCTTTGTATATAACTACCTATACAAAGATCAAAATTAATCAAAATATATTACCTCATGTATAATGTACCTTAAGTATCCAAAGTAGATACAAGGAAAAGATATTTTTTTACCCACAAAAGAAATAAAGACTGGGTTGATTTCGATTAGATAGCAATAAATAGGTAATATAGTTACTGAATATGATTAAATAGTATCTTTGAAGTTGAAATAAAATGTATTCAGTACAATTTGTTTCTTTTTGACTTTGCCCTAGCTTAGCCTTGGTTATTAATGGATTTTGAGTAATAATAAGTGAGTATTTTTAGTATATGATCAGCCTGTAATGTTCCCACTGCTGAGACACGGGTTTCCAATTTATGACGGAATGGGTCGCTATCAAAGAGGGGACTAACTATAGGGAGAAAGAGTGACAACTCTGTGGTAAAATTTGCATGTATGGAAAGTGCTGCCAACTTAAGTTTGGTGAGTGAACTAAGTCTCTAATAAATATACACCCACATATATATGCATACTTACTATGAGTATGTATGTAGTCTTTCTAAATTGTATTAGGGTCACAATCAGGGTTTTGAACTAAATAAAAAAGAATACGTATGCAGTTCAGAATAATGTTAACAAACCTAATAACAGTAACAAATAACAATTCTAACAGAATTATCTGAGATAAACTCGGAATTTCGGGAAGCGCGTCTACGTCGGGAAAGCCAGAGTTGACAATGGCCGACAGTGATATTTGTTTGACAAATTTGTAAACAAGACAAGATGGCTGCCAAGTCTTTTTAACTCACCAAACTTCAGATGTCGCTGTCGTCTATTGAAATTGATGACAGTGCTAAGTGTGCCCCCCCTGGTCTCTATCCACTAATCCGGCCTAGTGCAGGTTTATGGATGTCAGATTTTGGTCGACGTGTAGGACAAGCCAGTTTCTTCACGATGTTTTCCTTCACTTAAGTAGTGTTTGTAATCAAAATAAATAGAAACTTAAATTAGTTTGCGTCAATGTTACTTTTCAGTTGGTAACTTTGATATTTTAAATCTTCCGCGAACGTGTGGGTAGAGAGATAGTTCCAGAGGGTGTGTGCAAAAGCAGTCAAATCGAGCGTCGCGTCGTTACCATTTCAGCCGAAACACTTCTACTGTTGTATCCAGTAGTAAAACTTAGTGTATTACATTCAGTAGTTACATTCATTACGTTTGTTCAGTAGGTACATCACGCACCCAAGAATGGGCCCTAATACCCAAAGATGTAACATAATACCCAGGGATTTGCCATAATACCCAGGGATGTGCCCTAATAAGTGTTGCATAGAGGAGGTTCCGGAGTCGTATGTTAAGAGGTAACGGGACCCCTTCTTTGTGCTGATAATGATTACACACTGTCTGGTCTTTTCTTTTCCCCAAAAGTCCAGACGCGATTTGAAGGTTCAGCCCCAAGATAAAAAACCAAACAAAAGGTACATCACACAGGACAGGACTATTGTGGAGACGATGTCATAATGACTACACTTCTCTGCTGCATTCAAAATGCAAATAGTTTCATTCCAGGAGTGAAGTGAAGCCGGTCTTCTTAGTCCACCTCTGCTCTGTACCCTGAGTCGGGTCATGAAAATCTACCCCGGCGATTACGGGGTCACGAGAGTGGCTGAAATGAAGAAGTACCATTCGTCGTGCCATCAACAGAGTCTGCCAGCCTACAGTCGTAAATTGAAAACTTCTGTTCAACCCGGGGAATATGTCGGCACATCACGTATCCTCGTAGGCGAGACTGGAGAAGACTTGGGGTCGGATTATCGAACCCAGCAGCGCGAGCGCCTCTGCGCGGTATTCACTTCCAGCGCTGGATCAAATGCTTGTATGAGCTACGTATAACTAGTTGTTTCAGGTCAGGTAAAAAAAACTCAGTACAGGAGAAATTCTTGATGATTGGTATGATAAACAAAAAACCGGACATGTGCGAGTTAGACTCGCCCACCGAGGGATTTTTCATTATAGTTAAGAATTTATGCGTCGTAAAAAATAAACACGATATTTTTTGGAATATACACATCAAGTCCTAAAAAATTTATTCCAGATTTTTTTTAAACTTGGACCTGATTAAATGGTATTAATATCAACTCGATATCTCTACCCGTTCCCGAAGGGTCTTGACGGACAGACAGGCGGACAAAAACGTGATCCTATAAATGGTCAAAATTGTTTTAATGCAGACCATAGATCTATAATTCTTGTTTGTACAAACTTAAACTTATGTTTGTAGAAATACAAAATAAACGTCAGGGGCCGTTCAAATATTATGTAAGCACATTTTTTGCAATTTTTAACCCACCCTCCCCCTCGTCAGCAAAAGTAAGCAAAGCTCTTACCCCTCCCCCCTTGCTTACGTAAACATTGGTACAATTGATTGATTCATGAGCAGCAGTTATAAATCTAGAAATAAGGAATAGGTTTGGAATAGAAGTCATAATATTCATTTAAATAAACTTTACTGACACGGAATTCAACAATTTATTATTTCTAGGAATCCCCGAAAATGCATTTTATTTTGAAGCATAGACAATGTGTGTTGCTACATGTGTAAAAAATTAAATAATTATTGCTGACGTAATCACCATCTAGATCCCCCCACCCCCCATGTCATCAAAAATAAGCAAAGCAAAGACCCCCACACCCCCTATCGTGCTTAAGTAATACTTGAACGGTCCCTCACAAAAAAAATAATAAAAAAACATGATTTAGGAACATGAACTCTTGCGCAATGTATGAGCAGGAGTTCACCCTGTGAGTTTACCCATGGATCATAAATTTTATCGCACAAGGTCCAGAGAATGCTACAACCAGCATTTTCAGATTTATTACTGATGAATAGTTAGGTCATCCATTTGATGACTGAGAATGTTTTCCACACCACTTCAACGCGCATGAAGGCATTTTTATGCGTTATAAATTGCACAAAAAATTTAAAAAACACTTGGTCACAACAAAAATAGTCGTGTACCGTAGCCAATATATAGGTGAAAAAACACAAATAGTTTTCGTGCGTCGCCGCGTCGGAGCACTGTATGCGCGGTCAAGTGTCTTTATAGTCTTTGGTGCCAAGCTACCAACAGCCAGACTTACGCGTCGAAGCATGCTTAGCAATACTGAATCGGCATAAAAACGAGTGAATTCTTAATCGAATAGTTACCTGCTATGTAAAGTGGATCTTGTACGACTACGACAACCGTAGGCGTTCCTCTCAGTGGGTGGACCCGGGTACAGCACCTAATCAGTGCGCTAAAAAAATGTTTACTCATAGGAAGATGATGGTGACTGTCTGGAGGACCAGTGCCGAACTTGTACATCACAGCTTCTTACCGAATTACACAACAATGACGGCAGATATCGATTGCCAAGAATTGCAAATAATTATGGAGAAGCTCGCAGTTCAACAATCAAGACTGGTCAATCGCTCTTCCCCATTGCTTCTTCACGATAACGCGTGAGCTCACACTCCACGACAGATCATCGCAAAGCTGACTCCCTAAGCTGTCTCCAAGCCCTAGTCCAAAACCCTTTCCAAGGTAAATTGCACAGTTCGCTTATTTTAAAAATTAAAAAAGCACTTTTCTCGTGCAGTTATAGCCGGAAGGATGTTCAGTTGGTTTGGATACCTAGCCATTGTGGCATTAAGGGCAACGAGTGCGTCGATGCCTTGGCCAAAGGTGCATGTTCATCTGCTACAGCCGATCTCTGCCACAATGCCCATCAGGGCTATGATTTACTGAATCTCCCAAAAGAAAACCTTTACAGTACTTGGCAACAGCAGTGGAACTCGACTGGGAAGAAGAAAGGCAAATTCTTTTATGCAGTGCAACCATATGTTAAGCCAAAACCTTGGTTCTACACATACAAAAAGGTGTCGAAATCCATCATCTCCGTCCTCTGTAGAATCCGCTTAGGTTTTTGTTGCACTCCTGTGTTCTTGGAAAAAATCCGTGTTCGGGACTCATCCCTATGCGAATGCGGCCTGGAAGAAGGCACACTGGACCACATATTTTTTAAATGCCCAAATATCGTCTCATCTTCAGATTTGTATAGTCGTCTCCCGAAATTTAAGATCCCTCTTCCAATTAACTTCTCTTCTCTTCTAACATTTCCTTCACCAGAACTGCTTGTGGCGCTGATGAGTTTCATCCGTCACAACAATATAAAACTGTGAGCCAGAGTACCAAAAATTGTCTGTATGGTTGTGGTATAATTTATGTAATCGTTTAACAACTATAATATTTATGTATTTTTATTCTTTGTTTGTTTCAGTCCTGTACTAACCCAACAAGTTCAACTGTACCAATTGAAGAAACAGAGACTATCGTTCCTGTTCTGATTTTAACTTTTTTCTTTTCTAAATCCATTCTGTCTCTAATCATTAATCATACACACTTGTTTTTCCAATTTACTTTAGACATTGGCAGAATAGTCGACATCGGCTCCACTTGCCATTAACCAAAAATAGAATAGAATAGAATACAAGATTTACAGCTGGAAGCTCTCCGTCACCCAACGTACTCACAGGACCAACAGATTTCTTTATTTTTTCAAAATTTAGACAATTTTTTAAGTGGAATAAATTCAACACCCGAGAGGCAGGACAAAACGTTTCGCTGATTTCATTAAACAAACAGCCATCAAAATGGCAAAATTATAGAACGTGTAACGGAAACCCCATATCTATCCAAAAGGGCTGAAGACAACATCTGGTATGGAGTCTCTATGCACAGTTTCAGCTAAAAATAAGTGACTCAAAGAATTGATACCAAATTATCGGTTTCATATGTTTCTTGAAAACCAATCATAACAAACGTGTCACAGCACTACAAGGGTCAATAACTTTCACGTCACTTGCCAATAACATGATAATTCTGTTCGTTCTTCTTAATTTGAAAATTTCGGTCTCTGGTATCAATGTATTGAAATTTCTAATAAGTTCCACACGTGTTGACATAGGATAACAAAACCCTTGCCATATCGTTTGTTATCATCCAAACAAGCCGTGCACTTGGTATGATTACACGTTGTATAGAAAATTTGGGCCAAACTTTCATTAGCTGAAATAAAAAAAAAATCATACAAATCTCCAATTTCATAGGTAAAGAGAAAGACCTAATACTTTTGGTGCTGACTTTAAATCGCTGCTACCTCGAGGTTTGCTTGGGCATATTGACATAGAAGTCATCTAGAGGTGCTTCAGCAAACTTACCTCCTTCTTGTACAGCCCGGAAAAGTTTTACAACCTTCCTCAAGCTTCAATCTACTTCCATACCAAATTTTATCCAAATCCAATCAGTACTTGCGAAGATTAGCGCGGTTTAAACAAACAAACAGACTTTAGCGCTTCATAATATTAATATAGATAAAATGTATTTGAATTAATTTATAATTTTGGTTGAATATCGACCACTGGACGGCCTCTTGTTAATATTAAATTATCTATTAATAACCGATACGTACTTTAAGAACCCGGTACCTACTAAAATACCGCCAGTAAAAAGTATATTCTAAAAAGACCTTTGAAAATAACACGTGTAGAGCAGACGAGACTATATTATTATTCCGTTTCATTTTTGGTGAAACTAAACCACAACCAGTGGCGTAACAGTCTACCCTCAAAGGAAATATTACGTAAGATATATGAATACAAGCCTCGAGCGTGTATGAATACAAATAGGGTTGCCATCACCTAAATTGCAGGCTCCACACAAGTACTTCAAATACCCCGTACATTTGGGTAAAATCGTCATTTTTCCTCGGACACCCGGACCGGAAATATATTTTTGAAGTTGAAATTACAAACAACGCTGAACATATATACTTATAATAAATCTGTAGAGAGGTCAATTCTGTACATGAAATATATTTCCAAAATAACTATCAGGGGGTGATTAGGGATCGATACTGATGCCAAAAATGCAATCAGTAAAATTTTTGTCTGTCTGTCTGTCTGTATAACCGTTATAGAAACAAAAACTACTCGACGTATTTTAACGAAACTTGGTACAATTATTTTTCTACTCCTGAGCTGGTTATAGTATACTTTTCATCACGCTACACTCAATAGGAGCAGAGCAGTGAAGGGAAATGTTGGGAAAACGGGAGAAATTACTCCATTTTTTAAGCTTCCGTCGCGTGTGCAGCCTTAATGGTTAAAGCTACACAGAAATCATTTCATGACAGAAATGTTCTCCTTAAAATTATGTAAAAAATATCCCACGACAGCATATGTCTATCTTTTATGGTTGACTCACAATAACACGTGTAACTCCCGATAGCTTAGCAGTTCGAAGCTTTCTGATTATAATATTTGTCCACTCTTACGTTTATAACACTCTCATTCACCCCTAATTGAAAAAGTTAACATTATTAACTATTCATAAAAAAGAATCATATCAATCGGTATAGAAACACCAAAGTTATACATGAAGTACGCTAATAATAAGCCATTGCGCGTGAATACTGAATCATGCTATAAGGATTATTTTTGAGAATCGATCGCCGCGCTCGACGCGTTTCGCGGCTGAAGGTAAAAAATTTCGTTCTATAAGTACTTAAGCCTCATGTGAACGTGATCTAAACAATATTACCAATTGATACATTAACTTACGCTGACGGAGTCGCGGGCACAGCTATTAACAATAATATTGGTTCCGTATTGCGATATTTTTCAACAGTATTATAGATTGACATATTATATTTCCCTACTAAATTACGAAAGTTAATCTGTCTGTTACATCAAAATCACTGAACCGTGACGAAGGACATAGGCTACTTTTTTTTTACGAAAAACGACGGAAACGCGGACGAAGTTGCGGGCAACAGCTATCTATACTAATAATATAAGGCTGAAGAGTTTGTTTGTTTGTTTGAACGCGATAATCTCAGGAACTACGGGTTCGAATTGAAAAAATATTTTTTAATTAAATAGTCAATTTATAGAGAAAGGCTATAGGCTATATATCATTACGCTAAGGCCAATAGGAGCGGAGCGCCAATGAAGAATGCTTCAAAATCGGGGCTAAATTTAACGTTAGCCCAAAGTAACTATTCCAAACGGACGAAGTCGCGGGCAAAAGCTAGTTTTAAATATAATAGTACCATTCTTTACATTTAATTAACTTAACAAAAACAGTGAGATGAAATGCCATAAGACAATGATAGATATCATGCTTTTTGGCACACGTAAGACCATAGCGTCCGTACGTGTTTCACCCGGATGCTTATTGGTGAAATCCCCCCGGACGCCCCCGAACGGTCTCCAAACTTGGACAAATCTGGGGAAACCCAAACGGATGGCAGCCCTAAATACAAGTAGATATTCTATACCGCATACAGACAGCATATGAATTAGAAAGTTGGGAGCGTAATATCTGGGTCATGAGGAAATGTTACATTTTAAGATATAAGTATACTCTAAGTACTGAAAATATTTTTTTAGCTCCATAGTCGTAGAGCTTTAGTAGATGTTTGCTCGGTCATAATTGTTTCAAGAACTAGAATAGAATAGTGTTTATAAGGTAACTGATGTGAAAATATTTTCTAAAGAGGTTATTGTCCAACATAAAGCCCAGTAAAGACTTTTAGAACATAGATTGTTGTTCAAACAACCGATTACCAGCTTTTTTACAGTGAATCCATGACACCTATTCAGTTAAAGTAGTTTTAAAGTTAATCTTTTAGAGTTAAGAGTTAGATAGGTAGGTACCAGTGGCAAAGGCTCCATACAACTCGATTCCTACCGGCTTCCCTTTTGAAATATGGCAAATATTAGTCTATTATTTTATATATGAATATATAAATAGTAATCTATCATTTTCAATTAAACAAAAAATTATTTACGAAGTTACAAGATTTCGAAGTCAGCCACAGGGCCACAGTTACTGGAATTCACGCATCACACTTGAGCAAGGTAAGCATTTTTTGGCCCGGCTTCCCTTTTACGAAAATTTACCCTTCGCCACTGCACTGGTAGGTACAGACCTACCTGTTTTCTCAGTAAATGACTTTTTTGTATTATTAGTTCTTAAACCTCAAAATTTCAAATTATTTAAGAAAGCTAGACATTAATACATAAACCTATATGTACACAAAAATCTTAATATTAAGATTTCTGTGTATATGTATTTATATTTTAATAGTGAATCATTTCGAGTCCGACACCATTTGAAATTGGAAGGCGTTGTTCGTATTCTTCTCTAGGTTTGACAACACGGGTGTTGAATGTTCCTAGCGATCTAGATATCATGTTAAGGTCGTCGGAGAAAACTCCAACTGCAGTTCCAGTGTGTATCTTTGACCCATCCGTGTAAGTTCTTAGCTCTTTGAGCTCTGACTCTCTGAGTTATAGGTACTCTAGCTCCGGCGTGTGCTGTATTTGGGTGAATTGTTGGGAATGATGTGTCTTTATAACCTTATCGCATGGTGAAGTCATCATTGAAGTCAGTTTTCAGAATGACCACAACACATTCAGCATTATGAGTGATTTATAAACTCATCCTGCCTGCATATTTGGTACGACTTGATGAAAACCAAAAAATAATTCGTTTTCATTAATCTTTTTATGTTTATTTTTGTGTGAATCTTCAATCTTTTGGTTTTGAATTTACCAATCATTTTTAAAGTAATCATAATTATATTGTTAATATTTTTTTATAATTAAGGCTAATTGAGCCAACAACTCATCTGAACTTACCTAATTCTAATTAAAAAGGCTAAAAATGGCAAGTTAAGACATTTTGCTCGTAATCTCTGGTCTGGACGCACTAATCCGATTACGAAAACTGTTTAATTAAGAAGGCTTTCTTAGTTCGTGCTATCGCGCAATAGCTACAGATTACTTTACATCTCGCAAAATGTAACGTCAATAAAGCAAAGCCATGCCTAAAAGCTAGGCTAAAAGTAGGTATTTGGTACATGAAAGAAATTGTAAAATAATTATGTATTTCATAAATGATACTAAATTAGTCTCTTCAAAAATCTTAGTAACTGATGTGAAATTTTCTGGCGTCTGACGACCCGTAACGAAGGCCAAAGATGTATGACAAATAATAACCTAGACCAACGGTTTATTGTGCTTTACGGAGGATGCTCATAATTATATATGTTAGAGGCACCCACGGACCAAACTCGTTTCAGAACTTTGCAGACCGACCCATACGACGTTATTAATTTTGCACGAGCGCTACGAAAAAGCTTTAAGTGTTAAAACAACTTCATAATTAACTATTTTATACCTCGCGTAAATCCTGATCCCGTTGGAATCGCGGAATAATAAGATATATTTATTATAAGGAAAATTGAAGTGTATATCTGTGATTTCAATATTAGGTACTTTGTTTTCTCAAATGCTTATAGTTTTTATACGACACTAAGACACAAAAAAACTTTTTAATTAGGTCTGGCTTCCTGTTTATCCGAGCTCATAGATAGAGAATGTTATAGGCAAGATATAGATTCGGACTGGGCTTATTACGGGAAAAGCTTCCACGCAAACGACATCTTACTGTTTGAAGTATTGAATAAAACCTGAAAAGTGCTGACCGAAACAAACAAACGTTGACCACGGACTTTCTAGGTTGTAAACCCCTATAACTTTACCGTACTTTTGTTAGGAGTCAAGCATTAAAGCCTTATCGTTTATTGGCCAATGTTTGTAACTCATTTCTTCGTTTACGGGAACTTAACATTTATTTCAGTTAGAGGCAAAAAATATTTAGTGTTTTTTGGTAAAAAATTAACAACCTCGCAGGACTGTATTACTAACATATTTTCTTAAATACTTAAGTATATGTATAATACATGTACCAAAAACAACCCTTAAATATCCCCTCCGCCTTTTGTACTATCCGTTTGCATATATTATTACTATACTACCTATACTTTTGCTTCAGGAGTAACGTCGAGTAGAGCGTTCAAATTTTTATTTTTGTTTGTAAATCTGATAAACTGAAACACGATGAAATATTTTACCAATAACCCTGTATGCTGTCGTTTTCGTAATAATTTCAGTACTTACGTAATATGAGAACAGAATATACATATAAATATACTAGCGACCCGCCCCGGCTTCGCACGGGTGCAATGTTTTTATTAAATATACTATATAATGTCTTTATTTACATCGTTGACAGCCTTTTTGTCATTCAACATACATGTTCTCTTTAGTAATTACTCTTTAAAGTGCGACACATAATTTACCATGGGAAAAACATTCGACGCTCAAATCTAAGCAACATAGGCTCGCGCGCCGTGCCTCCGCCGGCACCGCGCCGCAACCGCTATGTCCTTGCATTTTAAATCTGTAATATCTTCGAAATTATTTATTTACATTATATTCTGTAAAGGGTAATATTGATTTATATTAAATGCACAATGTATTTGTGGTACTTAATTGGATAAGGATTAATGCTGTATTGCTTAAAATCGCTTCGTAAAATATGCTCGTATTTCTCGTAAAAAGTAAAGGATAAAAAATGGTTGTTGTGGGTTATCTATAAGAGATAGATAGATGCCATCGAGGACTTTTTTGTTGACCTTTTTAAGGTGTACAATACTGTAGTACATTATTTTGATCTATCTCGTAGGGTTCAGCCAGCGTTTGCAAACAAGCGCAAAAAAATGTGTTTATTTGCGACATCACATTAGAAACCTCAAAAATTATCAGTGTTCCTCTACTATATTATGCATGTTATATACTTAAAAACCTTCCTATTGAATCACTCCTTCTATTGAAAGAAACTGCATCAAAATCCGTTGCGTAGTTTTAAAGATTTAAGCATACATAGGGACAGACACAGGGAAGCGACTTTGCTTTATACTATGTTAAGTAGCGTTCTATTTTACCGCGAGCAGTTCTTTGCCGGCTTTTCTATTCTGTCTGTGAATAAGCGACCAATACAAAAAGTAATTGGTGGAACACAACTTTTTGATTGTGGATAGGCTTGCGTTTGACCATAATCTCACCTGATGTTAAGCGATGATGTGGTCGAAGATGAATCACGCTTGCCTAGAATTAACCTATTCACTCTTGACTTAAAGACTCCTAGGTTATAGCTATCAGGAAACACAGACTCCGGCAGAGAATACCACTCCTTAGCTGTACGCACAATTAAACTATTCCCAAAACGTTTTGTGCGTATAGGTGGGATGTCCACCATGTAACGATGGCGCGTCGCCGTTTGTCTTGTAGTCCGATGATGGAACGGGCTTGGTGGGATTAGAACTCTTGTGTTACATTGACGCAATCATTTTAATTATTCCCAGATCGCATCACCCGCTTACGCGCTCATTATCAATGCTGTTTGCTAAAACAAAAGTCCTTACTTCAAAACAAAATCGACTTATCCACATAGAACAAGACACTTAATAAATAACGTCCCATCTTCATACTAAACATTCTTACTAACTAAAGACATCAGGGGACGAGGTTAGGGGACGAATGAATAGTGTTAATTGGAGTAATAAGATTAATGACAAGGAAAATCTGTTTCATCTAGTAAACCCGGAGACCCTTATAATTCAGCCAGCAACTGCTTAGTTGAGTAGGTACTTTTGTGTTTTACATGGACGAGTTGCAAGTCTATCGGTTTTCTATCGGTTACATTTCGTGGAGTGTGCGATGGAATTACAAAATCTAATTCCGCCAAGCCCGTTCCATCATCGGACTACGAGATAAACGGCGAAGCGCCATCGTTACATGGTGGACATCCCACCCATACGCACAAAACGTTTTGGGAATACCTTCATTGTGCGTACGGCTAAGGAGTGGAATTCCCTGCCGGAGTCTGTGTTTCCCGATAGCTATAACCAGGGCCGGATTAACCATTAGGCGGAGTAGGCAACTGCCTAGGGGCCCCGTATCAACTAGGGGCCCAGGCCCAGTGCACGCACCAAGAAAACATGTTTCTTCGAACGAGAATTTGATATGCGTGTGAACTTAGGGACCTCACTGTTATCTCACAAAATACAAATCGTTAGATTTAGTAGTAGAATTAAAACAATTTTGGACAAATCTGGGAATAAGAAAACAAATATATTAAAAACCACAGCCCTTAATGAGCGTTTACTCAGTTCACACACGATTTGGTCAGTCAAAGTAAGAAAAGGGGCCCCGAGAATGCCATTGCCTTAGGGCCTCTGATAGGGTTAATCCGGCTCTGGCTATAACCTAGGAGTCTTTAAGTCCAGAGTGAATAGGTTACATTTAAGTAAGCGTGCTTCATCTTCGACCACATTATCACTTACCATCAGGTGAGATAGTGGTCAGACGCGAACCTATTTTCAATAAAAAACAAGTGACTGCCTATTTGACCTCCACAACCCAGTAACTGGGTAAAACGATACCACTTAGCAAGACTGGTTGGATTCTCTGGCTTCTTACTATCCGCAACGACTACCAAAGATATGCAAATGACAGCCGGGACCACCAGCTTTTCGAGGCACGAATCTCGCTCGTTTTACGGTCATCCATTCACGGAACGACCTTATCAAGCGTTGCTTTACCTTAGAGACTTACGCATGCAGCTCTTATTATTTAGCACGAGGCCATTGCAATTGTCGTAAAAGAAATAAATACATTGTCGAACCATAACCCTAGAAATAACAAGAGTTCCGCTAATTTGAGATTTGGTTTATTCCGTACATACTCGTATATCACGTCATACATAAAACGAAGTCCTTTCAAATAAACGATACAAAAAAAGTGTAAAATAAATCTGATTGCAACTGGAATACGTTTTGTAATGAACGTCGGCCAGATGCGAATCTAAATAAAGAAATAAATATATTGTCGAAACATAAACCTAGAACTAACAAGAGTTCCGCTAATTTGAGATTTGGTTTATTCCGTACATACTCGTATATCACGTCATACATAAAACGAAGTCCTTTCAAATAAACGATACAAAAAAAGTGTAAAATAAACCTGATTGCAACTGGAATACGTTTTGTAATGAACGTCGGCCAGATGCGAATCTAAATAAAGAAATAAATATATTGTCGAAACATAATCCCAGAACTAACAAGAGTTCCGCTAATTTGAGATTTGGTTTATTCCGTACATACTCGTATATCACGTCATACATAAAACGAAGTCCTTTCAAATAAACGATACAAAAAAAGTGTAAAATAAACCTGATTGCGACTGGAATACGTTTTGTAATGAACGTCGGCCAGATGCGAATCTAAATAAAGAAATAAATATATTGTCGAAACATAATCCCAGAACTAACAAGAGTTCCGCTAATTTGAGATTTGGTTTATTCCGTACATACTCGTATATCACGTCATACATAAAACGAAGTCCTTTCAAATAAACGATACAAAAAAAGTGTAAAATAAACCTGATTGCTACTGGAATACGTTTTGTAATGAACGTCGTCGGCCAGATGCGAATCTGAATAAAAATATCTGCTATTAATTAAAACACTTTCATTAAAATTCTTGCAGCTTTTTTACACGGCACGACGATTAATCTATACTTACTAATATTATAAAGGCGAAAATAAAAGGGAAATTATAGGGCATCGAAAAATTCATCAACATCGCTATCAATGGGAAAAGTGCCCAGAACACTGGTCGCATTGCCACGTTGAATGGAAATGCTGGTTCTCTGTCCAAAGAAAAGGCCAGCCCTCTGGTCACTTGTGGAGTCGACTAAACGTTTGCTGATGTCACGAAAGAAAATGCCCTATAATTTCCCTTTTATTTTCGCCTGTATTATATTTGTTTTTATAATTATAGAAGCAATTAAACATAGTAATTAAGTAGATTGTTATCAAGTGCCTAAACCCATTTTATACACATATTATCAAGGGCGGATCCAGGTTTGTTCCAGGGGGGGTCACATAATCGTGGTCAAGTCACAAGAAGTTATAATTTGTATTTCCTGACTGCTGACACTTGGCCACTGCCGGTATTCGTTTATAACGACAGAAACGAGTATTATCTAGTGTAAGATAGAAAGATAGATAGAATATACTTTATTGTACACCAAAAATTGAATTAACAATATTGCTTAAACTAAGTAAGCTTGTGTGTAGGCGGTACTCTTCGCCTTCGGAATTAATGACCCAATTCTCAAAATTCTTTCTTTGGTAGTAAGTTGC
The DNA here is from genome assembly GCA_943138885.2 of Tholera decimalis. Classification (NCBI taxonomy): domain Eukaryota; kingdom Metazoa; phylum Arthropoda; class Insecta; order Lepidoptera; family Noctuidae; genus Tholera; species Tholera decimalis. The sequence goes on along the minus strand of OW964566.2, from coordinate 37,724,228 downwards.
ATCTTTGGTGAGTACTATAGGCTACAAAATCTTTCAAAATTTATGCACGCATAGTCGCGGGTGAAATGTTAGTACCTACATAATAAAACAATTTGTAATTAAATTCAAAGTGATAATTGACGATACGGTTGGCGCAGTGATTGAGTGATTGCCTGCTTCGCTACGTTTGGTCGGTTTGATTCCCGCACGGGAACAGATGTTTGAATGGTCTACAATAAGATTTTCCGGAACTGGATCTTTGTAAAAATGCACCCACGATAGAGGTGATAATCCTCGTGTTGGACAAAGGGGCTGTTTGTTTAAAAAATAAACAGAAATTTTCCAGTGACGGGCATCACTAACCATACATATAAACGATACGATTTGCTCTATGCTAGTTGAGTTTAAACCTGTAATTCATTGTATTTCTCCTAAGATAGATAACACTGTTTCTCTCATTTAATTTAAATTCCAGATATGAATATTGTACAGAGTATATTGTACAGTTCCCTTGTACTAATGCTTAAACAATAATTGTTCAGAAAAAATTACATTATATTAAAACATAAGATGGAGAAAAAAACCGGACAAGTGCGAGTAGGCCTCGCCCACCATAGGTTCCGTTCATGTGGGGACGGCATTTTTTCATATATTTCATATTTAAATACAATATATGTTTTGAAATACGCACAACTAGCCTTTTCATATTATACGTCACTTTAACTAGTAGCTTCAATTTTAACCCCCTATAAGTGTATATTTTTATGATTTAATTGCAAATGTATAAGTTAAATAAGTTTTCAATTTTTTCCTTGAACTCGATGTTACTTGCCAAATTTCATAGTTCTAAGTAAACGGGAAATACCCTATGAATATTGATTTCCTTAACAGTGCCAAAATACGCGATGTTTGCGACATAAACGGCCGTATCTTTTTTTTTACGTTAATAGACAAGTTTGATTTCTTATTTTTAGAGCTTTAAGGGACTGTAGACCTGTGTTCCAAAAAAAAATCGTCGTGATTGAATGTCCAAAATTCCGTCATACTACAGATCAATAACCTCTGTAATAAAAATATGCCCCATATTCTTTACGACCCCTCTTCAGTTCGGGCCGAATGAGTCGTAATCAATCATGGCGGTCCAGCTATTGTCCACCGCGGTAGCTTCAACCATATGTAGGTATCCACACCCACTCGTGACGCATCCAGACAATGGCCCGGTTCAGCCTAATAAATATTTTTTCTGAGAATTTTCCGAACATAAGAATGACTATTACGCAAAGGTACAACGTGACCAGTATCTAACTTAAGACGCAATATAATCCCGTTGACCTTGCTCAAACGGGCGCACTCACAGACACATCCCAGAGAATGCCCCGCGCACCCCCTCATTTGAGCGGGGTGCGCGGGGTGCACCGCGCGAATTTCGTCGCTGCGTGTTTTTTATTACATTTAACATCGTAATTTCGCGGCTGGTTTACAGAGCTCGAGCGGTCCAGTGTGTCACCGTTCGGGTTTCGCGTTTCCGCGGCGATCACCAAGATCGAATCTCATTCGCGGTTTAGCTTTTTGTTGTCTTATTTATTAAATATTATGTATTTATAGATATTTACATATTTTCGTGTTGTTATTATTTTAAAATATGTGCATAGTTTTGTTCTCTTATTTTTTATTTAATTCAATAGGTTATCAAACATTTTTTTAGCAAAAAATAGAACCGACTTCCATATAAAACACTACAAAGGCAAAAATAACTTTAATTTCGGTAGTCAGTGTCATTTGTTTTGTAGTTTCTTTTATATTTTTGACACCGCCTTCCGAAATTAAAGTTATTTTTGCCTTTGTAGTGTTTTTATATGGAAATCGGTTCTATTTTTTTGCTAAAAATTTTTTTTCACGCTTTTTAGTGGGACTGTTTGTAATTTATCTAGTTACAAAAGCCAAAATGTCAACTACTTATCACCTTTTACAAAATATTGCTTTTCCTGGTGCAGAGATGTTAATTTTTGAGGAGTTCTCCTGGTACATCACCATCAGCTCTACATCACCATATGCATTGTGATGAGCATAAAGTGCTTAACATCCGTACTCAAGTAATCGAACCGCAATCCACGAAATACTTATTATTGAGTAGTTTCAGTGGCCATCTGTGGTCTTCATCATCAGTTCAACTTCCCCAAATGGTAATTTTCAAAAGCAACTGCTCAAGGTACTATAAGAAATGCCCAAAACGCTATAGGTGTGCCTATAATATTTGAAGAGTTCCCTCGATTTCTCCAGGATCCCAACATCAGATCATGATTTCGTAACAATGGGACCAACTAGAACGTATACCCTTTCAAACGCAAAAAGAATTTTTCAAACCGGTCCAGCCGTCTCCGAGTTATGAGGTAACATACATAAAAAAAAAAAGTTCAAGTCGAATTGAGAGCCTCCTCCTTTTTTTTTGAAGTCTGTTAAAAACAATAATTTTTATTCCTATAGATATTTTATTTCAGAATCAAGAATAATATAATGAAAAATAAAACATCCAAAAAGTTTGATAGTGGATTCTGAAGAAAAATAATATACAGGGTGTTACAAAAGAGTTTAAGTAATACCAAAGGAGGTTATTGTACTCATAATTATGAACAAGTTTTACTATGGCACCAGCTCTGAAATCGCAATAAAAACAGCTGTTTCAATTATTTTTTTCCAAGTGAATAAACTTTTTGTATAAAATAGCAGTTTATTTTCGTCATTTTTATTTTCGCAATATACGGTTTATAAGAATACAGCGTGTGAAGTGAATGAGAGACGAATGAAAGGGTGGGATACGGACTGGATGGATGGATGGACAGGTGAACGAACAGGAAGGATACATATAAATTAAACAAGCTAATTATTATAATTTTATTTTGTGATTTTTTGACGTATTTACGCATACGGAGCGCAATGTTAATACACAAATTTTGGAAAAAAATTACTCAAGTCACAAATCTTCAAAATTTAGTTTTCTACTACAACAAGTTTTGTTTTTAGGCATCCAAAACAAATACTGCCTTGTATGTGCTCGTGCAGAGAAAAAACAAACTGCTGCACCGGAACAGTTTGCTTTCATTCCATTTCGCTTTTGTCTTTTTTGTCACTTTTATGTATTTTCATCTCTATTTTTACGTATGGTTCACGAATTTTCATATTTCTTGAAATTCGGGGATCAAGTATCTCAGGTAAAATGCAGTCTAAATAGAAATTTTTCAATTTTTCTTTCATTTCTCTTTCCCAAAATGTATCATCTCTTTGAATGATTTCCATCTTCAGCTTTTCTTTTTCATTCTCCCATACGGCAAACAAACAATATGTTTTTTGGGTTACGTGTAGCTGTCCTTGAACTTGCTAGTTCACTAGTTTTTGTTTTTTGCCAGAAGTTTACTTTTTTATTTTCAATTGCTGCTGCTAGGCCCATTTTGTGGGCTGTCAAAGGACACTTTACTTCAACAACAGTATTTTCTCCAATTAATCCATCAGGCGTTGCACCCAAGAAACATAGTTCTTGGTCTATAAATAAACCAAGAAACAAACAAGAGCGCAAAACGATTAGACCCTGTGGTCTAATCGTTTTGCGCTCTTGTACAGCCAATTGTGAAAGTGCGATTTTTTCATTCAATTGGCCATGTCTAATAGATTCCAGGTGGTCAATTTTGTTCCGATAAAGAATATCTTTGACTAAATTAGCACATGGTGTATTAATACGCCTTTTTATAACTCGGCCGAAATTGGATGCAGTCAATAACGATCTTCTCATCTCTAGCCATTCTCCACTACTACTTCACTTTGTAAAACAGTTTTTCTTACAATTGTTGCTCGTTCCAAGTCAGACTTTTTAATTTTTTTCATAAACTCGTTTTTCAGTTTATCCAGTATTTCTACCGGCATATCGGGCTTTTCACAGGACTGGCCATAATCCTTATCGTCTTGTTTTTTACTGAAAACAAGCCTTCTTTTTCTTTTTATATATCTTTTACTAAGGAAGTTTTGTTTCTTCTTTCTTTCTTCCCACAGTTTCAGTTTGCCTCTTGGGCTCTTATTGATAATTTTTTTATAAAGCTTCGAAAGTGCATTTTCTTCATTGAACGACACTGCTGACGCAATGCATCGCGTCTGATATGAGTTTTTGAGGGAAAAATTAACTCTTTTTCCTCCTACATATTTTGCTATGATGCTATGATAGCGTTCTACAACGTTACTGTCCACGTCATGAAGTAAACTTCGAGCATGGCCAGCAATACTTTGTATCATTATACTAATTCTCTGCCACAGAGAACTTAGCTGAAAGTCACTTGGAACATCATTTTGCTCCAAATCTCCCGTTTTTTTGCAGAAATGTGTTTTGCATTCAAGGTGGTTTCCAAAAGCGTGATGATGTGCTTGTAAAATGTCCTCAAATAATTTTTGCTCTTCTGGGCAGGGATCATTTTTATTTTTTTGTATTGCTTTGGTTATGCAGGATCTCATGCTCAAAACTCGCGATATGGTCAATAATTTTCTGTGACTTTTTAAATATTTGGTTTCAGTTTGCAATGTCATCATTTTGTTACAAAAATTCCTCAGTAAATGATTTCTGCATTCTACTTTATGAATTCGGTAACCTTAGAAAATATATATTCGTTGCAAAAACTTTTCTTTATAAAATGATTTGACAAACCATTACTAATTACAAATATAATTATTTATTACAAATTAGGTAATTTAAAATGATTTTAGATCTTGATCGAGAATAAACGTTTAAACCTAATTGAATTGTGTTTTATTATATTTTGACTTACCAAACGCTTGTTTGTATCCACAAGTAGCTTTAAACAGTAGAGATTTAATTCAAAGTTTGAATGTGGGTGCAGATTACCCATAAACCGGGTTGCGGGAATGTTGTAACGAAATACCGCGGCTCCTGAACATAAAGACAGTTGAAGGAACAGGGTGGGTTTTTAGTCAGTAGAAGTCTGACACTCCCTTCCGCTCCACCACAGCGGGAGGAGTCATTAGATGATTTTCCCTCCGAAAAAGAAAGGGATCTGAATATAGGTCTATATTATTTATATTATATTATACCAGATTTTTTTTTTTTTTTTAACGTGGTAAAATTATCAAATAAGTCCTCCCACTCCGGGCAGGGTGGGAGGGACTGTCAGACTTTTACTGACTAAAATCCACGCAATAGCCCTTTACGTACCGGGGCCACGGTAACGGGATGAGTCCCACGACCCCGGCAGGCTTCGGCCCTCTGCAGAGGGGGCCTCGTCATGTTGCTGACGCTCTTTGAGGCGCGCGTGGAACACGACGCGCCGTCGACCCGGGCATGGTCCATGGTCGGACAGCGAGTTGCCCTTTACTCGCTGTCCGCATGCCCGCGCCTACGGTGGCCGGAGATCGTCGGCCGACGTCCGACGCCGTGGGCGTCTACCACTGCGGCTGGGCTGGAGGGAGGACGCCATCCTCTCCCTCACGCGGCCCGCCTCCTCCTTCGGAAGCATGACTGCTTCGCAGAAGGAGGTGACCGCTTCCCACTCCCTCTCGCCCCGCAGCATGGCCTCGACCAGTGCCGGGCGCGAGAGGTCTCCGCCTATCGCCGCCGTGAGGACACGTCGGTGCTCTGCCCAGGCGGGGCAGTCTTGCACCGTGTGCTCTACGGTGTCCTCAGGGCGACCCTCGCAGTGGTGACACCCAGGCGTTTCCTCCTTTCCCATCAAACACAGGTACCTCCCAAAACTTCCGTGTCCGGTGAGGACCTGCGTCATGCGGTAGGTCAGGACGCCGTGACGCCGATCTAGCCACTCCTCAAAGAGGGGTCTTACCGCCGCAATTGCGGCGTGCCCGATATTATACCAGATAGTATTTTTCTCACAAGTATGCTTTTGGCATAGCTGTACGTTTGTCACCTGTTTGCCATTATCTCTATATGTTTATTTGTAGATGAAAAACTAGGCTTAACAAAGTAATTTTTTTTTCTCCCACAAAATACATAAAACAAAATTTCTCTTAACAATTTTTTTTTTGGTAGGTAGACAGGAGCCCATACTAAGAAAACTTGTGTTATGGGTGACCGACTAATTAGTAGGTAATTAGTCGGTGAACTTATAAAATGTAGTTGGATAAGTCCATTCCTTACAAAATGATTTAAAACTAACTGCATGTGTAATTATTATGTTTTGTTAAAATCACATGTTGTTAATATGTTTTTAACCGACATCTTATAAAAAAAGTCATTAAAAAATATACGCGATGAATTGATAACCTCTTCTTTTTTAGAAGTCGGTTAAAAAATAACGACACTGTTGGCGCAGTGTTTGAGCGATTAGCTACTACGCTACCCATCGCGGGTTCGATAGGCAAACCGAGACAAATTTTTGTATAGCCTACAGTTAGTTGTTCATAGTTTGTACAAAATAAAATGTTTGTTAAGCGCACCCACAATACAATAGAAATTTCAAGTGTGGGACACGTCACTAATCAATAAAAAAACTGTTAAGTTCCATATTTAGGGAAGCTCAAGATCGATCCTCCACCCCTCTCATATAATACAAGTGAGGGGTAAAGGGTACATGTGGTGCCATTTTCTTTTATTTATAAGCGTCGTTGGATCATTAATCACAGTCACCACCGCCCACGTCGTCTCCCGATCCATTAACAATATAAACATCTATCTACGTGCTTCGTACTCGGACGAGACCTTAAGTGATTTTACTTTGTAGGTTAATTGATTTTGCCGAAAAATTTAAATAGTGGTACCTTCTAACGTAACGTTACCCCATCGTATTGTTACGCCAGTCGCTTAGTGAAGTACGTCGAGAAACTTCGACATAAATCTAGAATGTTCGAGACACTAACGCCATCTAGCGGCGAGTAGCAGGAATGAGCATATCTAGTCGAGACAATAACGCCATCTAGCGTCGAATAGCGGTACTATGTATTTCGAGTATTTTCTAGGCAGTATAAACAGTGAGTCGATTTTATAAGAATGTTCTCGAACTAATAGACTGTGGTATAAATAGAGCGCAAAGGGGCGCAGAGAGTCAATCTTATTACGAGGCGAATACGAGATATAATCGAAGCTTTACCAGTGAATATCAGTGCGATTTAAATGTGATCTAAGTGTTAAGTGACAAGTGTTGTGGTGCGAATAATTGTGTAAACTTTTAATTTTGTGTTTAATTAATTAATTAAAGTGTTAATTTTGGTTTAATTGGCGTTAATTATTCTATCCCGAGCCCTAGCTCGTAACAGTATATTATTATAACACTCATCTGATTAGCCTTTTCCGATCTATATTGGGGTCGTCTTCGAGTCTAACCGGATGCCGCTGACTAATAGTGTTTTACATGGGACGACTGCCTGTCTGACCTCCATAACTCAGTAGCTGGGTAACACGATATAGTCCTCGTCACGTAAGATGGCAAAGTTTTGACGTAGTGGGGGTAAGCTCGCGCATCGTGCACTTAGTGCAACAAAAAAGTGGTCACTTTTACTGCTTACCATTATTCTATGGTTATTGCCATCATTTATTTTTAATCATGTCTGTTCAGAACAATGTTAAAGAAAGAAGAGGAATTCACTCGTTAATTCGGTATTATAAATAAAATAGATATAATACATAAATACATTTAAAAGTGAAAAAAATGTATTAAAAAAAATATATGTTCTCGTTATGACAATTACTTAATAAAACTGCTACCTCTTTTGTTCTCTTTTTTTCCCGGTGTCCTAAAGACAGTGACGAATTCGGAATTTCAACCTTCCTTAACTATAGTGTCTAACTGTTCTTTCTGACGTTTTAATAGTCTGCGTAAAACGGTATTTGGTCCGTGCATTGTAATAAACGTAACAAAAACTAAATTTAAAACAATAACTCGTAACAAAAACAAAGGGTATAACTTTCGTGTACGCAAGTGTATTCGGGAGCAAATTGAACGAGAACTACTGACGCACCAATCGCGCGCTCGGTGCGGCGCTACGTCATACCCCGCGTCCCGCTGACAACCGCTGACACCTAAAAATCGACTTGTGCGCATTGAACGACTCTTGCCAAGTTATTTGACGAGAACTATACCCCTTGCGTAGACTAGTGTCAGATTTACTGGCTTCTGACCAGGCGCGGTTCGAAGGGCGGTCACAGGGGACATAACCCCCCAAAATCGTACACCCGAAATAGAAAATCTTCTAAAATTTTGCACTTTAAGCTTTCTACTAACACAACTACATATGGATTTCGTACAGATATTATCTGAAATAAATCATTCGAATTTGAATGAAGAAACTGATTATTTCTTAAGAAATAATTTGTCTACATCATCTTAGCTTAGCCTTTTCCATTTTTCTTTTGTCTATCTCTGTCTTGCATGGAGCAATTGGCTATCTGATCTCCACAACATAACTCAGTAGCGAGGTAACACGCATCAGCATTTTTTAATAAAACTGTTTTTATTTTTCTCCAAAATTAAGTTTAAAACTTTTACAGCTTTTACTCTGAATTTATATCTACAACAACCGTTAAAATTTGGACATCTTTAAAAATGACACAATTATTGTGTTTCTTTGGTTTATTATAGGCTATCTCTTCACCACTCATGGTTGACTGGTAGAGAATGCCAACGGAATTAAGTCCGCCTTTGTACCTATGTGCATGAAGTGTAGGTAAATAAATAGGAACAAGTGATACACAGTGACAGGCCCGTTGGTATAGTGGTAAGTGGCCCTGACTGCTGTGCGCAAGGTCGTGGGTTCGATTCCCACCTAGGACAAATGTTTGTGTGATGAGCACGGTCATTTGTTCTTTGTCTGGGTGTAATTTATCTATAATATGTATGTATTTAGAAATATATATGTATGTTTATCAGTTGTCTAGTACCCATACCACAAGCTCTGCTTAGTTTGGGACTAGATGGCGTTGTGTGAAAAGTTGTGGAATATTATTATTATTATTATTATTATATATATATTTTTTTTATATATGATATAATATGCCGTCAGCGGTAGCTGTAGTTTATTAGTGTTATTATTAATTTTACTATAATATTAATACACTAGATAGATAGTTAAAAAACATCTTGTTGTTACAAGACAAGCAACAAATTACTATTCACATACAATATTATGGCTCTCGACGTAAACAAAAAGAAGAAGAAAGAATTTTAAAATAAAATAAATATACTACATTTACAGCATTTTCTAAAGGTTTGTTCATCTTCCTTACCTACACCATAAAGAAACTCCTAGTTACGTAAACAGGCAGTGTATTTAATGCAATCAATCCGAAGCCTCTTGTAACCCAATAGAACAATACAGCAATCAAACAACTATTAAAATCAAAATGAGTTTTTGGGTCATATAATATGGATTTTACTACAATGTGTGTGACCCAAATACAAAATATTGGTAACAATAATGTCATCAAAATCAGGAGTAAGTTACTTAGGACAACAGTAATATTTTCCCTTTTCGTTATCACTACCCATATACCTATATTTCGGATTGTACCCATACTGGACACGAGGTGTCTAATTTAGATATAGTTTAATTGTGATCATCCCTCTGTCGAGTCGGAGGCGCAAACAAAGAATCACTTTCTTATTGTTAATGATTTGTAATGGTAAGCATTAAACAAAAAAAGAAAATGATTGTTTTATTAGCAGTAAAACGTGTAGCGTGTTGTCTACTGCGGAGACTAAAGCCGCTACATTCATCCCTTGTCAAACTGCCAAATCAATGTAGACTACACTGAGCTTTATTTGTTCATAGGCGTTCGGATGCCAAGCCGTTCATTGAAAAATTTCCATTTAGGTGTAAGTGCTATGAAGGGGGCACTATTCCAGCGCATGCGTAATATTGGCCCAGCCTCCCACACCCCGCAGTTAGGGCGAGTTTCCCGCCAGCGCCGCGCGACCCCACGCCCGTCATCACAAAGAAATAATAATAGTCACAAAAAATGTTAATTAAACATCCCTGTGTCTTAACAATCCGAAGTTCAGTGTAGTGCCAACCAATAAAATTGTGCTTTTCATTAAAAAAATACTCCCTCATAGATCAATAGCCATGCTATTCAATGTACATATCCAGGCGCTCATAACTTTCACGTGTATTTTATTGGTCCTCATTATGTGCCACGACAAGGAATTTGAATCGCTTTAAAGCTAATAATGACAATAAGACGCCAATAATTAAAATTTAATTAGAAAAGTAATAGAAAATACAAAAGATGGCGAACACAGCACATTTGATGAGGCGACAAAGCTCGCGGGATCTGTATGCACAGCGTTCGATTGATAGGCTGGAGATGAAGGAACTTCGTGGTCGGCTGGTGACCATGGAGAACGGACACCCGTCGGTGCGCTCGCACGTCATGTACGGGGCCACAAACGAGGCCTTCGAGGACACCAGCCCTAACAGGCGCTCCTCAGAGACACCCACCAGCAAGGCAAGCTCCGTCGAAGAGCGAGGTGTGGTGAAGCCCGAAGGTGGCGGAGTCGAGAGAGAATCTTGGGACAGCAAATTAACTTTCCTCCTGGCCACAGTTGGATACGCCGTGGGCTTAGGCAACGTGTGGAGATTCCCATACTTAGCACAGAAAAACGGCGGCGGTGCGTTTTTGATTCCGTACTTCGTAATGCTGGCTATTGAAGGGATTCCTATATTTTATTTGGAGTTAGCGATTGGGCAGCGTCTGCGGAAGGGTGCTATTGGGGTCTGGCACCAGGTGTCACCCTACTTGGGTGGTATCGGCATCAGTTCGGCGGTGGTGTCTTTCAATGTGGCGCTGTACTACAACTCTATCATCGCGTGGTGCCTGTTCTACTTCGCACAGAGCTTCCAAGCCGAGCTGCCGTGGGCCGAGTGCCCTAAGAAATACTTCCCTAATGGATCGTACACTACGGAGCCAGAATGTGCAGTAAGTGATAATTTTGTATTTTCCTAATCCTTTTTAGGGTTCCGAAGCCGAATGGCAAAAAACGGAACCCTTATAGTTTCGACATGTCTGTCCGTCTGTCTGTCTGTCCGTCCGTCCATATTTCACAGCCATTTTATTCCGAAACTATTAGGACTATACATGTAAAACTTGGTAGGTAGATGTATTCTGTGAACCGCTTTCCGATTTTAAGATTAAGAGAAAATTTAAAAAATATTTAAAATAAAGAGGGCTCCCCATACATGGAACTGAAACTGAAAATATTTTCTTTCATGAAACCTATACGTGTGTGGTATCTATAGACAGGTCTTTAAAAATGACATTAGGGTTTCTAAAATGACTTTTTCTTAAGGTTAAACGTTTAAAAGATATACGCTTCCAAAGTGGTAAAATGTGTGTCCCCCCCCTCTAACTTCTATAATAATGAAGTGAAAAATCTAAAAAAAAACATATGTTGTAGATCTTAATGTAAACTTTCAACCAAAATTAGTTTGAACGAGATCGAGTCAGCAGTTTTTGAGCTACACTAAATTTTCTAAAACCGCAAATATAACTTTGTAATTCATACAAACACTATGGAAAACAAAGTTATTTGGCGTAGTTGTAAAAATTGTAAATAATCTAGTTTTAAGAAATTTGTAAGGATTTTTGTTTTATTTTTCAAATAAATATATTAAGTATATTATATTTATTATAATTACTACGGAACCCTTCATGGGCGAGTCCAACTCGCACTTGGCCAATTTTTTACAGATTATTATGATTATTTTGGTGCATTTAAATATTTAAAGAACGTTCGTTATTGTAGCCGTTGATGCGGAAGATTTTACTGCAAGCGGTTAGCAACAATAAACAACAAAAAAGGTGTTTTAGTCTACCTCATCTAATCTCGTAGTTAAAGCTCTCATTAAAGTATATAACAACAACCCGAAAACATCAATTTTTATCACAAGCAGTGTAAGCTAGAAAAAGTAATCTCAAAATCATCATAAAGGTTTCAATTCAATCCAATTCGCACTAACCCGTTTTTGCCGAACGGGTACATACTGTGCGGTAAATCGATATCAGGTGAACCAACCGTTATTGATGACATTATATGTAGTTATTGGAAAAATGGATGGTGGACCGATGAGTTAATGGAAAGAGGTTGAACTTGTCATATCGAAGAGTAAAAGAAAAATACTAAAGGTACAGATGACTAAGGTTAGTTATTTGGTGGTGTTAAATTAACTCTTACTATGACATAATTAACTTTGCGTGCCTTATTGTTTAAATAGGTACTTGACGCTCTTATCACAATATTTTTACATTACAATTCCGAGTAGCCAAATTCCACCTTTCCTACGAAATAGATATTTATTGCAGCTCTCTTATATTATACATACCAGCATATCACATCATTTGGAAGTTTTTTCCCCCTTTGGCAACTTAGTATTTGGTCATTTCGATCCACTCACAAATGACCACATATTTTATTTTCTACAACGTGTAACGGAAACCCCATATCTATCCAAAAGGGCTGAAGACTGTTGTCTTCAGCCCTTTTGGATAGATATGGGGTTCTGGTATGGAGTCTCTATGCACAGTTTCAACTAAAATAAGTGCCTCAAAGAATTGATACCAAATTATCGGTTTCATATGTTTCTTGAATACCAATCATAACAAACGTGTCACAGCACAACAAGGGTCACTAACTTTCACGTCACTTGCCAATAATATGATAATTCTGTTCGTTCTTCTTAATTTGAAAATTTCAGTCTCTGGTATCAATGTATTGAAATATCTAATAAGTTCCACACGTGTTGACATAGGATTACAAAACCCTTGCCATATCGTTTGTTATCATACAAAGAAGCCGTGCACTTGGTATGTATATACCCTTTAAATTACACGTTGTATATGTTACTGGTTCTCTTTTTTGTTTTCGGGTGGGAAAATCATCGAATGACTTCTCCCGCTCTGAGTAGAGCGGAAGGGAGTGTCAGACTTCTACTGACTAAAAACCCACCCTGTTCCTTCAGCTGCCCTTAAGTTCCGGGGCCGCGGTATCTCGTTAGAACATTCCCGCAAACCCGGTTTATTGGTTATCTGGACCTAAATTCGAACTTAATAAAAACATCTCATGTTTATAGCTATCTGCGGATACAAACGAGCGCAAAATTGGTTATTCAAAATATAATAAAACACAATTCAGTAAGGATTTAAAGATTTATTTTAAATCAAGGTCATATTTCGTCGTTGCGCGTGCAAAAGTTGCTATGTATTATTTAGTAATTTTCGTTATTTTATGCAGTTTCAATCCTTATTTTAATACACACATGCTGTAAAAACAGCTATCTGATAAATGAAATATTTAAAGAGTAACCCTTAATATTGCGTTTATCAGATAGCTGTTTTTACAGCATGTGTGTATTAAAATAACTATTGAAACTGCATAAAAGAACGAAAATGACTAAATAACACATAGCGACTTTTGCACGCGCAACGACGATTTATGATATCTATACTAATATTATAAAGAGGAAACCTTTGTATTTTTGTATTTTTGTATGTTTGTATTGAATAGGCTCAAAAACTTCTGGACCGATTTCAAAATTTCTTTTACCATTACTTAGAGGGATTCTTCCGAATCCGTATAGGCTATATTTTATCCCGGAAAATAGATAGGATTTTTTGTGGTAGTGAAAATTGTGGAGTAAGGCGTCGAAAAAACTGCCGTACGTTAACGATTCTCGCGAACGCTGCCTATATTTAATAAAACATTGCACCCGTGCGAAGCCGGGGCCGGTCGCTAGTTTGTAATAAGTAATGGTTTGTCATAACATATTATAACGAGAATATTAACCAAATTTAATATAAACATAATACTGAAAAAAATAAGTACCTACAATTTAAAACACACAGACAGATCTAAGAACAGTTAGAATTATTTACATATATATTTAGCTAAAAATGAAATTCAGCAGTGGGTCCAGTCGACCTATTCAAAAATGTGATTGTTTCAGTAATCCCGCAGGTCCCTTTTGAATTAGTCTCGTTGCCTAAAGAATCCTAAGCAGATGTCAACTATTCGGTCAAAGTTTTGTCGTCAATTTCTTCAAATCTAAGTGGCGTTGACCCCAAGTCACGTTGTATGACAGCTACAACACAAAAAGGTTTAGAACCCAGTTAAATTGATTGAAAAGGTTGGAGGAGACGTGTTTAATGGGTGAAAGTAATTTATATTGACTCTTTGATTCGAGGGTCAGGTCACAGCAATGGCCCGAAGATTCTGTTGGATTTATGACTTAACTAGCTGACACACGTGGCTGCGCCTGCAAATTGCTCCCAAGATAAAATCTAAATGTGAAAATCTATATGTGTTCCAGTATGGCACACATATTACTATTTGTAGGACAGTAGTGATGCACATCATCACTATTGTCCTCAAATCGATGAAGGTAAACATCATAGAAAACCAGCATGTCCTAGGAAAGACAAATTTGAAGACATGTGACATTCACCAACCACTGGGCCTGCGTGATCGATTACAGCCTATTCTCTCTCATACAGATGACGCATGTGTTGTAGCAGTATGACAATAGGCTGAATTATTATTGTTATACGTGATTCAGGTGATGAACTGTCACTACTGGGGTGGTTGTGGTGAATGCCAACATGACCCCGCACCTCAACAAGAAGTGATGAAACACCGTGTGGTTTTTGTCAGTAGGAATCTGGGGGTAACACTAACTTCTACCCTCAATTTTGGCCGGTATATCAAGGTTAAGGTTCAATTAGCATCAAAAAAATTGGGAATCCTAGCAAAGGTGAGACGGCACTTCACACCCGAACAGCTGCTCAATCTCTATCAAGCCCAGGTTTGGTCGTGTATGGAATACTGCTCTCATCTTTGGGATGTATCTGCCAATTACCAGCTGGATGCGCTTGAGTCTATTGAGAAACAGGCCAAAAGACTCATTGGCAACGATACACTGGTCGAATCAAAGCTCCAGAGCCTTGAACATCGACGACGAGTTGCTAGTCTATCGGTTTTCTATCGGTTACATTTCGGTAAGTGTACGATGGAATTACACAATCTAATTCCGCCAAGCCCGTTCCATCATCGGAATACAAGACAAACGGCGATGCGCCATCGTTACATGGTGGACATCCCACCTATACGCACTAAACCTTTTGGGAATACCTTCATTGTGCGTACGGCTAAGGAGTGGAATTCCCTACCAGAATCTGTGTTTCCCGATAGCTATAACCTAGGGGTCTTTAAGTCAAGAGTGAATAGGTAAGTTTTAGGTAAGCGTGCTCCATCTTCGACCACATAATCACTTACCATCAGGTGAGATGGTGGTCAATTGCGAGCCTATTATCAATAAAAAAAGATCCCTTCATCTATCCCAAGTCGGTAGGATGTCTATGAAGATTTCCACACGAAAATAAAGGTTATAAACAACATATACCTAGCTAAATATGTACCAAATTTTTCGTCCAAATAAAATAACAAGGTTACTTCTAGGTAAGCGTGCTCCATCTTCAACCACATCATCACTTACCATCAGGTGAGATGGTGGTCAAACGCGAACCTATTATCAATAAAAAAAATACTTTGAATAGTTTTTGCATGAAACAGTAACAAATATAAATCAACGAGTAACAGTAAAAACCTTACAAACATTGCATAAACAGTAGGAAAACAAAAAGGTAATTTTAAAAAATAAACCGACTTCGAATACTTGTCAACTGAAAAGGACAAAATAATATCTTAAAAAATATCCACGAACATTCCAGCCAAAGGAAAACGAAAATCAATAGTGGATGTGTCTACAAAATTCGGTACACACGCCGACAGCATTTCTGAGGTTGGTGCCAGCCAACACTGACATACTCTCCATCTACCCCATGGTGGAGAACATTCATGAGGATTTATTTCCATTTAAATAAAGACTTATAATTCGCTATCATTCTAAAAAACCTTAATAACTTAAACAAGCATCTCACTGTAACCGAGCAGGACACGAATAAATACAACGTGTAACAGAATAAACGCAATTCCTGAAAGTAGTTGGTTCAGAATCGGCTTCTGAATCGATTTCCGTCATAGAAAATAGGGATTTTTTACGATTTTCTTTTTTATTAAATTTTTACTGAAAAATCTTTCATTTAACTTAAAACGGAAACACAGTATCTTGACAAATTAATTCATGTCGTATTGTATGATGCACATAAGTTTTGCGTTTAATAAAGATTAACTATTTTCAACCGACGACAAAAAGAGGAGGTTATCAATTCGACGCGTATATTTTTTTTTTTTTTTTAATGTATGATCATCGATTACTCGAAGACGGCTGAACCGATTTGGAAAATTCTTTTTTTGATTGAAAGGGTATACTTCGATACTGGTCCCATTTTCATAAACGTCAGGATCTGATGATGGGATCCTGGAGAAATCGAGGGAACTCTTCAAATATTATAGGCACACCTATGTCGTTTTGGGTATTTATTATAGTAACTTGTGCAGTTGCTCTCAAAAAGTACCATTTGAGGAAGTGGAACTGATGATGAAGACCACAGATGGCCGCCGAAACTACTCAATAATAAGTATTGAGTGGATTGCGATTCGATTACTTGAATATGGATGTTACGCACTTTATGCTCGTCACAATGCATATGGTGATGTAGAGCTGATGGTGAAGTACCAGGAGAACTCCTCAACAATTAACGGCCCAGCATTGGGAAAAGCAATATTTTGTAAAAGGTTATAAGTAGTTGATAATTAGGCTCTTGTAACTAGGTAAATTAAAAATAGACCAACTAAAAAGAGTGAAATAAAAACTTTTTACCAAAAAATTAAACCGACTCCCAAAAAACACTGCAAAGTGAAAAATAACTTTAATTTCGGAAGTCGGTGCCAAAAACGAAAATACAAAACTAAAGACACCGACTACCGAAATTAAAGTTATTTTTCACTTTGCAGTGTTTTTTGGGAGTCGGTTTAATTTTTTGGTAAAAAGTTTTATAACAAAAAGTCTAAGTTTGGTTTCAATTTATTTAGTTACGGGTTAAGTTTTAGACTTATAATTTAACTTATAGTTTCAAGCGCCATTGTTACATGGTTCCACCATGTAACAATCATCCACACATCCCACCCATACGCACAAAACGTTTTGGGAATACCTTCATTGTGCGTACGGCTAAGGAGTGGACTTCCCTGCCGGAGTTTGTGTTTCCCGACAGCTACAACCTAAATTCTTTAAGTCCAGAGTGAATAGGTTACTTTACCCATTTTCAATTTAAAAAAAATTGTAATTGGGGTGTCTGAGGTATTGCGCTTAATCTGTTACACCTTGTATGAATAAATAATCTTTAATTAATTTTAGCATTAAAAAGGTTTTACAGATATGGTGAATCCCTGACTCCTGAATATACCTATTCTACCATCATCATCTTTTCGCAACTATGTCGGAGTCAGCTCCAGTCTAACCTGATAAAGCTGAGTACTATTGTTTTACATGAAGCTACTGCCTATCTGATATCCACAACCCAGTAACTGGGTGACTTGATTGAACATGATACCCCTTGGCACTTTCAATTTCATGGTATGGTGGGATTAGAAGTGCTGTCAGTGTGATCTTACTTAAAATAAGAATAAGTGCTAAATCATTATAGAATGAATACCTCAATTCATTAAACGTGGCTCAATAGTAGGCCTTCAAGACTCTGCCAAGCAAACCACAGCACCAATAAGTAAAATTAATCAAGCGTCTAAAATTAATCTCCCTCTGCCATTCAAGCGCTCGATAAGTAAAAGTATGGAAAGAAACGAAATGAAATATCTATATTAAGATTATTATATTTATCTTCGTAAGAAGATTGCTTTAATTTAGATCTTAATACTTGGGAATCGTAAACGTTTTCGCGTTAAATTGAATTTATGAAATTTTGTCGGTGGCTGGTAGAGTGTATGGGTAGGTTGGATCACAGAGGGGACACTACTACAGACAGATATCCAGACAATGGATTCAAATATGTCAGTGAGTGTCACCGTTACAAAGCTAACAAAAATAAGTTATTTTATTTAGGCTACATACTTAGGCTACCACAGACTGAAATTCGGCTATATTAGGCTACATAAGCTGTGAAAAACGAGCTACATCGGCACCTGCGTTGTTTGCAACACTGCCGGCCGCCAGTCACCGAGCCCGCTAGGTTATAGTGTTCTGTGCACCGAGCGATCGCGCTCGCGAGAGGTCGTATGCGTGTTTTTTTCAGTCCCGCAAATCCCGCGGATCCCGCGCCCGTAATCCCGCATCACGCGGGATCGGAAAACGACGCGGGATCCCGCAATACCGAGATCTCGGTATTCCGGGATTGGACGCCCTAATTTTATCACGCTTGCTCGAAAACTGGCCCACCTAACGCTTTTAAGATACTCCGCATTAGTTTAATGGTTCAAACCTGCGACCTCTCAATCACACGTCCAAAACCTTAGCCTAGTGACGCTTCATATCAGGTTGGCCATTGCCCTTAGCAAAATGGATCTTAGAGCAGCAATAAAATTTCAGAGGCATTCGTAACAGTAGTAACTTACTTAAATTATATATTGAAAATATACGAGCTGACTCTGCAGACGTTGCCTTTTCTCTGTTAGAGACATATGTAATACAAAAGGATTTAATATCGGTCCAGCTGTTCTCAATTATAGAGAGTCTATCGATTCTACGTCTAGCTATTGAAGACTCGGTTGGCGCAGTGGTAGAGTGATTGGCTTTTTTTATGACTGCCTTCCGATCTGGACGAAGCGGGAAGGTGTGTCAGACTTACTGACTAAAACCCACCCGTGTTCCGTTATTTGCCCTTCATGATGCGTGGCCGCGATATCTCTTTCGAACAATTCCACAACTCCGGCCAGGAGAGTGATTGGCTGCTGCCCTGATTGCCGTTCGATGCCCTCACCGAAAAAAAACCCTTGCTTGGGTTGAAGTTTTATCTGTCAAAACGGACGTTTAGAATTCAAGTCAATGGCTGCAACTCTGATTCATACTATAGCCACTTTCAGAACTCCACAGGGATCTCTCTTAGGACCACCTTAATTAAAAGAAAAAAAAAGAAACAGTATTTAATGCCAACATTGATACTTATAATTATGTTAGTAGGTAAGGACAAAGACTTAGATATTCTTTTCATTAACTTCATATACAAGTGCTTTCTAAACTCAAATAAATTTCAATTTGTTGAAGATCTTAAAGCTATTAAAGGGATTTGAATGCCTACTGATTTTTATATTTTTAACCGACTTCAAAAAAAGGAGGTTTACAATTCGTCTTGAACTTTTTTATTTTTGTATATAAATATATTGTCTTTAGTTTTGTATATATTTTCGTTTTTGACACCGTCTTCCGAAATTAAAGTTATTTTTGCCTTTGTAGTGTTTTTATATGGAAGTCAGTTCTATTTTTTGCTAAAAAGTTTTTTAAGAAGACAAATACTTCTACTACTTAACTTCTTTCAGCAGTGAAAAAATCAAACTTCCAGTTCTTCTAACCAACGCGAACAAAAATTTTGTGGCGCATTTTTTGCAATTTTATAAAGAATGTATCAATATTTTGTGCGTACGGCTAAGGAGTGGAATTCCCTGCCGGAGTCTGTGTTTCCTGATTGCTATAACCTGGAAGTCTTTAAGTCAAGAGTGAATAGGTTACTTCTAGGCAAGCGTGCTCCATCTTCGACCACGTCATCACTTACCATCAGGTGAGATGGTGGTCAAACGCGAGCCTATTATCAATAAAAAAAAAATCAAAAGCTACAACATTTAAACCTACTTTCTGTTGACCTAGAATCATCGAATTTTACAAAAAAAAACTGTTAAGACATTGTTTTTATTTCATTTGTAAAGGAACAAATCTGAAAATCGAAAATATTTAGTTAGTTTAGTACTGTACCAACCAACCAAGTACCAAGGTGTATCATGTTACCCAGTTATTGATTGGGAAGTAAGATAGGTTGTAGCTCCATGAAAAACACTGGTACTTAACTATATCTGGTTAAACTAGAAGCTGACCCCAACATCCGTGCCCCAATATAGCAGAGAAAAGGCTAAGTAGTACGTATGTACGTATATTATAGCGTACACTAGCCCAGGTCTAGGTATTTGTCTAAATGCACCCAAGATACAGGAGAAATCCATAGCGTGAAGAAAGAAAAATAAAACTTATCGAATCAATAAGGGTTGTAAATAACGAAGACTAACTAATTAGGATACACGATACTTGTTAAGAAGCTTATGTATGATAGGATCCATTGTATAAGTCTCGATATTTGAGTATCAAATACTTCTAGGATTTCTAAGTTTAAACGTTTCTAAGGAAACATAAAAATGTCTCAAAAAGTATTCTGTGCAGTCGATCTATCATAAATGAAGAGCGTGACCACCATTCGTCATCCAGCAGTTCCTTAGGCGTTTAGGTGACGGTTCTTTGAAACTGTGGGACATGTTCGAATTAAGTTACACGCACTAAATTCAAACACTGTCTGGCAGTTTGAGTGCTATGTACGCCCAACCCAAATGTCTTGCTATTGTTCGTCAATTCGTTCGAGCAACTTAAAGTTCCAAGTTGAGCCACGCGACAACTGACAAGTGCTTGCACTGTTTGGACGGGCCTGCTCAAATCTGTGTGATTCTGTCCTCTAAAGAACCCCACAGACATTTAAAACCTACATGGTTCTCATATGATTTGATCACTACAGATTGTATGGACTTCAAAAGAGAGGTTGCCTCTCTGGTTGCCACAAACAAACTCCCACTGAGTTTGTTTGTGTGTATCTTTTCAGAGCAGTCAGTTACGAAACACTAGCCTCATCTAGTTTAAATTTACAAAAAAATGACGTGTACAAGTGTTATTTCCAAAATAAATATCATTAATTCATTATAGTTCGCCAACCACTGTAATGGAAATCTTCTTCTAGAATTCGTCTCCCTATATCTTATCTTAAAAGATACCTACTGGCTACCGGTAACGAAATAAACTTACCTATTCAATTTTACACCATTTCTCAAGCGTCAGATGTCGCAGTATTTCAGTTTTTACGACAAACCTACTGTGAAACGACCAGAGTACTTGCTACTTTACACTGAAAGCCGAGATGAACTTTATTATCTACTAAAATTAAATTAAAGAAAACATTTTTTACAGCTTATTTAAGGGCTTTTCACTGTCCGTGTCTCGGTAAAGTAGATGGAGAAGTTTAATTTTAAGTCGTCAATTTTTTTCTTATGAAAGAATTCGGCATTTAAACGTCGTGTTCACGTTGGTATTAGGTACGTATCTCTAAAGACTCGCTAAAGTTAACAACCATTATTACGCTTAAAGTGTCTCCTCACGACCCGAGTTGATGGCTCGTCGTATACCACGTGCGCCTCAAAGTGTCTTAGCTCATATTAATTGACTAGCCCGCAACTTCGTTCGCGAGGGAGTATTTTCCGCGTAAATCCCGATCCCGTGGGAATTCTGGGATAAAAAGCCTTAAACTTACCAAATTTCATTAAAATCCGTCCAGTAGGTCCGGAGATTAGCGTGTACAAACAGACAGACGTTTTTAATTTCTTTTGCTGGTTACTGTTTCTTAACCCATCTCAATTATTATTATTGTATAAAATTTAAATTAACAGACACACCGTTTTATTATATGTATAGATAAGTAAAATATGTAGATGACAGTAAATAAAATATGGAAATAGTTTAGTAAGTATAACTAAGTTTAACTTAAAGGAGTTCATTGTTGCAATAATCTGGTGACAATTGTTGTAATTACACTAGAGCAGATTCCGAAATACAAGTTCGACTCAGTTTGGGAATCTATAGTTGCTTCTCTGTGGAATTATTTATTTATTTAAACTTTATGTATGTAATTACAGGGGTGGACTTAATACAAAAAGGCATTCTCTACCAGTCAACCGTTGGGTTAAAAAGACCACAATTATAATCACAATTTCAAAATAATATATATTTACTTTTTGTATTATTTATGAAATAAATGTAATTATTATTATTGAATTATGGCCGGGGTTGTGAGAAGTTTCTATCAAGAGACTGCTGCCCCGAAAAGCGTGTGTTTTAAGTCAGTAGAAGTCTGACATTCCCTTCCTTCCACCCAGAGCGAGAGGAGTCATTTGATGGTATTGTGAATTAATTGTTTAAAAGTCTATCTCTAACTTCCTAAAAGATACTGCATTTCTGTACACGTACTCCTCACCAACTGACTCACACAAGGAAACTACACAAGAATTGTAGGATACGTCTAAATGCAAAAATTTACCCTTACAAAGATAAATGTTTATTACTTGTTGTAAATGTACCTAAGTCTAGCTATTATCACCGGGCACGCCGCTATTGCGGCGGTAAGACCCCTCTTTGAGGAGTGGCTAGATTGGCGTCACGGCGTCCTGACCTACCGCATGACTCAGGTCCTCACCGGACACGGAAGTTTCGGGAGGTACCTGTGTCTGATGGGGAAGGAAGAAACGCCTGGGTGTCACCACTGCGAGGATCGCCCTGAGGACACAGTAGAGCATACGGTGCAAGACTGCCACGCTTGGGCAGAGCACCGACGTGTCCTCACGGCGGCGATAGGCTGAGACCTCTCGCGCCCGGCATTGGTCGAGGCCATGCTGCGGGGCGAGAGTGAGTGGGAAGCGGTCGCCTCCTTCTGCGAAGCAGTCATGCTACCGAAGGAGGAGGCGGGCCGTGTGAGGGAGAGGATGGCGTTCTCCCTCCAGCCCAGCCGCAGTGGTAGACGCCCACGGCGTCGGACGTCGGCCGACGATCTCCGGCCACCGTAGGCGCGGGCATGCGGACAGCGAGTAAAGGGCAACTCGCTGTCCGACCATGGACCATGCCCGGGTCGACGGCGCGTTGTGTTCCACGTGCGCCTCAAAGAGTGTCAGCAATATGACGAGGCCCCCCCTGTAGAGGGCCGAAGCCTGCCGGGGTCGTGGGACTTATCCCATTACCGTGACGCCGGAACGTAAAGGGTTATTGAAGGAACACCGTGGATTTTAGTCAGTAAAAGTCTGACAGTCTCTCCCGCCCTGCCCGGGGTGGGAGGACTTATTTGATAATTTTACCACGATAAAAAAAAGTCTAGCTATTATTGCTACTAAATTGTGTCAACCTGCCCCAATTTACCTAAATCATGTAACTGTTCTTCAAGACACAGGAGTTCCTAGTTTGAAGAACAGAGATCTTACTAAATTAAGTCTCTAACATCACATCTGTAACCACAACATTTATGCAACCTTATGGAATCTTATGTGAGAAGATATAAACATTATTATTCTAACTGCTTTCTTTAATAATTCATATTTAATTTATTACTTGTCCAGAGAAACAAGTTACACTTTGACCAAAGCTCCTGTTTTTCAGTAGAAAAGTTATCAAATGACTTCATCCTTTCTGGGTGGAGAACGGACGAACGGGAGTGTCACAGTTCAGCTGGCTAAAAATCCACCCTGTTTCTTCAGTAGCTCTTGCGTTTCGAGGCCATGGTATCTCGTTAAAACATTCACGCAAACCCGCAGAAATCTCCTAACAATACTTGGTAAAAATAGTTGCTTTCGACATATTGAATGTGCGATGGAATTGCACAGTCTTATTCCGCCAAGCCCGTTCCATCATCGGACTACAAGACAAACGGCGATGCGCCATCGTTACATGGTGGAAATCCCACCCATACGCACGAAGCGTTTTGAGAATACTTTCATTGTGCGTACGGCTAAGGAGTGGAATTCCCTGCCGGAGTCTGTGTTTCCTGATAGTTCCTGGGAGTCTTTAAGTCAAGAGTGAATAGGTTACTTCTAGGCAAGCATGCTTCATCTTCGTCCACATCATCGCTTAACATCAGGTGAGATTATGGTCAAACGCAAGCCTATCAACTGTAAAAAACAAATTAATATGTATTTTACTAGCGACCAGACCCGGCTTTACATGGATGTTGTGTGGTGGTGTCAGTAAGTGTGGAGTGATTAATAACAATATTATTATGATTAAACTATACGTACAGCTCGGTTAGATTACCAGGTCGGACAAAAAATAGTAGTAGTAGCCCGGAGTTTATAAAGATGGCGGTGTGATACCCCGTGCCACGGAAAGCACGTTGGCCGCCGTAGCCGAAATCGATCAGGAGAGCTATCTGTTATTTTTAATGCGCAGTGGAAGCGTGCTGGGCCCATAACCTGTTATTTTTAATACGGAGTGCAGTGATAAATAGTTGGAAAGAAGTAAAATATTTAATATATATTATTATAAAATTACACATGACATCTTTTCATGGAAAAAAGTAGTTGCCGAGTGACAAACAGAACGAACAGTAGCTTTTACATTTAAATCTGAAGTATATTCTCTAGATGGCCAGCGTTACACTTCCAACACTATCTCGTTAGAACATTCCCGCATCCTCGGCAGGCAATGGCCCCATCGGACCCATCAATGCTGCTGGCCCCTGTATAGGGCCGGATTAACCATTAGGCGGAGTAGGCAACTGCCTAGGGGCCCCGCATCAATTAAGGGCCCAGGCCCAGTGCACGCACCAAGAAAACATGTTTCTTCGAACGAGAATTTGATGTGCGTGTGAACTTAGGGACCTTACCGCTATCTCACAAAATACAAATCGTTAGATTTATTAGTAGGTAGAATTAAAACAATTTTAGAACAAATCTGGGAATAGGTAAACAAATATATTAAAGACCACAGCCCTTAATGTGCGTTTCCTCAGTTCACACACGAATTGGTCAGTCAAAGTAAGAAAAGGGGCCCCGAAAATGCCATTGCCTTAGGACCTCTCACAGGGTTAATCCGGCTCTGCCCCTGTACTTTAATTAATCATAGTAACAGCAAACGATACCTTAACGTGACTTTGTATCCTTTTGAAGTAATAGTCCTCGCTACCGCGTCTATTGAAGTTATTATTATGCTGCGGAGTTATTTTAAAACTGTGATACTTTCTAAGATATTCATTGAAATTAATGATGTAAGCAGGCAGGCGGTTTGGTGCAAAATTAAACACTTGTGATGAATAACATATTTATTTTGATTAGGATTAATACTAGATATATTTATAAAAAAACCTTCGCAAATAATACATTATTTTAGAACAAATTTTATTAACATGAAAAGTTTATAGTGGGGGAAAGTTAAAACTTAGATATTTTAAGTGAAATAATTCCGTCAAATATAAGTTTTACGTAACTATTAGATACCATATTTTACACAAGGTTCGCAATATATGCTTACGAATGTAATAAATTTTCTCCGCCTTTGCAACATTTTTCATATTAATCGAAGCGTCATGTTATATGGTCTATGCTACTCGGTGATAATGTAGCTTTATATTGGTGAAAAGTAATTTTGAAATTGATATTCGAGCTATTAAGCTCGAATATAAGTCGTGACGACAGATTAAAGCGTCATGGCTTGTGTATATAAATGGAGGTGTTCACATATAGAACGACACAATAGTGTCGTCCTCGATTTTTGTTTGGTGTGAGTATAGATTCTAAAGATGGGATCAGCTAGTGACGACAGTCGTCCAATGATAAATTAATCATGAAATTCATAATGTAATGTTCGTATTATATCAATCGTCGAATTTCTAATACTCGATATTCAATAACTAATAAGTTTCATTCTCATGATGGTGGTCACAAAAGGGTTCCAAGGGTCGTTCAGGGCGAGTGTATGCGGGAGAGCGTGAAGACATGTTTTATTAGTTAATATTATGCTATTGAAAAAGGGTATGTAAGTAATGTTTGCAGTAGTCATCCATACGGATTCAAACACATTTATTATCACGACAAATAATTTCATTTTTGTTTATTCCGGATGAGGTTTACGATGGAACGAGCGAGTCTAGAAGATGCCAGTTCACTCTTGCGTTAGAGGGTAATGGGTAATGTAGTAGGGAACATAGAAGCCGGCAGAATTCCACACTGGCTGTGCGCACAACAAATGTAGAGAGCAAGCACTTAGTATGACAAGACGGCATATCAATTAATCTTACAAAAACAACAAGCTAACAAGAAACTAATAAAGGAGTTTGTGTAATACGTACCATAATTAATTAGCCTTATAATCGAAGTTACAATGTTATACAAAGCCATTCATTAAAAAAGTTCAGCACATCCCCAAATGTCTGCCAAGTTGAAACATTAGGCTAACTTACTGGCCTTCAACGCTAACTCTGACTTTGTAATTTATAAAATAACAGCAGACGCGCGGGGCTTCGTCCCGTCTCCTTAATTACGATAAAAACGTTACCCTATTTTTGCAGTCGGGTAAAAAGTAGCCTTCCTCAAGCTTCAAGCTATTTCCATACCAGACATCAAAATTTACCGAATACTTTCGATGATTAGTGCGTTTAAGAGGAGGCTCCCTAATTTGTATTAATATTCTGAAACAATCACGCATACAATCAAAATGGAACTTTAGTATATGATTTATTAGATCTTTTTCTTTCCATGTCTAGACCAGTTTCGTAATTGGAACATTTTCGCTTGATTAATTTTTTAATCGAAAATCATGTCTTTTTTAAAGATTATTCAAAATTTAATCACGTTTACTCGGCTTTTAGGTCTAAAATTAGTATTGACAGTAAGAAAATATAGTATAGTCCAAATATAGGACATTTTTTCTCTAGATCAATTATTACTTTAGTTATAAACGAAATAAGAATTGAGACTTACGACATTTAGTTTCGAACCCGAATATGGTAAAAGAGCGCACGCGATATTCAACTTTATTACTGCTGCGTTAGCGTTTAGCACACAACGGCAGTTTCGAAACCGAACATGGTGAAAGAGCGCACGCGATATTCAACTTTATTACTGCTGCGTTAGCGTTTAGTATACTTCGGCCTAACCGGGTTGGATGGGGGCGGAGCTTGCGTGAAAATTATTTTGCACTGCCTGGTCTTAATATACCACATATTTTTCCGCTATATAATATTAGTGTAGACATGTATACTAGTTGTACGGGACGGGCGAAAAACGAGTCGCTTTCGTTCCGTAGGTCGCTGGAGGTGATGGTGGACTGTATTTTTGTGCACTGAGCGTATTATTGAACACTGTTGCGAAGGGGTTGCCGGAAGGGTGACGAATAAAACTCTGTATTTCAGGGATAATTGAAGGCTTGAGGGTATCTGACTGGTCCCACTTGCTAGGGAGGCTTACAATAAATACAAATACACATGGTAAGACACTGCTATTGACCGTTAGCTTTAAAACTTATAAGGTTTTACTATTTCCCCACGGAACCCTTAAAACAAAATATGAAAGTGTTAATTTATTATTTATTTATGTACACACTTGACATTTATAATAGAAATAAAAAAGATAAATACAGATAAAAGAGCACGAAGGTGCTGCTTATTTCAAAAGAAATTTCTTCCAGCAGACCTGCGACAGGAGAGTTGAAGAATAGATGATAAACACAGTAACTTAACTATTCTTCACTCATTGACATATTTAGAGAAACGCAAAAAAAAATAGTAGACTAGCATAATATATTTTCTTATTATGTACTGGTAAATACTATTAATTAGAAAAAATAAATATGTTTAACATTTTTCTTACGATTTACATTAATTTGTTTTTTAATCTACAATTTTTGTTAATTCAGCCTATGAAATATTGCAGAATATTGCCAATTTATCATTATTTTTGTTTACTTTCTTACAAAAAATTGTCAGTATTTAGTGAAGAGGACTTCACTTGTTAAGTTCAACGCTGTAGTAACGCTGGATTTCAGCATCACTCAGTTGTCTAAAGCTGTAACTTTAATTGACTACACTTATAATGAAGAGGCACAAACAATACAACTTTGATTTTTCGCAATGTTAAACGATACCAGTAGTTTACAGAGTACAAGAGATGTAAAGTAAAAGGTCGGAAAAGACTAATAACAGAGAGGGACGATAAACTTATTGTAAACAGTGTCCTCACAAAACATACTTCTTCCCAATACGGATAAAAATACAGGAAGTTTGACAAGTGACAGTTGGTACATATACCAGCCCTAACAGGCATTACACAGAGGGGGCTCCGGAGTGGTCTTTTAAGAGGTAACGGGGCCCCTTCTATGTGTTGATGGTGATCACCGGGGTGGTTTTAGTGAGATAGGAATCCCACACTCCCTGTTCTTTTTCCCCAAAGGTTCAGGCGCCTTTTGAAGGTTTCCCACCGAAAACAAAAAAAAAACATACCAGAACAATTAGAAGATGCCTTAAGGCGTCTGGCATAGGAATTAACTTTTTTTTTAAAGAAGCAATGTGGGTAGTACTCACATTACTAGCAATCTTCTTAACCCCTCCAATTAAGCAAAATTCGCTTGTCTCTGGAGTGGATTCAGGGCAATAGTGTAATGGGTGGGTTCGAACCCACGACCTCACGATCACAAGTCCTCACCTCGGAACTTTAGCCATTAAGCCACTGACGCTTCATTGCACTCACACATTCACTTGCCTGCCAGATGCTCTTTGGACGCCACAGTTCATCGAGTAGCTCAGTCCAACTTTGCTCGTTTGCATTTAAAATGTGATGATGACGCTTGGAAAAAAGTACTCTTAACTGATCAGCCCAGATTCTATTTTTAGTCAAACGATAAGCGGATCAAAGTATAGGGACAACCCGGTGAAAGATACGCTTAATGTAACGTGTTGGAAATTAGCCTTATGGTAGAGGGTCAGTAATGGTATGAGGCATTATATGCTTAGGAGTACGTACGTAGTTACACATCGTACAAAGCGGGTCAAAGACGGTGTCAAGATACGTAAAAGATATTTAAGAGCAGATTGTAATGGCTTTTGTCCCATTCATTGATAATTTTCTTTTAATGCATAATGGTGCTTAACCTCACACAACGGTTGTAGTTTCGGAGTATCTAACCAAGGTTAGAATCTAGGTTTTAGGCTGGCTTGCACACACGACAGACCTAAATCGGGTGAAGCATGTTTGAAGTTAACAAATTACACAAAGAAATCACGCCTAACTTAAGCCATAAAGTTTCATGTATGTATACGAATATTATAATGCGAAAAAGTTTGTTTGTATGAACGCGCTAATCTTCGAAAGACCGGGTGGATTTGAATAAAATACGGTATGATAGTAGCTTGTAGCTTGAAAAAGGTACTACTTAGGCCTAAGGCCTACTTTTTACTCGACTGCAAAAAGTAGGGGTTATGTTGCGTAGTAATTTAATAAAAAGTATGCCCAGACGGATGCAAACAGTTCTGACAGCAAGAGGAGAACACTAAATACCGGTTGTGTCAGACATTATGAATATAAACAGTGAAAGAACAATATTCAATTTTGTTTACGTTATGTTAAATATCGTTACAATATGGGCACTAACCAGCCTCTAAATTGTTTTTAACATTTTTTGATGTCTAAAAAAGTTCATTTCAAATTTTAAAATCTTATACTTTATTAATTATGTTTTCATACTAAATAGCCACACACTTAACACTTCCCTCTAAATACGCCCATGAGTGTGATATAGTACCACCACACAATTATTTAAATAAATAATTATATATTTATGTACCCTGTTTATTTAGCTAAAACTCAAGAATCATCATTTGCTTACCTTTCCCAACTGTTGGGACCGGTTTACAGTTGAACCGGTAAGTTTTTAACAACGAGAGACTGCCTATCTGACTTCCATGACCCAGTAGCTGGGTAACACGATACCCCTTGGCAAAACAAAGTTTCAGGCATCTGACTACCGTAACGACTGTGAAAGATGTACCTACAAATGACAGCCGGGACCAACGGGTTAACGTACTTTCTGAAGCCCTGAGTTTCATGAAAAAATATATTTTCAGTTCTAGTTCCATGTATGAGGACCCCCCTTTATTTTAAATATTATTTTTTATTTTTTTCTTAAAATCGGAAAGCGGTTCACAGAATACATCTACCTACTAAGTTTCACATATATAGTCTTAACAGTTTCGGAATAAAATGGCTGTGACATACGGACGGACGGACAGACAGACAGACAGACGGACAGACATATCGAAACTATAAGGGTTCCGTTTTTTGCCATTCAGCTACGGAACCCTAAAAATAGATAATTATATTCTTTATTATACACCATAACAGAAAAACAAATAAAGACTTAACAACTAAAAAAATAGGCCAAGTGCAAATCAGACTCGCCCATGAAGGGTTCCGTAGTAACTACGCCAAATAACTTTGTTTTTCATAGTGCTTGTAAGAATTACAAAGTTATATTTGCGGTTTTAGAAAATGTGCTATATCTCAGAAACCACTGACTCTATCTCGTTCAAACTAATTTTTCTTGAAAGTTTACATTAAGATCTACAGCATATATTTTTTTTTAATTTTTACCTCTATTATTACAGAAGTTAGAGGGCGGGGACACATTTTACCACTTTGGGAGCGTATATCTTTATGAAAAAGTGGTTTTAGAAACCTCAAAGTCGTTTTTAAAGACCTTTCTATAGATACACGCATAGGTTTCATGTAAAAAAATATTTTCAGTTTCAGT
Organism: Tholera decimalis; assembly: GCA_943138885.2. Lineage (NCBI taxonomy): Eukaryota > Metazoa > Arthropoda > Insecta > Lepidoptera > Noctuidae > Tholera > Tholera decimalis. Next base: position 37,693,760 of record OW964566.2, on the reverse strand, counting down.
TCCATGTATGAGGAGCCCCCTTAATTTTAAATATTTTTTGTTTTTTTTTCTTAAAATCGAAAAGCGGTTCACAGAATACATCTACCGACCAAGTTTCATGTGTCCTAATAGTTTCGGAATAAAATGGCTGTGACATACGGACGGACGGATAGACAGACAGACATGACGAAACTATAAGGGCTCCGTTTTTTTTGCCATTCGGCTACGGAACCCTGAAAATGTGATACAAAAAGTGGCGGTATGATGTTCGCCGGTCAGTTGGTAGGTAATATAAAAAACTTTTTACCAAAAAATTAAACCGACTCTCGTCTTTAGTTTTGTATTTTCGTTTTTGGCACCGACTTCCAAAATTAAAGTTATTTTTCACTTTGCAGTGTTTTTTGGGAGTCGGTTTAATTTTTTGGTAAAAAGTTTTTATTTCACTCTTTTTAGTTGGTCTATTTTTAATTTACCTAGTTACAACAGCCTAAATGTCAACTACTTATAACCTTTTACAAAATATTGCTTTTCCCAATGCTGGGCTGTTAATTGTTGAGGAGTTCTCCTGGTACTTCATCATCAGCTCTACATCACCATATGCATTGTGACGAGCATAAAGTGCTTAACATACATATTCAAGTAATCGAATCGCAATCCACTCAATACTTATTATTGAGTAGTTTCGGCGGCCATCTTTGGTCTTCATCGTCAGTTCCACTTCCTCAAATGGTACTATTTGAGAGCAACTGCACAAGTTACTATAATAAATACCCAAAACGTCATAGGTGTGCCTATAATATTTGAAGAGTTCCCTCGATTTCTCCAGGATCCCATCATCAGATCCTGACATTTATGTAAATGGGACCAATTTCGAAGTATACCCATTCAATCAAAAAAAGAATTTTCCAAATCGGTTCAGCCGTCTTCGAGTAATCGATGATCATACATTAAAAAAAATATATATATATATACGCGTCGAATTGATGATAACCTCCTCTTTTTGTCGTCGGTTGAAAACTCAGTGTATATCAGGATTAGCCTACGCCGTAATCGCCTACGCCGTAGCACCCACAGAAATTACGGACGAAGGGCGTAGGCGTTGCGTAGGCGAACGTAAACTGGTTAAGTTCAAACATATTATCTCATAATGGTTCTTAGAAATGAACTGGTAGTATTTAATGTTTATGAACATTTTGAACGTACAGTTATTTGGAGAGAAATGGAGATTTGTTTTACGTTTGAAATGCTTTTGGCTCTGCTTACTCAATTCAAAGGGGCTGCGTTTCAAGTTCGTTCTAGCAATCTGAAAACGGTTCTTAGAAATCCACTGGTAGTATTTAATGTTTATGCACATTTTGAATGTACAGTTATTTGGAGGGAAACGTATATTTATTTTACGTTGAAATGCTATCTTGGCTTTGCTTACTAAGTTCAAAGGGACTGCGTTTTGAGTTCATTCTCTGAAATCTGAAAATTGTTCTTAGAAATTAACTGTTAGTATTTTATGTTTATTTGGCAATGGACATTTATTTATTATTATATACTTTATTGTACACCTTAATTTTTTTTACAATGTTTTAGGTTTAAAGAATTTTATTCTCTTAAGAATGATACATGTTCACTTACAATGAGATACAATGTAATTGGTTCTTGTTTTAATTGATAACTCTTAGTTTGTAATAGGCTCACGTTTGTCCACCATCTCACCTGATGGTAAATGATGATGTGGTCAAAGATGGAGCACGCTTACCTAGACGTAAACTATTCACTCTTGACTTAAAGACCCCCAAGTTATAGCTATCGGGGAACACAGACTCCAGCAGGGAATTCCACTACTTTGCCGTACGCATAATGAAAGTATTCCCAAAACGTTATGTGTGTATGAGTGGGATGTCCACCAAATAACAAAAATAAAATAAAAAATATTAATAAATAAACACATGTTTACTTCTAATACGTTGGTGAAGTTATACAAATCAATAATATAAAGTAGTTTCTAATACTTGTTGTTCAAATATACCTACAATTTGCAAGTGTAAAAATATAGGCTTGAAATGCTTTTTAAGCTTTGCTTACTAAGTCCAATGGGGCTACGTTTCGGATTTGTCTTAGCATTTTCGGGGTCACCAACCTAGCGATACATCATCAGGAAGCCAAAGGGCGCGGGATTTACGAAGTCACTAGGGTCATATACAAAATCAGGATTTCATCCCCCCTATTGAAGTCTCTTAATTTGATAATTTATTTATTTATTATTATTATTTATTACATACTCTATTGTACACCTTACAATACACTTATAATAATTCATAATAATTATAGTGTATGTATCTACCTCGTTGGTCAAGTGGTTGCAAGCGCGACTTCGGAACACGAGAGCTAAGACAAATCCGAAACGTAACCCCATTGGACTTAGTAAGCAAAGCTTAAAAAGCATTTCAAGCCTATATTTTTACACTTGCAAATTGTAGGTATATTTGAACAACAAGTATTAGAAACTACTTTATATTATTGATTTGTATAACTTCACCAACGTATTAGAAGTAAACATGTGTTTATTTATTAATATTTTTTATTTTATTTTTGTTATATGGTGGACATCCCACTCATACACACATAACGTTTTGGGAATACTTTCATTATGCGTACGGCAAAGTAGTGGAATTCCCTGCTAGAGTCTGTGTTCCCCGATAGCTATAACTTGGGGGTCTTTAAGTCAAGAGTAAATAGTTTACGTCTAGGTAAGCGTGCTCCATCTTTGACCACATCATCATTTACCATCAGGTGAGATGGTGGACAAACGTGAGCCTATTACAAACTAAGAGTTATCAATTAAAACAAGAACCAATTACATTGTATCTCATTGTAAGTGAACATGTATCGTTCTTAAGAGAATAAAATTCTTTAAACCTAAAACATTGTAAAAAAAATTAAGGTGTACAATAAAGTATATAATAATAAACAAATGTCCATTTCCAAATAAACATAAAATACTAACAGTTAATTTCTAAGAACAATTTTCAGATTTCAGAGAATGAACTCAAAACGCAGTCCCTTTGAACTTAGTAAGCAAAGCCAAGATAGCATTTCAACGTAAAATAAATATACGTTTCCCTCCAAATAACTGTACATTCAAAATGTGCATAAACATTAAATACTACCAGTGGATTTCTAAGAACCGTTTTCAGATTGCTAGAACGAACTTGAAACGCAGCCCCTTTGAATTTAGTAAGCAGAGCCAAAAGCATTTCAAACGTAAAACAAATCTCCATTTCTCTCCAAATAACTGTACGTTCAAAATGTTCATAAACATTAAATACTACCAGTTCATTTCTAAGAACCATTATGAGATAATATGTTTGAACTTAACCAGTTTACGTTCGCCTACGCAACGCCTACGCCCTTCGTCCGTAATTTCTGTGGGTGCTACGGCGTAGGCGATTACGGCGTAGGCTGATCCTGATATACACTGAGTTTTCAACCGACGACAAAAAGAGGAGGTTATCATCAATTCGACGCGTATATATATATATATTTTTTTTAATGTATGATCATCGATTACTCGAAGACGGCTGAACCGATTTGGAAAATTCTTTTTTTGATTGAATGGGTATACTTCGAAATTGGTCCCATTTACATAAATGTCAGGATCTGATGATGGGATCCTGGAGAAATCGAGGGAACTCTTCAAATATTATAGGCACACCTATGACGTTTTGGGTATTTATTATAGTAACTTGTGCAGTTGCTCTCAAATAGTACCATTTGAGGAAGTGGAACTGACGATGAAGACCAAAGATGGCCGCCGAAACTACTCAATAATAAGTATTGAGTGGATTGCGATTCGATTACTTGAATATGTATGTTAAGCACTTTATGCTCGTCACAATGCATATGGTGATGTAGAGCTGATGATGAAGTACCAGGAGAACTCCTCAACAATTAACAGCCCAGCATTGGGAAAAGCAATATTTTGTAAAAGGTTATAAGTAGTTGACATTTAGGCTGTTGTAACTAGGTAAATTAAAAATAGACCAACTAAAAAGAGTGAAATAAAAACTTTTTACCAAAAAATTAAACCGACTCCCAAAAAACACTGCAAAGTGAAAAATAACTTTAATTTTGGAAGTCGGTGCCAAAAACGAAAATACAAAACTAAAGACGAGAGTCGGTTTAATTTTTTGGTAAAAAGTTTTTTATATTACCTACCAACTGACCGGCGAACATCATACCGCCACTTTTTGTATCACATTTTCAGGGTTCCGTAGCCGAATGGCAAAAAAAACGGAGCCCTTATAGTTTCGTCATGTCTGTCTGTCTATCCGTCCGTCCGTATGTCACAGCCATTTTATTCCGAAACTATTAGGACACATGAAACTTGGTCGGTAGATGTATTCTGTGAACCGCTTTTCGATTTTAAGAAAAAAAAACAAAAAATATTTAAAATTAAGGGGGCTCCTCATACATGGAACTGAAACTGAAAATATTTTTTTACATGAAACCTATGCGTGTGTGGTATCTATAGAAAGGTCTTTAAAAACGACTTTGAGGTTTCTAAAACCACTTTTTCATAAAGATATACGCTCCCAAAGTGGTAAAATGTGTCCCCGCCCTCTAACTTCTGTAATAATAGAGGTAAAAATTAAAAAAAAAATATATGCTGTAGATCTTAATGTAAACTTTCAAGAAAAATTAGTTTGAACGAGATAGAGTCAGTGGTTTCTGAGATATAGCACATTTTCTAAAACCGCAAATATAACTTTGTAATTCTTACAAGCACTATGAAAAACAAAGTTATTTGGCGTAGTTACTACGGAACCCTTCATGGGCGAGTCTGATTTGCACTAGGGTCATATACAAAATCAGGATTTCATCCCCCCTATTGAAGTCTCTTAATTTGATAATTTATTTATTTATTATTATTATATATTACATACTCTATTGTACACCTTACAATACACTTATAATAATTCATAATAATTATAGTGTATGTATCTACCTCGTTGGTCAAGTGGTTGCAAGCGCGACTTCGGAACACGAGATCTCGGGTTCTATTCCCGGGTCGGGCAAAAAGTGCTATTGGATTTTTCTGTGAGGAATTTCTCAGTAGTAGACCGGAGTTTGGAAGTTGGCGGTGTGATACCTCCGAGCCTCGGAAACCATATTTTCCATGTTTTCTTTAACCAGTTTGTCCTGGCTGTCATTTCGACATCTTTGACAGTCGTTACGGGTAGTCAGATGTCGGGTAATTGTGGAGGTCAGATAGGCAGTCAGTCCATATAAAACACTAATACACTAATATAACATAGTTGGGAATGTGGGTAGAATTCACATTACTAGCAATCTTGTTGTTTAGCTCCAACTAAGCTAAATATGTTTGGGCATGCGGACAGCGAGTAAAGGGCAACTCGCTGTCCGACCATGGACCATGCCCGGGTCGACGGCGCGTTGTGTTCCACGCGCGGCTCAAAGAGCGTCAGCAACATGACGAGGCCCCCTCTGCAGAGGGCCGAAGCCTGCCGCGGTCGTGGGACTTATCCCATTACCGTGACCCCGGTACGTAAAGGGTTATTGAAGGAACACCGTGGATTTTAGTCAGTAAAAGTCTGACAGTCCCTCCCATCCTGCCCGGGGTGGGAGGACTTATTTGATAATTTTACCACGCTAAAAAAAGCTAAATATGTTTGTATCTGGAATAGACTCATGGCAATATTGTGGGAGGCTACCTTAGCCTTAGGCTGGAAACAGTGCTTAACCGACGGTCGGCGCTGACCGTCAGTCGGCGTAGCTATATCTAATATGCAAGCCTATGAATGCGCACTCAGCTACGCTGACGCTACCGACGGTCAGCGCTGACGGTCAAAATGTACGGTCAGCGCTGACCGTCGGTCGAGCACTGTTTCCAGCCTTAGGCTAATCGACACTTTAATTTATGTGTGAGTGGTAACATAATTTCGATAATGATAATATTGGGAAATTTATAATTTGTAATTTTCAACTATAAGTATCTCTGGAAATCGGAATTAAATATTTTTTTACTTATTTCATTTTACAATACTACCTAAACATACATTTTTTTAAAGAATATCGTATTTTTTCTCTTTACGACACGTAACAATTTCTACAATGGTCTGATAAATGAGATGTCAGCTACAGGAAGACTCTTGCAAATTGACACAGTTCACGCATATTTTCTTTGTGAAAGTTCCGTTGCGAAATATACAAAAACATGATTTACACGATAATCAACTTACATGACATGTCAACAAAGTTCATTTCAGAACGAAAAAAAAACCAAGGTGAAAACTCTCAAAAGATTTACTACCTACGTGTGATATAGATTTTCCTTTGTATTTTATTTCCAACTTTGATGTCACATGACTCGTGGATTTATAAACAAAACAAATGTTTTTTTTAAACGAGAACTAACAATGTGAGTAGAATTCACATTATTAGCAATCTTGTTAAATAGTGTACTATGATATATGATAATGTACTATGATACCTCAGCCATTAGGCTTTTCACGCTTACTTGACGATTAGTTTCAACAACTAACATTACCCACATACACAATATTCATTGACATACAATTTATTCATTGTTAAGACTTTGGACTGATTTTATAACATTATCCTGTCATGCCCATTGTCGGAAGGGCTGGAGTGCTGTGCAAAAATGTTTTTAAAGTCTTTTATTTTTGGTGTGTAAATCATCCAATGACTCCTTCAGTTCTGGGTGGCGGAAGGGAGTGTCAGACTTTTAAGAACTAAAACTCATCCTATTCCTGAGGGGCGTTGTGTAGAACATTCCCACAACCTCGGCAGGCAAGGGCCTTATCCGGCTTCGTCAATGCTGCTCCCTGCTCTTTGAGTCGTTATTATAGGCTGAAGGCCCAAATTTGCTAAGGATTCTAACAGTGTCTTTGTGCTCCCAAACGCGATTGTCTGCTGACCGGGAGCGTCACGATCTCTCACGCGAGTCTGAGACTTAGGGAGTCTCATTTAAGCTTGCAAATAATTCTGACTGTAACTTTGTGGTCCCAAGAGAGCAACGAGGAACGTGAAGTATCGACTGACCGAACGCGTCATGACTTCTCAGGAGATTCTGAGACTTTGTGACTTGACTTTGCGCTCCCGTGACAGAATAGAATATACTTTATCTATACTTATAATAAATCTGTAGAGAGGTCAATTCTGTACATTAAATATATTTACAAAATAACTATCAGGGGGTGATTAGGGATCGATACTGATACCAAAAATGCAATCAGTAAAATTTTTGTCTGTCTGTCTGTATAACCGTTATAGAAACAAAAACTACTCGACGGATTTTAACGAAACTTGGTACAATCAATATTCATACTCCTGAGCAGGTTATAGTATACTTTTCATCACGCTACAATCAATAGGAGCAGAGCAGTGAAGGGAAATGTTGGAAAAACGGGAGAAGTTACTCCATTTTTTAAGCTTCCGTCGCGTGTGCAACCTTAATGGTTAAAGCTACACAGAAATCATTTATGACGGAAATGTTCTCCTTAAAATTATATAAAAAATATCCCACGACAGCATATGTCTATCTTTTATGGTTGACTCACAATAACACGTGTAACTCCCGATAGCTTAGCAGTTCGAAGCTTTCTGATTATAATATTTGTCTACTCTTACGTTTATAACACTCTCAGTCACCCCTAATTGAAAAAGTTAACATTATTAACTATTCCATAAAACAGAATCATATAAATCGGTATAGAAACAAGGATTATTTTTGAGAATCGGTCGCCGCGCTTGACGCGTTTCGATTGGCCAAGTGCGAGCCAGACTCGCCCATGAAGGGTTCCTAAAAACCTTTAAAATTTCTAGAAACCAGCTTATTTGCATTTTTACAACTACGCTAGATAACTTTGTTGTTCATAGTGTTTGTATGAATTACAAAGTTATATTTGCGGTTTTAGAAAATATGCTGTATCTCAAAACTGCTTACCCGATTTCGTTCAAACCAATTTTGGTTGAAAGTTTACATTAGGATCTACAGACATATATATATTTTTTAGATTTTTCACTCCATTATTATAGAAGTTAGAGGGAGGGGGGGACATTTTACCACTTTGGAAGCTTATATCTTTTAAACGATTGACTTTATGAAAAAGTGGCTTTAGAAACCCTTATATCATTTTTAAAGACCTATCTATAAGTACCACACACGCATAGGTTTCATGAAAAAAAATATTTTCAGTTTTAGTTCCATGTATGGGGATCCCCCTTTATTTTAAATATTTTTTTATTTTTGTCTTAAAATCGGAAAGCTGTTCATAGAATACATCTACCTACTAAGTTTCACATGTATAGTCTTAGTAGTTTCGGAATAAAATGGCTGTGACATACGGACGGACGGACGGACAGACAGACAGACAGACGGACAGACATATCGAAACTATAAGGGTTCCGTGTTTTGCCATTCGGCTACGGAACCCTAAAAAGGCGGGGTGTCCGAGCGCGAGGTTCGCGGTTGAGTAGTGACCAGCCTTAGTGTGCTGAACTACGAGAGGCCCTATCTAAAAAAAAAAGTGCGGGCTTCATACAATTTTTTAAAATAAGATTTGACCTAAAGGTCCAGTTACCAGGTCATAAAATCCCAAAAAAAAAACATACAATTTTTGCCTGTTGATCCCATTGAGATAGGAAAAGTATGGTTGATCCGAATAGACATTCAGAGCGTTCGACCTTATTGACAGACAATACCACAGAGTACTTTCATATATTGGACAATACTTATAAGACAGATATTAACAAACCGTGCTTATCAGCGCGACTTTTAGTCGTTGATAATTTATTTTTAGATTCCTTTTGTTGTTATTTTATAAAATAGGTATTAGTTATTTTAGTATAACGATAGGTAAGTTTTGGCTAATTTACGTTCACTTTTTTTATATTAGTTTTATTTTCACCCAGTTGCAACAAAATATAATCGAGGCTCAAATTTTAACAGGTTGCGGTGCAGGAGATACCGTCTTTATTCCCAGAATTCCCATAATACCAAATAATTTTCCATTCGAATTTAAAAGAACGCAATTCCCAGTATCGGTGTGTTATGCAATGACAATTAATAAGGTTCAAGGGCAGACTTTTCGTGTTGCTGGAGTAGATCTCGGTGTCAGTTGTTTCTCGCATGGTCAGTTGTACGTCGCTCTTTCCCGGGTTAGCAGTTCTAGAAATCTTTATGTTCACGTGCCGGACGGGTCAACTTTCAACATAGTTTACCCGGAAGCTTTGGGCTGAAGTATTTTCGTTCTATAGGTACTTAAGCCTCATGTGAACGTGATTTAAACAATATTACCAATATATTAACTTAATAACACATAAGGAGTTACACGCTGACGGAGTCGCGGGCACAGCTATTAACAATATTGTGCGGTTCCGCATTGCGATATTTTTCAACAGTATTATAGACTGACATATTATATTTCCCTACTAAATTACGAAAGTTAATCTGTCTGTTACATCAAAATCACTGAACCGTGAGGAAGGACATAGGCTACTTTTTACGAAAAACGACGGAAACGCGGACGAAGTCGCGGGCAACAGCTATCTATACTAATAATATAAGGCTGAACAGTTTGTTTGTTTGGTTGAACGCGATAATCTCAGGAACTACTGGTTCGAATTGAAAAAATATTTAATTTTTAATTAAATAGTCAATTTATAGAGAAAGGCTATAGGCTATATATCATTACGCTAAGGCCAATAGGAGCCAATGAAGAATGCTTCAAAATCGGGGTTAAATTTAACGTTAGCCCAAAGTAACTATTCCACGCGGACGAAGTCGCTGGCAAAAGCTAGTTTTTATATAAATAACATTCCTTTATAGCGGGCACGTAGGCCCATATAAAAAAATAAACATAAAGAAATACAGAAATAAACAAAAAAAGAAATACACTAACCAAAATTTAAACACACCTATTTTACAATAATTGCTTATTGTATGGTTACAGTGGCAGAGTTATCGCTGAAAGATGATTATAATTTACATTCCCAGGATCCCATTATTTCCAATAACATTCCTTTTTGTTTCAAACGTTTACAATTCTCAGTAATCCTCTTTGACGCCATGACCATTACTGCGGCCAGGCATTATCCGTTACGAGGGTAGACCTTATTTATGATTGCTTCTTTAATGGCCAAATTTATGTTGTCACTGAGACCTCTATTGTGTTCACAAATTGTTTATTTTAAATGGAATTAGTAATACATTAACTTGCATTACCCTCTTCTTAAGTTCTATAGCCGTCAGGTAACACAGGTCACACAGGGTATTGATACTATTGACTGTACTCTTATTTAAGGGTGATTTTCAAAATTTTGTACATTTTGTTGTTGTGAAAACGTCCACTCGAATATCATCCAGAAAAACTGCATTGAAGTGATCAAACTAGTATTATTATCCTTGAGAAACATTTCTTCCAGATAGGTATCAACATTTCAGATCATAATAATAAGTAGTTAATAAAAAAAACTATGTTTAGTTCTTCAATCTCATAATATTTTCATACAGCAACCTAGTGTCTCCAAGCAATAGAGCGTTACAAAAAAAAGCATAAAGAAGAAACTAATCACATATTTACAGTTCTTGTTACACAATATCTTTAGGACTATAATTATGATTTCAATGTGTAAAATATAAATAAACTAGTGACCCGCCCCGGCTTCGCACGGGTGCAATGTTTATATTAAATATACTATAGAATGTCTTTATATACATCGTTGACAGCCTTTTTGTCATTCGACATACATGTTCTCTTTAGTAATTACTTTTGAAAGTGCGACACATAATTTACCATGGGAAAAACATTCAACGCTCAAATCTAAGCAACATAGGCACGCGCGCCGTGCCTCCGTCGGCACCGCGCCGCAACCGCTATGTCCTTGCATTTTAAATCTGTAATATTTTCGAAACTATTTATTTAAATTATATTCTGTAAAGGGCAATATTGATTTATATTAAATGCACAATGTATTTATGGTACTTAATTGGATAAGGATTACTTAATGCTGTATTGCTTAAAATCGCTTTGTAAAATATGCTCGTATTTCTCGTAAAAATTAAAGGATAAAAAATGGTTGTTGTGGGTTATCTATAAGAGATAGACGGATGCCATCGAGGACTTTTTTATTGACCTTTTTAAGGTGTACAATACTGTGGACCATTATTTTGATATATCTCGTAGGGTTCAGCCAGCGTTTGCAAAGCAAACGCAAAAAAATGTGTTTATTTGCGACATCACATTAGAAACCTCAAAAATTATCAGTGTTCCTCTACTATATTATGCATGTTATATACTTAAAAACCTTCCTATTGAATCACTCTTTCTATTGAAAGAAACTGCATCAAAATCCGTTGCGTAGTTTTAAAGATTTAAGCATACATAGGGACAGACACAGGGAAGCGACTTTGCTTTATACTATTGTTCAGTCCCAAGCCAGCGCAACGATACTGGTATGCTGAACGGTCCACGGTACGTGGAGCTTAACGTTGCTCTTGAAACAAGTTACACAATAGCCCCTTGGGCTTCCCCTTAATGGTTAATAATTATAATCACTTACCCAAGGAGCTGATGACGACAAGCTACGACCTTTCCTGAGGCCGCGTCCGTGTGTGTGTGTGTATAGGTAATGAGTAATTGAACGTATAGTGAAAGTCAAGTGTGGATGGACGAAGGTTCTCAAAGATGCAGTCCTCCCAATGCGGTCCGTCAGCAATCACAGCACAATTACTTCGCACCAGATGGAAGCTGTTTATCACTACCTTTTTCCAAGAAATGCGCGTGCCTTGGTATGGCGTCAACCCGGCGATAAATCCAAAAATATCCCGGGGTTTTCGTCAAATGGGGATTCTAAAGTTCAATCAATCACTGAACACAATTAATCTGTTAATATCACGTGAGATCCAATTTGATTTCCAATTATAATCAATAAAATCAATCTCCCAAGCGGTGGTTAGTTTTTGCAAGAACGAAAACGTCAAAGTGAAAAAAAGTCAAAGACCATAGAATAATGTTGCCAACCAAAGGTGCGTTCGGTTTCACGTTGGACTTAACATCTACCCCCCCCCCCCCCGGACGGGCCTACCCGTCCGCTAATCAATTGGAAGTCTTGACAAAGTTGCGACCGCTCTCTTTATGATGGATCCGTCCACCAAAACTTCAGCAAAACGAGGGACCCCGTCGGTGCCAGCCACCAAATTGAGAATGCGCCCCATGCGCCAATACAAAGGCTTCAGGTTGGCATCCTTAATCAGGACGAGGTCTCCGATCTTGGGCGGATGAGTTTTATCCGTCCACTTGACGCGTTGCTGGAGGATGTGCAGATACTCTAAGCTCCAACGCTTCCAAAAGTTCTGAGCGAGCTGTTGCACCAACTGAAACCGCGAGAGCCGATTTTGGCTCACATCAACAAAAGGGTACTCCGGCAAGGCGACAAGTGGCTGTCCAATCAAGAAATGGCCCGGGGTTAGAGCCTCCAAGTCATTCGGGTCCGAAGAGAGCGGGCACAATGGGCGCGAATTCAACACAGCTTCAATGCGGCAAAATACCGTAGCTAGTTCCTCAAAGGTGAGAACGGTGTCTCCCAATAGTCTCCGCCAGTGTCCCTTTGCCGCTTTCACCGCGGCCTCAAAAATACCCCCCCAATGGGGGCAGGCTGGCGGGTCAAACAACCAAGTGACCCCTCGGCGGGCCAAACCATTACCAATGTCAACCTGACTCTCATTAAGGAAGGCGTATACCTCCTTCAAATAGTTACTTGTACCCTTGTAATTCGTACCGCAATCAGACCTAATCAAAGAAGGTAACCCACGGCGAGACACAAATCTTTCCAAAGTCGCCACAAAGGCCTCTGTCGAGAGGGAGGTTACCAGCTCCAAATGTACTGCCTTGGTTGACAGGCAGACAAAAACACACAAATAAGCCTTGACAATTTTACTATTTCGAAGTGTGGACGTCTTCACCGAAAAGGGACCAGCAAAGTCCGTTCCGACGCCAGCAAAGGGCCTCGCCTCATTGACACGATCAGCCGGCAAATCTCCCATTAGGGGCTGCATAGTGGAGGCCTTAGTCCGATAACACGGCATACAACGGAAGACAATGCTACGAATAGTACGACGAGCCGACAAAATCCAAAATTCTCGCTGCAGAATGGCCAACAGCGCATTGCAACCGGCATGCGAGTTTTTAATGTGACGATCAGTCACCAACAATTGTACCAAGTGGCCCTCCTTGGGCAACAAAAGGGGGTGACGGGCCCCATAAGGAAGGCTAGAGTGCCTCAATCGTCCTCCAACACGCAAAAGACCCGTCTTATCCAAGAAGGGATTCAGCTTGCTAACAGCTCCCGACAACTTAACCCTACCAGACTTCAAGACCTCGATCTCCTTCTCAAAGTGTGCAGCCTGCACAGAGTGGACCCAAAGGAGGAGTGACTCCTGTCGCTCTTGAGGAGAGAGAACTGGTGAAAGGCGCTTGTCCCCTGGATTCCTAGAATTATGGCCGAAACGCCTGATCCACGAGGTGACGTTCAACAATTTGTCGAGGGAGCTGTATCGATTCAACAAAAAATCAGGATCAAACGGAGGATCCTTCGTCCCAACAGCGAACACCTTAACTCCGGGCAAAGGATCCAACATCAAGACTGGCATTCGAGGCCAATCGTCCTCGGGGCGGGTCAGCCAGTCCGGTCCCCACCAGAGTGGGTGAGCAATCAAGCGGGGGGCCATGCATCCGCGCGAGGCTATGTCGCCCGGGTTCAGGTCACCAGGCACGTGCCTCCAAATCAAAGGCGTTTCAGAACCTTGAATCTGAGACACTCAGTTCGCAACAAAGACCTCCAAAGAGTGGACGGACGTCTTCAACCAACACAAAACAATTTGACTGTCCGTCCAGGCGTACCCAAAGTATGCACAACGTGATTTAGGAGACGCACAAGAAGCACCGCCCCTGACAACTCCAACTTAGGGATGGTCAATGCCGTCCGGAGGGGGGCCACCTTGCTCTTGGCCATGACCAGTGACAACTTCACCTGGCCCGTGGCGCTGACGGTGCGGAAATAAACAGCGGCGGCATAACCGTGAGAGGACGCGTCACAAAACCCATGAAGGGTGGCAGCATAAGCCCCAGGGGGGAGGATGGCGCGTGGCAGCGCGACCTCATTGACCACAGGGAGCACGGATACAAATTGGAGCCAGTCTTCCAACAGGGTTTCCCGAAGTGGCTCGTCCCAACCAAGTTCAGCGGTCCAAAGGCGCTGAAGGAAGCATTTCGCCCAAAACAATACCGGGCAGATCCAACCATTAGGGTCAAAGGTCCTTGCTACAGTAGACAACACCAGTCGTTTAGTCCAAGTATGAGGAGACTCCAAGTCGACATCATACGTAAAGGTGTCTTGAACTGGTCGGTACTGAACGCCGAGGACGGCCATCATGGCGGGGTTGTCAATGTTTTCAAACAAATGAGGATCCTGCTTATGATCCTCCAACACACCTTCCAATAGCGCTGGCGAGTTGGACACCCATTTACGCAACTCATAGCCAGCGGAAGCCAGAATCTGGACCAACTCGTCACGCAACAGGATAGCTTCCTCAACCGTAGGAGCTCCAGTACAGACATCGTCGACGTACAGGTCCGTTTTCAAGATGGCGGACGCTGATAACGATAACGTCTGTCATCCCGGTGAATAACCGTTTGCCGGAACATCATTTTGATGTCGGCCACAAAGACTACTTGATGACGACGAAAAGACGTGATGACGTCACAAAGATCCCTCAACAATTTGGGGCCGGAATGCAGGCAATCATTCAAGGAGACGCCGGAAAAAGTCCGCGCAGACCCATCAAACACTGTGCGCAGTTTACCAGTGGATGGCTTGAGGACCGCGTGATGTGGCAAGAAGAAATGCTCTACTGAGCGCCAATCCAAATCTGACACCGACATGTGTCCCAAGTCTGCATACTCACGCATAAACTCTACATATTTTTGCCGCAGCACCGGGTCCCTGGCCATGCGGCGCTCCATTGCCAACAATCTTTTCTCAGCCGTAGGTCTGGATTGGCCAAGAGGTGGTCGCACCGCAACAAAAGGCAGCCGGGTCTCAAGCCGACCGGAGCGGAGTCGACCAGTGTTGTTCTGATAGAACAACTCGCACTCTTCGTGTTCCGGATTCAAGCGGGCCACCTGAGGGGGCTCCTCAACCTCCCAAAACCTCTGAACGGCGTCAGAGAGGGCTGAGCCGGACACCAACGCAAAGACAGGTTCAGGTGGAGGGGGCACGTTCAACACTGGGCCCATAATCGCAAAGCCGAAGATGGTTGAGACCGCCACCAGGCCCCTCGGGTGGCACCTTGGGGTCTCCGGCTGCAAGACCGTCATATTTCCCAACAATATTTTCCCTAAAACATCGGAACCCAACAACAAATGCACCGTACAAGGGGAATCAAACCGGGTGTCAGCCAAATTCAGACCTGACGTCAACCGTAGAACATCCAAAGACAACTGACAATCGGGAAGGTTACCCATTATAGTCGGTAGAACAAGGGCAGGAGCACCAATTTTAGGGTAAAGACAACTCACAGGGGTGATTTCAAACCAGGTCTCTCCCTCAACAGTGGTGACAGCCGCTTCGCCAACTCCATGAACCTTGCCTGAAAAGTCTTTCACCTCCAGGCCAACCTGTCCCGCTAACCAAGACGACAAAAGGGTACCCTGGGCTCCCGTGTCCAACATGGCACGGACCACAATCGAGTCACCCAAGGGTCCCCAGACCCTGACCGAGGCCGTTGGCAACAAAATCGACTCGATCGGGGGGGGGGGGTCCTTTAGCGGGGCAGGCGCCAATTTCCTAGCGGTGCCTGGGTGGCGACCGCTCGCCGCATCCAGACTGCCTTCGTTCACGACGAGGGTAAACATCAAATGGTTCGTCCGCGCGGTGTCCCGAGCCGCTCGCCATCGCTGGAGGGGCATATCCCACCGGATGCCTGAATGGCGGGGGGCGCGACTCCAACCGGGGACGTTCCGCCAACGGAGGGGAGAGGTAGCGGTGCTGGTCCGGCCACTGCTGCCTAGCAGCCAACGCGCGTTCTCCCTGACGAGGGGAGACCAAATGGCGCTCGCGGGACTCCCGTACAACTTGCGCGGGGGGTGGAGAGCGGCGTGCAGAATTGCGGGCCTCAGCCCAGTGCTCGTCTCCGGAATACCCCCCCCTGCGCGAACCCTCCTCAGAAGAGGGTCTGCTGGAGCGGTTCGCGTTGGCGCACAAAATCTCCAGGTGGGACCCCGTGCAAATTCTACACGGACGGGGGTCGGGGTAGTCCCGATGGAAATGGGCCCCCAAGCACGAGAAGCACAAACGGCGTGCGTTGGCAATACGGCGGCGGGCACTTACGTGCAAGTTCAAAAAGGCCGAGCAACTTGCCATGACATGCCCCGTGGCCTTGCAAAAGTCGCAATCGTGAGAACTCCGGGCGCCAGCAAAACGGGGGGGGGGGGGCGAACATCAACAGGCCCCCTAGCCCTAGTCCGTCCCTGGTTTCTAGGCCTAGAAGGTGGTGGGCGTGACCCCGTGGCGCCACGAGTGTTGTCCAAAAACCGACACTCGTCTTCCAAGAACTTGAGAAGGTCGTCAAAGGTGGGAAGATGGGTGGCACTATCCCCACCATACTTCTGCTCAAACCGTGACCTCAGCTCCGCAGGGAGCAACTGCAGCACTATGTGCACCAACAAGTAGGACCAATGTTCTACCGGCAACTTCAAGCGTCTCAAGGCGTTAGACGCTGAGACCAATGGGTTCAGCAAGTACCGCAACGTCGACGTGCTGGCAATGGCCGGTAGTTCCAAAATCTGGCCGATGTGCACATCAGCCAGGCAGCGCTTGTTCTGATACCGTCGGGAGAGAAGCTCCAGAGCGGTAGGGTAGGAGGAGTCCGTCACCGGCAGGTGCTGCACCAAGGCTCTGGCTTCGCCCTCCAAAACGGACAACAAGTAGGCCAACTTCTGGGCAGGTCCGAGGTCCGAGCGTGCATCCACAAGACTCTCAAAAAGATTAATGAAGCCCAGCCAGTGGTCCAAACGACCGTCAAAATGTGGCAGCTCCAGGGTGGGCAGCCTACCCAACAGTCCAGGGCCCTTAACAACGGAGGTCTGAGGCTTGGCCTCCTCAGGCATCCGGCTCCTCAAAATTTCCCGGGCTCGTTGACCTATGACATCCCCCAGGTTCACAATCTGGTCATAGTCACCCAAAACCTTATCGCGGGCTGCCTGGTCCATCACCGCCAAATCCACGTCCATGATGTACTCGTTGAAGCGTGTGAGCGCAGCATCAGCTGACTTGATCCTCTCATTCACTTGCCCGTTCCGAGCAAGGGTGAGCTCTTCCAAGTCCGGACGCTCAACCGTTGCTACCGCCGATGTGAACCATCTCAACTGTGAGACCAATACGGCAGCAGACTCCCTGACTGCCTTTAATGAGGCCATTGCAACAATCAAATATTAATACAAATAGGCTAAATTACCTAAACAAACAAACAATGACTTGTTAGCCAACCGAGCAATCTCACCAAAATAAAACTTAAATTCAATTTATTTCAGGTCCAAATCCGACCCTGTACTTATTCCAAGTATGAATCTAGCTTGCTAAGGATGGCTAGTTACAAAGAAATAACAATTGAATGTATAATACAATGCTGGATCAACCTCAAATAAATACAACAATAGGATGTGTAATATTGCTCCGGACAACCTCCAATAACACAATCCAATAATCACACTATAAACAATAACCAATACACACAATTCAAGTCTTATTATGTTAGACTATGTGATTATTATTTAGATAAACTTTTAACTTCAGACTAGTGACATTCAATTATTAATCACAACGAATATACCAAACAGCTTTTACAATAAATATCAAATTAACCTGATAATTCCTAATTTCACAAACAATCTTACTTGTCAGTGCAATACCAAGAGACTAGCACTACAAATTACAGTACAAACTACAAGTACTATTTGAGCCCGGCTGACAAAGCAATATATTCAAAACTTATTAGGTTATAAGTTATATTAAGTAATTAAACTAAAGTTATTTTCAAATCTTCCAATTTACTATGTGGATTTATTATTAAAACCCACGCTCTGCTTACCAATTGTTCAGTCCCAAGCCAGCGCAACGATACTGGTATGCTGAACGGTCCACGGTACGTGGAGCTTAACGTTGCTCTTGAAACAAGTTACACAATAGCCCCTTGGGCTTCCCCTTAATGGTTAATAATTATAATCACTTACCCAAGGAGCTGATGACGACAAGCTACGACCTTTCCTGAGGCCGCGTCCGTGTGTGTGTGTGTATAGGTAATGAGTAATTGAACGTATAGTGAAAGTCAAGTGTGGATGGACGAAGGTTCTCAAAGATGCAGTCCTCCCAATGCGGTCCGTCAGCAATCACAGCACAATTACTTCGCACCAGATGGAAGCTGTTTATCACTACCTTTTTCCAAGAAATGCGCGTGCCTTGGTATGGCGTCAACCCGGCGATAAATCCAAAAATATCCCAGGGTTTTCGTCAAATGGGGATTCTAAAGTTCAATCAATCACTGAACACAATTAATCTGTTAATATCACGTGAGATCCAATTTGATTTCCAATTATAATCAATAAAATCAATCTCCCAAGCGGTGGTTAGTTTTTGCAAGAACGAAAACGTCAAAGTGAAAAAAAGTCAAAGACCATAGAATAATGTTGCCAACCAAAGGTGCGTTCGGTTTCACGTTGGACTTAAGAACTATGTTAAGATAAACAAATGCATAATAATAATAACATTGTTTCAATATGTGTCTTTCTTTTCATTCATTTTTGTTATTCTTTGTTGTAACACTAATATTAGTAGATATGTGAGATTTTCAACTGACAAGATTCTCCATTTAAAACCGTCCAATCAGATGACAACGGAACGTCTGTCCACAATTTTGTCAGCGGGTGCCACCAACAAGAAAAGTGTGTTTGTTCCTGTGCAGTGTTTTTTCAACAATAAATCTTTCATTTTGGTTGATCAGCTATAAAAACAACGCTAAAGCTATCTCTTATAAATTTTGCGTAAATTTAAAGAATAATTTTGACCAACTACTAGAAAGAAGCTGGATAATTCCAATAGTATTATTTCTAACCTCCAAATGTTTGAGGTTGTTATTCAACTCATGATTGATTTCATTTTTCTAACGATTTATTACGTTTTTTTGTTGCGTAACAAAAATGGTGTAAGAAAAATGAAGCAAAACCGATTTCATACAGAATTATTATGCTTATATGATTTGACGGATAATGCTTCATTTATTAATTTTATTAAGATATAATTTTAATAATATTTAAAAAATATTAATTTAAAAATCTAAAAAATAATAGCCCAAAAGTATTAGGACAACGTACAACGTCGACTTAAAAGGTTAAATTTATAGTGTTTAGTTTGGTAATATAATTTTCAACACATATGCTCAAATAATGCATTTACGGAGCCTATTTACATTGTTCGAAAGTAAAAAAATAGCAGCATACAATGGAATGTGCGGTAAAATAGGTACTCTCATCTAAGTACATGTTTTAGCCTATGCTCCGATGTATAGCGCCGTGCGTATCCCTTACGGTTTTTTTGTTATTAAAAATATATATAAGAATTTCATCAGGGATTTTCACATTACGAGAATAAATAAGCTAAATGATCGAACCTTTAAAAAGGCCTTGGAAGGGCTTTCGCTAAATATGTTTTTCTCACTTTAATATTAAAAACGAAATGAGACAAAAGATGCGTTTTAGAAAATTAGTCTTTCTTGGCGCCATTTGTAAAATTGCGCCATTTCCATATTAGTATATTAGAAACGGCAAGGTAGTTATGACTTTCCGACTGATATCAAAAGTTAAGCTTAACTACCAATTATGCGTTTTCTCGCAAATGTGTTGAAAAACGTTATTAAATATGAAAGACAATAAAAATAGTTAAATAATAAATTAATACTAATTACTAAATTATTACTTGAGGAACGACGAGACTTATTTTACTTTCAAAATTTTGAGTTCGAGTATTATTGGAGAAGTATTGTACACCTTTTCAGCGTGCCTCAAACACCTACCCAAAAATGTCTACCAGCTCTCTTAAAAGACGAACTCTGAAATAAAAAAAAAAATTGGCCAAGTGCGAGTCGGACTCGCCCATGAAGGGTTCCGTAGGAACTATAATAAATATAACATACTTAATATATTTATTTGAAAAAAAAAAAAAACAAAAACCTTAAAAAATTCTTATAAGTAGTTTATTTACAATTTTTACAACTACGCCAAATAACTTTGTTTTTCATAGTATTTGTACGAATTACAAAGTTATACAACGTGCAGTTTTGAACCTGCAAAATATTTCAGGAGGTTGTTATGAGACTCGTAAATAATCATATAACAATACGATACCAAGTCAATAATCAATAATACTTTTTCTTTTCGATTTTTCAATTTTATTGTTTTTCAGAATAACACTCTTAATAACCCTCTTCAAAAAAACAGAATCACCATTGCGATGTATCGCGCGTCATGTCACTGTGTGCGTGTGAAACGAACGCGGCACGTACGACGTACGTTAAACTAGAATGAAGGTCGTTGCTATGGTTACGGGGGCCCCGCGATGCTCGTCATATTCGAACTACATCTAAGTTCTAGTTCGAATTTGAAAATCACAATGTACCTACATTATTGTTTTAAATTTCGCTAAATAATAACTCATTTTTAAGCATCATTACAATGCCGTGGCCAATCTGCCGAGCCTATGTTAGGGTCGGCTTTCAGTTTAACTGTATGCAGCTCACTACATGGAGTGCCAGTGAATCACGTAGGGCGACTGCGTATCAGACGTCAACAAACCAGTTACTTGATAATACGATACCCATTTGTTAGACTAATTGTCTGACTTTCTGGCTTTCGACTACCCGTACCAACGACCATATGGCAGGGCTGTAAGGTCGTTGCCCCGTACCGACCCGTGTGGTACCTAACGACCGTCCGAGATCTACAAATCAATTCGAACCAAAGGCATTAATTAAGTGCTTACCGAAACACGGGATTTCAATTATGTCCTAGATAAATTTAAAAAGTACTTACATCATTATGAATTAAAAAAATAACACAATGGTACTTGCTCAGTTGCGAACCCGCAACCTCATGCATGAGAGAAGAAAGCCTTAACCACTGGGCTATTACGATAAATAATAATAGTAGAAAGTAGATACAACTGCGCCAAAAAAAGATCACGTTGGCGTCGTTAGTTACCTATCAGCTGATGAATAAAATGATAGGCGAACATAAATAAACCTTACAAAGCACGTAAGCAGTTCCCGTTGCACAATTGTGAAACTACGATCGCGAGCGTGTGCAGGGGCTTAGGTAGGCATCTAATAATAATAATAATAAGGCATGTAGGTACTCGGCGCAGTCGGCGCGCTATTTAGGTAAATTCAGCCCCAAGAACGGTTTTTATTTGATTAAATTGGTTGATTTAAGATTTTCCTTCCCACTTTTTAACGGGCTGAGGACCGACAGAAATACATCAAGATAATTTGTGCTAGTTAAGTAGGTACCCATGTGTTAGGGATTTTAGGTGATTCATTTTGTCTGATAGGTATTTTTGGCGTAGTTAAAAAATTTAATTCAACTTATTTACACTAATCAAGTTGATTTAGCTAACATCGTATTTACAAATTATTGTCTATGTACAAATAAATAAATAAATTACCTACTTATGTTACCTGGAGATATTGTTCAAAGTTTCCACCGTCACACTCCAGGCACAGTCTAGCACGACGTTGCTGATATTCCTTCAGCTTACCTAACACAAACACATTCGTTTTTATTGTGTCGAAAGCACTGATCACTTTTGCACGTAGTTGGGTAACACTGGTGATTTTGTCTGTGTACACCAATCTTTTAACGTCTCCCCACAGATAAAAGTCCTGGTGGAGATCCTGTACCTTGCGGTAATGAAAAGGATGCTGCATTTCTTTGTGCAGTAGCCGCCACACTGTGGAGTGGTGCACTCCAAACCGTCGACCAGCCTCCCGCGTGCTTGCACGTGGCTCTCGCCGGAAGAATTCCAGGATATCTTCCTGCAAGGCGACAGGCAGGCCTTCGTTGCCGCGACCTTCAGCATGCTGGGGAACGTCGAACTGCCGATGATCGCGCAGTCTCTGCGTAGCAGCCAGCATTACCCTGTGTGAGGGACGTTGCCGATTGGGGAATAACTCCGCGAACATTTCGATGGCTCCGGATACATTGTCTCCACTGATGGCATACAAGCGGACCATCTCCACCAACTCTACATTGGAGTATTGGTCCGTCATTTTTACAACTAGGTAGTAGGTACCTATCCCGACCGCACACGACACGCACTTGAGGGGCGGAATTTGCAAGCGTATGCACATACCGGCGTCATCAAATACACTAATAAATTGACCCGATTTATGCGTTTGCGATGGCCGCGGGGGCGTGGCGGGGGAGAGGGAGCGGGCGGTGGTTGGTGCTTTGGATTTATGAAAGAAATGTCGGTTGCGTTTGTTTGTGTGTGTGAAAGCGCAGTTTAAGGACACGTACAGATTGGTCGCGTTTTAAAAAGGGGAGTTCACACTTACCGATTTCCGTAAATAAGAATAAAATGAAAAAAAAATACCTGCCCATTTTATTGTTGTTTCGGGTCGAGAATCACTAACATAATTACCTCCTAAAATGTTTTGCAGATCCAAAACTGCACCTTGTATTTGCGGTTTTCGAAAATATACTGTATCTCAAAAACTGCTGACTCGATCTCGTTCAAACCAATTTTAGTTGAAAGTTTACATTAAGATCTACAACATATGGTTTTCTTAGATTTTCCACTTCATTATTTTAGAAGTTAGAGGGGGGGGACAGACATTTTACCACTTTGGAAGCGTATATCTTTTAAACAATTAACTTTATGAAAAAGTCATTTTAGAAACCATAATGTCATTTTTAAAGACCTGTCTATAGATACCACACACGTATAGGTTTCATGAAAAAAAATATTTTCGGTTTTAGTTCCGTGTATGATTGTATGGGGAGCCCCCTTTATTTTAAATATTTTTTAAATTTTCTCTTAAAATCGGAAAGCGGTTCACAGAATACATCTACCTACCAAGTTTTACATGTATAGTCCTAATAGTTTCGGAATAAAATGGCTGTGACATACGGACAGATGGACAGACAGACAGACGGACAGACATGTCGAAACTATAAGGGTTCCGTTTTTTGCCATTCAGCTACGGAACCCTAAAAATGCAATATATAGTTATCAATTTTTAACTTTAGATTTCTGGACAACATTTTTATTTTGATTGTTATTATTTGGTAAGACAGACTGATTCGGCAAGCATTCCAATAGATTGTTTAAAAAGTGTTAAGGAATAGACAATTTATGGCTGTAAGTCAGCAGACTGATCATATAACTAATAAATTATTAAAATACAATTTCGTTGTTTTAATAATTGTCGTCTGTGAAATAGCCCTAATATTTCCTTTTTGTTACTTTTTGTGACGTAGTTCATTTTTGTAACGGTATTCCTTTTTGTTTCATTTTTGTTACTGTACAAAAATTTTGAAAATCACCCTTAAGCGAAACAAATTACTTTCAACAAACACGCGCAGGAAATCGCGGGCATAACTAGTTGTAAAAATAAATCTCTTGTAACTGTTGGCGATCCCTGCCATCGCTTACCCAAATAAACGTCATTTGTCTGTGGTCTCACAAAAGTAGGTACAATCGGATTTACTCATTCCTTTAATGAGACCCTATAATTGAGATGAAAGGCTCTCGTCACAAGCCTCCAAATCCGGCCTCTCCGGCAATGATGAAGACAAACTGTCTTTTGTAGGTCTGTCTCGGGTTTAAAGCTTAAACTCATCTTTTTTATTAAAGTGAACTAGCATTTTGGGTAGAATTAACGTTGCTTGCACTCTTGTTAACCCCTCCAACTAAGCTAAATATGCTTGTGTCTGGAGTGAGTTCACGGTAATAGTGTAATAAATAGGGTTCGAACCCGCGACCTCTCGATTACTAGTCCGATACCTTAACCATTGGGCTAATGACGCTTAAATTTTATGTCACTTAGGCCTACGTGTAATATAGGGACTTATAAAGACATCAGAAGCTAATGCACGGTTGGAATTGGACGATTCCTAAGGAGAAGAACCAGCAAGAAACTTCACGGTTGTTCTTTTACTTAAAAGTTCCATCATCGGACTACGAGACAAACGGCGAAGCGCCATCGTTACATGGTGGACATCCCACCCATACGCACAAAACGTTTTGGGAATACCTTCATTGTGTGTACGGCTAAGGAGTGGAATTCCCTGCCGGAGTCTGTGTTTCCCGACAGCTTCAACCTAGGAGTCTTTAAGTCCAGAGTGAATAGGTTACTTTTAGGTAAGCGTGCTCCATCTTCGATCACATCATCACTTACCATCAGGTGAGATAATGGTCAAACGCGAACTTATTTTCCTTAAAAAAAAAGTTATCAAACAGCTCAGTAGTAAAGTAATTTTGGAATTTAATTATAACAAAATCCACAGCTCTTAAACAATTTTTTTATTGTATCCTATATCTAATCTTATTACCAATTACGGATTTACAATTTATTCACTAGATAGTAACAGACGTTTATTGTCCCCTAATACTCACCGTATTAGGGAATAATAAACGTGAACATTATTAATACAGTATTAAGGAGTGTGCATGGGGAGTACTAAATGAAGTCGGTGTGTGTGTTCAGCTATATTGCTGTATGGTGGTCGTGTCCCTTAATTTGAGGTTTATTTGATACTAGCCACCCGCCCCGGCTTCGCACGGGTACAATGTTTATATTAAATATACTATAGAATGTCTTTATATACATCGTTGACAGCCTTTTTGTCATTCGACATACATGTTCTCTTTAGTTATTACTCTTGAAAGTGCGACACATAATTTACCATAGGAAAAAACATTCAACGCTCAAATCTAAGCAACACAGGCACGTGCGCCGTGCCTCCGCCGGCACCGCACCGCAACCGCTATGTCCTTGCATTTTAAATCATTCAAGGTACTTAATTGGATAAGGATTAATGCTGTATTGCTTAAAATCGCTTCGTAAAATATGCTCGTATTTCTCGTAAAAAGTAAAGGATTATAAATGGTTGTTGTGAGTTATCTATAAGGGATAGACAGATGCCAGCGAAGACGTTTTTGTTGACCTTTTTAAGGTGTACAATACTGTAGTACAGTATTTTGATCTATCTCGTAGGGTGCAGCCAGCGTTTGCAAAGCAAGCTCAAAAAAATGTGTTTATTTGCGACATCACATTAGAAACCTCAAAAATTATCAGTGTTCCTCTACTATATTATGCATGTTATATACTTAAAAACCTTCCTATTGAATCACTCTTTCTATTGAAAGAAACTTCATCAAAATCCGTTGCGTAGTTTTAAAGATTTAAGCATACATAGGGACAGACACAGGGAAGCGACTTTGCTTTATACTATGTTAAGAAGTCATAATAATTATAGTGTATGTATCTGCCCCGTTGGTCGAGTGGTCGCAAGCGCGACTTCAGAACACGAGGTCTCAGGTTCAATTCCCGGGTCGAGCATAAAGTGCTATTGGGTTTTTCTGTAAGGAATTTCTCAGTAGTTGTCCGGAATTTGGAAGTTGGCGGTGTGTGACCCCCTTACCTCGGGAAGCACGTTAAGTCGTTGGTCCCGGCCAGTGTCTCCATTTGTAAATCGAGAGTTACCGTGTTGCTAGGGGAAAAAATACGGTGTTTCTAGACCAAATTACGGTGAATTTACTAAAGTGTACCATGTAAATTACCGTGTAATTTTTTAACCGACTTCTAAAAAAGGAGGAGGTTCTCAATTCGGATGTTTGTTTTTTTTTATGTTTGTTCGGGCCTAGCTCCGTCGCTTGCGAACCGATTTGAAAAATTATTCTTTTGTTGGAAAGGGTATACTTTCCAAATGGTCCCATGAAAATTTTATCGAAATCGGACAAGCCGTTTCTGAAAAATAGACAAAAGTCTGAAAAAGATATTTACATTGACGACCTTTTCGTTTACTCTGCTGGTGAAGGTGATAAGTAGTTTACATTTTGGCTTTTGTAACTAGATTAATTATAAACTGACCCACTAAAAAGCGCGAAAATAAAAACTTTTTTGCAAAAAATAAAACCGACTTCCATATCAAAACACTACAAAGCCAAAAAAACTTTTTTGCAAAAATTAAAACCGACTTCCATATCAAAACACTACAAAGCCAAAAATAATTTTAATTTCGTTAGTCGGTGTTATTAGTTTTCTATTTTCTTTTTTTTCACACCGCCTTCCGAAATTAAAATTGTTTTTGGCTTTGTAGTGTTTTGATATGAAAGTCGGTTTTATTTTTTGCAAAAAGTTTTTTCAAAGGAAAAGAAAACAACATTAATATGAAACGAATCAAAACACTATTTTCTTGAATGAATGTGAAGTGAATGCCTGTAGTGTACCATCCTTATAAAAACAATTTTAGACATGATATTTTGCCGATTTAGGTTACACTAGATGAGGCTCGCGTTTCCTAACTGACTACCAATCACGTATCAATTAATAAATTTATTGCAGGCATACGACGATATTACATCAACATGTTGGAAAGAATTAAGCCTATCGGGAGCTTTAATCGAAAACGCTGCCAAAACCTTTTGAGTTATAAAAATACAATGTATGGCGGGATTGTTTCTCTTTTATAGATTTACAAAAAAGTCCGCTATGGTCTATCTCCCAAGAATAACCCACAATAACCATTTTTTTCTTTTACAAATTATATTAAAATGATGGGTTATTTACGAATCTTTATTAACAGTACAGTATTATTCCTTATCCAATTAAATACGTCAGATAGGAGAGGATTTAATGTAGATCAAAATTGCTTTTACACTATATCAATAAAATTAATATCTTATGAGTTATCGCCGATATATGAGTGTGGCAAATTACCGGACGAGAAATTGATTAAGCAAATATAAACTTTATTAGCCGAGCGAAGCCGTGCCGGGTCGCTAGTAAACTAATACATTTAACTTAAACAAAACGAATTATATACAATGTGCGACCCCATATCGATCCAAAAGGGTTCAGCCCTTTTGGATAGACGTCCGACTCCATACCGACAACATCTTGTATGGAGTCTCTATGCACAGTTTCAGCTCAAAATAAGTAATTCAAAGAATTGATACCAAATTATCGGTTTCATAATTATGTTTCTTGAATACCAATCATAACAAACATGTCACTGCACTACGAGGGTCAACAACTGTCCACGTCACTTGCCAATTACTCGATAATACTCTTCGTTCTTTAAATTTGAAATATTCGGTTTCTGGTATCGATGGATTGAAATTTCTAATAAGTTATAGTTAGCATATAGAGAAAGGATGACAAACCCTTGCTATATCAATTATTATCATCCAAAGAACTTGGTATGTACTCGTATATACCCTTTTAATTACATTTTGTACTTGTATACACGAAGTGGCTGCGTCGTGTTACGCTGCGAGACGTCTCGTAGTCTCCCATGAAATCGTCTATACACGACAACCTTTGACGTTAAAGGAAGAGCCTTGAGGAAAGTCTCCAATTGGAGAGTCGGAACTCGTACCACGGACGAATATTAATAGTAGTATACTCACTAGTCCTAATCTATATCTTAATACGTGAAGCAAAAACTTGTCATCCCCTTTTTACGAAATTTTAGCAGACCGTAGAGCATGAAAGAATATTGCCAAGTATTGTATGAACCTGTGCCACAGATAGTACAGCGATGAAATCTATATCATTTGAAAGTACAGATCTTCTATATAAGGAATTATAAAAGTACATAATTATAGCTACGCAGTAGTGGACAAAAGTTATGAAGGTATAAAAAAAATGATTTTGTCATTCGGTTTTTATCATAATTACACAATGAATTTATATAGTTATAATTTCATGTGTGTGTGTTATATATAGCTTAAGTGTTGCTACCTGCTAATTAAATAATCCAATCCTACGATGTGCCACACCAAAAGTACTTTAATGCTTTAAATTGACTTTCAAAAGAAGAAATCACTTTAAATTCTTTTAAACTTGATTATTTTTCATCAGCTGATATGAAATGATAATAGTTATTCAAAACTTGCTTCAAAACTTCAAAGTGTGGGACACATTTTGGCTATGTCCTTTGGCACAGTAACAGAAGAAGCTAATATTTGTAATTAAAATTACATAAAAAAATATATTTAAGTATGGTCTAATTTCGAGCACTGGTGACCTCTAGTTATTGAAAATAGTCGAACTGATTTTAATATTATTTTTTGAGCATACACAACACACCTAACTAGGTTATAGTTATTATTAGATAGTTTAGAATTTTGCCGCAAAGCCACTAATTTTCGACATCTGTTGAACCATGGTCCTATCTTTTCTAGAGCTAATTTTCAAAGTTAACGTTTTAAGAGATCATTAATTACTTAGCCTTTTCCCAACTAAGGTCGGTATGTCGTTGTCGGCTTCCAGTCTAAATGAATTTAGCTGAGTAAAAGATCGCTTATAGCGATAAGACCGCCCATTATAACACCCTTTGTAGTAGTTGAGTCCTTATTTAATTTTGTTATGGTGTACAATAAAGAGTACGTACGTAGTACGAATAAGGTCTACATGTAGGGCTGCCATCACCAAATTTGCCGGCCCCAGACAAAGACTTATAAACCCCGGACATTTGGGTAAAATCACAGTTTTTTCCCGGACACCGTAGAAAAATAAATTTTTGAACTTGAAACTAAAAGCAACGATGTTTAATTATAGTTTTTATTTACTGATAAAGTGATAACATTGTAGAGCTCTTGAACTTTTTTAATAACAGTCTCTTCCTTTTCATTTAATCAACGTAACATAAACAATGAGATGAAATACCATAGGAAAATAATAATAGAGATCGTGCTTTTTGGTATCCGTAAGACCAATGTGTGTGCGGGTTTTACCTGGACGCTTATTGGGAAAATCCCCCCGGACGCGAACGCCCCCGGACGCTCTCCAAACTAGGACAGGACCTTGGCAAAGTAAATTAAAGAGTTAATCTCTCCTCTCTCTTTATTTTACCCAGTTTCCACAAATCGACTTGTTTGGAATGGATATTTTATGATTTATAGAGGTTCCTGCTAAGTTGAAATATTTGTCTTGTACCGTGTCGTAACAAGTATAAACCTGATAAAATGTCTTACTTAAACAGGCTATTGTGGAGCTACAAAGTCCCAATTGTAGAGGTAAACGTTGAACAAAATCAAACAAATCAAATTTCAATTCTCCTTATAAGCGTGTCGATGGCAAATGGCTGAATTGAGTCTGCCCAAAACTGGGCAACAGGTTTGGCACAGTCGGAAGCTTCCATCAAGTCCTGCAGTAAACAGTTTATAGGACAAATTTTCAAATCTCACTTAATAAGGTTTGAAAATTTCCAGTAAGAAATACCTCCGATTTGAATGCAAAAGTATCGGTTCCTCATTGCAATGATCAGTTACAGAGATTTCTTAATTATCCAAGTCCCACTTAGACAGGTTTCACTATACAATATTGCTTTCTCACACTTCGTAAGGAAAACAAAATAATATGCATCATTAAGTAGGTGATATTGTTTTGTATAGTATAGCACACTTTAGTTAGAAAACAAACATATTAAAATTAATGCCACGGCCCTAATATTTTGTGGTAAACAGTGTGGATGCACATATTTTATACTTATATTTATTTATAGTTTATAAATAATGTGCTACTATTTGTTGTTCCCTAAAA
Source organism: Tholera decimalis (assembly GCA_943138885.2). NCBI lineage: Eukaryota > Metazoa > Arthropoda > Insecta > Lepidoptera > Noctuidae > Tholera > Tholera decimalis. Next base: position 37,663,864 of record OW964566.2, on the reverse strand, counting down.
ATAAATAAATATTGCTCTATCTGTATCTAAGAAGTCATTACTGATTCTGACAATGGTATATTGACAGCCATCTATGAAACTACACTGCACTGAACTGCAGAAACGAGACGGCCCCAACAGCATCATAAAACGTTATTATATTTGACACGTAGCACATACAGCGATCTTTTGATGTAGTTTACCCATAGATACACACCCCCGTGTACACACCCAGACCTAGAAGGTGGTGACTTTGACTAAATTCGTACAACGGGAGAATTTACGCGCCAACATAATTACCTTGGACCGCTATTAGAGTGCCCTCCGTTCCCTCTCGATATCAGCATTATCCTTCAGGTCGTCGGTAAGTATGTGCCCCAAATATACCTACTCACACTATTAATGTTCATACCCTTTAGGGTAAAAAAGAACGGCAGTCAAAGTAAACGGTCAACATGACTTTGACTTGACGACTTTGGCGAGGATTTATTTGTTTCAGTTCAGTTGGGAGGCGCCACTGTGAAGCTTGTTGACTAGTTTGCATGTTAAAATCGTAAACCCACGTCTGGGTCAAAATTGTCTCGTTCTAGCATGTCCTCGCAGCCATCCGCGGCTCTGATGCGATTGAGTTTGGCGAAAGTTGAGGACTTATATGACTAGGCGAGTGCCAAAATGTATCATAGGTATCCAAATGATTATTTAAAATAGTACGCATCAACCGTACCATTTTAAGTAATGGAAAGTAATGTAACATGTAACATGAACGGCTTTGAAGTGTTATTACAGAATATTGAGTTAAACTGTGATATTATTGTTTTAACAGAATGATGGTTGTCAAAACAAATGGCCAACATACCATCTCTTGACGGTTATTATTCTTACAAAACTGACAGAAACATAAACCAGAATGATGGACTAGTAGTTTATATCAAAAATAATTTAAGAACAGAATCAGAAGAACCTGCATTCCTCGATAGTAGTAATTATTAAACAGTTTTTAATAATTAAAATTATTCCCGACACGGTAGTCGTGGCTATTTATAGGCCTCCTTCTCAAAATATGGACAGATTTTTAGACTCACACGACACTAATTTAAAAAACATAACTGTGGGGTACTTTGATAAATATATACTAAAATGTGGGTGACCGAATAAAATCAGTTGTCACTTGGAATCATAGTTTCATTAGTCGCTTCCCGCTACATTATTTAATAAATACAACTGGCGACGAGGATAAAGTCTAAATTCGTGTGGTTTTATGTGCATTACTGTGGAATTGAAAATGCCTATCGGAAAAATTGAAGAATTTGACCTATCAAGCAAAAAGTGGCAGGCGTATATCAGACGCGTGGAACAATTCATAACCTTAAATGAAATCAAACCCGAGCTACAAGTAGCAACGTTGGTGACGGTGGTGGGATCAGCAACGTATGATTTAATGTGTGATTTATGTGCACCTCATCATCCCGAAAACAAAACGTTCCGAGAATTGGTTAAAATTGTGGGTGAGCATCTTGAACCAAAACGTTCCGAGATTGCGGAACGCCATGTTTTTAGACAAAGACGTCAGAACATGGGTGAATCTTTGAGTGAATATCTGCAAACATTGAAGCATCTGGCCAGTACGTGTAATTTCAATACCACCCTGGAGGAAAACCTACGTGATCAGTTTGTATCAGGGTTGGCAAGTGATGAAATGAGATCACGCATTTTTGCGGAACCATCGATCACATACAAAAAAGCCGTAGAATTAGCGTTGGCATTAGAAGCGGCCGAGCGACATTCGCAGACCAGCGGTGCAAACGCCGTGGGTGCAACAAACGCGTCAGCGGTTGGAACGCGGACGTTTGAGGCAGTGCATCAAGTAGCGACGACGAAGCGGGCGGGCCGACCGCCCGACCGTGGAACTGCGAGTAGCGGCAACTCGTCTACCGAGGTTAGCGCGGCATCACCACGCTCATCGCGCGATTGTTGGAGGTGTGGCAGAAATCATCGTCCAGAATTGTGTCGGTTTAAAAATTATTCGTGCGATATCTGTGGGCAGAAGGGTCACATAAAAGTTATGTGTAAATCGAACAAACCGCGGCGTGGTAATAATTATCTCGGTAATAGTGACAGTGAGTCCGACTGTGATTTATTTAATTAAAGTGTATGCGGTGTCAACGATAAACCGTACATGGTTATGGCGCAAGTGAACGGCAGAAAGATAAGTTTTGAACTGGACACTGGCAGTAAGTTATCAGTTATCAGCTTAGATTTTTATAAAAACAACCTTTGTGACTCACCTATAATTAGCAATGACATTTCTTTGTATTCCTATATCGGTTCACTAATTGAACCAGTAGGTTTTGTGTATGTAAATATTGTTATTGGGGATCATTCAGCCGGAAACCTCAAGTTGTACATTATTAAAAATGGTGGACCACCACTTTTAGGTCGGTCGTGGCTTAGAAAATTAAAAATAAATAAGATTAATATTAATGAATTTTTGTTAAAGTTAAATGAAAATAATTTAGTTCAACTGTTACAACGTGAATTTCCGACTGTATTTGCATCCGGACTAGGAACGTGTACAAAAAAAATTGCTTTAAAATTGGTGGATAAAAATCCAGTATTTATCAAAGCTAGGCCGTTACCGCTGGCGTTACGTAAACCCGTCGAGCGGGAGTTAGAACGACTCGAGGCTGAGGGTACAATTCGAAGAGTTGAGTATTCTGATTATGGCACGCCGATCGTGCCAGTAATTAAAAAGAACGGAGAAATAAGAATTTGTGGTGACTACAAGGTCACAGTGAATCCTAAACTTATGCGCGAACCATACCCTCTGCCGCGAATTGAGGAGCTGTTTGCGGCACTGAGTGGGGGTGAACAGTTTTCTAAAATTGACCTCACGCATGCTTACCAACAATTGTTTTTAGAAGAGGAATCTCAGGCATGTACCGCCATAACGACACATATAGGAACATTTGTGTATAATCGCACACCATTTGGGCTTACATGTATTCCAGAAAAATTTCAAAAATTCATGGAACAAACGGTTAAAGGACTCAAAGGAGTCGCGGTATTTATCGATGATATAGCTTGTACGGGGTCAACACGTCGTGAACATATTGATAATTTAAAAGCATTACTGAGCCGCTTGCGTGAGGTTGGTTTGAGAATCAAATTAGAGAAGTGCGTATTTATGCAAGATAGTATAACTTATGTCGGGTTTGTTATTGATAAACACGGCTTGCATCCCGATGAGAATAAAATTAAGGCAATCGTTGATGCGCCAAAGCCAAAAGATGTGACACAGCTAAAATCTTTCCTAGGCATGATCAACTATTATGCAAAGTTTATTTCAAACTTAAGTTCAATATTATATCCCCTACATAAGTTGTTGCGAAAAGACGCAGATTGGATTTGGTCGTATGAGTGTGACGACAGTTTTAGAAAAGTTAAAAACGCTATTTCAGGAAACAAAATATTAGTGCATTATAACCCGGATCTTCCGTTAGTTTTAGCTGTAGATAGCAGTTCTTACGGCATTGGTAGTGTGTTATCGCATAGATATCCCAACGGCGAGGAACGCCCTATATGTTTTGCATCGCGAACATTAAACTCGGCAGAGCGCGCGTATAGCCAATTAGATAAAGAGGCGCTGGCGATAGTTAGTGGAGTCGTGAAACACCATCAATATCTTTATGGTCGTGCTTTTATAATTAAAACCGACCATAAACCATTGACATTTATTTTTGGTCCCAAATTCGGTTTACCGCAGACTGCTGCAAGTAGATTGCAAAGGTATGCTACGAAGTTAGCAGCCTATGACTTTACTATTGAATTCGTAAAATCTAAAGATAATTATAACGTGGACGCATTATCACGCTTGCCACTGCCGTATGAACGTAGAGTAGAAACGGGGCTGGATACGGTATCGTATATTAATTATGTGGAAGAATCGATTCCAATCAGAGCAAAGGATGTTTCTCACAAAACACAGGATGATGAAATTCTCAAACAGATTTATGATTATATTATTAATGGTTGGCCATCAGTAGTCTCACGAAGTGAAGAGAAGCCTTATTTTTATCGAAAGGACAGTCTGACTATTGATAGAGGGTGTATATTATACAATCATAGGGTGGTCATCCCAAAGGCACTTAGACAACAAGTCCTGCATGAATTGCACGAAGGACATCTAGGGATTGTTAAAATGAAAAATATATCTAGAAGCTATGTTTACTGGCCACAACTGGATAATGATATTGAAATGTTGTGTCGGGCATGCAGTGCATGTTTACAACAGCGGGATGCACCGGCACGTGCGCAGTTGCATCCGTGGGCTTTTCCTACTCGACCTTGGCAACGTTTAAATATTGATTTTGCCATATTTCAGGGTAAATATTATTTGGTAACGGTAGATGCATATAGTAAATGGATAGAAGTTCAAAAAATGTCAGGAGCCAATGCGAACTCCACGATAAATAAGTTAAGGGAACTATTTGCGCGGTTTGGCATTCCTTCACACATAATTAGTGATGGTGGACCTCCATTTAACTCGTTAGATTTTACTAATTACTTAACTAAAAACTTAATTAATCACACAATTACTAGCCCATATCGATCAGCCGGCAACGGAGCGGCTGAAAATGCTGTAAAATTAGCCAAACGAGCAATGAAGAAGGCAATACATGAAGGCAAAGATGTAGAAACTGCCATCTCGAAATTTTTATTTCAGTATCGCAATTGTGAGCACGCCACTACCGGAGTGGTACCAGCGGTGGCGATGTTCGGTAGGAGATTGCGAGGTCGGTTAGACAATATAAAACCGTCCACTGAGCGTGCAGTCGAATCGTCTGCAGAGAGAGCGGGGCGCGCGCGACCCGGAGCCGAGCGGCACGTGGAGCCCGGCGACCCGGTGCTGGCGCGGGACTACCGTGCCCGCGCGGACAAGTGGGCAACCGCTACCGTGCTGTCGCGAGATGATCCACTCACTTACAAAGTACGCATTGCCGATGGACACGAGTGGAAGCGTCACATCGATCAGTTAGTGCCTCTAAAGAGGCGTTATTCTAGACATTCTATAACTAGTACCTCTGATGAGCCTGTAAATGAGATTGATACTTCTGATTCCAGTCGTCATAATCAATGTGAGAACACGTCATCATCATGTGTTGCCGAAATAGAACAGGTTCAAAAAGAACGTGACGTTGATACGATTGTCAGTTCCAAAAATATGACAGCAGAACCACCCCCGAGTTCTAATGAACAAAATGTTAGACTGAGGCGTCAATGCCTATTCCAAGGCAAATACGCAAAATGAATGTTATTTTTGTGTTAAAATTAAGTTCATTGTTACATTAGTTATATAAATACCTACGTCTTTGTAAAGAAAAGAGATCAATTAAGTAACCATAATGTAATTAGCTCGAATTTAATTTACTGTTTATCACAACACCTAACACGTGTTGAGTGACTAATTACAAAGTACGAAACTAAGATTACTTAAAATAAGATTATATAAGTTAAGTTACTTTTAACCTACTGTATCTAATGTTTTAACGGGGGAGGTGTGGGGTACTTTGATAAATATATACTAAAATGTGGGTGACCGAATAAAATCAGTTGTCACTTGGAATCATAGTTTCATTAGTCGCTTCCCGCTACATTATTTAATAAATACAACTATAACATCTTTTAAGAACATAATACTTTTGGGTGACAATAACATTAATATTGCTTCCGGAAAACAGAACCCATGTACACAATTATCTGAATATTTGCTCATTCCATGGACTTTTACCAGCTCACTATCACCCGACGCATCAGAGCGGCTCATGCTTAGACCATATAATTCTAAAATAAAAAAATCCATCGAAAACATTGGTTACTAATTCTACGCTTACCGATCATCAAGCTGTTTTACTAACATTACAAATAAGTTCACCTAGAAAAAACTGCATGCGTAGCTACACTAAAGTCAATATGACCAATCTTGAAAAGGACATACGCGGTATTAATTTTGAACCTGTTTATAATTCAGACGATGCAATTAGTTCTTTATAGTTGTATCAAACCTTGGATTACACCCGGTCTCGTTCGTTGTATAAGACATAGAGACAAACTGCACCTAAAAGTAAGACTCGCTCCTGATGACGAAATACTCTCTGTAACTTATAAAAGGTATCGGGACTTCTGTAATAATCTTTTGAAAAAAATAAAATATCAATATGACAAAAATGAATTACAGAAGGCGGGGAAGAATAGTAAACTTGTTTGGAAATTTGTAAAAACTCATACCTTTACATGAAAAAAATCCTGAACCTCCGCTTGATATACTTTCAACAGAGATAAACCCACCCGAAGCAATCAATAATGCAAACCACTTTTTTGTTAACGTTGGTTAAAACTTGGCCGAAAAATCATTAAACTCAAGTATTATTTCCCAACAACACACGACCACGACATCCTCTACTCTAAATTCTTTTGTTTTGTTAGATACCGACGTTAACGAAATAATCAGTATGATAAACGGGTTAAAAGATGGCTGTGCTACTGGGTGGGATGACATACCAAATAATATTCTTAAACGATTTAAATTCCTACTTGCCCCTCCTCTAACCCACATTTTTCAACTATGCTTATCTAAAGGAATATTCCCAAAATTGCTTAAAAAGGCTGTGGTCACACCGGTATTTAAGTCTGGAGCCAAAAACTGTGTGAATAACTACAGACCCATTTCAGTGTTAACAGGGATCTCAAAAATTTTAGAAAAAATTATAAACAGTAGATTGATAAAATATTTAGAAGATAACAGACTACTATCAGATAGTCAATTTGGTTTCAGGGCCAAAAGATCAACTAGCCAAGCAGTTCATGAATTGACTAACTATGTCACTACCAACCTAGATAATGGAATGCACACAACTGGGATATTTCTAGACCTTGCCAAAGCTTTCGACACTATTTTCTTGGACTTTACTTTTGCACAAGCTTGAAACACTTGGGATAAGAGGAAAACAACTTCTACTATTTTCTGAGTATCTCAGCGATCGTGTTAAAATTGGTCAACATACAAGCTCTGAACTTAAAAATAGTAGTTTTGGTATTGCACAAGGTAGCATTTTGGCCCCTACCTTATTTTTAATTTATATAAATGAGCTGTGCTGCCTCTCACTCCAACATGGTGTTCTAATATCTTATGCGGATGACACCGCCCTGTTATTTTCAGCTAAATCTAGAGTTGAGGTCTATGAACATGCTCAAGATGGCTTTAACATTGTGTCTAAGTGGCTCCGTAATAATCTCCTTTCATTAAATGCAGATAAAACCAATTACATTTTATTTACAATGAAAAATACTAACATACCGCTTACTAATCTAAACATTCGCGCACACAATTGTTGCACGTATCTCTTAAAATATCTAGGTGTCACCATTTAAACAAATCTAAATTTCCGTAAACATATCGATTTACTGTGTACGAGAGTTCGCAAATTAAATATATGTTGTTAAAAATTTACGGAATTTAGCCGACTTTAAATTGATAAAACAGGTCTATTTAGCTTTGTGTCAATCCATTCTTACATATTGCATAGCGTCTTGGGGTGGGGCAGCAAAAACAATTTTACTCCCATTAGAACGTGCTCAAAGAGCAATTCTGAAGGTTGCTACCTTTCGCCCATTTAGATTTCTTACGCATCAGCTCTACACGGTATATAAGGTGCTTACTGTACAGCAATTATTTATTTTAAACACAGTACTACTCCAACACACTGCATTTCCTTTTGACCCTGTTCCTTCTGACAAGAGAAGGAAGGACATGGTTTGCATAAAACCCCAAACTAGGCATGCATTTGCTAATCGTTTTATCTGTTCTTGGGACCTTTTCTATATAATAAGCTCAACAAGGTACTCTTTCTATAGTGTAAGCTATAACAAATGTAATAAAATGCTATTTCAATATTTAAAGAAACTACATTACACAGACACAGAACAACTTCTAGAAATTTTGGCATGATGATATTTAATCCCCTCGTAAGTGTTTACTTTTGTATCGTTACATATAGGCTCAGTTTTAGATATTAATGTACCATTAAGCATTTTCTCGTAATTCTGAAAATATACTTTATTTTTATATAGTTTATTTAACTTTAAATTGTACTAGACCTAAGTAGTTCGATTGTAAAGTGATGGCCTGAAACACAGGTTTTAATTAACCTAGATCTGGCTTGTTGCTACCTAACGTTGCTATTCCGAACAACCATTACTACCATTACTACTATTATTATTGTACCTATAATAATATGTTAGTTTTAGTTTATTTTTAGGCACAATAATTGCATGGATAACTTATAACTGTTGGCTACATGTACACCTTTTTTTATCTGAATAAAAAATTTGAATAAAATTGAATAAAATTACAAAGCCAAAAATAATTTTAATTTCGTAAGGCGGTGTGAAAAAAAGAAAACCCAAACCAATAACACCGACTACTACGGACTACGGGTCCGCAACGGTTTTAATTTTTAGTAGAGAATGTTCTAACGAGATACCGTGGCCCCGGAACGGAACGGCAACTGAAGCGGCAGAGTGGGTTTCTTGTCAGTAGAAGTCCGACACTCCCTTCCACTCTACCCATAGCGGAAGGAGTCATTAGATGATTTTCCCACATAAAAAAAAAACTATATTAGGTGTTATAGAAACCATTAAACTAAACGATATTGTAATTAGAGAGCATGCAGAAACTGCTTGTGTATTCAACAACCGTTACCTGTGTTAATTTTACGATGATGATAATGTCGATTTTAACTAAATGCTGGACAAAACTTTGGGAAAAAATACTTGTGTTAACTCGGTGTTTCTAAAACCAATGCTAAAAAAAAATTGGCCAAGTGTGATTCAGACTCGCCCATGAAGGGTTCCGAAGTAACTATAATAATATAATATAATATGTATATTTATTTGACAAAAAACCTTACAATTTTTGTAAAACTAGCATTTTTTACAACTACGCCAAATAACTTTGTTTTTCATAGTGGTTGTATGAATTACAAAGTTATATTTGCGGTTTTAGAAAATATGCTGTATCTCAAAAACTGTTGACTTGATCTCGTTCAAACCAATTTTGGTTGAAAGTTTACATTAAGACATATATTTTTTTAGATTTTTCACTCATTATTATAGAAGTTAGAGTCCCCCCCGGACACACATTTTACCACTTTGGAAACGTATATAAAAAAGTGGCTTTAGAAACCTCAATGTCATTTTTAAAGACCTGTCTACAACGTGTAATTTAAAGGGTATATACATATCGAGTGCACGGCTTCTTTGGATGGTAACAAACGATATGTATGGCAAGGGTTTTCTAATCCTATGTCTGCATGTGTGGAGCATATTAGAAATTTCAATACATTGATACCAGAGGCCGAATTTTTCAAATTAAGAAGAACGATGAGAATTGTCGTTTTATTGGCAAGTAACGTGGAAAGTGATGACTCTCATAGTGATGTGCCACGTTTGTTATTACTGGTTTTCAAGAAACATATGAAACCAATAATTTGGGGTCAGTTCTGTGAGTCACTTATTTTGAGCTGAAACTTTGCATAGAGACTCCATACCAGATGTTGTCTTCAGTCCTTTTGGATAGATATGGGGTTTCCGTTACACGTTGTATAGAGATACCACACACGCATAGGTTTCATGAAAAAAAAAAAATTTTCAGTTTCAATTCCAAGTATGGCAAAAAAAAATTAAAATAAAGGGGGGCTCCCTTTATTTTAATTTTTTTTTCTTAAAATCAGTAAGTGGTTCACAGAATACATCTACCTACCAAGTTTCACATGTATAGTCCTAATAATTTCGGAATAAAATAGCTGTGACATACGGACGGACAGACAGACAGACAGACAGACGGACAGACATGATGAAACTATAAGGATTCCTTTTTTTGCCATTCGGCTATGGAACCCGGTAAAGTTAGCTCAAACAGAATTTTAATATCTCATGTATTCGAATGAAAGCTTCAGCTTCTGTTACAAAATTAATTGTGGTATTTTATTGTTCCAGGTCAGCAGTCCAACCCAATACTTCTGGTACCGCACTACTCTCCAAATATCTGAAGACATAAACTACCCAGAAACTTTCAACTATAAAATAGCACTTGCCTTAGTCATTGCCTGGATTTTAGTGTACTTATGCATGATCAAAGGCATTGCCTCGTCAGGAAAAGTGGTTTACGTCACAGCAACATTCCCCTACATAGTCCTTGTAATATTCTTCTTCAGAGGCATCACTCTTAAGGGTATGAGCGATGGTCTGATTCATTTATTTAAGCCAAAATGGCACAGAATTTTAGACCCAGTTGTATGGCTGGAAGCAGGGACACAAATATTCTTTTCCCTGGGCTTAGCTTTTGGGGGATTGATAGCCTTCTCATCGTACAACCCAGTGGATAACAATTGTTACAGGGACGCAATAATGGTCTCCATGACGAATTGTTTAACGTCAATGTTTGCAGGCATCGTTGTGTTTTCTATAATTGGGTTTAAGGCTACAATGGTGTATGAGAAATGTTTGGATGTGAGGAACGAGACTTTGCTGGAGATATTTGGACCTGGGTTCAAGTCCATGGTCCTGCCTGAAGCTGGACAGACAGTAACAGTGGACCTCAACGGGACTCTGACGTCGCTGGTGATGCCTCATCTACCTGAGTGCGACCTGCAAAAGGAGCTGGATAATGTAAGTGTACCTACATGTGTAGTGGACATGTATTGATGCAACAACTATGTTATTCCCCCCTTCCCCCTACATTTGGTGTGCCATAGAACTCCATACTATAATTGCTACAATTACCTAATCATCAAAACTTCCTGAACTCACTCTTCTAATTTGTCCCTTCACAGACAGCTTCCGGCACCGGCCTGGCCTTCATAATCTTCACTGAAGCTATAAACCAGTTCCCTGGAGCCCAATTCTGGTCCGTCCTATTTTTCCTGATGCTGTTCACCTTAGGCATAGACTCTCAATTTGGAACACTTGAAGGAGTCGTGACCTCCATCGTGGATATGAAATTATTTCCTAACTTAAGGAAGGAGTATTTAACCGGAGGCCTGTGCTTCCTTTGCTGCCTGTTGTCTATGGGTTTCGCTCATGGCTCTGGCAGCTATATATTTCTGTTATTTGACATGTACAGTGGAAACTTTCCATTGCTGATCATTGCCTTCTTCGAGTGTATTGGAATTGCATACGTGTATGGAGTAAAGAGGTGAGTTTTTATTATTACGTCAAGTACTTGGCCGCTAATATACTCGTACCTGTTTAGTCTGCCACATTTATGTACCTCATTCCTAAACTCGATGGTGTACACATATTAACTGCCAGGTACTGTATTATAGCAAAAATAGTACATACTTATTCAAACAAAAATTTAATTGTAGTACAGACGCCAGCACATGAAGCTACCCGAACAAGGGCGGATCCAGCTTTGGTGCATAATGGTCACATAATCGTGGTCAAGTCACAAGAAGTTATAATTTGTATTTCCTGACTCCGCTGCCACTTGGCCATCCAAATTTGTATTTCCTGACTCCGCTGCCACTTGGCCATTCGTTTGCAACGACAGAAACTAGAGTATTATCTAGTAACAATGTTTAAAAATTTTAATTAGTGGTCCACCTAAGTCCTGGACCCAGCCCGGGGGGGGGGGTCATGACCCCCCCGGTCATGACCCCATGACCCCCCTGGATCCGCTCTTGTACCCGAAACTGTCAAATTTTCCCAATCAAACTTGAACCTAATTTCTTTAACAATAAAGTTGAAAATCTACTAAAGAAATTTGGCAGATTGTTGTAGCTTGATGTGCTGGCGTCCGTACCTACAACACACTTTTACATTTCAATTTATGTTTTTAAATATTTAAAACAAATACTGTTAGGAGCGAAGGTCGTTTCTAGGTGTAGTGTGAGGAAATGTTGGTACTCGTATCTATGGGGGTCGTACTGATCTATATAAGGTGTAATAGATTAGGCGCAATACCTCAGACACCCCAATTAGAATAATAAATTATAAGTCTAAAACGACAAACACACGAAACCAAACCTAGATATTTTTTAGGGTTCCGTAGCCGAATGGCAAAAAACGGAACCCTTATAGTTTCGACATGTCTGTTCGTCTGTCCGTCCGTCCGTATGTCACAGCCATTTTATTCCGAAACTATTAGGACTATACATGTAAAACGTGGTAGGTAGATGTATTCTGTGAACCGCTTTCCGATTTTAAAAGAAAATTTAAAAAATATTTAAAATAAAGGGGGCTCCCCATACATGGAACTGAAACTGAAAATATTTTTTTTCATGAAACCTATACGTGTGTGGTATCTATAGACAGGTCTTTAAAAATGACATTAAGGTTTCTAAAATGACTTTTTCATAAAGTTAATTGTTTCAAAGATATACACTTCCAAAGTGGTAAAATGTGTCCCCCCCTCTAACTTCTATAATAATGAAGTGAAAAATCTAAAAAAAAACCATATGTTGTAGATCTTAATGTAAACTTTCAACCAAAATTGGTTTGAATGAGATCGAGTTAGCAGTTTTTGAGATACAGTATATTTTCTAAAACCGCAAATATAACTTTGTAATTCATACAAATACTATGAAAAACAAAGTTATTTGGCGTAGTTCTAAAAATTGTAAATAAGCTAGTTTTAAGAAATTTGTAAGGTTTTTTTTTTTTTCAAATTAATATATTAAGTATATTATATATTTATTATAGTTACTACGGAACCCTTCATGGGCGAGTCCGACTCGCACTTGGCCAATTTTTATAAAATAGTTATCCTTACTAAACGCAAAACGTATGTGCGTCATACGCAGACGCATACACTCATGCAATGCTAGCGGCCGACACGCACACGAGCTTTGTATTAAGAATTGTATTCATTTGCAATGATACTGTGTTTCCATTTTAAGTTAAATGAAAGATTTTTCCGTCAAAATGTAACACCTATTTTTATGACGGAAATCGATTCAGACGCCGATTCTGAATCAACTACTTTCAGGAATTGGGTTTATTCTGTTACACGTTGTATATACATCTCAACACATTCAGTAGATAATAACTTGATACCTCCACGCATTTCTGGGAAAAAATGTCTTGACAGTTTGACATACAGACAGACGGACAATGAAGTGATCTAATAAAGGTTCCCGTTTTTCTTTTTCCGTCACTGAGAAAGGTATGTTTTGGTTAGTTGAACATGCAATCATGTCCAGTATGACTTATCTCGTTCAACATCTTCATGTCGTACCAAACTGTAAAGTTTTCGGTAAGCGCGAATATACAAAACCTAAAAGGCCGCGTTTTCAAGTCTTTTATTCCTCTTTAGTCGTGCATTCTTCTTGACAGAATGGTCGTAGTTGGTGTGCTTAACAAGAAAGCAATGTGGGTAGAATTCAAATGACTGAATTCTACCCACATTGCTAGTCCTCTTTTTAAGAAAAAGAAAAGTTAAAAGAAAGGTATTATGAGTTAAGAAATCGTTACACGAGTGAATTATGTAAACTTCTCACAAAAACAGTACCTACTTCAAAGAAATCGGAAGCAATACCTATATCTCATAAACTACTCAAAGCGCTTGTAAAGTAGGCCTTTAAATTATTAGGTTTAAATAATTTTGCCAAGCTGACATTTCAAACACTAGCACTTCGCCCGTGGCTTCATCTGTGTGAATTTTGAAATAATTTATAGCATTTTAGCACACAGCAATGAGTTCATATAAGCTTACAAATATATTTTACCTTTTTATAATATTAGTATAGATAAAAAACTGGACATACTGAAATATCTTTTCTTATTCCACCTTCCTAAATATACGCAACTATTCTTTTTTTCCAGATTTGCAGACGACATTCAGCTTATGACCGGCCAACGTCCAGGGATATACTGGCTGATTTGCTGGAAGTACCTTTCCCCGCTAGCGATGCTGGCGATTCTAGTTTCGTCATTCTGGGAGCTGGCCACCGAAGGTTCAGCGTACGATGCCTGGATCAAGTCCATAGGAGATACAGAGAGGAAACCCTGGCCAGTGTGGGCTGTTCTACTGGTTCTAGTACTGATCCTGGCTTCCGTCCTGTGGATACCTCTTCTGGCTATATGCAGGTTTGTTTGGCTTTACATACAACATAGGGAAGTGCATATTTGGAATACTGCTTTGTTATTTGGGAATAATTTGGAAGAGGAACGAGATAGCTCAATGAAACAGCATCAAATTATAGGAAAACTATTAAACTTAAATAATACAAAGAATCAATTAAAACAAAAAATAGAAACCTTAACAAAATTGTAATCAAAAAAAAAAACTTCAAAAACATGATTTGGCATGTTTTCTTAGAAACTAATAAATTTCTTTAAGTAATCACTCTTGTTTAAGAAAATGGCCTACTCAGTCACAATAATCACAGTATAGTATAGTAGACAACTAATAACCACAGTGTTTACTTGGAACTTACATAGTAATATTCTTAGTTTCTATTCTTGCAGTAATTACAAATACATACACCGGATTGAAAAACACCACAAGCAGCGTGACCCCAATTAAACACTGTACCTATTCTTCATCCCTTTTATCGTCGCTATATTTTCCGTTACAAGAAAAACATTCGGCGTCTTCATCAGTATTGTAGATTCCTTGTACAACATGTAGTAAGCTTGTCTGTAAAAGATCGCTTTTAGCGATGAGACCACCCATTTTATCAGCTTTTTTAGTTGTTAAGTCCTTATTTGCTGTCTGTTGTGGTGTACAATAAAGAATATATTATCTATCTCTCTATCTATATGTATTTACGGGTGCGTCATTAAGTTCGTGGAATGAAGCGAAGCTCATTACTAAAAGAGATTAACGACATGACTGACAGTTACAGTAACTTACTTACGAAAAGCGTTGTACGTACCCTTTTTCACGAAAATTACGCGGACCGAAGAGTATGAAATTTGGCGCAGTTAATGTTGATATGGAGAAGAAGTGCTGTAAGCTGATCTTTTTATTGAATAATGCATTAATTAGAAATAAATTTACCGGTCTCATCCTTTTTTCGTTGGGAAAATTATAATTATCAAACGATGCCTCCCACTCTGCGAGAAGCGGAAGGGAGTGTCAGACTTCTTCTGACTAAAAAACCCACCATGTTCCTTCCGTTGCCTTTGTGGTCCAGGGCCTCGGTATCTCGTTAAAACATTCCCAAAAACCCAGCTACCAGTCTCATCTAGTTTTAAATTGACGAAATAATGACAATTAAAAACGTTATTTAATGACAAGAATGCAAAATAAACCACACGGTGACCCTTAGTATAGATAAATACCAAGATTTGAACATTCTTCGATCTAACAACTCAATCTGGAAGTCTAAACTATGACAAAATCAAAACACCACGTTGCAAAGTTCCATTCGTACAATGGCGATCAATTTCAAAGTCATCATGATCATCTCTCTGATCAGGTCAGTGCAAGATGGGTGTCGAGAATTCTCACACCGCCTCTAAAAATACCGCGTGGTGTGTTCCCAGAACATTGGCACACAATCTATCCTAAACGAACTACACCTCCACAGTAAACACTTCACACTGTCTCTCTCTCTTACACACACACACATACACAATGACTTCAACTCTTCGACCACAACACAGGGTATTCTAGCGAATGGTTCAGTGTTCATTTCTTAAATCTACAATCTGCTCTTGTATTTAACTTTTCGAATTATAATTTAGTTTCGTTCAACACAAGGACAAACAAAAAAAGGGGAGGTAGCCTAATTTTAGCACATACAGATAAAGATAGTGAAAATATTGACATTGTTAAAAAAATGTATAAAACAGATAGTTTTGAAATATGTGGAGTGAAAGATCTCGAAACAGGGTTAAATCTTTGTTGCTGCTACAGAAGCCCTTATGAAAAAAATCTAGAAAGTTTTATGTTGAGTTTAGAAAAGTTGTTAGAACATTTTATTAGCAAGAAGTGCATTATATGTGGTGACTTTAATATTGACGTACAGGTTGATAGTAAGAAACATACTGAACTTCTAAGCTTATTGACATGTTACAATTTCCGGTACCTAATAAATACTCCTACTTTTATACGGAATAATGCATATTCGTGTTTAGATAACATCATAACAAATATCGGTAGGATGATGACATAGATCAGTGTATTGTTGATCACAATGGCTTGGCAGATGGCCATGGCGGACTTTTCTGCAATGTAGTTCTTGAAAAAATCAATAAAAATAAAAATAAAAACTCTGTAAATAGTGTAATAATAAAAAAAAGGATATTTAATTATAAAAATAGTATTGCATTTAAGAAAATAATTAGAAATAAAAATTGGATTAATATGGGAATAAACAGTTTTATAAGTTGTCTTGGTAAAGCATTCCACGATTGTTACCCAAAGAAATCTATTAGAATAAAGCCATATAAAAACATATCAATACAGTGGATTACTAAAGGGGTTAAAGTTTCAAGTAAAATGAAAAGGGTACTATGCTCAGGTACAGTAAATAATTCTAGCCTTAAAAAGTATAAAAACCACTATATTCGAATTTACAGAAGAGTTCTTCAGCAAACCAAAAGGAAGGCCATGATAAATCATTTAAATACCGCCACAAATATTACAAAACAGACGTGGAAACTTGTTAATGAATGTAAAAAGAAAACAACAACTAGGCAATGTACGAATTTAATGCTAAAAGTGAACGGTGATGTGATAACCGACCCCCAGCAGGTCGCAAACCATTTCGTTGACAGTTTTGTGTTCAAATCGTCGCTCGCTAGCAATGAAAAGGAGAGAGCAAGGACTTTTCTATTGGAAAGTACAAAGAGAGTCGAAAGTGATTTAACTTTCTATAACACCACACCTTCCGAAATCAAGAAGATTATCAGTACAATGGCCAATAAAAAATCTTGTGGTTTTGATGACTTACCGATATCAATCTTAAAGGAGAATATAGACACTTTGGCATTCCCTCTTTCAGAATTTTTTAACAAATGTTTTGATGAGTCGGTATTTCCAGACCAATTGAAATTGGCTAAAGTAGTTCCAATATTCAAAAAAGGTATGAAGACTGATCCTAAAAATTACCGACCAATATCTCTTTTGCCAACCTTATCAAAAGTATTTGAAAAAATCATCAAAAATAGGTTAATGGTACATTTAAACGAAAATAAAATAATTAATTTAAGACAATTTGGGTATCAAAGAGGCGTCGGTTGCTCAGATGCAATAAACACTCTTATAAATGACATAATTAATAAATTAAATGACAAAATGAAAGTGGCAGGGCTATTCATCGACCTTAGTTCCGCTTTTGATACGATTGATTACGAATTACTACTAACTAAACTTGAATATTACGGTATCAGAGGCAAGTCATTGCAACTTTTAAGATCATACTTACAAAATAGGCGTATGTTTGTCGAAATAAAAAGCATCGATGAAAATAATCATGAGGTCATTTACACTTCTAAAATAAAAAGTATAAAACGTGGTGTCCCCCAAGGCTCAATTTTAGGACCAATATTATTCATTATTTTTATAAACGACTTGCTCAACTGTATGCTTTGCGTACAGCCAGACGTAAACCTTGTTGTTTTTGCAGATGATATAAACATAATAATTGGGGAGAATGACTTAAAAGAGTTGACGGGAATTGTAAATGAAAGCCTAAAATATCTATGCGATTGGTTTACGGCCAATAACCTTTTGCTAAACACAAGTAAGACAAACATTATGTTATTTAAGACTACAACTCGCCATAGTGACAATTTAGAGGTACAAATCAAAGGAGACAAGATTCAGTTAGTAGACAAAGTCAAATTTTTAGGCGTAAACATAGATGTATATCTAAATTGGAAACAGGAGCTAGCTGCTATTGACTCTTCAATTTCATCAGCATGCTATGCACTCAGGAGCCTCAGAGATATGTTGGATCTAAAACAACTAAAGACTATATACTACGCGCTGGTAGAATCCAGATTAAGATACAGCATAATGCTTTGGGGTAATAGTTATAGTTATAATTGTCAGAAAGCGTTTATTTTACAAAAACGTGCCATAAGAACTATAGTAAGGATTTCACAAAGAGACTCATGTAGAGAGTACTTTAAAGAATTAAACATTTTAACAGTACCGAGTTTATATATATTAGTAATCCTTAACCACTTTGCTAAGTATATTCATGAGTATGAATCACAAGAGGAACGTAGGGTAAGAGAAAGCACAAGAAGGAAGGACTTTAAACACAAAATGTTACCAAATCTTAACATAGCTAAGCATTGTTCCAGATACCAAGCAGTGGAGTTATTTAATAGGTTACCTACTGATTTAAAATTATTAATTTATAGCTCTCACTCTTTTAAAACTACATTAAAAGCCTTCTTCTTCGTGTCGGTCAGTGCTTCGTAGTGACTGGTTGTGTAATATAACCGATACGTACTTTTAGCGTGACTCATTTGTTTACCAGTAAAGTGTGCGCGGACTCGGGCCGATCGGCGCTTCGAACCGGTTTTGGGCGAGCGACCGCGCTCTGCGATGAATGAACATGACTCAAGTGTAGAAGATCTGAGTGATTCAGATTTATTAGATAAATGTGAACAGCAATTAAAGGAGTTAGGGGAGATGGATGTGGGAATTATTGAAAGTGAAAAAAATGTGAATAAAGAAACACGGTTGGTGGAGAAGAGAAAAGAACGAGAAGATGATTTTATTACTGTAAATAGACGATCTAAACGTTTTGTGAGGAGTGAATCATTAGAAATAAGAAATGGATTGCATAAAGAAAATGATAATGTTATAGATATATCTAACCATGAAGTTTGCGTTACGTCATTAGAAAGTCTACCTAAGCCAATAGCCATGGCTAAATTACTTCGCTTGGAGAACATAAAAGATATCCTGAGAGTAAAATACAAAAGTTATAATAAAGTTCTTATTCAATGTCAGAGAAAAGAAGACGCACAAAAACTATTAGATTGTAAGAAATTAAAAGAGATGGGCTTACGTTGCCAATTAATACAGGATATGTCGGTCTCCTATGGAATAGTGAAAGGGATGGATTTAGAGCTAAGTGAAGAAGAGCTTAAGAATATTCTAAAATCAAATGTAGAAGTAATATCAGTTAAAAGATTGAAGCGCTTAAATATAGAAGGTAAATGGGTAGACTGCGAATCTGTAAGAATCTGTTTTAAAAGTAATATATTACCAGAATTTATATATGCATATGAGTGTCGTTTCAAAGTCGAAGCTTACGTTTTCCCAGTGACGCAATGTTCTGGTTGCTGGCAGTTTGGCCATATCCTGAAATACTGTCCATCCAAAAAGGTACTCTGCCCAAAATGCGGAGGAAAACATGAAAACTGCGATACTAAAGAGTTCAAGTGTTTGAATTGTAAGGGGAACCACTTTGTCTTAGATAAAACGTGTCCCATGTTCATAAAGGAAAAAACGATACGAAAAATTATGAGTGTAGAACAGATTACGTACAGAAGAGCCTTACAACGTTTCTTGGAAAAAAAAGAAAAAAGCATTATAAAGGAGGTTTCCCACGAAGAAACTATAACACAAGCATCAAATACCGCTTGTGTAACTGATAGAGAAACTTATAGTGCAGTACTGAAGAAAGCTGGGCGTCAAGAACCAAGATCACTGATACACGAGAAAAATCAGGATACAGATGAAAGTACATCAGACAAAGTCTCAAATTCAAGACAGAAGACTAAAAAGAAAACAATTAATAGAATAAATCAAAAGAGATCTGAACTACCATCCGAACATATAGAAGAACCTATGGTCGAGGATTCGTATCAGAAAGAAGAAGATAGTAGTAAGCGAAGATCATACTTGTTACAATTTGAATGGAGGAAGCTTTGGTTGAAGATAAAAACTGTATGTATTTCAGAACGTAAACTTGAAGAGAAAATGTTATGTATCTTGAAAATTATTGGTGAGGAAATCAAAAATGTTTTAGTTAATATTCTATTTGGAGAAGATGTGGCTGGTTATTTAAATTGGTTTCGTAATGGATAGTCCACAAAAAATAACAAAGGTGAACATCTACCAATGGAACTCACAAAGTTTTCGCCCCAAACTTATACCCTTTTCAGAACTCTTAATCCGGGAAAATATACATATTGCAATTCTTAGCGAAACATGGTTCGATTGTGATGTCGATGTTAATATTAGTGGTTTTAATATTTATAGAAAAGATAGAAATGACTGTTATGGGGGTGTAGCTTTACTGGTGCATAAATCTATCCAATCTCACCTAGTTTCTTTTGACGTCAAAAATAGCGGTATTGAAGTTATATGTGTCAAACTAATTAATTGCAAGGATATAGAACACGTGGTATCACTTTATTGTCCTTCGTCTGTCCAAACTCAATTATCTGATTGGGAAGACATTTTTTCTCATTTTTCCAATAAAACAATTATAGCTGGGGACTTCAACGGTCATCATACCAATTGGTCAACCAAATCGGACGTGAGAGGTTCACAAATCATGGATACTGCCTTGGATAATAATTTCATCTCTCTAAATAATGGTTTGTCGACGCGGGTTAAATTAGTTAACAGAAATCTACAACAGACCTCTCCAGATGTATCGTTTGTAACCGCTGATGTTGCAATAAAATTTAACTGGCAGGTTTTAAATGAAAATTTGGGAAGTGATCACCTTATTATTAAATTTTCAGCTAATTTATCGACTATTGTACATATAATAAAAAAATGGAATTTTAAAAATGCTAACTGGCCCGAATATCGACGGACAATCTCTGAAAAAATTCACGAATTTTATGAAAACCCAGATGATGTAAATATCCAACAGATGTACATGTTTTTTGTTAAGCTAGTTGAATATGCCGCTGATAAACATATTCCTCGAGTAAAATTTAAGATTGAACCAGACGAAAAGTTCAAACCAAAAAACTATTGGACACCAAAATTATCAGAGTTGGTAGCACAACGAAGGTTAGCATTGAAAAATTTTCGTAAAAACCCTACCCCTGAAAATCTGAGTAAATTAGAAACGAAAACTGTGGAATCTCAAACACTCATAAAAAAGGCAAGGTCTGATGGTTGGCACACATTCTGTGATTCCATCGATGAAGTTACGACGGCTTCTGAAATGTGGCGCCGCATGAGATGGATGAAAGGTTGTAAACAACAAAGATCATGCCCACCCATAACTAAACAAATGGATCTCTTGCGATCTTTAACCCCAGATTATGTGCCTAACGTTATGCCTTGTTTTAAATCTAGAAATGATATGTTGGAGGTTGAATTTTCTATGCAAGAACTAAAAAAATGCCTTAAAAAAAAGGACTCAGCCCCAGGACAAGATGGGATATCCTATTCAATGCTATATAACCTTCCGGAAGCAGGAAAAGTCTTTTTACTGAAGTTATTTAATTATATATTTAAATTTGGTAATGTCCCCTATCCGTGGCGTAATATACAGATAATCCCTATACCTAAAAACCAAAATGATGCTGGCGGTAAATTAAGACCCATTTCATTAATATCATGCATTTGCAAAACTTTCCATTTATTAATGTGTAAAAGGATAGAATGGTTTGTAGAAAGGAATAAGATTCTTTCAGCGTATACTGTAGGATTTAGAAAGGGTCAGTCATGTTTAGATTCACTATCACGTCTTGTCTCTTACATCCAAATTGGATTTACTAAAAATATCCCCACAGTCGCATGCTTCCTAGACATTGAAAATGCCTACAATGAGGTTTCTATTGAAGCAGTCACAAAAATTCTAGATAAACTACAGGTAGGGTCTAAATTTTGTACTTACCTTTGGAATTTTATGAGTGAGAGGCACTTAGAAATTAAATCACTTAATAAAGAAGGATTAGAACCTAGGTGGACTAATAGAGGACTAGCACAAGGAGATCCGATATCGCCTTTATTGTTTAACATAGTTACGTACCAAATATGTGACAAATTACAAAACGTCTTGATCAGCCAGTATGCGGATGACTTTGTTATTTTTATTAGTGATAAACAAATTAAAAAGTGCGAACAATACTTACAAAATAACATAAACTGTTTAGTCAACTTACTGGGTGAGATTGGATTGAACTTATCACCTACAAAATCTAACTATTGTACCTTTAGTAGAGGACGAAGGAGGATATTACCTACTCTAAAAGTTTATAACCAGCCACTATCTATGGTAGAAAACGTTAAGTATTTGGGAGTATGGTTAGATAGAAGTTTATATTGGAGAAAACACATAAATGAGATAATTGTCAAATGTTCAAAGTATTTAAATTTATTGAAAGTATTAGCCGGTAGTGCTTGGGGAGTACACACAAAACATATTCGCAAATTATATATTTCACTAATAAGAAGTCGTCTCGATTATGGATGCTATTTATATAATGCTAGTGCAAAGACAAATCTAGCTAAATTAGATAGACTCCAGAATCAAGCTCTTAGAGTGATAGGTGGTTTCATTAAAAGCTCACCAATCCACGTGATGGAAAGTGAATTGCACATAGTACCACTATTTTTAAGACGACAATATCTCGCTTATAAATACATTTTAAAAACACTATCCTGGTCAAATAGTCCAAGTAATTGTACAATTTCAGAACTGAGTTCACATGTTCATAATCCCTATTGGGCAAATAAGAAGAAACCCTTGCTCGCTACTACTTTCAATGAGTTAGGACAACTTCAGTTGATATCCTCAGATGTATTTAAAATGTTTACTCTCAATATATGGGTATCGGCTATTCAGACTGAAAATACCATTCAATGTAATTTGGAATGTGTTAAACAGCCAAAAAAAAACTTTAATCCTAATTTATTACTAGCAGAGGTGGTGTCAGAATTAGCGTCTAAATTCAATGACTGGTGTAAAATATTCACGGATGGGTCGAAAAACGCAAGTGGGGGAGGAGCGGCCTTTTATTGCCAAAACTTAGAAGATAAATTTATGTTTAAAATTACCACCAAAGTCTCCATCATGTCGCTGGAACTCATTGCAATATATCAAGCAATACTCTATGCAATAAATAAAAAATTAAATAAAGTTGTGATTTTTACTGACAGTAAAAGCGCATTACAGCATGTGGCTCGATGCACCTCTGATAGCAGAGGATCATCGATAGCCTACGACATTCTTAAATTAATAAATCATCAGAATGAAAATAATATCAATATTTTATTGCAATGGGTTCCAGCACACATAGGAATTCGGGGCAACGAGGAGGCTGACAGATTGTCCAAGCTTGCAGTTGATTCAGGCATTGAAATAACATACTTACCAGATCAATGGGAATATATTACCAGATTTAAGGAGAAATGTTTCGTAAATTGGAAGAATCATTTTGCTGAAATTTCAAAAGAAAAAGGGTTATGGTATAAAGTCATACAAAATGAGCCCCCTCGTATGCCCTGGTTTGATGATGATAAATTGAATAGAAATTATATTAAGTTAGCTTTAAGACTGCGTTCCGGACACTATCCATCAGCAAAATTTGGCTATCTTATGGGAAAAGTTACATCTCCCAATTGTTTAGTATGTGATAAAATTGAAGATATACTTCACTTGCTGATGGATTGTGTACGGAATAAAGATGAGAGAGACGCATTAATTAAAGACTTCAAACTTAATTTTCTAGATGTTGGGTTAATCCAAACAATTTTAACAAGTCCAAAATCGCAGTTAGCGATAAGATTAACTAGACTAGCAAAGCTAACTAATTAATGGGTCTCTCTCATTCAAATTAGTTATTTATTTGTGTTCCTTTTTAGAAATAAATATGTACAAAATTAATAGGGTACGATGGGGTTGACATATCCATGTGGATAAAAACCCCGTTCAATTCATAG
Organism: Tholera decimalis; assembly: GCA_943138885.2. Taxonomy (NCBI): domain Eukaryota; kingdom Metazoa; phylum Arthropoda; class Insecta; order Lepidoptera; family Noctuidae; genus Tholera; species Tholera decimalis. The sequence goes on along the minus strand of OW964566.2, from coordinate 37,639,998 downwards.
AATAAAAAAAAAAAAAAAAAAAAGCCTTCTTGTTGGAAAAATGTTTATACTCGGTATCGGAGTTTATATCAAATAATAAATAGACACTTATAATAATAGCAGCGATCATTGTTTTTAATTTTTATTGTACTTTTAATATTTTGACATTGAATTTCACATTATAATTACGATTGATTTGACATTATATTTATTTTTTGACATATTTTAAATTAGTTTAATACCTCTGTTTAACTTTACTTTACACATTAATTTTAATTACGCTTCTGAATTTTAGTTCCTGAATGTGTTAATTTTATTTAATTATTAATATGTACTGTTCAACACAATGTAATTGTTAACTGAACTGAATAAATGAAATGAAAAATGAAATGAAAAGTGCAAAATTTTGATTTATGGTAATTTTTTTGAAGTAAATAAATATGCAGCTATACAAAAAAAAAAATGTGTAGAAATAAAGTACAAAATGAAATTATATTGAACAGAATTAAACATGTATCAACTGTACTAGTTTATATAGGTGCTCAAACGGTTTACGAAATAAGAGAGAATACAGGCATACGATACTTGTACTACCGTTGCGGTAGGGACGTCCTCTAACATTACGTACGACTATTACACAGGACAGCCTGGCAGAACTTATACCTAATGCTATGTATTTTTATTGTTAATATGCTCTTGTTTCCAATACTTCCAGATACTTCGGCATCCCCATCATAGATGACGAAGAACGTGCCTGGTTTCCTGCCGAAGAGCTGCGAGACTTCCATGGAATCGAACCAAGACCTGTGTCCACTATGGAAACCCTGCTGTTCTGCACCAGGCCTGATGGTACCGAAGGTTGTTGTTGGCCAGGATGCTGCGAGACCGACGATGAAGAGTAGTCTCCAAGACAGACAAATGTTCGAATGTCATCGGGATTGGTGAAAGGGTAGCTGCAGCTAGAGTATCGTAGGGTGGTAAAGTCACAGTTCCACTGCTGCGTACGATGTGTACTGAGAGGTTAGTCATGTACGTTAGCTGTGCAGTTCGTTTGTTACCAGCCACGTACCTGTGCAAAGTCCCTATTTATGCAAAGTGAAGCTTGGAAGCTCGCGAATGTACACGTGCATAACGTGGCCGTCGGCCGCAGTGGAACTATATTTTTATCGAATTCTAGTAGCATACCATTGAGCCACATTTAACTCGGCTTTTGCACTTCATACCAAGTAACTTGCTACTTCTTAGCCCAGTCGAGTCCGTAACTCCGTACAGAACTCAGGTTATAATGTAGCAAGTACTTTTGATAGTTTACTAACTACTAAGTAACGCCTTACCTAACCTGTACCTAACTGCGTGGGCAATAGGTATCTACGTTGGAATAAAAGAATTAAAGTATTCGCTCTGCAGTAATCATCTAGTCCCCATAGTATTGTTAATACTTCGTAAAAACATATTATTATAATACATGAAATACATGAAAAAAGAGAGAAAACAAAAAATCCCATATCTACATAATTATATGGTCATATTTAGAAATGTTCGTTGCCTAAAACATCTCTACAAGTAATTAGCAAACACTCGCTGACCGCGGGCTAGAAAATATGAAATGCCCATTATTGCGCTCTCTGTCGCACTTACGTGCTTTACGGCAGGCTTATTGACAAAATGTAAAGAATGTAAAATATAAAAAAAATCTAATCAATACAATGCGTTTCAACTAAGAATAGGATCGACTTAGTGCCATATTGTGACGTCATGTTTACCAAACCAGTTGGGTAGAGTGAATAAAACAAGAATGTTTTAAAATAATTATTTATGAATATTGAGCGAAAAATAATTATTCCCCTTTCCCTATTTTGGTGTAAAATGTAAAGTGTAAAATAAATCCTCTTTACTTTAAGGCGAATTGGTGCCAACAATGAAAATAAGAGAGAGAAAAGCATGGTTTTAAAAAATAATTATGTCTTTAAATATATTTAAATTTGATGTGATACTCGATTACACAAAGTCAAATAAACCGTTTTAAATTGTCGGAAATAAGTTCTTGCATTAAGTCTGATTCTCGTCTGATTGCAATAAGTCTTTGCAAACGTACCGTTTTCAAGTGACATTTTGACAGATAGAGGTCATTGACGTTCCTATTCTTATTTGAATCGCATAGTACTTGCATTTACTATTGGGCAAACTAAAATGTATAGGTACTTAGACCAAATATTATGAATAAAAATTAATAATTCGCGCCACCGCAACCTAATATTCATTCTGACTTTCTGACGTATGCGTCGTCGGTCCCTATCCCACCGTAGATCTGTTACAGCACCGCTGACAGCGAGTTATTTAAAAATTACGTAACTACAACATGCATGAAATGTATTAATCCAGAGGAGATGAATACATATACTACACAAATTTAATACACAATCTTAGATAACCTTAGATATACGTAACAGTCGTTAAAGCGAGGTTAACTAAAATACATGAACATCGCCTTTCATTGCAGACGGTACCTACTGTACTTGATTAACAAGGCTATTATGAAAATTATGTAGAATTCGTCATATCCACAACATGATTTATGTTGAGAAGAAATTGAAAGCATATCCAAATCATATGCATAACTAGTCCACATCTAGATAATCATATCCTGCCGTTTATATCAATCTACTGTTGAATTTTGTATAATGTATTCTAGAATTTTAGATATTAGCCATATAAAAAACATCCATTCGTTTTCGGAAACAGCCTATATAATTATGGCTAGTTAAACCCCAGTTTCTGGAACTAACATTCGTCGTGTCCATCCATGTGATAATTACTGTCAAATGAATTATGACTCGTCGATAATTTCTTTCCAAAAACCGAGTGTAAAGGGGATAGAACCGATCTGGCATATTGTACCGCGCGCCGTCGAATAAAAATCAAAATGGTAGCTGGTCGATATGCCAGCTTCTAAGCAAAAAGATTCGAACCCCTTTTAAAAAGTAATTGACAATAATAAAATAATTCTTGACAATAAACCTTGTATTGTAAAATTGTTGCTATTGCTATTATATGTTAATGTTGAAGACTGTACTTTTATAACTTTTATTATTTTAAAAAATATTTAAAAGAAGAACGACAATAATGTTAAAATAATGAATACTATGTCTAAGTTATAGTTTTTATTATATTTTACATGTTTTATGCCTCTAGCTAAATATTGTTGGTGATTAAAAAATAATAATTAGGTACCTTTCAAAAATATATAGGTACATATATATTTCAAAACAAATTTCTTATACAATATGAATTTAAGACAATAACAATAAATGCCTGCGTTATTAGGAATATTGTTTTAGCTGCTTCCAAATGTAAATAAGTATTTATATAACAAACTCTGTTTTGCTGTTGTTAGTGTTTAAAAAAAGTATACATTTAGATAAGAATTATTATAAATTAATGGACTGTAAAGTGTGTATGCCAGCAGATTATGTTCTATTAAATTAGTATACAGACAGTAGAATCCATTTATAATTATGGTAATAAATCCATATCCAATAATAGTAACGAGAAACCACGCGCTATGACGTCGATAGGAATGTGGATCAGACTTAATTTCTTAAAAACTTTTTATCAAAATGTCATAATAAGCTACATGTCAATCACCAAACGAAAGTCGGACTTTTGATAGAGTATATGCAAACCAAACTTCAATAAGAAAACGGGGTAAAATGGATTCCATTGTAATTCATAAATACGATGTAAGTAATCTTTCACCGCTAATATGTCAGAAATATTGTTTATTAATCCAAAGTTATTATAAAACCGACAGACTTTTAAAATGCCATTGTAGGCACAATAAAAAAATTTTTGGCAAATTTAGATGTTCGAGCTTTATATTAGAGATATATTATTTAAACACAGCAGCCTGCGTATAAGTATTGTGTTATTAAAAAAGAAGTGCATATCGAAAGAAAATATATAGGTAGGTACTTAAATATAATAGAAAATTTTAAAGACAATATTTCAATTCTAAAGGGAGTCTAGGTATCTAATTCTCTATTTGTATGCCACGCACTAAAAATATTGATAGACAACACTTTTGTCAATACCTTTATTGCCGTGATAGTTTCAGACGTTACAGTATTATCGTTGTAAAACATTGAGAGAAGAAACGTGAAGTAATTAATGGCCCCCTTGAATTATTTTCTTGATGGAAGCAATTATTTGAGAATAGGAAGCTTAGGGTTGCTTAATAGAGAAGCTATTCTTCGGTATAAATTCAATGTTAAATACCCGTTCATCCGGACAGACACTGCTACCAGTTACGACTTTCTTTCGTAGAGGTAAACACACAATTAATATCACAAACATTGAAATCTTTGAAGAACCTGTCTGTTTCCAATATTTATTCGAAATCTGCGAACATGTCATGAAATATACAGCAGTTTTATTTTTTATATCATTTAAGTTGATCCTGCAGTCCTGCTTTAAAGATATTCATGAGTAATACGAATACCATAATAAACTACTAATATAAACGATATACCATGAAATAATAGACCCTGAACATAAATAAGTAGATATGAGTTATTCAATCGTGCAATGTATATTGTACATATCTATAAAAAAATTAAGTAATTAAAAAATAAGTATTATGAAATACTTGAGGATTTTCTTGAACATGTGCACAAAAAATAACGCCAATCGATGTTGTTACGCCATAGGTAAGGTTAGATTGTTGTATTGATCTGTACCTACATAGGTACTTATTATTGTGTATAATCATAATAATGTTATACTTTAATCTTATTACAACTAAGCATAATCATCATCATATTGACAAAAAGTTTTTTGAATAGGTAATTAACTTAAAAGTTGGTAGGTGCTTGTTAAGTGAGGTAGATTTATCTGTTAAAAATATATTATGTTCGTTTACACTTAGAGGATCAAGTAACGAAAGACCGAAATTAGACAAAAAGCGGTTTTCTGAAATAGTTTTCACTGGATGGCAGCACTGAAGCGTCAGGTCCTATCAAATCAAACGGTAAGATTTTTGACATCTGTCAAATTACGTCGTTTTCTAAGAAAAAGTGGCGCCAGCTTGTGGATGATAGTAGGATTTTATTTTGAAATACTTAAAAAAAGGTGTTTAAATATATTTTTTATAAGTTTATAGTCATGAAAAACTTTTTTATTCAGTATTTTGAGGAGTACAAGGACATTCTCGAAAAGTGATTTGATTTGTATATTGCATTGATTTTGATAGACATTGTGTTCGAATGCAAGCATTTATAATTTTTGTTGAGCACATCCTATGAACCTCTCAACTAAAATGCTTGGGAGATATACCTTCACATAATTTTATCGATACTAAAATTAAAAATAATGTTATAATTATGAGAAAGAACAGGTCATCTAAGCCGGTATAAAGTTTTCCCAAAGCGAATTAAAGCTTCTTCATAAAGGTTTAAATACCTAAATAATTCAATGAAAGTTTGCAAGTTGTTGTTGAAAAGAAGGCAGCTATTGAATTAAAGTCAATTAATCAATGTAATCTTTAATAAAAAATATCATTCCATTTTACAAAAAAAAAATGTGCTTATTTCAATAATTAAAATTTATCGTTTTAAGATTGACTATCCTTGATAACGGTCCTACTAATGCTCGAAACGCACAACGAAATAAGAAAAAGTGGTCAAGTGCGAGTCGTACTCACGCGGGTTAGTTCTGAATGAATTATGATTTTATAAGAAATGATACCATTTTTTTAAGGATGGAAAATCATCCAATGACTGCCTCCCGACCTGGGCGAAGCGGGAGGGTGGGTCAGACTTTTACTGACTAAAACACATCCATGTTCCATCATATGACCTTCATGTGCCGAGGAACTCTTAATTCGAATTTTCGAATTGTTCGTATTGCGCAACCTCGGCAGAAAAAATGATACCATAGACTTCATTTTTAAGTTTTCCTATAAATATACTTCCTGTATTTATTTGCGAATTTGAATCTCAGTATTATAAAGATATATCGTAGTGAATGGTAATTTGTCATTTTCATCAATAAATTCAAAATCATTAAAATTATGCAAAACTATATGATATTTGAATTTGAATGATATTTCCATAAGTTAATTTTCCCTTAATTTCATTAACCTGTAAGTATCTAAGTACGACTAAAATTGGATACACAATTGAGAGAGTATCTTACAATCGGTGCAAAGACGGTTCGATAGGTCGAGTAGTCATAGCTTTGCGATAAGAATATAAATTCGTGTCGCAAATATTGTTGTTTCTGTGTAAGTAAATATGCCTAATAACGTGTTGATGGTAAATAAACGTTCGAAAAATTTCTTTGTTTCATTCTAACCAATCCACACTAATACAAAAGAATGTTTTGGGAATACCTACTTTCATTATGTGTTATTCCTACAGCTAAAGAGTAGAATTCCCTGCCGGAGTCTGTTTCCTGATATCTATATCCTGGGGATATTTAAGTCAAGAGTGAAAAGGTTATCTCTAGGTAAGCGCGCTTCTTCTTAGATCATAATATTATCATCGCTTACCATCCGGGCAAAGCTGGTAATCAAACGCGAGGCTACTAATAATATAAGAGGTTTTGTTTCTATGTAATCTCCAGAACTAATCATCCAATGCTACAAAAAAACATTGATAATAAAGTGCATTATTTGCGAGTGCTATGGCTGTATATTATTTCGAAATTCACGCGGACGAAAACACGGGCAAAGTGCTAGTCATCAATCAAAAAAACATTATGTGCTTTGAAACTTAAAGGTACGGTCGCGACCAAAAGTCCATAAGCAATCTCACAAAGCTACCAGAACTAAACGTCAAACCATTGCTTGATATAAGTTCTATTTTTAAGAGAGTAGACACACGCGTCACCAAGTGATTGTACTCCCTAATTTTTACCATGTACCTAATGTCAAGTTGAAATACCTTGTTGGTAGTTGCTCACATATAGTAACGCCGGGGCTGAAGGATATAATCCCACTCAGTACCGACCTGAGCCGTTTTGTAAGTTCTAACTCAATACGATCTAATGGGACGAAATTTAAGCGTGCTCCATCTTCGATCACATCATCACTTACCATCAGGTGAGATAGTGGTCAAACGCGAACCTATTTGCAATAAAAAAAAGACGACCCAGTGACAGCGAACGACCGGTTACGTCAAAGAGTAAATTAACTATAGGTAGTGTTGCCCAAACGAGAGTCTCGCAAGAGTCTTGCAATTAGCGATTATCCTATTGCTATTTATTAAACGGTAGTTGAGATCTCAGAACAATGTAACAGACTCTGTTACATTGTTAACTATAGGGTAGTTACGTTCAGGTATGTGTCAGAGAAGACGCTCGCGATCAAACCGCTTTTGTAATACCCTCCGGCAATTATAAGTTCCAGAGGATGCCGATGGGCCCGTCCTTTGGCCATAGAGTATAGTGGCTACAAAACACAGCTATTCTCATCTATCGACATATTTTACACAACAAACACAAATTAACGCCGGTCAATCACCTCTACGCTGCCAACGGTTCGTGCATACCCTCCTACGGAGAAAAATCAATTGTGTGGAATATCGGATTACGAAGATCATTTCGATGGAATTTTGTGATTGCTGAAGTTAAGGGACCCATCCTAGGAGCTGATTTCCTTCACAAACATCAACTCACAGTCGAAAAGATTGGTCGATAAACAAACTTGTGCGTCGTGGGTTACGTGTCACCTTCATCGGATCAGAGCATCAACACGGTTGACCATGACAACCAGCAGCCGTACCACGACCTGCTCGCGAGGTATACAGACATTACCCGTCCCAGTTTAAGGCTGTGTCATAGTGAAGTCCAATACCACATAGCGACTACCGAACCGCCACTGTATGCGAAAGCGAGTCCGCTCCCGCCACACAAATATAAAGCGGCAAAGGAAGAGTTCGAAGCAATGATTGAACAAGGAATATGCAGACCCTCAAATAGTGCATGGGCGAGTCTACTCCACCTCGTAGTCAAGAAGGATGGCAAGTTAAGACAAGGCAGTCCAAAATAATTTTCATGCAAGCTCCATGCACCCCGGTTAGGCCGCTAAACGGTAACGCAGCAGTAATAAAGTTGAATATCACGTGCGCTCTTTCACCATGTTCGGTTTCGAAACTGCCGTTGTGTGCTAAACGCTAACGCAGCAGTAATAAAGTTGAATATCACGAGCGCTCTTTTCCCATATTCGGGTTCGAAACTAAATGTCGTAAGTCTCAATTCTTATTTCGTTTGTAACTAAATAATTGATCTAGAAAAAAAAATGTCCTATATTTGGATAATAAAATATATTTTCTTACTGTCAATACCAATTTTAGACATAAAAGCCGAGTAACCTTGATTAAATTTTGAATAATCTTTAAAAAGACATGATTTTCGATTAAAAAATGAATCGAGCGAAAATGTTCCAATTACGAAACTGGTCTAAACATATAAAGAAATAGATCCAATAAATCTATACTAAAGTTCCATTTTGATTGTATGCGTGATTGTTTCAGAATATTAATGAAAAGTTACATACATTTAGGGAGCCTTCTCTTAAGAGCCTGTGGAGATTACCGTCGTTTGAACGTAGTGACCGTACCTGTCCGGTACTCTATACCAAGGCTACACGACTTCACATATAGCCTGCTGGGGAAGAAGTTCTTCTCCGCTATTGATTTGAGGAAAGCATATTACCGTAAATCGTGAAGAAGACATATCTAAATCAGCAGTAATCACACCGTTCGGCCTATTTGAATTCACGCGGATGTATTTTGGTTCGTAAACCAAAATACATCCGCGTACAACCAACGACACATTCCTTTTGTCGACGACATATTGGTTGCTTCTGGAAGTCAAGAAGAACACAGAAGAGACCTGGAAGAAGTGTTCAAAAGATTGAATCACTATGGCCTAAGTACGAGTTTGGCAAGCCTACCCTCGATTGTTTAGGCTACACAATTTCAGCTGAAGGAATTAAGCCAACAGACGAGAAGATTTAGGCTATCACATCATATCCCCTTCCTGAAACTATCCAGCAACTACGTCGCTTCTTTGGGAATGATGAATTTTTATCGAGAAAATATTCCACACGCCGCCGAACATCAAAGAGAGCTCAACGCTTATCTCCGTCATTCAAAGAAGAATGATAAAACGAAAATTCAATGGACCGAGTCAGCGAAACAACCATTCCAAATATGCAAGGAAGATATAAGCAACGCCGTACTTTTATCATATCCGTCATTAAATACACCCTTCGCCTTGATGACCGACGCATCTGACTCAAGCGCGGGCGCTGTATTACAACAGAAAATCAAAGGGAAATGGAGACCCATCGGATTTTTCTCAAAAAAGTTTGACGCAGCACAGAAGAAATACAGTACCTAGGACCGCGAGCTGTTATCTATCTATATGGCTGTACGTCATTTTCGCCGTATGTTCGAAGACAGTGACGTCATTATTTACACCGACCACAAAACTCTCGTGAACTTACTGAATGCAAATAGCAAGAACGAAACACCGCGTCGCACCAGATATCTTGAACATAGCGGCCAATTTGTTACCGACATTCAACATATCCGGAAAAACAACATAGTTGCGGAAGCACTATCCAGAGTAGATACCATAACCTGCCCGATGCCAATCGACTACGAGAAATTAGCTGAAAAGCAAACGTAAGACCAAGAACTCCAAGATATTATTACGAACCATAGATATAATAAACAAGGAGATATGGCCGCCTGATGAAACTGTATCGAAACCATGTGCCTCCAGTTAGGCGCTGGATGGGACAACAACTACACATGCAATTCAATAAAATCAGTAGATACGGACTCGTGCACACACCCGCATTTCTTAACCTTTTCACCGCCACGGACTTGTGTAAAAGTTCTGGATTTTCGTGCCACCAGCGCTACGACTTCATTAGTTCTTAATTTTAGCTAAGTTAAATTAGTTTAATTTACTGTAAATACAGTAAATTTTATGTAATTATAAACCTTATGGCATCAAACACAGCGTGTATACACCGTACAACCAGGCGCGTGCATAGGATTATGACAGGGCATGCGGCGGAGTAAAAACACACAAAACTTCTTCTTTTATAGATTTTTAGCATAGCCACAGCCACGCATCGCCACCATGCTACGATGCGTGGCTGTGGCTATGCTAAAAATCTATAAAAGAAGAAGTTTTTGTGACCGATTACTCACAAAAACTTCTTCTTTTATAGATTTTTAGCATAGCCACAGCCACGCATCGCCACCATGCTACGATGCGTGGCTGTGGCTATGCTCAAAATCTATAAAAGAAGAAGTTTTTGTGTGTTTTTACTCCGCCGCATGCCCTGTCATAATCCTATGCACGCCCCTGCGTACAACTTACCCACACAAAAACATCGGTCGCTATCGTTGTGCTGTGCAAAAGCAATTTATTTTACATATACGCTAGTGATTGACTAAATCGGAAAGTTATCGATTCCTCTAGTATTTATTATTGTACAAACATTTTTGGGCTCCTGAAATTTATTAACAATTACCCCGCAGATAATAGTATAATATGAAAACAAACACACATCCATGCATAACAAATAAATAGCATGAATGTATTGACTTATTTTAAGCAAAATTCACCAATGTATTATATGTATTATAACCATGCCAATTATTAAAACGCATTCGAAGCTTTAACGGAAGTAAAATACAAAAACCATAAAAAAATAAAGAAACAGCACGATAATAAGGCATAACATACATTAATTCAAAACCAAAAACCACCGATTATTAACCTAAAATTTAAGTAACTTACTTTACGAACATTTGTTACGCATTTCTCCACTACGCTGTAAAATAATCAAAATAAGTAAAAAAAACATTATTTTACATCGATTTTCCAACCAGGTTAAAATGTTTGACAGATTGAATAATAAACTATTGTAGCAACGGCGACGTCGTCGGAACTCCTTACATACGCATGCTGCGGGCGTAAAATAAATTGTTTATTCTTTTTTGTACATTTGACTTTTCAACGTATTTTTGTTACTGTCATCTCAAGCAAAAAAATTGGCCAAGTGCAAGTCAGACTCGCCCATGAAGGGTCCCGTAGTAACTACGCAAAATAACTTTGTTTTTGATAGTGCTTGTATGAAAAACAAAGTTATATGTGCGGTTTTTAAAAATGTGCTTTATCTTCAAAACTGCTGACCCGATCTCGTTCAAACTAATTTTCGTTGAAATTTTTTGTTAATATCTACAGACATATTGTCTTTAGACTTTTCATTCCATTATTATAGAAGATAGAGGGGGGACACATTTTACCACTTTGGAAGCGTATATCTTTTAAACGATTAGCTTTAAGTAAAAGTAGTTTTAGAAACCTGAATGTCATTTTAAAGACCTGTCTATAGATACCACACACGTATAGGTTTGATGAAAAATATATTTTTAGTTTCAGTTCCATGTATGGAGAGCCCCATTAGTTTTATTCCTTTTTTTATTTTTGTCTTAAAATCGGAAAGTGGTTCACAGAATACATCTACCTACTAAGTTTCACATATGTAGTGCTAATAGTTTGGGAATAAAATGACTTTGACATACGGACGGATGGACAGACAGACAGACATGACGAAACTATAAGGTTCCGTTTTTGCCATTCGGCTACGAAACCCTAATAAAAATTAAACATATTGTCTCAGAGGTTTCCGTATGTTATAAAAACCCCTAAACTATGATAGTAATATTTCATTCGTCAATCGACATTGTTGTTGATAGCCTTCGTTAGTGGATCTACACAAACACATCACTAACTCCTTGCAAGAGTCAGCGGCTGGACTACGCGATTAATCCGCATAATATAATATCGTTTTGTTATTTTTACATTGCTTGTCCAGTCACTTATTGACGAACTTAGGTAGTGGTTAGAGGAGCAATGTATTTATAGCAAAAGTAGTACAGTCGCTGTGATATTTGAAAACAAAAATAACATAGTAAAAGCAAGAAATATTTTACGATGTATTGTTTTTCATAATTTTAAAGACAAATATTGTAAAATACTTGTACTAACATATGGTAAGTGATTCCATAATTCACAAAGTTTTGGTTTTGACTTCGGTTTTTGCAATAAACTACTGAACAACTCAGCATTCTTATAAGTTGACACGATCACCGTCGAAAGCGCACTAGTTCGCGGGAACGGCCATTTGCCTGTGACATGTGCCGTGTGACCATGTCGCGCGGACACCGACACGCCCCCTGCCACTTCTCCCGTTTTTTATATTTCTATGTTACGAACGAACGTTTCACATTCAAAGAGTCCCTGGGAGTACATCAACAATATTATATGAGATGTCATCGGGTTCAGCACTTCAATTCTTACCCAAGGAGTTCAGAAAACAAGCTTTTCAAGCTATACACAAGCTGAACCACCCCGGCATGCGAGCGACGAGACGCCTAGTCACAACACGTTTTTTCTGGCCATCTGTGAAGCGTGACATCACCTTGTGGGCTAGAAGTTGCGAGCAATGTTAGCAAGTAAAAGTACACCGACATACAAAAGCACCGGTGGCAAGTTTCAGTTAAGCAGATCGGTTAGCGCAACTACACATCGATTTCGTCGGCCCACTCCCAATATCGAACAACTGTCGTTATTTACTAACGATGATTGACAGAGCAACTAAATGGCCCGAAGCGCAACCTATAGAATAAATAACCGCCGAGAAGGTCGCTAATTCGTTATACGAAACTTGGATTACAAGATTCGGGTGCCCGGTTACAACAACCACGGACCGCGGTAGACAGTTTGAATCTGAGTTATTCAACAAATTAATGCACCGCATTGGCATACAATGCATACGTACTACAGCATATCACCCCAATCGAACGGTTTGATTGAGCGCTGGCACCGAATTTACGCTGATAAACAAAAGTTGCCTTGTTCGCCTGTTTGTTTCTGAGTTGGAAGGAGTCTTTGACATTACATATGCCAGCAGTTTGTGATCCGTAAATATGATGAAATTTCGTCCTTCAAATATCTTGCGGAAGTGTTTGACTGCCATGTAGATTAGTAAGTAGTTCAAGATCGAATGTTGAGTACTTATTTTGCGCGTCGGTGAATTTCTTGGAAAAATATCCTAGAGGTTGCCATGTTTCGTGTAGGTATTGTCGAAGTACAGCGCCAGCTGATGGCTCAGATGCGTCGCAGAATAAAGTGATTGTTGCGTGGTGAGATGGATGAGCTAGTAAAGCTGCGTTTATTATGCTAGCTTTACACTGCTCGAAAGCTTGCGTTGCTTCATCGGTCCACGTGATTTGCGTTTTGTCGTTCTTCTTGACGTTATGTAGGTATGTGTTCAATGGTGCTTCTTGAGATGCGGCATTTGGTATATGATCGCGATAGAAATTGATCATACCGAGAAATCTTCTCAGTTCTTCAATGGTAGTCGGCTTGGGATAATTAGTGATAGCTTCGACTTTATGTTTTGGTTTATGGTTTACTTTATGTTTGATACTTTGTGCTGATACGGTGTAACCAAGGAACTGGACTTCTGATTGGCCTAAGTTGCATTTGGCGGGGTTGATAGTATTCCGTTTTGTTCGAGTCTCTTGAGTACGATATGCAGGTGTTTTCGGTGTTGAATTTCGTTTTCCGATGCCAGATGTAGATCGTCGATAAATGGGAAAACAAAATCTAATCCTCGTAGTACTTCATGGATATACCGTTGAAATGTTTGTCCCGCGTTCTTTAAAACAGGGCACATACGTGGGAATTCATATAGTCCCATTGGTGTGATGATTGCGGTTTTTTCTATGTCTTCTTCTTGGACATTCAGTTGTTGGTAAACACGGTTGAGATCTATCGTAGAGAAGATAGTTTTACCATATAGATGATGGGTAAAATCTTTGATGCGTGGCATGGGATATCTGTCTGGTACGGTGATAGAGTTGAGTCGGCGATAGTCACCATAAACTCTAATATCGCCATTCTTTTTAGGCACGATATGAAGAGGTGATGCCCATGGACTCTTGCTAGGTCTGCATAATCCTTGTTCTATCATATTTTCGAATTCCTTCTTTACAATCTTGAAGCGATGCGGTGGAATGGGTCGGGCGTGGCAGTGTACCGGTGGTCCATGAGTTTCAATACAATGCTGCACATTGATGTTGCAGTTCAATTGCATTGATGTTAGTCGCATTATTTCCGGATATTGAGCTAGGATGTCCTGGTATGACTGTGACATGTCAATACTGCGTACGGTAAGAACATCTGATACACGTACCGGGACATTGACCTTTAAGCTCGTGATGCCGTCGATAACTCTGCAGTTTTTCAAGTCGACGATATGCTGATGGTACTTGAGAAAATCCGCTCCGAGTATTAGTTTCGGAACATCTGCTATTATGAACTTCTATTTGTACGGGCGACGTAGGTTGAGGTTGAGTGTTAATGTTTTTTTGCCATACGTAGCTATTTTTGTGTTGTTCGCAGCGTAAAGTTGAAAAGGTAGCGGCGTTGCGACTTGACCCTTTCTTCTTGGTAGCACGGATATGTTTGCTCCCGTGTCGACCAAGAAAGATAATTTAGAGTTTTGTTCGGTGATGTATAGGCGGTGTGAATTTTCTTGAATGCCGGTGTCCGCCTCTGCCAACGTTCTGTTTAGTTTTCCGACTGTTGTTTCTTGAAAGAGCAGGGCGACGTGCAGTGTCTAGCTTGTTCCTTGAAACGTCTGTGATAACAGCAGTGTGGTGATGTTGATACTTCTTGGCTTCGCGATCGTGATGCGCAACGGTGGTGAGGTGGGTAGCGGCGGCAGCGATAGTTGTAATCATACGACGGTCTTGCTTTTAGATCGGCTATTTCTAACGAGAGTTTTCTTATTTCACTGATGAGATACTGCGTATCTGACTGCGGTGCTGATGTAGGTGCTGCGAATGAGTGTACGGGTGCGACTTCTGTTGGTGTGGTCTGCTCCATCATTTTGTCGGCGAGTAGAGCGAGTTCTTCGAGTGTTGTCTTGGTGCTGAATGATTTACTGACTGCGAGGACTAACCGGACGTGTGACGGGAGGTGATTTGTCCACATGAGTCGTAGCGTGGAGTCGGGAACTTTGTCTCTGGCGAGGTTTCGCATGCGGCGGAGTAGTTGAGTGGGTTTCTGATCTCCGAGTTCCATCTCTGACAGTAGTTTCTGGAACTGGCGGCTGTCAGATTCTTTGTAGGCGGATATGAGCCTTTCTTTGATCGCCTTGTACTGATCTGTCTCCGGTGGGTTATAGAGTAGATCCGTTATCTGCTCGATTTCTTGTTTTTCCAGCTGTGCTATGACCATCTGGGCGAACTGTGCTTGGCCTTTCTTGAGGTCGTTGGACGCGGCCTCGAAACTGATAAACCATAGTCGTGGTCTATCGCTCCAGAATAGTGGGATGCGCGTGGTGAGCGATATGCCAGCAGCCTCAGCCTTCGACACGGTGTGCGATGATGCTTGCTCTTCTGTCTGGCAAGGATTTGACATTTTAATATTATTTCACGGACCTCAGGTATATCTGATTCGGGTTTGTCCGCTTCAGGTGCGTCCGTCTCGGGGTTTTCTCCGCGTCAAATGTTTGCTTCGGGTTTTGTCCGCTTCGTGTGTTTCTTGTTCGGGGTTTCTCCGCTTCAGGTGTACTCGGTTCGGGCTTGTCCGCTTCAGGCGTGTTTAGCTCGGGGTCACCACTTTAGTGCTATGGTTGAGCACTATTTTTAGAGATTATATTTAAGGTAGCAGAGATTTACTTTAGACAGCACTTTGGAGAATAAGTTAGGGAGAGCAATGACAAGGCGTGAAGTCGCAGTAATGAATGTTTTTTTATTAAAATAGAATGGTAAAATATAATTGGTAATGTTTACATAAGTTAAACAATGGTCACTGTGTGAGCGCGCTCTCAGAGCACGAGTCTCGTATGTCTGTTTACATTATATTTAATTTATAGTATTTATAATAATATTCCTTTGTGCATTGTATTGACGGTTCTAGGTGCGCGTGTCTCAGATGTTTGTTTATGATCGGCAGCTTCTCAAAAGCGAAGGGTAGATATGCTACAATATGTTCTACCCAAAAACATATTTACGCTTAGATAAGAATATAATTACGTCTTCGTCCCCTGCCCCAGCGGATGGTCTTTCCTTTCCCGACCCCCCCGATCAGGACATAAACACCCTCACCGTTACAGGTCAAGAGGTGATCACAGCCGTTTGTTCCTTCCGAAGCGGCTCTGCTGACGGCCTCGATGGGCTGAGTCCGCAGCACCTGAAGGACCTACTCAGCTCAGGCGGAGAGGCTGGTGAGTTGCTTTTGAAGGAGCTAACGGCTCTGATTAATCTTATGCTCTCGGGCCAGGTGAACGAAGCCGTCACCGATATCTTGTACGGGGCCAATCTATGTGCTCTACGCAAGAGGGATGGCGGCATTCGTCCCATTGCCGTGGGAACTGCCTACCGTCGTATGGCAGCCAAGATTTGCTCTAAATTTTATGGTGAGGAGTTTTCGACCAAATTTCAGCCCCTGCAACTGGGTTACGGTTCCAAAGGGGGTTGTGAGGCTGCCGTACATGCCTTGACGACCTATTTAAATTCAGGTAAAGGAGAGGTCATCTTGAAGGTTGACATTAAAAATGCTTTTAATTCAGTCAATAGGGACACTTTGTTGGCAGAAACTAAAAAAGAAGTACCACAAATTTTTAGTTTTCTTTGGCAATGTTACAGACATCCGACTAAATTACTTTATAAGGAAAACCTTTTGGAATCAGCTGTTGGCTGTCAACAAGGTGATCCCCTCGGGCCAGCGGTCTTTAGTTTAGCCATTAACCCAATCATTCGACAGCTAAATTCGAAATTTAATGTGTGGTATCTCGATGATGGAACCCTGGGAGGCGATGTAGACACGGTATTAGATGATCTACAGTTTTTAATAAATCAATTCCATTCCATAGGATTGGACCTCAACCTTTCGAAGTGTGAACTATTCATATCCGACAGTACTGACAGACAACTGACACTTTCAAAATTCAACGCAATAGCCCCAGATATCCAAATTGTGGAAAAAAGTTCTCTTCGTCTTCTTGGGTCTCCAATTTATGAGAATTCCTTTCCCGATTTTGTCGAGGAAAAAATACAAAATTTTAATGACATCTTTATTTATTTATTTATTTATTAATGTAGGGAAAATTAAAAGTTGCATATTAAAAAATAACAAAAATGTCTTAAACTATAAACTTATCTAATACACAACCCACAACATTTAGAATATTTATTTATTTATTTATTTATAAGGCACACCAACAATTTATTTACAAATGTAATAATATAAATTGTGACATTAAGGGTCCTGTGTAAATAAGTCACTTACAGGCATGCACATCTTACACAAAACGAGTTTTACAATATAATTGTGAATATTAATTAAAAGTATTATAAAATAAATGTAAAGAAAAAATTACATTAACAAATTAAGAATAATTTATAGACAGAATTATAATGACATAAATATAAATTGATTGGGTTTAATTTTATGAATTAAAATTATAAGATTAATATTGAATTAAATTAACAGAAACTAACTTATTTGAATTGTAAAATGAATGTCAAATTAATATAAAATTAAAAATTAGTACAGATTTACAAAATACTAAACTTAAAATTAAATAATAACTAAAACACTTAAATAAAATAAAATAATACAATAATATGACTAAACTTGTAAAGAAAAAAATAAATTAAAATAAAAGGGACTACGGATCATCTATTGATTTCATAATTTTCGACTTAAGTTGGGCTAGTGAGTCTGAGAAGATGTCGATGTTGACTTGGCTATTAGAGCAGATCCCGTTGTACGTGCTCATCATTCTACTCAGCGGAGCGGAACGACCAAGGTTAGTGCGACAACTTCTGCTAGCGAATGTTCTACCTATTCTCACCGATCTGACCATGCTCCGGCGGGGTACCTCTAAGTACATTTTTCAAGCAGATCGGAAGTAGATGTTAAGCTGTTAGCAATTTTGTGTAATAGAACCATGTCAGCTAAAGTTCTACATTCTTGTAGAGAATGCAGTTTGAAGTGTCGCAAACGCTGCGTGTAGTCGGCTCTGTAAGGACAACTGTGGTCTTTAAATCTGAGGTACCTCGTGAAATTACGTTGGACTCTTTCAATACGGTTTGTATGGACATTATAAATTGGGTTCCAGACCGGTGATGCATATTCCAACGTGCTACGGACCAGACAAGTGTACAGTGTTTTTAGGGCGATCGTGCTTTTAAATTCCCTACAGGTTCTCTTAATAAATCCCGTCGTTTTAGCCGCTTTTGCGATAATTCGGCCATCACCTTAATTCGTTACTGTTGTTTTGGACCCAAATTAATGTATTTTCTTCGTTCGTCGCATCTATGACATCATCCTCACCTTTTGGAAAAAATGGGCCAAATTATTCGTCAAACTCTGACAGGAATTTTAAATGTGGCTATGGACGACCGAGCTTGGGCACAAGCTACTCTTCCCATTCGTATGGGTGGTCTCGGCGTCCGCAAAATTACTAGTATCAGTCTACCGGCTTTTGTATCCTCGGTACACGGCACTGAGAAATTAATCAGGAATATCCTAGCTCCATCACTGGTTGATTTCAATGTGCCGTATTTCACCGAGGCTACCTGTATACCTGGAGACTCGCTTGCCCGAACCTAAATCCACCCGACAATCCATCATCTCAGAGGCGGTGGGATGAGCCGCTCTGTAGAGCAGTTCAGAGTGACCTTATTGCCACATCTGCTTCGGCTGCAGAGCGTGCGCGCCTGCTGGCTGTGGGTGAATGGGAGTCGGGTCTCTGGCTCCATGCACTTCCGTCATCGAACATAGGCACCTTGTTCGATGATACTACTTTCCGCCTCACTGCTTCCCTTCGATTAGGTGCTCCATAGATAAAATAAATTTTGATTTCTGTGAGGTGCTCCCTCATAGATAAAATAAATAAGTAGATTTGGTCAACAGACGAAATTATATCGGAACCGTGTGTCTCCAGTTAGGCGCTGGGCGGGGCAACAACTACACATGCAGTTTAATAAAATCAATAGATACGCACTCGCGCACACACCCGCATTTCTTAAATCAGAACGTACTATACAATCAATAATAAACCTTATTCCGTCAAACACAGCGTGTATTTACCATGCACCGTAGAATTTACCCACACAAAAACATCGGTCGCTATCGTTGTGCTGTGCAAAAGCAATTTATTTTACATATACGCTAGTGATTGACTAAATCGGAAAGTTATCGATTCTTCCATTTATTATTGTACAATTTTTTTTTGGGCACCTGAAAATGAACCAAATAAAAAATGGCATGTCCAGAAAATATTACAATAACAATAAACATATTATTAAGAACATAACATTACATAATTATTATTAAGTACTACCTACAAGTATTAAGGGCTACCCTGGCGCTTTCGACTTAAATCTTAATATTTAATTATCATAGTGATAGGTCAAATAGAAGTCGATGTTAACTTACATTACGCTCTTGATCGGAACATACCAGCCGTATAGGCTGTATAGAATCCTGAAAAGTTGAATGACTGATTTTATGAATACCCTAAATCATGAGAATAGCTTTCAGTAATAAAATAAAATTTAACACACTGCTGCAAATATCAGTTGTACTCTTAATTTTGGAATTGTCCATTCAAAAAGCCTGCGACTTTTCTTTAGAGACTAGAACATTTCTGCGTTGAAGTGAACCGAGCATATGGTGCTATTTTTTGTAGGGTACCAGTTAGGTGGCATGCCTGTGGCATCAATCCATTCCTTTTTTATGTTACCATCTTTTGGGAAGCTGAAAAGTACGAAAAGCACTTATTTATCATTTACATACATTCTAAGCTACTTCTAAACGTCACCATAAAATAAGCATCGCAATAATTACGTAACACACTATAAATCAAGATCTGAATGATTTTGACGTATATTGCTAATCCATTGCTACATATGTTCAAAATATTGGTCTGCTCAACAACGTAAATACCGCAGTGAGTGTTGTTGATTTAGCATAATGAAACCGATTCCTACTGTAAGTGTGTAACGCAACTATTATCTGCGGGGTAACCGCAGGTAATAATTTAGTAGGTTATAATAGGTTTTTGTTATAAGAAAAATCCTAGTTAGTAGAGAAATTGTTAAATATATGGAAACAAACACACATCCATGCATAACAAATAAATAGCATGAATATATTGACTTATTTTAAGCTCAATTCACAAATATATTATCTGAACCATGCCGATTATTATAACGCATTCGAAGCTTCAATGGAAGCAAAATACAAAAACCATAAAAAATAAAGAAACAGCATGAGGATAAGGCATAACATACGATAATTCTAAACCGAAAAACACCACCGATTATTAACCTAAAATTAAAGTAACTTACTTTACGAATATTGGTTACGCATTTCTCTACTACTCTAAAAAAATCAAAATAAGTAAAAAAACATTATTTACATCGATCTTCCAACCGGGCTAAAACGGTTGACAGATTGAAAAATAAACTATTGTAGCGACGGCGACGTCGGAACTCCTTACGCATGCTGCGGGCGTAAAATAAATTGTTTATTTTTTTGTACACTTACAACGTATTTTTATTTCTGTCATCTCATGTAAAATAAAAGTTAAACATATTTTCTTAGAGGTTTCCGTATGTTATAAAAACTTTTTACCAAAAAATTACACCAAGTCAGGATCTGATGATGGGACATCATCAGATCCTGACTTGGTGACAATGGGACCAATTTCAAAGTATACCCTTTCAAACAAAAAAAGCATTTTCCAAATCGGTTCAGCCGTCTCCGAGTAATCGGTGATCATACATAAAAAAAAAAAAAATATACGCGTCGAATTGATAACCTCCTCTTTTTTATGTCATCGGTTGAAAAACCCCTAAACTATAATAGCAATATTTCATTCGTCAATCGACATTGCTGTCGATAGCCTACGTTAGTGGATCTGCACAAGCACATCACTAATTCGTCGCAAGAAGTGGCGGCCTCACTACGCGATGAATCCGCGTAATACAGTTTCGCATGTTATGTTTACATTGCTTGTCCAGTTACTTAGTGACGAACTCAGGTAGTGGTTAAGGAGCAATGTATTTATAGCAAAAGGAGTACAGTCGCTCTGATATTTGAAAACAAAAATAACATAGTAAAACCAAGAAATATTTTACGATTTATTGTTTTTCATGATTTTAAAGACAAATATTGTATAATACTTGTACTTACATATGGTAAGTGATTCCATGATTCACATAGATTTGATTTTGGCTTCGGTTTTTACAAGATACCACAGAACAACTCAGCATTCATATATGTTATCACGATCGCCGTCGAAAGCGCACTAGTTCGCGGAGACGGCCACTTGCCTGTGACATGAGCCCTGTGGCCATGTCGCGCGGACACCGATACGCCCCCTTACCACTTCTCTGTATTTTTGATTTCTGTGTGCTCCCTGCTGTTCTGCTCATCGCTGCCACTGTGGCGAAGTTGTCAACAGCCTCGTTCACCACGGCCTTTCATGCGGCCGCAGCGCGGGTCGCATAGCACGGCACGCGAATATTAACGACATTATCCGACGAGCTCTTGTCACTGTCGGCGTTCCAGCTGTTTTAGAACCCAATGGCCTGGCACGCGACGATGGCAAAAGACCGGACGGTATGTCTTTATTTCCTTGGAAGATGGGTAGGCCTTTAGTGTGGGACGCAACTTGTGTCGATACTCTTGCGCCATCCCATCTTCCTAGCTCATCTTGTTGTGCTGGCGCTGCCGCTGCGGCTGCTGAGAACCTCAAGCGGCGGAAATATAATAACCTTGTTGGTAGTTATATTTTCGAGCCGTTTGGGGTTGAAACCTTGGGGTCGTGGGGTCCGAGTGCTCACAAATTATTTAAAGATCTGTCCAGACGCCTAGGTGACACTTCGCGTGACCCAAGGGCTGGCTTTTACCTTGGACAGAGGTTAAGCATTGCCATACAACGTGGCAATGCCGCCAGTCTTTTGGGCACATTACCGGTGGACAGCGATGCGCACGAATTTCTGGATGCAATATTTTAGTTTATTTTTAGGTGTGTATATGTAGTTTAGGGATTTTATTTAAATTAAAATTGTATTCTTTCTCATAAATAAAGTAATTTAAAAAATTACGTCTTTAGAACACAGTTTAACAAACTTTTATAATACTGACAAAAATGTCTTATCAAAAAAATAAGTACCTAGGTATAATATATTCATCTGATCGTCTCCATTCAATGCCTTGGCCTGCCGACCAACGTCAGATTGCCTTTCGCAGACAGCTTTGTAAAAACAACTTTAAACAATTTTTGTAAGATGGAATTTGCAAAAACATATTTTATACTTATAGCATAACTGTCGCCAAACACTTGCCACCTACGTAGGTGGCAAGTGTTTGGCGACAGTTTTGAGCGTCACTTTTATTCGAAACTGTGCATCTTGGGTTTTTGTACATCAATGTTATATACCTAACCCTATACAAAATTATGTCAACGGGCAACATTAACATTGACAACCGAAAGCTAGCTGTCATAATAATGTCTTCCTGAATCCTGCTGTCAAGAACTGTCATGAATGAAACGCAAATCACAACTGCAAGAATTTGTATCTTAAAAGAAATATAATGGAGTTATCAATCGAATCATGTCGATACAAATCATAATCCACGCCAGTGCTATACGATTGTGATCCAGATCTGCGCGCGTACTCGGCGACATGTATTGTTTGCAATGGCTAATCCCCGTGCTATTGATACCGAAGCCTGTGAACCCGGCTTTAGTGAACACACATGTTATGTTTATGGTGTTATATTTAATAGGATTCTTCCTCGAGAGGAAGCCGTGTACCGTATGCAGTGTAGTCTTCCTTGCAGCAGTAATATTAATTTGTTATAGCGGTATTGGCAACTGTCTGTTTTGGGCAAGCCAGTGCGACGCTGACAAGTACGAAACCTAGCTGCACTTGCTATTCTTCCAGAATTACCTACCTAAGTGCTCAAAATGCAAAATATTGCTCTGATCTACATTGGATCAGGAAAATCGTGACGATGTGGAGCTGACTACCGACACCATTGCCTTTTGCATTGAAAATTATTATATTTTCATTGTATATTTTTGTAAATAGATTATTTTTTTTATTTATTTACATCTCTTATAATGTACCGTAATTATGTGTGATTATGAATATTGTCCAATATTATGGAAGAAATGTGCCGATCTGTACTTAGTATCTGAATTGTTATGTTGATAAATAAAAAAGTGATGATGTACATACAATTGTTATAATATTATGATAAAGTGATAACAATTTGGGGATAAGTGATTGTTTTATTTCACTCACTTCATTTATTTAATCCCACTTGAAACATTCAAGCTGTAGGTCACAATTTGAAAATGTGGCATTTAACTTTCATAAGCTGAAAAAGAAGACTGAGACATTTCAGAGAACAAGAAATTCTTAACTTACTCTATCTATTTACATTCTAGAAAACTAAATTTGTATGACAGAACCTAAAATTTTACCAAAAAGTTATAGATCTACCTCACCGATATGCACCACATTCACGATTGAAAAATACACTTAAATACCCCAATAAAAATTAAAATTAGACAGAATGAGACCTCATGTACCATCCATTAAAATTTAAAATAAATTACCTTACAACATCAAATGTAAACAAAATAATAAAATATTTATAAAAAGTCAATGATTAAAGCTGTTATACAATGAATGAATTTTTTGACTATGACTACAACATAATACTGAAAGACATTTGCATTCTTATATTATAATTTTTTGGCACATTACATGCCTAATGAAATTATTTGTACCCTATTTTGTATTGACATTTCTGGACCTTAGATGCATATGGTCGGATCTATAAAAAGTGAGGTTTTCAGTAGAGCAAGAACAAAATACGAAAACATTTTTGCCAATATTTAATATTTACCAGCAAACTGGAACAATTTTATGAATTATATGTATGGGTAACAATTGCACCTTTTATTTTGTAACAATTCGAAAAATCTTAATGTTGAAATACTATGGTAAATAGCATTTATTTTAATTTTTTGCTCTAATCCGACTTTATGCCTGAAATAAATCATTCATTAATAATATTTTTCGCAATTATAATATCATACGTCTGTATGCTAGCAATTTTTATAATTGAACTGTAATTTTATATTGAAACACGACATTATACAGCTTAAACTTCGAAAAAGTCCCACCTATATGCACTAAACGTTTTGGGAATACCTTCATTGTGCGTACGGCTAAGGAGTGGAATTCCCTGCCGGAGTCTGTTTCCCGATAGCTATGTATAACCTAGGGATCTTTAAGTCAATAGTGAATAGGTTACTTTTAGGTAAGCATGCTCCATCTTCGACCACATCATCAGTTACCATCAGGGGAGACGGTGATCAAATGCGAATCAATAATTTAAAAAAAATTGTCAGCGTCTGACGTCCGTTTAATCCTAGCCACTTACAAATAAATAATTTCACGACATGTAAGAGAAAGTTGCGGGATTATTTTCTTAACAAATAGTGGAAGCAGAGTATTATATTATTTTATAACCCCCTTTTTATGATTTTTTATTAATATTTATCAAATATATTTTTGGTATGTGTTATGATAAATATGTATGTAAGTTTATTCTAGTTACATAAATGTATATACCCATACACTTGTAATAAAACTTTTACTTTGAATATACCTATTATCTACTTAGTTTTTTTTTTATGCACCTGCCATGTTATTTTCATTTCGGTTTCATTTATTTTCAAGTAACTAAACTCAATTGGTTAGTAACAAAAATCCTTAATCCTATGTTAGTACTTAACTTAAATTACAAGGTTGGTTCGCGAATCGAAGCTACGAGCTCAACACCGACGTGGAGAGCTTACAGCAGCGATTCATGAACACACAGTCGAGCCTGCTCGCCACACAACGAAGGATTATGTTGGGGCTGGCCCGCACCCGGTGCACCAGGGAAGCGCATAAACGATGCGCTTCCCTGGTGCACTGGTGCACGCATCGTCGCATAGAAACAGTCAACGCGAGCTTCAGCAAACATCCCTGATGCGCTGCAGAAGCGGGGCAGCCCCATCAACACCCGGAACGCGTTATTATACTGAACGTGAAGGGCACTGTACGATTTACGAGTATATGCAACCCACAGGCTGCAGGTGTAAAAAGAACAGCAGAATGCACGGACTATGGTTATTTTTTTTTTATTAAAAATAGGTTCGCGTTTGAACACCATCTCACCTGATGGTAAGTGATGATATGGTCGAAGATGGAGCACGCTTACCTAAAACTAACCTATTCACTCTTGACTTAAAGACTCCTAGGTTATAGCTATCGGGAAACACAGACTCCGGCAGGGGATTCCACTCCTTAGCCGTACGCACAATGAAGGTATTCCCAAAACGTTTTGCGCGTATGGGTGGGATGTCCACCATGTAACGATGGCGCTTCGCCGTTTGTTTCGTAGTCCGATGATGGAACGGGCTTGGTGGAATTAGACTGTGTAATTCCATCGCACACTCCCCGAAATGTAACCGATAGAAAACCGATAGACTTGCAACTCCTCGTCGATGTTCAAGGCTCTGGAGCTTTGACTCGACCAGTGCATCGTTGCCAATGAGTCTCTTGGCCCGCTTCTCGATAGACTCAAGCGCGTCCAGTTGGTATTTAGCAGATCCATCCCAAAGATGAGAGCAGTACTCCATACACGACCGAACCTGGGCTTGATAGAGATTAAGCAACTGTTCGGGTGTGAAGTACCGTCTCACCTTTGCTAGGATTCCCAATTTTTGTTGCTAGTTGGGCCTTAGCCTCGATAAACGGGCCAAAATTGAGGGTAAAAGTTAGTGTTACCCCCAGAAGCTCGATATGGTGAGCAACGTAGGTACAAACCTGCGAGCTATCATATTAGCTCTAACCAACAATGCCCGTCGCTCCCTCTCAATGTCGTCATTGTCTTTGAGGTCAGCGGTCAAGAGATGTCCCAGGTATTTAAACTGTAACACTCGCTTGAGAGCTACTCCATACAACCTGACTGGTGGTATAGTTTCAGGGCTTCGACCACCGGCCTCAAACACCATGACCTCACTTTTTCCTATGTTGTATATCAATCCATGACGCTTAGCATAAGCTTCACAGATGGCAACCAACTTCCGGAGACCGCAGACCGAGGTGCTCAGCAGCGCCATGTCATCAGCGTAACTTATATTATTAAAACACACCCCGTCAATATAGCAGCCCACTCGCTCACTGCTGAGCACCTCGATTAGCTCATTGACGTATAGATTGAAGAGTAAAGGTGAGGCTAATCCACCCTGCCTCACCCCACACTCCAACCTTTACGGCTCCGACAATTCTCCAGCCAATCGAATCTGATTGACCTGGTCTCCATACCAGTACCTAAGAGTGCTAATCAGCCCTGAAGGGACTCGAGCTTTCCTAAGCTTATTCCAAAGAATACTGTAATAGACCAGGTCAAACGCCTTGGATAGGTCAAGGAAAGCCGCATAAGTAGGTGTCTTCCTATCAGTATAGTACTTGACAGCCCACTTCAGGCCCAACATAGCACTCTCCGTAGACAAGCCCGCACGAAAACCGAACTGATTATCGTGCAGCTGGATATGATTGGCTAGTTGTCTGTTAAGCAGACTGTCAAGCACTTTCACTATTACTGTAGCTAGGGAAATTGGCCTATAGTTTGTAATGTCAGCGTGGTCAATAGTTTTACTTTTAACTATAGGAACCACAATAGTTCTAGTTAGCTGACTAGGTAAATATGCATGACTAATACAGAAATTTAGGAACATTGCCAACACTCTTGGTAAATGGGCACCAGCAAACCTTAGATGCTCAGCACTCAGACCATCATGACCCGGAGACTTACCGCCCGTCATGGCGTTTATAACACATTTGACCTCCTTGGCAGTGAATCTAGTTCCTAGGTCATGACAGTAATCGGTAGTATTCACTACCCATGGTTGACTGATAGAGAATGCCTATGGCATTAAGTCATTGTTTTGAGATGAACAAATTCGCCTTCCCGCCCGCTCCCGAACAGTCCGCACGAACGACAGAAAAATCCGACCTATTTTCAGTACCAACCAAGCTTCGACTTGATAATTAAGTAAAAGTTGGTAACATAATGGTTTATACTAACATACAGTCAAAAAAATTAACGTTATGAGCATTATATTACAGCTAGAATGTTTTACGATTGTATTCGACTTTATGTATTATAAGTTAAAAACATAATTTTCAAAGCATAATGGTGTATGTTATGATCCGTACATTTAGTAAGTAGCAAAATTTAGAGGCATAAGTACGTATCTGTACATACATCCAATGAGAAAATGCATGAATGTTAAAAACGCTTTGAATGCATAAAGAATTATATTGATTTGCGACACTGTAAAATATTAATTATTTATGGAAAAAAGGTGCATATTAAAATATGGCTTTATGCCACACAAATATTTCGGAAAATTGGTAGATCAGACATTATGCATATAATTATCTCCACAGTAAATAAAGATAGAAATATAAGGATTAGTTTGCCAGAAAGCGAAAAAAAACGTAGCATTGTGCTGGTAAAAAGTGATTTTGGGTGGATCTTCAGATACGACCTTATGCATCTAAGGTCCAGATTTATTTAAATTTAATTTGACTTGTAAATTATTCCATTTTGAATTTTGCAGCATACTCAATTATAATAATTATTTTTATTTTTTCTAATATGTAAGTAAAGAGCTACTCTAGACATTATATTTGGTATATTTCTTTTAATCGTTGTGCCTAATGGGGTTTATGTTTTTTTTTTAATCTATACTAATATTATAAAGCGCAAAAGTTTGTTTGCTTGAACGCGCTAATCTTCGAAAGTACTGGGTGGATTTGGATTCAATTTGGTATGGAAGTAGCTTGAAGCTTGAGGAAGGTTATAGGCTACATTTTACCCGACTGCAAAAAAGGAGAGTTATGTTTTTACCGTGATAGAATCCACGGGAGCGAAGCCCCGCGTGAGTACTACCCAACTAGCACGCTAGCGTTAAAACAACCTGTATAGCAGTTGTATATCGGTTCCATTTGAGTATAAAAGTTGTAAGAATAGGTGTAATAGCAGAGTTATAGAGTGCCCTAACACCCTTGTACCCACGAAACAGGCCCTCGATTTTGCAGGTAAAGGTTATAGAAAGCCTGTAGAATGGTGTTATTGGAGAGCTAATATAACTGCACAAGACCGTTTATACACTCTTGGTTATTACTTTTACCGGTATATTTGTAACTATAGAAGGGTTGGTTAACACTATAGGTTACAGAAAATCGTCGGCTAAGCATTGCATGTCACTTGTAACTTTATTAGACCTATTATAAGTAGTTGTTTGATACCTTGACGCGTATTAGTTATCTAAAAAAGTGTCAAGCGAGTATCTTGTCGCTTTCTGAGTACTTTTTACCCCAATTTGTAGTTTAAGCTTCTCAAAATTCCTGTACGGTGGAGTTAATAAGAACTAAGTGCACGTGGAAAAACATAATAATATGGACATGAAGTGTTATCTGTATAATAATAAAAGTAAGTATTCAACCAAGGTATACATATTTTGTGAAGTGAAAACAGTATGCCGTTTTGATTTCATGGTAAAGAATACCATGTTTCCCATCTCAATTTTAACGCGCTCAGGATTTATTAAAGAGATTAAACTTATGTGAATATAAAATACGATACGATTCTCAGTAGTCAATTTTTTTTTATTCCTGCTCTATGGCTGTTAGCATTATATATCAATTGGCATCAGTGAAATGATAAAGTATACATAAATAATTAAGTATTTTACAGTGAAATATTGAATAACTCGGTAAATTTATAGGTTAGTTTTCCAAAACAAATGGCGGATATATATTAAAGCTTTATGGAATAACCTGAGTCATTTATTACACTTTTTGAGATAAAGCACCTTTAGTCAAGAGTATTATGCAGTCCTGAGTACACATAGCTGTGTTAAAATAGTCTTAAACGAGTACAATTAGTTTTGCCAAGAGAATACTAGCGCCTAAACATTTTACAAACTGACTGGAATAGGGTTCCTTATTGAAATAATGAAAACCTTAAGTATATCCAAAAAATAATACAGAAATTTATGATAGTAGGTAACCTAATAAAATTACAGAATGGTCTGGTACCTAATATAATTTCAGAATGGTCTAAATTTTGTAGGTTTTTTGTTGTGTGGAAAAATCCTGATTTGAGCATACTCCATGCTCAATTCAGGATTTTGATCATAATTCTAGAGTTTTTGATTAAAAACGTGGGACTATCATTTTTGCATAGGTACTTCTAATATACATACCTATATAAAACATAATAATTTTCTTTCTAAAAAACATTTGTTTTTCAGGATTGTCCAGGATTCAACAGAGTACCTATTCAGTTTATGAGCGCTGTCCTTGAGTGCGCAGTATTCATTCTTTATGTCTGTTTGGCGGGGGACTAAAATGCAAAAAAATATCACGTATGATTATGAAGAAAATGAGAATGAGTTAAATGAAGAAGAAAACGTGATGTAATATGAAAAAATAAATGATTTAATTGAAAAAAAAAACACAGAAGGAGAACAGGAAACAAAGAAGGATTCAGTGGAACAAAACATAGAGAAAAACAAAAATCAGATGTTTTAATAAAAGAAAATAAGGAGGAAAACAAAAAAGGGATGATTTAGACAAACAAAATATGGGAAAAAGCAAGGAAAGGAAAAATTAAGTACAAGAAAATTCCAAATAAAATAGAAAAAGAGATGATTTAGTCAAAAAAACCACAGAGGAAAATATGAAAAGAATTTATTTAAAGGAAAAAAAATAAATTAATTTAAATTAAATTTTTATTTAAATTTATTTTCTCGAGTACATAATTACAGAATACTAGTAGGTAGGTAAATAACTTTGTTGATTGTTACACAGCTAAATAATTGTTTAATTTTGAAATGTTACATATGGAGGTACATGTATTTCATTACCACTGAGGTATTATAATAATGTCATTACAATTGTGCAATCACATATTTTTTTGAACATTTACTGGTTTAATAGACATTAAAAAAGCTTTCTTATTATTACTATATTATTATTAAGAGCCTATATTGTCCCACGAACCACCTTCAACTTATCCTGGTCTTGAGCTAGTGTGGTATCTTTGCATAATATTTAACAAAATACGTATAGTATATGTACTAATGGAAGAAAGTATAATATATCTTTATGACTCACACAATACTAATTTGCATTTAATTTCATTTATTACTATAATGTCATCAGAGATTACAAAAGGTTTTTTTTTACTTCAAACTTACCTATAAACGATGACTTAATAGGTTTGTCAAATATAACATCTTTATTTTAAAAAAAATTACCATGTAGTGAAAATTATTTTCCATTATCAGAGGTCAACAAGTATAGTATTGAATTCTTCAGTATTTTCATTAAAGGTCCAGTTATACCATGACTGGCAAGTGTTGTCCTCCTTCAATATTTTTAATAACAATTTCATTTGGAGTTTGCAAAATTGTTCGTGGGTCTTTTGGAAGCAATACTTCAGTACTAACGTAGCCTTCATTTAAAATCGACAGCAAATGTTTTGAAGAAAATAATATTACTCATACAGGATAATATTATATTCAATGGACCAGATTTTTTACTTTTTTGTTAGTGAAGTAATTTTTTCAATTTTACTACATTTTCTACTTCTTCTTCTTCGCATTCGGGCTCACTAAGTGTTAAGAAATAGAAAAATTCAACAAAATCGTGATTGACTGCAGTTTCTTCTTTTTCTTGTTCTGCGGAACCCTGTTGTGAGTCTACTCGAACTTGACTCAAATTACTCGTATTACTATTATTTTTGTGTTTGATTTGTAGTGAATTTTCTTTATTTTTCGTAATAACTGGAACAAGAGGATCTAATCCGGTATTATAAGAACTACTAGTTTTTTTTTGTCATTCATACCATTATTAACCGACTCCAAAAATTTACGACATTCCTGCCTAATCCTTTTTCTTTTGTTTACTCCAACGTTGTAATCGTTTCATTTTTCTATAACTTACTAAAACCTAAACAGAAATCTAATTTATTCAGTCCATTTATTGCATAAATATAAAAACTTTTTGCCT
The DNA here is from genome assembly GCA_943138885.2 of Tholera decimalis. Classification (NCBI taxonomy): domain Eukaryota; kingdom Metazoa; phylum Arthropoda; class Insecta; order Lepidoptera; family Noctuidae; genus Tholera; species Tholera decimalis. The sequence continues at coordinate 37,608,742 of OW964566.2, read as the reverse complement.
CTATGTGTTAATAACGACTCACACGTGCGTGCCTAACATCATAACTTTTATGACTTTAAATTGTGCCAGCTTAACACAATAAGCGTTAGTAAATTTTATATGACAGGTTAAAACTACATAAAAGAGTTTTTCAACACTTTAAATATCTTGTGTTAGTACACCCTACACAAACTCTCTTTAACAACCAATGCCTGCACCTTAAAGTCAATATAATACCTCAATATATACAAGTCTCTTCGTAACAACCACTATATAACAATAAGTGTTAACGGGTGTCAGTGAGCACTATTGTATAGCTTTAGCTGCTAGAAACAGGTTAAACCTATAACGTCTTAACTACATGTGCTGTAATTAGAACCATTCTAACTCTTAAAACTGCTTAAAGACCTTCATTGCAGTTCTTGAAGCATCATTGCACTTCAAATTATTTTTGAACTCCTTTATATCGCTTAAAGTTAGAACTGAGATAATTATTACGCAATTGAACAGATTAAAGTTATAATGTAACCTGTATCTGACGGCAGAATGTTAGTTGGGTAGTATTAAAATATTCACTAAAAATGTTAAACTGATACGTAAAAGAAACACTGTACACGCGTATGCATTCATAAATGAATTGCGACGTTGCCGTCCTTCAAGTGCGCGCAAAAGAATCATTTTGTTTTCGAATGGTAATATTTTTTTTAGCATGTATGCGCCCTCTGTTAGTTAAAGCCTGCAATACATGTTGGCCAAGCGTTGTCGAGTGAAGGCCAATACCAACATGTAGACGGTGTATTTGCCTTGTCTTGCTATCGCTCGTTGTCACTTGCCTAGTTGGCCGAGTGGAGACCAGCGCCAACGTGTATAGAACTCATTTGGTGCAACTTGTCTTCGCTCGCCGTTGCTCGTGATCACTTGCCTCACTTCGGATCGGTGTCGGGTTTTGTTCACAAATCAAAGGCGCTCGCCTGCGCTCGGCCAACGTGTGGGCAGCTCTACAGACCCTCTTCTACATTGGTCGTCTGCATTGGCGTTCGACGAACTTGTCGAACGTGTGGACATTATTTCTTGCCTTGTACGTATTTGCCAACGCTCGCATTGGCCTACGCTCGGCCAACATGTATTGCAGGCTTAACATACTGTAGAATATGGTAACATACCAAAAAAAATAAAAGGAAATTTAACAGGCTGTATATTTCAATAGAGACTTAACCTTTTAACCGCCCGACTTCATATCGTTTGTCGGGCCCCCAGCGCCCGGCACAGTGAATCGAAAAATAAATACCTACAACAAAAACAGCAGTGCAATATAATTAGGACTTCTGATTAAGAGACTAAAGTTTATTAAACTGTTAAATGATTACTTAATTAACTATTTACCTAATATAAACATCGTTTTGATAAAATACAGCGTAATTAAACAAAAAAGTACATGAAACGAGCTGTGATATTTTTGTCGTATATATACGACTCAGGCGAAATGAGCCCGAAAATATTTGACGTAAAAATCCGACGTAGGCGGTTAAAAGGTTAAAGAAGTTACAGTAATGAGTAAATCATTTTCTGCCTGAAACTTTATCTGGGGTTTGTCCGCGGCTTAGCTCAGAAATTATTGGTACTAGGATGCTGAAATTTGGCATGGATATACATTGTAATCACGCCAAGAAAGTGGTGGTAAATAAAATCATGAAAACATTTTTTTACACCTAAAGATGGGATTTTTTTTTATATCGTGTATCCCATAGTGTGGTGTATAGATGGATAGGTCGTTCAAAAATAATGGGCGTGTGGAAAGACAATTTTTCGATTCAGTGTGATCCGTTTGGGAAATATTAAGCTCGAGAGTGAAGTGTGTCGTCGTCGTCGTCGTCCCCCCCCACCCCCCCCCACCTCAAAGTAAGTGGTTGTAGGTAGGAATTCAAACAAGGCAGTAGAACCTACATCTAACAAAATTAAAAGGAAAACTATCAGACCTAAGTTGGCTTCACAATAGTCGACCGTATGACAGTTTTTACATTGGAGCGAACGATTTTAAGTTTCACTCTCCTTTTCAATCACTTGGACCACCATATAGGACGAAGTTGTGCGAAGGCTGCCCGAGCTTTGGCTATCCTGAACGTGACATCTTCAGTCCCTCCTGTACTCGACACTGTACTGCTATATGGGTGCGAAACACAGAACATATTTTCTAATCCGTGGTACGAAACATCGAGGGTTACCAAGGAAATCACGCGTCGGATCCATGTAGTCGTCAACCGCTGTCTCCGACAGATTCTCTCGGTGTCTTATGGCCAGAAAAGGTAACTAACGAACACCTACTGGAGGTCTGCCATGAGATACCGATCGGACAGCAGATCGCTCGTCGCAAGTGGTCTTGGATTGGCCACACTCTCCGAAGGGGCCCCAGCCAAGTCCCTAGACAAGGTCTAGATTGGACCCCACGGGGGAAACGGAAACTTGTTTTTGTTAGTTTGTTAGAGCATGGTGCGGAACTCTTGGTCAGCTAACCCGACTCGCACTTGACGTTGTAGTAAACTACGAAACCCGATTATTTTGAACTATTATGGGTCTGTTATGTTAATTGCCTCATTGGTCTAGATTCTAGTGATAGCAAGCACAACTGCCGAACAAACTGCATGGCGATAACGGGCTGCATGAGAACTACCCCGACAACAGCTGTGGAGGCTATGCTGGGGCTCCCACCGCTCCATCTGTTCATACAACAGGAAGCGACGATGGCAGCAGTGCATCTTAAAACACTGGACCTCCTGGGGTAAGAGAGAAACACAGCACACTGCTCTGCTTGAGGAACTTAACATCGAGCTCCCCATAACGAAGGCAGTTAATGACCGGGTGCCCAAACAAATCGTTTCGGTTATCTGCGTCACCTGGTAAGGAAACGCACCAGAGACCTATACCACGAACTATGGGAGGACCCTGGTGAGTGCAGGCAGAACAAAGAGGCTCTCCCGACCCTTGATCCTTAGACTATCTAAACCGCAATTGCGGCTGCTGACAGCCGCCCTTACCGGTCATGGGTCATTTAATAAACACCTCTATGTAATAGGAGTCACAGACAGCCCACTCTGCAGAGCCTGCATGGAGGAGGACGAAATAGCAGCACACCTGCTACTGAGCTGCCCTGTAGTCGCGGATTACTTCGGCAACCCAGGTACGCTCCGAGAAATGGTAAGCAAAACAAGGGCGTTGCTCGCCTTCCTGGAGGAACTGGCATGGATCGAGTGAATACGCGCATAGTCGTGGAGTTGCGGATACCTGCCCGACATACATACATACAAAGTGCTATTGGGTTTTTCTTTAAAAAAATTCGTAGTAGTAGCCCAGAGTTTGGAAGTTGGTGGTGTGATATCCTGTCTCAGAAAGCATGTCAACCCATTGGTCCTACATCTGATCTCTTTCCATATCATGTTGAGTTGCCATCCTATCACACTATGACAGTAATGGAGAGTGTATCTGTATCTACTTGTGCACTATAATATCTCCTGCTCCACTGGTTCCACTGAGATTGTTCATTCTGACTAAATCAGTCAGGAGGACTATTATCATGTCAACTAAGGTGGCTGGTAAACAAACTTACATTCTGCATCAACAATGATTTGTCATGAAGCACAAAATGGAAGATTTTAAAAGTTTAATAATATTAATAAAGTAATCATTTAACCCACTTGTTACTGAATATACTTTTTGTGTTAGATTGTAATGAAATTCAGATATGTTTATAATTAGGTAGGTACATTATAAGATATTAAAGAAAAATACAAAAATAAATATTCGGCTATTGGAAAATCAGGAAAATGGTGTTCTTTTAAAAGGACGCAGTAATATATGCTACTAATGTAGTGTACATAAAAAAATAACGAAGTACCTCTATTGGCGTTTATTTTTGCATAAAATAAAGTAAAAAACAATCCTTAGGTACTAAAAAGGTAATTAATTGAATTATTAAAACAATTCTTTGGATGTAAGGGACAAATAGGTTTTTTTTATGGAAAATAACACACTTCAGCTGTTTATTTTGGTATTTTATTAAATGTTTGTTATCATCATAAAGCGAAAACTTTATGAAGTGCGACCTGGTTTCCGGTTTTCTTTTATTCCGATACGTTTCAAGAAGTGGAGTTGCAGTAATCTTCCGGATTCTTTCAATAATTTTATATGATCAAGTTCTCCTTCATCGCTTTGAATTAGTAGCCAAGCATTTTGAACTGATACATCCAACCAGTGACAAATCAATGGGAAATACAATTTTTCACCCTTATCCTTACCCTTTTGTGGATTTGTACTTCAGGGAACCACGATCCATTTTCTTGAATTCTTTGTTTGTTGGTAGTGGACATCTGTAATCTAATAAGGGCATTCCACAATCTGCTGCATCTTCTGGGCACAACATAACCACTGAATAGCAGAATTCCTATGAAATTATGAAATACATTTCATCAGATGTTATGTTCCTATTTTATTTCTTTGGTTTATATACTTGTTTGTATATTCTGTTAGCAAATCTATTATGCTGTCGTCAAACAATTGTCATGGTTTTTGGTTTGACCACAATTTTTGAAGTTGAAGGTAAAGACGAGACGACTAATAAGTTTTCATTTGGCAACTTCAGCTAGCACCATTTCATCATCACTGGCGTAATCACCTAATGACAAAAAGTCATAGCTAACGTTAGTTTAGTTTGGCTTAGTTGCCTGCCAGGTAAAATTTGAATTTGTACTTGATTTTCGTCCCCGGAATCGTCGTCAATGACATCAGCATTACAGTTTTCGAGTGGTAAAAATGTGATACTGTAAGGGATGAGAGCTTCATCATCAAGTTCCAACTCTTCGATGATTTCATGGAGTTGAGATTCCCATCATTTACCAAATATTTAACTAATAAAAAAATATTAAATTTATAAGAAGTAGCAGTCGATATTACTACTGGGCTTTATAAAGGACACCAAATAAAATCACAAAATAAAGTAAGAAACATTATAAAATAGTTAATTTTGTTTTTGTTATCACTTAAAAGATGGTTTCAACTTTGATTATTCACTGTCAAATAGTTTGAAAATGTAATAATAATAAAGTAATTCACCTCATGTTACTCATGGTAATTTTTACTTAAAATAAATGCTAAAAAACTTTTTTATAATAAAATGATATTTCTCTTACAATAGTTATATTATACTGCCACACAGCTTAGCTTTGAAATGTCATCAACAAAAATTGTTTATACTAAGCACATAAATCACACGATTTTTGTTTATGAGCGGACCTTTTAAAAGGAGAGCAGACCTTTTAAAAGGATGCTAGTAACAAGTGGGTTAATAAACTAAAAACACGCTTAATCATATGTCCTTATTATCAGGAGAAATCGACAGAATTTATTAAGATGATCTATGAGCCCAAACTCGATATATTTTACTAGTAGGCAGTCCAAGGTTGCATCAGCCACCTTCAAATTCCATCACCAGCTTAATGGTACCATAATATTGTTTTTTCATCTAATGTACATATAAGTTTCATGATGATACAATTAGAAGTGCATGTAATAAAAAAAACACAATTTACACCAATAAGTTGTTTATTATGTGCGAATACAATGAGATAATCATCTTTGACGGTTTCTTAGTTATTAACATAATAATTTGGATAGATGTTACATAGCGAGCCTTAACCTAATGAACTGCTGCAATAACCTGAAACAAAAAAAGGATTTATAAGATAATGCCATATCAAGTATAAGGTAGTAAGAAAAGGAACTAGAAGATTGTGGCATATCAAAGATAAGATCAGTGGGTCGCAGCATAGTAGCAGTATCCTATTATTTTCATGACTCCTGTTGCATTTTAGTTAGTTGTCAAAAATGGTTCAATGAACTTAACTACTAGTTTATAAAAAACGAAGTAAATATTGAAAAACTAATAACTATGTACTAGTAGTTTCCACCTCCTAATGAGGTTAACTTCAGGTTCCGGCGAACTTTTGTAAAACCTACGATTTAGCAACATAACCTTCAAAACTGTTTCACTTTCGTCTGGTAAAAGAATCGAACTAAACTGCCAACTGTATTAGACATAAATAGTATTTACCAATTATCGCAGTCTCCTGGCTTCACGTTCAGACTCGAGGAGGGTCAAAATATCACCATCACGCACGGGTCCCTTCACGTTCCTGATGATTTGACGGCTAGTCTCTCCAATGAACTCTACTTTGACCTGGGTACATTGTCCCTGGGATCCGGTACGGCCCAAGACCTTAACGACGCGAGCGAGAACGTTTGGCTTATCCATTTTAGATCAGATATCGAGCAATTCGTGAATAATACACGTGCACCTTCAATGGCGTGCCTGGAAAAGAATTTGACAATGTTAGTGACGTTCGTTATTACTATCTAGAAATTTTTGTTTAGTTGGCCGATTATTGAAAAAGTCGGATTATATTCTCAGCCGATGTACAGACGAGCCAAATTTGATTCATTTACGATTTTATTGTTTATAATACTTTTTTTAGCTTTAGTAGTTGATGATAGTGTATGATTGCTTAGATTAATAGTATGTACATCAGAACGTTCGGCGAGTCGAGGCAGGGAGCTGGCTGCTACTCCAGTTTTTACTGACGATTATGTGACGCATAAAGATGCCAGCCAAAGAATATGTGACGGAACAGTTCGAAAGTTAGAAGCATTTATTTATGGCCGAACGACCTGATATCAGAACGTTCGGCCAACCTGAATCTCCATAACTGAGGACCTCAGAGAAACTGTTACTGAATAAAGATTTAGCGACGACTTGCTGATAAACAACCACTGTGTAGCATACGTAGCACACCCTTCACTTTGATAACCAATCGCTCATACAATGCACAAAGGAATATTATTCTAAGTACTATAAATTATATATAGTGTTTACATTAGTTAAACAGTGGTCACTGTGTGAGAGCACGGCCCTCCGCCCGCGTCTCATATAACTGTTGACATAATATTTAATTTATAGTACTTAGAATAATATTCCTTTGTGCATTGTATGAGCGATTGGTTATCAAAGTGAAGGGTGTGCTACGTATGCTACAACTGCTTTACTTTTACTCGTAATGCCACCGGTTAAAAGTAAAATTAATTTTAGTTCCTGGAACATCAGGACGTTCAGCCAACGAGATCTCCTTAACTGAGGACCTGAGAGAAACCGTTAATGAATAAAGATTAAGTGACGAGACTGAAACGAATTTTTATTACTTTATTTTTTTGTGACGGCTCCTTCAAATAGTGAAATGAAAATTTAACATATAACCTCAAAACATTGGGATTATCGATTCCTCCACAAGGAAGAAGCCCAGAGAAACCGTTAATCAATAAAGATTTAATTCTGACACTGAAACGAACTGTTATTGCTTTATTTTTTTTTGTAACGGCCCCTTTAAGTAGTAAATTGAAAATGTAACATATAACCTCAAAACATTGGGATTATCGATTCCTCCACAAACCAAGAAGCCTAGAAGACTCATTAAACCCCCGATGTGTTATAGGTTTTCAGTCCAATGGTGTGAGTATTTTTGTTGATTCAAGATGAATCTATACAAATGCACTATGGCGGATGGTGACTGAAATAGGGTGACCATGTATTCCAGCGAAACAAGTATTTATCGAGTAGGTACCTATTTATCTACTGAATGAAGCAAAACACATTAAAACAGTTGAAATAAGGTGACGATGTAGGTATTGCAACAAAATAAATAGATACGCGGACGGAGAAGTATGAAAGTTGTCACCTAGTTAAAGTTTATATGAGGAAGTAGTGCAGATAACCGTTCGTTGCCACTAGTACCATTAACAGTTCCATGATGGAACTACTGATATTATTTTTTTTATCACTAGTGTGGCGTTGTGGTTTAGGTGGTAGAATAAAACAGGAAGACCACAGGTTTACAGCATTTAATTCGAAGGGGGGTGGGTTCAGTTCACAGAGGGTTCCCTCACTGGTCGAAGGTATTGGATGGTACTGCCCTGAGCTCAGGCCGCGACGCACGCGGACCGGCGAGCCGATCCGAAGCCGGCAGCGACCACGTGTCCGAAGCAGAGGTTGTGCAGGGCAGGCCACGGGGGAGGATGTCTCTCCTCCTCACCTAACTCGAAACCCCAAATATAGTTGTCACTTGTCCCAGTCACCATGGCAATAAACCCAAATACGATAGGAATACGTGTGTAAGGTCATTTGTTCAGAAAATTGAAGAGTTCAGACTAAGTAAGCGAATTTCTAGGGAGGACATGTTGAATTTTTCCTATGACATATTCACTGGCAATGCTTTACACTGGTATAGACACATAAAAGCTGATATATTGTCTTGGGACCAGTTAATCAAGCAACTTAAGTCTGCCTTTGATAGTGATGATTATGACTATAGACTCCTTTCTGAAATCAGACAGCGTACACAAGGTGAAACTGAAAATAATAACTATTTACATTTCTGTAATGAGCGGTCTCTTCAACCGACTCGAAAAAAAAATTTCAGAAGAGGAAAAATTCGACATTATCTCTTATAATGTTAAACCCATCTATGCGGATGTGCTATCACTAAGTATTGTGCAAACGTTAGACCAATTACAACAGGTTTGCAAAAACTATGAGAAATATAAAACTAGGGCTACACACTACCATGAACCCAGCAAAAGTAATCTGAGCACTCTTGCACCAGAGTTTGCATACCACAGGCACAATAAGTCTAGTAATAGTTATAACACAAGTACTAATAATTCAGCAAAACACTACACTAACTACAAGAAACACTGCTCAGTCGGAAACAGAAAAGGTTTCAGCTATTAACACTAAAAAAAATCACCCTCTAAAGGAGGTCTCTTCTGTCCTAGGTGTAGAGTTAACAGTCACTCATTGAGAAAGTGTACAGCAGAAAGATTTCCAATTTGCTTTAAGTGTGGTCTCAAAGGTGTGATTTTTCCAAACTGTAAAAATTACCACGCCACAGTGGCGCCCCCTCGGTAAGGTTCACAAGGTTTTCTTCACTGGTCGCTATTTACCTTTACTCACTCATCGTGGCGGTAAGTACTAGTGTGTAATTACTATATTTTCTAGTGCGTGTAGTGTGTGTATTTACTAGTGTGTTCTTACTGTATTTTTTTTTAAATTGTTAATTTTGTTTCTACTAGGGTTTTGATTTCAATAATTGTAAAGATCACAATGAGCGCTAACCCAATTAATTTTATCCACCTAAGAAAGGCCGAATTAGAATACGAGGTCATCATTAGAGGCGGTGAAAAGGGCACAGTCACTGACCTTAGAAAACAAATTAACAAGCTTTCTAGACTACATGACACTGAGGATATTTTGCTGTCCGGGATAGATGAGAAGGATGATTTGAGTGGTCTGAGTCAGACTCTAGAAGATTTTAAAGACTACTTATCTACCATAAACACTGAACGTTCTCTTAGTGTAGCTACATCAATTAGGAACCACATATTCCATAGATTAGGAAGAATAACTCCAACCACACAAGACGCTATGCGGTTGAAGAGAAAACTTGATTCACTGTTTGGTTGCTTGGATAGTCAGTACAAAACTCTCCTGAGTAAACTAACCCCTAGTACATCAGATAGTTCTGCCAGTGGTCAGCAGGCTGAAGCAAGTGCCACAAGAACCCCAATTCTAAATATAATCTCCCCTAAGACGACCCACTGACCACCTAATCTAATAAATATAATCTAATAAATCTAATACATATATTAAATCTAATAAACATAATACAATCTAATAAACATAATACAATCTAATAAATATAATATAATCTAATTATAATATAATCTAGGTCTAAAGTTGTTGTTGACAACCATGCAGAACCCACGGCAGGTCATCTAGGCATTTTTTAAAACTTATAAAAGACTAGCTCTTCGTTACTACTGGCCAGGAATGCACAGTGACGTAGTGAAAGCTGTAACTTCATGTGAAATCTGTCTAGCTCATAAACAAGTAAACCATGCTCCACTGGGGGTCATGGGGAAACCTAAAGAATGCTCTCAACCATTCCAGATGCTCAGTATTGATATTGTTGGTCCTCTGTCTGTCTCTAGACGCCAAAACGCATATCTTTTTGTAGTGACATGCAGTTTCTCTAAGTATTGTCTTCTTTTCCCAATGAGGAATGCTAACGCTAAAACTATCTGTAAACTAATGGAGGATAATGTATTTTTGGTACATGGAATACCTCAATGTATAATTTTAGATAATGGCACTCAGTTCACTTCAAATGAAACTAAAAACTTATTCAGTAAATACAACATACCTAGCATACACTTTACTCCTAGGTATGCACCGCGGATTAACACCGTGGAGGGGTACAGTGGGACAATCATGACGGCTGTTTCTGCCTACATTGATAATGACCAACGCTCTTAGGATCTACATATCCCAGCAGTACAATTTGCATTAAATAGCTCAACTAGCGAAGTTACTGGTTTCACTCCTGCACTCCCGTAGGCCTAGCTAACTAACTAGTGTTTGACCCCATACAGGGTCACACGATGCCAAGGGAACACACACCCACGACTGCCTACCATACTAGTCGTGGAGGGTTGACTTGTACCTAACTACCTAAGTTAACTATAACTCTGGTTATAGCTATCCTAGTGTCATATTTCACACCCACCTGCAGTGTGGTAATCCTAATTAATACCTACTGACTAAAGTTACCAAACTATTATTCTAAAATTAACTAAATTTATTTATCTTTTAACAGAACTAAATACCATGACTGCATGGCTATAAGCCAACATAACTTCAGTTCTATTACCACCTTTCTGCTGACCACACACACATACACTACACATCTAATCTCTTTGATTATTTTTCTCTTCACGGCGTGACTATGAGAGGCTACATAGTGGGCCCTCAGGGCGATTCTTTAGTTTCATGGCAGAGTAGTCTCCATGGTACACTACCATTAACTTTTATTTATGTTATTATGTCCTCATGGATGTCTTAAAGACGGCCTCCTGAAACATGGGTGTCCGCACACTAGTTAATTTACATTAATTCCTAAACCTACTGTTCTGAAAACAGCTTCAAGCCGGTAAATTTCTATACAAATACCGTACCAACCCATTAACTACTTGCATAGTAGTCTATAACTTTATAGTCTAATTATAACTGTAAAACTTTCTCACTACTAACCTTAAAAATATTCATAAAACAATATATAGCATAGTCCATTGTATTGTTTTCAACTAAACTGTTGGTGATCTGCCACCACAGTTAAACTATATTCCAGTCTACCCTGGTAACAAATCTAACTTTAATCTAAGCACTAAACCCGAAACCTAACTTGCACTTCATCAATCGTTTAATAATAGCATCTACATGAAATATTCTAACAACATTTAGTCTACAAACTTATCTAATTTCTTTTACCTAAGCGCTAAACCGGAAACCTAACTTAAACTTTAAATCACCTTAAACCATTGAACAAACGTATCCTGAATATCACTTAGATTCAACCTGCCCTAATTAAATTAATTAATTCTCTTAGAAAATATTTCGGAAACTCACTCGAATAGACTTTGACATAAGATGCGTGTTCCAGTAATGAAACTTAAACCAATTTGAACATATACATGGATCATTACCAAAATTTTTTTTAACCTTAACAATTTTTTTTTAATTTTTTTTAAATACTCTTAGCTTTGAACTTTAACATAATTTAATTTTAAACCTAAACATAAAATAGAACTTTATTTTATTATTAAATTGTTGTTAGAACTTTGATAATTTAAAATATTCAACGATGAACTTACTTCTTGCTTTGAAACCTAACATTAGCAATAGCCTGCAACAGTCCACCAAGTTTATCTAACCCTATGGACATACACTTGCTTTATCTTGCTGTTTTTCCTACTGACTGTCTCGAGTTAAACTACTCTATAATTAGCTTACCTCTCGTATGTAATTGTACGTCACTGACTTAGGACTACTTCCAAGTCAGGGATGGACATAGAATGGATGGATGAATGATTAATAGTATGGAAGCACATGAATGGGATGTATGAACGTATAGGTAGTCAGTAATAGTGGTTTAGGCCTTCTAGCGGATTTATCCTAGGGAAAATCCTTCGCTAACAGGCGGGGTACTGTAGCGTGATAGTCGATTAAACTAAAATCGAATTACCACGCTCATCCCTAATGTCTATGGTTTCACGGAGTGACAACACTTAGGCGGTCCCGGCTATAAATTCTAATCCCCGGTCCGCGGAGCTTCCTGGCTGGGGGCCTTTAATTCTGGCTGGGGGCCTTTAATTCTGGCTGGGGGCCTTTAACTGGCTGGGGGCCTTTAACTGGCTGGGGGCCTTTAATTTATTAGAGGTCACCACAGGACAGACCGGTTAAGTAGTACATTAGCCGTATAGAGCTAAACTACGAGTGGCCCTACCTAAAAAAAAAAAAAAAAAAAAAAAAACCGCGGAGCTTCTTTCTCACCGCCTACTGTTACAAGTAACTAATATTGAAACCGCTTTGTGCCCAAGGGTAAGTGCTCGTCGTATCTGCCATTTTCTCTCCATCTTGCCAAATCGTAATCCTCTTATTTCACCATAATCTGCAGCGTTTGTAAATTTATATAATTGCCCGGTTGTCAAGATGGCTTCCGTCGGGAACATAACTGTGTTATTTCATTGTCATCTGTTTTCCACTAGTGTTTCTAAATTTGTGAAGCGTAAGCAGGCCGCAGCATCCCTTTCCTGCTGTGTCATAGCAGCTACGAGCTTAAACGCTTTGTCACGCGGTTACCTTCTATATCGTTGCACGCGGCATGCTTACGCTTATATATAACCTTTGTGAGCCGCCGCGATGGTGAGTTTCCCATTCGTTTCCCGGGTACTGTTCTTTGGGCTCACGGCTGGGAGACGCACGCATCGCTGGCGCTTACGATTCCTGGCACCACGCTTACGGAAGCACCCTTCGTGTGATTCCAGGGTTTTTTCTTTTTCGTTTTTCTTTACTGCCTTCGGTCTCGAATATCAACTACATCAGCGTCTGCCACGCGACGGGTGTCACCGCTGCCTCCGCGTACTACTGGTGGAGAGACGCGCGGTCGCGTGGTCTACCTGGCCACCTCTGCGCCTGCCACGTGCGAGTTGGGTGAGGAGGAGAGACATCCTCCCCCGTGGCCTGCCCTGCACAACCTCTGCTTCGGACACGTGGTCGCTGCCGGCTTCGGATCGGCTCGCCGGTCCGCGTGCGTCGCGGCCTGAGCTCAGGGCAGTACCATCCAATACCTTCGACCAGTGAGGGAACCCTCTGTGAACTGAACCCACCCCCCTTCGAAATAAATGCTGTAAACCTGTGGTCTTCCTGTTTCATTCTACCACCTAAACCACTACGCCACACTAGTTCCATTTTAACAGAATCTGAAAATAATGGAACTAATGTTGAATTTGTTATCAATAGTTCCATATTATTATTTTATGTACATCTGGTTTCATCCAAGACGTAAAGAAATATTTTTTAAATTTATTAAAAGCATCGTTTTCGGGCATTTCCTGTTGTTCCTTCTTAACTTCTTACGATACTGAAGACTTCATCTCGTTAGCCACTCCTCGAAAAGGGGCTTACCACCGCTATTGTGGAGGAGGATAAGGATAATTTCTCTTTGTGGCAATTTAGCGTTTCTTCCGCCAAGTAAAACCAAAGAAGGTTTAAATATATACAACAGGAAATGCCCGAAAACGATGCTTTTAATAAATTTAAAATATATTTAATTACGTTTTGGATGAAACCAGATGTACAAAAATTATGGTTGTTTTACGGTGAGATCCATAGGAAAAATAATGTTCTTGTAGGCTGGCATCATAATATGAATACAAATGTCAATAAAAACGAGACAAATTTATTGCAGCTCTTACATATTCTATACGATGATGCAATATTAATGAAGTATAGAACTACTTCTACAAAACTATGGGCAGAGAGCTCCCAACCTATACGACGAAGAATTTACCGAGTCAGAAATGACTAAGTTATTGAAGCCGAAATGCAGTTATTAACAGGCCAAATATCTGTGGGTCATTTTTTAGATAAACTTCGTTGGGCGCGTACTGTAATTAATGTAATGAATCTGAATCATACATGAAAAGATAAATATTTGTTGATTTTATTGAATATAATTATTATAAAAACTAAGTGTTTTTAACTCTAGTGCTTTTACACTCTTTCACAAGTGCCTAAAATAATAATGTTTTAATATTTATTTTCAGTTCTTTTAAAATGGAACTAGTGATAAAATATTCAACACTAGTTCCTAACACACTAGTTCGTGCTTGAAAAAACATTGGTTTGTACCAATGTTTTTTCAAGCACGTAGATTTACCCTTTATGAACTATTACATACAATACTTTCTGAACTATCTGTACTTTTCTGTTAACATATTATTTGAATAATGAAAATGAATAGGTGAGCAAGAGATGGCGGTGGCCAAACGTAAGCATAGTCGCCATGAAAATAGTAGATGTGCCCTATAAACGTGTTAATTAAAAAAGGGTGTTTTTTTTTTTTACTTAGTTAAATGATTGATTTTCTTTAAACTATTATTTTTATGCATAACTTACACTTCACCCACGATTTCATCCGCGTGGATTTCACAATCTTAATTATAATTATAATTATAGCCTCTAACCTACTACCAATGAAATAATTTTAAAACTGGCTCGTTAGTTCCGGAGATTGATTACCCCACTACATAAAAACTTTTTTTATTGTATATATTTTTTCAGGACAAAAAGTAGCCTAGGATGTTGCAGTACCAATTTTTATCGTAATCGAATCTGTAGTTTTTGCGATATGCTTGAACAAACAGACATATAGACAGATAATATTTTTTTAAATTACATCTTTTGGTTTGGTATCGATTTAGTAATACCCCCGCATTTTTTTTTATATTTAAATGTACAGAATTTACACTTCTACAGTGTTATGATTTATTAGAATTTATTTTTCTATTATAATTATTATACTAAAATGGTCTACTCAGGTCTACTCAGTAATTACCATTCGATAGCGATCTTTAAGAGAATACCAACTAATCATAGCGTTTTGTTAAGATATTCGGTTTTAAAAAGGGTACATCACTAGTGACATAAGATTCCACGTCAATCGAGTTGGAAAGAAAATTGGCATTTTGCCTCAGTTACTTGTTCCGTTGGACTGTTTGTTACAAAGTGAACGGCCTACAATCTAGTTTGGTAGCTGTAGCCGCCGCAGATTATAATACTTTAAACAGTAAATTATATATCTAATCAAAATGAAGTTAATATATTTGACGCTCCTTGTTCTCCCTGCGGCCCTCCTGTGTTTCCAAAGCGGTAAGTTAACTTAAAAGTACGAAAATCTGTGATATAAGTACGTGGCAGCGTATATGTAACATTTATTGAGAGAAAGTATTTTCATATAACATTTAATTTTAGTGCCTAACAAGCTTATGTTATTGTAAGTTCAAATTACTGTAAGTTCTGTTTAGTAACCTCTATTTTATTAAGTACAACATATCACAGCAGATACCTACATTCTTCACCTGAAGATTTCAATGTGTTTTGTTACTGCTGTAGATTTGTTAAGAGTTCATGTAATATTCATCATAATGATACAGTTTTCTTACCTTTTACTCTCTCAACCTTCTATTAATTAGTTGGTTACTTTCCTTGATAAGTCTTGATTCTTAAATCTTCTCTTTTTGGTAAATGAAATCCTTGAAATTCATGCATTCTAATAAATTTTATGCTTTTTACTGAAGATAAGTACCATATGTTTGTATTGCATCTTATATTCAATATGTAACATACATAACTTGTTTATTTAAGTAACAAGTTATGCTGGCTATGCAACAAGTATCAATTTGCAACTTTACTTGGTCTAACCCAACATTTTCTGTATTGCAATATGTAAGAGTCATCATATACTGTTTATGTGGAAAGTATATTTCAAAACAGCTATACTTTATACAATACCTTCTAGTATGACCTCATTTTAAGTTTATTTTAAAGAAACTGATATTTTCCTTCAACTTCCCACCTGGCTTCTATTTGCATAGTCACTTAGCAATATTTTTGAATAATGAAGTAACTTTATATCTATGAAAGAATTTCTGAAATAGTTTCGGGACTTTCTAAGATTATCTCATACACACTTATAGACAATATTTTCACTTTAAAGTAGTTATTATAGGTGTTTGTATAACAAACACACTTTCAGTTGCAAAATGTATAAATTATTTTAAAAGTGAATAAGTCTCAAAACTATTTATATACTTTTGTTATTGAATTTATTAATGGTATTATTTGTAATTTCAATTAATTATGTAGATCTGGAAATTATATGCTATATGCTGGAGTAATTATTTTGAAATCACCATGTTACAGGCAACACAATCCTGGCAAGAGCTGAGGAAGACGAACTTGATGATATTGTAGATATTGAGGGGGAAGACAACCAGGTGGTCGGTGAAGACTCACTGGGCGATGATGATGACTCTGTTGTGAAGTCCTCACAAGACGTCGACACCACTATCCTGTTCACGAAACCTATTACTAGCCTTGGAGATGCCGTATTTGGTAAGGACGTCAGATGTGACTTCATTAACTTGGTTCATCTCAAATTTCAACCAGTTGATTTTGGCTCTGGAAGAATATATTTTATTTTTATTGCACTTGCAGTACTCAATACAGTGGTAATGATGGAGAACAAATTGTTTATGTCTGATCTTTGAATGTTTCAAGGAAATAAATTTACGCAATGCACAAGAAAGAATCACCATTATAATTATTTTACTGTACTCAGAGCCATGATAACCGGGGACCTTGTGGCTAAATATTAACAGCCGCACCGGTCACGCTTCAAGGTAAAGCAACACTTGCCGAGGTTGGTCTGTGGACCATCTTACGATATTGAGATTCCTCTGGACCTCGGAAAGTACGTTAAGCCGT
Organism: Tholera decimalis; assembly: GCA_943138885.2. NCBI lineage: Eukaryota > Metazoa > Arthropoda > Insecta > Lepidoptera > Noctuidae > Tholera > Tholera decimalis. Next base: position 37,591,782 of record OW964566.2, on the reverse strand, counting down.
TGGTCCCATCTGTCATTTGTATATCTTTGACAGTTTCTATGGGTAATCTGACACTGGTCTGGCCAACCTACCTCTGGATTACCTAGCTGCTGGATTGCGGAGGTCAGATAGGTACTCTATCCATGTAAAACACTAATACTCAGTTGAAAGTCTACTATTAAAGTTTTGGGGATATGCAGAACAGGGTGTAATGTCCCGCAATCCCGTTGAAAAGGGAGGATCCTCCGACCAGACAGGTGTTTTGTCTGGTGGGCAACTGCCCGATGTTTGTGATCGGGATTTGTATGTAGGCTAGTTGTGTGGTAAACTCTGCTTGCGTGATACAGGATTTCTATAGTTTTAGTTTATATGTTGCGAGATAGATGTCGCTACAAAGTTATACTAAGGATACTAGAAAAGGCTAAGCAAATGAAATCAAATCCATTTTATATATTTCCTTTAAATGTCTTACAAAAGATGGTAGCAAAATATAATAGCGCAATGATGACACATTTCATCATAAATTGGCATGCAAATATTAAACTGTCATAGGGTGCCTAATATAATCTTGGCAGATGATAATGTTGACCCAGAGCCATAAAACCTGTACAAAATGACACTAAATTAAAACTTGAATTTTATTTATATAATCATATTACTTTAACCCTTAATTAAAATTTACTATTACCAAATAGTTAACTCTCATTAGGTGATGGTCAGACATTAGGTACTACCTATTGACTAAATTGGCTTTTTTTTTCATGCTCTTAGAAAAAACAATTTTGTATCTACATGTAAATGAAAATACTGCTGTAAATGACGAATTAGGTACACCTGCCCAGTTATAGTCAGGACTTACCACTGGCACAAAAATATTAAGATGTCAATTGCTTATAATTACTTTTGTTCCCGACAGACATACAAGCAGGCTACCCAGTTGAATTCCTGGTTGGCTTCGTCAACAAAGGTGCTGAGGACTATGTTGTGGACTCCATGGAGGCCTCATTCAGATATCCCATGGACTACACATATTATATCCAAAACTTCACCGCCTTGCCTTACAACAGAGAGGTCAAGCCTAAACAAGAGGCCACTTTTGCATACTCCTTCATCCCCAATGAGGCCTTCGCTGGTAGACCGTTTGGCCTGAATATCCAGCTTAACTACAGAGACGCCAGCGGAAACTCTTACCAGGTCAGTGGAATTATATTGCAAATTTTACTATTTGGTTGCCTTTGAAATTAATAGCCAAATTTGATATAGGATTCAGACATTTTATTTATTTCAACTGCACTTATGTTCCGGGACTGCGGTATATCGTTTGGAAATTCCCACAACACCAGTAGTGCCTCGGAGAGTCGGAGGGCATGTTAAGTTGGTCCCGGCTGTAATTTTGACAAAGTGTTCTCAGGCAATCGTGGAATGGGTGGAGTAAGCAACCTCTCGATCTGAAGGCTGACATCTTCTGATAAGTTTGGCTTCCAACCCTAGACTTGCAACTCGAAAGTCAAGCATATAACTACTGAGCCACCATTGCGCTCTCAACACAAGTCATAATTACCTTAGCCATTCAGCTATTGATGCTTCAAACTGATTTATTTATTTATTAAATCTTTACAGACTTAATCCTAATACAATAGTGTTCTCATCAGTTATATTTACTTAATTTTTTTTTATACTAAAACAATATACTAGTTTAAATTTTAGTATCCATATAAATATTATGAGGTATACAATAAAGTATATAATAATAATAAGATTAACAATTAAAACACATAATTTAACTTTTCATTGAAACTAGTTTCGTCATCGTGAGGTTCAATGGGAAGACCAGCATCAGTCAGACAGTATTATCTGTCTGGCATTAATTCTGATATGAACCTTTTTGGCGCAGCAATGAGGCACGGAGTATTTTTTGTTTTTCTCTTTTATTTGCTTGTATTTTTGTACCTATGTATGTATGCCTGACAAGATGGTGCCAAAGAAATGTTTTTCTTTCTTTCTTTCTGTTTTTATGTTACTATATATTTTTTTAAATATTAAATAATTTATTCAGGAACAAAAACACAAGACTAGATACAACAAGTCAAATGATGTTAGCTGCAAAAGTATAAACTGTAGCGCAGTTAACAACACTCTTCTCTGGAGACAGAAAACATGATATAATGCTCCATGCATATTTAAGAGAATGTTAGCGAACTTTCTGATAATACTATAATACGGTACGTATGCGCAGGAAGCGGTGTACAACCAGACGCTGAACATCGTGGAGGTGTCGGAGGGGCTGGACGGCGAGACGTTCTTCCTGTACGTGTTCCTGGGCGCGGGCGGCGTGCTGGCGCTGGTGCTGGGGCAGCAGGCGCTGGCCAGCCTGGCGCGCCGCCGCGCCCCGCGGGCCCAGCCCCGCCCGCTGGAGACCGGCACTGCCAGCGACGTCGACTACGACTGGCTGCCCAAGGATGTGCTCAACAAGATCAGTACGTATCTTTATTCATTTTTACGTATTTTTATTAATTTTTACGTATTGTTACGAGCTGGGGTTGGGGATAGAAATAATTAACGCCAATTAACAAACCAAACAACAAACAACCAAAATTAACACTTTAATTAAACACAAAATAAAAATTTAACACAATCATTTGCACCACAACACTTGTCACTTAACACTTAAATCGCACTGAAATTCACTAGTAAAGCTTCAATTATATCGCGTATTCGCCTCGTAATAAGACTGACTGTCCGCGTTCCTTTGCGATCTATTTATACCCCGGTCTATGAATTCTAGAACATTCTTGTAAAATCGAGAATAATCCAGAAGCTACTTGAGATACATAGTACTGCTACTCTCCGCTAGATGGCGTTAGTGTCTCGACTAAATATACTCAATACTGCTACTCTCCGCTAGATGGTGTTAGTGTCTCGAACATTCTAGATTTCTGTCGAAGTTTCTCGACGTACTTCACTAAGCGACTGGCGTAACAGTATTTTTATTTATCTATACGTGTTTTTATAAATTTTTACGTATTTTTATTTATTTATACGTATTTTTTATTTATTTATACGTATTTATTTTTATTTATTTACTAACTGTAAAATGGATAGAGTTAGAAATGAGTATACAAAATGTAATTTAAGGCCGGCTTGTCCCGAGCACCGTAGGTATTCGACGCTTACCCCAGCCCCCGCAACGAATAGCAAAACGTAACAAATTACGACGCGCGGGAGACGCGCGCGCCAAGCGCACCGCTCATGAGTTCACGAACTCAAGTAGGTACGAAGATGCGTCACAGAATAGAGCAATTCAGTAGATCAATTTGAATTGATTAGTTTATGTTTATTTTGTTTTGTTTTAATAGTAAGTATTTTCAAGTTTATAGATAGAATAGGTACGTATTGTATAAACTTGAACCTAATTGGTAATAATTAAAAATAAGTATATTTATTTATTTTTGTGAATAAGGTGTATAAAAAATGTGACTGACACGTAGATCATGAATACGGGTATGATTCAAAATTACACGCCGCGCGCTATTCGACTTTCCCAAAGGGTGCGAAATCTTCATGGCACAGTATAAAAAATCAAGTATTAGGTAGGCACACTTACATTAGGAGAATTGTATTACAATTCAATTGTTATATTGAAAGAGGGCTTAGACGTATTCTGTGTGAAATATTATGTTTAAAAAATAATAAATATAAATATTTTTCAATTAAATAGTTATACCAATAAAAGCAACACACAAACACTTTTTGGAACGTATTTATTTTACGCGGCTTCTAAACTGGCAGAAATTGTAACGCAAAAGTGTTAATACTTACGACTGTCTTCTGACGAGAGAGACGACGAGGGTCAACCACACACTTTTTTTTTCTCTAAAAACTACAATCATTTATGCACAACTGGCTAATGCCGTGATTCGACTTCAACTTCAACTCTTGCGGCTTTTGTGGAGGACCCACCACAACTTCATAAACGCTGGAGGTTGTTTGGTAAAGTATTTTGGATGATGAAAAGTATTAAAATTGAAGTAAAAAAAAAAAACAAAATTATTTTGTACGCAAACATTACATGACAGCTTTTGCAATGTCAAATGTGTTATCACTCAATGTTTTACCAGTTTACCAGTGGCTAGAGAAAGTTAGAAATATGGCATAGAAATGTTAAAACGATAATACAGTACGCTACAGCTTTATTTTATTTATCTCAATGAACCTACATAGATCATAAACAAATCGAGTAAATACAAGAGGGATAAGGCATTTAATGGAGATTGGACGGGGAACATTAGGGGGTGCGCGTGATTCGAAATGCAGTAAAAAGCCATAGATGACATCCTGACACGATATGTCACATTTTTGACATTTTACAACATATTATCTGTTTCCCTTTGGTACATGAATACTTTATTGGAAAACTTAAAAAAGTAGACATACACAAAGATGTGACTTTTTCTGATTAATCATTTTCATGAAAAAGAAATGTAAGCACTTTTCTCAAGACCATCTATGCTCGTTGTTGGTGTTGTTTACTGATTGCACAACGGTGAACAGGAGACGACTAGGCTCTTCGACCACCTTACGGAGGCAGCTGCAGGAGCTGAAATGGCCCAGCACAAATATCCGATGGCAAAGCTTGTTTTTCTAAGAGATTTTAATGCCCACCATAAAGAATGGTTGTTCCCGTACCAACAAACAGAGCACGCTGGTAGAGGCCCGCAGGTTTTTTTATCGCTAGATCTCGACCAGCTGGTTCACCAAGCAACCTGCATTCCAGAAGTCGACGGCCACACGCCCAATGACTTGGACCTAGTGGTGAAAACGGTATCTACCTTTTCTCCTCCAGATACATGCCCCAGGGTCATATGGCGAGTATGGAAGTATGGGTTTGCAGACTCCGAAACTGCGAAGTGAAACTCGAACTTTTACCGTCCTTCGCTGCCTCCTAGTTATGATAAAACTGAATGGAACACTGGCTCACATCGCACAAGAAAAAGCAAATTTAAATGCCTCCGTCTTTGCAGTAAGTTTACGTCTCGACACGGCGTCTAACTTACCACATAAAATACCTCACTTTGGCTCCGTAATGCTGGAAAATACATTTCATGTTAAGGAAGTCCGCAAAGCCCTTTCCAGTCAAAACCAAACCAAACTTTGCCAGCCAAGCAGAGTCAAGATGCAAACCGAGATCTTTAATTGAAAATGATAGGAAGGAGTGAACTAGTTGCCACTCTAATGATCATACGTGAGCTTCTGATCACAATGGCCTGACACTTTGAGGGGCTCACAGTCACCCCAAATCAATCAGACCAGTTTTATAGCATCTAAATCTCGGTTTACATCTCCTATAGCGTCTGACAAACTTTCCACCCGCGTAGATGCATACAACTGCAGATCATCAGCGTAAAGTTGATACGAACACCGAAGACAGAGAGTTATAAAGTTTACCGAAGTTTACCGAAAATAATAAATGATATTTTCGTAGGAAATGGTCATGTTGTATATTTCTACACTATGGCACGAGTGTGCTGCGTGTAATAAATATTGTTGACTTGTGACAACCCTGGCCGTTGCGATACTGTCTAGAGCTAGACGTTGTCGGCATTTTCCACAAGATCAAAGGCGTCGACCTACTGTATGATCTTTATACTGTGGTCATAGCGACGAATGATCGACTGTACCATTTATCCATTATTACATTTACGAAAATAAAACCTAATACAGTCGAATACGGTCAGTTATTTCAACCGTGAATACTGACATTCTGTTAGCGCGTTTAGTAAAGAATCGGATTGATAACCGTCAGTATTCTGGATCAAACCCAGGCTCTAATCACATCTTTTTGTGATTTCTTTTTTATTGAAAGTACTTTTATATTATATTTAGATATTTTTGGAAATATTTTTTTGAATAAAATAAGAAACATTTTCATTTTTTTATAGGAGAAAGAAAGTCAACAATGTTTTTGTTTTACACACATGTTTGCGGTTTGTAAATCTATTCTACTTATCTACTTAGTAAAGTAAAATATTAATTTGTATAATTATAGGTACCTATAATAATATTGTCAAAGTTTCCTTTGAGTCTGACATTTGAAAAGAGCATTATTATAACATTTGCGCACGTGGCGGCTTTATATGCTTTGACATAGGGTTCAAATTCAATTGTTTCACACACTTTTTGCGGTTGGCAAATCTATTCCGCGAGAAAAATAAACTATTACAGCTTTTGCGCGCGTGGCGTGTTTATTTACACATAGTCACATATATTATTTTGTGGTTTCGAAATCTATTCCGCGTAGCTAAATAGGTACCTCAGAATACAAAAAGAACCTAGTTAGTAAAGAAAAATATTTATGTATATACCTAGGTCTAAATATTTATATATTGTCAAAGCCTTCTTACTTTTTTTGTTTATTCAGCCTTCGTAGAGCCAGCGATGACCACTTCTTTTTGTTAATTTTGTCCATTAGTTTTACTGACCAAAATTATAACTAAAGTACCTAATAAAAACAATTTATATTACAACTATTTAAAACTAAACGATAGGAATTATTATTTTATAATGATTTATTGGCTCGACCGGAACCAAACTTAGCGGGGGTGGCAGGTTCGCTAAAAATTGGCATACGTCCGACCTCCAACACGTTCCGCTCGGGACTAATGGACGCGGGGCGCGTGGCCGCGCGCATGAAAATAATAGGAAAACACTTATTTTTGAAATTAGTGGTATAAATATTTTCAAATTTCACATTATAACGACAGACATATATGACATTTTTTACGATCTTTATTATGGTATAAGTTTTATTATTCAAAGCTTAATACAACTCAAATAAAATAAGAATAAGACTGTAATTTAGACTTGTCTTTGCGATTTAATTAGTTGCAGTGAAATGCAAGTAATCGTGTATCGGATGACCGAAATAGAAAGATCAAAGTATGAATTATGTAATATGTTTTTTTCAAAATTTAAATCCGTGTTATCTACGAATAAGACACAATTGAAAACGACGTTTTTTCGAATAACCTCGCCTTAAAGGGCTTATACAAACCAAGTGCACGGCTTCGTGGAATGATAACAAATGATATGGCAGGGGTTTTTTAACCCGTCTACAGGTGTGGAACTTATTAGAAATTTCAATCCTTCAATACTTATTTTGACCTGAAACTGTGCATAGAGACTCCATACCAGATATTATCTTCAGCCCTTTTGGTTAGATATGGGGTTTCCGTTACATATTGTATAAAAGGAAAGTGGCGCCTTTTACGGAAAAATTTAAAGAAGGTCGCATATCTTGCTATGGACATGTGATAAGGTGGGATGACACGCATGTAACTAAAAGTGTGATGGATTTGAATGTTGGTGTATAGAGAGGTAGAGAAAGCCCAAAGAAAAGGATGGATGGATTGTGTGAGGATATGAAAGAAAAAAAGTAAATAATGCTGTAACTGGGATAAGGGCAGGAAGATGTGTCCCGCGGTTTCACTCGCGTTAATTTAAGGACAAACAACAAAATTCATTAAAATAGATTAAGCGGTTTAGATTTTTCATACAAACTTTCATCCTCTATTTTAACAAACTAGGACTAGATTTTTGAAAAAATGTAGCCTGTAACCTTGAGTCTTCAACTATTTTCATTCCAAATTTCATCCAAAGGGGTGCTGTGGTTTAGCCTTGAATGCGTAACAGATAGACAGACTGACAGACTTTCGCATTTATAATACAAGTATGGATTTAAGCGTCGCCTAATTGCTAGAGATTCGGACTTGCGATCGATAGAACACTGAATAAGTTTACTTATTAGTTTTACTTGTATAAACAGTTTTAGAAAATATTTCTCTATACAAATGATTGAATGAAAAAAATCGATTCTCGAGCAAATTTATTTCAACGTTCCGTAGTTCAACGTTACATTTATACATGTCATTTCACGTCTACGGACCCATAGAGATGGTCTCACACGCTATTTAGACTTGTTAAAATAATTTGATTAATAAAACCAGCTGACCAGATACTTATAAAATATTTTATTTTTTACAGAGAAATCTCCAAAGACACCCAAACAGTCGCCTCGCTTGAGGAAGGCGAAGAGATCAGCCGGAGACGACTAATTGCAGTGTCGTAGCTATTAGAGTACCCGAGCATGTCCGCGGAGTGAGAATGATCGGACGCGGAGGCTGCACTAATAATAGGCCTGCAAACTAAACAAGAAATAACAACACCATATCTTTGCTTCTTAAAAAGAAAACACACTCATTTTTTATCATAGACAATTTAGTTTAGTCAGTCAGGCCTATTATTTTTGTAGTCGATTTTTATACACAGACTTTGTGGTTTGTAGATGCTAAGTTAAGTGTGATGTGAGAGTAACTTATGGAACAAACAGTGTGGAAGCTTTTTAACAACGTGAGCGATTATTATTAATGTGAGAATATTATTTAATAAAAAATGTTAAATTTGTATAAGTTTGTTTTATTAAAAGTGTGATTGGAGGGACCCAAAGGAGGTCCTTGTTATTTGATATTGGTTTTCTACCTCTATTACTCTCTTACAGTATTTTAGTGAATGTATCCAATGGAGGCGCGGAACCATAAAATAAATGTAACAACATCAAATTGATCTTTAAAATATGAAAGTCTAGATGTTTCTTAATTATTTATTATTATTATTAATTTATTTACAGATAGATATAGATAGAATACCCTTTATTGTACACCAATAATTTAACACACACTAGTAAACCTTTGGATGGACTTTAAGAACATAAAACAAAGATGTGATGGGAAAGTCAGTGTACCTACTTCAACTATATAACATACACAAAAAGTAACTCTAAAGTAGTTAATATAAGTACCTATATATATATATATATATATATACAGTGGTAGTCATATAATTAAGAACGACTATTTTAAAAACAAGCTTTTTGTTTTTCAAAGTTACGAGTATTACACTTTTTGCATGTCTTTTTGTATCGCTCTCGGTATCGCAAAATTGTTCCACATTGTCGTAGCACACAGTTATAACTTATAACATATTCAATAATATATAGATAAACGTTTTACTATGGCTGGCCACATAATTAAGAACACTGGATAGTTTATTTTTTATTCAAAAAATAGAGAACACTCTGTGATGTGACTAAGCCATTATTCACGTTCACACAAAAACAATGGGGAAAAGTAAAAGTTGCGATGAGTTTACAAGGGAAATTAAAATTAAACTTTGAGATAAGAATTGGTCATATAAAAAGATAGCCGATCACCTGCAGTGCTCAAAAACGATCATATTCCACGCTGTGAAGCATTTTAACACGTATCAAACAACTTCAAATATTCCACGTGTACCTAAACAGATCAACAGAAATTCATCTCGGCGAGACGATAGAAATATCGTGCGTTTGGCAAAACAATACCCTTTATACTACACCTACTTGGAAAGTACCTTGATACTTTATCAAATTTACGGTAGAAAGTACGTCATTGCATATCGAACAAATATGCGGGGAGAAAACGCATCTGAGCGGGAGAGAAAAGTGTATGAAAATCCATTTCTTACGTGGTTTTTCTTTTTTAATTTTGGGTAAGACTGCGCCGGTAACCTAAATATCAAAAGCCAAAAAGTTTTTACAGTGAGTTTTTATCTCCAAGTTCGCAAAATGACAATGGCCACTAGCTGTGTGTTGGATGGTGTCGGGCTGGCAGTGCGACCCTGCGGCGCGATAAACAATTTGAAAAAAGAACATGTGAAAATTGCACACGCCATTGGCGCCATTTTCAATTTGTGTGTTGTTTGAGGATTCAGTTTTCGTAGAAAGTAAAATAAAACTATCAAAATGATAAGTAGTGATAGTGATGATGAAGATTTTTTAACTCCGCCGCAGTTGAAGGAAACAGCAAAAATACTGATTGATAACCTTTTACCACAGAAATCAATTAAAAAATATAATAAAACTTATGACGATTTTTTGCAATGGAAAAGTGAAAAAAAACGCGGCATCTTTTTCTGAAACTGTTTTGCTTATTTCAGTGAAAAAGCGCAAAAATACAAACCAAGTACGTTATGGTCTATGTACTCAATGTTGAAAAGTACTATTTATTTTCCTCGTAGGTGTAGTATAAAGCACTATGTATCACTCGAGAGAAAGAGCGATTCCCGATCTCGGGTGTTTTAAAGCCCTCGCCTACGGCTCGGGCTTCAAACGACACCCTCGACGGTAATCGGTCACTTTCTCCTCTCGGTGAAGAATGTACTATTTAAGGGGTCTAACGAATTGAGAAAAGAATAGGTAACAAAGTTAAAGTAACTCTTCGGCGATCGTAGCGCGCACTATCCGAAGGCGTTCGGTAGAAGCTAAGTTGAACGGAAGGATAGTAAGAAAGGTACCTACCCATGTTGAAACGGTGTCATAGGCAAGCCCGGCTTGCATTTGCTAGGGGGTATGAAAGCTGGACAGTAAATCAGTGGAAAAATGTTCTTTTCTCTGACGAGACAAAAATTAAAAGAGTATCTTCTGATGGGAAACGATATGTTCAGTTCAGTGGGTCCGGACGGTATTCCGCCCTTCATTTTGAGGGACTACCGCATGGTATTAATAGAACCCTTGCTGCACATCTATACTTATAATAAATCTGTAGAGAGGTCAATTCTGTACATGAAATATATTTACAAAATAACTATCAGGGGGTGATTAGGGATCGATACTGATGCCAAAAATGCAATCAGTAAAATTTTTGTCTGTCTGTCTGTCTGTCTGTATAACCGTTATAGAAACAAAAACTACTCGACGGATTTTAACGAAACTTGGTACAATCATTTTTCATACTCCTGAGCAGGTTATAGTATACTTTTCATCACGCTACAATCAATAGGAGCAGAGCAGTGAAGGGAAATGTTGGGAAAACGGGAGAAGTTACTCCATTTTTTAAGCTTCCGTCGCGTGTGCAACCTTAATGGTTAAAGCTACACAGAAATCATATATGACGGAAATGTTCTCCTTAAAATTATATAACAAATATCCCACGACAGCATATATCTATCTTTTATGGTTGACTCACAATAACACGTGTAACTCCCGATAGCTTAGCAGTTCGAAGCTTTCTGATTATTATTCTGCTCCGAAATTTAAAACCACCACAACTTTACACTGGAACTCGGCTAAAAGTAACCCAGTTGCAACAAAATATAATCGAGGCTCAAATTTTAACAGGTTGCGGTGCAGGAGAAACCGTCTTTATTCTCAGAATTCCCATAATACCAAATAATTTTCCATTCCAATTTAAAAGAACTCGATTCCCAGTATCGGTGTGTTATTCAATGACAATTAATAAGGCTCAAGGGTAGACTTTTCGTGTTGCTGGAGTAGATCTCGGTGTCAGTTGTTTCTCGCATGGTCAGTTGTACGTCGCTCTTTCCCGGGTTAGCAGTTCTAGAAATCTTTATGTTCACGTGCCGGACGGGTCAACTTTCAACATAGTTTACCCGGAAGCTTTGCGCTGAAGTATTGTCGTTCTATAGGTACTTAAGCCTCATGTGAACGTGATCTAAACAATATTACCAATACATTAACTTAATAACACACAAGGAGTTACACGCTGACGGAGACGCGGGCACAGCTATTACCAATAATATGGTGAGGTTCCGTATTGCGATATTTTTCGACAGTGTTATAGATTGACATATTATATTTCCCTACTAAATTACGAAAGTTAATCTGTGTGTTACATCAAAATCACTGAACCGTGAGGAAGGACATAGGCTACTTTTTTTACGAAAAACGACGGAAACGTGCACGAAGTCGCGGGCAACAGCTATCTATGCTAATAATATAAGGCTGAAGAGTTTGTTTGTTTGTTTGAACGCGATAATCTCAGGAACTACTGGTTCGAATTGAAAAAATATTTCAAATTAAATAGTCAATTTATAGAGAAAGGCTATAGGCTATATATCATTACGCTAAGGCCAATAGGAGCGGAGCACCAATGAAGAATGCTTCAAAATCGGGGTTAAATTTAACGTTAGCCCAAAGTAACTATTCTACGCGGACGAAGTCGCGGGCAAAAGCTAGTATTTAATATTTGTTTATCAGAGGCATATTTTCCTAGTCGTTGGAAACTTACGCGGGTGGTACCTATACCGAAAGGTCGAGGTGGTACGGATGTCAGTGACTTTAGCAATCGCGGTACTGAGCGCGCCACCCATTGATATACTAAAAACCCAAGATGCACACTCAACGCCTCAAAACCGTCCGCATAAAATGAGTGCTTAATTCTAAATTATGCGCTCATTTCAAATAGTATCGCGTCACTCGCGTCTAGGTACACACGTCAAAAATGCCAAAATTTTCTTTGTAAAAACAACCTTAAACAATCGTCATAAGATAGAATTTGCAAAAACATATTTTGTACTTATAGCATATCTATTACTACGTAGGTGGTGAGTGTTTGGCGACTGTTTCGAGCTTCACTTTTCTTCGAGACTGTGCATCTTGGGTTTTTAGTATATCAATGGCGCCACCCAAGGTATTCGATATGGCTGTTCACAATTATCTTTATGCACAGATAGGCCCTCATTTGTCTGTAACGCAGCACGCTTCCGTCCTGGTCGCGGTACAACGGGGAACTTACTTCAACTGATGACACAGTTGGTACCAGCTGTTGACGCCGGTCTTCAGGTAGACGTAGCATATCTTGACTTTAAGAAGGCGTTCGACACAGTCGATCACGACATACTCTTGTCGAGGCTGGCAGGTATGGGCTGCACACTTCATACTGTAAAGTTCCTTGCCAGTTATCTTCGTGATAGACGTCAGTATGTGGACTGTGGCGGACACTTCTCGGAGCCCTACTACACCAGATCGGGCGTGAGTCAAGGTACGAATCTGAGACCCTTACTATTTATTATTGTGGTAAATGATTTACCAAGGGTAGTCAGATCAACATGCCTGCTATTTGCTGACGACCTTAAGTTGTCTACAGTTATAAAAGACACTGCGGATTGTGACATGCTGCAGCACGTTTTGGATAGGGTCACTGAATGGATTCACTGCAATAAGTTATACTTTAATGTATCAAAGTGCTCTGTGCTTTCATTCACACGCACACGAAGCCACCAATACAGCATGGACGGGGAGCGGCTGCAGCGTGTCATGGAGGTTAAGGATTTGGGCGTTCATTTTTCCAGTAATTTACAGTTTCGCAAGCACGTAGTACACGTTTGTAAACAAGCGTACAGGAATCTGGGATTTGTGTTGCGTCAAGCAAATGACTTCACGAATATAAGTGTATTGAGGGCTTTGTACGAGGCTCTAGTGAGGAGTCATCTGGAATATAATGCGGCCGTCTGGAGCCCGAGTGAAATAAAATACAAAAATATGCTCGAACGGATACAGAACAAATTTATTAGATTTATGTAGGTATTTAAAGCTGTATGGGATATACCCGGGATACCCGTTACTATATCCTACCTTGTTCTGTCTCGGTATGGTCGGCTACTACAAATTATGAAATAAATCAGACGTGAAATGACACTGGCGACGTATCAATCAATAGTAATAAATAATAAAAATAATCAACAGTATACAAAACTCAGGCATACTATCAGAAATAGGATTCTGTATACCGGACGGGTACGTAGCGCGGCGGCGCAAACCGCAGCTGCTGGTGGTGCCGCGTGCGCGCACTAACCTGCTGGGGCGCGCAACTAACGCTGACACGCGCGCTGCGCACTCTCAAGTTCTCAACATGGTGGCGGATTGAATCGACATATATCGTCGCCTTAGAGTGAAAACCTCGGGAGTACATTTTTGTCCAATTTTTTTTTGCGTTTCCAGAAAGCAATCCTAGCAACGCACATCCTGATCTCACTAATATGTTCATTCGATACTCGAAACGCTATCTATGAAAGTAAGTGAGAACCTCGTGAACACTCGCATCGCATCGTCAGTTTAGCGTTATCAGGCCATGGATTATGCATTTCTGAACTGTTCGATATTATGTATAATATTTTTCATATTATACATAATATCGAACAGTTCTGGATATAAAAGCGGGTTAAATTTACATATAAATTAATAAAAAAAAAACATAAAGGAAACCGTACAAAAATTTTATAGCACGCAGATTTTTCTTCCTCCTGAAAAGTTACTCCTTTTTCACTTACGAGTTTTTCACTCCAAGGCGACGATATTCACCTGTACACTGAGTGAGTTCACAAGGGTCACGTACTGTGTATGTAGCATGTAAGGTATAGTTAAGTATAATTTATTTTAAGTTACTTTGTCGCATTAGATTTAAGATCTGTAATGGCAAAGGAAACATGTGTGCGTGATAAATAAATAAATAAATAAATGTTTGACGTCCTCCCAATACAGCATTCGACCCCAATAAGTATACAAAAGTGACATTAAAGCATGGTGGTGGAAATGCGAAAATTTGGGGATGCTTCTCTGGTCATGGTGTTGGAGCTGTTAGATTGATAAAAAATAGGTATACTGGAAGAAACAATGTTACCATAAGCTGAAGACGTGCTTCCGATTATTTGGACATTTCAACACGACAATGATCCCAAGTACGAGATTATATGACCACCACTGTATTATAATAGGTACAATGCAATACATAAATAAGTATATTTTGTGTATGTTTTTATTTCTTCATTACAAGCAGTTTTATTTATGTCCTGAAGTATGAAACGCTTCATTTTACTAGAAACATTCTACATTTTCCTTTTGTTATCCAGGATGGTTTATGACATTTCTTTATTTATTATTTATTATACTATATAAAGCTAAATTACCACTGACTGACTGACTGACTGACTGACTCACTCATTGACATAATTGTTCTCCCAGATGGTGGATGGGGAGGTGGGTATATTTTGACAGATTCGTAAACAAGTAACTCTCAAACCTACGGGAAAAGTGCCAAACCTCCCCTTTTCCCTCCCCCTTCTCCCCCCCCCTATCGTATCTCGGAAACTACGAGACCCGTATTTTTTTCTTTTTACGGATTCGTATAGAGGAGGCTCGGTAAAGTAAAAACCATTTTTCAAAGTCCCCCCCCCGCCCCCCTTCTCCCCCCTTTAGGCGGATCTCGGAATCTAAGAGACTTGGAACATTTTTTTTTTTTCAGATTCATTTAGAGGGGCAATGCTTTAGTCGAAATAATTGTGCAACCCCCCCCCCATTTCCCCCCCCCCTTTTTTTTTTTTTCACAAGCACGCGAGGTGCTTGCACCTCGCGCAACACGCAAATACTAAACCCGCCCCATCTCCCCCATCACCCCCCCCCCCATTTCTTTTTTTTTTTTTCCACAAGCACGCGAGGTGCTTGCACCTCGCGCAACACGCAAATACTAGTTATATTATATAAAGCTAGATTACCACTCACTGACTCACTCACTGACTGACTCATTGACATAATTGTTCTCCCAGATGGTGGATGGGGAGGTGGGTATATTTTGACAGATTCGTAAACGTGCCAAACCTCCCCTTTTCCCCCCCCCCCTTCTCCCCCCCCCTATCGTATCTCGGAAACTACGAGACCCGTATTTTTTTCTTTTTACGGATTCGTATAGAGGAGGCTCGGTAAAGTAAAAACCATTTTGCAAAGTCCCGCCCCCCCCGCCCCCCTTCTCCCCCCCTTTAGGCGGATCTCGGAATCTAAGAGACTTGTAACATTTTTTTTTTTCAGATTCATTTAGAGGGGCAATGCTTTAGTCAAAATACTTCTGCAACCCCTCCCATCAACCCCCCCCCACTTTTTTCTTTTCACAAGCACGCGAGGTGCTTGCACCTCGCGCAACACGCAAATACTAAACCCCCCCATCTCCCCCCCCCTTTTTTTTTTCACGAGCACGCGAGGTGCTTGCACCTCGCGCAACACGCAAATACTAAAGCCCCCCATCTCCCCCCATCACCCCCCCCCCTTTTTTTTTTTTCACAAGCACGCGAGGTGCTTGCACCTCGCGCAACACGCAAATACTAACCCCCCCCATCTCCCCCCATCACCCCCCCTTTTTTTTTTTTAAGGAAAGCACGCGAGGTGCTTGCACTTCGCGCAACACGCAAATACTAGTTATATTATATAAAGCTAGATTACCACTCACTGACTGACTCATTGACATAATTGTTCTCCCAGATGGTGGATGGGGAGGTGGGTATATTTTGACAGATTCGTAAACAAGTAACACTCAAACCTACGGGAAAAGTGCCAAACCTCCCCTTTTCACCCTCCTTCTCCCCCCCCCCCCCTATCGTATCTCGGAAACTACGAGACCCGTATTTTTTTTTTACGGATTGTATAGAGGAGGCTCGGTAAAGTAAAAACCATTTTTCAAAGTCCCCCCCCCCCCCTCCGCCCCCCTTCTCCCCCCCTTTAGGCGGATCTCGGAATCTAAGAGACTTGGAACATTTTTTTTTCAGATTCATTTAGAGGGGCAATGCTTTAGTCAAAATACTTCTGCAACCCCCCCCCCCCATCACCCCTCCCCCTTTTTTTTTTTTTTCACAAGCACGCGAGGTGCTTGCACCTCGCGCAACACGCAAATACTAAACCCCCCCCCATCTCCACCCCACTTTTTTATTTCACAAGCACGCGAGGTGCTTGCACCTCGCGCAACACGCAAATACTAAACCCCCCCCATCACCCCTCCCCATTTTTTTTTTTCTTTTCACAAGCACGCGAGGTGCTTGCACCTCGCGCAACACGCAAATACTAGTTATACACTTCTGGACACATCTATTGGCCCACCTTAGAGTTTAGGTTTCGATGGCCCCTACCGAAATATGATTGCTAGATTGAACAAAAACTGTTGATGCAGTTTTAAACCTGATACATTTTACCATCTTTTTCGATCGTATAGTTTTAAATTTGAATTCAGAATACCATACGACATGGACCTACGCCTAACAAGTCGGATATGCGCCTTGTTAAAGGCAATTAATTTTTGAATAAAAAACATGTTTTATCAAATAAAGGTTTAATTTAATAACGCGTGTTGCCTCCATGGGCATCTACCACAGCTCTCATACGATTAGGCATAGAGTTTATCAACCGCTCTATGAAATTTTGAGGGATCATCTCCCATTCCTCTTCTATGGCAGTTTTCAACTCCTGCATCGTCTGGGCAACTGGCTGACGAGCCCTAACACGCCTTTTTAGCTCGTCCCACATGTGCTCAATGGGGTTCATGTCTGGGCTTCTGGCTGGCCAGTCCATAACTGTGATGTTCACATCCCGAAGATATTCCCTGACGATGCCGGCCGCATGGGCTCTTGCATTATCATGCATAAAAAGGAAATTTGGGCCCACATAGTCCGCGTATGGTATCACGTGAGGTTCTAAGCACTCACGAATGTATCTTTCAGCATTTAATGTTGGCAGCCGTGGTCCTGTAACAACCTCAAGTTGAGTTTTGCCGCTCGCGGATATACCGCCCCAGACAGTCCATGAGCCACCGCCATAAGCAACCCTCTCTTCAAAGCAGCATTGTGCGAAACGCTCTCCCTTACGCCGGTAGACCTTCTTCCTTCCATCATTGCCATGTAACACAATTTTAGACTCATCAGAAAAGAGTACACGGCTCCAATCTTGCTGTGTCCAATTTAAATGACTGCGTGCGAAATGAAGGCGCGCTGTTCGGTGGGCTCGCTTTAGTTTGGGCCCATTAGCTGGCTTGTGTGGTACCATATCGCGTTCTTTTAACCTTCTCCGAACAGTTCGAGCGCTCACAGATACTCCGTGGAAGTCGCGAAGTTGGTTTTGTATCTCAATGGAGGTAAGGTGACGATTTCTCAAGCTGGTCGTCACGATGAATCGATCCTGCCTTTCAGTTGTGACCCGAGATCGTGGCCTTCCTTGGCGACGAACAAAGCCGCCAGTCTCTAGGTACCTCCGATAAACATTTCGGACCGCAGATCGACTTAAATTAAGTTGAGCACTCACGTTTCTTTGGCTGTGTCCGGCCTGAATAAGTGCCACAGCTTGGGCGGCGACTTCAGGTGAAGTATCCATAGATTATTGATAGAACCTCACCTTAATGTTAAGAATAAGTAATGTTTGTTGCAAAAGCAAAGATATCAATCACTTTTTCAAGAATTAAATCCAAGTAAACCAATAAAACCAAGTTTTCTTAGTATTCGATTGTTTGATATCAACAAACAGGCTCCAAATTGTCTTTTGTTTCTTTAAATTCTGTGTTCGAAATTCAAAAAAAGACTATTGAGTGAAATTGTGAATGTGCCAGGTTCAAAACTGCATAAAAACTTTTTGCTCGACCTAATATAAAATTTTAGCTAGGACCAAACGAAACTGAAAATACAAGGTGGGCCAATAGATGTGTCCAGAAGTGTATTATATAAAGCTAAATTACCACTCACTCACTGACTGACTGACTGACTCATTGACATAATTGTTCTCCCAGATGGTGGATGGGGAGGTGGGTATATTTTGACAGATTCGTAAACAAGTAACTCTCAAACCTACGGGAAAAGTGCCAAACCTCCCCTTTTCCCCCCTCTTCTCCCCCTCCCCCCCTATCGTATCTCGGAAACTACGAGACCCGTATTTTTTTCTTTTTACGGATTCGTATAGAGGAGGCTCGGTAAAGTAAAAACCATTTTTCAATCCGCCTAAAGGGGGTGAAAAGGGGGGCGGGGGGGGACCCCCGCCCCCCTTTTCACCCCCTTTAGGCGGATTTCGGATATTAGGAGACTTGGAACATTTTTTTTTTCAGATTCATTTAGAGGGGCAATGCTTTAGTCGAAATACTTGTGTAACCCCCCCCACATCTCCCCCCATCACCCCCCCCTTAATTTTTCACAAGCACGCGAGGTTTTTGCACCTCGCGCAACACGCAAATACTAAACCCCCCCATCTCCCCCCATCAACCTCCCCCACTTTTTTTTTTCACAAGCACGCGAGGTGCTTGCACCTCGCGCAACACGCAAATACTAGTTATACTACATAAAGCTAGATTACCACTGACTCACTGACTCACTCACTCATTGACATAATTGTTCTCCCAGTTGGTGGATGGGGAGGTGGGTATATTTTGACAGATTCGTAAACAAGTAACTCTCAAACCTACGGGAAAAGTGCCAAACCTCCCCCTTTCCCCCCCTTCTCCCCCCTCCCTATCGTATCTCGGAAACTACGAGACCCGTATTATTTTTTACGGATTCGTGTAGAGGAGGCTCGGTAAAGTAAAAACCATTTTTCAAAGTCCCCCCCCCCGCCCCCCTTCTCACCCCCTTTAGGCGGATCTCAGAAATTGAGAGACTTGGAACATTTTTGTTTTCAGATTCATTTAGAGGGGCAATGCTTTAGTCGAAATAATTGTGCAACCCGCCCCCATCACCCCCCCCCATTTTTTTTTTTCACAAGCACGCGAGGTGCTTGCACCTCGCGCAACACGCAAATACTAAACGCCCCCCATCACCCCCCCCTCCACAACACGCAAATACTAAACCCCCCCATCAGCCCCCCTTTTTTTTTTTTTTTTCACAAGCACGCGAGGTGCTTGCACCTCGCGCAACACGCAAATACTAAACCCCCCCCATCTCCACCCCTTTTTTTTTTTTTTCACAAGCACGCGAGGTGCTTGCACCTCGCGCAACACGTAAATACTAGTAAATATATGTACGCAAACAGTTTGCGACTCACTTCTTGCAACTGGGGACCCCAAGACAAGTCCTTATCTATGTAGGTATGTAAATACCAAAGATTTTAAATACTCTCTGGTAAATACCCAAGTCTTTCACTACATCACTATAAGGTATTACAGCACCAACAAAAACAAATTTGGGGAAGGTTCATCGAGTCAACTTTAGAACCGCATTCTAGAGCTGCCAACCACAATGACTTGGGTCTTCGCAGGATTAACCTTCAAACCCTGATCCAAGCTCCATTGAGAAATACGTGCTAAGTCATTATTCACAATGATCACCGCCTCAGACAGTTCATCTACGGGAAGCTTGCGAATAAATGTGCAAATCGTCAGTATGAAGGTGGTAGGATGAGAGAAGTTCATTAGAAATAGAATTTATAAATACGGCGAAAAGAAGAGGAGAGAGAACGCCCCCCTGTGGAACGCCAGCAGTGCTATTGCACCAAGAAGATGATGAATCTTCAATGCGAATACGTTGTCGGCGGCCACACAGGTAACGGTCTTCTTGTGCGGTGGTGGCTCTCACTCTGCCTGTTCCTCGTCTTCTAGACACCGGACCGTCTCTTGAAAACGATTCCAAGCGTTCTGAATCGCTCGTCCTGAGTAGCCGAGTTGTTGAGCAACAGAACGCTCTGTGAATGTCCTTCTTGAATTAAAGTCACAGCTCTAGTTGAGGTTAGCGAGTCCATGTCTTCGAAAGCGTGGCATATTGCGTGCAATAATCCAATTAACACGTTACTTAGCAATCTTTGAACTGTTCACAACAAAATCCACACATGGACTAAATCTATCGATCAACTTAAATAAGGGTAAAATCGACCGATTTCTAAAAACCTCAAAATCTGCCCACTTAAACAATTTTATGCAAGTGGCATACTCAAATAAGATTTATCAACACTTAAGAATAACGTATTATAAGTATCAGCCACTTAAGTATGCATTCAAGTTAATAAATTAACCCAAATGTTAAAAATAAGTATAGATGACACCAAATAGCTTGACAAGGTTTTGGCGTAGTGGGGGTAAGTTCGCGCATCGTGCACTTAGTGGAAGGAAAAAGTGGTCACTTTTGCTGCTTGCCATTATTCTATGGTTATTGCCATCATTTATTTTTAATCATATCTGTTCAGAAGAATGTTAAAGAAAGAAGAGGAATTCATCCGTTATTTCGGTATTATAAATAAAATAGATATAATACATAAATACATTTAAAAGTGAAAAACAATTATTTAAAAAAACATTAAAAATAATATGTTCTCGTCGTCACAATTAGTTAATAAAACTGCTACGCCTTTTATTCTTCTTTTTTCCCGGTGTCCTAAAGACAGTGACGAATTCGGAATTTCAACCTTCCTTAACTATAGTGTCTAACTGTTCTTTCTGACGTTTTAATAGTCTGCGTAAAACGGTATTTGGTCCTGGCATTGTAATGAACGTAACAAAAACTAAAATTAAAACAACAACTCGTAACAAAAACAAAGGGTACAACTTTCGTGTAGGCAAGTGTATTCGGGAGCAAATTGAACGAGAACTACTGACGCACCAATCGCGCGCTCGGAGCGGCGCTACGTCATACCCCGCGTCCCGCTGACAACCGCTGACACCTAAAAATCGACTTCTGCGCATTGAACGACTCTTGCCAAGTTATTTGGCGTTACCTATAGCGGCCCTTATTTTGTTTTGACTAGTATATAACTAAATATTCTGTGAATATTTCAAGCGTCTACCTGTTGCCGTTATCAATAACGAGCAAAAAAAAATCACGTTTGTTGTATTGGAGCCCCCTTAAATATTTATTTTATTCTGTTTTTTAGTATATGTTGTTATAGCGGCAACAGAAATACATCATCTGTGAAAATTTCAACTGTCTAACTATCGCGGTTCATGAGATACAGCCTGGTGACAGACGGACTGACAGCGGAGTCTTAGTAATAGGGTTCCGTTAATTTACCCTTCGGATACGGAACCCTAAAAACGACAGCCGACTTAAACGATATCATCCGACGAGCCCTTATCACCGTCGGCGTTCCAGCTGTATTGGAACAGCTGTATTGGAATGGCTTGGTGCGTGACGATGGCAAAAACCGGACAGCGTGTCATTGTTTCCTTTGAAGATGAGTAGGCTTTTGTGTGGGAAACTGGGAACGTGGTGCCCATGCCCCAAAGAAATGTAGAAAAGGCTGGTTAACGCTTCCCGTAACACAAGGGCCGGCTATTACTTTGGCCGAAGGCCATACTATGCCATACAACGTGGCAATGCCGCCAATTTCTTGGGTACCTACCTACGTTAACAGCTGACAGCGTTGGGGACGATGTTTTAATGCATTATTTTATTTTGTAGTTTAGATTCGTTTAACTAGTTTATTAAATTATGTATTGAATTAGCGAAATAATATTCAGATAAGTACGTATACAGCGTGGCGATTAGGTTATCACATTACTAATTGAAACCACGTACTCTATATTAGGTATTTTATGATATAAAATTAAAATAATTTAATAATAAACATTATTATTGCCGTGGGTCCTTTTTCCATTTTAATATTTCACAACATCATGTACCTAATATGTACTTTTTGGCAAATAAATAATTATTATAAATTCAGGTAAATATCCCGTATTCTAATGATACGAGTACCTAGGTACTGTTAGTGACCATGTCAGTTTAAAAACTTATACTAAACATTAAAAGTAAACGTAATCAAATTAGAGTATGGGAACATAGAACGCCCTGGCGATGTCACGTCGCTCATATGGTCATCAGTCTCTATCGGTTACATTTCGATACCTATACTCTCTGCATTTCGGGGAGTATGCGATGGAATTGCACAGTTTAATTCCACTAAGCCCGTTCCTTCATCGGACAAATGGCTATGCGCTATCGTTACATGGTGGACATCCCACCCATACGCACAAAACGTTGTGGCAATACTTTCATTGTGCGTACAGCTAAGGAGTGGAATATCTTGCAGGAGTGAATAGGTTACTTATAGGCAAGCATGCTTCACCTTTGACCACATCATGGTTTAACATCAGGTGAGATGGTGGTCAAACGGAAGCCTATCAACAATAAAAAAAATCCTAAGATTGCAAGTTTAAACATTCAGAAGAGACATTCGCAGACTTCGCAGTGAATCAAATTATAGGTAAACTGTGAGCATAGACTGAGATTTTACACAATTGACCTTGAGTAGTGTTACCAGTACGATAACATAACAATACTTACCCTGTTCTACGGCACTATAGTAATCTATATATAGTAATCACTACAATTAAAATAATTAAAAAGTAACACTATCTCAATTTTTTTTTTTTAATAGTTGATAGGCTTGCGTTTGACCATAATCTTACCTGATGTTAAGCGATGATGTGGTCGAAGATGAAGCACGCTTACCTAGAAGTAACCTATTCACTCTTGACTTAAATACTTCAAGGTTATAACTATCAGGAAACACAGACTCCGGCAGGGAATTCCACTCCTTAGCCGTACGCACAATGAAAGTATTCCCAAAACATTTCGTGCGTATGGGTGGGATGTCCACCATGTAACGATGGCGCATCGCCGTTTGTCTTGTAGTCCGATGATGGAAATTAGACTGTGCAATTCCATCGCACGCTCCCCGAAATGTAACCGATAGAAAACTGACAGGCTTGCAACACGTCACGGATGCTCTGGAGCCTTGTCTCGACCAGTTTCACATCAGTGACCAGTGGCACGGTTACACCACGGAAAGAAGGAGCCGGTTGAAATTGGCTCCTTTTTGCGGAGAAAAGATACGCCTGGGTCTTGGCAGCATTAAACTTGACCAAGTTGGCGTCGCCCCACTCAGAGACAGCCTTCAAAGTCAAGTTCAAGCGCCCCACCATTGATAGATAGATAGATATATTCTTTATTGTACACCATAACAGTAAAAACAAAATTATGGACTTAACAATTAAAAAGGGTGATACAATGGGTGGTCTTATCGCTAAAAGCGAGCTTTTACAGACAACCTTTGGATGGATTTGACACAGAAGAAGAAAATAAATACGCGGGTAGTCCACGGTGTACTAATTATCTATATAAAATACAAAACAATAAATAACGTTCTCAAAACATATTTATATACATACAAATATTTAAAAAAAGAAAGAAACAAAGACACATAATAACAACAATGTAAGGAGAGAGATAAAGATCTTTTACTAAGTTTTTGAAAGAAGATAGGGTTTGTGCTTGTCTTACTGACACGGGTAGAGCATTCCACAGCCGTACTGCTTGAGCTGCGAACGACTTTTTTTTTTTTTTTTTAACGTGGTAAAATTATCAAATAAGTCCTCCCACTCCGGGCAGGGTGGGAGGGACTGTCAGACTTTTACTGACTAAAATCCACGGTGTTCCTTCAATAACCCTTTACATACCGGGGTCACGGTAACGGGATGAGTCCCACGACCCCGGCGGGCTTCGGCCCTCTGCAGAGGGTTATCAAATTGTGCCTCAGTAAGATCAAGATAACTGACATCAGCGTAGTCTAGGATGGGGAGTAAAAGAGACCGTGCTAGCGAAATTTTAGTAGCAGTTGGCAGAAAGTTACGCAACCGTCTTAGGGAATGGGCAGAAGCAAATAATTTGCGACTGACTTCTTGTAATTGGGGACCCCAAGAAAGATGTTTGTCAACCCAAACCCCAAGGTTCTTAACTTTCTCGCTTAATGGAATAGCAGTGCCGTTGAAAATAACCTGAGAAAGCTGCGTCCATTTTACCTTAGGTGCCAACCTGGAACTGCCAACCACAATGACCTGAATCTTTGACGGGTTAACCTGCAAGCCATGTGCATCACTCCATTCGCAAACAATAGCCAAGTCCTGGTTCATGATATCAATAGCAGTATGCAAATCTATATAGGGAGCTTGTCTGTAAAACTGAAAATCATCAGCATAAAGATCATAGGAGGACTGAAGTTTTTTAGAAATAGAATTTATGAATATTGCGAAGAGTAAAGGAGATAAGACGCCACCCAGGAACACCGGCTGATGTACTACACCAAGAAGACCAGGACTCATCTATGCAAATACGTTGCCGGCGGCCAAATAGGTAACTACGAAACCAGTCAATCGCTGTTGGAGATATGTTAATAGAGCGTAGTATGTTGAGCATGATTTCGAAATCAACAGTATTAAAAGCGTTGCTAAATTCTAGCAAGCAAAGAATCGTCATATTTCCTTTATCCATGCCCAACCTCATCTCATCCGTAACGCTTACTAAGGCGGAAGTGGTACTATGACCAGGACGAAAACCGGATTGGAAAGGATTCAGCAGACTATTCTTGCAAAGAAAAGAACTAAGCTGATTGTGGACAAGGCGTTCAAGGACTTTAGATAAAAAAGGCAGGATGGAAATAGGTCGGTATTCTGAAAAAGATGTAGGATTCGATTTTTTGGGTAGAGGAACAATTTTGGCCTTTTTCCATACCGAGGAAAAGACACCATTGGAAATAGAATAGTTAAGGATATAGGTAAGGATAGGAAGGATTTCATCGAGGACAGGGAGTATCATCTTCCGATTGACACAATCACTACCAACGGCATTGGATGTGATTGAAACTATGCTTTTCTTAACATCACAATCAGAAAATTGACTAAAATTAAATGCGGAGTGATCCGGAGTTGGAAGGTTAGAAAGATAATTTATTGTATTTGCCTTCATTGTCCCATTAGAGGGGGACGAGGACTTGTGACCAACTGGCACGTGCGCTGGGTATATATGTGTCTGTCGTCTGCATACCCAAAGGTACCGGGCATTAGCAGATCGTTAATATGCAGCAAGAATAAAGTTGCTGAGAAAACTGACCCCTGAGGGACCCCGGCATTAATAGCCAATTGGCCAGACGAGCCGCCAATAGACCGATCTCTCAGGAAGTCTTCTATCCAAACGCAAAGTTCAGTGGGTATACCGAAAGAAGGAAATTTAGCAATAAGGCTATCGTGCCACACACTATCGAAAGCCGACATACTAGTCTCGCATCCACTAGGAGAGTCAGGAGGGCGAACGTCACCACTATCAAGACGTGAAGATTCCGCAAAAAGAGCGGCAAACAAGTTTGCTTTCTCCTCAGCGGTGTGGGCTAGTGACCCATCGGGTTTAAGCAGTGGTGGTAGTGAGGGGCGACAGAAGTTCGATTTAACCGTTTTAGCCAGGGACCAAAACGCTTTGCTGCCAGCAGGGTATGAAGCAAGCTTGTTCCCAATTCGGCTAGCATGGTCAAATCGAGCCCTCTTGGCAGCCCTGTTGTAGGCTCTCTTCTTCTGACCCACGTCATTTGCTTTGCGGCTTCGAGCATCGACCCACGTTAGGTAAGCCGCGTGTTTAAGAGGGTGTCGAGCCTACGAGACGCGCGGAAAATAGGTATTTACTGCAGCGGGCTAGTCGTGTGCGTTGTCACACACACAATGACAAGTTCGCTCGAGGCCCGCTTGCCGTTGCACGACGAAGTTTGCTAACTTTGCATTTTTTAATTTTTTGTCGTTATGTTGAATAAACTTGAAAAACGAATATAAATTATTTAGATGGTTTTATTTATCACACTAATATTATAAAGGCGAAAGTTTGTTAATGAATGTGTCTGTTTGCATGTTTGTTACTTCTTCACGCTCAAACGGCTGGATGGATCTAAATGAAGCAAGTAGGTACGTAAATAAATCACAAAAGTAAATTTAATAAATTATACCTATTATATAAAAATTTACGTTTGTTTTTACTGTAGTAATACATTATCCGTTCCCTCACTATTCATCCTATTGCAATAAAACTTTGATTTTATATATTAAACTCCTCAGATTTTTTTTTAAAGAATACTAGCAATGTGGGTACATTTCACATTACTAGCAATCTTGTTAACCCCTCCAACTAAGCTAAATATGCTTGTGTCTGGAGTGGGTTCACGTCAATAGTGTAATGGGTGTGGTTCGAACCCGTGACCTCTCGATCACAAGTCCGACACCTTATCCATTAGGCTATTGACGCTTCGAAACTGGGTAAGTAGCAAGTTAGGGTTGATGGGTATGCAGTACTTATTTGAATAATAAAACCAGTATGAAATAAAAAGAAATATAATTATGTAATGTCATAATAAAACCAGACTGAAATAAGTTTTGTTTATTAAAATTTCATTTAGATCTCGTTTAAATTCTGTTGTACTGTCATATTTTTAATAACATTCGGTACTTTATTATATATACGTGGGGCCACACCAAAAAAAACATTTTTTCATTAATGCTGTCTAGCGAACTTACTTCGCAGAAAATATAAGCGTAATTTATTTCATAACAATATATGTATCAAGTGTAACTTAATTTAAAAGAAAAAAAAAATAAAAGAAATCTATAAATCTAATGTTATATTGCTTATTATAACATTTTACAAAAATTGGCCAAGTGCGAGTCAGACTCGCCCATGAAGGGTTCCGTGTGTAACTATAATAACATAATATAATATGTATATTTATTTGACGAATAGAAAAGAACCTTAAAAATTTCTAGCTTATTTACATTTTTACAACTACGCTAAATAACTTTGTTTTTCATAGTGTTTGTATGAATTACAAAGTTATATTTGCGGTTTTAGAAAATATACTGTATCTCAAAAACTAGCGACTCGATCTCGTTCAAACCAATTTTGGTTGAATGTTTACATTAGGATCTACAACATATGTTTTTTTTAGATTTTTCACTTCATTATTATAGAAGTTAGAGGGGGGACGGACACACATTTTACCACTTTGGAAGCTTATATCTTTTAAACGATTGACTTTATGAAAAAGTGGTTTTAGAAACCCTTATATCATTTTTAAAGAACTGTCTATAGATACCACACAAGCATAGGTTTCATGAAAAAAAATATATTTTCAGTTCTAGTTCCATGTATGGGGTAGTAGTATGTTCCTTTATTTTAAATGATTTTTATTTTTTTTCTCAATATCAGAAAGCGTTTCATAGAATACATCTACTTACCAAGTTTCACATGTATAGTCTTAATAGTTTTGGAATAAAATAGCTGTGACATACGGACGGACGGACAGACAGACAGACAGACAGACAGACGGACAGACATGACGAAACTATAAGGGTTCCGTTTTTTGCCATTCGGCAACTGAACTCTAAAAAACGAGTGATTTCTTAAAATATATATTTTTAATTTTGGTACACTACACATATCACAGTATAGTAAGAAAAGAAAAAATGACAAAAAGATACTATACTTTGTAAGAAATAAAAAGACAATAAAACTTATTTCGAATTTTGAAAATACAATCGTAGAAATATCAATGCATCCAAGGTTTGACTTCCAAGCCTGCTTCGTTTATTACCAACATAAGCAGCAGCTGAAAACGCTCGTTTAGGTTTTACACTGGTTGGTGGAATAGACAATAGATACTTATATGCTGTTTCTAAGTGATATCCACTAATTCCTCCATTTTCAAACAGGCTTATTTCACGTCTAATACTATATTTTGCCAACCCCGATTAATTTTGTATTTGTACTTCACGATCTGGGGATTTCATACTCTTATCAATTTCCAGCTATAACTTTTCCTTTAGTGTCAATTGGGGTTGGGATTGGGAGGTTTATGGCCTTAACTCATCATCTGTTTGTGATCCTGATCTTCCTTCTTCTTCTTCCGTGTCATCTCGACTTTTAAGTTTTTTAACAATACACTTTATTTGCTTCCAAACTAAAGCCTGTGTAGAAACTGGAAATAAGTCATGCCATTCCAAATCCGATAATAACTAATTTTCATCATCTTTTCATGGATTTTGTAATTAATTCAACACACCAGTCCTTCGTCGTTGCTTCATACGTTCCACTAAGGATGTTTTCATTTTTTAGCAAGTGTCAGCACTTGCCAAAAAATGATTATGATAGATAGCTGTTTTATAAGAAATTTCAAAGCGGAATCAGCTATGCATAAATTAGCATCTCGCCGACAGATTGCTTCTACTGTCAATTTAATTGGGGTCAGCACATCAACAATTTTATTTACCAATTCAAAATCAACTTCTTCCAAACGAATTGGATGATTGAGATCTATAAGAGCTTTTTGAATGAAGGTTTTTAAAAGATAAAATCGCTCCAGCATTGTTAAAAGACTATTCCGCCTGGTTTTACAGTCCAAAAGAAGTGACAGCTCTTTTCCATGTTCAATTTTCATTTATTTTTGAAGTACTGTTTCATTTTTCAATGGTGATCTTTTGAAATACACTCTACAACTTTGCGGATTTTCTTTATCAGCTCATTAATGTTTTCATCTTGTGTTAACTCTGGTATGTGTTATAGCGCAAGGTCATTTTGTGACATTAAGATTAAGTCTGATTCTGGACTGTCTAAGTCTTCTAAATGTTCATCATCATGGATGTCGTCCATATGATCAACAGCCACAGGTGGTTCATTTATAGTATCATCTGAGGTAGAGCTGTCTTGCAAATAATTATGTTTTTCATAAAGCCAGTATCCAGGGAAATATCAAATATACTTAGACGCTCTTTCAATATACGAAGACAATTTTCAGCCATACTTTCATACTTCCATAAATAGGAACAAGTCCTAAATTCCAATTTTTTTTTTATATGAATGAACGTTGACAGCCATGTATGGTTTATTGGATGTTGAAGTCCACTTGTCGAAAGAAAGACTAAATCTTTCACCTGCAATTTTCAAATGTTTCAATTCTGCAGTTACTTGCTTTCTGATTTTTTCACTGTAATTCATGACACGTTTTTGAATGGTGACGGCTGACTTTGGTAAATCCGTGTATTTTGCAAAGACTAATTTTCTCGAATCATCTGAAGTTATGAATATACTGAATGGAAATCCATCTAATGCAATCATTCTTGCCAAAACATCATCGAGGCTATCGTCGGCACTTTTAGTAAAATAATCATTTAACTTTCGCTTGGCTGGCGGCGGTGCTGTGTTCAGATTATCAGAATCTAAACTTCTTGAAGCTGATATAAGCTTGATGTTATGTTTTGATGACAAATGTGTATGTAATCCCTTAGTCGATCTATCCAAAGTCTTGAGAATGGCTGAGCATCGGTTACATTTGGCACTATTCCTATCCTTCGCAACTAAAAAATAGCTCCACATTGACGTCGTATCACTATGTTTTTTATGTTTAACAAAGTCTCCCGCCATTTGAAATACTTAATTTCAGATAATTGACTTTTAAATTTAAATGACGTAGGTCGTGGGTTTAAATTTAGAAAATATCTTGTAATGACCAAAGTTTTCAATATAATTAAGCATATCTTAAAACTGGAAACGTATCTTACAACTATACAATAATATAGGTTATCCATCAGAATTCAGACAGGCTTTAATGTCCTCTCATACCTAATTAACCTGTATTATAGATACATTGTAAGAATGATATTTTAAAAGAGTAACTGTGGAGTTTCTTGCCGGATCTTCTCCATAGAAAACGACCAATTTCGAACCGTGCCCTGCGCCAAACTGCTGACGTTTTATAAGTGCCCATGTAGGCCTATGTGAAATAAAACATTTTGAGTTTGAATTATTTTTTTTTCTTAAATATCAAACGCGAGCCAAAAATAAAAAAAAATCACAAGAAACAGTAGTAGGTATCTCTACTACTATTTTTTAAGAGATAACATAGAGCAATCATGCCAGTAGCGTGCAACCAGCGCACCACGCACCATGAGACCATAAGTCTAGTTTAAGCATATACTAACGGGAACCCGTGTGAAATTAGTACTTCCCACAATATGATTATAAATTAAAGCCTGTCTGAATTCTGATGGATAACCTATATTATTATATAGTTGTAAGATATGTTTCCAGTTCTAAGATATGCTTAATTATATTTAAAACTTTGGTCTATACTGTCGTATAGACCAATTAATACAGCACAATGGAATTACAAATAAAAAATATCCGATAAGTTGGTCATCATGTATGTCATTGATATACACTATAAAAAGGAAAGGGCCAAGAATTGAACCTTGCGGAGCACTCATCTTGGCTAGGGATCCTGCAGATGTCACTCCATTAACAATAACTTTTTGTTGCCTGTTTGATAAATATGAAAGAACAAGGTCAGCAGAACACGAATCCACGAACTCCGTAATGGTGTAATTTACAGATCAGTGTTTTGTGGTCAACGCAATCAAAAGCTTTGGAGAGGTCACAAAATATGCCAATTGCATCCTGAGATTTCTCCCAAGATTCCAGAATGTGACGGATGAGCGCTACTCCTGCGTCTGTTGTTGGCCTACCTTTCGTGAAACCAAACTGACGACTATGCAGAATTCCATTTGAGTTAAAATATGATAGCATCTGGTCCAGCATGATTTTTTCGTATATTTTGCTTAACGCTGGAAGCACATATATCGGTCTATAGTTAGAGGGATCACTCTTACAACCCGACTTAAAAATTAGTACTACTTTACTATGTTTCATTAAATCGGGAAAATTACCGCTGTCTATACATTAATTAAATGTGCCTGTTAGGATAGCAGCAATTGAGTCAATAATATTACCAAGAACCCTAACAGATGCACTCCATAAGTTATCAGTGTTTGTTATGTTAAGACTTTGGAATGCTTTTTAAATATATCAATAGAAATGGGCTTAAATGAAAATGTTGGTATATCCTTATTGAAGTTTTCCTTTAAAAAAGATTCTGCTAATAATGGCGAAGAATGTAGAGATTTAGTAACCTCTACTGGAGTATTGGTAAAGTAATTTTCCAACTTCTCAGCCACTTTTGACTTATCTGAGATGACCTGATCATCGATGTTCAAAGTCAAATCATTCTAACCCTGTTGGTTTGTGTTTCCAGTTTCTTTGTTTATCACCTTCAACATAGTTTTTATTTTATTGTTAGAAATGCTAATTTTATTACTTTCTGATTTAGATTTAGCTTAGGGCGCATACTCTTTTAAATATCTTTGAGTAGTTTCTTACATAATTATGGAAGGCTTCATCGGAAGTCAATGATTTTTCATGGTATAAGTTGTATAAATTGTCTCAGCTTATTCTTATTCCAGCAGTGGCCCATTCATTAAATTTAGATTTATTACTCATTTGAAATTTTTTAACTGGACATGGCTTACTAAATTCGTGGCATAGTGAAGAAAATAATATCCTGTAATTTTCACTGGGGTCATGAGAGTCAAAATTGGCCATTGAAAGATTACTTAACTTGTTATCATTAAAAACATTAATTTCTTTTTAGTTAGTGGCCTAAACTTAATAGTCTTATTTAATTGCCGCTTTTTAACCAACTCAAAGGATACTAGTTGACCTGTATGGTCAGACCTAACTCCACTAATTTGAGACGAGTATTTTATGGCACAATTAGTATAAATATTATCTATGCATTGAGCTGATGTTGCTGTTATTCTTGTTGCTTCCTTTGTACGGTTCACGTACAGACAAATTGCGGACGCCGCGACCTACTTTTAACTACTCGATGTATTTACTTTTATTAATATAATATGTTAGTTGACCAATAGCTGCCATAGCACTATAACCGCGGATTAGCATCCAATTAAAACTCATGTAACTTACGAATAAAGTTAACTATTGTGAAGTCTGTGGTTTTCGTCAACTCACCGTAAGTAACTAACTACCTCTGACCACATACAAAAGTGGTCCTTCGAACCGAATAAAACAGGTACGTGGTCTCCTTTAACAGTAAGAAATCGCGCGGCATAGCTGGGGTTCCAGAAGAACGGATCGCGTTACTGGGGAGCCGACGCACCTAATATCCAAAAATTGCGGAAACTTCGCAACTTTGGTGAACTAGTACCTGCGGAGATACAACTTAACTCCACCAACGGTCAAACCAATAACGAATAACCATGGTTCAGAGCGTAACAGAACTAATAAACCTTCAAGAAACTATCTTCAGAGACTTGAAGCTTATTTGCATCAACTACAAGAAGGACAGTCCCACCAGGAAGAACTTGGCATACCTGGAGGATCGTCTTTCTCGGCTGAACAATAACTGGGAGAAGTTTGTTCATAATCATCAACTACTGGAAGAGTCTGGAGCAACAGACCTTCAATACTTTAACGATGGCATTTTCAACAGTACGAAGAAGATGTATGAAGAAGTGCTGCAAGACATGTTGAAACGTAAATCGGAATTGCCGTCTGCATCAACTAGTAAGGCGGACCAACCACCTGTGACGCCTAAGCAGGGTCAGGGGCAATCAGAATTTACATTCGACAATATCAAATTCCACATACCTCCTCGGGGAACAAGCGAGTCGACGGAAAAGCAACAAGATCTTATGCGTCAACAATACTGCAACTTTAGGGCGTTTGAACGCACTGTGGAGAAGATCAACATAGCATTGGTGGTACCGATGGAGAAATGGGAATTAGAAGACAACTTAAGCACCCTGAAAACTAAATGGGAGCATATCGAAAAGGCAAATTGGGAACTAGACTACATACTACAAGATGAGGATTCAATTTACCAACAGAAATATAATACAGCAGAAAACCTTTATGATGACCTGAAAAGGAAACTACAACACAACATTTGGAACAATGCACATTATGAGAAATCTACGCCAAAAATACAAATACCGTATTTTCATGGAAACTATAATCAATGGTTGACTTTTAGAGACCTCTACCTTGAAAGTGTACACAACAATCCGACACTTTCGAAGGCTCAAAAAATGCAACACTTGAAAACAAAACTGAAGGGTGAGGCCGAGAAACTGGTTCAGCATCTTGGCATCAGTGCTGAGAACTACGCATCTTGCTGGGAGATGCTGACTCACCGCTACGATAACAAACGGCTGTTATTCACATCATACATGAACACGCTCCTGAATCTACCGAGTATTCAGCAACCAACCGCTGCAAGCATACGTAAGCTCCATGACGTCATGATGGAGTGCTTGAATGGGCTCAAAAACATCGGGCTAGATACCACCAATTGGGATCCGATCGTGGTTCACCTGTTGATTCAAAAACTAGATAGCGATACGTACAACGAGTATATAAAGGAGATCAAACATCCAAGAGAATTTCCCGACCTGGAAGAGTTTACCGACTTTCTAGAATCAAAATTCATCTCACTGGAAGTTCTGCAGGGAAGTAGCCAAAAATTATCGTCAACAAACAAACCATGGAAATCTGAAAAGCAGCCTCATAAGGGATTCCAAAGCCAAAATAACAACAACAAGAATAAAACGCAGGGGTCGTCGTACTTTAACAAGTCACAAAACTCGCCAAAAAACTTCTTCACGACAGCAAGAACATGCCCAATATGCAAAACTAATCACGTCTTGATGAATTGCGAACAATTCTTGGCTATGAATACAAACAAACGGAATGACGCAGTTCGCAACTTGCATATTTGTAAAAACTGCCTATTCAGCCACGGAGAAAAACAATGCAAATCACGAAAGACGTGCAAATTGTGTCATAAGGCACACCACACACTTATGCATGAAGCTGAAACTAAACTATCTAGCAACAAACAAGCAACAAGGGAGGAAAACGCATCGTCAATCCCTTCGACTTCCTATGGGGTCAACAACATAACGAACGAAGAAAAGGAAGTGTTGTTGACAACTGTACTTTTGAAGGTCAAAACAATTGATGGAAACTTCATCAACTTGAGAGGTCTACTTGACCAAGGCTCCCAAGTGAGCCTAATAACGGAAAACGCTGCACAACGTCTCCGATTACAGCGACATAAAATGAGCGCTGTAGTATCGGGTGTTGGCACCCTTAGCGGTAACTGCAAAGGGGCAATGAACTTAGAAGCCAGTCAATACATTCAGACTACAAATTTAACTTTGAAGCGTTAATTATGAAAAAACTCATAAGCAACTTACCTACCGCATCGTTTTCAATCAGCAACTGGGACTATTTAGAAAACTTAAAACTAGCGGATCCACAGTTCAACCTATCGGGCCCGATTGATCTGCTCCTGGGCGCGGACATCTACTCAGAACTGATCCTAAACGGCATCATCAGGAGTGATAACAGATACCCAGTAGCTCAACAAACCAAAGTAGGCTGGATTCTATGCGGAAATGTAAAGACATTCAACTGCTTGGTAACACTAAACGATTTTGAAAACATGGCAAGATTTTGGGAAACCGAGGACATTCCTGACAAGTCAGCATCATCCAGTGAGGAACAGCACTGTGAGGAATATTACAACGCAACTACCACAAGATTGGCAAACGGACAATATGTGGTGCAAATGCCTATGAAGCCTAACTTCGAAACAAACTTAAAAAGTGCAAGGTCACAAGCATTAGCACAGTTTCTTCAACTGGAAAGAAAAATGCTAAAAAACAAAGAACTCAGTTACGAGTATAAGCGTTTTATGAACGAATACATCGCTATGGGGCACATGAAACCTGTCACAGGAGAAAGTAGGGGCCAAGTCTACCTACCTCACCATGGCGTGTTGAGAGCTGAATCCACTACAACTAAGTTAAGAGTAGTGTTCAACGCGTCGTACAAGACAAAAGGAGACAGCAGTCTCAACGATCACATGTACTGCGGTCCAAACTTACAAAAGGATATACTTACACTACTGATTAATTGGAGAATGTACAGATACGTCTTTACGGCAGATGTAGAAAAACTTTATCGTTTCATCTGGCTGAATGAAAAACAACAACATCTGCAAACTATAATCTGGAGATCTTCCCCTAACGAACCTCTACAAGATTGGCAGTTAGTCACAGTGACTTACGGAACGAAAAGTGCACCTTATCTGGCAATGCGCACCCTACAGAAACTCGCAGAAGATGAAAAAGGTACCCATCCGGAAGCTGGAAACATCCTGAAAAACTACTTCTACATGGATGATTTGGTTTACGGGCAGGATACTGTCGACGCATCAAAAACATTGGTCACACAGCTAATTGAGTTGCTGAAAAAAGGTGGATTTAACTTGAGAAAATGGAAAACAAACGAACCGATTATCTTGGAAGACTTGCGAGATGATCAAAAGAGCCGCAATACGAACATTGACTTTAGTCCAGAACAAACAACAAACTCAAAAATGTTGGGCATGAGGTGGAATCAAGACAACGATAGTTTCACATACCGATGGAATCTACCAATCAAAAATAAACTGACTAAACGCGTACTACTGAGCGAAATAAGCAAGCTATACGACCCACTTGGACTATTATCGCCACTTACAATAAAAACCAAACTTCTGTTCCAAAAAATCTGGATTAGTAAAATCAACTGGGATGAACACTTACCCGACGATCTCGCTACGGAATGGGAAACCATGAGAAAAGATATCCCGTTGCTAAACAAACTTTCCATTCTACGATGGTTACAATATCTAGAAAATGACCTAGAGATACACGGGTTTTGTGACGCAAGCGAAAAAGCTTACGCGTGCGTCATTTATAGCCGAGTGAAAAATCAAGCCGGCGAATACAAGACGACACTAATTACGGCAAAAACAAAAGTTGCGCCAATCAGCAATAAGATAACGGTACCTAGAATGGAACTTTGCCAAACTGCTAGAAAGGGTTCAGAACACCCTCTGCAATAAAAACCTTCATTTAAGATGCTGGAGCGACTCCAAGGTCGTTTTAGCTTGGTTGCAAGGCAATACAAATCGATGGGAGAAATATGTAGCTAACAGAGTGAAACAAATAAACAGCATTATCTCGGCAAACTGCTGGAACTATGTGAAGTCAGAAGAAAATCCTGCTAACTGCGCAACTCGAGGTCTCACACCTCATCAACTTCTAGATTTTAAACTTTGGTGGAATGGGCCAGATTGGTTAAAAACAAACATGCCAAAAATCCATCACGACAATAACCTGAACTATACAACAAACACTGAGTTGCAGGAAATAAACTGCTGCGTAGTCACATATAAGAAATGTGAAATAATTGAAACATTACTGAATAAAAATAGTAATTATAAACGTGTAATACGAGTGCTTGCATGGATTTTACGACTGAGCAACATTCGTAAGCAAAAACGCTTACTAAACTCAAACAATAACTTAGCCGACTGTGGTAACAAAAAGGTGGTTATGTGTTTGTCACCACAAGAAATTATGGAAGCAACAGAATTGATCATCAAGAATATTCAACATGAAAACTATGGCAACGAAATTGAATGTTTAAAGAAAGATCGACCAATATTAACAAAAAGCAACTTGCTTAAATTAACTCCATTCCTTGACGATAGTGGAATACTGCGTGTGAAGGGGCGATTAGGCTACTCAACTTTATCTCCCGAAGCTAAACATCCTATTATCCTTCCGGCTAAAGGAAGGTTAACGGAGCTTATTATTCAAGAGGCTCATCGCGACACTCTCCACGGAGGCGCCCGGCTCACGTTGGCTCATTTACGTCAGAAATTTTGGGTCATTGGAGGTAGCAGAACAGTCAAGAAGG
Source organism: Tholera decimalis (assembly GCA_943138885.2). Classification (NCBI taxonomy): domain Eukaryota; kingdom Metazoa; phylum Arthropoda; class Insecta; order Lepidoptera; family Noctuidae; genus Tholera; species Tholera decimalis. The sequence goes on along the minus strand of OW964566.2, from coordinate 37,554,717 downwards.
AACTTCGACAATGCATCCTATGTCATCGTTTCAAACCAAACCGAAACGTCCAACTAATGGCAGATTTGCCAAAGGAGCGTGTAACTCCATCAAGACCGTTCACAAACACAGGCGTCGACTATACCGGACATGTTGATGTGAAAATCAACAAAGGAAGAGGAGTCAAAACTGGCAAAGCTTACATAGCAATTTTCATATGCATGGTGACCAAGGCTGTGCATTTGGAATTGGTGTCGGACCTGAGTACGCAAACGTTCCTCGCCGCATTCAAAAGGATGTGTGCCCGCAGGGGTACACCCCGACACGTGTTTTCCGACAACGGAACGAATTTTGTGGGCGCAGCAAGACTACTTCAACAGGAATTTGAACAACACAATACATTTAAGACTTCTGAATTCTTCGATGAGATGAGCCACTTACAAATTGAGTGGCATTTCAATGCACCACTTTGGCCAACAGCTGGAGGCCTGTGGGAGGCTGCCGTAAAAGCCATGAAATATCATCTGCATCGAGTACTGGGGGAACAGAAGCTTACTTTTGAGCAATTTACTACTTTGTTAAACCAGATTGAAGCATGTCTTAACTCTCGACCGCTGTGCCCATTAACAGAGGATGTTGAGGACCTGGAATATCTAACTCCCGGTCACTTCCTCATTGGGGGCCCCCTACTGTCATTACCACAAGAGGAGCAAGATTTTGCTGAGCACGATTTAAGAAACAGATGGAGGCTTGTTGAACAAATGAACGTGCATATCTGGAAGCGCTGGTCGAACGAATATCTACATCAACTGCAAATCCGAAGCAAATGGCAGCACCCGAAAGAAAACCTGAAACAAGGAAGCAAAGTAATAGTAAAAGATGAAAACTTACCTCTTGGTCGCTGGGCTATAGGAAGAGTCGAGGAACTTCATCCAGGCGCCGATGGTCGAGTACGGGTTGTTACATTGAAAACTAAGAAAGGGTCACTCAAACGACCAATAACAAAGCTTTCACCATTACCGCTGAAACCCGAAGAACCAAGAGTAAACGAAGAGAAAGAGAAACGGACACCTACTCCGGAAACAAAAAAACGGGGTGGCACAATAAAAAACACGAACAATTTGCTGTCACTCGTCCTCCTATCCATACTAGCAATAACGGGATTTGCACAATCAGCGCCAACGACGAATAAATTACAGGTTTCACCTATACCGAGCAATCATCCGATTTACTTCGACGAAGCTGGGAAAATACAACTTATACATGACGAATGGACCTTATTGGTTTACTATAACTTAACGTCATACTGGCAAGCAACTGATCGGATCAATGACTATGTAAACCAAATAGATAAATTATGCCTCAGAGTATCACATGAGTACACGCCTTGCGAAACTATTGTCAGCCACCTACGTCATGAACTGAGTCATCTAGCCGACTACAACTCGATGCTGCTCACTCAACACTCAAGACCAAAACGAGGTTACTTTGATGGAGTTGGGAAATTAGCAAGAACTCTTTTCGGAGTGCTCGATGCAGACTTTGCTGAGAAGTACGAAAGAGACATTCAGAATCTACAATCAAATGATGACTACTTACTACAACTTATGAAAAACCAAACATTAATTGTAGAGGCTGAAAACAACATTATAAAACGAAACACTGCATTTATGGACGAACAATTCAAAACATTGCGGCTCTACATGAACCAAACTTGCAGCGAAATCACTAAAATAGAGAACAAGGCGCAAATGTTATTTGCGATGAATGACATAAATTCCGCTGCTGTGACGTCAACTCTGATTTTAAGTGATTTAAATCGAATATTAGACATGCTGACAAATGCTCTCGCCAACATTTACAGAGGACATTTAGATAACCACCTATTTCCGGCTAACCAACTGATCGCACAGCTTAACATAATATCCGGAAGGTTGCCACAAGGATTGTCGTTACCTGTAAAGGACATTCAAAGGGATTTGAAAAATATTTACGACCTCATTCATGTGAAGGCTCGAATTACAAACAACTATATGTTATTTGAAATACATATACCCTTGCTGAGCGATGAAGACTACAAGATATATCGAGTCATACCAATACCGTTCCTTAGACAAGGACATTTAAAACTCGTACAACCAAGTTCAAGCTTCATCGCAATAAACTTTGTAAAAAACTCTTACATAACAATGGAAGACCAAGACATGCACCAATGTACTTCATACGGAGAAGACGAATTCATTTGTGTCTTACATAATCCTGTCTACAACATGCACGATAAAGACGCCCCATGTGAAGCCCAAGTCTTCAACCAACAAGAGTCTTTATCATGCGTCCTCAATGACGTAACATGCAAAGAAACCTGGACAAAACTTCACAAATCAAACATGTGGCTATTTACATTGTGCGGAAAACAGCTGATACGCGTCATATGTAACGATCAAATTACGCCGGCGGTCATTGACGGGACTGGAGTGATTTCCTTGAAATCAAAGTGCTTACTGCAGAAAAAGGACGCCACAATATTTACATACAATCAGCTGGGAAGTAGTATTAACATGAAACCAGAGATAGAAATACCAACCATAAATTCAACAATTAACAACATTTTTAACCTCGGCTGGAAGAATGCAAAATTAAATATAACAAAACAAGAAATGCCAACTGCAGTTGAAATAAGAAAAATAGATCAGCAGTTAGATTTCCAGAAAAACAGAGAAATATTACCGAAGGCGTCTTCTGACATGTCGAGTCACGACGTCTATCTCTACTCGGTTACTTCTTTGTTGTTGGGAGGAATCGCTGCGCTTGCCCTCTATATTATCATGAAACGATGGTGTAAATAAAACAAAGAAAGGTGTCAAAACACTCTCTGCCAAAATAGGAGTGACACCTAAAGGAATGGATAACTTTGGCGGGGACATCGAGCTACAAGAAATACATTCGACATCAGCAGACCCCGTTTACAGCGAAGCTAGACAGCCGAAGAAAGCATTTCACTTTGACGAATTAAATTGAGTGTTATACCTATACATTTACATTTATACTTTTACTTTTATACTTTTACACATTTACTTTTGTTTACTAGTTAACTTTAATTATTTACTCTACACTTTTCTTATATTATTATTTGCTTTGTAATGGATGCTCATCCCACTTTTCCCTCGGGAGCATGTACGGTTCACGTACAGACAAATTGCGGACGCCGCGACCTACTTTTAACTACTCGATGTATTTACTTTTATTAATATAATATGTTAGTTGACCAATAGCTGCCATAGCACTATAACCGCGGATTAGCATCCAATTAAAACTCATGTAACTTACGAATAAAGTTAACTATTGTGAAGTCTGTGGTTTTCGTCAACTCACCGTAAGTAACTAACTACCTCTGAGCCATACATCCTTGAATGTGCATTTTAAGTTAAATGAACCAAACAATGAAGTAAGCTTGCAGTGTTCAGGTGAATTTACTAACAAATCAATATTTTGGTGACCACAAACGAAAACTAATTTATTATCTCTTAGGTACTTAAAATTTCTCCCATTATCATTAAGAATGATGACAAGTTTGATGCTGGTGGTCTATAAACACTTAAGAAAGTTTGGCCTTCAACTTCTGTAGGGGGAAGTGGGGCAGATTCATACAAGGGGCACCGTCATACACCAAGTATATCTGATGTTAGGCGCACATCAACAGAATGACTTATGCGTGTATGCGTACCTTACTTTTGTGTGTGGTTGCTCACGGAGTTTGAAAGCAGTCGGTGTGAAACGCGCGTCGGTGTGACACGGAATGTGATTCGGCCAGGCATAAGTAATTTTATAAGCTCACTTTAACGTCTTTTTTTTAATAAAAGCTGCTCTCTAGATTATTCAATTCTATTTTATTTAAAAGATAATAGAGTCAAGTTTGTGAATTAATCTGTGAATAATTTTATATATGCTTGCCTTTTATCTAGAAATATTTTGATTTCATTTTCTTGTGATGGGGTAGATTCATACAGGAGTGTACGGGGCACATTCATACTGTATGAATGTGCCCCATTTTTTGTTTGTAAAATTGAAGTTATACCATAAGTTTGTTTTGCAGAACGATTATAGTCAGAAATTACAAGAAAAGGGGAACTAGGAGACTAGCCTCTCCAAGGTGGACGAAGAGGCAATGTTTAGAGCTATCGATACAGTTTTGGAAAACAAACTCTCATTTCGGGAATCAGCAGCCAAATATGGAGTACTAATAAATAAGAATTAAGCAATAGGATGTAGATATTTAAAAAGTGATGTGACTGATCAGAAAGACTGCCTTTTTTTATTACTGATGGGCCCACTTCTTGACCTCGATCTCGCCTGATGGTAAGCGATAGATGAGGTCTAAGATGGGAAGAGCGAGCCCAGAAGATGCCTATTTACTCGTGTTTTAAAGGCTGAAAGGTCATAAGTGGCAGGGAACACATAAGCCGGCAGAGAATTCCACAGCTTGGCTGTGCGCACAATAAATGTGGAGGAGAAGCGCTTGGTACGACAAGACGGTATATCAACCAAGTGTGGGTGGTACCCAGCCGTGCGTCTGGTAATCTGGTAGTGAAAGGGATATGGATGAATCAGGTCATGGAGCTCCTGCGCACAGTCCCCGAAGTACAATCTGTAGAAAACCGACAGGCAAGCAACGGTTCGCTGATGAGCCAGGCTATGAAGCTTGCCCGATAGCGCTTCGTCGCCTATAAGCCTTTTAGCCCTGTGCTCGATCGAGTCCAGTGCAGCAAGTTGGTATTTTGCAGAGCCATCCCACAAGTGGCTGCAGTACTCCATGCAAGAACGGACCTGTGCTTTATACAGAATTAGAAGCTGTCCAAGCGTGAAGTACCGCCTCACCTTGTGTAGGATTCCCAGTTTTTTTGCTGCAGTCTGAGCTCTGGACTCGATGGTTGAGCCGAAGTTGAGGTCTGACGTCAACTCCATGCCCAAAAGCTCCAGGCGATTGGTAACTGGCACAGATGTACTTCGAAAAGTAGGGGTCAATTCAAAAGGGCACCTTTTAGCGCTGAAAAGACAAGCCTGTGTTTACAGAGCATTGAATTTGACCAGATTATCGCCATTGGCCATTATCGCCCCATTGGGAAACGAAATTTAAGGTCAAATTCATGCGCTCTACCATGGCCTTTCTGAGAGTGGCCATTTCGTCGCTGTCAGCTCTAGAACTGGATAAGTATCTCTCTGTGTGCTGTGTGTGTTAGGTTAAGTTAGTTCCCTCGGTGCCATAAAAATAAAAACTAACTATATTTGTCTTTTTTATAATATGATTATGTAAGTATTATTTGATAATAGAGACTAATATTGCTTTTGTTTTCATGAACGTTGTGTTTTGATACTTTGATTTTGATAAATAAATTTCACATTTCAACACATTTCACGCAAAACTTTTGTATTTTGTCACATGTATGAATCTGCCCCATAGGCTGTATGTAAGTGCCCCGCATGTGGGGTACATTCATACATTTTTAATTTTTTCTTTAAAGTGGTACAAAAAGTTGTACAAGTGTATTTACACAAATTTCATGTTTTTTATATAAAGTCAGATAGTTCGACTATTGATTTTTGATGAATCAATAAAGATATCGATACCCGAGAGCATTCTATAAGACGAAATATAAAAACTGTATGAAGCTGCCCCACCTTCCCATACATGCTACCTCACACAAGCAATCAACAGAGCAAGCGGTGATATATTTTTGTTCCTTATATCTAAGAGAATTACTACGTAATATTAAAGTACCACCACCTACTGAGGACCTGTTGTATGCACTAGTAACAGAAAAATATTAATTTTAAACAACATTCTATCTGGTTTTAGCCAGGTTTCACAAAAACATAAGATATCCATATCATATTTATCTATTAACATTTCCTCATCTAATATTTTGCCGGAGAAACGATTTATATTCTGATGATATAGTAAAATTGTGTTATTATAACTCTCCTTTGTCACATCTAAGGGTTTAAACAATTAATTTCAGTATTATTAGATACCCTAGATAATACTGAATAGTCACTTAACCTAGGATCAGTTAAATTGTCAATAACCCAGTGTAAATTGTAAGCTAACAAAGTAGCCAATGAACTTTCGTCGTAAATTCTAAAATGAATGTCAGGATTGCAATCGGTATGCCCAAAAACCTATTACACGATGTTTGATGCAATATTTTGCAATTGACCACGTTTGCTGAGCAAGCGGTAACATGCGGTCGCACTAAGTTCGCCGCGAGCTTAGTGTATTTCGAACAGCAACCGGGTGCACTCATTTTCATCATTTAGCGATAATTTTAGCCCTTACGTTACTTTGCTAATTATACTTAGCAATAAACCCTTGAAGGTTATCAGTGTATTTAACTTAGTAGACACACACGATATCCATATTGAATGTTGGAGAAAAAGTTGCATCCACCAAGGATGCAACTTTTTCTCCAACATTCAATATGGATATCGTATGTGTTTTAAATTGGATTTCAAAATGAAAGCCAGATTTGCAATCACCACCCCTAAAAACCCATTACACGATACCCATATCGAATGTGTGAGAAAAAGTTGCATCCGCCATCTTGGATTTTAAAATGAATGCCAGATTTGCAATCACCACCCCCAAAAACCCATTACACGGTACCCATATCAAATGTTTGAGAAAAAGTTGCATCCGCCATCTTGGATTTTAAAATGAATGCCAGATTTGCAATCACCACCCCCAAAAACCCATTACTCGATACCCATATCGAATGTTTGAGAAAAAGTTGCATCTGCCATCTTGGATTTTAAAATGAATGCCAGATTTGCAATCACCACCCTCAAAAACCCATTACACGATACCCATATCGAATGTTTGAAAAAGTCTTCATCATCACTTTCACTTCCTCAAATGGTGCTTTTCGGGAGCAACTGCACAAGGTACTATTAGAAATACCCAAAACGCTATAGGTGTGCCTATAATATTTAAAGAGTTCCCTCGCTTTCTCCAGGATCCCATCATCAGATCCTGATTTCATAACAATGGAACCAACTAGAAAGTATACCCTTTCAAACGAAAAAAAAATTCCAAATCGGTCCAGCCGTCTTCGAGTTTGAGGTTACATACATAAAAAAAGTGTAAGACGAACTGAGAACCTTCTCCTTTTTTTTGAAGTCGGTTAAAAAGCAATAATAACATCACAAAATAGAAATACGTACTTTTTATGAGAATGGCTTTTTTTTCGAAAATTTGCGCCAACTTTCTTCTAATAATCTCATAGCCGATAACCAATATGGTTTTCGTACTGGAGTTTCAACCGAAGATGCAATTCTAGATCTGACACAGCTCGTTACTAGCAACTTGGACAGTAAAACTAAATGTCTTGGAATTTTCCTAGATCTCTCAAAAGCGTTCCACACAGTTTCTGTTCCCTTACTTTTAGCTAAATTGGAATCGATAGGGGTAAGGGGTATGGCTCTTCAAATTTTCAAAGATTATCTCACTAATCGTACCCAAATGACTAAAATTGGTACCATTCTTAGTGATGAAGAATTTGTTTGTTACGGAGTGCCTCAGGGAAGCATTCTGGGTCCCCTTTTATTCCAAATGTACGTCAACGATTTGTGCAGAATGACCCTTCCCAATTCCAAAATCTTTGCTTATGCTGATGACACTGTGATTTTAGTGGATGGGTCAACATGGGATGGTGTTGCCAATAACGCAGAATCAGCACTTGCCAAAGTAATAAAATGGCTTAATCTGAACCTGCTAACTCTAAACTTTGAGAAAACGTGCTACATTCCTTTCTCTATCCGCCGTAACACCGCACCAAACCTAAACTTCTCCATAACAGCCCACACCTGCTTACAGCTATCATCCCCGTGTCAATGTCGAACACTAACAAGAACCGAGAGTGTAAGATATCTAGGTATTCAGATAGATGCAGGGTTGCGATGGGATAAGCAGATCGATGTCCTGACCTCCAGAACTATGAGACTGGTTCACATTTTTAAGTCTCTTAGAGAATCTGCCAACCCTGATATCTTGAAAATGGTTTTTCATGCTCTGTGTCAATCCGTGATTGGATATTGTATAACAGTATGGGGTGGCGCAACTAAAACTAGTCTACTCAGAGTTGAACGAGCACAAAGGGCTATACTCAAAATTATATTACGCAAGCCATACCGCTATCCTACAGCACGATTATACTCGGAATGTAAGGTGCTAACAGTTCGTCAGCTCTTTGTTCTTCGATCAGTACTCAGAAGACACGCTTGCGTCCCCCCGTCTGATCCTAATAAACGTACCAATATCCCCCCTGGCACACGTCAGAAAACCTCATTCGCCAAACATCAATTTTCCACACTCAGTGCACATATTTATAAAAAAGCTCACAAAGACCTTAACATCCGTGACCTCAACAAATACCATATCAAATCTAAAGTGACAGAATGGCTCCTTCAACTGGATTACATACAAACGGAGTCCCTACTTACATTCATTGCTTAACACTGTACACACCTGTTTCCTCATTGCTTAATGATATTTATTGTATTTTGCTGCACACTTAGAACTACCATCACCCACATTATATACTCCTGCGCAGTTACACACAACCACTCACATACTTCTACATATACACACACACTCTCACACAGTTAGACAAACTCACACACACCACTCTACATCCTCGAGTTACCCTTCCTTTTTCCATATTTTGCTTAATATTTATCTATTTATCATAAATATTTACGATTTAGTCCTTTAGTTTAATATCTACTTCACATGGTAGACCGACACACTTCGCACAAGTAATGTACTATGTTATGAAATATTTAAGCCGATCACTGCCTCTTAAGTCACAGGTAACCCTAGTTTAAGAGGCAGGGTTCACCGACTTTGAGTACAAATGTTGTATTTATAGGTAATAGCCATGTATTGATGAACTGACCATGTAACAATATGTATGAATCAACCATGTACTGTTTTGATGATAAATAAACGTTTATTATTATTATTATTCCATTTATTTAATATATGTACATATAAATTACATTTTTAAATATTAATATAAAATAAAAACATTTAAAAATATAAAAAATAGTAGCCCACCGGTATCGGGAACAGGGTCCAAGCTACCGGTGGTCAGGGCTCCATAGAGAGGAACCTCCTCACAATACGCGCCGTTTCCAGGAGCACTGCTTTCTGGATCAAGCCACTGGCAACACTGCTTACGTGCCTTAGCATACGTGTTTCTGTTGGCTCCGCATAAATTATTGTTATTACATAGTCTAAAGTGTAAATTTAATTAAAAATTTGAGTGTTAAAGTAAATAATAGACCGACAAGTGCAGTGACTAAGTTTACATGGTGAATAATCTCTGTTTATCAACGTTACAAAGCCGTTTAAAATCTTTCCATGCTGTGTGAGCGAGTAGCACTACAACGCTTCTCAGCGCTTTAAGCATTATACTACCGCTTTATACCATCTTGCGCCGCTAGACGCTAATTGCTTTATACATTCGCTGAAAGCGCTTTATTATCATAGTTCAAGCTTAAAACCAAATAATGGATGTCCGTAAGAAGTGCGGTATCTGCAATGATCAATTAACTGATGGAGTGCGTTGCTCAGTATGCGAAAACGAGTTGCATTTCCAATGTGCTGGTATCACTGAGGCTGGCCACCGTAAGCTGGGAGACAGGAAGCTCTCATGGCGATGCATGAAATGCAAACAGACGTGTGCTCTTCATCCAACTAGTTCACCAGTGCCACCAGGGTTGGAAACGGAATCTGCTGTGTTACGTGAGCTTCGAGCCTTGGCTGCAAAGTTGTCTCCATTGGAAGGTCTGAAGGATGAAATCCTGGCACTTAGGAGTGAGTTTGCTGACATGAAATCCTCTCTAAACCAGCAATTCAATGAAATTGTTATGGAGTTTAATGGAAGGATAAGTGACGTGGAACAGCGTGTCGTTCGGTTGGAGAAGGTTCAGGGTCAGGTAGATCAGCTTCAGGCGCGTCTGGATAAACTGGAAGAAGATTCAGATAGTAAGGATCAATGGTCGCGCATGAACAATGTGGAAGTAAAAGGTTTATCGCCGTCAAATAATGAAAACTTATTCCATATTATCTCCAGTATTGGTACCAAAATTAATTACCCTATTGTCAAAGGCCAGGTCAACTTTATTACTAGAGTACCTACGCGCGAAAAAGATCACATAAAACCAATCATTGTTTCGTTTTGTAATCGCTATGTTAAAGAGGATTTTGTTGCTGCAGCGAGATATTTCTCCAAGACATCACCACTAACAACCAACCAAATTGGATTAGCAGGCAATCAGAGAATATTTATAAATGACCACTTAACGTCTAAAAATAAAATATTGCTATCTAAAACTAAAAAACTGGCGTCTGAAGCGGATTTTCAATATGTATGGGTCAAACACTCAAAAATCCATGTGAGAAAAATGGACACCACCCCAGTTATGATAGTGAAATCAGAAAGGGACCTCTCAAAAATTGTCTAATAATAGAAATCAGCTGTGCACATAAACGGCTTGGTAACCGTAGGCCGCTCTGTGCTACTTGCGTATTCCTAAACATTCTGTGCTGTTGCACTGTGCTAATGAGTTATTTCTTTATAAAAACCACTTGTATGAAACTATTATATCACGACTTAATTGCGTTAAGTTTAAAGTCTAATTTAGAATACTGTGTAATGTGTATTAATACTATTTGGTGCTGTCATCAATTGTTGTTTTGCAACCGTTCATCACCTTTTGTTTGTATTCAAGGTATGGTTGGTTCATGTATATTGAAGTTATTTGTGTGTGAACACTGTACCTTCATGTGCTTAATAGATTATTGTGAACCTTCTACCTCCGTTATATTATATTATCGAGAATATGAATACTGTTTAAATATTTTGGCACATTACTTAATTTTCTTCGCCCATTTTACTTGTTTATTTTTCATAGTTATTAAATTAACAACTTGTGATGGCTAATCTCAACGTTTATTATCAGAATGTGCGTGGTCTGCGTACGAAAACGAACGATATATTTCATAAAATATCTCTTAGTGCATATGATGTAGTTGTATTCACTGAGACGTGGCTTGCGGATGATATATTTAATGCTGAGATATTTGATAGTCGCTATTTGGTGTGGAGGCGTGATCGCGATTACTCTAAAACCTCTCAGAAGCGGGGCGGTGGCGTTTTGATAGCGGTTAGAAGTGAGCTTACTGTTGTAGAACGACATGATTGGCGCAGCTCGGCCGAAGATATCTGGGTCTCACTTATCTTAAAAAGATCTAGGCCAGCGGTAAATTATAATTTACACATTTGTGCTTTATATCTTTGTAAAGAAAACCTTGGCAACTCATACCATAATCAATTACATAATTTTAGTATTAACACTAACCATCTGATCTTAACCCACCCTTTAGACAAATTCATTATTATGGGTGATTTTAATTTTGGTAATAATGTAGAATGGATAAGTTCTGAAGGTAATGAACTAATTCCGCAAAATGTATCATGTCATTACTTGAGGGACTTTTTTGATGGAGTTCTTACTTCTAACCTATCCCAATATAACGGTGAAAGAAACAGAAATGCGAGGTTATTGGACTTAGTTTTTTGTAACGATTCTGTCAATGTTAATGAATGTCACGACCCTTTAGCATTACCTGTAGACCCGCATCATAAACCACTATTGATTACTGCCGATTTCGTTGAGATTCACAAATTAAGCGACAAACTGACTACGAAATATGTATTTTCTAGGGGTGACTACGCGGCTATTAAATCTGAACTTGACCAAATCAATTGGAATGAATTTTTAATTCATGAATCGTTAGATAGTGCTGTGGAACTTTTTTATAATAAATTATATGAGCTTAGAGATAAACATATCCCGATTAAATCAGTTAGACGGTCATCGTATCCGCCTTGGTATGATTCGGCGTTGGTTAAAGTATTAAAAGAAAAATATAAATACCACCGCAAATACAAAACTTATGGCAATATGTCAGACTTTCACTCTTTTTCTATTTTACGTAATAGAGCAGCTAACTTGGAGAAAACGTGTTTCAATAGATATATGGATAGAATTGAGTCTTCGATCATTCAGAACCCGAAATCCTTTTGGTCGTATGTTAAGAGTAAAAGAAACTCTGGTACTTTTCCAAAAGTAATGCATTATGGTGATAAGACAGCAAGTACAGGTGAGGAGATCAGCAATTTATTCGCAGACTATTTCCATTCAACATTCCAGGAACCGAATCCCGTGCCTATGACTACTTCCGGTGGCATTAGCGTTGAACATGATTTATCGTGTATCGGCTCAATTCGTGTGTCTCATTCTCAAGTTCTAAAGTTATTAAAGACCATGGACCTTGCCAAATCTGGCGGTCCTGATTACATGCCTCCATTATTTATAGTAAATTGTGCGGACAGCTTAGTTGAACCACTTTGTATTTTATTCAGGCGGTCACTGTCCGAAGGCATAGTTCCAAAAATTTGGAAGTCTGCGTTCGTTACTCCAGTATTTAAAAAAGGTAATAAGTCGGATATCTCTAATTACCGACCGATATCCAAGATATGTCTGTTCTCAAAAATCTTAGAACGTATTGTGTTTACTGACGTATACAATGCTTTGAAGTGCTACTTTGGTGATGAGCAGCACGGTTTTCTCAGGAAGCGTTCCACTACATCTAACTTAATCTTATCCCATGAATACATATCCGAGGGTATGGGAAACCGCGCACAAGTTGACGTCATTTATACTGATTATAGTAAATGTTTTGATCGTATTGACCACGCACTGCTCATGGAGAAGTTATTTAAGGCCGGAATACATGGAGATTTATATCGTTGGTTTTCCTCGTATATTGATAACAGAACGCAAGCTGTAGTGCTTCAGGGGTACACCTCTGGATGGTGTTTTGTCCCCTCGGGAGTTCCTCAGGGTTCCATATTAGGGTCCCTATTGTTTACTATTTTTATTGCCGATGTGAAATATTGTTTCGAAAATTGTTATATTTTACTTTATGCCGACGATATGAAGATTCATAAAACTATCCGAAATATACCTGATACGTACCTGTTACAAGCTGATTTGAATAGATTTGATGAATATTGTAGACGTAACAGGCTTGAATTGAATGTATCAAAATGTTATCACATGACTTTTACGCGCCAGAAGTCGTTAATTGATTCATCATACACATTATGCAATATCGGTATAGGGAAGGTCAATACTGTTAGAGATCTTGGGATTATACAAGACAGCAAGCTGCTCTTCGATAAGCATATTGATGGAATAGTAAAAAAAGCATCGAGAGCACTTGGTTGCATAATTAGAACCTCGGCTTCTTTCCGATCGCTAAAACCGATCAAAGTTTTGTATTGTTCGTTCGTACGCAGCCATCTTGAGTATGCATCACAAGTCTGGAACCCTCAGTACGGGATCTACATCTCTCGCATTGAGGGTATTCAGAGAAAATTTCTTAAGTACCTAGATTACAGGGCGAAACAAGTATCTGTAGATTACAATCACCGATGTAGAAGGTACCATTTTCTGCCGCTTGACCAAAGGCGTAATATTAATGACATATGTTACTTATTAAATATTGCAAATGATTTAATTGACAGTACTGAACTTGTTTCTAAGTTAACGTTACGCACTAATCAAATGGGGCTGCGACAGCGACCACTTCTACGTGTACCTTCTGTAAACACTAACTATAGGCGTAATGCCTATTTCTGTAGAGCGAGTCGCAGCTTCAACAAAATTTGTTGTGAACATGATGTGGATTTGTTTTGCACCAATGCAAACACACTAAGGAAGCTCTTAGCAAAGCCATTTTTTGAACCTGTTGCACCTACTTGCATTTGAATTGAACTGCACACCTGAACATAAATTTATTGTTTTAGTTAACTTGTGTAGTCGAATAGAACACATCAGTCTATTTTGTATTAGGCTAGTTCAGTTTGAACATAGTCTTTTTTTTTACATAACTTTATTTATCTGTGAGGGCTTGTAATTAGCAACTTAGTTTTTATATATTATTGTTATAATGTTATTAGTCTGTAAGCCTTCCGAAAATAAAATAAATAAATAAATAAATAAATAAATAAATAAGCCCTTGATCCAGTTGCCCAACGAGAGCCTCCTTAGATGTTGGTCGAGGCTCTTGGCTATTATACCATTGGCTGTGACGACTATCGGCACAATGATTGCTGTCTCCACATCCCACATGTCGACAACCTCGCGTGCCAGGTCAAGATACTTATTTTTTTTATCTATCTCAGCTTTCACGAGGTTCTCGTCATGGGGGACTGCTATATCAACAATCATTGTGCAACGCTCTAATCGGTCTATCACCACTATGTCAGGCTTATTGGCAACAATAGTCCTGTCAGTGATGATAGACCGATCCCAGTACAGTGTAATATTGCCATTATCGAGAACTGGGTCGGGCACATACCTATAGTATGGTACTTCTGATTCCACAAGATTGTATTTAAGAGCAAGTTGCTGGTGAATAATCCTGGCTACGAGGTTGTGTCTATGCAAATATTCTCCGTTAGCTAGACGAGAACAACCGGAGATAATGTGACGAATGGATTCTCCCGGTTTGTGACATGCCCGACATATGTCTACCGTACCATCCTTCACAATATATTTCCGATAGTTATTCGTCATCATAACTTCGTCCATAATCGCACAGACAAAACCTTCGGTTTCCCCGAAGAGGTCACCAAAACGTAGCCAAGCTACGGACGCTAATAAATCTACTTCAGACCCATGAAGGGCTCGGTAATAGCGTCCGTGAAGCTCCTTGCTCTGCCATACTTCTCTGCGGTCATTAGTATCTAATACTACAGGTTTGCGCCAATTCTCGTTACCTAAGGAGAGCGGGGTGAGGCCTTTGTCCACCGCTGCCACATCCTGATGCATACCCACGTCAGCTTTTAGGAAATATTCTCTAAGGCTGCATACCTCGCGGTTGTGCAGGGTCTTTGCATTTAAAAAGCCACGACCCCCGCACTTCCGCGGGATATACAGCCTCATCACCGATGAACGTGGGTGATGCATCCGATTTGCAGTCAGCGTTGTGCGGACCCGCCTGTCCAAGGTGTCAAGTTCAGTCTGAGTCCATTTGAGTATGCCAAAAGAATACATCAATACTGGCATAACCCAACCATTGAAGGCACGCACCTTGTTTCCGCCTGATAGAAGACTATTCAGTACTTTATTCAGGCGGCCAAAGAAGCGTTCCTTCAATGACTGTTTAACATAAGCAGCATTGATGCCTAGCGCCTCTGACATACCCAAATACTTGTAGGTTTCAGTTGAGCCGAGGGATCTTAGGTGTATGGAATCCGAGAGTTGAGTTCCCACGGATTCCATAATCTCCCCTCGCTTTACATGCATGACCGCACATTTGTCCACCCCAAATTCCATCCCGATGGCGCTACTGAAAGTTTCTGTTACCTTCAGTAGCTCCATCAGTTGCAATTTGCTGGGAGCAAAGATTTTCAAATCATCCATGTAAAGCAAGTGTGATATGATCTGACCACCTCTTCTCAACTGGTGGCCTAGCCCCGAACCCTCCAGCAATGTACTGAGAGGGTTGAGAGCCAGACAAAACCACAGTGGGCTCAGACTGTCGCCTTGAAATATGCCACGCTCAATCCTAATCGGTTCGCTGTTTTCCTGGATCTGTCGACATCCCGGATAGCAAAGGATCGTCTTCCATTGCCCCATACATGACTCTAGAAAATTACGTAGTATTGGGTCTATTTTATACAACTCCAACACCTTCTTGAGCCATGTATGTGGAACAGAATCATAGGCCTTCTTATAATCTATCCAACATGTTGACAGATTCTTTCGGAAACGACGAACCTGTTGGTTAATGGCAATATCAATGAGGAGAAGCTCCTTAGTACCGCGGGACCCGTTCCTACATCCATTCTGAGAAGCAGACATGATTGAATTTTTATCAATATGATTGTTAATTTTGGCTCTCAAAATGGATGTAAGAACTTTATAGACCGTCGGTAAGCACGTGATTGGTCTATAATTTTTAGGTTCCGAAGTACTGCCTGATTTATGGAGCAGGTGGGTTACTCCTGTAGTTAGGAATTGAGGGAGCGATCCTGACTCTAGGGCAGACTGGAACTGAAATGCCAAGCGAGCGTGCGAGCTTTGAACCCATTTTATCCAGAAATTGTGCAGCCCGTCCGGCCCTGGAGATTTCCAGTTGGATAACGGACGGACTGCACGGGCTACATCTTGGGGGCTGATCGTAATTGCCCCCATTTCTGGTATAAGATCGCACGAGCGCTTGATCTCTCTCATCCAGTCACCCTCAGTGTGACTGACAGGCACCGACCAGATGCTGCGCCAGAACGAAAACATGGCGTCATCATCCGGTAGGCGAGTATCAATCACACCTTGGTCCGGTCGCTCCCAAGCCCTATAAACCCACCTTTCATTGCTTTGGAATGTGCGATTCTGAGTGTATCGCTCCACCCGCCGCTTATATCTGCGTATACGATTTGCCCATGCATAGACTTTCTGCTTCAGGAAGTCGATACGCTCTGTGACCCGGGTCAGATAATCTCGAGGACTAACATCGGTCCCCACAAAAACCCGCCTCACAAAGCGCATCACTCGAGGACGAGTGTTGCCCTGCCTGAAGCAGATAAGTTTACCAATGAGTGCTCTAGCCTCAGCAATACGACGCTCGATCCTACCCTGCCAAGCTGGTACAGCTGGTCGTATAACTCTGTCAGTCTTTGGGAACTTGACATGAGCTACCCGACAAGCCGCTACAGCTGCACAGTATAGGATCGAATGAGTATCGGTGAGGTCTTCACTATTGTCAAAATAATTTGACAGCAGTGAATCTAGAGCACACACTAGCGCCCTATTTTTCTTATGCATGGGTAAACGAGGCAGACGAGGTCTAATCTCAGGCTGTGTGGAGCGATACTCCCGTAGTGCACATTCCAAAGCACTCCTCAATCGTTCACTGCACTGGGTACTCACGGTTATAGCCTCGTCATCATCATCTTCATCGACGAGGTCGGGTCGCGGTGAGATACTGGGTTGTAGTTGCACCGCGGCCAGTGGTGAAGCAGATGAGACACGGCTGCACCGTGATTCGAGGCGTAGTCTATCAAGTACGGTGTCATCCAACATACGGTTACGCTGGATTACCCGTACCTGATCCGACAGTCGTTGGGCCGAAACGTTGACAGCTGGTTCAAGTACCTGAAACAGAGAGAGCATCCGACCACGGTACGCAGTCAGGTTAGTTCCCCCCTCTGTAGCCCCAAAGTATGAGCGCATGACATTTTCATTGATGGAATGTGTCCATCGCATGCGCTGCACACTTCCACCGGCAGCGGGGACCCCATCGGAGGCCGGAGGGCCTCGAAGTCCTAAGCCGACCGGAGGGCGGCCTCTTCCTCGCCGACGCGCAGGTGGTGGTGTCGTCGGCGGCGAGAAGTATTCGTCGCTCGAGCTCGACGCAGCTGCAGCGGCCGGAGTCTCTTCACTCACGGCTGAAGCAGGTCCCGGCGGCTGCGAGGCGGAGCTGAGCGACGATTCCGCAGGTGTTGGGCGTGTTGATTGTAGTAATCGAGCCCGGCGTCTAGTCAACATTTTTTCTTCTTCTTGGTTTCGGATTCGTGTGTAGTTTTTGGTTTTCCTTAACAAGTTATTGTGTTCTTCATTTTTGTATGCGTTTTTGGTTTTTTTTTAAAGGATTTATTTGGGTTGAACATGATGCATTAACGATTATTTTATTAAATATTTATTTTAAAAGAATCAAGAAGAAAATTTATGACAAGTCGGTTGACAGCCGGGCCACAGATTATACTTATTATTATTATGATTATATATTATTATATTATTATTATTTCATTTATTACACTTTAAAAACATATTATTTACATTTTTAAATATTCCTATAAAAACAAAAAACATTTAAAAATATAAAAAACAGTAGCCCACCGGTATCGGGAACAGGGTCCAAGCTACCGGTGGTCAGGGCTCTTGAGAGAGGAACCTCCTAACAATGCGCGCCGTGTCCAGAAGTACTGCTTTCTGGATCAAGCCCTTGATCCAGCCGTCCAACGAGAGCCTCTTAAGATGTTTGTCGAGGCTCTTGGCTATTATGCCATTGGCCGAGACGACTATCGGCACAATGATTGCTGTATCCACATCCCACATGTCGACAACCTCGCGAGCCAGATCAAGATACTTAAATTGCTTATCTTTCTCTGCTTTCACGAGGTTTTCGTCATGAGGGACCGCTATATCAACAATCATTGTGCGACGCTCTAATCGGTCTATCACCACTATGTCAGGCTTATTGGCAACAATAGTCCTGTCAGTGATGATAGACCGATCCCAGTACAATGTAATATTGCCATTTTCGAGAACTGGGTCGGGCACATACCTATAGTATTATTATTATTATTTCCCTTATTTCATATACCTCTCAAAAATTACATTTTTAAATATTTTTCTATAAAAAAGTGACCATAAAAAAACATTTAAAAATATAAAAAATGGCAGTCCACAGGTATCGGGAGCGGGGTCCAAGCTACCGGTGGTTAGGTCTCCAGAGAAAGGAACCTCCTCACAATACGAGCTGTATCGAGGAGAACTGCCTTCTGTATCCCTTTATCCAGCTGTGCAAAGCCAGCTTCGACAGATGGTCGTCGAAGCTTTTAGCTATCAGCCCATTGACTGACATGACAATCGGCACAATGACAGCCGAGTCCACATCCCACATGTCAACAACCTCATGAGCTAAGTCGAGATACTTAATGTGTTTCTCTTTCTCAGCTTTCACGAGATTCTCGTCATGTGGGATGGTAACATCGATTATCATTGCGCGGCGCACTAATCGGTCTATCACCACTATATCAGGCTTATTGGCAACAATAGTCCTGTCAGTGATGATAGACCGATCCCAGTACAACGTGACATGGTCATTTTCGAGAACTGGGTCGGGCACATACTTGTAATACGGTACCTCAGAATCGACAAGTTTGTATTTCAAAGCAAGTTGCTGATGGATAATTCTGGCTACTTGGTTGTGTCTATGCAAGTACTCGCCGTTAGCAAGACGAGAACAACCGGAGACAATATGTCTGATGGACTCACCAGGATGATGGCATGCCCGACACACGTCAATCGTCCCGTCCTTCATAATATGTCTCCGGTAATTATTCGTCAAGATAACTTCGTCCATAATTGCACAGACAAAACCTTCAGTTTCTCCGAAGAGATCCCCGAAGCGTAGCCAGGCAACCGAAGCTGTCAAATCTACATCGGGCCCATAGAGAGCCCGATAGTAGCGACCATGAAGTCCTTGCTTTTCCATACCTCCTTGCGGTCATCTGCGGTGAGTATAACAGGTTTGTGCCAGTTCTCTTTAGCCATGATCAGCGGGGTGAGTCCCTTGTCCACTGCAACCACATCTCGGTGCATACCCACATCGGCTTGAAGGAAATATTCCCTGAGACTGCAAATCTCGCGGTTGTGGAGAGTTTTGGCGTTTAAAAAGCCTCGACCTCCACACTTCCGCGGGATGTACAGTCTCATCACCGATGATCGTGGGTGATGCATCCGATTTGCGGTTAGCAGTGTGCGGACCCTCCTATCCAGGGCGTCCAGTTCGGTTTGAGTCCATTTGAGTATGCCGAAAGAATACATCAACACCGGCATGACCCAAGCGTTGAAGGCGCGCACCTTATTTCCTCCCGACAAAAGGCTGTTTAATACCTTTGTCAGGCGGCCAAAGAAGCGCTCCCTCAACGATTGCTTCATGTCAGCAATATTAATGCCCAAAGCTTCCGACATACCCAAATACTTATAAGTTTCGGTCAAGCAGAGAGATCTAAGGTGTATGGAGTCTGAAAGTTGAATTCCCTCAGATTCCATAATCTCTCCTCGTTTTACATGCATGATTGCGCATTTGTCCACACCAAATTCCATCTTGATGGCGCTACTGAAAGTTTCAGTTACCTTCAGTAGTTCCATCAGTTGCAAGTTGTTGGGGGCAAAGAGTTTCAAATCATCCATGTAAAGGAGGTGGGATATACTTTGACCTCCTCTTCTCAACCGATAGCCCAGGCCTGAGTCCTCTAACATTGTGCTTAGAGGATTCAGGGCCAAGCAAAACCAAAGTGGACTCAAACTGTCACCCTGAAATATTCCCCGTCTGATCCATATAGGTTCATCATTCCCTCGGATCGGTCGACATCCTGGATAGCGAAGTACCGTCTTCCATTGCCTCATACATGACTCAAGGAAGGTGCGTAGAGTTGGATCTATTTTGTAAAGCTCTAGCACCTTCATGAGCCAGGTATGAGGAACAGAGTCATAGGCTTTTTTGTAGTCTATCCAGCATGTTGATAGATCTTTGCGGGATCGACGAACCTGTTGGCTAATGGCCATGTCAATGAGGAGTAGCTCCTTAGTGCCACGGGACCCTTTCCTACATCCATTCTGAGAAGCGGACATAATTGAGTTGCACTCAATGTGCATATTTATTTTCACTCTCAGAATGGACATAAGAACCTTATAGACCGTAGACAAACAAGTAACTATAGTTTTTGGGTTCCATGAGACTACCACTCTTATGGAGCAGGTGGGTACAGCCAGTAGTAAGAAACTCTGGTAGAGACCCAGCCTCTAAGGATGCCTGGAATTGAGAAGCCAAAAGCGCGTGCGAGCTGCTATACCACTTGAGCCAGAAGTTGTGCAGTCCATCCGGTCCTGGAGACTTCCAGTTTGGTAACGGATGAACTGCTTTGGCTACATCAGACTTATTGATGGTTATTTTATCCATTTGTGGTATAGCTTCACATACGCGTTCAACTTCACGCATCCAGTCACTCAACATGACAGACGGGTACCGACCAGATGTTGCGCCAGAATAAATTCGTGGCGGTATCATCCGGGCGGCACACGTCAGTCACATTTTGATTGGGTCGCTCCCAAGCTCTGTATACCCACCTCTGATCGCTCTGGAACATGCGATTCTGTGAGTACCGTTCAACCCGCCGCTTAAACCGTCGGATACGGCTTGCCCATGCACAAATTTTCTGCTTCAGGAAGTCAATGCGCTCCGTAATGTGGGGTGTGTATTCTCGAGGGCTGATTCCAGTCCCCGAGAAAGCCCGCCGTACAAAACGCATAACACGTGGGCGTGCATTGCCTTCCTTGAAGCAGTATAGTTTGCCGATGAGTGTTCTGGCCTCATTGATACGCCTCTCGATCCTATACTGCCAGGCTGGTACAGCAGGTTTTGGTCGAATAGCTTCGTCGTTATTAGGGAATTTAACGTTAGCTAAGCGACATGCTGCAACAGCCCCGCAATACAGGATTGAGTGCGTATCAACAAGGTTTTCGCTGCTCTCAAAAATGTTCTCAAGCAGCGAGTCCAAAGCACACACCAGCGCCCTATTTTTTTTGTGCATAGGTAACCGTGGTAACCGGGGTCTAAGTTCCGGCGGAGCTGATCTATACTCGCGAAGCGCATCCTCCAGTGCGCTCCTCAGTCGATCGTTGCACTGGCTACTTACCGTGACAACCCTATCATCTAGCTCATTATTATGACTATAGAGCCGCGATGTCATTGCGCTACTAGTGGGCGCTTGTACCACGGCTTGTGTCGGGGACGAGATGATATGGTTGCTCAGTACCTCTGAGCGCAGCCTATCAAGTGTTGCGTCATCCAGCCTGTGGCTACGCTGGATGACCCGCACCTGATCCGACAGTCGTTGGGCCGAGACGTTGACAGCTGGTTCTAGGTCCTGGAACAGAGACAGCATCCTGACACGATACGCAGTGAGGTTAGTTCCCCCCTCTGTAGACCCATAATATGCGCGCATGACGTTTTCGTTTATGGACTGAGTCCATCTCATGCGCTGCACACCACCGGCAGCGGGAACCCGACTCGGGGCCGGTTGGCTCCTAAGTCCCAGGCTGTTCGGTGGCCGGCCTCTCCCCTGCCGACGCACAGGTGTTGGTGACGTCGGCGGAGAGAAATACTCGTCGCTCGAGCTCGACGCGGCTGCAGCCGCCGGTGACATTGGTAATCCTAAGTCCGGCGGCGGCGAGGCGGAGCTGAGCGACAGGTCCGGGGATGGTGGGCGTGCACGTCGCGAAGCTGCTCTCGTTAGCATCATCCAAGTTTTGTTTGTTTACATTATTTCTATTTCTCGCATTTTTTCATTATTGGTGACAATGACAGAGGATTTGACAGTTGCCGATGGAATATTTTTCTTCATTTTCATTATAATATTGGTGGTTTTTTAAGTTGATATTATTTTTCTTGGTTCAATCGGTCCTCTTTTCGTATAAGTTGAAAAATTTGGGTGGGGAAAACGTAACACAATTTTTTGCGGATTTATTTTGTGCGAACAGAAAACAAAACTTGATTTGACGGCTAGTGTTGCCAGCTTATTTTATTATTATTATTCCATTTATTTAATATATATACATATAGATTACATTTTTAAATATTAATATAAAAATAAAAACATTTAAAAATATAAAAAATAGTAGCCCACCGGTATCGGGAACAGGGTCCAAGCTACCGGTGGTCAGGGCTCCATAGAGAGGAACCTCCTCACAATACGCGCCGTTTCCAGGAGCACTGCTTTCTGGATCAGGCCCTTGATCCAGCTGCCCAACGAGAGCCTCCTTAGATGTTGGTCGAGGCTCTTGGCTATTAAACCATTGGCTGTGACGACTATCGGCACAATGATTGCTGTCTCCACATCCCACATGTCGACAACCTCGCGCGCCAGGTCAAGATACTTATTTTTTTTATCTATCTCAGCTTTCACGAGGTTCTCGTCATGGGGGACTGCTATATCAACAATCATTGTGCGACGCTCTAATCGGTCTATCACCACTATGTCAGGCTTATTGGCAACAATAGTCCTGTCAGTGATGATAGACCGATCCCAATACAGTGCAATATTGCCATTTTCGAGAACTGGGTCGGGCACATACCTATAGTATGGTACTTCTGATTCCACAAGATTGTATTTAAGAGCAAGTTGCTGGTGAATAATCCTGGCTACGAGGTTGTGTCTATGCAAATAGTCTCCGTTAGCCAGACGAGAACAGCCGGAGATAATGTGACGAATGGATTCTCCCGGTTTGTGACATGCCCGACATATGTCTACCGTACCATCCTTCACAATATACTTCCGATAGTTATTCGTCATCATAACTTCGTCCATAATCGCACAGACAAAACCTTCGGTTTCCCCGAAGAGGTCACCAAAACGTAGCCAGGCTACGGACGCTAACGTATCTACGTCAGACCCATGAAGGGCCCGGTAATAGCGTCCGTGAAGCTCCTTGCTCTGCCATACTTCTCTGCGGTCATTAGTATCTAATACTACAGGTTTGCGCCAATTCTCGGTACCTAAGGAGAGCGGAGTGAGGCCTTTGTCCATCGCTACCACATCTCGATGTATACCCACGTCGGCTTCTAGGAAATATTCCCTAAGGCTGCATACCTCGCGGTTGTGCAGGGTCTTTGCATTTAAAAAGCCACGACCCCCGCACTTCCGCGGGATATACAGCCTCATCACCGATGAACGTGGGTGATGCATTCGATTTGCAGTCAGCGTTGTGCGGACCCGCCTGTCCAAGGCGTCAAGTTCAGTCTGAGTCCATTTGAGTATGCCAAAAGAGTACATCAATATTGGCATGACCCAACCATTGAAGGCACGCACCTTGTTTCCGCCTGATAGAAGACTATTCAGTACTTTATTCAGGCGGCCAAAGAAGCGTTCCTTCAATGACTGTTTAACATAAGCAACATTGATGCCTAGTGCTTCTGACATACCCAAATACTTGTAGGTTTCAGTTGAGCCGAGGGATCTTAGGTGTATGGAATCCGAGAGTTGAGTTCCCACGGATTCCATAATCTCCCCTCGCTTTACATGCATGATCGCACATTTGTCCACCCCAAATTCCATCTTGATGGCACTACTGAAGGTTTCCGTTACCTTCAGTAGCTCCATGAGTTGCAATTTGCTGGGGGCAAAAAGTTTCAAATCATCCATGTAAAGCAAGTGTGATATGACCTGACCACCTCTTCTCAACTGGTAGCCTTGCCCCGAACCCTCCAGCAGTGTACTGAGAGGGTTGAGAGCCAGACAAAACCACAGTGGGCTCAGACTGTCGCCCTGAAAAATACCACGCTCAATCCTAATCGGTTCGCTGTTTTCCTGGATCTGTCGACATCCTGGATAGCAGAGTACCGTCTTCCATTGCCCCATACATGACTCAAGAAAAGTGCGGAGTATTGGATTTATTTTGTACAACTCCAACACCTTCATGAGCCATGTATGTGGAACCGAGTCATAGGCCTTCTAATAATCTATCCAACATGTCGACAGATTCCTTCGGGAACGACGAACCTGTTGGTTTATGGCAATATCGATTAGGAGAAGCTCCTTAGTACCGCGGGACCCGTTCCTACATCCATTCTGAGAAGCAGACATGATTGAATTTGTATCTATGTGATTATTAATTTTGGCTCTCAGAATGGATGTAAGAACTTTATAGACCGTCGGTAAGCACGTGATCGGTCTATAATTTTTAGGTTCCGAAGTACTGCCTGATTTATGGAGCAGGTGGGTTATTCCTGTAGTTAGGAATTGAGGTAGCGACCCTAGCTCTAGGGCAGACTGGAACTGAGCGGCCAAGCGAGCGTGCGAGCTTAGAAACCATTTTATCCAGAAATTGTTCAGCCCGTCCGGCCCTGGAGATTTCCAGTTGGATAACGGACGGACTGCACGGGTTACATCTTGGGGGCTGATCGTAATTGCCCCCATTTCTGGTATAAGATCGCACGTGCGCTTGATCTCACTCATCCAGTCACCTTCAGTGTGACTGACAGGAGCCGACCAGATGCTGCGCCAGAACGAACACATGGCTTCATCATTCGGTAGGCACGTATCAGTCACACCTTGGTCAAGTCGCTCCCAGGCCCTATAAACCCACCTTTCATTGCTTTGGAATGTGCGATTCTGAGTGTATCGCTCCACCCGCCGCTTATATCGACGAATTCGATTTGCCCATGCATAGACTTTCTGCTTCAGGAAGTCGATACGCTCTGTGATGCGGGTCAGATAATCCCGAGGACTGATATCAGTCCCCGCAAACGCCCGCCTCACAAAGCGCATCACTCTAGGACGAGTGTTGCCCTGCCTGAAGCAGATAAGTTTACCAATGAGTGCTCTAGCCTCAGCAATACGACGTTCGATCCTGCCCTGCCAAGCTGGTACAGCTGGTCGAATAACTCTGTCAGTCTTTGGAAACTTGACATGAGCTACCCGACAAGCCGCTACAGCTGCACAGTATAGGATCGAATGAGTATCGGTGAGGTCTTCACTATTGTCAAAATAATTTGACAGCAGTGAATCTAGAGCACACACTAGCGCCCTATTTTTCTTATGCATGGGTAAACGAGGCAGACGAGGTCTAAGCTCAGGCGGTGTGGAGCGATACTCCCGTAATGCACACTCCAAAGCACTCCTCAATCGTTCACTGCACTGGGTACTCACGGTTATAGCCTCGTCATCATCATCTTCACCGACGTGGTCGGGTCGCGGTGAGATACTGGGTTGTAGTTGCACCGCGGCCAGTGGCGAAGCAGATGAGACACGGCTGCACCGTGATTCGAGGCGTAGTCTATCAAGTACGGCGTCATCCAACATACGGTTACGCTGGATGACCCGCACCTGATCCGACAGTCGTTGAGCCGAAACGTTGACAGCTGGTTCAAGTACCTGAAACAGAGAGAGCATCCGACCACGGTACGCAGTCAGGTTAGTTCCCCCCTCTGTAGCCCCATAGTATGAGCGCATGACGTTCTCATTAATGGAATGTGTCCATCGCATGCGCTGCACACTTCCACCGGCAGCGGGGACCCCATTGGAGGCCGGAGGGCCTCGAAGTCCTAAGCCGACCGGAGGGCGGCCTCTTCCTCGCCGACGCGCAGGTGGTGGTGTCGTCGGCGGCGAGAAGTACTCGTCGCTCGAGCTCGACGCAACTGCAGCGGCCGGAGTCTCTTCACTCACGGCTGGAGCTGGTCCCGGCGGCTGCGAGGCGGAGCTGAGCGGCGATTCCGCAGGTATTGGGCGTGTGGGTTGTTGTAATTGTGCCCGGCGTCTTGTCAACATATTTTTATCTTCATATAAGATTTTCCTTACTAAGATAGACTTAGATGCTTGTGGTGATGGTGGATCTGCATTTCTTCTTGTATGTTAGATTTTGTTTTTTTTTTAACGGATTTGGTTTGGTTAAACATGTTATATAACTATTATTTTATTAAATATTTCTTCAAAAAGAATTGAGAGGAAAATTTTTGACAAGCTGGTTGACAGCCGGGCCACAGATTATATTATTATTATTATATTATTATTTTTTTTTTACATTTTCCCATAATAAAACAAATATTGAAAAAAAAAATGTTAAAGAAATATATATTTAGTAATTGTTGGGTATGCATAATAAATCGTACTCAAAAAAACAAAAAATATGACTTATGTTATTAAACGGATTGCTGCAATACATACGTACACAATAGATCGCGAATTATCGTTACCGGCGAAACGCTCCACGATGAGACGTGACCCCACTCTGAGCTCCCGTGGACGACTGAATTTTCGACCGGTGTACGTTGCGTATGGTTCAAAATAGCGCGCAAATTAGAAGAAAAAATTAAAATTAAAACAACCAAGCGACATTTTTGAAATGTTAAAGCTGTAAATGATAGTATGATAATTAGAGAATAATATGAATTGAAGTTTATGAAAAAAATTCAACAGTTTACTATCAAAATTCAGCGACGCACGAGCATGTTTTGTAAGGATTTTTGTCCAACTTTATGTATTTTTGTTTAATAAACTATAAAATATTTTTAAATTTTGCCAACTATGTTTGCTAACACATTTATTCTAGTGTTCATTACATATTTTTGTATGGTAATTAAAGTACTATTATAGGTTATATTCCTTTAGTTGTGAAGACCGTTTTGAGTTATTTTACTCGGCGCAGGCTTAAGTGCTTCTGCGTGGTTACACTCGGCGCCAAACCATGGTCGAGCTTCGCCGGACAGAGTTAAATCAGAGAATGGAATGTAGTATTCCATCTCCTGACGCAAAACGTCCGTCACAGCGTCCGCGCACGCCGAAGCTCAGCTCAGCTGAAGAGAAGCAAACAGGCTGCTCGATAACATGCAAAGAAAGATCGCATGCCATCCCAATCTGCTGACTTGTATCGCCAAAAATAAAAATAAAACAACTCAAATTAAGCCATTGGAGCAGATGTGGATTATGGCGTTCCCCGTTGTAAGTAGAAGACTCTACTCTATGGTCCATAGTGCGAACCAGTGCCACGCCGAGCATTGAGGAAAACTGAATAACGCGGTCTGTATTCGACATATTTGGTGTTGAAAACATTACCCAACATAGCCTGTTTTTCAGAATATTGCCAACTGGTTGTTCGATTCCTCCAAAGGCAAAAAACCTTAGGTATATTTTTCCTACTGCAAAAGGAAAATATCGTGCAGGGAGCTGTCAGCCTCCTGCCTCTTCCACCGACGGGAACGCCCCAATGCGACAACGACAAAGAAGAAGAAGAGTAATTTGGACAAATAATTAATCAATAGGTTTTGTCACCCTACAAATTGTTGAGCACAATTTATTTTGGTAGGTGGCATGGATTCGAAGATGCTGCTTGATATTTATACAAATGTACCTAAGAACCTTAACCTGTATAATATTATAATTAAACAATGATATAATAAATTGTATCTATGTACTGTTGGTGTACCAATTTTAAGTAAATAAAATAAATGAACTGACTTTACACAAAGATAACTTAGATTATTATTTCGGCATATTGAAATCGCAATCAAAATTCAAACTCCTGACCATTGACAATATTCATCCAGCTTATCCACAGATAAATAAATATTTCTTATCAATTATATGAGTCATCATATAACTGATAATAAATATCATGAGGTTTTAGATTAAACGAGTGTAATGTCGAACCTATTGCAAAAAGCGTGTTAACACATAAAATTCACTGTTTACTCGTATAAAGAGTTAAGTAGTAGTTATTTTAGTTTAGTTATTTTACTAATATTATTTAACTATCCTAAGTGGCCACTTATTGAAATTGTTAATTCTTCATTACTATCAAGGTAAGTTAACAAAGATGTTACTTTTTTGAGGACTTCGTGGCTAGCTTGCTCTAGCCGATATCGGTCTGTGGATGGTGAAAGCATGTACAACCGTAGACCCGTTGATGGTGCTGTCATTTGTGCATCTTCGATACTCGTAACGAATAGTCTGAAGCCAGAAACTCTGACACTGGTCTCGCAAATCGGTATCGTGTTACCCAGTTACTGGGTTGTGGTCCCATAGGCAGTTGCTCTATGGGACACTAGTACCTCCTCAGCTATAGCCAGGGCCGGATTAACCATTAGGCGGAGTAGGCAACTGCCTAGGGGCCCTGCATCAACTAGGGGCCCAGGCCCAGTGCACGCACCAAGAAAACATGTTTCTTCGAACGAAAGTTTGATGTGCGTGTGAACTTAGGGACCTCACTGTTATCTCACAAAATACAAATCGTTAAATTAAGTTGTAGAATTAAAACAATTTTAGAACAAATCTGAGAATAAGTTAACAAATATATTAAAAACCACAGCCCTTAATGTGTGTTTCCTCAGTTCACACACGATTTGGTCAGTCAAAGTAAGAAAAGGGGCCCCGAGAATGCCTTTGCCTTAGGGCCTCTGGCAGGGTTAATCCGGCTCTGGCTATAGCTAAAAAATATAGCTGGGAAAAGACTAAAGCAGAAGATGAACAAATGAAATTACTTTCATACTATCCAGTTTAGACGAGTAATGATGCAATACATTGCAACAATAGATTGGAGTAATGATGCAATACATTGCAACAATAGATTGGCGTCAACCTAAAATCGTCTATCCGCGCTAAGATACAGGTACTTAGGCATTTATATAAAAGGTTGGGGAAAAAGTTTCTTCGCATTTTTTAAGAAAATTCAAAACATTTTTTAATACAGTTTATTTACATTTAACTAAAGTATGTAGGTACCATTTTGTTCGATAACTTTTTGCCATCTTGTAGGTAGGGACATGATCCCATTGCTATAGAAATTTTGGGACTTCTGATCAAAATACCGCGACATGTGGTTTTGGCAGTCCTCTCGTGATGTTAACCTGACACTGCCTGAAGAATTCTGAAGAGACCGAAACAGGTGGAAATCTGAAGGACTATACGGCCGATGCATTAACACCTCCCAGCCAAACTCTCTTAATTTTTGCTGAGTGGCTAAAGATGTGTGAGGTCTAGCGTTATCATGAAGAAAAACCACACCCCTTCTGTTGATTAATTCCGGCCGCTTTCTCTCAACTTCTTGCTTTAATTTCATCAGCTGTTCGCAGTAGAGTTCAGAATCGATGGTCCTGCCTGGTGGTAACAGCTCATAATGAATAATGCCCTTCCAATCCCACCACACACACAGCATCACCTTGTTGCGAGTTAACCCGGGTTTCGCCACAGTCTGTGAAGCCTGACCGGTCTTTGACCACGACCTTTTTCGCACGTTCTTGTCGTACATGATCCACTTTTCATCACCAGTTATCAGCTTCTTCAAAAATGGATCGGTTTCATTACGTCGTAATAAAGAATCACAAATGAGTACACGGTTCATTAGGTTTCTTTCAGTGAGCTCGTGAGGTACCCAAATATCGGGCGAGTGTACCCAGTCTTTTTCAAATGCGCCAAAACTGTTTTGTGGTCAATTCCCAGCTACGTCGTAACTACTGATATCGATATATACCGATCTTGCTCCACTTTTTCAAAAATGGCATCCATTTTATCCGTAATAGGGCGACCAGAGCGACGTGCATCTTTGACATCAAAATTTCCGGATTGAAAACGCTTAAACCAAATTTGTGCTACTCTCACAGACTCTGCACTAGGTCCATAAACATCGCAAATTTTTTCGCGGCTTGCGTTGCATTTTTACCTTTTTTATCCGACTTCTAAAAAAGGAGGAGGTTCTCAATTCGGATGTTTGTTTGTTTTTTTATGTTTGTTCGGGCATAGCTCCGTCGCTTGCCAACCGAATTGAAAAAATCTTTTTTTGTTGAAAAGGGTGGGACTTCCCAAATGGTCCCATGAAAATTTTATCGAAATCGGACAAGCCGTTTCTGAAAAATCAACAAGTCTAAAAAAACAAAAAACGTTGATGATCTTTTTGTTTACTCTGCATTGCGTTTTTTGTTCGCGCATAACTCCGTCATTTACGAACCGATTTGGAAAATTCACTGACCCACTAAAAAGCGCAAAAATAAAACTTCTTTGCAGAAAATAAAACCGACTTCCATATCAAAACACTACAAAGCCAAAAATAATTTTAATTTCGGAAGGCGGTGTGAAAAAAAAAGAAAATACAAAACCAGTAACACCGACTACCGAAATTAAAATTATTTTTGGCTTTGTAGTGTTTTGATATGGAAGTCGGTTTTATTTTTTGCAAAAAAGATTTTTTGTAGTAAAATTTTAAAATGTATCGAATTTCTTCAGATTCACTCATCTTGACAGTACGAAAAACAAATGAAAATCATACATTTTCCTAATTTGAATTTGGAATTATGTTCTTTAAAATTTAAACTCAATGATACCAAAACCAGCCAGATACAAATAGTATAGCTAAAGAGTTTTTATTACAAGTTTATACATACTATAATGCGAAAAGACTTTTTCCCCAACCTTGGCTTCGCTCCCGTGGATTCTATCACGGTAAAAACATAACTCTCCTTTTTTGCAGTCGCGTAAAAAGTAGCCTATAACCTTCCTCAAGCTTCAAGCTACTTCCATACCAAATTGCATCCAAATCCACCCAGTACTTTCGAAGATTAGCGCGATCAAGCAAACAAACAAACAAACTTTTCCGCTTTATAATATTAAGTATAGATAACAAAAATACTTAAAGCTGTTATGAGTTGACTCACGTAACCACGCCTGTCTCGCATCGTCTTCGCAGTAGTACCTACTATATGATATTACGTCGATAAGTCAGTTAATTTCTTCGATCATCAAGGTTAATTTAGGTAAATACATTTTAAATTTCGCTTTCAGTAATTCAATCTTATCTTATCTTATCTTATCTTACTATCTTATCTTACTTCTTTCTTACTAATACTAATACTAATATATATACTTACTTACTTACTTTACTTTTTATTTTACTTTTACTATTTTTTACTAATATTATAAATGCGAAAGTTTGTGAGGATGGATGGATGTTTGTTACTCTTTCACGCAAAAACTACTGAACGGATCTGAATGAAATTTGGTAAGTAGATAGTTGACATTCTGGAATTACACATAGGCTACTTTTTATCCCGAAATTGCCACGGGATCGGGATTTTCGCGGGAAAACCTGCCCACGCGTACCAAGTCGCGGGCAGAAGCTAGTCATTACATATTTATTTAAAAATCATGGGCGTATCTAGATACGCCCATGATTCCAGATTCCAGATTCCAGGGGGGGCCTGGCCCCCATGGCCCCAGGACCGATCACCTATCGAAGTTGCGTTAACGCTTAATGTACAAAATTAAAATTTTCACATGAATCAGGGGGCACGGCAGTGCCCCCGCCAAGTCGAGCAAAAAGTGGAACAGCCGTAACATACTTCTCTCGAAGCAGTTCAGGCCATTTTCGACCCCGTATAACTTAGTTGTGGATAAAACTAGAAGCCTGAATTTTCAGTAACCAAGCAGGCATTGTATAAACACAGTATATTTCAAATTTCATTAAATTTGAACCAGTAGAATTATAACATTAAGAATTATAACGAGTCAAAGTTTCTTAATTTTGTCACTCACTGACTGACTGCCCGATCATCAAAAGTCTAAGGCACTTCTAGCAGACATAGAAGCTTCAAATTTAGAATACAATTAGTGTTTAGTGTATGAATCAAGGAAAAACTAAAATATTTTTTAATTTCGGTCCAGTTTTTTAGATACATCAACTGCATAAATAACTTTTTAATCCCATATAAATATATAGGATTACAAAGTTACATTTACAGTTAATTAATCAGTGTACCTGTATATAATTATGTCTAATATAATGGAATAATAGGTGTAAATAGGTATCTAGATATAATTATCTTCAAAGGTAACTTGTAAAATGGTCAACGGAATAAAAAAGCCAGAGAGAGGGCTTTAAGAAAATTCGTTGTTGGTATACAAGAAGTAGAAGTTACTGGAAAGGAAAAAAGTAGGACTATCTACAAAAAGAAATGAGATCCCATAAAAAAACAATACTTGTCAAAAAAACCAAGTCTCGCAACTCAGTTCTTCAACCGTAAAAAGTGGTGAGATCCATGTAATACCAAGTCGGTTATTCGATTATTCAGTCCCTACTTAAGGGACCTTCTTTCTGTCTTAAGTTGTTACGTAATTATCTAACCTAACAACATCTTATAGTGACCATATCAATATTAAAAATATTTAACGTTTTAAATAAATAGACTGACTTGGCAATCGCAAAAACAAACTAATATATATATGTATGTATTACTTGTGAGATAGATTGTGTTTTCATACGATCAATCTATTTATTTAAACATTAAAGATTTTTCTGTATTTGTATTGTCTAACCAAAAAAGATGTCCAAAATAACTTGTAAAACTTTGTTTACGAAAATCTCTTGCAAGTCGATCTTGCGCAATCAAATAATATGAAATGAAATATTTATTGTGTAAATTGGTTATAAATAACACTTTTACATGTCATGTTTTTTGCGTGTTTTGGTTTAGATAGATAAGGCCGATGTTTCTTAACTGACTAGTATACAGACACAAACTTAGAAGTCAACGTCTCTTTAAAAGTCCATACAATTCGTATTAGTCCAATCATATGAAAAGCAAGTAAGTATGAACCTACTTGCTTAAAGAGCACCACAGACATAAGCAGAGCCGGATTAACCCTGTCAGAGGCCCCTAGGCAATGAAATTTTCGGGTCCCCTTTCTTACTTTGACTGAACAAATCGTGTGTCGCTAAAATCGGTGTCAGACTTCTACAGACTAAAAACTCACCCTATTCCTTCAGTTACCCTTGTGATCCGGGACTGCGGTATCTCGTTAGAACATTTCTGCAGCCCCTACAGGCAATGGCCCTATCGGACCCGTCAGTGCTGATGACTGCTCTTTAAGGTGCGCGTACACGTCGCACCATCAACCCGGGCCTGGTCCTTACCGGGCGGCGAGCTACCCCTGCTCGCCACCAGTAAGCCCGCGCCTACGGTGGCCGGAGATCAGCTCGCGATCCCCGATACCCGTGGCGTCTCCCGCGGCGGCTGGGGCGTGAGGAAGAGCATTGTCTTTCACTCACACGTTCAGCCTCCTCCTTCACTAGCATGACAACTTCGCATAAGGAGATGACCGTATCCCATTCCCGCTCATCCCGCACCATGGTTTGAACTAGGGACGGGCGCGAGAGGCTGCCACTGCCGATCGCCTCCACGAGGCGGGGCACATCTCCACCGTATGCTCCACCATGTCCGCTGGGTGATCCTCACAATGACGACATCCGGGCGTATCCTCCCACTGTATCCGAAACAGGTACCTCCCGACACACCTGTGGCCGGTAAGCACCTGCATCAGGCAGAAGTTGAGGACGCCGTGGCGTCTCTCAAGCCATTCCTCAAAGAGGGAGTTTATCGCTGCGATAGCGGTGTGCCCAGCCCTTGGTTGCGATAGTCGCTCTTTCCAACTTAATAATTTTTATTGACATAAAATTTTTAATCTATCATATCTTCGAAAGTACTTATTTGGTTCTTTTAGTGTACAGGAAAATTTTAATCTGCATTAAATGCCAAAGTTAATAAACGTATTTATTTACATATGAATTTATCAATTTGTCTCCGTTTTTAGTCATAGCCGATCCAATGCTAACAATACTCTCCATGGATCTTCAGGTTCTGAATATGTTATAAGCTCTATTAAGTTTACGGAAAATCAAATTTTTAACCAGCTAAAACACATAGATCCATCTAAAGGTGCTGGACCTGATTCTATACCATCTTTGTTTATAAAACGCTGCTGCCATAAACTCGCCCTGCCGTTGCAGATTATTTTTAATTCTTCTCTTGCTGAAGGAATCTTCCCTAATGTGTGGAAAAGAGCAAGGATTGTCCCAGTTTTCAAAAAGGGAGATCCTGCTAATGTCAAAAATTACTGCCCTATTTCAATACTGTCATGTTTTTCTAAGATCTTTGAGTGTCTTGTCTGTCCAATACTTACTCACCACATTGATACAATTATTTCACCTAGCCAACATGGCTTTAAAGCTGGTCGCAGCGTTGATACAAATCTAGTCGAGTTTGTTTCTGATGTGACCCTTGCTCTTGACAAACGATTAGAAGTAGATGCAGTGTACACGGACTTTAGCAGTGCGTTTGATAAAGTTGACCATTCCCTGTTACTGTCCAAATTAGAATTCAATGGTATACATGGATCGCTTTTAAACTGGTTTTCATCATATTTGTCCCGTAGATCGCAGATTCTTGTTGTCAATGGCTATATTATGCTGACTCTGGAGTTCCTCAAGGTTCTCACCTTGCACCAATTCTATTTTTACTCTTTATTAATGACATTACTGACCAAATCCATCACTGTAAGTATCTTATGTTTGCTGACGACCTCAAAATTTATAAAACCATTACCTCAAATGTAGATGCTACCCTAATACAAGAGGATTTAGATAGAATTGACCAATGGTGTAACCGGAATCACATGAAACTTAACGTACAAAAGTGTAGTCATATACGATTTACTAGAAAAAAAACAATCCAATACTGTATCATATAATATAAAAGGAGTGCTGTTAGAAACTGTAAATGAGGTTCGTGATCTTGGAGTTATCATGGACAGTAAAATAAACTTCAGAAGTCATATTGATAACATCGTTACGAAATCAGCACGACTACTAGGATTTCTAAAGAGGAGCACTAAGGGGTTCAAGCTAGTAAGAACAAAAATTGTGCTATATAATGCCTTAGTTCGGAGTCACCTAGAATTTGCCAGCGTGGTGTGGAATCCACACTATGCAGTTCACTCACAAAGGATAGAAAATATCCAAAGGGCCTTCACAAAACATTTAGCGTATACCTTCGGTTATATATCTCCTCGATGTCCATATAAGCAACGTACTCAATGTTATCAAATGAATACTCTGCGCGACCGACGACTGATACATGATTTAATGTTCTTCTTCAAACTGGTTAATAGTAAATTAGGTAGCACTAAATTAATAGAACAAATAGGACTAAAAGTTCCCTGCAAAATTCCCAGATATCCCATAACTCATCTATTTCATACAAAAAAATCTAACACAAATATAGGAGTAAACTCACCTCTTAATAGGCTCAGTCAGCAGATGAATTCATTCATAAAATCCGTTCCAGATGTTGATATACATCATGATTCCATAACTATCTTTAAAACCCAATTGCTAGAATCCCGAGACCCAAAATCTCAAATTTGTTAAGATATATAGTATATATATTGTTGAATTATAATTGTTACTTTGTTAGCTGTTAGCGTATGCTTGATCTCATTCATCTTAATAAATTTTTTTTAAATTTATAATTAATTTTGTTATTAATATGTAATTTTATAAATTGTCTTTTGTTATTTTGTAATTATATAAGAATATTTGCTTAAGTTAGTTACCACTTCTACTAGAATGCTGGTTAACCTGTAATTGGCAACTGTGTAAGCCTAAAACGATTTGTTACCTATTGTTAAAATATTTTATACACAGAAGCTGTTGGTGAACCTTTTTGAATAAATAAATAAATAAATTTATAAATAAATATAGGAAACAACTTCGAAAATAATGTAATATTTTTAATCAATATTTGGACATAAAAGTAGTTATTGTGAGTCAACCGTGAGAGAGATATGCTATCGTGGACTTTTTTGTAGCATTATAAATTGTAGATCTACATTTTCTTAATATATTACTTTAATGTATCTCTGCTGGTTAACGCGGCGTACGCGAGTAAATCTCTCAGGATGCAAGATATTTTGCGACCACTAACAATAATCGTTATATTTCAATCAATTTACATAAAATATTAATAAATTATACATAAACCTACCTCAGGAATCACACTATCTCTTCGTGAAAACGGTACAAAAATCCGTTAAGTAGGTAAAAACTAATATCTCGAAAAAATCATTAAACTTGCCTCGTTCTCTCGCCGATTTTTTCAAGGCAGTGTTTATAAAAACAATCTAGTATTTTACTCCAAGTTTGTAAATTTTTAAACACAAAGCACAACGTTTTTTGGTTACATTTACTATCTTAAATCTCACGAATCGCGATTCAAGAAACACTTTTAACATTCAAATATAACTATTATGCGTTTCAACTAAGAACAGGATCGACTTAGCGACATATTGTGTCGTCATAGCTGTTAAATCGAACTAGTTGGGTAGAGTGAACAAAACAAGCATTTATTAAAATATTTATTCACAAATATTGAGCGCAACAAAATTCCTCTTTCCTTATTTCAGTGATCAAACGCGAGCATATAATAAAAAAAATAAAGCGAGACTACATAGGTACGTCATTGTAAACTATAGCACTTAAGTACGGTCCCCCGGTAACCTTAGGGACCGCACATTAAGGGCTGTAGTTTTTAATGTATTTGCTTACAAATTCCCAGAAATGTAATTTTTTTTTAATTCTACGAGTACTAAATATAAATATTTAGATACACACGCACACAAAAATTGTTGCTCGATAAAAAAAATCTTGTCGCTTGCACTGGGCCCCTAGTGGATGCGGGGCCACTAGCAGTTGCCTACTGTGCCTAATGGTTAATCCGGCCCTCACATAAGTGTGTGGTGTTCTTTTGAGGAACAAACCACACAGATTTTAGCGGACCTGTCCAGACTCCAGACAGTGCAAGCATTTGTCAGTTATTGTGTAGCTCAACTTAGAATTTAAGGAGCTCAATAATTTGACGAACAATACCAAAGTAAGGACATTTGGGTAGGCCCTACATATACTCAAACTGCTTAACATCATTAAATCAATTATAGTGAAAGTAACACAAAGAAGAAACCTACATGGTTCTCACATTTACAATAATGAAATATAAAAAAAAAAAACAAAATAAATAAGTAGGTGTATACAATACTTTAGAAAGCAAATATTTAAATCAGTAAAACAATCAGCAAGCAAAGAAAATTAAAAAAAAGGCTCACGTATTTCACTGGACATAAAAAAGTCCACGTCCACACATTAATGACACACAACTTCTTATCTTCTATATCTATACTTATAATAAATCTGTAGAGAGGTTAATTCTGTACATGAAATATATTTACGAAATAACTATCAGGGGGTGATTAGGGATCGATACTGATGCCAAAAAATGCAATCAGTAAAATTTTTGTCTGTCTGTCTGTCTGTCGGTCTGTCTGTCTGTCTGTCTGTCTGTATAACCGTTATAGAAACAAAAACTACTCGACGAATTTTAACGAAACTTGGTACAATTATTTTTCATCCTCCTGAGCTGGTTATAGTATACTTTTCATCACGCTACAATCAATAGGAGCAGAGTAGTGAAGGGAAATGTTGGGAAAACGGGAGAAGTTGCTCCATTTTTTAAGCTTCCGTCGCGAGTGCAACCTTAATGGTTAAAGCTACACAGAAATCATATATGACGGAAATGTTCTCCTTAAAATTATATAAAAAATATCCCACGACAGCATATTATATCTATCTTTTATGGTTGACTCACAATAACACGTGTAACTCCCGATAGCTTAGCAGTTCGAAGCTTTCTGATTATTATTCTGCTCCGAAATTTAAAACCACCACAACTTTGCAATGGAACTCGGCTAAAAGTAACCCAGTTGCAACAAAATATAATTGAGGCTCAAATAACAGGTTGCGGTGCAGGAGAAACCGTCTTTATTCCCAGAATTCCCATAATCTATCTATACTTATAATAAATCTGTAGAGAGGTCAATTCTGTACATGAAATATATTTCCAAAATAACTATCAGGGGGTGATTAGGGATCGATACTCATGCCAAAAATGCAATCAGTAAAATTTTTGTCTGTCTGTCTGTCTGTCTGTATAACCGTTACAGAAACAAAAACTACTCGACGGATTTTAACGAAACTTGGTACTTACAATTATTTTTCATACTCCTGAGCTGGTTATAGTATACTTTTCATCACGCTACAGTCAATAGGAGCAGAGCAGTAAAGGGAAATGTTGGGAAAACGGGAGAAGTTACTCCATTTTTTAAGCTTCCGTCGCGTGTGCAACCTTAATGGTTAAAGCTACACAGAAATCATTCCATGACGGAAATGTTCTCTTTAAAATTATATAAAAAATATCCCACGACAGCATATGTCTATCTTTTATGGTTGACTCACAATAACACGTGTAATTCCCGATAGCTTAGCAGTTCGAAGCTTTCTGATTATAATATTTGTCTATTCTTACGTTTATAACACTCTCTGTCACCCGTAATTGAAAAAGTTAACATTATTAACTATTCCTAAAAAAAGAATCATATAAATCGGTATAGAAACACCAGTTATACATGAAATAGGCTAATAATAAGCCATCGCGCGTGAATACTGAATCATGCTATAAGGATTATTTTTGAGAATCGGTCGCCGCGCTCGACGCGTCTCGCGGCTTGATGGTATAAAAATTGGCCAAGTGCGAGTCAGACTCGCCCATGAAGGGTTCCGTAGTAACTATAATAATATAATATAAGTAATATGTATATTTATTTGACGAAAAAAAAACCTTACAAACTTAAAACTAGCTTATTTACATTTTTTACAACTACGCCAAATAACTTTGTTTTTCATAGTGTTTGTATGAATTACAAAGTTATATTTGCGGTTTTAGAAAATATGCTGCATCTCAAAAACTGCTGAACTGATTTCGTTCAAACCAATTATGATTGAAAGTTTACATTAAGATCTACAGACATATATTTTTATAGATTTTTCACTCCATTATTATAGAAGTTAGAGGGGGACACACATTTTATCACTTTGGAAGCGTATATCTTTTAAACGATTAACCTTATGAAAAAGTGGCTTTAGAAACCTCAATGTCATTTTTAATGACCTGTCTATAGATATCACATACGCATAGGTTTCATGAAAAAAAATATTTTCAGTTTCAGTTCCATGTATGGGGAGCCCCCCTTTATTTTAAATATTTTTAATTTTTTTTCTTAAAATCGGAAAACGGTTTACAGAATACATCTATCTACCAAGTTTCCCATGTATGGTATACAAGTCGTAATAGTTTCGGAATAAGATGGCTGTGACAGACAGACAGACGGACAGAAATGTCGACACTATAAGGGTTCCGTTTTTGCCATTCGGCTACGGAACCCTAAAAAGGCGGGGCGTCATTGACATATTATATTTCCCTACTAAATTACGAAAGTTAATCTGTCTGTTACATCAAAATCACTGAACCGTGAGGATGGATATAGGTTACTTTTTTTTACGAAAAACGACGGAAACGCGGATGAAGTAGCGGGCAACAGCTATCTATACTAATAATATAAGGCTGAAGAGTTTGTTTGTTTGTTTGAACGTGATAATCTCAGGAACTACTGATTCGAATTGAAAAAAAAAATTAATTAAATAGTCAATTTATAGAGAAAGGCTATAGGCTATATATCATTACGCTAAGGCCAATAGGAGCGGAGCACCAATGAAGAATGCTTCAAAATCGGGGTTTAACTATTCCACGCAGACGAAGTCGCGGGCAAAAGCTAGTTATAAATATTTTCACTGAAATATCGTACGATACTCCACATTTCTGATCCTTCGAGCCAGATTACTTTGAGCATGAGTATCCCCATTCTCGCCCCAAACTGCAGCCTGCTCACATTCTGAAGAGTAGCTACCTAATCCAATCACAGTAATTAATTGTCTGGCTGTAACTTAACACCGCACATTGTAATTAATTATTTCCTTCCAATACTCATGTCTCCATAAATAAAGAATCTTGAATAACTATAAATAAAACAATACATGTACGTAACATAAACTAATACCTGTTAAATTAAATTAAATTTTCGCGAACGAAGTTGCGGGCAACAGCTAGTATTAATATAATTTCGCTTTGTTTTCAGGAAGTATCTAAAGAAATGGATCCAGAAACCAAGTTAATAACGACAATAAAGGTGTTGGTGGCGATCAAGCAAAGTCGACGGCGTTTAGTGTACATTCGTTTATTCGTTACAAGTTATATTTAGTTTTACAAAAGGGTGCACGACATAATGCGTACGCGCGATCAGCCGTAGAGAAAAAAGGGAAGAGAAGATGGCCGCCACAGGATCTTGTCATCGCGTCGCGTTCCATCTTTTTGTGGTGATGCTCGGTTCGCGAGCATTAGTGCGTTCCGGTTTCGTTGTAAACATCCTCCCCCCCCTTGGGGACATGTTCCCCAAGGAGCTCTTGGGAATTTAGTAGGGCTAGTCGAGAGACGGGCCTATGAATGACGCCATTCTCTGTCTTGACGTCGACTACCCTGCATACACCGTCAGTTCCTGGATACAGCTTCAAAATGCGGCCCATGAGCCACTTCATAGGTGGCAGCTGGTCATCCAATATTAAGACCAGGTCGTCGACACGAACTTCGTGCTGTGCTTGCTGCCATTTGACGCGTTGCTGCAGAGTGACTAGGTAGTCCTTTGTCCATCGAGACCAGAAGTGCTGTCTTAAGCGCTCAATCAGTTGGTATCTATTGATACCGATTCGTTCAGTAACGGGTGAAGGTAGCGAGGTCAATGGTCTACCCACAAGAAAGTGCCCAGGTGTAAGTGCGGACAGATCAGATGGATCAACAGACATTGAAGTAATCGGACGCGACTTCATGATAGCCTCGATCTGTGCAAAGAGTGTATATAATTCCTCGAAAGTTAAACTTGAGTTACCCGCTATTCTTTTTAAGTGATATTTGGCCGTTTTGACTCCGGCTTCCCAGATACCGCCGAAATGCGGTGCATATGCGGGAGAGAATTTAAACGTTATACCTTCCTTGCTCGCGTAGTCGCTAACTAAACGTTCACTTTCCTTAAGCAGTCTGTTCAGTTCATTATTCGCACCTACAAAATTTTTACCGTTATCACAGTATATAGTGTGAGGTTTGCCTCGTCGTGAAACAAATCTACGCAAG
This sequence comes from Tholera decimalis, assembly GCA_943138885.2. Lineage (NCBI taxonomy): Eukaryota > Metazoa > Arthropoda > Insecta > Lepidoptera > Noctuidae > Tholera > Tholera decimalis. Next base: position 37,513,370 of record OW964566.2, on the reverse strand, counting down.
CATAAAATAAAGGCATCGCTACTTAAGTCGCTTACGACTTCTAAGTGAACAGCCTTGGTGCTGAAACAAACAAATATGCATAAGTAGCACTTAGAGGTTTTGGCACCGCGGCCCTTTCTATTTAAGATTAAAAAGGGTCCTGCAAAGTCAGTGCCACAAGTCGCAAATGGTGGAGCAGGAGTTACACGAGGTTGCGGTAAGTTACCCATTATGGGGTTTAAAGGCTTAGCTCTAAATCTTTGACAACGAACACACTTTCTAACAGTAGTTACAGCTAATACCTTTCCACTTGTAGGCCAGAATTGCTCACGAATAGTATTTAAAAGTTGCTGAGGGCCACAGTGTAGAAGACGAAGATGTTCTTGCTCAAATAGAAGTTTCGAGAAAGTGTGTTTGGAGTCCAGTAGTATAGGATGTCTTTTCCCATAAGGACAGTGAGATGCATTATCGATTCGTCCACCGACACGCAACACACCGTGTTCATCCAAAAATGGATTCAAAGAGAGAACTCTTGATTTAGAATTTAATTTATGTAAAGTTTCAAGTGAGTGAATTTCTTTTGAAAAGCATTCCTTCTGTGACACCTTAGCTATTAGTACCAGTGAGTTATTCAATTCAGAACAGGTAAGTTCACCATTAAATTTAGTATGCATATTTTTTATGTTATTTATAAATCTTAGCACATAAGCAAATATCCTTTGCAGTTTATATAGTTTAGAGTATTTTTGAAATGGAACAATATTAGTGGGCATAGTTTGAACATTTAAACTTATTTTTATTTCAGGTAAAGTAGAAGAAGTAGATTTAAATTGGGGCCATTCATTTTCTGACTTGGCCAGAAATGAAGGGCCATGCCACCAAAGAGCATTATTATAGAGAAGACGTGGTTGAATGCCCCTGGACGCCATATCAGCAGGATTATGCTCAGATGGTACATGACGCCAAGTAGTTATATCAGTTAATTCCCGAATTTGTTCAATCCGGTTGCTTACATAAGTTTTGAGAGTTTTGGGTGGAGTGTGTAACCACCCTAAAACTATAGTTGAATCTGTCCAAAATACTGAGCGTGAAATCTTAATTCTTAAAGATTGAAGTACTTTAGAGTATAGTTTTGCACTAAGTAAAGCACCTAACAATTCCAGACGGGGAATCGTTTCAGTTTTCAAAGGAGAAACTTTAGTTTTAGCACATAACAAGTTACATTTAATCTCAACTAAACTATTCGTTGATTTTAGATAAATGCATGCACCATATGCATCTTGTGAGGCATCAGAAAAGCAATGTGCCTCTATATAAATAGGAGAACTACAGAAAATGTATCTAGGTATCTGAATCTGAGTGAAACATTGAGTTTCATTATAGAATTCTATCCATGAGTTTTCAATATCCTTTGGAATTTCATCATCCCAGTCGATTTTAAGTAACCAAAGTTTCTGTAGTAAGATTTTATGAAAAATAGTGCAAGCAGATAAGAGACCTAAAGGATCAAATATTCGACACGAGTTTGACAATATAGAGCGTTTCGTTATTTTAGGAATAGATTTAATTTCGACTGAATAGTGCAAAGTATCAGAGCTAGGTGTCCATCCCAATCCCAAGACAGAGGCTTGTTTACTGAAATCCTGAGATTGGTCAGTAGTAGGTATGTCATCAAAAATATCAGGTGAATTTGATCTAAATTTACGCAAAGGGAAACGGCCTTCAGCAAGTTTGTCGATTACTCCTAAAATGTTAGCTTTTAACTGCGATTTTGAGTCCGATCCAGTATTCAAATCGTCAACAAAAAAGTCATGTCTAATAGTATTGGCAACAGCTTCATTAGTACACTCCGCTGCGAGTTGAACAAGACACCTAGTACTCAGATACGGAGCTGAAGATGTTCCATAAGTGACAGTATTCAGCTGTAAGATTTTCAGTGGTTGACTTTCGTCTTCCCTCCAGAGTATCAGCTGTAAATGACGCTGTGATTCATTTACCATAACTTGTCTATACATTTTTTCAATATCACCTGTCACTACATAGGTATACTGACGAAACCTGAGTAAAATTGCCATTAAATCGTCCTGAACTACGGGTCCAACAAATTGGATATCATTTAGCGATTTGTTTGAGGAAGTTTTACAAGATGCATCAAATACTACTCTTAAGCGAGTGGTTTCACTACTTTCGCGAATCACTGCATGATGAGGAATATAGTATCCGAAGTTTGGACGTGTTACTTCAATTAAATGTCCTAATTGTTGATACTCATTAATAAATTTAGCATAGTCATTTTTCATTCTAGATTTATTCAGTTTCTTTTCCAAATTCAAGAAACGCCTTTCAGCAGTAAGATAAGAGTCTCCTAAAGCCTCATTAGGTACTTCACGCAAAGGAATTTTTACACAAAACCTTCCATCATTCAGACGGACAGTATTCTCGATAAAGTGGTTTTCACAATATGTTTCCTCATTGGAAAACTTAACAATTTTATTTGCCAGAGTAGGAATACTTTCAACTTCCCAGAATTTAGCCAGAGAGTCCCTAATCTCTTGAGAAAAGTTAGAACAAGTAGTAGTAGTAGTAGGCCTCACACCGGTAGGGCCTGACACGAGCCAACCCAGTTTAGAATTTTGTAGTGTAGGTTTATTTTTCCCTAATTTAATTTGTCTAGTTTCCACAATTTCCCAGTAAACATCAGCACCTAGCAGTAAATCTATTTCAGAGGGTATATAGTAGGTAGGATCTGCTAGGTCTATAGATTTAGGAAGGTTTAAATCAGAAGAGTTAATCACGGAGCTAGGCAACATGCCAGTAATCTCAGGCACTACAAGACATGTTACATTTGTCTGGAATAAGTTAATCCGCGATTTAAGTTTTATCTTACACATTTTACTAGTATGAGTCACTTTATTATTTATGCCAGCAATTGATATGTCTGTATTAGAACAAGACAAATTCACTTTTCTCTGCATTCTTTCAGTTATAAATGAGGACTGGCTGCCATTATCTAAGAGTGCCTTAACAATGTATGTTTCAGAGGATTGATTGTCAATTATTTTCACTTGAGCAGTGCATAGCAGGATCTGCCTAGGCATTGCCGCAGAGAGTGACACAGGATTGAACATAGCAATTGTAGAAGTTGCCTGGGAAGAACTTGCCTCTTGAGGAAGTGATATTGCAGAAGTCTTATCAACAGATGAGTTTGTCTTGTCATTATTGGACTGTGATTTATGTAGCAGTAAATTGTGCTTTCTGTTGCAGAATTTGCAAGAGTGATGTTTGCAGTGAGCAGAGAAATGACCAGGACGCAGACAATTATAACAGAGTTTGTGCTTGGAAACTTCACTGTATCTAGCGTCTACAGACATATCCTTGAATTTTTTACATTTATATAGTAAATGATCTTGTGAACATACAACACAGTTATTATCATAATTTGTGTTAGAAGAAACAAATGATTTAGTTTGTTTAATATCTTTAGAATAAGGACGTTTTTCAGATTTACTAGTATTAGTACTGTACTGCAAGGTTTCCAAAACATCAGCTCGATTTCTTAAAAAAGTATAGAAATCCTCAATCGTTGGAGCAGCAGCAATAGTATTCCTATGCTCCTCCCATTGGCGACCCGTGGCGCCATCTAGTTTAGACACCATAATATATACAAGTAAAGTATCCCAGCGGGATTCAGGATCATTTAAAGTAGATAGGGCTCGAATATTTTTAGAATAGTAATCTATCATGGAACGCAGAGATTTGTAATTTTCTTTATTTATAGTGTCATAATTCAAAATAGCCTTTAAATGATTATTTGTAAGTATCCTCTTGTTATCAAAGCGTTCAGTAAGTAAATTCCAAGCTAATTTATAATTGGTAGCAGTGAAGTCTATTGACTTGATTATATCAGACACTCCTGACTCTAATGAAGAACGGAGGTAATGGAACTTATTTATTTCTGGAATACTATCATTATTATTTATTAAAGAATCGAAAGTGTCTCGAAATTCCATCCACTTCAAATAGTTACCATCAAAGGAAGGCAGCTGAATGGTAGGCAATTTAATATTATAGTTACGGCAATCTTGTTTATTATTCTGACAGCTAGTTATAGAATTGCAGTTAGTATTTTTAGTAGGACCAAGATTTTCAATCAACAATTGAGCTTTAGCAATGTTAGAACAAAATTCACTTTCTATCATGTCATTTTCTTCCAACTGATCAGGATCTAAACTTTCAATTTTAGTTTTTAAATCATCAAACTGTAAGAACAATTCTTTAAATCTAGATAACTTTATCTCAGTTTCGACAAGTATTTGCTTAGGAATGCTGTCAGTTTCTATCAGTTTTATAGTATTTAAGTATTTTGAAAATAAAGTTATTCTAGCCTTTATCGTACCACGTTGCTGAATAAGAGCTTTCAATTCAGCCGACATAGTGAAAGCTTATAAGAACTGAACAGACCGTCAAGAAATAAGTTATTCCGGTATAAGATACCACGAGTAGAAGTTAACAAACAAAGCCAAACCGTGCAAGTCGCGCATTAGCTACGACAACAACTCTTCAGTCAGCGACACACGAGCAAGCAGGTCACACAGCTCAAGAACCAGCAAGCAGTTGCTGTAGCAAGTAGATAGGTGTATAGCAGCGCATTCCAGCGGGACCCAAGAAGCAGGTGCACACGGTAAATCTGGAAAATGCCAGGGTGTTCCCGTTAGCGAGGTGCAAGTAGAAAGAAGTTAAGGTAGGAGGTATAAATGTCGTTAAATAGGTACCAACCTACTAAGAAATTATCATTAATCTGAGTCCATAGAATGCAAATTCAGTGAATAAGAAATTAGATAGGAAGGCATAATTGTCATTTAAATAAGTAGGTGCCTAACTATTAGTTTATCTGTATCATTAATCTGACTCCAAAGAACAAGCAAAACTTAGAAAGTAAGTTAGGAAGGTATGCATGTCATATTTTAGGTACCTCCCTATTATTCATCGTTAATCTGACTCCAAGTAATATAGGCAAAACATAAAAGTAGATACTGCAGGCTATATTTTCATTTTGCAGTTAGTAGAAATATGACTAAATTGGGCGTACTTCCCTGTGGCCAAACCAAATCACTCACTACATGAATCCGTTATTTTGAGCAGGTCATCTTTTCTTCTTTTTATTGTTCAGTCATG